>CM074721.1:423143379-424525879 GCA_037306005.1 Rhinophrynus dorsalis
TGATGTTAAAAGATATTTAGTTTTTGTTCCTGCATTTGGTATCTCTGGGGTTATTTACTAAGCATAACTGTAGCAATTGTGGAGAAAACCAGCTGTACCACAAGGGACAAACCCACATTCACAGAAATGTGAATGCGTTACAGACCTCTCAGCACTGAAGGGTTTGAAACCCCATGCAAAGGTACGGGTATTTATATGTGTCCTATATGGTGCAAACGGTTTGACCTAGATTTACTCCGGTACTAAGTACACCAGTCTATCTGTATTATTGCAGAATTTTGGATTAGAAATTCTTGATAGATTTTGATTTATATGGTAGAGATTTCTGATTATTATATGTATGATTTCCCCCCCAAAATTAGAACATAGTACATCCTTATTATTAAAACATATGTGTTGAATAGATAAATAAAATAATAGCTGTTGAAAGAAAGAAAGAAAGAAAGAAAGAAAAACAGAGTTACATGTTATGGCTGATGTCTTAAGGGGAACTGGAATAATTCCCCTCTGGCACTCAAAGGGTTAAAATGGAATTTGGTGAATTATATTTGTCCATGTTGGTGTTTCTCCTTATTGTCATCTAGTCTGAGTTTTGTACCATGTTGAGATTAAATTAACCCTTTAAGGATCATAGGATTGTACAGCGCATTATCAAGCAATGCATTGACCCCCTCAACTCTAGACGTAGAGGGGTTCATATGTAGAAGAACGGTCTGTGTTTATTTAGAACAATGAATCGATCAGGATATAGGAGCCTTCTACTCAAGGTCAAATGTGGAGAAATTGTGGGACAAATCATCTGCACCCCAGGTGAAATAGAAAGTCACATTGTCTTAAATTGGTATTTTTAACCCCTTGAATGCTAGAGTTCTACAACGCAAAATGCATTGGAGACCTTTAGCATTCAAGAGATTAAAAATTCCATTTAAATCAGTGGGGATCGTTATATGCCGCGTATAGTGCAGTTGGTATGCCCCAGAATTGCTACACCTCATTGGCCATGTGGCCCCTAAAGTGTTTCTGATTAGCGATGGATCTGGGTCTTTGCAAAGACACAATAGTATATTGGTAATCCTATTAGGTGGGGTCTTTAAACAAACGAGCGGGAAGCAGCGCTGATTTAAATATCTGTGTTCTCATTGGCGGTGACGTCATAGTCCCATAGGTCCTATTAACATTAGACAGATGTAAAAGTTGGTTAAAGAGACAGACCTCTCAGCTCTTGAGTACTCAGAGCGTGTCTGACCCGCTTTCAGACCACAGAGAGTCCAGGCAATATATATAGCACAGGGGACCTGTTGTCCCAAACAGGCAACATAAGGACTTCTTGACCATGTTTTACAGTGGAGTGAAATATGTGTTCTTACTTGTGCGTGCTGTTGTTTTTGGTGGCAGATGGAGGATTTGTCAGATACCTGCTAGAAGCCATCGTGGAGGCCAGATAGGGAGTTTGTTTCTATCTTTGGTTATCTAGCTGTATGAGTGTAAATCAGCCGTCATAAAGCTAGATAACCGAAAGTAGGAATATCTTCCAAGACGTCAAAGCGAACAAAGGCAATGGCGGAAGACACCAAAAGGCAAGATCAAGAATGACTTTAGTCTTCAAGCCAAGAGACCCTCAACTGATGTTTCAACCAAGGTACCATTGTTTACTAATCAGCTGTAAACATACACTTTTCATTCAGGTTGTGTTGCTATTAGATTGTTGTGTTAATTGATGCATTAAATTCCGCAGCAACTCTCTTTAAGACCATGGATGCTATAGACAACCCATATAAATTCGTTGGAGGCCTCTCTATCAACAAATGAGTCAAACTTTAAAAAGGCAGCTGTCTACTGACAAACAAGAGTTTTGACGCATCAGTCAAGAACAGCGATTGCTTACACCCAGTGATCTGCTAGCTTTTCCCTCTGCATTGCTTGCCTACTTTAAAATTATATGAATGATAACACAGTGAAGACTGTGCATGTTAAAAATACCAAGGGAGAAGGGGTGGACTAAAATGAACATTAATCACTTCGTTGCTAAATCACTGGACGCGCTGACTCCTAAACGGCTGCCTGTGGTACCTTCTCTCAGTTTTCCTTTGAGACAAATTAAGTTTACGATTATACAGGGGAAAGCATTATTTTAGAATTTGTTTTTCTTTCTGAGCTGGAATCAGGACCCCAGACCCCTCTTTCTTCGAGAGGTCAAGTTCTTGACAATTTGATCAGTTTCCTGGACTATGGCAGAATGCTTTGTACATGCCAGGGGCGAGAGGGGAGTGGGTGGTCTCTGAAAGAGTGAAATGAAGTGGAAAAAAACACGGGGAGGGGGTACATTTCTAAAGAAATTAGATGATATTCCCATGTCCAGTCTTGAATTTCCAGCACCCTCTCCCCTCCACTTACGTCATACAACTGTGAATTATTGGGGTCCTATATCCAAAAGAAAAGATGATTAATTCTGTAGAAAACCAAGAGCACCATATATAAAGAATCATCCCTGTGATTTACATGTGGGCCTTTAAGTCAGTGAGTGATATACAGTTCTCGAGTTTGGTCAAGCATTCAAAGGGTTAACGGCCTTTTAAAATCAACAATTTGATAGTTTTATTGTCCCTAATGGTGCAGATGGTTTGTTCCAGAATTAGTCCAACTCCTCTGTATATTTTTAAGTAGCAAAGGAAGGCGTGTGCGATGATTGGACACAATTCTGGCACGCAAAGTGTTAAATGCTGGAACCATCTTCCATGATTCCAGTCTCCCCTGTCACATGAGAAAAAAATAGGCATTCCACATTGGGGAAATAATGTCTCCTATACTATCTAACATATAATGATAATACGTAAAAAAAATCACATTTGGGAAATCAGCATTCAGTTCCCATAGCAACAGAAAAAATACACAGCACTCTTTATTTCTTGCTGCCATATTTATTTGTCATGTATAGTCTGGGCTTTGTCTGTTCGTCAGCAGAGGAAATATATGTACGAAATATGTAATCCTAGTTGGGATGTGATCAGTTGCACCAGATTAACCCTTTGAGTGCCAGAGGGGTGCGCAACGCATTGCTCTGCAATGCGTTGGGCACCCCTCTGGCACTCAAAGGGTTAATTAGCCATTGGAGGGACCCGGTGCAAATATTTTATCTGTCCGCCAAGTTCACCAACAGAAGAATATTTTCACTTGAATATAATTACAGCCTATTGGGCCCAAGGGCAAATGGGTCCCCACATGGATATAACAGCACCGTCTGCACCTTTTAATTACACCCCTGTTTTGCACCTGTATTCCCCTCCCCAAGCAATCCCCGAAGAAATAATGTGTGCGCCAAAGATGTTAGAGCAATTCTGGCCAAATCTTAATAATGATATTTATGGCTTAACTCTTTAAGTGTCAGAAAGATGGCTAACTTATTGCTGCGCAATGAGCTGGCTACCTGTCTGACACTCAAGGATTTAACCACAGTTTTAACATGGCAGACCCATACTGCTTACACCGGCGTCCATATTTAACCTTTTGAGTGCTGGGGATAGGAGGTAGTGTGGTTCTTTTGTAGAAGAAATTATATTAAATGAAGATTAACCTGTTATTGTTAAAATATATGTGTATAGTTTGTTTCTGTTGAGTAAAACAAAGGTACTCTGTACTCTCACTGCTGGGAGATGGTTTGTTAAAAAGTTATACACTATTAAACAGTTTTTTACACTAACAGTGCCCCCTGGTGTCTAGTGAGTATGTTTATTGAAAAGTATCTAGAAAAATGAAAAATGTCAATGAACCACTTTGATGCCAGATAGATCTTGCAAAGGGTATGATGACCTCTCTAACATCCTTTGGGTTAAAAGAATAACTGTTGCAATTAGGTACACACTGGGCTGTCAAGGAATTACTACCATGGGATTTTTATTCTTCCCCTACGGTGCAGTTGGTTTGTCCCATAATTGCTGCACTTTGCCTTTGTACGTGATTCCCAGTGTGTGGTGCACAGACCAGATTAAGTGGGAAGAGGTATGACTGTGGCATGCAAGTAATGTATAAAACTGGGAGCTAGGATCAAATGGAAGATGTTCGCCCTCTTCCAGTTAGTCAACCTCTGGCTCTTCAGTTTTTGGGGATTACAACTCCCATCATCATACCGACATCCACTGGATGGTTGGGGATCACGAGAGTTATAGTTTTCAACATCTGGAGAGCCAAAGCTTGCCCAACACTGGCCTCTTTCTAATCCTCTTCCCGGGTAGGTAAATTGCTCTTTGAAGCCTAAACCTCCCCAGCCGTGTTGCTGGCAGTGAAAGCACAGATCACTATAATTACTCTTCCATGGAACAGATTTATATGTCTTTGCCAGTTTCTTTTGAACAGGCAGAGCATCGCCCAGAGCAGTCTCCCAGGTAAAGACTCAGCGAGATAGGCTGCTCCAGAGCACGAGTGTCTGGCATTAAACCCGCATTTAGAGAGCGTTACTAATCCAACTTCAGTGCAGTAATCCTGTGATTTGGTTAGGACCCACACGCCAGGCAAGAATTAAAGGTGCAGCAGGACTTTTCTTTCCTAAATTGCTCTCATCAGTGAACAAGAGCTAGCACGGGGATATCACTGCAATATGCCATGTTTTGTTTAACCCTTTGAGTACCAGATGCATTGGGCATTTCGTCCCATCTGGCGATCATATGGATAACCCATACGGATTAGTTAGTTCATTCTGCTAGGCACCTGTGGAGAGGTGTAGTACACTTTTAACCAGGAGCAGCCAACCTGTGGTTCATCAGCTGTATTTGGCTCACAACTCAAAACACTTTTAGAGATGGACAATTTGTGACTCTCCACCAGCTGTTGAGTTCCAAATTCCATGAGCTGCTGAGGATGATGGGAACTGTAGCTCATTGTCAGTTGGAGAACACTTCCCAACCTCGATGATGACTATTATGCTGTATGCATGTTCTAGTACAGCAGGGACTCATTTTAAAGTGCTCAGTGTCTGGTTCTGAAGCCAATGGGTGGGCAACATGTGGCTCTCAGGCTACGGTTCCACTACAGCTCCCATAATCCTCAGCTGGCCAAGGATGGTAGTCCAATAAGAGCTGAAGAGTCAGCGGTTGCCCATACCTGCTTCTCTGAGTGTAGTTGCTTTGTTTTGCTAGCATTGTATTGGGAGCCATGAAGCTGGAGACTTAGGTCAGCGGACTGCACCATTCAGAGGGTGAAGGATTCTATAGAGATGTCCTGTTTTCCATAACCATAGTTGTTCTAAAGGAGTGCTTCAAGTTGGATAGACTCATTCACTCCCAAGCTGCTCTCAGCAATTGAAACTCTGGACTTGAAAAGAGGACAATTTCTTAAATGCTGAGACCTTGGTCCAGGCTAATTGGGTTTGGTTCAAGGGGTTGGTGGATTTGTGAAAAGCCCAAACAAGTCTTTCCCACGCCATGTCTTGCACTTGAAGTAAAAAAAAAAAAAAAAAAAGGCCAGTAACAAGGTGACAGTGAGGTAAATATACAGGGATCTGCCCCATCTGATTAACCCTTTGAGTGCCATAAGGGTACACAACGCATTGCGCTGCATACCCCTCTGGTGCTCAAAGGGTTAAAGAACACTTTTGTGCACTAATCATTAAACTAAACATGACATTTTAAAATAAACCTGTCATGTTCTTTTATTCTTAAAATGAACTACGGTTATATATACTTAAATATCATGTACTTCATGGAGGTGTTTACTGAGGTCTAAAATATCATCTCAAATATTCTCTGAGGGAGCAGACTTTCCTGCTTTTTCCAAGGCACCCATAGATTTCCATAATTATATGTAAATGGACTGAATATATGTACAGTGGGCACTAATCACAATCAATTAACTGATTAGCTCTTGTCTTTCAATCCAAACAGCACAAACAACATTAAACAAAAGCACAGGACGATTTACACATGTTAAAAATTTATGTTTATTATTATATTTTAGAGATGTAACATATGGATAACTAATTTGAACATATGTTTTCTGTAACGTTATATCAATCTATTTAATATTTTGGTGTTAGTGCTCCTTTAAAGGAATAGTATACACCCATACTAAAACTAAATAATGGTTTGGCCATGTGTCACTGATAACACTAACCTGGTCCTGCAGCTCATGGATTAATACTTAATGTGCCCATAAACAGTGCAGTTTCCACAGGTCATGCCTCCCAAGTGTCCCTATTTATGAGAGACAATACCTCTTTAAGACCCAAATCCCTTTGTACCTCTTTCCCACCATGGTGTCCCTCTTGTTAGAAGATCAGACTGTGTGGTGTGTGCATATAAGTAGATCACATTGCTCAACAGCAACGAAATTCGCATTAATGTTAGTTTAAATTTTACTATATATGTTTATACATTAAAGGGATAGTAATACCTAAAATGTAAAAAAAATATGTTGTAGGGTTTATCCCCCTGAGTAAAACAAGAGTACTCCCACTGCTGAAAGATGTTTCATTCAAAAGTTATTAATTTTCAAAGTTGAATTTTTTAGGTGCAATATCACAGTGGCCTGAAATTGTACAGTGGCGCTGTTGCTACACCATCCTATGGACAGCTCTGGTCTCAGGCCCATAAATCTCCATAGGATGGTGTAGCAACAGCGCCACTCTACAATTTCAGGCCACTGTGATATTGCACCTAAAAGATTCAACTTTGAAAATTAATAACTTTTGAATTAAACATCTTTCAGCAGTGGGAGTACTCTTGTTTTACTCAGGGGGATAAACCCTACAACATATTTTTTTTACATTTTAGATATTACTATCCCTTTAATATGTGTAAATAAAATACTTTGGTCTTGCTCTAAATCATTGATTCAAACAGGTACCAATAGGTCATGAAACAGTCTAAAAATTTTCAGTAATGCCCACCCATCAGCTATGCCCCCAGCAACATCACCTAAAACAAAAGTGTCCCTCTTTAGTCACTTAAAATGCTGGGAGGTATGTGGGCTGACCAAACTGGTGATTTTGGACAGTCAACCTGGCTTGAAAATTTTGATCGCCTGGCAATCAGATCGCTGTGTGTGTGGCTTTAACAGACCAAGCCAGTTTTGCATGGGACAGTGACATCAAGTCATTCCTATCTTATATTACAACCCCCCAGAGATAAAAATGCAATCTGATTTCAGATTGTCTAGATTTGGTCTGTGTATATTTGGACAGTAACAATCAGCAATCACATCGATGAATAACTGAGTTTCAAATACAATACTGGCATTGATGAATATGCACATGGTAAAAAAAGAGTCATCATTTGTGTGTGTGTTTTTGTGTGTGTGTTTGCATGCATATGTCTCTCTAGAGTTGCATTTACCAGAAGACAGAGTAGACAACAGTCTAGGGGGCCTAGTTTTGATGGTAGCCTCAGCTGAGTTTTGGGCTAGGCCAGCACAATCCCAGTGTCTCTGCACCAGAAATCCACTCCTTGTCTATGGTGGTTGACTTATTTGCTGGTCTAAATACCCCTGTACTGGTCAGTTTATTTACCTCATTGAATGCTAAACAAAAATATTAAAGACATGTTTAGCATCCAAGAGTACATTTATTTGTAGTTGCATACTATAGAGCATGGTTATTTTCTTTGTCATAACCCAATATTTGGGACTGGGGGGTAGGGTCATGTACGAAATGGGTTTGTGACTATAGCCGGAGCTAGGTGTGCCTAGTAGTGGACTGTAAATCAGTCCATACCTCCTGTCTGTCTGTTCTTTTGTCTGTCCATCATTCTTTTTGAGTATCTATCCAACGTGGAGGCTTGGACTCCCAGTGACACTGACTATTAGGGATGGGTCAAAAATATTTGCTGCTGCGAAGATACTGGCGGAAATAGGAACCGTCTGCCTCTATTGGGAATCCCAGCAAGAAGGCTGTTTCTGCCAATAGTGTGTGTGTGTGTGTGTGTGTGTGATGTAAGTGGTACTGATGACATAATGGTGCATAATAATGTGGTCATATGAGATCAAGTATGCATATGAGAATAGAGGGAACCTTAAAGAACATGGGAACTTTATGTTTAAGTAAGAATGAATAACATCTAATATTAACCCACTGCTTACCTTAGTATGGCCAGAAAACTCTAATGGCCTCTATGAATTTTGTTCTTCCTTTGTAAGAGAGATTCAGTACAGCATGTCATGACCATGAAGGCCAACATGACAGTAGCTGGCACTTTATTCATACTTAAGCAGGCAGAGTTCAACAGCCTACTAAACCCTTTGAGTGCTAGAGGGGTTTGCAATGCATTGCTCTGCATTGCGCTGTGTACCCCTTTGGCACTCAAAGGGTAAAGATTTCAGTGTGCTGTGAGCAGACTTTGAGGTCCTGTGCTCCTGCTAGCAACTGTCATGTCTGCCTCCATGAAATGACATTCAGTGTTGACTGAAGACGTTATCTTCTGAATACAAGGGCAAATTCATATGGGTTCTTAGGATTTTTTGGCCATAGTAATGAAATGGGGGTTATTATTCTGAGTTGTTAGTTCTCCTTTAACAAGAATGCAGGAAAGGTATTTATGTTCCTGAGTGATTCCTTCAAGGCCTGTAAAAAACACCTCTATTTAACAGATTGTCTAAAACTGTCAGGAAGCTCTAAATTTAGAACTCATATTTAGCAACCTGTATTCAAATATTGCAACCATGTTTTCAGAATAGAAAGCAGAGGCAGAGATCTCTTCTACTCAGTGCACATGTGACATATCTGCAGACAGGTATTTGATACCTCTTCTCACCTTGCCTTCTGTTAACAGGGTGGAAGACAGGTCACGCCTCGTTTTCCTATAGGCCTATGTACTACTGAGTCTGTGACAAGTCACTAATGAAGAGCCCAGAGTGATAATTAAAATGTGAATAAGAATGAAAAGAGCCCCTAGATCATGGGTTGGGGCTCTTTAACTCTGCTACAGACTACAATATTGGCTGTTTGAGGATGATTGGAGTTGTAGGCTCCAACTGCTGGAGAGCCACAAATTGCTTAACCTTGCCCTAGATTGTGGAAGACTGCACAAAGATGCTAAGGAGGGAAATAATTCTGGGAAAAACAAAATTAAGATAAAATAAAATATGTTAATATTTATAGGAAAGATGCAGAAATTATGGATTGCAAAAAATACTTTATATTTAAAAAAAAAAATAGTTATTGCAATATGTTTTTGATCCTTCTGGCACTCATGGAGTTAAGGAACTGTGTCTTAGTAACTAACTCAATGGTGAGCGACATGTGGTTCTCCAGCTGTTCTGCTACATCTGCCATTCATCCACAGCCAGCTATTGGCTGGAGAACCCCAAGTTGGACTCCATGTTATATTTTCTATGAAGTTGTACCATATGTTTATATACATAATGCAAACATGTCAAAAGGTCCATTTCCTCCCAGTCACCTATTTACACTGATATTAATATTAATAAGAATAATCATTCTTCTATAGGGATAGCAACCTTTTATTTTACTTTACATATTCAGCCATATATTTTATTATTCTTTTTCATGTTTGCCTGTTTTTTTTACACTTTTATGTCTCTGACAGTGATCTCCCTGGATCTTTGTTTCCAGAGAGCTTTGTGATGTCAACCATCAAAGCAGCACAGTGATACAATGTAGCACTATCCCTGCAGCACTGAATGGTTTGCATGCTGTGTATCTTTTTTACTTTATATCTTTTTACATTGAGTCTCTGTCTCTTTTTTCCACAGTCCCTGACAGAAAACTCTCTGCAACAGATCCAGAGAGATCAATATCAATGACATAAAAGTGTAAAAACCAACCCCCCCAAAAAAATAAAAAAATAAGTGAAGATAATAAAAACATATACTATATATAGGCAATTTCACTGTATATATTATGCACTTGAATATGTAAAGTCAAAATAAAAGGTTAATATAAATTTAAGTTCTTTCATTTGAATGTCTCTTGGTTACTTGATAATGTCTTGGCTGCTAGAGATGTGTCTAAGACTTCTGCACTAAGAAGAACTGGGGTTATGCACTAAGGTGTGATACAGAGGTGATAAAGTGTTGATGTCTTCTCCAGTGATATCAATTCTCCAGGTCCTAAGATTTCTCAGGTGAGAGACATCTTAATGCTTAGGCTCCACAGAATAACATATAGAACTGGAGAAGTGATCACTGGAGAAGTCATCTCCACGTTATCACCACTTAATTGCTCCTTAGTGCATCTCCCCCCTTGAATAATCGTGAGGCAAACTGATTGCACCACAGAGAACAAAAACAAATTTTCATTGCTATAAATGCGACGTTTAACCGTTTGAATACTAGAGAGGTCTCCAATGCATTGCGAAGGTTAATCCTTTGAGTGCCAGAGGGATACGTAACGCATTGCAATGAAATGCATTGCGTACCCCCCTGGCATTCAAAAGGTTCAAATCCTCATTTATAGCAAATGGGAAATTGGAGAATGTATATTTGTTCCCTGTGATTCAGTTGGTTTGCTCCAGAATTACTCCAGTTCTTCATGGGACATCAGTCACCTTGCATTGCATACATTGGCACTCAAAGGGGTAACATCATTGCTCCTTTCATGCTACCTAAGTAATGATGGTATCCCCACAATGGTGTGTGTTTGTTAGTGTGCCAGTGTTTAAACTCATTTTAACGGGGTCTGTAAGGAGGAGATGAGTATTGGAATTCAGTGATTTGTTTAATACTCAAGTTGAACTCACTGGTTGAAAGACGGGTTTCGATCCAGATGCTTTGTGTTGCTGTACAATGCATTAGGACACTCTGGCAATCAAGAATTTAAATCAATGGTGTCCAACTTTTTTCAGTCACGGGCCACAAGATCAGAAGCCATAACTGTGAAGGCCTCATTATATTTTTATTAATAATTATGGTGAATTATAGCCTGCCAGCTAAATAAAAATATGGATTTATTTATTTATAAATCCAATAACAGTACTTTAACTATTCTTGAACTGCACTGTATTGGCAGGCGGGGGTTAGTTCTTTCTGGCCTGCTAGTTCATATGTGCTAGTTAAGTAGGTAAAAAAAGATTTTCTTAAAAAATTGTGGGTGGGCCGCACAGTGGAGTCAGATGGGTGCATTAGCCCAAGGGCCACACTTTGGACACTTCTGGTTTAGATTATGTCAGATACAAAATAAGATTAGGTTTGAACAGACCGCTTTAGTGCTGTGATGAAATTGCTGTGTTTGTAGCCCTCAATTACTTTATATTGCCTTTACCTGGGCTGCTTGTGTGGATGATTCTCAAAAAGTGAGCATAATGCAACTTTCATGTGAACAGCAGTGATAACAGGGGTGTTGCAGCACAGTGGGCTTGAACAGATGTTTTTGGGACCCCTATGCATATGTTCAAATGAGTGATTACATTGATGAGATGCATATCACAATGTCCAATCACTGTGCACTACCTACTTATGCAATCTAATGAATGATCTATAGCTGACATCCTGTTTGCCCATCCATGGTATTTTTGCATCCACGCTCTAATGACTCAGTCCTACACTCCACTTATAGAGGGGAATTATGGGTGATTGAACTGTAGGTCAGTGCTTGTGTGACTATAGCTTAAAATGCAGAAGATTTTGCAAAAATATATATTTCTAAGAAGCCATGTTTTGATATGTGAAATATGTACTAGCCTGTTTGTGAATATAAAAAAATGTGTTAGCTATCCCTCCTGCACTCAAAGGGTTTTTTCAGTCAAACAATTTGGGATGGGAGATTTTATCAAACTGTTCACTTCTTCATTTTGGGTAGAGGTTAAGGAAAGGTCATAAAAGGGGCAGTTAACTGTTATATGAAATAAGCTTTACTAGTTTCCATAAGGACTTCTGCATGAGCAGACGATTTGGGACACAATCTTGGGCTCTGTTTGGGAATGTTTTTCTGTTCTTTTAATGCTTATCCAGGTCTTCTGATTGCCGCACTTCAGTGTTTAATCCTTTCAGTGCTAGAGATGTGTTCAGATCAATGTACAGGACTCTCCTCTGGCTCTGAAACGGTTAAAAAAGGTTATTTGGGAATTCAACAATGCTATAGTTTAATTCAGGAAAGTCTCTTGAATTGAAAATAGCTGCATGTGGGCAGTAGGCTTCACTGAAGAGGTGACATCCTCATTTATTCTTGTGGAGCATGTATTTTAACCCTTTGAGTGCCAGAGGGGGTAAGAAACTCATTGCTCTTACAATGCGTTGCATACCCCTCAGGCACTCAAAGGGTTAAACCTTTGAGTGCCAGTGTGTACGCAATGCATTGAAAAGTAATGCATTGCATACACCTCTGGAACTCAAAGGGTTAACAGTGACTTTTTATGTATGCAATCTAGAAAAATTGAAAAATATATAATATATATATATTTTTTTTTTTATTAGAAATCTGAAAGAAAAACGCCATTTTATTTGGAAACCCATCAGATACAATAAATAAAGGTAAGAACTATATAATAAGAAATACAGAGAAATCCACAAATGAATCCCTTGGAAGTTGTATTGTATTGTATTGTATATTTTATTTATATAGCGCCACCCGGTGTACTTGGCACTTTACAGATTACACTTGATATAGAAGGGGTACGATAAGTGCAGTGATTAAGTACTTATATAGGCAGTCATAAGGGGAACAACAGGTGAGTATACATTAGGATAAGAGGTCCCTGCCCCATAAAGCTTACAATCTAAGTTAGAGATGTACAAGTGCATTGCAGAGTAATGTGTTGCAGATGTCTCTAGCTTCTAAGAGGTTAATCAATATTTCACTATTAGATCATATAGCATAGAATGGTTGTTCTTTGGGCCTTATGCAAACCAACTACACCATATAGAGGAAATGAACACTCCATCTATCCCCAGTTATATAAATAGGGCTTTTCATCACTTGAATGCTAGAAGGGTCTCCACTGCATTGTGAAGCAATACCTTGGCGACCTCACTGCATTCAATGGGTTCAAAACCCTATTTACATCAACAATACCCTCCCTATGGTGCAGCTGGTTTGCTCCAGACTGTGAACGCAGGGTTAGTGAGACAATAAAAAAAGTTTAAAAAGACAGCATAGAATTTAGAGAGCACTCACTGCTGCAGGAATAGTGCTACATTGTATCATTTTCTGTTTTGATTGTCAAATGACCAGAGAACTCTCTGAAAACAGATGTCCATGGAGCTTACTGTCAGGACTAAAAAGTTAAAAAAAATTAGATGAAAAAAAGAATATATAGGCATGTTATTGTCTTTCAGAATATGTAAAGTCAGTAAAAATGATTACTTTCTGTCCTTTTGACTCAGACAGTTTACGGACAACACTGCATTGTCACTTCTTAGATACATATCAAGATTGCGTATGTTATTATTGTAACATAATTATAGTAGTAATAATAATACTGTTAAGTTTCTTTTATTTATAAAATAGTGTACAAAGGAATGGAGGGGTGTTCAAACAAACCATGAGACATACATGTATAGTCCAATAGAAGAGGAGATAACATCTTCTATCAATCCTGGATGGCATATCCATGCAGTCAGTCATGACAGCTTTTAGTAGGACTACAGGACCTCTTCTTACTGCACATGATAATCTTAAAGCGATAGTAATGTCTCATACTAAATTAAGCTTTATTGATTCGTTATACTATGTTAACTGTGCAGAGCTCAATAGAAAATCAGTCTACTTCAGGTGTAATTTTATTATAAAGTTTCCCCCTCCCGACCCTTTTATTACATCAGTCTTTTGTCTTCAGACCAGAAAAGTGGTCCGGACGGATCAAGATGAGGGACAATCTTCTGTCTGTATAAGAAAAAACCTGCCCTCCTTCATCAAGGGGGTCAGGGTTTTCATATACTGATAGAAGGAAGATTGTCCCTCATTCGATCTGTCTGGTTCGATGACCGGATTTCCGAACTGAGCAGAGGCTGCTTCATGTACGTAAAAGGGGCGGGAGGAGGTAACTTTATAATAAAATTACACATGAAGTAAAACATTGTCATCACACTCTGCACAGTTAACAAAGTAAAAGGAATCGATGAAGCTTAATTTAGCATGATACATTACTATCCCTTTAACCCTTTAAGGAGCAAGTCAATCAGGATACTGGTATTTAACAGAATGCACTGTTCACGAGAACTGTAGTTCTCCACTGGTAGTGGAGGATAGGTAGACAGGCCCTACTGGCCTACTAGTTCGTGTGTGCTAACTGATTAGGTAAAAACATTTTTTGTTAAAAATTTCAGGAGGCAAGCAGAATTTGGGTTACGGGTTACATGTTAGATACCATGATGTAACACCAACCATACTGCCATAGAATGGAAACTACTATATGCTTAGCTGTGAGTGTAGAATTTACACTTTAACCCTCTGAGTGCCAGATATTAACACAATACACTGGGTACACCGCTGACACTCAAAGGGTTAGTTGAAAAACAATTGTATAAATTACAGCCAGGGGTGTCCGTAGAAATTTGACCCCCAGGCCAGACCATCCAGCCCCTTTGTTTATTTGGAGAGGGTAATTGTAGGGTGGGCACCTTTGCCCCCCCTCCGGACGCCCATGATTTCAGCATTAGCATTCCTATAACTCCCTGTACAAGTTCCATATTACAGTGGGGAATGTATAGAGGGATACATGTGGAACAATTCTGGGTGAAACCAAATGCACAATAAGGGAAAAATAAAAATCCCTAATGATTTAAATGGGTTTTAAACCCATGAATTCTAGAGAGGTCCCCAATACATTTCTTCTCAATGCTTTGGAGACCTCTCTAACATTCAAGGGGTTAAAATACTAGGATTTTTTATTTGTATCCTAGGGTGCAGAAGAGCAGAATTTATTCACACTGTCCATAAAATGTGACAATGGATCTTTTAATCTTTATGTAGTAAGAATTTCTATACTGAGTTATTTTCTGTGTTAGTGTATGAATCACTGTACTAGTAGTGTAAGGGTGGGGTTAGCATGCATGACTGATTTAGAACTCAGGTGCGCCTATCAAAGAACACTAGGTGCCCTTAGCTCCTCCATGGCCACACCCCACTCCCTACATAACCATGTTCTGGCGGCTAGCGAGGTCTACAACTTGGAAACTGCTCTAGCATCCAAAGGGTTAAAATGGTCTGTAAAGGGGTATGTAAAGAGTACCTAGTATGAGCTGTATCTCTGGTCCTGCATGGAGTTGTAGTACATAAATATCATGAGGGCCATAGGTTGCTCATGTTGGACCTAGGTGAACAAGAAGACTTGAAGCCCCTGGCATGAAAATGAAAATCTGTAAACGTGTGTCAGGATTTTACCTTATTGTTCTTTTTGAAATAGCTTTAAACATTCAATCCTTTGAATGCTAGAGAGGCAACTACATTGTTTTGCAATGCTTTGGATGCCTTTCTGGAACTCAAACTGTTAAATTACACATTTCAAGGCTTTTAAGCTCTTTACTTAGCTTCTACTATTTTTTTGTAAAAAAAAATAAAAAAATATATATATATATATATTTTTTATAAATTCTCTCTCATCAAATCAGTAAAACCAACAGAGGAGTTTATACAGTAAATCCCATGATAAATACACCCTTCTTCTGTTGCAATAATTTATGTTCTTTTGAAATGGAGGTTGACTGTATCATAAAGGATGTTCTCTTTAACCTTTGCAGCTCCACAAGGGCATTGAATGAATTACAATTTCATAGCAGGAAGCCAATGAAGAAGAAAGACGGGAATTCAAAATGGCCTCCAGGAAGCGGGTGAGACACACCTCTTTGTGTGTCCAAGCTTTGTTATAGAATGCAACATTGTAGAAGCTCTACTGATTCTGTAAGGAATTAAGGGATAAATTATAGTGTTCATTGCTTGTATTCAAGGATTTATTAAGAACTGCAAGGGATTTATCTCTATCTTGAATACAATGCTAGTTTCGCATGGTTAGAGCATTTTATTCTGCGACTGAAGGGCAGAGCCATAACTCACAAAAAGCAAAGCCTTGAATGTGTTTAACCGATGATGCTCTCAGATGTTTGAACAAATGCATTAGTGCTGTGAGACATTACTTCACCTAATATTTGCCAGCTGGTTTCTACTGGCAAACATTCCCTACTTGGTTTTTTAATTACTTGGAAATCGCCCGACTTCTGTTAATCTGCAAAAAAAGAAATATTAAGTCCTGTGGTAAAAGCTTACAATTTTTTTATTTTTATTTGAATACGGATTAACCCTTTCAGTGCAACTACACTGCTCTGGCACTCAATGGGTTAAAATGCCAAATGTATGACAACAAATACGATTTAAATGTAATTTTTTGATGCAGTAAATAGATGCTATAATTGTATTGTCTCATGGACCCTCCGTGCTAGTCAAGTCAGTCCTTTTGGAGCAAACCAACTATATGACAGACAAATAATATTTGCATTTTTTTAACTCTTTGTGTGCCACAGGGGTATCCAATGCGTTACACTCTGGCACTCATCAAAGTGTTAAATATGGCTTTAGAGGTCTTCAACTCATCATGAAGCAATGTGTTATGGACCTTTCTATCATTCAAAGGGTCAAAAGCCCCATTTAACCATTTCAGTGCCAGAGGGGTACACAATGCATTGCAGAGCAATGTAATGCGTGCCCCTGTGACACTTTAACCCTTTGGGCATTGCATACCCTTCTGACACTCAAAGGGTTAAGGGTTAGATCAATAAGAATTTCTATTTGTCCCATGCGGTGTGGTTGGTTTGCTTCACAATTACACCTGTTCTTCTTATTACATCAGCCACAATGTGTTGAGAAAATCTCTGGCACACAAAGGGTTAATATGTGTCTGGTGGTTTGAGAAGCAATAAGACTAGAGGGACCATGTGTGTATGTACAAAGCAATGAAAATCGGATAGATACTGCTATGTGTAATAAACGCCAACAGCTCTAGAATAAAGTCACCCAGGTACACATATGCTGCAATATGCTGTGCCATACAGACCACAACCAACAATAGTGCAATCCTCCTTTCCCACACGGCTGGCAGAGCGTGAGAGTGATTTATAAGGGGCTCCAGCCTCTGCTTAATGAGAGGCAGCAATTGGCCAGGTCTTTGGAAGGCAACAATGAATATGCATGCTGCCTATCTGCATGTGTTTGACCTCATCTTAATAATAATAGCAACCAAATGCATGCTGGGTGTTTCCATAATCAGTCGCCTCTCTCTCACTCTCTGTCATGGCTACAATCAGGACTTCTTTGTTATACTTACTTAACCCATTTCTTTTTTTGTCCAAAATATAAAACCATTTTGTTGTCACATGCATTGCAGACCTCTCTGGAATAAAAAGGGTTAAACCTCTTGGGTGCTAGAAACATCTCCATTGCATTGCTTTGTAAAGCATCTGAGATGCCTCTAGCTTTCAAGGAGTTAAAGAGGAGTTTCTAAAAGCACATATAGAGAGATTGATTTGATTTACCCTCTGTGCCACACTGTACAAAGGGTATTTTTTTAAAGGCCCTGCTTAGAGCCTGTGTACAAAGCTCATTTCACATCTAAATAATATAGTAACTTTGCTAATGAGGTTTAAAAAGATATGCGGCCATCAAAGTTCAACCTTGGTTGTATCACTCTTGCTTTTTATTCATCTAAAGGAAAATCCCCTATCTCCAGAAGCCATTTTCAGTTATGATCCAAGTGGATAAAAAAATTCCATCCCGACTCCAAAATGTCCGCTCTGCATTGCGTGCACCAAAAGGTTATGTACAGACCTGGTGCAGAGGAAGTAGGAGCAAAAACTGTACCTTTTGTTCCTACTCCAGAAGTGGCAGAAAGAGATGTTTGGCATAGATTGTAACTAGACTGGATTTACATCCCAGGCACCCCAGGCAAGGCACAATAGGTGTCCTTAGCTCATCCCATGACCTCACCTCATTCCTCACATGACCCCACCAACAGTCCCATCCACTGCTCCCTGGCACTGAAAACACCCATAGCTTCTAAGGTATTTGTTGCTAGAAAGATTTCAAACACATTGCTTTACAATACATTGGAGATTTCTCTAACAGTCTATTAGTTAAATAATAGCTAGTAGAAGGGTGCGTAAACTGGTGCAAGGACAATGACATTGCATTGACCACACCCACAACTCAGGATGTGGGAGTGGCCAGCACAGCTAAGGCTCCCCTCAAAAGTTGAATCTCTAGACAGTTGCATACTCTGCATAATAGGAAAACTGGGCCTGATGGTAGCACTGAAGGGGTAGATTTACTAAGCGGTGATAAAGAGGTGATAGAGTAGAGATGACTTCTCCAGTTTATTACATCTCCAGTTCCGATGTTATTCTTTGGAACCTATGCACTAAGATTTCTCTAGCTTCAGAGATCTTAGTGCATAAGCTCTATAGAATAACCTAGGAACTGGTGAAGTGATAAACTGTAGAAGTCATCCCCATTTTATCACCGTTTAGTGAATCTCCCCCAAGGAGCTGTCTGCTAGTCTGTACTATTGTGTCTGTATAGAGGATCAAGCACTCCTTTAGTGTACTTATATATGGTCCCATGCACAACCTCCTTATAAGGTTCAGGAAGGGGAAAGAGGAATTGTTCTCACAATTTTGCAGCAGGAAAAAAAATCAGAATCCAGTGGAGTCAGTACTAGATTTCTGGCATTTCATTTCCAAGATATAATAGACTAAAGTAATATTTTTTCAGGTGTATTAAAATCGTGACTATTATAAAACTGCTGTAAGACGCTTGTGACAAATCTGCTTCATTTATGTATGAGAGTCTGATAATTGCAGTATAAATTTCATTAGATGGCAGTTCACCTTGGTGTAAGATCCTTGCTCCTGTTTTGCAAATCTCGTAACCCCTTAGTTGTGTGAAGTTTATACATTTTATTGGAGACTCAAAAATACCTTTTAAAGCCTTCAAGTCATTGGCCAATGTCACAGAATTTGCCTTGTGTTAATTTTCATGGCTTTCCTTTAAATGTAGGAGAGTAAATCTTATAATTATTACATTTGTCAGATTTTCTATGAAAGCTAGTTTCAGTGGGCATTGTCCATGGTTAGTAGGGTGTTTCGCACAGTGAGCAACTGAAACTAGGCCTAAACTCATTTTCGCATACAGTCTAGAATGGGATTGTGCAGGGACTTTGTGATGAGCAAGGAAGGAGAACATTTGCCAGGCCCCATGTCTACTCCTATAAACATTCAGTATTCCTTAAGAAAGCTTTTTTTGGGGGGCAAAACTATTTTAAGCATCTATTTATTTATTTATCTGTCTGATTTACAGTCTTCAATTCATTAAATGGATCAGGGGTAGTTCATTTTTGGCTCTTCAGCTGTTGGAGACTATAACTCCCATTGTCCCTCACCAGCCTTTGGCCTACTGCTGAAGATACCTAATACACATTTGATAACCTGTAAAAATGTCTGTACTTTCTGTTAAATCCTTGGATGCTTTGTCCTCTCTATGAAGATGTTTCTGTCATCCAAGTGGTTAAATTACAGAGCAGGGAATACTGCAGTGAATTATGTTCATATCTGAAATGATGCAGGATTAATTAGTAGTCTCCTAGGGGCCTTATTCATCAGCTAAAGAGCTGCAATTCTGGAACAAACCAACCATACTATGGGGGAACAAATACAAATCTCCTAAATTCCCTTAATTTTAAATAGAGCTTTTAACCATTGAATTCTAGCGATGACACCAACTCATTGTGGAGCAATGCTCTGGAGACCTTGCCAGCATTCAAGGGGTTAGAATGCCCTTTAAAATCAATGAAGATGTGCAAAATGTTTATTTGTTCCTTATGGTGCACTTGGTTTGCTCCAAAATTGCTCTGGTTTATCTTCCTGCTATTGTTTGGCATTGCATTGGAGACATCTTTAGCACTCAAGGGGTTAGTTACAAGCCCCATTTATATGGGGATTTTCCTTTCCCCCAATAGTGCAATTGGTTTGTTCCAGATGAATAAGGCCCCTAAAAACAAACAATTTATCATTCTTAAAAAATGATATATATAAAAAGGCCCTATTTATGTTTACTATGTGGGGATATGTAGTAAGAAAATATGTTTTTCATGGGCAAACCAACTGCACCATACTGGTGAAATCATTTCCACTGATTTAACCCTCCGAATGCCAACACAATGCAAAGCACTCGATTAAATGAAGTTTTAACCAAATCATGGTTTCAGACCTCTCTAGCATTCAAGAGATTAAAGCACCATTTAAATCAATGGAATTTTTATTTGTCCCCTTCGGTGCAGTTGGTTTGCCCCAGAATTGCTCCATGTTTTACTTTACGCATATGGCACATACTTTTTCATCGAATGGTTTTACTCAAGGATGGGGAATCAGTGTCACTCCAGCAATTATTGGACTACAACTGCATCCTCCCCAGCACTGTAGTCCAACAACAGTTGGGTGGATAAACATTAACCATCCTGCTTTAACCCCTTGCTGCCATAGAGACCCAGAGCCTATCTGTCAAGGAAGGGGTTAAACTGATTGAATGGATGGCATCCTGTGACAGCACGCAAATAGAAAATGCTTGTACTTTGTCTCCCATACAGTGAATAAGACAGGCTGAATCCACTGCCCTATGTGGCTTTCACAGCTTCACGAATAGAGAGCAGGGAGGAATCATCAGCATTCAGAGCTTGTTAATTTAAATATGCATTTAAGAGGCTCACTGCCATGTGGTACCCTCTCTCATCAAGCAAAGACGAGTACAAGCTGGCCTAAATGAGAAGAGTATTACGCCCTGAACAACAACAGCCTTTTCCTTCATCTCCTGTCAGATGCTTCTTTGTACTTGGAGGCCATTTTGATGGCATCGAGGAATACTTTAAGATGGCCGCTTTGGTATAAGGTAGGTTGAATTTTCTGCCTAATCTCTGCCCTCCCCCCCTTGCTGTCCGTTGATCGTCTTCTTATCGTGCTAATTAGCAACGAAAGCGGGACAATAAATGAAACTGGCATGACCCACTTACGTCTGCCACCACCCTTCTCAAGCGGAAAATCTGTCCTTGATATTAATTGAATTAACATACTTTCTAATTCGCTGTTCCTGTGAGTGTGTGAGAGTGATTTCTTCCGTTCGTCTATTGACTGCTGATTTAGATTTTACCAATTTGCTGCTCGTAAAAAATATTCTTAATTATAATCAGGAGAAGATAAGTGTTTTGGCACCAAAGCGGTCCTATTACGTTAATACCTTTGGTGCTTAAACAATATTGCAGCAATCCATTTTAGGTTCTTCCAGATGAGAAAATCAAACATCTTTCATTCCACAGTTACCATAATAAGAGCCATATGCACTCAAAAAACGTGACGCTATTAGAGGGCAAACCACTGCTTGATATGGGACAAATAAAAATCCCTCAATCTCCCATTTATTTAACCCTTGAGTGCCAGAGCATTGCAATGCATTGGATACTTCTCTGGCACTCAGAGGGTTAAATGGAGCTTTTCATGCTGTGAATCCTAGCAAGTTCTCTAATGCATTGCAAAGCCCTCGAGCAATCAATGAGTTTAAAAACTTTATTTAAATGAATGGGGATATTTTATCCCCTATGGTAAAGCTGTTTTGCTCATTTTTAGTTTGTGCATATGGTAGAAAATTATAATTAAATTTTGTGTTACTATTCATTTATATTTCCTTTACAAGTAATATGACCTTATTTCACATGGAGCACAAAAAATAAGTAAAAAGAAAATTAGTATAAAAACATGCCCATCCTGATCTGAAAATGCAAATATTGACATGTGATATGTATAGCTAGCACTTATATCCAGATGGATACGTGCAAATAAATATTAGGTACATGTCAATTTGCAATGTTTCTCTGTAATAAGCAAATGAATGTCTTAATGTGAAATATTTTTCAGCTATGATTGAAAAGATATTTTATCCTTAAACAGTTCTGTATTTTTTTTTCTCGTGATAATTCTGAAGGTGTATTTGTATTAATACGGTAAAAGTTGAAATTTGAAATGTCATATTATGATAAATACACTAACAATTATATCATGTTTAATACTATTATGAATGAGTGTTACAAGTTTCGTTATTTATTTTTTTTATTCGTTAATATACAGAATATATATATATATATATATATATATATATATATATATATATATGTGTATATAAACACACACACACACTAGAACACAAAAAATGGAAAACATGATAACACTAGTGTAAAAGCCCTAAGGTCTGGGTTGCGTACCCCTCTGGCACTCAAAGGGTTAAAAGGCCGGTCCTGCTCTGCGTCCTGCTGCCGACGCCATGCACTGTAGAGACTGCCCAAAAGCACAGAATGGTCCCAGCACAGAACTCCCATCATTCTGTGCTCCCAGCATTCTGTGTTCCCAGCATTCCATGCGTTCGGGCAGTCTCTACTGCGCATGATGGCTTCTGACAAACATCCTAGCGAATTATTATATAGGATATGATTCTAATCTAAAAAGTACTGGCACTTTTTTTTTTCTTCAGTAAAAGAGCTGTTATTCTATGTGACTGGCTCTTAGTCCCTGGGACACTCCGTGTTACAATTCTTCAGGAGTCATTACAAGACTGGATGTATGAACAATATTGTTAAAGGGAAATCATTATATTGTGGGGTCACTAATATCCAACAGATTTTAGCGGTATCCCACAGTAGAGTTAATCAACATCACAGAGCAACTGATAAACTCACCTGTTGAGCTAGACTTAAATACTGGCCTGAACTCCTTGGGCACAAGAGATGTCTTAAGTACATTGTGAAGACAATGGGTTCATCGTGATCCCTGGTTTATTGATATAGAAGCCCTCTAAAGCTAAGATTAATAAATCTCATGAATCAAAGCAAACAGCAGCCAGCTTTCTGCATCTGTCCCAGAAAGTTCGGTTTTCAAAATAAATTACCAAGTCTCCAGGTACAGATATTGATCCTCAGTATTAATGAGTTCCTTGGTAACCCTGCCCTGTTTTGCACTCTCGCCACTCACTCCCTGCCCATTTTCAGGCCAAGCCCTGCCTTTCCTTCTTCTAATCCTGCCCACCTCAATTAAGCCCCACTCACATTGACATTAATTGCATAATTTAAACACTCCCACTCTCTTCTCTTCCTGTTACTCTGGGGGCTGAGGACAACAATCTTCCAAATTATGTTCATAATATTGTACAAATCACCTCAAATTGCCTGAAAGATTGAACTGACTTTCAGGTATGTGCAAAACTTAAATATTTGCCTTTTGGTGTGCCTGCATTGAAAAACAAATAGGATAAACCACACTATTAAATACAGTGGGGAGCTAAAATGAATAAGATGCAGGAACAGTATGATATGCTTCAGAATATTTCTTCTCTTTGTATGGCACCTGTAAACTAGAAGAGATTCTAACCTGGGTAACATAACGTCCTGTAGAGCCTGGCTTTGCAGCTCTGACCTGGTCATGCGGGAATATATACGTGGTACCCTTTCTCTCAGGTGCTTAGAGAGAACAGCTGCACCTCACTGATGAGGCTCAAGAGGGCCAACATATATGACTGGGGTTTGCTGCTTCTTGCTCGAAGAGGAATTGCCTGACATTTCAAGGATGGACAGTCATTTCTGGCAGGATCACTATGATATTTCTTCTCTGTGTATGGCACCTGTGAGCTAAAAGAGATTGCTCTTTGGCAAGGATAAAGTCTTATAGAGCTTGCTTAATACTCAGACAATTTGATTTAATGTAAATATTGTTATTGTAATCCCCTAAGTACAAATGAGTTTCCCCCTCTAATTACTTGAATGATCCCTCTACTTCCACCCCCGTTCATTTGAAACATTCCTAGATTATCTTGAATAGAATGTTCCTGCAGGAATCATACAAGATTCTTGGTCTGATGATTTTTAAAACAAAATAAATAATGCATCTACAAACAAACAGACTTGTGCTCATCTGTATGTTGTGAATAATGTGTGCCCTGTAATGAGCATATATAATAATCCATAGTAAATCTAAGTGAAATAAGTGAGAATTTATGGAATGATGCATCAGATAAAGGCATTTTTGTGTGCAGATAGATTTTGCGCATATTATAATCCAGGAAACTAAATACCAAATGCTTGAATTGCGCATTAAAAATTACATTTTTAAGACAACAGTACACAGACGTATAAATCCATTCAAAATAGCAGTTCTTGAATTAGGCGCATTCGCTATTCCACTCACACAGATTCGTTAATCTTAGCCACGCCCAGAAAAGAAAAATATATGCAGCCATTCGCTAATCTTGAATTTTCATGCGCAATTCACATGGGAAATAGCGATTGCGCACATTTCCTGCATTGCGCCATCAGTCCCACAAATTGGCCAATCTGTGTATAAGCTTAAATAATGTATCTGCTGCAAAGAAGATACACATATTGCCTGTTTCTGTATTCTTTCTAAAAGTGATCATATATTTTCATATATATAGCCTTTAAGGACCAAAGGGGTCAGCAACTGATTGCAAAGCAATGTGTTACACACATCTGGTCCTTAAAGGGGTAATCATGTTGCAGTTGTAGGCCTGCATACCCATGGATAAAATGGTTGTATATTAGAATATTTAACGTGCAGTATTGTTTTGAGCCTGGCAAAAGATTTTACCAATTCTTAGAATAAACAAACACATCAATTTTGATCAAATATTAGCCATATTATAGAATTTTAATTGCATTCGTAGCTATTTTTATATTTCAATTGTTTGAAGCCGAAAAACTTAAAAAGAAAATAATAGTATCTTTCTCCTGATGTAGAAAAAAATACATAGGTATAAAAAAAAACCCCAGCTCGTTAACCCTCTAAGTGCCAGAGGGGTACGCAATGCATTGCATTTGCATACCCCTCTGGCACTCAAAAGGTTACTTTTTTTTTCTTGTTTTTACATTATTATGACAGCCCTGTGTGCTGAGTCTATAATAACAACACAATAAACCACATTCACTTTCATTCTGTGTGCAGACACAGGAAGATTTTCTCATTTCTCATTGTGAATTATCCTCTTTCTCCAGGTTAAGAGAAGATCATAGGATCACAGGACTTCATTTTCACCTCCTTCCACTGTGTGGGGGAATTTCCTGTAGTTCTACAGACCTCATTTCTAATAGCCACCAATGGAAAAGGACATCTTTCAGGTATATTGCTTAGATATATTCTTCTCTATTGTGTTTATTTTTTAATATTTTTAATTCATACTATATCTTACTATCCCCAAATATGGGTCAGATCTATCGATGATATATGGAGAATTAAGGTAAAATAAACTATAACCACTGTATGCCAGAGGGATGTCCAATGCCTTGATTTGTACTGCATTGGACACCCTTCTGTCAGCAATGGGTTAATACTCTTGGCTGTTAGACGAGCCTCTACTGGTAAGCAATATGGCATCTCTGGTAGCAAAGGGTCTAACTGACAACTCTGTTCCTCCAGGATTTAATTACGTCCCTTTCTGAACAAAGGTGGGATTTATATACTAAAGAATTATTGCTGTAGATTTAAAAAAAAAAAAAAAAAAAAAAAAAAATAGTACCTTATGTATAAAGACAATAAAGGAACAATTATTGGGCTATAAAACACACCTTAAATATTAAGGGAAAATTCCAACTAATGCAAATAACATTTTTTATTAACACATATTTCCGGTGCTTCCAATGGCATTGCTATGCAATATGTTGCATGCCCCATATTGTTCTTAGGGGGTTACAAATTACAAGATAAACATCATATTATATAGCTAAAGATTTTACCAAGCAAAGAATGTAGTAATTCATAATAATGCAACTTGCTCCGCATCCAAATCTTTAATTGGCCAATATCTATATCAGTGGTTCTCAATCTTTTTTTGTTTGGGGCATCCCTGACAAGCAATCTATAAAATTAGGGGCACTTTTAACATTTTAATTGTCTTTTGTCAAGGTTACTGAAGGGTAAAATAAACGATATACATTTATTCTTAAGTCTCACAATCAGAATAACACAAACTAACAAATTGTACAAGACAATGTACGTAAATATGAATGTGAAATAACATTCACAATTTTTGCCAAAGATTTTATAGAAACCAAGGGGCACCCTAAGTGGATGTCCATGGTGCCAACGTGCCAACACACCCTGATTGAGAACCACTGATGTATATTAATCAGTCATTACCTATAATTTTAGCTACCTCTGACCAAGGTAAGAAATAAATAAACATGCTCTGTAAATTCTCATTTCCCCTTACCTGAAATAACAATTATGAGGACTTCTGTACATGGCCACCTGCTTTTAACTATAATCCAACCAAAATCAGTGTAGATGATTGGTTCATTGGGACAAAACTACCACTGGAGTATCAGGTGCAAAACACTGGGCCCCAGACAACTTTAGTGACCATTTTGAAGGCTGACAATATAATATGTTTAGGTTTTTTTTAGTAATTTGCATTAAATTGGGGGCCCAAAAACTGTATTGTACCAGGGTCCTGAATCACTAGGTCCGCCACTCCAATTCATTACTATCTTGGATATACTTCCTTTCTGCACTTCTACCTGGCATAGAAATCATGCACCTGCCAGTGATATATTTAGGCTTTCTGCTGCCTAGGCCCAGCTAAGTGCATCCATCCCTTCCATACACACTTTGCCACACCCTCACTTTTCCCAGACCCTTCCACAAGCCACTCCCCTATCTTTAAAGACACAGAAGCAATGCAAAAAACTAACATCTAAGGAACTAAATGAAATGTCAAATTTGATTTATGACTAATGACCATTTGAGAATATTCACTTTGGGAAAGAGGTGCCAGTGAGGAGTTTATGAGCACTGAGAGATATATTTTTTAAATTGTACATTTTTTAGTAAATGGATATAGGCACAAAGTGGCAAATCCACCCAATCTACTGCCTCTGCCAATTTGCCACAACACATATACATGCAAGCCGCATAAACAGGATAATGTTCAGTGAACATAACTTAGTACATTAGAGCAGAATCATATTAGTACATTTCCCCTAAGGATAGAAGAACTACTGCACATATTCACAGTGAATTTCAATGCATTGAATATGTCTAGCATTCAGGGAGTTAAAGCTCCCATTTAAATCTGTGGGAGTTTTTATTTGTCTAGTTTTTATTTGTCCCCTATGATACGATTAGTTTTATCCAGAATGATTCCAATTTTCTTTTGTGTATAAGTATCTTAGGCAGTATCAGAGTGCTACCTGGAATCCAGAACAATTAACATATGCCTGGTCGGAGGTAGAACCATCCTCCAACTTTGATACTGCGGACATTTCTACTGCATACCAGCATTATATACAAAACTGTCAAATCTATATATAGGGTCTACTGATTTCCTTGTGCATTCACCAGTTCATCAATGGCTGGATCGTATCTGGCACTTGATCATTCATCAATGAGCGATACCAGGTTCATCCACCATTCCCATTCACCAAGTTATTCCTGGAACATATCATAAAAATATACAGGGAGGACACACATACACATGCTGTTTGTGTGTGTATTTGTGTATTACAGGGATGGACATGTTTTTGATATATTGTTACTATACCTTATATATGCAAGGCTAGGAAATGTGAATGATCATTGATTAAAAATAAAAGTTATCTTCATAAATCGTGGCAAAGAGCAGCATATCTCATACACTGTTATTCCTGCGCTTTGATGAATAGAACCCATAGGGTTTTCAAGCAGAGGTGTTTTAAATGGATAGTAATACTTAAGATGTAAAAAAATATATGTTGTAGGGTTTATATCCCTGAATAAAACAATGGTACTCCCAATGCTGAGAGATATTTTATTAAAAAATTATAATAGCTCAAACTTGAATTTTTTAGGTGCAATATCCCAGTGGCCTGAAAATTTACAGTGGAACTGTTGTTACACCATTCTATGGACAGCTCTGGTCCATAGACCATAAATCTCCAGAGGATGGTACAGCAACAGCACCACTGTACATTTTCAGGCTACTGTGATATTGCACCTAAAAAATTCAAGTTTGAGCTATTATAATTTTTTAATAAAATATCTCTCAGCAGTGGGAGTGCCCTTGTTTTACTCAGGGGGATAAACCCTACAACATATATATTTTTTTTTACCTTTTAAGTATTACCATCCCTTTAAGAGCACAGTGCCCTTAAAGCAGAGCTGGATTTGTGCATAACTGCTCACTGAGTATGCATTGCGTACCCCTCTGGCACTCAAAATGTTAAATCCTCTAGCATTTCCACTCCATGAAAAAAGCCCTCTCCCTGTTAAGCATGATGTTTGTTGTACAACATACCATCCCCCTTTAATTTGAGGTTTGCCTGAGTCTGCTGTTTGCCTGTCCTGCAATGTGCACTGCACAGAATCTCTCTCACAGTCTTGCCTTTGTTGTGAGTGTTGCCTGTGACGCTCTAAGGCTTCTTTTGATCCAGATCTAATTGGTTTGCAAATATTTTTGAAGGAGATTAATGATGGTCAACAACTTCACTCATATTCATTTTTAAATAAATTATTAACTTCTGCAACAAAAAAACAAGATTTTAACTTTAATCTCATATTGTAGACCAGAATATAAAAGTGGATCAAAAAATCTTGAAAAAATGTATTTATTTGGTTCTGTTTTTTTACTGGCCTTGTAAAAAAAAAAAAAAAGTCACATTTTTGTTCTGTTAAAGAAATGCATTTTCAGTGTTCAACACCATTAACTGCTGAAATATCTTTTGCTATTGCCTGTGAGCCATTCCTAATGATCATGTGAGAAGAATTTCTAGTGGGAGCTGAACCTTTTAAGAGCAAGGATATCCAATGCATTGCGAAGCCCTCTGGCGCTCAGAGGGTTAACCTTTTGAGTACCAGAGGGGTACTCAACGCATTGCTTTGCAATGCGTTCCGTACCTCTCTGGCACTCAAAGGGTTAAACCATTTTATGAATGATGGGAAAGTTAGCTGGCATTTTGTTTCACCACTTGATTCTTTAACCCTTTTGGGTTCCAGAGGCGCGACCAACATTGAAGAGCTTAACCCTATGAGTGCCGGAGGGGTACCCAACGCATTGCAAAGCAATGAGCTGGGTAACCAATCAGACCCTCAAAGGGTTAAACCCCCCCATTAAATCAATGGGAACTTGTATTTGCCTCCAGTGGTTCAATTGTTTTGGTTTGTCCCATATTCACTCCTCTTTTTCTTTCTGAATATGGACCTATGTATTAAAAGTTAATTTGCATTGCAAATATCTACAATTGCACAATAAGGCTCTTACTAGAGGAAACATTCTGGAGCAAGCCATCGACACCAAAGGGGAAAAATAACAATTCCCTCAGACTTCCTTTGTTCTGAAGGGGGCTTTGAACCCCCTGAATGCTAGAGAGGTCTACAAGTCATTGCCAAGCAAAGTATTGGACACTATTCTAACAATGAAACAGTTAAAACACCACTTATATCAATGGGAAGTTTTATTGCTCACCTATGGTACAGTTGGTTTGCTCCAGACTTGCTTGACTTTTCTTTAGTAAATAAGGCCCCAAACTGAGTGCCTGTATAAGTTCTTGTCCATTAACCCTTTGAGTGCCAGAGGGGTATGCAGCACATTGCAAAGCAATGCATTGCGTACCCCTCTGGCACTCAAAGGGTTAAACATTGGGTGATTTTGCATGTGCAGTATCTTTCAGTTTTTCAGTTTTCTTTCCAGGAATTCCATTTGTTTCTGAAAGCTCCAGCATATAGTAATTACTCTCAATCCAACGCTTCCATTTATCTGTGCTGTGGCACAGTACCATAAAAGGATACTGGAAGATCGCAATTTCGCACCATGCCTTCCCCAGATTCCCATTGATTTAAAAGAGACTTTTATCTCCTTGAATACTGGCAAGGTTTCCAAGCGGTGATAAATAGGTGCTAAAGTGGAGATGACTTCTCCAGTTTAGCATTTCTCCAGTTCCTATGTTATTCTATGGAGCCTATGAAAATATTTCTTCATCTTTAGAGATCTTAGTGAATAGGCTCAATCAAGGGTGTCTGTAGAAATGTTTCCACCATAATATGACCCCCAGGCCAGCCCATCCAGCCCCTTTGTTTATATGGAGGGGGTAATTGTAGGGGGGGAAGTGCCTCCCCTCCGGACACCCATGGGCTCCATAGGCTAACATAGGAACTGGAGAAGTGATAAACTGAAGAAGTCATCACCGCTTTATCACCTCTTTATCACCACTTAGTGAATCTGCCCCAAAGAGTTAAAGGCCCCATTTACCTCAATTGTAATATTTATTTTCCCCTACTGTGCAGTTGCTTTGGACCAGAATTCTTCCACTGTGTTTTGTGCGTATGGCCTATACAAACTGAGTCTGAGAGCAGATAAGAACCAATTGGCACATCGAGTCGGCCCAGAAAATCCTAATGGCCTCTATGAATCTTGTCCTTGTGTTTTTGTTCAAGAAATAACATCTTCATTCAGTCCTGGATGTCAGGACCCTACGCAGAAAGAAAATCAGAGTAATTCTGGAGAAACCCAACTGCATTATAGTGGATAAATAAAAATGTTCATTGATTCAAATGGGAGTTTTATCCCTAATGCATTTGCAATCCAATGGAGACCTGTTCTGCAATTGTGGGGTTAAAAGCCCATTTTCTGACAGCTGGAATTTTGGGCATTTGAACTCTCCTAAGATGCAGTTGGTTTGCTCCAGAATTACTCCAGTTTTCTTTTCAAAGTTAAGGCCAAAAAGTGAAGAAAACTCATTTAATAATAAAACAAAGTTGCTATCATAGCTGGATCATGAGCAAGGCACCATAGGCTGTCTAGGACCCTATGGAGGTTTAATCTGGCTCTGGTTGCCATAAAACAAAGTGACTCCCCAGCACATTAAAGCTATTCAATAACTTGCTTCTAACCCATTTGCTTTTCATTGTGTGAACTTCTGGTTCTTAGGAGGTTCAGGAAAGAGCTCTTTTGCATATTTTGATTATTTTATAGTATTGTATCTGCAGCAGGAAATAGCATTACTATTATTATTATTTATAAAATGTCAACAGATTCCACAGAGATGTACAAAAAATTGACAAAATAATAGAACACAGTGTGGTACACAGGGCTATATTTACATCCCAGGTTCCACTAGGCAAGGAACTGAAGGCACCCTTAGCTCCGCCCATGGTCATACCTTCACGCCTGACATGACCCCACTTTGAGTCCCATCCACAGTTTCCTGGCACAGAAAATACTCTTGGCCAGTAACAAACAAGAATCAAAAAATGTTAACCCCTTGGTTGCTAGAGAGAGCTCCAACACATTGCTCCACAATGGGCTACAGATCTCTCTAGCATCCAAGGAGTTAAATAATAGGCTGCAATGCGGTAGGAAACTGGTGAAGGAACATTGAGATTTCTCTGGCCACACCCACAATTCAAAATGTGGGTGTCTCTATCACAGCTGAGGTGCCCATCACAGTTTGGAGGTGTAGACAGTTGCTTAGTCTGTCCATAGGGAAATCCAGCACTGGAGGTACAGAGGATACAGAGATAAATAAAATCATCATTAAAAGACATTGGAGAAAGACGGATAAGAGGAACTTTCTTGCTAGAGCTTATGTCTATAAACTGTGGCTCTCCAGTTGTTGTAGGACTGTAACTCTAATCATAGCTGGAGATCTGCAGGTTGCCCATCTCACTATGTATGTTCTTATTTTCCATGGAGTCACCAGTAAAGTAACCACTTACAACTATTACAGTAGATACAATACAGGAAATATACAGTACATGCAAACTGAACGTAACATTTTAGCCATTTAAGTGTTGCTCATCTCTCAGGTACTTAAAGGGTTAAAGTACCTATTCACACAGTAAGGCTGATATACTAATAAGAACTGGAGTAATTCTGGGGCAAACCAACTGCAACATTCCAAGCTTCTCCACTGATTTAACTCCTTAATGACTGGCCGTGTGACATGCCGCCAGCAGTTAAGGACTACAGGGCATTTTTCTTTGGTGATTTGCATTTAGGGGTCTCTGAGTGGTGTGCAGCCATGTGGGGACCCCTGAATTCAATGACATTGCAGGACCGTCACTGGTCCTTTAGTGAAGAACCGCCAGGCACGGACTGGAACAAAAAATATGCCCGGGCATTTAAGACTGAGCAGGCCATTTTCGTGGGCAGAGCTTATAATCACATGCGGTGCGCCGCACGGCCGCACCTTGATTGCCCAGGAAACTTGTAATGAGGTGGCCGTCTTTCAGAAAGTGAAAGATGGCCCAAACTCGTTTAATGATTAATTTTTTTTTTTAAACGCCCGGCCCGGCCCCGGACCTGCCCACTAGGCAAATGCCCGGTATGCCCAATGGCCAGTCCGGGCTTGAGAACCGAAGTGATGGTCCTGGCACGTCATGGGTCCTTAAGGTGTTAAATGAGGCTTTTAACCCCTTGAATTCTAGAGAAATCATCAGCATCAATGAGATTGGTCAGAAATTACTGGTAATCTCATCATTTAGTGATCAAATTGATATTCCATCACCATGTACATAGCATCTGAATTTCAGGCAGTAAGTTCATTGGATGATAATATATTTTGTTGTGTGTGTTTGCATGCATATGTGTGTAGGTTTGTGTATGTGCATATGAGTGTATAAGTGTATGTGTGTGTGTAGGGGAGGCTTCCCAGTCCAGATCAGACTGACCCAATTCCATAGCCAAAGTACACAAAACTCTTTGGCTTGCTCTGTTGAGACCACACACACACACAGTAATTTGATTGGTAGTCGATGGAAATTTTCCAACTGGACGGATCAGCTCTGGCTGGCGATTTGGTTGGCCTGATTTGATCAATGGAGCCCACACACACATTAATAAACATACAAACCCTCATCTTTTTGCTACTAAAAATACAGTTTGATCAGTGATCAATATGACTGCACATTTTCTATAACTCTAATTTGCCTTGAATGGGTATCTTTAGTGATGCATAAAAAAATCTAATTTAAATTTAATTTGTACGCAGGGTGGTTGCAATGTACTGCCTGAGGGGTTAAAGCTCTAGGTTTCATGCTTAAAAGTCCTGGGACTTGTAGTCAGTTTAGGGAATGTAATAGTGTTAATCTATCTACTAGTAATTGTGCAATTGGGTTTCAAGATGCACAAATAATGAATTAGGCTGTCCAAGAATTATGTCTTCTGGGAAATAACAAGTCTGTTGTTTTTATGATAAATTATTTTTGTACCTCCATTGTTCAGAAAGCTTTTCTAATTTGTTAACAGCGAGAATGGAAGCAAAGATAGTAGAATGGTTATTTAGGGCAGCATGCATGTAAGTGGAGCACTCTCTGTGTTTTGAACGCTATACATGAACGTGCAGTTAGTGATTGTCCGTGTTTTCATGCAATAAACATATCAAAGCCTTGATGCTGAATAGCATATGCTCCTAATTTAATCCCACGGTTAGCCAGATAAGTGAAAATGAGCGTTAATTGCTTTACTGAACTGGTCATAAACGCTAATCCTCTAACAAAATGGTAGACATTTTAGCTGTGCCTAGTTCTTAACCCTTTGAGTGCCAGAGGGGTGTACCCCCTCTGACACTTTAAGGGTTAAATGGATAATATTGTTTCATAAAAACAGCAGCTCCAATGATTTGGGCCATGGAGAGTGTTATTTCACTACTGTCAGAGTTGTAGTTCAAGAGTAATTGAATGATAAAGTTTCCTCCTCCTGCCCCTTTTACTGATGTACCACTGATTACCTCAGAGCAGCTTGGGGGTGTCCAGATGGCCCACAGAGGGACAATCTTCAATTAGCATAAGTGAAAAACCTGTCAAGGGCACAGGGCTTTCATTGTTCTCACAGTAAGAAGATTGTTCCTTGCTGTGAGCTCTCTGGTCTTAAGACCAGATTCCACATCTGAGTAGAGGTGGCTTACACTAGGTAAAAGGGGAGGGGGAAAATTTATCATCCAATTACTCTTGAACTACAACTCTGACAGTACTGAAATAACACTCTCCATGGCCCAAATACTATGAAGACTAATTGGAGCTTTTATTTTGAAACAATACTATCTCTTTAAAATGCAAATGGTTGCTACTTCATACAAAATATGTGCAATTCCATGTTATTTTGGAGTTAATCATTTTTTACATAAAAACAACATTGTAAATAGTGAATGTGACACTTTTTTGCATGCCTCCGTTAGTGCTCTTGTGCCATAGTCAGATACCCATGTTGTCTTAGCTACAGTCTCTTTTTTTTCTAAATGGAAATTCCTACTATGATCTTCGGTCATTTATGTGGCTCTTGGTAGCAATGTGATAACTACATTAAGAACTTGGAGTGTAAGTGTCTCCAAAGCAAAGTAAAAATATGGAGTGAAAGTTGACTCATTTTGCTTCAGTATTTTTTTTTAAATCTTGGAAGCTAGAAAAGTCTCTGTTATGAATAAATGTGATAGAGTCCTTTCTAGCATCCAAAGGGTTAAGAGAGGGAGGGAAAAAAACCCTATGTGGATTACATCCATGTATTAGGGTTGAGTTGTTAATTATCAGTGAGAACACATTCAATTAAAAAAAGATCTCTCTGACAATTTAATCATAGTTTATGCATTTAACCCTTTGAGTTCCTCGCTGGCACTCAAAGGGTTAAATGAAGTGATATGAACAGCTCCGGTTTTAGTATCCAATAAAATAAGCTCCTGAAAGACATTTATCTCTTTGGTTTGCAGAAATTATATTCTTTTTTTCTGGACGTCAAAGTAGAAATGACAGTTGGACATAACATAGTTTAGAACAGGGTTAGGCAATTTTTGTTTCTCCTTCAGTTAGGAACTAAAACTCCCATCATACCCAACCAGGGGATGATTTGCATTGTGGTCTCCAACATCTGGAGAACCCGGGTTTGATGATCCCTGGTTAAGAACATCATGACTAGCTGGGAGTGTAAAATAAATTTAAAGGCACTACAAATAGAATGAAATCTGGAAATATATTCCTCTGTTTTTTATAATACAAAACTGAATATATATTTTTTATTTCTTTAACATGACAGGAAATATATAGAATTTAAAATGACAGAAACTTCTAGACAGCTCATCGGCCTGGGGACAATAGGATATCAGCCATGTTGCTTGGCAACATCAACAATATGACCTCCGCATCCAATATCAAGTCACTTTACATTGTCTTTTGACATTTATTTCATTGCTTGAGAAATGTATGATACTGTTAGCCAGAAAATATGTGATATAAATATATTTACTAATATGAAGACTCCAGTTTGGTTATTTAGAGAAGATGTCAAAAACACACAATGCTACCCAACATTAAAATACATTTAGTGTAATTTATCCAGCTTACGTATTGGCTTCCTAGTGGGTCAGTGAAGTTATAATGACAACTTGTGTTGTTTGGTATTTTAGCCCATACTGCTGTATATCTATTAGACACACAGCACTATACTCAGTGTAGGTCTATAACTGTAGCAATTCACATATACATATGCATAAGCAATATACACCTTGACCCCCTAAATAGAGGGACAGCAATGAAGGAATGAGGGCGAGAGGGATTTGGGTCTGAAAGAGGGACTGTCCCTCCTAGAGGACACTTGGATGATATGATCTATGGCAAAACTGACAAATAAAACCTACAGTAGAGGCATCTGAGTTTTTCCAGATATGGGCCACATGATCAGAAAGCCATAAGTGTGAGTGCTGCATTTTTTATTTATTAAGATAATGAATTATAGCCTGTCAACTACAGTTTTTAAAAATCCCAGGAGGGCCTCAACCTGGTGTCAGGGGGGCCGCATCTGGCCCTTGGGCTGCATGTTGGACACTCATTCCCTAGACCAGTGGTTCTCAGCCTGTGGGTCGGGACCCCTTTGGGGGTCGAATGACGATTTGCCAGGGGTCGCCTAAAACCATCAGATATTTATATTTCGATTCATAACAGTAGCAAAATTACAGCGATAAAGGAGCAACGAAAATAATTTTACTGTTAGGGGTCCCCACAACTTGGGAAATTTTATCAAAGGGTCGCGGCACTAGAAAGGTTGAGAACCGCTGCCCTAGACAAAATTATAAACTGCAGCAGAATCTAGACCTAAATGTTCAATTTAAAGTAACATTTTTGAATTGGGTTAGTTCTTATGCAGTAGTGTGATAATGTGCTATATGCACACAAAAGCTGATGTCAGACACAACCACCATCTTGATGACATGAAACAAACAGAGCTTTGTTTGGTTTTGACCTGGATTCAGTATGTGTCCACATTAGTCTGATGAACACCAGCACTTTATGCGCCAAGCCTAGTCCCATGTAATGATGCAGCAGAAGCTTATATTGAAATGGAAAGTGAATGAGATGCTGTACTGGCTCCTTAAAAGTTTCTTTGTGCATCACTCTTACTCTGCAACTGCTGGGTCAAGGTTGCCTTCCCTCCATGTGTTTTATGCAAGTGACTCATACAACTATAAAACAGTTTTAGCTAGTTCTACAATATAGGAATATTATGATAAGGTAGACTTATGAAACAGTCACAATAGTAATAAACAAACATAAATAAATAAATGACATTTACACTTAAAATAAAATGGATCAGTTCTGAGAAAACCAATATATATATCTATATATCTAGTTCAAGTCTTGGTAAGAACACCCAAAGAAAAAAACACTTTGAAAATTGCAACCAATTTTGACTAAATATATATATATTGGTGCACATCCAAATATATATATATATATATATATATATATATATATATATATATATACTCATTTTGTGTTGGATGAAGGGCAGGCATACACCTCCTAACAACAGATGGAGCCTGCAGAGATCTTATCCCATCTCAGGCAATCCAAATTGATGCTCGGCTGAAGAACTGTTCTTCCAAACAGTAGCATTTCAAAAAAGGAAATAAAATAAAATCTCAAAAGAATACGCATTTTGCAGTTAAATTCGCTGCTTTGTCAGATCAATGGTTATACAAACATATATAGCCAATGTACAGCCATTGACTTGATAAAGCAGCACAAGTAGCTGTGAAACATGTGGTAGTTTGGCATTTGATTGTATTTCATTTTAATAAATTTAATGTTAATTCTACTGTTTGGAGGAGCAGTTCTTCAGCTGGGTATCAATTTGGATTTCCAGAACAGAGACAGGATAAGACCTCTGCAGGATAGATTTACTGTTAGGAGGTGTATGCCTTCCTTTCAACCAACACAACAGGTGAGTGCACATATATACCTCTATTAGATGCTTTATCTATATACATCTGATAAGGCACTATTGGCGCCCTCTTGATTTACATCTTTTTGCATATTGTCCTTCCACATGGTGAGTGTGAATTGAGGAGCTGCATTTTGTCCCTGAGGGATCATCCATCATTTTCAATCACCTACTGGGTGAATTGGAGTCATCTGGATAAGGGAGCAGTGTATAACCCCTGATATGCTCATATGATGCTTCACATATAAGTATTGTTCCAGCCACCCCCTTTATGAGTAGCATGCTTATATTGGTGGTGGTTTGGTGATCAGAACATTTGGATGTATTACAGTAGGCACCCTTTCTCTTTTTTTCTTTTTTCTCTTATCTATAGGGGATAAGTAAAAATCCCCTAAATTCCCATAGCGTTACTTGAAACTTTTTATCTACTTGAATGCTAGAGAGGACACCAATGCATTGATTCTCAGTACATTGGAGACCACTCTAGTATTCAATGTATTTAGCTTTCCCCTATAGTGCAGTTGGTTTGCCCCAGAATTCCTCCACTTTTCTTCTGAACATATGGCCCTCTGAATGAATCAGATGTCAGATCAGGTAAAGTGAAATGTCACCATGCAAAGAGTGAATGAGTCATGCAACTTGCATTTGGTAGACCAATCACTGGGCATGGTAATATTAGGAGAAGCCATGCCTCGTGCTGGCAGGGTCCAAAAGTATAGAACTGAACCCTCTGTGTGCCAGAAGGGTATTCATCACATTTATTGCTTACCCATGGCACTCAAAGGGATTTATATCTTTAAATAGTCTAAAGTTTAAAGGGATAGTAATGTCAGGAAAAAAAGTATTAACTATATGGTAGATACAATTAAAAGAATTTGCGCTTATTCGTATCGCTCAAACAGTTATGGTTTGAGAGATATGAGAAAATAAAGTTCTCCGCTCCCTCCCCTTTCTCATACGTCAGCTGTATAGCTGACGGCATGAGATCCTGGTTCCTGGGCCAGACGGCGGCTCTTCAGCAGCGCTGACATAGGGATACCTAAAAAGAAATACTTCATCAGAACAGTATACAACATGTGCCTGGTTTGCAAGCGCACATTGTAGACTAATCTGATGAAGTATTTATCTTTAGATATCATTATGTCATCGCTGCTGAAGAGCTGCATCTGGTCAAGCGACAAGAATCTGCTTCTGACAGCTTTACAGTTCGTCAAGTAGAAAGGGGAGGGAGCAGACAACTTTATTTTCCTATATCTTTCAACCATAAAGGTTTGAGAGATATGAATAAGTGCAAATACTCTCTTTTAATTGTATCAACCATACAGTTAATACTTTTTTTCTGACATTACTATCCCTTTAATGCAAACAGGAGGTTTGGCTCCTCCTTTGATATACCCAGTGATTGCTCTAAAGAATCAAGTGACAAGGCTCCGCCAATCACATGAATGTGCATGGCGACTTTAAAATTAACCTGACTTTCATAGAGCACTACAGGAAAATTCGAAGTGTAATAAAATACAAGCTGAATATTTAGCATTTTTATTTTATTATATGCATTATTTGCCAATAAATTTTTGGCGTAAATTTTCCTTTTAACTCTTTGAGTGCTAGAGGCAGGGACATTACTACAAGGGGTCTGGACTCAAAAGGGGGTTCATCTGCCCCAGGGTCCAATAGGTTTTAGTTATACCCCAGCGAGAATATTTTTATCTTAGGAGACACAAAATAATATTTGCAATGGAACCATCCAATGACAGTATATGCCTCTGGCCACGGGATGTGCATCATGTTACGGTGTAATGTGATGAATAACCCTCTTGCACTTAAACGGTTAAACTTCAGCTAATACCAGTTGGTCACTAGTAGAATCATAATGAGTCACAATTATCACTCTTTGTTAGTAGGAACAATATAAGGCTTTGCACTCAACAATTATAACATATAGCTGGTGCCATAGCTCAGTTGGTAATACACCAGCTGTAGAATGTGTTTCAAACGTCAGGGTCACAGGTTCTAGTCCTGGCAAGGTCATCCCAGCCTTTCACCCTTCTGAGTTATATAAAATGAGTATACAGGACATATTTGAAAACCAAAGGCAATCTGAATATATTCTTCCTGGTAAAACACTTTTATTAAAAAATGTATATGCCTACATTTGGCAAGCTGTGAGAGTGGCTTTCCAGTGAAAAACATTTTACCAGATGCCATATTATTCTATATAGAAGACTTATCCTGCAAAACGTATTTATTTCCTAAGATAGTAATACACCACCACAGCATAAAAATATTTTTGTGTTTTTTTAAGCTGAAATTTTCTTAAATCTAGAATAAACTGGTAATTTCATAGACAGTGAGAGGAATCTTTTTTTTTTTTTTAAATAGGATCAGACATAGGGCCATATGTACACAAACAAAAATTAAACAAATCATGGGGCAATTGAATTTCACTATAAGTTACAAATGAAATTTCCTGTTGACTTAACCCTTTGAGTGCCTGAGGGGTACGGAACACATTGCAGAGCAATGCGTTCTGTACCCCTCTGGCACTCAAAGGGTTAAATGGAATTATTTTACCCCTTGGATGATGGAGAAGTGACCTCTCTATCATCCATGGAGTAAAATTTTCTAATTATTATGCAGCAGTTTTGCCTAGTATTTCCTCATTTTCATCTACACATAGGCCCCATAGTTTTGTATTGGCGTCCCATTATTGAGTGGCCTAGGAAACTGCTCCAGCATGGAGGTTACTTAACCAGAAATAAAGTAAATAAATATGTGTGTTCAGCACAAAACACAGTCGCCATTGTTAGAACACAAACAATTACGGGGTTTCTGTCTGAAACTCTCCATTCCTCCATTTTTGTTTAGACAAAAGCCTACTAATTTATTGTGGCCCATAAATATAGAACGCATGGAATTGTCCCAATAGACTCCATCTTGTGGGTAGCCACATAATTAGTCTAAACACACAATAATGGTCTACTGTGCTTCTGTTGTTAGTTTTCCAGCACACACAGAGGCAGCTTTAAAATAAACAATGGCTCGTTTTATAGGCAGTGACATAAGCCCACCAGACAAGGTTTGAGTAAATGTTGTTTTTTTATACCATTCCCCCCCTGTCTTCCCTTTCTCTTTCCCCCTTCCCATCTTGGCTACTGGTTTCTGGGGCAGCTGCAGAGTCTGTTAGTAAACACTTTCCTGGGTTAACCGACTGAGTACCAGAGGGGTGTGCAATGCATTGCTTTGCAATGCTTTGCACACTTCTCTGGTGCTCAAAGGGTTAACGCGTTTTCAGTTCTTCTCCTCTCCTTCCCCTTTTCTCTATGATAGCACAATGACAGCATTGTTAAGAGGGGGGGATTTGAATGAGGGGGTGTCTGGGCAAGTTCCCAGCATTGTCAGAGGGGGTGGGAAAAATTGTCCAGCCAGAAGAACCAGACCAGACTCAGACAGATGCCTAAATTAGCGACAAAGCCTTTTTTTCAGTGTTCCCCTAGACAAGGCTAGCTTGTTTGTGTGTGTATGTGCGAGAGTGTGTAGCAAGCTTTATCGTTGGTTGCATGTCTGCCCATGTTAATTAGTTTCTTGCATGCATGTCTGATAAGGTGGCAATGAATATTTTGTCCTTGCTCTGTGGTAAGCTCCCATGATGGGGAATGGGGGAAGGGCTCTGGAATACAGCAGGCAGATTTCTATAATTTATTAAGTGATATTGCAACAGAAAAGGAAGGGAATCCCTGGAAGAATATTTTAATGGCTAATCAGCCCCCATTCTGATTAGAAATGAGCCTTCTTCACATAGTCTGACCTTACCATCATGTCATTTTTTTTTCCCAGTGAATACAAATTTATTTTCACGTGGAAAATTTTATTTTATATGTATCTCCTAACATTTGCACAATGTTCCATGTAAAAGAGGTATGATGGGTTTCATGAAAAACAGAGTCCAATAAAAATGTGAGAATGAGTAAAATGTATTCTGAAGAGCTTTCACTCTTCACACTTGGCATACAAGAAGGGCATGTATTACTTTGCAATACGTTGCATACCGTTTTGGCACTCAAAAGGTTAAAGACACCATAGGAGAGATGTACTAATATGATTATATGCTAAACTAGGCTGTGGAACCAATTTTTTGAAAGCTAGGCCTGCCTAAGGGCAATTTACTAAGCTACTTACACCAAAATGGTCCTCTGTATGCCTCTTGTGAGAAGGGGAGAGATTGGGGAAGCATATGGTTGTTTCAGGTTGTTCCATTTTTCTGTGTCTTGTTTAACACTATCTGCTAATGTTGCACAGAAGAAAGGGGCAAATCTGTACTACATTTTCCAGCGCATGGGGAGGGGACTTGTTTGGGCTCATTTACCTTAAAGTCTTAATGACATCAGAGCGTGTACACTAGTATGCACTAAAGTGATCACATGATCTGGTACTTACCCCAAAGTGCAGGAAGCCTGTGTCCCAGGCCAGGAAATGAGATGCGCCAGCATATTCGTACATTCCCCCTCCAATGACTAAAAACTGTTACTGCCCTTAAATATTTTGTCTTTTGTAAAGTATGTGATAAAAAAAAAATGGGTAGCATCAAAAGACTCAATTCAATGCAAAATCATACAAATGTATCCTACTATGAAAATACATTTATTTTTTGTGAATTTCTATTATGACCCTATAGTTTTCCTGTAGGTGTCTCATTGACAATTGGACTGTGCTTTTAACTTTTTTTGCAACGGTTAAAAAGTGGGTTATTTACTATTTATTGATGGAACACTCTGGTGAAATTAGTCAAGAGAAAATTGCATGTGATTCATGAAATGTAAAAACTTGATTGGATCAGTGAGATTTGTTTTTTTTTGATAATTATAATGCATTTTTTTGCCAGTGCTTTACGTGTACTTAGGATAATTGTAAGTAACCCCCTTAGGGTCTAGCACAGACAGTAAAACATGAACAGATCATCAGAGCATACCAACTGCACCATAGGGGGCAAACAAAAATTCTAATTCCCATTGATTCTAATTCAGGACTTTTAACTCCCTGAATTCTAGCGAGTTATCTGTTGCATTGCTTTGCAATGTATTGGTGATCTCTCCATTATTCAAGTGGTTTACATGTATTTTTATTTTCCCCTTGTGATGCCTTTGGTTTGCTCCAGAGTTGCTCATCTTTTGCTGTCTGCATAAGGATTTAACCCTTTGAGTGGCAGATGGATATGCAGCACACCCCTCAAAGGGTTAAGGGCCAAATAAGAAAAGAGCCGTAATTTCGAAACATACTAATTACACTGCAGGGAGAAATATCTTTTCCCATTGTATTAAATTACATTTTTAACCCCTTGAGCACTTTATATGTCTCCAAGGCATTGCAAAGCAATGCCACAGGGACCTGTCTGGAATTCAAATAATTAAAAGTCACATTTTTAATCCATGGAAATGTGGGGAATTTTTATTTCTCCCCTATGATTCAGCTGGTTTGCTCCAGAATTGTTCCTCTTTAGCTTCATGAATAAGGTCATTAGGGCATCTGGCACACAGAAATGTGGAGCAATTCTGGATCAAACCAATGTTGCCATATGGGACAAAGAAAAGTCCCAACATTGTCATTGATTTAAATTGGTCTTTTAACCCCTTGAATGCTACAGTGATCTCCAACACATTGCAAAGCAAGGAGTTGGAGTCCTCTCTAGCATTCAAGGGGTTAAAGTTCCCATTTCGATCAGTGGGAATTTTTATGTGTTCCCTATGGTTAAGTTAATTTGTTCCAGATTTGCTCCACTCTCATTGGGCAGATTGCCCTTAGGGACAAAGTTACTAAGCCACAGTGATGCACTTGCACTGATTTTTATGGCACTTTTAACCTCTTGAATGCTAAAGAGGTCTACAATTCATGGCAAAACAATGCATTGGGGAACTCCTTAGCATTCATGGATTTAAAGGGACACTAATGTCCCATAAAAAAACAAATTCTTGTGTAGAGTTTAAAAAATAAATTATATGGCACAAATCCTGTCTCTCAAACCTTTATGGTTTGAGAGATATTCGCATGTAAAGTTCCCCCCTTCTCCTGACGTCAGCGTCTAGCTGACAGCAGGATATCCCTGTCCTGGGACCAGCCGGCGGCTCTTCAGCAGAGCCGAAATCGCGACATTGGAAAAAAATTACTTAATTGGAAAGGTCTACAAAGTGTGCCTGGTTTGCATGCACACTTTGTAGACCGTTCCAATGAAGTAATTCTTTTCCAGTATCGCTATTGCAGCTCTGCTGACACACTATGAGACATTACTGTCCCTTTAAAAGCCCTGTTGAAATCAGTGGGGATGTGTTTGTCCCCCTTTGGTGCAGCTGGTGTGCTCCAGAATGGTTCACATTTGCTTTCTGGGTCACTTACTAAATTCTCCTAAGTACATGGTCTTATGGGCCGTATTCAGTGAGCTAAAGAGGTACAATTCTAGATCAAACCATCTGCATCACGCTGGAGAATTAAAAATTAAAGTGGGCTTTTATTGCTTCTCAATACATAGAACTGTCTAATATTCAAGGGGTTAACCCTTTGAGTGCCAGAGGGGTACTTTGAAATGCGTTGCGTACCCATCTGGCACTCAAAGGGTTAAAACTCTCATTTAAATCAAAAGATATTTGTGAACTTTAATTTGTTCCCTATGGTGCAGTTGGTTTACTCCACAATTGTAGCTCTATAGCTTCATGAATAGGGCCCTAAATGTACAATATATATTAAAATACTGAAATCGCAAATGTATAGATTGCGAGTGTCCTGTCTTCATTACACTTAGCTATCAGAGTAGACATAAGTTTAATTCAGACAATGATCCCTCTGGAGATTAAAAGGTTTATTAGAAAACCCCCTTTAATACACTAAAATAGAAAGAAACTGTAAATCCTGTTTGTTTAGTGTCTTGGAAGTCCACCATCTGAAAATACAATCTATTTAATGTGCCTTGGAAATCAGACAATAACCCCTTGATAATGCACTGGAGACCTTGCTATCATCTTCTGGGTTAAGGAAAGCAGAAAAAATGTTGAATTGCTGAGTGCTTTCACTTTATTTCAGATTGAAGTAGTGCGAGAGCGGAGGCAGAAATGAGTTCTCTTCCAAACACTGAATGGAAGTGTTTTTTCTGCAAAGAGAAATACATTAATATTAATATTAAGTTATTGACTCATTGGTTGCTTGAGAGATCTCCAACACATGCTGGTTTAGCATCCAAAATGTAAATGGGCATTTCAATCGAACCCATCATTTAGCATGTTTATGAGGCCATAAGAGGCACTGGACCATAAAACGCAACAAAATTTAACCCTTTGAGTGACAGAGGGGTGCTCAACACTTTGATTTGTAGTGCACTGAGCACCCTTCTGGCGCTCAAAGTGTTAAAAATTATATATATATATATATATATATATATATAATATCCATTGCCCTCCCATGAGCCATGCAGGGTAAAGATGACTATTTTTGACAAAAGTAGCTTAGTAAATTGGTATTTGGTTGATGTGTCCCTTAGAAACCTTTTCCAACTCCTATTTTAGAGCAAATCATTTTAGTATGATTAATGAGTCTGATAGTCAGCAAAATACAGTTTATACCAAATACAATACTATCCATTTATCCATTGTACTGGTGTAGAATGGACTTTCCATAAGTGTTCTGCCTTAAAGGGGAAGTCTGGTCACCTGGCTCTATAGAACATTGTAATCAGTTTCAGATAGTGAAATATTAATGTCCAGGTATAGACACAATACAATGCCATCATGGATTAGCAAAGGATTGGCCATTGCTTGTCCTGGAGGGCAAATAGAAGCCAGTATTTAGAGCTGCCCCTGCTTGAGCACAAGTGGGACAGTCACAGTCATGGAGAAATGCATTAACCCTCTGAGTGCCAGAGGGGTATGCAACGCATTGCAAAGCAATGCGTTGCATACCCCTCTGGCACTCAAAGGGTTAACTATCTTGTGTTTAAATGGGATAGCCTTACATTCCTGCCTGTTAGGTGCCCTTGAGGAGTGGAGCTGGCAACAACTGATTTACATCTCGGGTGTCCCCTAAACAAATAACACTAGGGGCCTTAGTCTTCATGCTAAAGAGCTGCAATTCTGGACCAAACCAACTATTCTACAAGGCTGAAATGAAAATTCTGCAACCTCCCATTAATTTAAATGGTGCTTTTAACTCACTGAACACTAGAGTGGCCTCCAGTGCATTGATTTGCAAAGCACTGGAGCATACCTCCCAACACTTAAAATGGCCAAGGAGGGACACTTTTGTTTTAGGGGGTGTTTCTAGGGGCATGGCATTACAGAAAATTTTTTGGTTATTTCATTACCTAGTGACACCTCTTTGTGTAACTGAATAAATTATTTAGAAAGAGATCAAAGTATTTTATTACAAAGACTAATTTATAAACGCAAATAGTGAAGTTTATTCGAACAATAATGTTAGTTTTATTGCTGTAGAGCAATGTAATACACTTATATATACCCACGCAGTCTGATCTCCTAAAAAGAGGGACATCAGGGTGGGAAAGAGGGACAGAGGGATTTGGGGCTCAAAGAAGGACTGTCCCTCCTAAAGAGGGACAATTGGGAAGTATGCAGGTGACCTCTCAAGCATTCATGATGTTAAAAGTCCTATTTAAATCAACTGGGATTTCCATTTCCCCCTACAGTACAGTTGGTTTCCTCTAGAACTGCACATCTTTAACATAAATAATAAGGCCCTAGGTGTCCTTGGAAACACCCCACTCTTTATGTAACCCCACCCCCAGCCCCACCCTCTGTTACCTGTGAAAGAACATACTCTTATCCTATAATATAAAAGGCCAGAATGTTTGTCCGATGCAGTCATGCACAGTAGAGACTGCCCGAACGCACAGAATGCTGGGAGTTCTTTGCTGGGAGCATTCTGTGCGTTCGGGCAGTTTCTACTGCGCATAACTGCATCACATGCTCCGCCAGTGAGGCGTCAGCAGTACGCAGAGCATGACCAGCATCTTTACCTCACTGGACCTTGGCCAGTGTACACTGGCTTTTATGCTAGTAATCTATTATATGTAACACTGGACCCATATTTATAAAAGTAATCTGAAGTTATTCTGGAGTAAACTAATCAGCGCTTAGTAAAAACTACTAAATTCCTATGCACCTGACTAGGGCTTTTTAAACTCTTGAATTCCAGAGAGGTCGCCAGTGCTGCAATACATTGGAAACCTCTCTTGTATTCAAGGGGTTAAAAGTCCAATTTAATATAACAGGGGTTTTTGTTTGTCTCCTGTGGTGCATTTGCATACCTCCCAACATTTCAAACTGCCAAAGAGGGACACTTGTGTTTTAGGGAGGTGTGGTGGGTGGGCAGGGCATTACAGAGATTTTTTTTACACAATTTCATGACCTACTGATACCTCCTTGTTTAACCTAATAAATGACTTATAACAAGACCAAAGTATTTTATTTACACAGACTAATTTACAAACACATACACTGACATTTAAACAAATAATGTGAGTTTTATTGCTGTGGAGCAATGTGATACATTTATATACACACCACACAATCTGATTTCCTAAAAAAAGGGACATCAGGGTGGGAAAGAGGGACAGAGGGATTTGAGTCTAAAAGAGGGACTGTTTCTCCTAAAGAGGGACATTTGGGAGGTATCCATTTGGTTTACTACAGAATAACTCCAGTTAGCTTTTATAAATATGGGCCAGTGTTCTTAACCCTTTGTGTGCCAGAGGAGTATACAACACATTGCTCCCCAATGTACTGGATATCCTTCTAGCACTCAAAAGGTCAACCCTTTGGGTGCTATAGAGTTCTCATGAGCATTGCAAGGCACTGCTTTGGAGACCTCTATGACATCCAATGGGCTAAATAATAGACAGTAAAGGGATATTTGAACTGGCATAACCATAAACCAGATGTGTGTGTGTGTGTGTGTGTGTGTCAGTGCTTGAGCATTGGGATTGCTCTGGCCACACCCCAAATTCAGAATGTGGGTGGGGCCAGCACAGTTGAGCCTCTCCTCAAAATATAGTGCTCTAGGCAGTTGCCTACTGCATCTAATGGACATATAGACCCCTGATACTATTAGAGTGAGGACTTCTGTACTGGATGAATTCAGTCTGTGCATTTGCCAATGGTCTGTAAGGCCAAGAAGAGAGACTGCTCTTTAGTTTTGCATCACAATATCTGTGGAAGATTTATAGGAGTTGCTGCACTTTTCTGTCCCAGTTGTGTCATTTTATTAATATGACTCCTTTAACTCTGACAGAATGATGATACATAAATAGCTATAAATTAATAATTTCACCAGCTGCATCACTATGGAAGCTGCATCATTGTGTAGACATTAATAAATGAATAGCCAAAGCCTTGACCCTAATAGGGCTGTATTCAGTAAACTTAATAGGAGCAAATTTGAAGCAAACCAATTGCACCACACAGGAGAGAAACCAGAGACCACTCTATCATTGAAGCTGTTAAAAGCCCAATTTAAATGAATGTTAATGTTGTGAATAATTATTTGTTCCCTGTGGAGCAGCTGGTTTGCTCCAGAATTACACCAATAGCTTATTGAATGCAGCCCATAGCATGGTGTGGCTCAGACAAAATTAAACGATAGAAGATAAAATAAAGGACAGAAAACACAAAGAAGGTGGAGGCATTGAGAACGAGCAGGGGAAATGGGACATATACAGGAAGATGAAAGGACTCCAAGCTGTCACTGTATTTGAAGAGCTACTGTAACCGTCATATTGTAAGGAGATTGGCAGAGCACTTCTTAATTTATGCCTGCTGCTATTGTACAGATGCCTAGCTTTAATTTATTCGAGGGAGTGATGGGAAAGAAAGTGTGGGGGTGCCTTGGTGGAGGGGACTGATGCATGTATACCAATGGGGGATGAGATGGAAAGAACAGAGTCTCCCTCTCTCGCTCTCTACTGCCATGTCTTCATTGTGTTCATACTGTGTGTATATTCAATAGGGAAGAGCAGCAGTATTTTCTGGTAGCTTGGTCTCACTGGAACACACACACACACATGCACACCTTTCCCTGCTCACTGGATTAAGGTAGACATTTTGAACGGCTGGCACATATGGCGATAGTTAACCCATTGCATGATTTGGTGGACTGAAGTGTGTTGCAGGAATCACAGTATACAGACTGTACACATTCATACACAGCTGGATTCAGAATTAAGGAGCCCAATACCTAAATAGGGATTATATACGTTTAAAGGGATAATAAACACATATTATGAAAAAAAGGCATATATTGTAGGAATTTACCCTCTGAGTATGTTGTTTCAAAGTTATTACAGAGAAAACTTGAATTTTTGACAGCTGGAGTTTTAACTTTTGAATGAAATATCTCCCCACAGTGGTTGTACTCTTGTTTTAACAACACGAAAAGCCATCCAAAATATATTTTTTCATAATTAGTTTACTCTCCTTTTAAATATCATGCACTTCAAGCTAGCATATGTAAGCATCTTTCGTACAGTGGAAGCAATGTGTTGGGTACCCCTCTGGCATTCAAACAGTTAAACAAACATGTTACTTGACTCAGAAGTGTTAGTGCAGTACTGTCTGTAAACTGCCATAGATACCACCACAGTAGCTGTTGCTGGACTGCAATTCTAGACAGGATCTATTTAGATCAATGTAATATTTGACTGGGATTTCTAATGCATTTATTCGGCTTGTGGTAAATGGCAAACGACACAGAAGAAAACCTGGAAGTGTAAATGGTTTCACAAGGTGTGCGCTGGACATGGGGCACATCGGTATCTGTTAGGATACTGCTTGTGTTTCTGTATCAGTGCTGATGAGCAGAGTAGCAGCACAGCCTTTGTGTGATACTGCCATTTTATGCTGTCACAGAAGTAGGAGCTGATTTAGCACACAAATTTCCCAAATTTAACCCCATTTTTTGTCAGGCCCGAACTTGATACATATTACTTATCCTGTAAAATGATCATATGTGAACTGAAGACTGATTATTTTAATAAAAGGTTGGTATAATCAACTCTAATTTACGGAACAGCAGTGCAGTAAGAGAAGTCCATGACTTAAGGTACATACTTCATTTATGGATCCCAGTCCATCAACCAGCTATTAGGACCAGTTTTCTAACCCCCAAAATACTTGATTGGTGCAACATTTTAAAATACTAATGTCCCTTTAATAGTATTCTTGTGAATGCTAGAATATAGAATAAGGGTAGACAAACTGCACCTTTCTATATGTTGTTGCACTGCAGCCAATGGCCAGCTGCGGATGATGGTAATTGTAGTCCAACAACATCTGGTCGGCAGCAAGTGATCCCCTGGCGTAGTCTATGAACTAACTGTATTTGCTTTTTTATGGACTAGATTCAATTACAGTGGATACAGTTACCTGTAGATTTTATCTTACAAATTCCATTTGAAATGTAGGAGAAACCTGGAGCCAAAAGCCTTGATAAATGTACAAACCATAACTGAATGCAGCCCTATAATACATTTTTCTGTAGACAAATCCAGTAATGTTTTTGCCCAGGCAATAGAATCCTACCATAGATATCCCATTTCAGTTACTATTGCACTTGAACTTTGAATACCAATTTTAGGATAATGTAGACTAGTTAAATGGCATTTCAGCTTAACCCTTTGAGTGCCAGAGAGTGCCAATGCATTGCATACCTCTCTGGCACTCAAAGGGTTAAAGGAACACATGCCAGATGGTAACTTGCCATCATGAGACAGAGCATGCTATAACAATGGCAGATACACATGTAATGTTTACCATACCTTGATACACCTTAAAGGCATAGTAATGTTAACTATTTTACAGTATGATTGAGTCTTCTATGTATATTTCTATACAGATCTATAGCTTTATAAGAATGCATAAGTTTGCCATTTTACTTTTATATTATAATAAAGTTTCCCCCTCCCGCCCCTTTTACTTACATGAAGAAGCCTCGGCAAGCCGTCAGGACAGATTGCGAGGAGGGACAATCTACTTTCAGCAAAAGGAAAAATCTTCCCTCCTTCGTCAAGGGGGCAGAGTTTTCCTTATACTGATCGAATGAAAATTGTCCCTCGCTGCGATCTGTCCATTCTGATGACCGGATTTCAGATCTGAGGGGAGGTGGCTTCATATAAGTAAATGGGGCGGGAGGGGAAAACTTTATTATGCAACAAAAATAAAACAGAAACGTATGCATTCTTATAAAGCTACAGATCGGTACACAAATATATACAGAAGACCTTACTATAAAACTGAAACATTACTATCCTTTAAGGTATATGATATTTCAAGTCACAATTTTAAAAGGTTGAGGGAAACATTTCTTAACCCCTTAAGGACTGGCGGTCATGGGACATTTCCGTCCCATAATGACTGCATAGGCGCACTTGGATGCGCCGGTACACGTGACCTGTCGCGTGTATCGGCGAGTCATTATGGGGCCTGATAGAGATCGCTCCGATCTTGGAGCGGTCAATTTCAGGCCCTATTTTTACTTACAGCGCTCCCGGTAGAAAAAAAAAGTACGTGACGTACTATGACCGTCATCTGTCCTTGAGTATTTCAAGGACCGTGATGGTCCTGGTACGTCAAGGGTCCTTTAAGGGGTTAATTGCATCCACAACACATGTGTTCCTGCTGTTATTTTAAGCAGGGCTGGATTTCACAATAGGCAGAGTAGGTAGCTGCCTAGGGTTCAAAATTTTGAGGGTTGCTTCCTCTGTCCTGGCCACACCCACATTCTGAATTATGGGTGTGACCAGAGCAAACTCAATGTTCCTGCACTAGTTGTATACCTATTTACAGGCTGTTATGTAACCCACTGGATGCTAGAGAGATCTCTAAGGCTTTGCTTGTTAATGGCCACAGGTATTTTCTGTGCCAGGGAATAGTGGATGGAACTGGAAGTGGAGCCATGTGGCAAATAGGGGTGTGGTGTGGGTGTAGGGAAGGGCACTTAGGGTGCCTTGCCTAGAGGTGCTTGGGATGTAAATCTGGCCCTGATTTTAAGCAGAAGTGTTTTCTTGTTAACATGGCAGAATTATGTGTAAACATTAAAGATACATACTCATAAATATCTTGACTTAGAGGAAGACTGTTACTAGCAGAAAACTTGCTGTTATACAAAAGAGTGTGTTGACTCTGCCTAGATACATGAATAGCGCAGTACATAGTAATACTGGCCCAGCACAAAGGGCCACTAACAAATTATAATTAATGTCTTAAGAAGACAAATGATTACTACAACTTACAGGACATTTTTAATCATCTTTCAAATTATCTGAATGTATCTTAAGGTGACGGCTCCACTTTAAAAATACAACTTAAACACTTTTTATATTTAATTACTAGGTCTTTGGGGACAGATGCAAGTTAGGGGCTCATGGAAATCCCTTGTAACTCCTCCCACTTCATTGCCAGTTGTGGTTATGTTCTGCCCAGTTCTTCCTGCTCTCCTCCAATTTTAAGGGTAAACCCTGCTACCCCTCCTCCAAATCCTGCTCACCTAAATCAAGCCCTGCCCACTTTATGGCACCAATCAGTCATTTGGACACTCCCAGACTTTAGTGACCCTCCAGATGCATGGGACAATAATGTTCCCTGAATGCTAACACTTCCTGATAACAAACCTCAGGATATCTAGTGCACACTGAGAATTAACTCTATGTGGACTGTCCTCAAAAATGAATATTGTACTAGTACTGACGATCATGCCTTTGTAGGCAGACACCATTTGTTGTAGGACTAAATTACCCCAAATTCCTCCCACGGAAGCCTGGTTAGGAACCCTACCGTTTGAGTTGGTTAACATTCTGGAGTCCTGCGAAAAGAATCATGTCTTCCTCCATGGATATGCTATTCAGTGCTAACTAAGGATTCATTATGCACAACCACTCCACACATAATTGATCTATGTAGTGTTAGAATTTTCTGCCAAAATTAAGATAATGTCATGGTTTATTATCAGAAGCTATTAGTGGTTCTTTAACCCTTTGAATGCCAGGGGATACACAAGGCATTTCTTTGCAATGTGTTGCTTACCTCTCTAGAAACATAGAAACATAGAATTTGACTGCAGATAAAAAACATTCTGCCTATCTAGTCTGCTCATATATAAACTGTTATATATAAACACATCTTAGAATTCCAAATGAGTTTTGCCTTTAACCCCTTGGATGCTAGAGATGTCTCCAGCACATCGTTTCACAATACATTTGAGGCATCTCTAGCATGCATGGGGTTAATGAAATAGTCCAGTAAAGAAACATTATATATTGAATTCTGAGTTTCTGAAGAGCGTGCAAGGAAAATGTGCTTCTCCCATCATGCCATGTAAAGTAATAATCAAATGACTTGGGGAAAAACATATGCAATTCACTGAGAGGACAAACCATTGTATTTTAAAGTATACCCTTACACCTGGAGCTGACATTTAAGTGAATGATGTACCAGATAATAATGAAATATAATGAAAATAATCTTGTAGGACAAAGAAGAAGGAAGGAGAGCCTTTGTTTACACATCAAGAATTTGGTAGATGCAACAACCTTTGCGGTTTTGTGACATACCTGTTATTAGTACATAACAATTTTTCAAGCTAGCTGTGTTTTAAAAGCATATCAAATGACAACTAAGGCTAGCTGGCCCAGCTTGACAAGTAATTGAAATCGACTTCAATTTGCTTGGCTAGCAATCCTGCAAAAGCCTTCTGAAAATGGGGCAAATATTTAAAATAAAAGCTTGGATGGGATATAGCAAATGAAACATGCGGATTCATCTTTACTGCTATTTGCAGAGAATTCTCGTCCATATTAGATGATATTAGCACAAAGCTGAATCTTAACCATACTGCTCTTTAAACACACCAGGATTGTCAATTATTAGTTTGGCGAGTCTTAGAAAGATTTCTATTACAGGTATAATTATGGGATGTAGGTAGGAATGCCTTTTTATTTGCTTAAATGCATGCTATAGAGACTATTTAATAAGAAATCAACAGTCTAGTTGGTTAAAGTTTCAAACAATATTAACCCCTTGGAGGCTTTGCAATATATTGGGCACCATTCAATCATCCACAAATTTATAAAAACAGGAATGATTAAAAGGTATATTTAACCCCTTCATTTGTTTTATATGTATTTTATGACATCCTAAAAAAATCATAAAACATTTCTGAAGTTATTAAGGTTTTTTTAATAAGCATATATTCTTACCTTAATTTGAATTTTATAAATCTCATTTTGTTATTATTTGCAGACAATCTAGACTGCATGTTACTTTAAGATTTTGGTCATTACTTCACTGTATAGAGTAGGGACGAGCAGACACACACACACACACACACACACACACACACACACACACACACACACACACACACACACACACACACACACACACACACACACACACACACATCATTAAAGTAGACATATACACTACATATATCATTGACCATACATGGCATAGATTTATAACAAGACACACATTATACGTTTATAAGGAATTAATGGTTATAAAATGGAACTTTCTTTTTAACTTTTGATCCATTCTTGTTAGGAATAGAATCTTTAGTCTTATTTGCCTACATTGTGTGTTAGACTTCTGTTCACTCTGAAATGTCAATACAGAGGTGTCAGGAATCGTTATTGTACCCAGCGGCATGTATGATAAATGTGCAATATCAATGTTGATTGGCAGGGTGGCAACTTTTTTGTGAGGGTAGCAGATTCCTAGTGAGAAGCTTATCCCTAACATAAGTTGAACAAATATGTAGCCCATTGTCCAAAAGGGGCCAATTATATATGGTGAAGAGGAAAAAAAAGACAATGGGGTATATTTAAATAGGGCAAGGTTTTGTTAATAGAGATTGTATCCCCTATTGGCTATCTAATCCAAGAGTGGATACCCATAACTCTGTACAGTGGCCATATATATTCCAGCTGAGTCTCCTCTCACAATTAGGTGCCGTAGGCAGTTACCTACTCTGCATAATGGGAAATCTGGCCTTGCTCGTGCAACGTCTTAATCAGTGATAACTGAACGCTGGAGGGGAGCAGCTGCTGCAGGTTCTCTCAGGGAGCAGAGTTGCCAATCACTGTTCTCATTTTGGTGGTTGTTTTCCATTGTCTTTTAGAATTATATACTCACAATACCAGGGGCCTTGAGTCCTTTCCATTTGAACATTTTTTCGACTTTTATATTTTGCATTCTGTTATATACCATGATGGAATATTATGGTGCTTTTTAACCCCTTAAGATCCTGAAGGTTGTGCAATGCAATGCAAAGCAATGTACTGCACACCCCTCTTATCCTTAAAGGGTTAACACTGCTGTTATTTTTTTATACTGGTTCAGGAGACTGGTGATTGACGTCTGTGCCTCCTAAGATGTTCTGCAACAGTTGCATTTCTAGAAACCTGGAAATCTCCCCAACTCTGGGGGGAATTGCCCTGTACAATCCCTGACAGCCATCCTCTGACCTTCCCCTTTAGGAGCATACCTAGGTCATTGCTAATGCAGGCTGCATCCACTGAAGTGTTAAGCCTATTGCGTGAGAAAATCCCCAGCAACAGTGAGAGTAATGCAGACTACATTTGTGCATGACATTCTGTAAAAGCTTATTGTGGAATGTTCAGTGGCCTCGCATGTGTATATATAAATATATATATATATATATATATATATATATGTTACAGTGCATTATCTTTACACTATTTCTTTAGTACTACTATGCAAACATAACATGGTGAAGATATTTCTATAATGTGAAATTAAGTGTACTGGCTACAAAAGAGTTTTAATAATGTGGTAGTAGTAGTAATAATAATAATAATAAATACAATGATTCTTTGTTCAGCATCGGCATATTCTGCAGCTCAGTATACTTAGGATACAATATTTTAAACATAACTGGGCTTATGTGCGGAGACAAAGATACATAAGGATCTATTCTAAACAGTTATAACATGGGCTATATGCAGAAAGTATTAAAGGGATAGTAATATTTCACAAAAAAGCAGCTCTGATTAATCATCATAGTATTTGGGCCATGGAGACTGTTATTTTAATACTGTCCAAGTTGTAGTTCAAGAGTAATTGAATGATAAAGTATCCCCCCTCCTGACCCTTTTACTGATCTAACACTGTTCATCTCAGAGCAGCAAGACTGTCCGGATGGATCACAGAGACGGGCCAATCTTCAGTGAGCATAAGGGAAAAACCTGAAAAACCTGTCAAGGGGGGCAGGGTTTTCATTGTTCTTACAATATGAAGATTGTCCCTTGCTGTGATCTTTTGGTCCCAGGACCAGATTTAACATCTGAGGGGATGTGACTTACACTAGGTAAAAGGGGCGGGATGGGGATATTTTATCATTCAATTGCTCTTGAACAATAACTCTGACAGTATTGAAATAACACTCTCCATGGCCCAAATACAGAGCTGTTTTTGTATGTGAAACATTACTATCCCTTAAAGAGAAGCAATTCTGGGTCTGCAATCTGTACCAATGGGAAAATAAACATTTCCATTAATTTTAAAGTTTTGTTTATAACCACTTGAATGCAAGATAGGTCTAGCTTTCAAGGGGTTAAAATCCAATTTAACCCTTTGCATGCCAGAGAGATGTAGAACGTATTGCTCTGCAATGCGTATCATACCTGATTTTGAAATTAATGTGGCTCACACCAGTAAGGAAGGTCCAAGAGCATTATATGATGGAACAGCATATGTCTTGCTTTTAATTGTTTTTATATAGGTGTAAATGTCACATTGTATATTGTTTGATAAACTTAAAGCAACAGGGATTTTATTTGTTCCATACGGTACCATTAATTTGGCCCCAGAATTGCCCTACGTTCCCTTTCACAGAAGGCCCCATAAGTATTCAAGAACAACTCCCATAATATATATGGGAAACATGTTTTGTTCTTACTAGGATTTTTATTCACATTAGGTTCCACCAACATTTCAACATGCTTCTTTCTCTGGAGCATTTTTGGGAGACCTCTGTTTTATGTAAGGGTATAATTCCTGTTTAACTGTAACAAGCACAGAAATATATTTAACCATTCTGAGCTCAAGAGGGGTATGCAACGCATTGCTTTGCAATGCGTTGCATACTCCTCTTGCATTCAAAGGGTTAAATGTGTCCACATACTGATGAAATGGAAGATGTATTCTTTTCCATGTGCTGTTTTTCAGCATGGAGGAGGAAGCCTTTTTGCTTTGAACTCCTCACTTCCAATGGGCTATGTACTAAGGAAGGCATGTAAAACATGAGACCCACAGGCCACAATCTTTTTAGATACCCTGTGGTCCAGCATCTTCACCCACCCTCCTTACCTTAGCCTAGGGTTGCCACCTGTCCGGTTTTTTGACTTCAGTCCCCTTGGATACTAGAAAGGTATTCAATGCATTGTAAAGCAATGTACTGATCTCATGTCTAGCATTCAAGGAGTTAAAAGCTCCATTTAACGCAGTGGATATTTTATATTATGCCTGTGGTGCACTTGGTTTGCCCTACAATTGCACCACCAAGGGGACAAGGCTGGTGTGTCAGACAGGTATGTCATTTGACATACCACTGGTCTGGTGAATAATGCTGGGATATTAGACAGTGTATGGGTGGGTCTGTGGATACCAGTGGAATGGTGAACAAGGCTGGTGTGTCAGACTGTGTATGGGTGGGTCTGTGGATACCAGTGGTCTGGTGAATAATGCTGGGATATTAGACAGTGTATGGGTGGGTCTGTGGATACCAGTGGTCTGGTGAATAAAGCTGGTGTGTCAGACAGTGTATGGGTGGGTCTGTGGATACCAGTGGTCTGGTGAATAAGGCTGGGGTTTCAAACAGTGTATGGGTGGGTCTGTGGATACCAGTGGACTGTGAACAAGGCTGGAGTGTCAGACAACATATGGGTGGATCTGTGGATACCACTGGCCTGGTAAATAAGGCTGGGGTGTCAGATAGTGTATGGGTGGGTCTGTGGATACCAGTGTACTAGTGAACAAGGCTGGGGTATCAGACAGTGTATGGGTGGGTCTGTGGATACCACTGGTCTGGTGAATAATGCTGGGATATAAGACAATGTATGGGTGGGTCCGTGGATACCACTCTGATGAATAATGCTGGGATATTAGACAGTGTATGGGTGGGTCTGTGGTTACCAGTGGAATGGTGAACAAGGCTGGTGTGTCAGACTGTGTATGGGTGGGTCTGTGGATACCACTGGTCTGGTGAATAATGCTGGGATATTAGACAGTGTATGGGTGGGTCTGTGGATACCAGTGGTCTGGTGAATAAAGCTGGTGTGTCAGACAGTGTATGGGTGGGTCTGTGGATACCAGTGGTCTGGTGAATAAGGCTGGGGTTTCAAACAGTGTATGGGTGGGTCTGTGGATACCAGTGGACTGTGAACAAGGCTGGAGTGTCAGACAGCATATGGGTGGATCTGTGGATACCACTGGCCTGGTAAATAAGGCTGGGGTGTCAGATAGTGTATGGGTGGGTCTGTGGATACCACTGGTCTGGTGAATAATGCTGGGATATAAAACAGTGTATGGGTGGGTCTGTGGATACCAGTGTACTAGTGAACAAGGCTGGGGTATCAGACAGTGTATGGGTGGGTCTGTGGATACCACTGGTCTGGTGAATAAGGCTGGGGTGTCAGACAGTGTATGGGTGGGTCTGTGGATACCAGTGGACTGGTGAACAAGGCTGGAGTGTCAGACACAGTGTATGGGTGGGTCCATGGATACCACTGGCCTGGTAAATAAGGCAATGTCCTGTTCCACTGAACCTTTTTTCTTGCCACTAACAAGGAACAGAAAATTTTGTGTAAAATAATTCCATTTTTGCATGCTATAGAGGCAAGATGATCCAAAATTCTTGATGATCAGTATGCAATAAATAACTCACATGCACTCATATATACACATATACATAATAGATGAAGAGCGCGTTACACGGGCCACAGTGCCGCTGCCAGCCGGTCACGGGGCAGTCATGCTTCGGAACGTCCAGCTCTGTATCAGCCACGGCGCGGGCAGTCTCTACTGCGCATGAATGCGGCACGCGCAGCAGTCTGTACTGCGCATGACTGGTCGTTATACACGTTTTAGCGAAATATTATATAGGATATACCCCGAAGTGCAACTGAATTAATTATATCCTACCATATAAACTCAGAAAATGGACGATTTGTACACTCTCCCCAGTCTCTTGTATAGTGGCAAGTTCTATTTTTTTAGTAGTCCAAATGTCGTTACTTTGCTTGGTCCTTAAAGGGTTAATAAAGAATCATACTGGAAAGGTATCGATCATGTTTGCCAGAAAAGAATTCTGCTTAAACATACAAGCAGCAAAAAAGTCCACAGAAAGTGCATTCCCCAGTAAAATGATTGCTGTGTTAACCCTCTGAGTCCCGGAGGGGTGAGAAGTTCACTAATTTACAATGCGTTGCTAATCCCTGTGTCACCCAAAGGATTTTAGGCCAGTGTTTTTTTCCTACCCACCTGATGTCACCCTTATGAAACACAAATTGCATTGTACAGTTGTTGCCAGGTTGATCTGTAGAAGCTCTGCCTGTGGGGATGAACATTTCCATAAGAGGAAAGCTCTTTAATGAATATGTGGATAATGTCTTTGCTCTGGAAAGGCTGGTTGGCCCAGTTAAAGTCACGTAATCAGGCTGTGCCCTGGCTTTGCTCGAATAAGAAGATTAACCCATTCAGTGCACAGGGCAAGCTGCCATGGTGCTTATCCCTTTTAGTGCCAGAGAGGTATCCAATGCATTGCGTTGCAATGAGTTGGATACCTCTCTGGCACTCAAAAGGTTAACAGTCTAGTCTTGCTACGCATGTATGAAGTAACCTCTTGGACACCAGCAACATTTCCACAGTGCACTGGGGTTCACTTTGACACGTGGCAGTTTCTGTGCTGTCTATAAAATAAAGGGAAAACTGTTATGAGATTCGTGCATGTAGATCTTATGTACCAAGAGCAAATTAGTGTAGTCCTGTAAACATGTCTTTGAGGCCAGTTTAATAAGAAAAGTGTAGAAATTCTGGGGTGAAGCATTTTCACAATAGGCGGTCAAAAAATTCTAATTAATTCAAATAGGGATTTTAACTCCTTGAATTCATGGGAGATCTACAACTCATTTCTTCACAATCCTTTCTAGCATTTGGGTGATTAAAAGTTTCATTTATATCCATGGAATTTTGAGGAATTTGTATTTGTCCTCTATGATTAAATTGGTTTGGCTCAGAATTGCTACATTTTGTCTTGGTACATGAGTTGCTTTATTTTTTTCTTTATGTAATGTTTGCTTAGTTGCTTGCTTGGAAAACATTAATTTTATGTCATCATTTGACTTGTATCTGTTTTTTTCTAATCAAAAGACAGTGATGTTTTATAACAGAGCATAGCTCTTAGAGATCTATGGCCCTTCAGTAGCAGTTGATCTCTATGGGAGACCCAGTCTATCTATTATTGATATAAATTTAGTAAGATAAAACCTTTAGAGATTTATTTTGTAGAGTGGTCCAGATAAGTATAGTAAACAAAAAAACGATCAACTAGGAAAACAGTATCCAAAAACATATTTGCATGCAAATTTTGACAGTTACAGAATAGAAAATTATACTATTTAAAGGCAAACTATTCCCCAAACTGAATTCATCCTAAGGTTTAGCTCACACGGGTGAATTGTACCACAATGCTGGAACATTCCATTCACCCATGTTACTTAACTGAGATTCTCAGCTCCTTCACTGCAATACTTTCACTGGAGAGATATGATGGGTAGTGACTAAAGGCCCACCTACACCAGTATCCAAAATAATTGACTGTCTGAGGTCCATTTTGGTCAACCAGTGATTAGATGTTAAGAATGAGCATCACAGCCTCAAGCATTGTCTGTATTAACTATCTGCAGGGCAGCACCATATAACAAAATGAAGATCAGGCATCTGCCCATCTGCATCTTAACTGCATTTAATAAAGGGAAGATGCAACAATATGTGTTGGGCTGTGTTTTCCTAAGGTGATTCCTATCTGTGTATACAGCTCAACCAGTCTTCTCTATGGGTGTTCTGTACTCGTTTGGCAAGTTGGTGGGTTGGGGACCACACTTTGCTCCTTTGCATGAGCAGTTCCACCAAAAGGCTATAGGTCAGGACCAGCTCCTAATATGGCTTTCAGGTTTAAAGTCTGGAAGAACTGTGGGAACTGGGAAGACATCATGCCTATCACAGATATAATGAAGGACATGGAGATACCATTCCTCTACCATGCCACATCAAAGCTTACTAAGGGTATAGTTTGCCAATAATGTTGTGTTTAGCTCTTTGGGTGCTGGAGATATCCGTACATCTTTCTTCCATTTTAATATTAATATATCTGCCTCCACCAAAAACCTAGTGGGGTAAGTTCTGGAAATACTTAGAGAGAGGGAACTAAACAATTAATTAGGTCTAATAACAAAAAAAAATTCAAAAAGAGTGATACCACTAATATATACGGTCACCTTTCGGCCCAAATTCAACAAATGATGCCAATATAAGTTTTGTTGTATTATTATTATTTCAGACTGATCCAGGCTTCTTGTTATAAGGTAGGGGTCTGAAAGATTGAAGGAAGATAAATATTTGTAAGGAATTCCTCGGGATAATCTGGAGAGAGACTCAATATCGTTCTATGCGTTTCCCTTAATCCATTAAGTTCCAGAGTAAACTGACTTTATATGTCCCCAGTTAACCCTTTGCGTACCCCCTCTGGCATGAAAAGAATTAATGAGGAGGTCTACTTGTTCTAAAAAAAAGTAGTGCAATTCTTGTGAAAATCATTGAGAATATATAAAAATTCCAAAAAGCCCAGTTGATTAAAAGCCTCATTTAAATCAAAGGACATTTTTATTTCCACCACTTTTACCTGGGACATCAGTTTCAATATTTGCTGGAGTGTAAAAGATGAGAATGTGCAATCACATCAGCAGTAGTCAGGTTTGAAAATGTCTAAGGAACGCCAGCCGAGGGGAGTGATCCACCTGTACACATGACAAATTTCTGCTCCCCTTACAGGCAAGCCAATCTCAGAGGTGGCACTCTCCTTCCTAATTTGCAGATAAGGGTGATAATCCAGGCAAGGGCTTCTGGGAGCTGTTTGACAGTAAGAGCAGAAAGATTTGAGCAGTGCAGCATTTAAAGGCAGGGATCAGGATCCATACGTGGCTTTGCATCTCTTGATGGGGTGAGCATGGTGCGTGGAAAGGATTGGCGTGCTGGTGGGTTTTAGGAGGATTTTGTTTGGGTGGCAGACTGGCAGAAGAGATAAACATGTGCTGAGAAAGCAGGGCCATCTCACTTCTTCTTGCTAACCCTTTGGGTGCTGTAGATGTATCCAGTGTATTGCGGATCACTTAAGTTATTTTAACCCTTTAAGTGCCAGAGGGGTGTCAAATGCACTGCGAAGCTTGGGCATTCCATTTGCAATCAAAGGGTTTAAAATTTTCATGGTCTCTCCTTTGGTAATAAATGGGTTAAAAACGAGAATGGTCAAAATCAACTTCAAAACAATTTATTTTTTGTAAATACATTATTATCATCACTAAATTCTTATGTTAAATTGTATGTATAGATATCATAATTAACTGTATATAGATGAATGATCTTATGCTTTATAACATCCCTTTCCAAAAAATTTGCCAAAATGATCCTTAAAGGGCAACACTTAAGAAAAAAAAAACTATATATATAATACACACATATTAAAGGGTTTATCCTCCCAGATAAATCAAGGGTTCTCCCACTACTGAGAGGTGTTTTATTCAAAAGTTATTGTAGCTCAAACTTGAATTTCTTTTTGGTGCAGTATTGCAATGGCCTGAAATCATACCATTGTGTGGTTGCTACACCATCTTATAAACAGCTCTGGTCAGTTGACCATAAACCTGCATAGGATGGTGTAGCAACAGCACCACTGTACAATTTCAGGCCATTGAGATAACTGCACCTAAAAAAATCAAGTTTGAGCTGCAGCCATTTTTTGAATGAAACACTTCTCAGTAGTGGGCGTACCCTTGTTTTAATCAGGAAGAAACACACTACAATAATATATTTTTACTTATTAGATGTTACTATCCCTTTATAGATCTGCAATCCCAAATATCATTTTTTAAATACAGGGCTTAAAGAGTCAATGGGAAATATTCAATTCAAGGGCAAACAAAACTGCACCACAAGGAACAAACAAACATTCCCTCTTACTTATAAAGAACATTTAACTCCTTGAAAGCTCAGAGGCTTCTGATGCATTGACAAGAAAATAGTAGTAATTCAAGAGCAAACCAACTGGATTTTAGGAGACAAATAAAATGTCCATGAATGCTAGAGATCTCCAAAGCATTGGTTTCATTGGTTTTCCGCTCAAGTGTTCCACTTTTTCCTTATAAATGTCCACACAGGCCCGTGCACACATAGACACCAAGGGGGGCTTGAACACCCCTCGTGCCCTTTTAATAAAAAAATAATAATAATAATAATAATTATGAGAAGTGCCCTTTTTTTCATTTGAGCCCCTGCCCCCCAAAATGTCTGTGCACGTCCCTGTGTCCACATACGTCCAGTGATTCTTATCCCTGTACTCTCTGCTACTGAAGTCAACAGTACATTCACTGAATTCAGTCTGTCACTATGGTTCAGACTATGGGGCTTATATATATCAGTGTAGATGTTTCTAAAACAAGGAACGAAAGCAGCTAGATTGTATGTATAAATGAAAAGCTCCCAATGAAATCAGTTGGTTTACTACTTTACTACTTATCAGGCAATTAACTAAACTTTCTTTTGATTGATACATATGTCCCAGTGAGTTCTCTAACATGATGAATGTACTGGCAGAGAAGGGTTATGCAATTATATGACACACACATTATCACCCTTAGATTTCATCATTATATATCCTTTGCATGGATATAAATTTGCAGGACTGCCATTAAGGGAAGACAGGGGTCTGTTGTCCCAAGCGCAGGAGAGAGAGGGTGACCTGGGACCTGTGTGTAGAAATGCCTATAGGGGCTTTGTTCAAGTAACACTTATGTTCACATGACATACGTGCTAGAGGCCATCTGTAGCTGATGACACCCTGGATAATCTACAAGGGTCTCAGAAAGACCTTGTTTGACTTGTACACTCCCATGGTCCCACCAGCACATGTGAATGCCTGTTAGAGAAACCATCCCCACCACATGATTTGCAGGAGGCAAAAAAAAAAACAAACCTGGGTGGATGGTGCAAGTGTTACTTTAATGATACATACAGGGCAATAGCGGGCAGAGTTAAATAGTGGGATATTGACAAAATGGTGGGGCCCCACAAATTATTCTTGTTCTAGGTCCCATGATTTCTGATGGCTGCCCAGATTGTATGTAAATTTTGATTACATTACTCTACTTTTACCATACCACGTATGTACACAACAAGATGGAAGTACCCATACAGTTTTGTAATAAATAAGAACTGGAGCTAATTTTTTTTGTGCTCCCATCTAACGCCTATGTACTAAGCTATCTGCTGTGAAAATTCCTACGGGATGCTAGTTTGGAGTGTATGATGTTTCAGGGTACGTTCTTCCTCTGCACGTTGTTTAACTTCATCTACTAACAAGGCATAGGGGCAAGCTGAGTTACATCACTCCATTTTCCTGCTCATGCTAGGCTGATGTTTGGCACTTGGCATGCACGGAAGCATTCATGTGCTCTAGTAAAGTGGTGGGTAATTCGAGGCCCTCCAGCTGCTGCTAGACTCCCATAATTCCCCATCAGCCATTGGCTGGAGGGTAATAGGGGAAATCGTAGCCTGACATCAATTGGAGGGCCTAAGATTGCCCATCCCTGCTCCAGTACATACCTATAAATACGGGAGTATGATTTCTGTTTCTACGTCCTGGAGAATCAGTTGCACTAGAGAATTTGCACGTTGCATCTATTCTCTACATTCACACACATTACATTTGTTCACTTTATATTTCAAAGGAAATGATCATGGAAAAAACACTTTTATTTGTATCTGTAAACTTTGAGTTGCATAGCTTAAAATAGTGTAATGTTGTAAAAAAGTGGTCTTTTTTATGTTTCACACTCACTTGATGGACCTTATTTTAGTATATATAAAAAATGCAATGCACTATAGACCTCTATAGCATTCAAGGGGTTAAAATATCAATTTATTTATTTGTCCCCGTGGTAAGTTGGGTTATCTCAGAAATACTCCAGTTCTTCTTAATACCTCAGCCTCATTGTTTGATTTTGATCTGATTATAATCCAGTTGTGCAGCTCTGTGGAACGTGTTGATGATTTGTAAATAGTTGAAAATAATAACATCTTTTGGCAAAGCTTCCCCCATGGTAGTTCTACACTGACAATAGTCATCTATAGGTAGGACTCAGTACTATATTATTGAATTATGTATGGTAAAGTAATGCCTTTAGATAGTTATTTGAACAGAAGATTCCCCAAGACAGTTCGCTCCAGGCTATTTTTCTTGTGATGAATTAAAACCCAAATCTTTGCAAAGATGTAGTGTACTTCACTCCCTTGTCAGTTCAGTGGGGGCGTCCAGACACCAGAGGAATCTGCACATGAACAATTGATTTAAGTGGAGATGAAAACCTTTGTATTAATACATTTGCATCTTCTTAATCAAGCTATGTTTCACCCATTCAGTAGGCGTTTTATAGGAAAGACATTTATTGCAAACACATAAAAACACAGACAGAGATAGCCTAATATACCTCCTAAAGCATTGCTCACTGACAAACGCGTTTCTCAGATAGAAGCACGGTTGCCTGTGAGAAACGCGCTTGGAGGTAAATGGGACTATTGTTTGTCTGTGATTTTATATGTTTGCAATAAATGTCTTTCCCATAAAATGGCCTATTGAATGGATGAAACATGGCTTGATTTGGAAGATGAAAGCGATCCTATCTCCTAAAAACAACTTTGTTGATTTTAAAAGAGCTTTCAGAATCACTTATATGTTGTTTTAGCCATTTTAAATTTAGAAAACTATTGTTTTTGAGTTATTCAAATTTTTTTATTATGCTAATTAAGGCATGCCAGACCAGCACTTCCTGTTTTAGCGATACATTACCTCCCCACTCATTGATACAACCATATATAGCAAAGGGAGATGGGCAATAGGTTGCAGACCATTGAAATAAAAATGTCTAGAAATAGGTGATTGTGAAAGCTCTTTTGAAATCAATAAAGTTGTTTTTAGGTGAAAGGGACACTTTAAATAAAGCTGTTTAGTTCCACTTAACCCTCTGAGTGCCAGAGGGGTACATAACGCTTTGCATACCACTCTGGTACTCAAAGGGTTAAATCATATATATATATATATATATATATATATATATATATATATATATATATATTTTTATAAAAATAGTAAATTAAAGCCAGTAAAATACTAGTCAAATTCTTAGAACTTATGCAAATGTATAGAGCAATAGCTCTTAGAACATCCAAGAAATTAACCCCTTAATGACGATGCGATCCAGCAGTGGGCGGCCATTAAAGACCAATGCAATTTTTTTCCCTTCGCAATGAATTATGGGATGGCAGAGTGGTGTGCAGCTGCGCTGTCATCCCACAATTCCCTGACATGCCAGGACTGTATCGTCCTCACAGCGTGACTTCCCTGGCACGTCATATGTCGTTAAGGGGTTAAACAGGCTGATTTAATAAGAACCAGTTAAAACAACTGCAACTTAAGGGACAATTAAAAATTCCCCAAATCATCATTCATTTAAATGAGTCTTTTTACCCCTTAAATACTAGAGAGGTACCCAGTGCATCGCTCTCATGGGAACTTTTATTTGTTGCTGTCTTACCAAGAACTGCTTCAGTTCTTATTATGTCAGCCTCTTTAACCTTTTGAGTGCCAGAGAGGTGTGCAAAGCATTTTGAAGGATTAACTTCTTAGAAGTCAAATAGATCGCCAGTACATTGCTTCACAATGTAGGGCCCCTATAGCAACCAAGAGGTTAATGATAAATTAAATATAAAAGTATTTACAGTTTCTATCTCAAGGACAATATCATGTTTTATAAAGTCTGTTCCCCCCCAAAAATACTTTATTAAAGAATATGAAAATGTACAAACACAATAGAAACAACAAAATGAGGATAACTTAGCCACAGTAACAAGCAGCGACTTTGAATTATAACTTAACTAAGTTAATAAGGTGAAAATAGAAAAAAGAAAAAAAAACCTTGACTGAGTTTTAAACAACAAGTGTATGAGGAAGAATAATAAATGGTTAATGAATATGCAGCGAAGAAAACACTAATGACTCTTCCCTAAGGGTCACATTTGGATGAATGCTAGGTTCCCTTGAAGGGGGGGAGTAACCTATATTAGAAGAGTGAGTTTGGATGTAGTACATAGGTGAACCTAACTCATCCAGGGTCCCATACTAGAATAAGTATGTGGTGTACCCTATCCGAGCGAAAATATATTAATAGTAGGGGAAACACATATAAGTCAATTACTTTGAGACTAACCTACGCCTAAAGTGATAGAGATATCTAATGGAAAGAAAAAAAAAAAAAAGACGGGAGGATAAAGGAGGATGGGATGGGATGGGATGGGATAAAAGGGAGGGAGGGAGAGTGGAATACACCTGGACCTGAACATCAGAGTGAGAGGATTCGGTCAAAGAGATTCTCCAAGGTGAGATGCTCAGCTCTCATAGTTCAAGGGTCAACTCTGATAGGATGAGATTGTAACCATGGGGACCATAATTCCATGAATTTATCTTCTAAGTTCGTGGAGGCAGCGTGGAGATACTCCATATCCACATATTGATTAACCTTCATGACCCATTCCTGTTTCGAGGGATGTTCAAGTCTTTTCAGTCTTAATAAATAAGCCTGAGGTTTCTGCATGAAACCACAAAATGTCTTCTATCAGCCATTTGGATGGGGTCATAAAACTGAGAAGCCGGAAGTCTTTAGCTCTCAGACAGAAACTACAGGTATACATGGACAGTCCATGTAGTCTCACTGTACTTGACTTGCAAGCCCAATACAGCAGGTCTATGAGGAAATGTATTGTGCAGGACAGGAAACTGTCTTGTATGGAACAGGAGGCAAGTATATAGTCAATTTGATACCTTTACTGGCTAACTAACAAGCACATATATAAAACAGAAGTGTCAGGAATCTACTTTTACACTTCTGTTCTCCTCCCTTGATGGTTTACCAGGTCTATCAATACAGCTCCATCTTAATTATCAGGTCTGCACCCAGGATTATCAGATCTGCCAAGAGGGCAGGTGTCTTACGGCAATTGCCCTTTAAGAGATCAGAATCAAGTCTGTATGGCCTGCAATAATCAAGGGCTGTAGGAGATGGACCTGCATGCAGTTACAGAGATAGTGCCATAAGCAGGTAATTAGAATGCTTTAATTTTGAAGGATACTCATGGTTGCTAAACTCTCTCTATACCTTATTTATTCCACAGAAAAAAATGCTAAATGTCTTATCAACTGCCCCTCCACAGCTCACAGCAGAAGCTTTGGGAAGAAAAAGCCTAGGGCTGACTTGTATATTGACTACTATACATATATAATGCTTACTCCAAGACGTGACTGTGACTAACTTTTATGAGTCTGAGCTTTTTAATATGTTTTTCATGTTAGTGTCTTTTAAAATAATCTGTACAATTCCCTTTATGGTGAAGGTCACCTCCAGATCTATCAAGGACTTAATGAAAGGAACAATACAAAAATGTAGAGTTTTCCTTATGTCTCACAGTCAGTATGATAATATAGAGAAATGTGTGCATAATAATTTCCATAAATATACATTACAAACTAAATTTTAACATTTTTGTCAAAGTTTTCACATAAAAAGTGGAACACCTCAAGCTGGTGCCCATAGCACACCATGTACCCAGGATGAGAACCACTTATAGCCAATGTAACACTTATTATCAGCTCCCATAAAGAAAAGCAAATGGAGCATGTGGTGCTTGTTCAGTAAGCTAACAAGATGCAATTCTGCAGTGATTCAACAGCACCATAGGGTACAAATATTTATTTCAATGTGCTGCAGACTTTACTAGTATTCAAGGGGTTAAAAGCCCAGTTCACTCACTGTGTGTTTTACTTTCTCCCCAGTGGTTCAGTCAGTTTGTTCCAGAATTGCATCTAATTTGCTTATTGAATCCGATCCCTAGTTACATAAGGATTCAAAGGAAGCACAAGCTTTAGACCCAACTTTGGACTAATATTTGTAACTTTTCGAGTGCCAGAGAGTTATCCAATATATTAGATACCTCTCTCTGGCACACAAAGAAAGGGCTGAAGATGTGTCCATTTTAACCCTTTTGAAATTAGAGATATTTCCAGTAAATTGCCTCGCTATGTGTTGAAGATGTCTCTAGCATCCAAGGAGTTAATTTGTTGATTATGCCTGCATAGCTTTTTCTATATGACTGGCCCTAAAGGTTGCCAATCTATGTTCATGGAACTGATTTCTATGTCACATTGTACAGTACAATATTTATCTTGACTTCCCCCTCCTGTGGCGTGTTAGCAATCACGTCCAATTCACAAGCTCTCTACAGATATACTAGTCACCATTCCAGCAGAATCAACCCTCATGCTTTTAATACATTTACATTTCATATCCCTCTAAAAGCAAGTTAAACACCTCCAGAAGTTCGATCTCAGCTTAATGATTAGGTGACTATAAAGTGATGGATTTGACATGGTTTGGCCAAATTATTCGCCTAAAAGCTTCCATTTTATGCAACAATATGCATTAGGGAGGTTGAAATCTCTGAGTTATGAGAAAGGATTTCTGCAGTGCATATAGCTTTGGTAGGTGAATGAACATAAAAAATGACAGAGGCTGATGTACTAAATGAGCTAGAGTAATACTGAAAGAAACCAGCGGCACCATAGAGGCCACATGAAAAGGCTTGATGATTGAAATGAAAATTTTAACCCATTAAATACTAGAGGAATCTTCAGTGCATTACATCTCAATATGTTAGAGGCTTATCTAGCATTCAAGTGCTTAACCATTTTGATATGCAACCCCTCTGGCACTCAGTGGGTTAAATGCCCAATTTAAAGCAATGGAAATTAGCAGTTGTCCCCTGCTATGGTACAGATTTGCTTCCGTTCATCTTAGTACATCAGCCTCACTGGGTAGCTGTACCCTGTGCCTGTTGTACAAAGAAGACTGAGCAATTCTGTGGAAAACCATTTGTTACTTAGTCACAGGGGAGAACTAAAAATACCCAGCTTGATTTGGACCACATTTAATTCTAGGGAGTTCTCCAAAGTATTGCTTCACAAGGAGCATTCAAGGGGTTAAACACCCCCATTTAAATCAATGGGAATCTGGGAGAATTCTTATTTTTGTACTATGGGGCCTTTGGCTTGTTCTGCAGTTGTTACAGATCCTCTTGGTACATCAGCCTCACTGAGTATCTGATTTCCTAAGAAGAACTGGAGCAATTTTATCCTAGAGGAATGGCAAAAATTACCATTGCTGCAAATGGTGCTTTTTAACCCTTAGAATACTAGACAGGTCTACAATGCATTGTTTCCAAAAGTGTAAGTGGCCTCTTTAGTAACTAGTAGGTTAAACTCTCTTTGAGTGCCAGAGAGGTATCCAACGCATTGGCATTTGGCACTTGCACGGTTAAACCCATGAGAATTTGTATTTATCCCCTGTGGGGCAGTTGGTTTGTTCCCGAATTGTTCCATTTCTACTTAGTAAATCAGCCTGTGTGTGTGTCTTCTTTTTTTTCAAATCCACCCACGTGAAAGTAGCGACTAGCACTTATTGTGTGATTTTTCTTTTAAAGCATTGAAAGAGTGATGCAGGCTTCGGCCCATTTCTCACACTCCAGCTCGCGTCCCTCTGCAGCACAGACAATGTTTTCGGCCTGGTTTTCTTTCCTTGCATGGTTGCCAGGGGAGCAGCTAGGCAGGCCTGAAATATGCACAGAAAAGGCCTGGCCTGTCAAAGTGTCTGAGATGAACCATAGCTCCGTCCCCCTGCAGCTGGGCTCAGACATACCTCAGCCCTTGTCTGGGGCCTGGGAATGGCAAAACCCAGTAAGGTTCAAGGGCAAACTTGATATTCATTAGTCAGGGGCCTTGATGTTCCCACTCTTCTCCTTTCTCCTTTTTTTCCTCTCCACCGTTTGACACATTCCTACATGTCTTTGGAGGAAAGAAAGAAAAGCTTCCCTCCTTCTGTTTTCTGTATTTGTCCCTACACAAGACTATGCATAACTGCACCATGTTACACGGGTGTTAGAAAGAAAATGGGGAGGATTTTGTTCAATGGGACTGACTTGACTTATTTTTAAGAAGAGGGAAAGGAAATCTTTCTTAAGGTGCAACAAAGAATTTAGCCTGCCATTCACTATGTATATATAATCTTGAAACTCCTTTTTGCTGTGTTAACTCATTGGATGATAGACACGTCTCCAATGGATTATGAAACATCTCTAGCATGAAAATTGGTAAAAGATCCAATCTTAACCCCTTGAGAACCAGAATGGGGTGCAGTGCATTGCTTTGCCAGAAGGGAGTGCAAGTAATTGGAAAGAAAGCATAAATTCCCCAGTAGGGCTAGTTTGGTATCAGCCTCTAACTAGCATACCTCCCAAGTGTCCCTCTTTAGTAGGTACAGTCCCTCTTTTAGATCCAAATCCCTCTGTCCCTCTTTCCCACGCTGGTGTTCATCTTTTTAGGATATCAGACTGTGTGGTGTGTATTTTGATATAAGTGTATTACATTGCTCTACAGCAATACAACTCAAATTATTGTTTGTTTAAACGTCAGTATATGTGTTAAGAAATTATTCTGTGTACGTAAAACGCTTTGGTCCTGTTCTAAATCATTTATTAGGTTAAACAAGGATGTGTAAATAGGTCATGAAATAACCTAAAAATTCTTGGTAACGCCCTGCCCATCAGCCACTTATCCAGCAACATCCCCTCTTTGGCAATTTGAAATGTTGGGAGGTATGAACTAGTGTGATTTCCCTTTGCATAGATTGTGTGAACACTGTAGTGCATACTGGCACACATACTCCTCCACTGTTAAGACTTTAACAAGACCCAAATGCTTAGTACAGGGCATTAAACAAGGAATGGAATGTACAGACATTTTCATAAACTGCCTTATTTCCCATCCCTTGGTTGAAGCAGCACTATGTGGAGACTTATGGGTGAAATACATTAGCAAATATGCGCTAGGCAGATGCAGCACTTGCAAATCAATTTCATCACCCTTTCTTAATATGGAATCCCATTAGTACATCCCTGCTTGTATAAAACAATGTGTTGCACAGTGTCCAACACTCCAAGGATAAAGTGGAACCATACCTATAGTGCAATGGTTCTCAGCCAGTGTGCCATGGTACTATGGGGTGCACCACACACCATTTTCAGGTGTCCCACTTTTTACTATGAAGACTGTAATAACCGTTGAATGAAAACTCTCTTGTTAGTGGGAGAACCTTTGTTTCTGCCAAATGTTTAGCCAGTTAATCGGTCATTGTAATCGGTCATTAGGCACAATGAACAGTATGGGTCACAGAAATGAACCCTTTTAAAGACAAATGTGCTATAGCAATCTTTTGATGCTCTGTATCTAAGCATTACAATTATTTATTTTTTTGTGATCATTCAAAGCCGCTTTGTAGTGCAAAGTATGTAAATGGATAGACCAAAATACAGGGATCTGCCATTTGCTTAACTAGAAATATTAGGTGATCAGTCATTATAAGGTTAAACCGTACCCTGTAGGAACCATGAATAGTATGGGTCATATAAATTAACCCTTTCAAGGACTAATGAGCTATAGTAATCCTTTGAAGATTTATACGTGACTAATATAAATATTCTTTTGTGTTAATCAGCTATTTGAGGTTTAATAATTGTACCCGATTTCAATGTAGAAATTTGTAAATATGAATGTGGCTTTATGTCATGAAATATTAGATCATTGAGAAAGGTCGGATTTTAGTAACCTATCCACTAAGAGCCAACTGGTTAAGGTTATTTTGCATAGGGTTCAATATCTCTACCCTATCTGAATGAAATAGCGGTAGGGTACTAGTGGGTATTATGCGATAGTTATCGTTAACAACATTCTGGGTCTAATACAAAAATCACTGCTGATCAAAGATAGTGATACAATAATTTTTTAGATTGTGTGTGTTTTTATATTTGTATAATTGTTAATAAAGAATATTCATCAAAGATATGTGTTACTATTAGGTATAAATGGATGTGGTTTGTTTAACATTAAACTCTGATATAGCCGATTATGCACTCTGGACTGGTCCCCTTTTTTCTGTATGCTCTCCTTTGGTATTTGAAATACTCTATAAGAGTGTGAGCTCCTAAAGGAAGAGCTGAGTACTTTTCTTTTCTATCTTATTTTTTCAACATAATCATCTAAATAAGGGACTTGTGGTGTTAAAGCATTCTTAAAGAGGCACACCGTATTTAGAACCTTTCTTTTACTCAGCAAGAAAGCCTCTATAACATATAGTCTTCATATAAAGAATACCAACTTTCTGTCTCTTTCATGACCTAGGGCCACCATCATAAATCATGGTACCCAGGACAAGATTAACGTGTGGGGCCCCACAATCTTGCCAGTGTCCCACCTATCTATTTGACCCTGCCTACCGTTGCCCCCGCAGTGTTATAATTAACACAAACACTACCCACACAGACTCTTCTCCATCCGGCCTCATCAGGTGAGGATAGAACTTCCCCATGAAACAGTCACATACTCTGCCAGGGCCATGGAAGTGTACATGGTCAGAGCTTTCTCTGTAGATTCTGCAAGGAACTGCTGCCTACAGGTGACCTCCTGTTTTGTACATATGCCATGTGGAGCAAACTTGATCTCAAGCCTTCAGCTGAACTATTGACATTTCTACACACAGGGCCCAGGCCCCTTTTCTCACCAGGGCCCTAATCAACAGTACACCTTTTCCACTCCTAGTGGCAGTGTTGTAAGGAGCAGTGGGTGCGTAATTCATTGCATACCTCTTCGAATTGCTATTACAAGATAATAATTAATTTGTTATGCCACTGGGGTGAATGCATACCTCCCAAGTGTCCCTGTTTAGGAGGGACAGTCCCTCTTTTAGACCCAAATCCCTCTGTCCCTCTTTCCCATCCTGATGTCCCTCTTTTTAGGAGATCAGATTGGTGAGGTGTGTATATAAGTGTATCATACTGCTCTACAGCAATAAAACTTACATTACTGTTTGTTTAAACATCAGTATATGTGTTTACAAATTAGTATGTTTAAATAAAATACTTTGGTCTTGTTATAAGTCATTTATTAGGTCACACAAGAAGGTGTCAATAGGTCATGAAATAGCCTAAAACACAAGTGTCAATTTGAAATGTTGGGAGTTATGTGAATGTATAAAGCTGATTCCACTCTAAATTGAGAGCAAGAATTGAGTTTGAGTCTCTACACCTGTCTAATATCAGTTTTCTAAGCTACATACACAGATTTCCTCCCCTTAAAGGGATAGTAATGTTTCATAATAAAAGCTGCTCTAATTAATCATCATAGTATTTGGACTTTGGAGAGTGTTATTTCAATTCTGTCAGAGTTGTACTTCAAGAGTAATTCAATGACAAACTGTCCCCCTCCCGCCCCTTTTACTGATGTAACACTGCTCAGCCAGATCAGAAGGGAGGTGCCCAGGTAGACTACAGAGAAGGACAATCTTCAATTAAGATAAGGGAAAAACCTGAAAAGCTTGTCAAGGGGTTGCAGGGCTTTCATTGTTCTCATAGGAAGAAGATTGTCCCCTGCTGTAGTCTGTCTGGTCTTACAACCAGATTCCCCATCTGAGAAGAGATGGCTTACACTAGGAAAAAGGGGCGGGAGGGGAAACTTTGCTTGTGAATATCTCTCAAACCATAAAGGTTTGAGAGATAAGACATATCATTCTTCATATTTTTTTAATGCCTACAAAATAAAATAAAGTTAAAACGAAGTATTACTATCCCCTTAATCACACTTGCACTAAGGGGAGGACAAGGAGGCAGCATGTGGGCATCGCAGGGTGGTCCTTCCCTTTATACCTTGCTTTACAAAGCAAGATGTAGGGGAAATGGCATATATGCATTGCATGCCCCCTGGCACTCAAAGGGTTAAAGTCCAACACTGGTGAAATGTCTGCGGATATGCAGTACTGCAATTATACACTGTAGTTGTGCATACCACTGAGTGTGGCCTCTGGGATTAGTATTAATGTCAGGGTGGTTGCACTGTGAATTGTATATTATCCCCTTGTGATGCATCACATTGAATTGGAGAGCTCTCTGCTATCCAAAGGGTTTAATATTTAGATTTTTTTTCAAATCCCGTTGCATGTAATTTTATATACCTACAGCCACAAAGGATTATCCCTAACAATGTAGTTGCATTAATTAATACTTTGCAAAGAAATAAATAAATGAATAACCAGCTTATGTAGAAACATTGTTAATGTTTTTGAATGGTAAAGGAATGTAAGGTTAAGGTTTGAATTTAATAGGTGCAGTTCTGGAGCAAACCAACTGCACCATAGGAGACAAAAAACAAATTTCCCACAGTTTCCAAGTATTTTAAATTGGGATTTTAACCCCTTGAATGCTAAAGACCTCTCTGGCATACGAGTGTTCAAAAGATCCATTTAAATAAAAGGGAATTTTCATTTCTTGCCTATGGTGAAATTGGTTGACTCCAGAATTGCACATCTTTTAATCTTATTGAATATGGCCCTGAATGTCCAGTTTGGGGTTTTTATGCAGTTGTAAAGGGACCTTTCACATCTCTTATATAGTAACTTCCTAGTAATCATGAGAGCCAACCAGCACGTGTTATTAGTTTAAAATGATTTTGTTTCGTCCCTCACCAGGCCCCAGTAACAGAATAGAGGTGTAATTGTACTAAGGAGTTAGCAGGGGAGAACTACTCTTGGTCACATTTTAGTCTGAGGACCTTAGATGGGGAGGGAGTATGAAAGAACTTAATTTACATAAACAGCATGTGTCTGCAACAGAAAGAAAGATATCAGGGGTTGCAAAATGTAATCTAGACTTGAAGGAAAATAAGGGAGAGAGGGGGGTGGAAAACTGACAGTGAAAGGAGGCTTAGCTAAGTAACACCCTGGAGAGATTAAATTGTGCAGAAACTTTCTCCCCATGATTCTGCAAAATGGGCAATGGGGTGTACAGAGGGGGGTGAGGTGGAAACACCTCCTTAAGTGCATGAATAGGGAATAGGAAGAGAAAGAGATCTTTATTAGCCAGAAAGGGCAGAAATGTGCCAGTGTTTAAGAAATTAAAATCAAGTTCATAACAATTTTTGTAGGAGAGAAAAATGATGTCTGGATAATTTCCACTTTTAAGTTTTGTTACTTTTCTCATAAAGTAGAAAGCAGAAATAAAGAATAAGAATCATTATAATACATCAATTATAGGTTGTGGCTTTTATTGTGCCAACAGGAGAATGGCACCTGAAGCTTTTACATGAACCCTGTGTCCTGGGGTATTAGAACTGCTGTGTAGCACATGCACATTAACCAGTACACTGCCAAACTGAAAGGATTCACTTACATCTACTCTGCAGCATGTGCTTCAGATCCCCTGGTAGCAACCTGGTTAACCCTTTGCAATGCATTGGATACCTCTCTGGTGCTCAAAGGATTTTAAAGAAATATGAGAAGAATACTGGGACAAAGTTTATTATTTTCCAAACCTTTGTATTGCCATGCAACATAACAATATCCGTATTATTAAAAAAATAACCACTGTCAGAATTTAGGGAAAGACTGATTCAAAGAACACTTGGAATCTGCAGTCTGTTCTGTTTGTACTTGTGAATCATTTACTTTTAACCGTGGATGAATAATAATGTAAATAGATCTTGCTAGGTACTGGTTAGAGGGCTGAAGTCCTGGACTCGGGCCTGTAATGGGCATACTCTCCCTTCAAGTAATGGTGCAACTGTGGCTGCACAGTGTATAATAATGCATTAGGTTGGGCCAAACCCAGGTCTTTTGGAAATCTAGCAATTTCAGTACTGGGCCCAATTTTCTTCTGCCACTTCTCTCTCCCTCTTTCTCTCTCTCTTTCTCTCATATATGGAGTGAATTCAGCAGACATGAAGCTCACACATTCCTCCTGTTGATGTGTATTGTTGATTAAAAAGTTCACACCTCTAATGCATTATCTCTCATTAGCTTTACTCCTACATGTACATATTATGGCAAGTATAAGAGGTGTATACATTCACATTTCAATACATGCTTTCTAAGAGTCATATGACACTGTTTTAAAATACCAATTTGTGGAATATTACAGGTTACTAAAAATATAGAATATGTTACTGAAGATCTACATATGTGTGCTGTGACATTAAAAGGAAAAATATCAGTTACTTTGAAAAATAGGTATATTTTGTAGGGCTTTTTTTCTACACAGCAAAACAAGGGTACTCCCTCTGCTGGGGGGTATGTTGTTAATAATGTGTTACACTGAATGTGTTGGCTACAGAACTTGACACTCACAGGATGCTTTTTGCAGATGGAACAAAGTTACATTTATTTCATTGATTAAATAAATGTAACTTTGTTCTGTCTGCAAAAAGGACCCTGTGAGTGCTGTCTTTCTACTCCAGAACTGTACTGTATATATAGTTTACTCTTTCTGATGTGCACCCAGGTCGACTTAGTACATCTACAGTGAATGCTTTCCAACCCCTATCCTATATAATAATTTGTTGGATGTTTGTCAGAAGCCATCATGCGCCCCGCATGCACAGAATTCTGGGAGTTCTGTGCTGGGAGCATTTTCTTCTTTCGGCAGTCTCTACAGTGCATGACTGCGTCGGCGGCAGGACGCAGAGCAGGACCGGCCTCTTAACATCACCCGGACCTTGGCCCGTGCACACGGGCTTTTACACTAATATATATATATTAGGAGTATTAGGAGTGTACGCCCAATAATGTATGACAAATGTTTCTTTGCTATTTATTCTGTGCTAGTTGAAGAACCCGTTACACGGGCCACAGTGCCACTTCCAGTCGGTTGCGGGGCAGTCATGCACAGAAGAGACTGCCCGCGCCGTGGCTGATACAGTGCGGGACGCTCCTTTGGAGCGCCCCCCTCTGTATCAGCCTCGTCACGGGTAGTCTCTACTGCTTATGACTGCAGCACGCGCAGCAGTCTCTACTGAGCATGACTGCGGCGTTAAACACGTTGTAGCGAATTATTATATAGGCTGTAGCTAGCTATGCATGACTATTTGACCAGTCTGTTTATGCAAGCTCCTAAAAAGTTATAAGTGCAAACTATGGCATGATCAAGGCAAGCAAGAAAATGGGAAATAAGTATCTGTGAAGAAGAAAAATGTCAATATTAAAGTATTTCTGTTAAAGCTTTGTCTACATTTTTAACAAGCTCAATAACAAATGTAGTGAAAAAGTAGACTCTAACCTCTCTGCACTTTAATTTTTAACAAACTTGAAAAATGGTGTCTAGGAGTATGTAATATTTAAATTTATAGGAACCCATTACATTTTTAGCTATAATGTCCTTCTAAGCAACCCATCCTTGCAACACAAAGTGATCCCTTTCAAGCTGTGAACTAGTTACTAGAATGTAAAATGTCCCTTTTGTATATTGAGAATGTTGACGCTTTCCCACACATCCTTGTAGCTCCTCCCCAAACTACCATATATGGAGCAATAATAGTTCTGCAACATCTCATAATGAACAGATGTATTTTTAGGACAAAGCAGTTCTATAACCCTGAGTGATGCATTGCTCTGTCACTCAAAGGGTAAATCTAAAATGGACAAGTAATAACAAAAGCAAATTACTACCTTAGCTGATAACAACATTAACTAAAAATGGAGCACAGTGAACTGACTGCACCATAGGGAACAAATAATGTCTTATTGATTTAAATGGCACTTTTAACCCCTTGAATACTTGCTTCACAGTGCATTGGAGAACTCTTTATCAGTGAAGGGGTTAATAGAGCCATTTAAATTCATGGGGATAATTTAGGGAATGTGTATGTATTCCCTATGTGGGGTTCTATTAAAGTTGTGGAACATGAATAGATGTTCATAAGTGCATTGTAACATGTTACAAATATTCCTCTGTCATGACATGTTGTAACTCTTTACTGTCTTATAACTGAATACCCTTGATGTAGTACTGCCTAAAGTTCCTTTAGGTCAAAGTAATGGGAAGATATGTATATAAATAATTAAAACAATTTAAACATAATGTTGTGTTTTAAATAAAAGGTACAAGGAAAAAATGTCCCATTAGAAATTTGTATTATTTTAAGAACAATTTGCAGCAAAACACTGAAAACAAACTGGAATTATATATTATTATTTACCCTGTAACGCATGCAGAATTTGTAAACTTTTTCAGGGCTCCCATTGATAGTTCAGGATTATCTGTAAATGGGCTGAGATAAGGTCATAGTACAAGAGCAGAGAGTGCTAATGGTAGCATTTCACTGGCTAGCTGTTATGTCTCAATACAGAAAAGCACAAACAAGACTTATCAAATGCTCTCTATATAGGAACTTTTATAAAAAGAACGTTTAGGCTTGTATATTAGTCATGTAAGGAGTGAATATGTAATTTTACGTGTGCTGGCTGTAAGTATATTTACATTTTTTATTAACCTGTTGCGTTTTTGGTGTTAGTTTTCCTTTAAAGGAGCCATTACGCTAAGTGTCGTTTATATGAAGGAGCTGGTTGTAGCTTTCACAGATTTATCTAAATATGTTTTTGTTTTTAGTTAAGACATTGCATTTGCTGGCTTTCAACTTGCTGCGGGAACCAATTTCCCTTTGCACTCACTTCCTGTTGTCCTACTCAGGGTAGTACTAGTACAGCTTCCTGACCGAAAGGGCAGAGTGCAAGCAAACACGTGTTCCCCTTCAGTACATATAGCCATGATACTGAAGCTTTTATATATCAGCCTGAACGTTTCAATCAGTTCTATAGCATGGTTTTCCTCTATGTGAATGAAGAAATAAAGGGGTAGAAAGTGATGAATTGCTTCCAGTTCTCACGGGGTGGGATATCCATAGAAGACAAATTAAAACATAGGTTCTAGTGCAATCCAGTCCATATCTGGCTGTAGGGGGTCCAGTGTTGATGCTCAAATCCAGGGAAAGTTAACAGGAAGATTAAAACATCACAGAAGTGTTTTCTATAGTCATTCTGACACACAGGCTAATCCTAATGTCCCGGGGTCTGTACACAGGCCAGCCACACACTCTGCCCACAAGACAAACTCATGATCAAAATTCTCAGAGGGAGAGGATTTAGGGAGGGATGGTGGAGAGGACGTGCTGGCCATGAGATATCTGCCTGATAATATAAGTCCAGCGACAGTGCCTGCCCTACTTTTTTTTTAAAGTGACATACAACCTCCTTTTTTGACTTGACACATTTTTCAAGTAAATAATATGTAGACATATTACCTATACTTTTCATTATTTCGTAATTTTTCTTAATCCTTTTTTATCTCTGACAGTAAGCTCCTTGTATGTCTCTTTCTAGCAGGCTTTTTGCCATACACTGTGAAAGCAGCTATAGCAATACACACTATGCCAGCAGCAATGATCTGTATGCTGTACTTGATAGACTTTAGGTAGTCTCTTCTACTGCAGGGATAGTGTTACACTGGATCACTATTCTTGCTTTCACAGTTCCTGACAGAAAGCTCACTGGAAATATGTTTAGGGAGCTCACTGTCAGACATGAAACAAAATGTAAAACGTGCATTGTTCTCAACTCTGGCGCTCAGAGTGTTAATGGACTGCTCTCAGTCTCGAACTGTTTAGATAATAAAATTTGCCAGTAATAATAATGTACCTTTATCTCTTTTCTTGCAGATTCCACGGAATCATAAACATTTGGAAATACATAAAAACAGATGAACAAAGATCACTAGGACTAATTCAGCACTGGACAGCTCCCAGCGAAAATCTGTACAAAACAACTGATCAAAATACTTATTTCTTTCTACACTGCTTAATTATTTGTATTTGAACTGATTTCACCGGGTTTTGCAACCAGTCTCTCAACAGAAAGAGATTAATCACAGAGATCATCCATCAAAATATATGTAGCCTTTTCAGATTTGAGTAACACCCCCATTACAGTATATTCTTAACCCCTTGAGATCCACAAGAAAGTCCAGCGCATTGTTTCGGCTGGGCACCCCCTCTAGCGCTCAAAGAGTCAAACTGGAATTAAACGGAATAAAAAAAGTAAAGTAACAACACAAAGCTTTTTGTAAATTGTTTTAGATTAATTGAAGTATCAAACATTAAAGTCAAATAAAAACCGAATTTATCAACCTATCTCTGTCTTTCTGTTATGCTGTGCTACCCAATGATGTATCCAGTGCAGTCATTATTGGTTATGACTGGTTATTATCACTGCTGACCAGTTTGCCTGACCAAAGCTGATATTAAAAAGAGAATTTTGCATTTAATGGAAAAGGTTCATTTAAAACGTAATTGAACTGACCATCCTCCTTTTGTTTCAATTACGATTACAATACACTGAAATTGTTCAGAAGTCCTTGTCTATTTCATGTTTTACTTTAGCCTCTGTTATCTAGCAATTATTCATAATGACCAGTTCTTGACATTGACTATAACAAATACCACTCATAAACCACTGATCTTAACACAACAAAAATAGGAAAATGTATGATAAAACGGGAGGTAACACTTATCTCCTGGGTTTGAGTCCAGCTCATTAGGTCTTATAAATGCATAACCAAACGCAATCACATATTAAACCTTTATGTTTAATTATTTACTCAATATTTTTCAATTCCACACAAAGGGTACAATTCTTGAGAAATCCAGCTGCACAAATTAATATTCCAATTTATTTAAATGGGTCTTTAAATCCTATGAATGCTTTGGAGACTTATACCAAGATTTAAGGAGTTAAAAAAACATCTACATGAATGGAAATGCTGTGTATTTGTACCTGTGTGCTCTAACCTGTAAAACATTAACTTATTTAAATGCACCAGAAATACATTAAAGAAGAATGTAACGTCTGTAGCCTGAATTGTAGGTTAATTCTGACCTTGTATATGTTCGTTAAGAAAAGGTGTACAATAACTATATTATTTGGTTCAGTGGTTTCTGTACTGGAATGAAAACGAAAAAAAAAGAAACTTGGATAATAAGGAGGACTATATATATTTTACTGGGAAAATTATTAGCAAAATAAATTGCAAAACAACGATTAAAACGAAAAGAACGAATACTAATCAAAACTTTCTAAAAAATGGAATGTTTACATTTGATGAATCGATTTAAATCCCGGCGCTAGATCTGTGCAACTAATGATGCATAAATATTGATATTAACCCTTTGATTACCAAAACAGCTCGCTGCCCATATCCCTCTGGCACGCAAATAGTTCATAGCAAAACAAAATGCTAAGCATTTTTATGGTTTAGGTTCCTCCATTACAATCCATTCTTAACCCTTTGAGGGCCAGAGGGGCACACAACGCATTGCAAAGCAATGCGTTGCGTACCCCTCTGGCACTCAAAAGGGTTAACTCCCTTGAGGACCAGAGGGGTGAGCAATGCTTTGCTTTGCAACGCGTTCCTATACCTTCTGGTGCTCGAGGGGTTAAATAAGTAATAGACTTAAAATAGGTTTTCAAGGGGTGGGATAACTATTAACCCTTGCCTATATGAATTACTGAATATTTAACATGTATTTTCATACTTACATTATAAGAAGGAAACCAGAGCAGCAGAATAAATCGATTGTACATAAAGGAGCTACTAAGGTGCAATTCTGGAGACAGATAAAAAAATAGAAATAAAAATTAAAATAAAAAAATCCACATATCTCATTGATTTCATTTCTCTTTGTTTTTTTATTTTACACCATGAACATTACCAACACCTCACTTTGGAGATCTCTGTAACATTCAAGGAGGTTAGAAGCTCCATTTAACCCTTTGAATGCCAGAGGGGCTACGCAACGCATTGAAAAGCAATGCGTTGCATACCCCTCTGTCACTCAAATGGTTAAATCGACTAGATTGTTTTTATTCCCTGTTACGCAATAGGTTTCCTCCAGTTGTCGTGTAATTATGGAGCAAACCAACTGCGCCGCTACAGGGGACAAATACCATTCCCCTCAATGCCAATTTTAACCTACTGACTGATAGGGGTATCCATTTAATTGGTCGCATTTTAATATTTCGGTGCTGCGCGCCACAGGAAACATGTCGCCTGGATTAAAAGGGCGGCATGAGAATGGCGCTGCATGTAAGTGCGAGATTCTCATGTCGCCTTATTATATGCGGCATAAATCCTTATAGACCAGTCGGCAGGAAGTGCGACCATTTAACAGTGAACCATGATAGGGAGATCTCCAACGCACTGACTCATCTCCAGCATTGAATGGGCTAAAACACCATAAGAGTCAATGGAAATTGTATGCATCCAATACAGTGCAATTGATTTGCTCTAGAATTAACACTTAATTGGCTTTCTCAACACAAATTCACATTTAATTTAAAGGTAACATTTGAAAGATGAGTCCAAAAAGTCACCCGACAACCAGGCTGGTATATTACTAAAGGAGACACAGTTCTGGAACTAGCCAACTGAAGAATAGGCAACAATTAACTTTTTAAAGACCAGAAGGCTAATTTCTGGTTCTTAACATTACCCAAGTTCTCCTCGCTTAAATGCTGGCTCTAACCCCTTGATTACTACAGATTACCTTTCTAGTATTCAATGCGAGATTCACTAAGCGGTGATAAACGTGATAAAGCTGAGACAACTTCTTCAGTTTATCACTTCTCCAGTTCCTATGTTAGTCTATGGAGCCAATTCACTAAGATATCCAAAGCTGGAGAAATCTTAGTGCATTGGCTCCATAGAATAACATAGGAACTGGAGAAGTTATATCAGTGGAGAAGTCATCCACACATTATCACCTGTTTATGACAGCTTAGCGAATCTCCCTTATTGTGTTAAGAACCTCATTTTACTCAATTAGAATAATGCCCTTGCTTAGTACACCTGATTCAATGGGGCAGTGATAAAGAGGTGATAAAGTGGAGATGACTTTTCTGGTTTATCACTTCTCCAATTCTTATGTTATTCTATGGAGCCTATGCACTAAGATCTCTCCTCCTTTATAGATCTTAGTGCACAGGCTCTGTGGAATAACATAGGGACTGGAGACTTTATATCACTGCAGAAGTTATCTCCACTTTATCGTCTCTTTATCACTCCTTAGTGCATAACCCCAAGGTATTTTTAGACAGTGTAGAAGGAGAAAAAAATTGCAGCAGAAAGCTATTTGTATCTTTATTTGAGTCCTATGGAAAAATAACAGGCTGCAGACATGTCAGTCTGGAAGCAATAGCTTTTGTTGGATGGAAAGTTTAAGTGCAAATGAAATTGTAGGCTTGTTTAGCAAACTCACCTACACGCTCCTGGTGTGGGTCTAATGCTATCCTCTCTCCTGTACAATCTCTAAGCTCACAGTAGAACACAAGGCTTGGTTAGCACCTCTCCATGAAGAGGGTATAAAAAGTTATTATGGTTTGTAGATTTTTACATATAAAAGAAGTAATTTTATACTTGGGTATTTTATCTGTTACTCTATCGCTACAGGCGCAATTCTAGCACAAAATAACTGCACAGTAAGGAACAACTAAACATCAACACATTTGGCATCCTATATAATAATTCGCTAGAACGTTTGTCAGAAGCCGCCATGCGCAGTAGAGACTTGCCGAACACAGAGAATGCTGGGAGTTCTGTGCTGGGAGCATTCTGTGCTATCGGGCATTCTCTATAGTGCAAGACTGAGTCTGCGGCAGGACGCAGAGCAGGACAGGCCTCTTAACATAGGACCCGTGCACAGGACCTTGGCCCGTGTAGGGGTTTTTACCATAGTTGATTTATAGTAGGGCTCTAATCCCTTTAATAAATATCTATGTTTACACGCACACTTAATCCTGTGATGCCATAGGAGCTCGCAACGCATTGCTTGGCAATGTGTTGCGTGCTCCACTGGCACGCAAAGGGTTTAATACCCTGCAGTCCATGCTAGATTCGGTGAAAATGCTCTATCCTTTGCCTGAGGCCTAATATCTAGTTTTACTGGGGGCTTCCATTTCTGTTTTTTCCAGGGCTCCCATTGCGAAAGAAATCTTGAAAGGTGTTTCAGAAGTGATGGTGTTTAATTGTCTGGTAATGGGCCTTAGATAAGATATTAGTATTTCTGAATGGAAGAGCAGTTGTTACTAATTTCAGTCTTAGATCAGCATTAGCTGTGCACAAACAATTAACCAGATTGTGTCTCTGTAGGATAATGTACACATGCATTCAAATGCAAGCTTAGGGTCAGAGTTTAGGGATCTACCATAAATTAGCCGTTTTTCCGATACTGTCTGGAGGAAGTACATTATATTTAAGTTTACATAACCCAATTTAATTGGCGTTAGTGTTTTTTTAAGGACCAGACGAGCCATGAGTTGAGCGCCATTCCAGTCCTTAATGGGTTAAACTGAACAGACGCAATGCAACTGCACCACAAAGGACATAATATTCCACAATTCCTAATAGTTTCATATTGGGCTTTTAACCCCTTGAATGGTAGAGAAGACCCCGAGGTGTTGATTGACGTCTCTAAAACTCAATGTGTTAAAAACTCCATTCAATTCAATGTATTGGACGGACTCTGTGGGACATATGTTTTGCTGTAAAATTGCACGTCTCTTTATTAGTAATTCAGCCCCGATTCGCTAACGGTATTAGGCTGCACTAATAAGCCCAACAATAGGTTCGATCTCTCTCCTAACCATTCGAGTGCCAGAAGGTACGCAACGCATTTGACATTCAAAGGGTTAATTGTGCCATATGACCATAAAGAGGGTGATTAGAGACCGGATTACATCGCAGATTATTATTTTATCACTAGTTTTAGCTACAGTTGTTTTCTCCCATGAACTTCAATGGGGATCTGAGATAACCAATATGAGTGTAAAGCGCTGCAGAATCTGTGTGCGCTATATAAATAAAGGATTATATATAAATAAAGGATTATATATATAACATGTATTACCTGCAGTGGAATTCAGTTCTTAATAAGGTGAACTGGGACAAATCAACTACATTAAAGGAGACACATATATGTTCACCAAATTCCAGTGTTGAAGACCTTTCTAGCATTCATGGGGTTAAAAAACTAACTAGTCCAGTGGGATTGTTTATTTTGCCTTTGTGGTATAGATGGTTTAACTCATGTCTCCATTTCTTCTTATTAACGGTACATTAGCACCTAAAACTGAATTTCGTTTATATACATATTCAAATACCCTATACGTTATATTAGCCTATGTAAAAAGAAGTCATATTTGTTTTCTGAGGCCTAAGATGTAGTTGTATGTATCTTCAGAGGGAGCAGACTATCCTGCCTTTCCCAGGGCTCCAAGTGATTGTCCAGCATTATCTGTAAATGGGCTGAGATAAGATAACAACCTTTTTCAATGTAAGAGTGTTACTGTTCCTTTAAATTAGACTTATTGGGCGTTATTCACAAAATAAATGAGGAAACTGTAATATAGGGGACCATTAAAACTTCACATTGCTTTAAATGAGGCTGATAACCCCATGAATGCTAGAGGGGTCCCCAACGCATTGCAGAGCAATGAGTTGAGAGCGTTGGAGAACTTTCTAGCATTCAAATGGTTAAAATCCCCAATTAAATAATAGAGTCCTGTGGATAGCCATTTCTCCCCTAAAGAGTAGTTGGTTTGCTCTAGAATTGTTCCTCATTTATTGGGTGTATAAGACCCACAGGGCCGGTTCATCAAGCTAAAAAAGATGCAATTCTGGCACAAACTAACTGCCACATTATGGGGGGGTCCCATAAACTCGGTTTTATTTAAATGGGACTTTTTACCCCTTGAATGCCAGGGATGTCTCCATTGCATTGTGATACCTCTCTAGCATTCAAGAGGTTAAACCCACTTTTAAATTAACAGGAATTTCTCCCAGTGGTGAATGGCTAATAAGGCCCTTAGTGATAACCCTTTGAGTGCCATCGCTGGATATCAGGCAGCAAGCTGACCCCAATAACAGACTGGTAGTGTGTTTGTTTAACGTTTCGCCCGACTTGCCCCCTTCATCGGTATTCAGGTGAACTGGAGTAAAATATCTTCAAGATCATCCTGTTTGGGGCGAACCAACTGCATCATAGGGGACATATAAAATATATCTAAATTCTAACTGATTTAATTGAGTTTTGTTTTTCCCCTTAAATGCTAGAGAGGTTACCAACACATTACTATATTGCATTTCAGGGTTTAGCGTTCCATTTATGTCACTGGGGAATTTCAATTTGCACACTGCGGTGCAGTTACTTTGCTCTAGAATTGCTCCACGTTATCTTCCTGAATAATGCCTTACGTGTTCTGGGTATCAAATGTAATATCTTGGGGGTGTCCAAGTTCAGTCCTCAAGGGCCACCAACAGGCCAGGAGGTAAGGATTTCCCTGATCAGGTGAATCAGTCAAATGAATGAGTCAGTGACTAATCCCCTGTGCTTAATCAGGGAAACCCTTACATCCTGGCCTGTTGGTGGCCATTGAGGACTGAACTTGGACACATGAAACAACATATATTCATTTCTCTAGAAACTTAATCCACTGATTTTTTCCACCTTAGGGCATCAAGATAAACATTTGTTTTCTGGCGAATAAAATATGTTTCTGAAAATTATACAACTGATTAAATGGGACTTTTAATCAATCGTATACTAGAGAGGTTTCTTCAATGAAATGTGGGATTTTAATATGTCTGTCCGTCTATGGACAGACATTGTGAGTGTGTGCCTTTGTGTGTTTAATTATTTTCCCATAATTTACATTACACCGTTTGACACAATGACGTTCAGGAGCGTGGGAGAAGCTGTTTGGGTCTCAGGACACATCCAGACTTCATACTGCACCAATAAGACGCTATTACTAATGTGATCGCAATTGGCAGTTTATTAGTAATTATGAAATCCTGAAAAGTTTTTTTACAGTCTGTTGTTATTTACCCATGTACCTTGCAGTGTATTTATTATAAGAAAGAAAGCAATGTATTTATAGAAAGAAAGAAAGAAAGAAACTCGCCTTTATTTAACCCTTCATAGCAGGTGGGGCAACAGATACCCCGGCACTGAAAGGGTTAAATGAGCAGTTAAAAACATATATGTATAAATAAGTTATAGGGCTTTTACCTCTGAGTAAAACAAGGGCACTCCCAGTGTTTTATATTCAAACGTCCTTACAGCTCAAACGGGATTTGTTTTAATTAAAACACACTAGTGATAACAGTCCGAAAAGTGTCCAAACGGCATTCTTAATAATGCAGTTTTATGGGAGAGCTTTAGTGGTATACCACGGCTTCCATAGTAAGTGATACTAACAGCACCACCTGGTGTTCACACCTGACATTTTCAGGGTAATTAAAAAAATCAAACAAAATGTTTATCTTTAATATGGTTTTAATTTAAAATCTAACATTTGGAATACTCTTATTTCACTAATTTTTCATATTTTATATGTTCCTCTGAATTTAACTTAACTAACTCTATACTGCCAGAGGGTGTGTAACACATTGCTACTCAATGTTTTATACACTCCCTCTGGAACTTTTAGTGTTAAAATGCCCCATTTAAATCAGAAGAGAGTGTGTGTTTTTTTCTCCTCTGTGGTACAGTTGGTTTGCTCCAGCACTGATCAGCTTTCTTTGTGCATAAGGCCCAGTGTTGTGAAATAAAAAGAATTACAAAGTTTCAGAATCAGACAATATTTCCTTTCCTTTGGGAATGAGGTTGCTTTGGAACAATCAGGGGTCCGTCTTCTGGTTGCAAACTGCAGTTTTTACCCTGTTGAGACAGACATAATGGCATTGGGGAAAAACACACACACACAAGACAGTCCATACAGTGGGGAACACAAAGGGCGTTTTATTCAAATTTGTTTTGAGTTTAGCAGATTTGCATGAAAAATGTGTGAGAAAAGCTGTCTTGGGTGACCTCATCCACAGCTGCCATTAGCGTTTAATTAAGTGCTGAATAGCAGCATTGGCTGAGCAGACAAGGGGGAAGACGTGAAGAGAATCCTGTCTGGGATCCAGACTGTGAGAAAACTCAGCAGCTTGGCACTAAAGGACTGGAGGGATCCCCAAACCCAGACAATCCCCTCCTGCCCTCCAAACCAAAACATTAGTCATGACAACCGCCCTCAGGAGACAGACCTTCTGTAAGGCCCAGCAGGGTCTGGATCTACAAGCTAATAGGGAAGAGTGAGGGAGGGCGAGGGGATCAAAGGGTTAACTCTTTGAGGTCCAGAGAGCTGGGCAGCAGGTTGGACACTTCTATGGCTCTCAATGGGTTAACTATACATTGCTACCAGCAGCATCTAATTAATTGCTGTTAACACCACACTGTAAAATAATGCACGTATGAGACAAATTTATCAAGGCAAGTGTAGTGCATATAAACATTACAGCATATTTATCACATGACATAAAATGAACTGATCTCGGTAGCACAGGGCGATAGTTTTGCGCAGAATTTCCACTATTTTAGGTCCAATGCAGGCAGAACAAGAAGTGCAATTATTGGGCAAGCCAACTGTATCACAGAGTTAAATTACACTCCACTACAATGTTTCACTGTTAGATAGGTTTCCAGCATTCAAGGGGTTAAACCCCATTTAAATCAATGGAAAATTTGGGGATTTATACTCCCCCTATGATACAGTAAATTTACACCAGAGTAGCGTCTCTTGATTTTTGCATAAAGCAATTTGTTTTGATTAATATACACAACTCGTGCAAAAAAGCCCATGTACACAGGCAAACATTCTGTGCCTTCCGGAAGTCTCTACTGCACATGACTGCTTAGGACAAACATACATACTGGCCTTTTATATTATAGGATGACATCACATATAGAAATACAGACAGACAGGAAGATAGATAGGTAGATAGATAGATAGACAGATAGATAGATAGATAGATAGATAGATAGATAGATAGATAGATAGATAGATAGATAGATAGATTGATTTGACAGGCAGATAGAAGCAATCTCTGTGACACACACACACATACACACTGTATTTGTATCTAGATTGTCTGACTATTGAATCTTTCTGCACTGTGACAATTCTCTCGCAAAACCTTGTTTTCCCTTAGCAACAATTCAATTGTCGGGGCTGACATGATTTAATGGGAACTGGCTGGACAAGTCACACATTTATTCTGCACTGTGTGACAGACACAGAACTAAACTCAAGTTCAAGCCCAAGTTTAGCAGGCTTTAGCCAGAAATTTCAACTCCTTTCCACTAAGTCCTTTTGTTCGCCACCAACAATTGGTCTTTATTCGTCCTCCTGTACTTGGCACTGTTTTGCCGTCTGACTGCAAACTTAACAACCCTTCCTTCTTAGTATAAGCACTCAAATAACCCTCTCTTACATACATATTTCACTGTAGTAGAACTCTGTCTAATTTCCCAGTGAGTGACTGGAGGAAGAAAGACATCACCCCATTCATTTCAGTGAATCCGTCCACTTCTAAACCTTCTAATTGTAAAAGAGTAAACATCTTAAAGTAGGTGTATAACTGGTGATATAAAATATGGAAGGTGCATGGACAGTATTTTCTGCTTGATGTCCTCATGATCTCATTTTACGGATTTAACATTGACCTGAGACCAGGTAAGAGTTTGTTATTATTTATCTATATTGCAATGATGATGATAGACAATCAAACTGTCCTACTTCGTTGTTGGTCGCAGTCCTCATTGATTTAGTTTTCTTTTGTATTTGCCAAAAGCAGACTTGTACTCATTTTCTATAAATCAAGTCAGTGAGTCTGATGCACTAAGATGAATTGGGGCAAACCAGCTGCACCAAATGGGACATATTACATTTCCCAAAAGTCCCATTTATTTAAATTGGACTTTTAACACCTTAGATGCCAAAGGCATTTCTTTTTTATTTAACATATTTCAGGTGCATTTCACTAAGCTAAAGAGGTACATGTCTGTAGCACAACCAACTGTACTATAGAGGACACATAAGAACTCCCAAAATAAGAATTCAGTAAAACTGGGTATTTAAAAGCCTTCAGTGCTAGAGAGGTCTCCAAGACATTGCGAAGCAATGCATTGGAGATCTCTCTGACATTGAAAGGGTTGAAAGCCCCCATTTAAATTAATGGTACGTTTTAATGTTTCCCATATGCTGCAGTTGGTTTGCTCCACAGTTTCTCCAGTGCGTCTTGGTTCGGCTGCCTGTTCTTACTAGGCTAGAGGTCACTGTATGACCCTGAGAAACCTTTGGAGTGGAGTTGTTTGATGACGTCATAATGAAATGACTTTGGACACAAAAGACACTCTTACTCAACAGAACCTGTTTGACTTCACTGGCAAAACTCAGAACAGGCTGATGTATATAGTTCATAAACAACCAGAACCAGTTAACCCCTTGGATGCTAAATAGTTCTTGGCCTCCAACGCATTGCCTAATGTCCAGCGGGTTAATGCCTTCATCAGATATCCTCGTTGTGAAAGTTACACTACATATATTGCTAAATCCCATTAAGATGCACATTTCACAAGTTGTTCACTTTATGTGACATATGACAGATCAGAAAATCAAAATAATCAGTTACAATGAGCTGTTGTTCAATGTATTTAAATTTAAATAGGTTAAGTACATGTTTTTTTAGTTACAAAGTGACCTTCAACCCCTTAGTTACAGTGGGGTGTACAATTCCTTGCTTTGCGGTGTGTTGTATACTCTCTGTTCCTTAAAATGTCTATATGAACACATACTCTATAGCAGTAATTCTTAACCCCAGTGCTATGGACTCACCAATTAAGAGTAGTGCAATCAAAACGACATTGCCACTGATTACTCACATAGGAACAAGCAGGGAAACATTGATAAAGTGATCTGTTGGTGTATCCATCTCAAGTACTAACGTTGTGAATCACTGCTCTATAGTGTCTCTTCAGAAATCCTCATTGAATCATAATAAACAATCCCCATAGATTCTCAGTTGTAAAATTAAATATGTAGATTTCTAGTATCATGCCAATAAAGCAATGCTCTTCCTAGAGTCCATACATATAATTTAGCATTTCACAATATTTTTCTACAGTACTGGATGATAGAAATATATTAGAACAAATGCTGCAACATGGGTGCCAATGTAATATTTAACCCTTCGAGTGCCAACGGGCGTCCAATGCATTGCTCCGCGACTGTCACTGGAGGGGCTAAGCAGACTATTGGTTTTGCTCTATGCTTTATATGAGCAGCGTATTTGTTTTGGATTAATTTGAGAGTGTCTCTGCAAATTATGAGTTAGAAAGGAATTCTTTTATAGAAAATACTACAAATGATTACCAACTCAACCCTTTGAGTGCCAGCGGGATACGCGATGCATTGCATACCCCTCTGACGCTCAAAGGGTTAAAATATGGATGAGTAATTAGACCAAGGCTAGTCAATTGTTAGACCTCCAGCTGTTGGTGAGTACAACTACCATCATTCCCAGCAGCTGGATGCCCCCAACAGCTTGAAGGCCAGGGATTGACTACCCATGTATTAGACCATGGAAACCACGTGATTTTTATTAACCCTTGTCAGGTACCAAACAAATACATTTTAAGTGACAGGGTGGGGCAGAATACTCTGCCGAGTTCCTGACAGGAAGGCGCTGACTCAGAGAGGGCAGGACTCTCTAGCATTCAGAGGGCATCTAGATTTAGGAGCTGTTGAGTTTGTGCCTTGCCATGTCTCCAGTTATCATTAACCCGTTGAGTGCCAGGGATATGCAATCCACCACAAACCAACGTGTAGTATACCAGTGGCGTTCAAGGGTGAAATCTATACGTATGCCCAATTAATCACACTTTGACAAAGGTATCAGAATAGCATATTTTAAATAGGTATTCATGGTATCATAATGCATAGCCTTGATTACGGTTGATTTGCGTCCTTTTTCCAACCTAATTTACTATGCACCTATATGTAACTATGATTTGAGTAGGTGATACCCGCCTTTATCGGTCAGAGAGTCATTGCTTCTCTGGGAGGTAAGGATTAACCCTTGGATATGCAATGCATTGTTTTATAATTTATTGCACCCCTCAGCTCATTAAAGGGTTAAGGCTGACAGGTTCCGTGTATAGGATGAATTTGGGCATTAATGGTTCCAATACGTACAATCCCCATGGCTGGATTAGAAGGTGCAATCTTGTCACTGCAGTTCCATTGTGGTTGTGCATAGCGTGTTGCCTAGCAACTTTTCACATTCCTCATGGTCCTGGTACAAAAGCATCTTGCCATGTTGTGCAGTGACAGAGATTGCATGGCAATATGGCTGTTTATTTGAGACCAGATATTTTTCATTTGTGGGTACTATGTTGTCTTTTTTTCATTTGCTCTGTTCTCCTGATTGTAAAATTGTCTCTTAATAGGGTGTTTTATAATTGCAGATGAGGATAATTTATTTGTGTCAGTCTAACCGAATAGCCATCCATACCTCACAAGTGTACCCAGCTGTGAACAGGTTATTGGGGCTATATACTTCTATTATTTTATATCATAATATAATATGTCAGCAGCCACTGTGTTTCTGTAATGATATCTTTGTATGACCCTCTCTCCCCATCTCAATCTATCTCCTCCTGCCCTTCTACTCCCACGTCCCTCTCTTCCTAATTCATCCTCACTCCCTCCCTTTATCTTACTCCCTCCCATCGCCTCCATCTCCTTCCCTATACCATCCCCTCCCTCTCTGCATCTCCCTCCCTTTCTTATCTCTAGCACTCATCCTAACTCTTTCCCACTCTACCTCTGTTTCCTGCTCCTTCCCACCTTTATTCTTCCTTTACCTTCCTTCCCTCCTTCACTTACCCTTCCCAGCTCTTCCCCTTTCTGCCCCCCTCTGTTTTGCCCACTGAGCTCGCTATCTCCTCTTCTCTCCCTAGCATTCCCCCTTTCTCCCTATCTCCCCTCCTCCTCTCTTTCACTTTACCTTTCCCACACTTCTCTCTCCTTTCCTCTCTCCCTCCACCTCTCTCTTTTTTTCCTCATGCTCCCTATTTCCCCCTCCCTTGTCACCCTTTCCATCTATCTTACCCTTTTGCTCCTGTCTCTTTCCATTTTCCTCTCCTGTCCTATACTCCTTCTCAACCTAGGTGGGCCATCCCCATCTTTCTCTCCTCCATATCTCTCCATTTCCCTTCTCCCTCTCTTTCAATATAATTTTACTTTCTATATCTCCTCACCCCTCTCCCTCATATTCCCTTACTTTTCTTTCTCTTTCCGTTTACTACCCTTTATCTCTTCCGTTCTCTCCCCAATCCCCCCTCTACTTATCTACAATGGTGCATCTATTGAACAAGGGCCCTGGTGTAAATCATTTTTGGGCCCATAATTCACTGTAAACTATTGGAAATAATCCTTAACATTTTCTATTTTTAGCATTCAATGCGTAGCTATGGGTGTGGTGCTTTGAATCAGTTCAGCCCCTTCCTCCCTCTATCTCCTTGTCTATATTTTTCCTACTCTCTCTCTGTCTCTTTCTGCCATCTATCTCCCTTTCTGACCCCTACTTTCTCAAAACTATAATAAATTGTAGATTACTAATGTTATAAATTTTACTTACACTATGAACCCTGCTGCTCGTAAATTATTTAACAGGTCATCCAATAACAAATCATTGACAAGATAAATATAAATGCAAGAGCTGGTAATAAAAGGTTGAATATTACAAAAGCCAACCATGCTAGATAGGTATTGCTGGAGATGTTTATCTGTATAACTGACACAGGTAGTTGGATACAAGTTGTTGTCTGAACAGTCACTTTAAAGCTGGTAAAAAATCAACAGAATAATCGTGGATACAGGAGAGGTCTCCAATCTCACTACAATTAAAGTATTGAAAGTCAAAAAAGAATCCATGCAATATCATCATTGTTTTCTACAAGAGGTCAAAAATATTTGTAAACTGCACATTATTGTTATATAGTGTGACATTACCCATGAATGCAGCATGGACACAATACATGTAAAGATGCACACACAAATCTGAGATCAATAAGATGCACCCTCCATCTATGCAGGTTCTTTTCAGATTATGTTGATGCTTTTTAGAAGGCAACTAGATAAATGGACTCTGTGAAGGTCTCTAAACTATGGGCCCTATGTACAAAAGTGCAATAATTCTGTAGCAAACCAAATGAACCATAAGGAACAGACATAATTTTCCTCAAATTCCTAATATCTAATGGACTTTTAACCCTCTGAATGATAGAGAGGGTTCGGATGCATTGCAAATCAATGAGTTGTAAATTTAATTAGCATTCACGGGGTTAAAAAATAATTTAGATCAGTTTTCGTTTTTTTTATTTCGCTCATGGTGCAGTTGGTTTGGCCAAAAATTTCCATTTCCTCCCTGAAGTGTGTTTTTTCAAAAGAGACTTTCTTGGGGACCATCTGACACAGACTGCCAGCAAGGATCCCTCAAGCTGAAGTAAATATTTCTCCCATATAAAAGAACATGTAACATTTCATTATTTTAACATTTCCATACATTCATGGAAGTTAAGCTATTGAATGTACTGGTAAGCAATGTCCTGTGCACCTCACTTGTTGGCCAGGGGTATCCTTTTAAAATGTTGCATGCAAAATAGAGTGTGATATGAAGGCACATTCACCATATCGCAGTGACTACAAGGGCAACATGACAATCTCGCCCTGCATGAAAAGTGAGAGATTCTCACGTCACCAGCTAAAATGTTGTGTCACCTGATTTCTCTGCTGCTGCTGTAAGTAATGTGGTGTTTGGATTACTTGTGCCATTAAAAAATATATATATTGTATTGGAGTAGTTGTGCCCAATATAACTTTGTAAGATCTTTGATATGTGTGCTGCATAATTCTCGCTGTCTTCACAGGATCATTCGGTATGTAGTACTCAGGTGCTGGGGTTCCATTTCCATTTGTTTTTAGATTTGTCACATGACTTAAGAGTCACAAGACAAATACGGAACCCCAGCACCTGAATACTACATACTAAATGATCCACTGAAGACAGCGAGAATTATGCAGCATGCATATAAAAGATCTTACAAAGATATGTTGCACACAAGTAGTACAATACAATAGCTATTTTTTAACAGCACAAATAATCCAAACACCACATTACTTATTACAGTAGCAGCAGCAGCAGCAGCAGCAGAGAAATCAGATGAAGCGACATTTTAGCCGGTGACATAAGAATCTCACGCTTTCATGCAGGGTGGGATTCTCATGCCGCTCTTGTAATCACTGTGATATGGTGAATGCGTCCTCACCAGAAGGAGCCTGCTATGTACTGAGTATGTAGCTTGGAAGAGAGGCGTAGAGAAGTGATATGCTAGAAAGCTTTAAATATATAATGGGATTTCCATTTAGTTCAGAAGAGAAGCATTTTTTGGAAAAAAAGAATAATAGATAAGGTTGTAATGACCTAAATTAATGAATGAAAAACTCAGAATTATATTTTGTAACTAATACTTTACGTAAGGGGTGATAGGTTCATAGAACAGCCTCAAAGCAGAGGCTGTATGGATTAATACTACAAAGGAATTAAAAAAATGTCTGGGATAGACATTTGTCTATTCTGAAAACTATGTAACATTGGGCATATTAATTAGATAGAAAAATGGATGGATCGGTTGGGTCAATTTTCTTTTATTTGTTATTGAAATATATATTTCTATGAATCTATAAGCAGCAGGAAGTTGAGAGTGTAAGGAAATGACCTCTAATGTATTAGTTATTTCCGCTCACTGTTGGTCACTGAGGTCTGATTCTATGGAGTGAGGACACATGTTATGCTATATGAGTAACCTGAGTCAATTGGAATTTCATAAATATGTCTCTGACATTGCAAATATCAAAATTTACTCTTGCGCTATTGGATGGTTACTCTCCCATATAGTTTGTTATGTCAATCTATGGAAACATTGAAGCACATACACTGATAAAAAAAGTTCTGCATATATATATAGCCAGAAGTGGAGCAAATCTGGAGCAAACCAACTGTACTATTACTAAGAAAACCCCTACTAATTCATATGGGGATTTTTACTCCTGGAATACTAGAAAGGTCTCTAGTGCGTTCTAAAGCAATGTGTTGTTACCTCTGCAGCATCCAAATGGTTCTTTTTATAAATATTTGGCAGTTGTTTTGCCCCGTAATTGCTCTATTTTTTCATTTATAAACATGCCCCAGTAATATTTTGTAGGCAGAGGGTTTTAAAGGCTTGTTCACCACCACTATGTACAGTCAGCCAAAATTAGGATATATTGTATCCTATAGCACTGCTCACATAACATATCACCACACTGATGGCCTGCTTGGATGCAGCTTGCAGAAACTCCCTGTGGCCAGCTAGGATTTATTTTCACACCTTGAATACTAGAAGGGTCTCCAATGCATTGTAATGATTAATTTCCACCTAATGTGTAGTTGGTTTGGTCCAGAATTGTTCCTCATGTCCTTTTTGAATAGAGGCCTTAGGGCCTTATTTGACAAGCGAAAGAGCTACAATTCTGGTGCAAACCAAATGCACCATATGGCTGAGATAAAAAAAAACCCAAAAAAAAACAAAAAACAACTTTTTCAAATTCCCATTGACTGATATTGGGTGTTTAACCCACTGAATGCTAGAGAGGTCACCAATAAATGGCTTCACCATGCACTAGAGACCTATCAACGACTCAAGAAGTTTACTGTGTCATTTAAATAAATAGGAATTGTCTTTCACCCTTATGGTGCAACTGGCCAGCTCCAGAACTGCACCCCTTTAGCTTGATAAATAAGATCCTTAGAGCCATATGCACACATTAAAAATGGAGCAACTGTGGGGCAAACCAAGTCCACTAAAGGGGATAAATAAACAGTTAACTTATTTAGACTGGGTTTAAACACATTGCTAGATACGTTTCCAACCTATTGCAAAGCTTTGGGGAGCTCCAAAATTCAAGGTGTTAAACACCTAATTTATAGCTACGAGAATTTGGGGAATTTGTTTTAATTCTATATGGTGCAAATACAATAGAGACTTTTTTCCTTTGGTGAATATGGTACAATCATTTTGCTCAGTTTTATTCAACATTTGCCTTGATAATTAGATTCCACTGCTTACTATTAAACACACGTGTTATAAAGAGAAACGTGGATCATTCTTGGATCTGGATCTAATTAAAAGTCTATTACTTGGGATAGAGCTTTATCGTTTATAAATATGTGCAACTGTTTGCCCCAGAACTGCTCCATGTGCACCTGTACACACAGGCTCATAATTTCATTAATTTAATGTATTTAAGAAGATAAGAAAAGAAAAATATCATTCCCTCCACAGTAATATTGTAGATATATGATCATGCAACATAAGCGGTACTCTTTGCTGCCCTCACTAGGCTGAAAAGTGAAAAACAACTCCCACCTTATCTGTCAGAGTAACAATTAATTATTAGGAGGAATCCTTGCTTCGTAACAATGGAGCGATCGCCTATATAAACACTTGACTTTATCGTATGGTCGTAGCCAAGCCAGTTTGTGAATCGAACATGACTAAAACTAATAAAACACAATGCCTTTCTGTCAGAAAACAGCTACAACCGTTTGATATTCATATTTGATTTTTGTGATCCAGGTTCCATATAATATTTTTGACCCAGTGACAGTTCTCCTGTATTAGAGCTGTAGATTCGAATTACTTAAATGCATTCATATGGTCAAATCCCATTTTGCAGTCAGCAGCCATTTTGTAGCAGCTAATGTACCCAGATGACGCTGTGCCATGCTAGAGACGTTTTCTTTAAAACCCCACATAAGAAGCAGCCAGTTTGCTTCTCGTTCCTATTAAAATGTTAATAACCCTTTATTGACCACACTGGTGTAACACGAACCGCTCATCTGGTCCTTACAGGGTTTATCGTCACATCGTTTTTTCTTACAGCGGGAGGAAGCAACCCATGGCTCTCCAGCTGTTCTTTGATTTTAATTGTCATCATGATGAGAACGGCAGTCCACTAGGAGCTGAAGAGCCACATGTTTCGTTCCCATATACATATCTACCTCCCAACATTTCAGATTGCTAGAGAAGGTCACTTTTGTTATGGATGCTTCTGCTGTGGGCTTGACTGATGGGCAGGGAATTACCGATATTTTTACCTTAATTCATGATCTCATATTCATATATAGCAAAGACGTTATACATTTTATTTACACAGACTAATTTCTAAACACATACTATGTTTAAACAAACATTACTGTGAGTTTTATTCCTTGGAGTAATGTGACATACCTTTATATAAACCACCTTCTGATCTTCTAAAACAGGTACACATGTGTAGGAAAGGGGAACAAAGGATTTGGGTCTTAAAGAGGGACTGATATGTAAACTACTTCTAGTACTGGCAAGATACTGACCACTGCATCCCTAGTCTGTTTTGCAACCCCCCCAAACGCTTCAAATGAATAAAGAGGGACACACTTGTTATAGGTGGTTTAAGGGGACCACATATCCCTTTAAACCAGGGATGCATTACATAGTGCCACTGTTGGTCTTTAGGACAGTGTAGTCCATCACACCGCTACACATGAATCTGCAGAATTCACTTGCATGTTATACTGTACTGATTTTAATGATTTGGGTGCCATAGCAGTTCCCAAGGCAGCCTGCTGTATAATTTCACTTGTGAATATTCATCTTAAAGGAAAACCCTTTTTTGTACACCTTTTATTGATATAAGCATGACTAGAATAAATTGTAACAAGGGAACCATTAGATAGAACATTGTTTGACTCTTCCTAGAGCACAAATGCTTTGTACTTACTGCTATGTAATCCTATGAGTGCTGAAAACACTACAAACCTTCAGTACAAATACCTTGTCTGCCTCTGAGGGTAAGTCCCAAGTGAGAGCCCTAATGGCTCAGTCACCTATGTACATCGTGCAGAGCATTCCTGCTGTATGGGATCCTCAAAGACTTGGTGTCAGAGGGAGAGTCCCAACTGCACCACAAGACTGTATTGTTACACCTGTACCACATGTCTGTATTGTTCCACTTCCTCCTCAAGCCTGTATGGTTACACCTGTACCAGAGTCTTTATTGTTTTATCTGTACCAGAGGTCAGTATTGTGAGAGAGGTACCACTGTTTCAATTGTTCCACACCATCCAGTGTCTCCATTATCCCACTTGTACCACTTTCCTGTACTGTTAAACCGGTACAACTGTTTGTATTTTTACACTCATACAACTACCTGTATTGTTCTATCTGTATTTCTCATTGGTATCTGCACCAATACCACTGTATGAATTGTTATACATGTACTGCCTGTTGGTGTTGTTACACCTGTACTGCATGTTGGTAAACTTATACCTGTACCACTGTCTCTATCTTTGCACCTGTACTGCATGTTGTTATAGTTACACCTGTACCACTGTCTGTATTTTTGCACCTGTACTGCGTGTTGGTATAGTTACCCTTGTATCACTGTCTCTATTTTTGCACCTGTACTGCATGTTGTTATAGTTACACCTGTACTACTGTCTCTATTTTTGCACCTGTACTGCGTGTTGGTATAATTACCCCTATACCACTGACTGTATTTTTGCACCTGTACTGCGTGTTGGTATAGTTACACCTGTACCACTGCCTGTATTTTTGCACCTGTACTGCGTGTTGGTATAGTTACACCTGTACCACTGTCTGTATTTTTGCACCTGTACTACCTGTTGGTATAGGTACACCTGTACCTCTGTCTGTATTTTTGCACCTGTACTGAGTGTTGGTATAGTTACACCTGTACCACTTCCCATATTTTTGCACCTGTACTACGTGTTGGTGTAGTTACACCTGTACCACTGTCTGTATTTTTGCACCTGTACTGCATGTTGTTATTGTTACACCTGTACCACTGTCTGTATTTTTGCACCTGTACTGCGTGTTGTTATAGTTACACCTGTACCACTGCCTGTATTTTTGCACCTGTACTGCGGGTTGGTATAGTTACACCTGTACTACTGTCTCTATTTTTGCACCTGTACTACTTGTTGGTATAGGTACACCTGTACCACTCTCTGTATTTTTGCACCTGTACTACGTGTTGGTATAGTTACACCTGTACCACTGCCTGTATTTTTGCACCTTTACTGTGTGTTGGTATAGTTACACCTGCACCACTGCCTGTATTTTTGCACCTGTACTGCGTGTTGGTATAGTTACCCCTCTACCACTGTCTATATTTTTGCACCTTTACTGCATGTTGGTATAGTTACACCTGTACCACAGTCTGTATTTTTGCACCTGTACTGCGTGTTGGTATAGTTACCCCTGTACCACCGTCTATATTTTTGCACCTTTACTGCATGTCGGTATAGTTACCCCTGTACCACTGTCTATATTTTTGCACCTTTACTGCATGTCGGTATAGTTACAATTGTACCAGAGTCTGTATTTTTGCACCTGTACTGAGTGTTGGTATAGTTACTCCTGTACCACTGTCTCTATTTTTGCACCTGTACTGCATGTTGTTATAGCTACACCTGTACCACTGCCTTTATTTTTGCACCTGTACTGCATGTTGGTATAGTTACACCTGTACTTCTGTCTCTATTTTTGCACCTGTACTGCATGTTGGTATAATTACCCCTGTACCACTGACTGTATTTTTGCACCTGTACTGAGTGTTGGTATAGTTACACCTGTACCACTGTCTGTATTTTTGCACCTGTACTACATGTTGGTATAAGTACACCTGTACCTCTGTCTGTATTTTTGCACCTGTACTACATGTTGGTATAAGTACACCTGTACCTCTGTCTGTATTTTTGCACCTGTACTGAGTGTTGGTATAGTTACACCTGTACCGCTGCCCGTATTTTTGCACCTGTACTACGTGTTGGTGAGGTTACACCTGTACTACTGTCTGTATTTTTGCACCTGTACTACATGTTGGTATAGGTACACCTGTACCACTCTCTGTATTTTTGCACCTGTACTATGTGTTGGTATAGTTACACCTGTACCACTCCCTGTATTTTTGCACCTTTACTGTGTGTTGGTATAGATACACCTACACCACTGCCTGTATTTTTGCACCTGTATTGCGTGTTGGTATAGTTACCCCTCTACCACTGTCTATATTTTTGCACATTTACTGCGTGTTGGTATAGTTACACCTGTACCACTGTCTCTATTTTTGCACCTGTACTGCATGTTGTTATAGCTACACCTGTACCACTGTCTGTATTTTTGCACCTGTACTGCTTACTGGTATAGTTACATCTGTACCACTGTCTGTATTTTTGCACCCCTACTGCATTTGGTATAGTTACACTTGCATCAGTGTCCATATTGGTATACATTTATTGGTGTTGATATTGTTATACCTTTATGATTGTCTGTATTGTTACACCCATACTACTGTCTGTACTGTTATACTTGTACTGCATGTTGGTATTGTTACATTGGTACCACTGTCTGTATTGTTGTATCTGTACTGCTTTTGATATTGTTACACTGGTACAACTGTCTATATTGTTATTCCTGTATTGTTGTTGGTACAAGCAAACCTCTGTCTGTATTGTTATGCCTATACTGTGCATTAGTATTGCTACACCCATGACATTGTCTGTTTTGCACTGCGTGTTGCTATTGTTACACTCATACCATCTTATATTATAATTCGCTAAGGATGTTTGTCAGAAGCCACCATGCGCAGTAGAGATGGCTGCGCTTCCTTCATTCATGCTCAAGTACAGACTGCCCATGCCATGGCTTATAAGGAGCAGGGCACTCTGAATTCAGATCGGAGACCTCTCTGCGCACCTTCCTGGGACAGCGTGGTCCAGGAAGGTGTGCAGAGAGGTCTAATGTCTGAATTCGAAGCTTCCTGCTCCGTATCCGCTGTGGCACGGGCAGTCAGTACTGAGCATGACTGCAGCGCCGCCAGTGTACACGGGCTTTAAAACTAGTTGTCTATATTTATATACCTCTGCTATTTGTTGGAATTGTTACATCCATAGCACTGTCTGTATTGTTACACCTGTATTGCATGTTGGTATAACAGCCAATATACCTGTATTGATAAACTTGTCCTGCAGGTTGGTATTGCTACACTGGTACCACTGTCTGTACTGTTATGCCTGTACTTGTTGGTAGTATTTTTACTCCCATACCACTGTCTGTATTGTTACACCTGCACTACTATCTGCACTGTTATACCTGTACTGTGTTTTGATACAGTTTCAACTGTATCACTGTCTGTATTGTTATATCTGTACTGTGTGTTGGTATTGTTACGCCCATACAACTGGCTGTATTGTTATACCTATGCTGTGTGTTGGTATTTTTATACCTGTACCACTGTTTTGTTAAACCTGTACCATGCAATGGTATTGTTGTACTTGTACCACTATTTGTGTCATTATACCAGTACCGTGTGTTGATATTGTCATGCCTATACTGCGTTTTGATATTGTTACACACGTATCGCTGTCTGTTTTGTTATACCTGAACTGAACTACTGCTACACTTATACCACTCTGCATTGTTACATTTGTACTGTATGTTGATATACTTTCATGCAACCCTGTGTATCACAGGTAGGAGCGTGATCGCAGCTGTGGGTGGAAGGGATCACAGGGAGGGTTTGAAAGTCCCATAGTGTGTGGTCCTGAAGGGACGAATATTTCTGTCTGGGAGTGCTTTCCCGGAAACACAAAGCATTACCTGCTCTTACAAGTGATTGCTGGTATGGGAATCACAGGTAGCATTGAAAGTCCAGGACTGTGTCTTTCTAAAGGGGTGAACTACCCTGAAGGGAATGCTTTTTCCTGAAACATACATATCTTCATCCTGTATGCTCCAGGTTAATCATTCTCTGATCTGGGAAGTGACTGTAGGTATTAATGGAAGGTTAATTGCCCCTTCAAGGAATATTTTGGCTAAAGCATGCAGGATGAATCTCTGCATTCTTCAGGCAAAGCATTCCCCACAGGAGAATGAATGAACATGTCCCTCTGGCAATGTTCAGAGTAATGGTCTGCCCCTGCAATGCATTACACCATGCACTGCCAGCCCTGAGGTGCAGATGGCACAGGTCCAGAAACTGATTGTGTGGCTTTTGTTTTATATATATATATATATATATATATATATATATATATATATATACTGTATGAAAATACATGAAAATACTAGTCACTCACAGTTCTTAAAAAGGAGAAAAAAAGGCTTTTTTAAATGTTCAACGTTGCGGCCAGGCTTAGCTGGCCTTCCTCAAGATAGTTTGTTAAAGGTGAAGTGGATCCCTAAATACCCTTACCATGCTGGGGGCTGAAATCGGCATCCACAAGTGAAGATGAAGTCACGTTAGTAGGCGGGACGTCATCAGTGAAATGTAACATAGTAACATAGCAAATTTGGCTGAAAAAAGACACAAGTCCATCAAGTTCAACCTTCGCCTCATACCTCAGTAACTGAGATTTTATAGCTTTCCTGCTACCAATTAAATTAGTCTTTATCAGACCTTCCTGATCAGCCTACTGATACAGTATAACTCTGTATGTTTCCTTTTGAAAGAAATGTATCTAATCTTCTCTTAAATGTATCCATTGTATCTGCCATAACTACCTCCCTGGGCAATGAATTCCACAATTTGACAGACCTTACTGTAAAAAAAAACCCTTCCTCTGCTGAAATGTAAACCTCCTTTCCTCTAATCTCAAGGGGTGTCCCCTGGTCACCTGATCAGGCCTTGGAATAAATAGCTCACCGCAGAGATCCTTGTATTGACCTCTCATATACTTGTACAATGTGATAAGGTCTCCTCTTAGTCGTCTTTTCTCTAGAGTAAATAAACCAAGCTTGTTTAGTCGTTCCTCATATGTCAAGTCCTCCATTCCCTTAATTAATTTTGTTGCTTTCCGCTGTACCCTCTCTAGTTCTAGTATATCCTTTTTCAGAACCGGTGCCCAAAATTGCACTGCATACTCAAGGTGAGGTCTTACCAATGATTTGTATAATGGCAAAATAATGTTTCCATTCTTGCTTCAATACCTCTTTTTATGCAAGACAGGACTTTGTTTGCCTTTGCTACTGCTGTTTGACACTGGTCACTGTTTCCAAGTTTGTAGTTGACAAGGATGCCCAGGTCTTTTTCTAGCAACGAGTCACCTAAAATTATTCCATTAAGTTTATAAGTAGCCTTGGGATTGTTTCCTCCCAAATGCATGACTTTACACTTCCCCACATTAAACTTCATATTCCACATGTTTGCACAATCTGACATTGTATGTAAGTCCCTCTGTAGAGAGAAAATATCCTGTTCTGAATTAATTACTTTGCATAATTTAGTATCATCTGCAAAAATTGATATTTTGCTTTCTATATCTATTTCCAGGTCATTTATAAACATGTTAAAAAGCAGCGGACCCAATACTGAACCCTGAGGTACTCCACTCTCCACTTAAACTGTACTGGAGAATTTTCCATTTACAACCACACACTGTTCCCTATCCTTCAGCCAGTTTTGTATCCAATTGCAAAGGTTATCTCCTAGCCCCAATTTCCTTATTTTATGCACCAGCCTTCTGTGTGTCACTGTATCAAATGCCTTTGCAAAGTCTAGATATACTACATCTACTGCCTTGCCATTGTCTAGGTTGCTGCTTACCTCCTCATAGAAGCTGAAAAGATTAGTTTGGCATGATCTATTCTTCATAAAACCATGTTGATTCGTGCTAATGATTTTATTTTTTGTGTTGTAATCCTGAATATAGTCCCTTATTATCCCTTCTAACAGTTTTCCCACTACAGAGGTCAAACTCACTGGTCTGTAATTCCCAGGTTCTGTTTTAGTTCCCTTCTTAAATAGAGGCACTATGTTAGCTCTTCGCCAATCCTGTGGCACTGAGCCTGTGGTGATAGAATCTTTAAAGAGTAAATATAGGGGTTTTGTTAACACTGCATTAAGTTCCTGAAGAACCCTTGGATGTATGTAGCTCATCATAAAAACACAAGTGCACAAAAAAATAAAGTACAGTTAAATAAGTGTGTAAAAAATATCGAGTGAGATCAAAAGGCAGCTGATTACAGATCAAATTAGTGATCAGTACTCACATATTCAAGTTTGTGTGTGTGTCTGTGTGTTTTGTTCTCGCGCATGTCTGTATATGTGTGAGTGTAGAGAGAGACTATATGGATCTGACCAGTGGTTCTCAATCTTTTTTCCCTTAAGGTACCCTTAACATGCAATCTTGAATTTACAGGGCACCCTTAGCATTTTATAGACAATTCTCAATGACTTAATGAAGGAACCAATGCACATGTGTATTCTTGTTTCTTACAATCAGAATTACAAGACAGCACATTGTGCACAATATTTCTGTAAATATACATTAGAAACTCAACTTTAGCATCTTTGTCAAAATCTTCATGGCAAAAGTGGGGCACCTGATCTGGTGTCCACGGCACATCAAAAGGCCATGGCACCCTGGTTAAGAACCCTGGATTAGACAGGCATAAATGATCAGATATTAATCTGATTGTGTAGACAAAGCTCAGTACAATAGACAGAGTGAAGATAGATCTGTGTATTGTCTATTCGCTATCTATGAAGTATTGAACGAAGCAGTTTATATATTGGAAATATATCCCGCATCCAATAGTTTAATGTAGTCATCTATGAAAATGCAGAACAAAGATCTGCCTTCTTTTAATCACTTGTTTAAATGTACAAGTTATTTCCCTTTTAAAATGACTATAAATATACAGAAAACATTTGTTCAGTACCCTTAACTGTCTGGTCTTTGACACTATGACTGCCAGAGAGGTATCCCATGAATTGCAACCTCTCTGACACTCAAAAGGTTAAATTATAATAGTCTCCTGATCTCCCCAGCTCATCTTTATTTATCCATTGTATTTCATTGACTGCATTGCTTTGAATACCCAGGAATCATTATTTATTATTATTATTATTATTATTAATAATAATAATAATAATAATAATAATAATATTAATATTTATTTTTAAGATAATCTATAATATCTTAAATAGGAATTTCCTGAGCACCGAGAGATGAAGAATCAGATTCCTTCCGTCCTGTGTTGGGATAGCCTCTTTGTCAGCTTGACATTGAATGGTCCAGATTGGGAGAGGGTTTTTTGTGTGAATTCCTTTCCAATTAATGAAGATTCTTTAAATATATAAGACCTTCAGTTAAGTGCAGTTGGCCTCCAATATAGAACAAAGGGAATGCCTATGTGCGTTCCTCTCCCATTAACACACTGAGCCTTCTGCATAATTCAAAAGAGGGGCAAGTCTGGGATAAACCAATTGCATCATAGAGGACAAATAAAACTTCCTGGTATTTAAATTGGACATTTTATTATACTGAGTGCTAGAGAGTTCTCCAATGCATTGCGAAGCAAAGCTTTTTTAATTCTCTAGCATCCAAGGAGTTAAAAGTCTCATTAAATTCACTCCCTTATAGTGCAGATGGTTGGTCCAGGATTGCACCTCTTTTGTTTTGTGCATAAGGCCCACTTGTGTTACTGTGTAGCACCTGCTCTGTCAAGCACACTTTGCCTGCAGGCTTCACAAGCCTTCCTTTGTACTGCTGCACCCACTACCTGAAGATGGATAAACACTTGATGCATTTGCACAAACTACTTGGCACGTATTGTGTTAGCAAAAGGCTTCATCTGCTGACAGCCACACACTATCCCAATGTAAAAGACCATCTCAGGAGACTGTTAAATAAACTCCTTTATTTAATAAAGGCTGTTAACTCATTGGAAGCTATTTTGATCACCAACACATTTCGGAGCTATGCCTTGGAGAATTATCAGGTGTACAAGGGGTTATCAGTGCAAATCACTGCTTAATTGAATTAAATAAATGTTTTTTGCAGAAATATTTTTTGAGTTTCATGTTGTAGCACACAGGTTATATATTGTAACATTTATTTCCTCAGTGACTATAGAAATCATACAGTACATTCTACTACTATATATCAGAGAGTGAGGGAGAGATATAGATATAGAGAGATGAACTAAAAGGGACACTATCAACTGACTACAACTTTGGAGATTTTCAAAGACCCTTGAAGATAACCTACAAGTTGTATTTTTTTATTAGTGGAAATTTAGTTTCTGAGTAATTTAGATTTATAGATTATGTTAATTAACCCTTTGAGTGCCAGAGGGGTATGCAACACTTTTCAAAGGGTTAAGGCAAGAAATACGTCACTTCCTGTCTTAGCCCTGCATTACCTTCGCCATTCACTGAAGGCTACAGGGGTCTCCAATGCATAGATTTGCAATACACTGGAGACATATTTAGCATTTAGGGGAATAATAGCCCAATTCATATAAAAGAAGAACTGTAGGAATTTTTATATGTACCATATGGTACAGTTGGTTTACTCCAGAACTGTACCTTTTTAGCTTTCAGAATTACACCTTTGGCATTTGTAGATGAGATGAAGTGACACTTGGGAATGTGGAGAGAATAAATTATTTTGTTCTTGCTTTTAAATCAACTGTAATACTAATAGCTCAGCTAGCACTGGCAGATCAAACCTCCTGTTGCTTATCTATTTAGTATTTTATCCTATATAGTAATTCGCTAGGATGTTTGTCAGAAGCCGTCATGAGCAGTAGACTGCCTGAACGCACAGAATGGTGCGAGTTCTGTGCTGGGAGCATTCTGTGCTTTAGGCCAGTCTCTACAGTGCAATACTGTGTCTGCGGCAGGACGCAGATCAGGACAGGCCTCTTTAACACCACCTGGACCATGGCCCGTGCACACGGGCTTTTACACTAGTGTTTTTGTAATGTAACCTGATATCTAATGTTTACAAGTTGTTTAAGAACCAGAGGATACATAACTTATTGTGAAGCAACATGTTGCAAACTGCTCTGTTCCTTAAAGGGTTAACCCTCTTCAGTGCTTATTGTTTTGGATCCCTGTTTAGTACCAATAGACCAAATTAATCAATGATGCAATATCTGTTTATTATCAGTAATACATACTTCACTTCATGTGTCCATCTTTAAGAGGGACAGTCCCTCTTTGACACCCAAATCCTTGTGTCCCTCTTTCCCACCCTGATGTTCCTCTTTTTAGGAGATCAGATGGTGTAATTGGTATATGAGTGTATGGCATTGTTCTACAGCAATAAAACTCACACTAATATTTGTTTAAATATCAGTATACTAGTTGAAGATCCCTTACACGGGCTACAGTGCAACTGCCAGCCGGTCATGGGGCAGTCATGCACGGTAGAGACTGCCCATGCCATGGCTGATACAGTGGCAGCTGGTTGTGGTGCAGTCATGCTCAGTATACACTGCCCGTGCCACGGCTGATATAGAGCTGAATGCTCCTTTGGAGCGCCCCTCTCTGTATCAACCTCGTCACTGGCAGTCTCTACTGCGCATGACTGCTTCTTTACACACGTTTTAGCGAATTAATATATAGGATGTGAATATAATTTCATCTATATAAATAAAATGCTTTGATCTTGCTGTAAATCATTTATTCAGTTACACAAAGAGGTGTCAAAAGATTATAAAATAACCTAAAAATTCTCTGTAAAGCCCCACCCACCAGCCACGCCCCCAGCAATAACTAAAATAAAAGTGTCCCTCTTTGGCCATATAAATATTGGGACGTTTGCTAATACACTATATGCCGATTGTCTTCTTTGTCAGTAAATTAAAGAAAAATCACTGCTCTTTAATCCACACAGAGATTTCAATTCATTTTAACACTTTGCATGCGAGTGTGGGAGTGCATTACATCCAGCACACTGCATTGAAGCCAAGGAGGAATTTTATTAATCTGGGGGCAAACCACCTGCACTACAAATACATAATCCAAATTCCCATCAGTTTAGCCGGGACTTTTAACCCTTGCCAGAGAGGTACCAACCTCATTGCAACAGAATGTGTTGAATACCTCTCCATATATAGCACGAATGCCAGAACAATTTAAACCAATGGGCATTTTTATTTTTCTCCTATGGCTCTGTCCAGAATTGCTCCAGATCTTCTTATTATCCCTCTCGTCCTTTTAGGGTTATACTCTACTGCCTTCAATGCCCAGCTTCTTGTCTTTATATAAAATGGCACCAAGTTATGATTGCTCCAGTGCAAAGCATCATTAACACTTTAAGTACCAAGTCTCTTGGCAAAACTATTTGCACGCCATTCTGTGGTAGGTAACCTGAAGCCCACGGCTGCCTGAGGAAGATGGGAGTTGTAGTCCACAACAGCTGGTTGGCCTCATGTTGCCCACCGCTGCTCAGAGGAATACATAGTTGTTTTCAGATTGCCTTCACCCTGATCTCTGCCACCGCAATACTCTCCTTTACACTTCAAATCAGCCCAAATCGTAATGTATTTAACCAGATAAAAGTGCAGTCAAATCAGTTAGGATGTCAAACAGGGTTAAAGAATAAAAACACAAAATTCAACATGGAAATAATACAACATGTAGGATGGTGTTGTATAATTACTGGAGAACAGAGTTGGGATCCTCACTGATTTATGTATTTCCTGTGCTACACTGCACAGAGACTGTTCTATTAAACGAACAGTAACCCTTTATTGTGACTTTACATATTCTGTAAGTACATGATATGTACAGTCAAATTGCCTATACTGTCCACTATTGATATTCATCTTCACCTATTTTTTCACACTTTTTTGTCCTTGACAGGAAATTCGCTGAATTTGTTTCTAGAGACTTTCTGGTCAATCCAATAATACCCTAGGCAGCAAATAAAAACCACAACTGATTTAAAAGGAGTTTAGTATTCAAGGGGTTAAAAACCCCCTTAAAGAGACATTATCACCTACAAAATAAGTATGGGCCATAACTTTTTAAATACTCCTATCCAGTATTTGTACAATTAGTCTTTAGGTGCATAAACCCCAACAAAATGTGCTCTCCCTACTTATCTGGAGGCAGCTGTGCACAACCATTTGACCCCTCTTTGTTTGTACCAGCATACCTGGGAACTCTCCAAATCTCCCCTGGAGAATCTGGTATTCAGACTGAATTACTGGGTCTCCAGGGACAGAGGCTGATTCTATGGAGTGGTGAGTTTCTCCTCCTTCCCAGACTGCTACTCCCTCATCCCTCCCACTTCTCCTTCTTCCCACCCTGCTCTGCCCACTTCCCACGCACGTCCCCTCCTTCCCACCCTGTTCCTCCAACTTCTCCTCCTTCTCACTCTGTTCTGCCCACTTCCTGCCCATGTCTCCTCCTTTCCACCCTGCTCCTTCCACTTCTTCTCCTACCCATTTAGTTTTGCCCATTTCCCACTGAGTCCTCCTCCTTCCCACCCTACTCCTCCTTGCTCCTCTCACATCTTCTCCTTCCCCCTTGTTCTGCCCACTTCACACCCCACTTTATGGCACACAGATGAGTAAGCCCCGCCCACACAATTAAGCCTACCCTTTTATGACACAAATTGCTTCAGGACACACAGGACTCCTCTCCAGGGACTCAAAGAGAAGAGGTTCCCAAATATGTGTACAAGTGATATGGGTAATGTATGGGATGTAAGGCTGAATTTACATCCCAGACTTTCCTATGCAAGGCATCTTAGATGCTCTTAGATCCACCCATGGCTAAACCCCCACTCTTCATATGATCCATCCACAGTCCCATCCACTATTCCCAAGGATAGAAAATAACTTTAGCCTATAACTTATAAGCACCATAAAGGCTATTAATCACTTAGTTACTAAGAGAGATCTCCAGTGCGTTGCTTTGCAATGTGCTGGAGACCTCTGTAGACACAAGGGGTTAAGTAATAACCAGTACAAGGCTATATAAACTGGTGCAGGGACAATGAGATTGCACTAGCCACACCCACAACACAGATTGTGGGCGTGGTCAGTGCAGCTGAGGTGCCCCTCAAAATGTAGAGCTCCATGCAGTTACCAACTCTGCTTATTGGGAAATATAGCCCAGATGATATGAATGAGGTAAACAAATAAATTAGAAAAATGGCCACTCATCATTTATTTTGAAAGATTTTAGAATGTTCCTCACCCAAAGAAAATACAAAATAATGCTGTGTAGGAATATACAATATTTTAATAGATATGAGGCCTTTTCATTTTTTGGAGATAATATCCATAATGTCCCTATAAATCAAAGGGGATTAGGGGAAATTGTATTTGTTTCCCGTGGTTGCACCAATCACCAGCTTTACTAATTTCATCATCTCAGATATTACAGTATTATTGCTAATACACTGCTAATTGTGACAATACATTTTGCAAATGGTTGAAACTGTATCCATAATGAACCATTATAGAAAAGGAAATACACCATAGAATACAAAATTAAAATAACATTTTATTTAAAGAGCCTATGATGAAAGGGATACATCATGAAACAGTATTTGTGCATTTTGAGTGTGCAAAGTCTAGTGTAACTTTTTTTGTGCTTATACTATTTTCTTGGACATTCTCAAATTAGGCAGTTATGTAATATGCATCTGCTTACCTTTGACTCTTTACCTATTATCCCTTTGAGTGCCAGAGGGGTATGGAACACATTGCAGAGCAATGCGTTCCGTACCCCACTGGCACTCAAAAGGTTAATGCCAAAGGTTAGGCTGATGTACTAAACTGAACTGGGGTAATTCTGAGACAGATGAACTATATCAAAGTGGAAAAATAACAATTCCCATTAACATAGTAACATAGTAAATTAGGTTGAATAAAGATACAAGTCCATCAAGTTCAACCTTTGCCTCATACCCTAGTGACATGAGAATTCTATAGCTTTTCTGCTACCAAATAAGTTAGTCTTTATCAGACCTTCCTGATTTGCCTACTAATACACAGTATAACCCTGTATGTTCCCTTTTGAAAGAAATGTATTGTAACGGGCCATAGGCCATTACTAATGGCTCAACAGGACAAGCTGAGCCGTGGGACCGAACAGGAGGTTATTTTCCCTTTGAGTACTCGACCCATGGTGGACTAATATGATTTTCGAACATTCGAACTGAGGACAGGTCATATCTTGAACATTCGGACTACGGGGTATTATGCCTGGATGTTTGATGAACGAATCCCTGGATGGCGGGAACATTCGTTCGGTCGTCGAGCCATCAAAGAACCACAGACGGCATTGGTTGGCGCTTTGAATACACAGCCCATGGATTGGCTGATTTTCGAGCCAGTGCCCTTGCAGTGGTGGGCAAGGGGGTTTTGGGACTCACCTATTGTCTTCCACCAAAATGTGTATTAGGACTCATTAAACCTATACCCCCCGCTGGTACTCCTGACTAGCTAAATCTAATCACGTCTGGCCTCTTTGGGGAGGGGTAGGCCCACCCTGAGATCCTAGGTTGGGGGAAACGTACCAGTCGGGTTTGACCTAGTTTTGTAGCTCCCCTGCCCATTGGTTCACACCCAATCCCAGCCCTTACGTCCATCTCCCCTCTCAGTTGCATTGTTCTATTATTCTGTGTGTGTATAAAAGATGCTGTTGAATTCAATAAAGTGTGTTCATTTAGAGCAAGCAATCCACTCTGATCCCCATCCTATGAGGCATCATAGAGCTATTCACTATTTGTTCCTGCAGATCTCGCCTTCGATCTTCTATCTCTTTGAACCTTCGGCTGGCGGCGCTCGACAAGGATTTGGTGACCCAGCCAGCTACCGTTCAACGTACTCGATTCGGTCTCGTAGGTCGCTGTCCATGGCGGAGGAACGGTGTGTCGACAAAGGGGGCTCCGTACAACCAGGGTGTTCGATGGGTGCTAGCCGACCTCGAGAGCAGAGAATTCGGAAACGACGGCTCTAGACTTCCCGGCTTCCTGAGTTACCGTTATATGTATCTAATCTTCTCTTAAATGTATCCATTGTATCTGCCATAACAAACAGGAAACATTTCCTGTTGATACTGTGGATCATAACGTGACACTGACCCTTCTGATTTCTTGCACCGGATACAGAACGTGGTGTGCTGGGGTAAAGAACATTTTCTACGTATCTGCCATTACCACCTCCATAGGCAAGGAATTCCACAATTTAACAGACCTTACTGTAAAAAAAACCCTTAATTTGCTGAAGTGTAAACCTCCTTTCCTCTAGTCTAAAGGGGTGCCCCCTGGTCACCTGATCAGGCTTTGGAATGAATAGCTCACCGCAGCGATCCTTGTATTGACCTCTCATATACTGTACAATGTGATAAGGTCTCCTCTTAGTCGTCTTTTCTCTAGAGTAAATAAACCAAGTTTGTCTAGTTGTTCCTCATACGTCAAATCATCCATTACCTTCATTAATTTTGTTGCTCTTCGCTGTACCCTCTCTAGTTCTAGAATATCCTTTTTTAGAAGTGTTGCCTCAAATTGAAGAGGGCCCCATTTTCCCCAGGGTCCAATAGGTTCTATTTATGTCTCTGTGGAAAAATTTTTGTGTTAGGGGGCCCAACAATGGTTGCACCATGGCCCTCCTGAGACTAGTTACACCACTGTCTGCCACAGTGACCACACCCAGTAAGGGTCATAGATCATCTCAGATGAAGGTCTACACTTTTTTACAGTATTAAACTTAGCCAATTTTCTCATAGATTTTCAAATCTAATGAGATATGGACATTCCATGTCCAAAACATGTCTATTGCGTCTTGTAAAGAGTGCTTACTTACAGAAAATATCAGTTCTGTAGTCCTGTATAGGCTATTATTTAACCCGTTGGATACTAGAGAGAGACCTCCAATGCATTTCGGAGCAATGCATTGGAGATCTCTCTGGCAACCAAAGGGTTAAAGCTTTTTTGGTTCTTACCTGATATAGGCCAAGGGTATTTCCTGTGCCCAGAAACAGTGGATGGGGTGGGGTCATTGGAGCAGTGGTGGTGTGTCCATGGGCACCTGGGATGCAAATCTGGTCCTGGATCTCCACTGACTAGATACACCACTGAATAAATATCACAAAGGTGGAAGCACTCTGAGATATTAAGGTATGGTATTAAAAGGGTTAATCCTTTTCTTGACACAAAGAGCAGTTCATTGACATTCCATATCACCAGCTTGATAAAACACTTCGGTGTGAAACGCGTTGCAAGTGTAGAATTTCTGTTTTCCGCTTTCCTGGCCAGGAGAATTTCATGTGATGTTTGTACAAAGTTCCTCATTTCAAATGTAAGTCCATTTGTTATGCTGTATGTGATATGCTTATATTGTATATTTGTTTGAAGATGGTAATATATCCTTGCTGGTAGCAATTCTATGTGTTTTAGTATATTATAAACATTCGTTGGTGATTTAGCGGTTTTGGGTATCGCTACATATAAATAGACATTTTTATATCATATAGACTTCTTTGTTTCTGTTTACATTTTACATATTTTACTATTTATTTTTTATTTTTCATATGTCATTAGACTGTGTTCATTGGGACTACATAAGCTTTTGGAGGGGAGAACAAGATCTGTCTCATGTGTTCTTTATTTAAAGGTTGGCATTGTGTCAAGAAAAAGTCTGTGCTAGACTCCTAGATCTATTTACCACTGAATAAATGCTCATGAGCCAGAATATTGTGGTCCATGTTCATGTAAAAATGAGGAGCAATTCTGTGTCATACCAAACGCACCAGTTTGAACAAGGGCTGCTCCCCACTGATTTAAAGGGACACTAAAAATCTTCTAGTTTTGTAGAGGTTAAAATAATAAACTACGTGCTACAAATCCTATCGCTCAAACCGCTATAGTTTGAGAGATATTTGCATCAAAAGTTCCCCCTCCCTCCCCTTCTCCTGACATCAGGCTTTGCTGACAGCATGGGATCCCGGTCCGGGGACCAGCCGGCAGCTCTGCAGCAGAGCCAAAATCACATTATTTCAGAAGAATTACTTTATTGGAAAGGTCTGAAAAGTATGCCTGGTTTGCATGCACACTTTGTAGACCGTTCCCATGAAGTAGTTCTTTTTAAATAACGTGATTTCGGCTTTGCTGAAGAGCCTCTTTGAGTCATACGACTTGCATCTCCTGTTGTCAGCTATCAGACGAAGGGGAGGGAGGGGAGAGCATTGAATGCAAATTCATTGCTATGGTTTGAGAGATAGGATTTGTAGTTTATTATTTTAACCTCTACAAAACTAGAAAAAAAAATTTCTGGGACATTACTGTCCCTTTAAGTGTTTTAAACTCTCTTGCACTAAATCAGTGGGGAACTTTGCTTTGTCCCCCTTTGGTTCTGTTGAAGACTCAATGTAAATATGGGAAGCAAACTATGTAAACCAGCATTAACTCCTTAAGAACCAGAACAGTGCACAATGCATTGCAAAGCAATACATTGTGTACTGCTGTGGACCGGTCTTTAAGGATTAAATCAACCTAAAGAAAAACACATTAAAGAAACTCATATAAATAAACATTAGCATCCAGTAAATGCTTATGCACCATAAACAGCACATGATTTAACTCCGTAAGGACCAGTAAGAAGTGCAACACATTATCACAGCCCCTGGGTCCTTAACACCTTAATGACCCTTCATGTGCCAGGACCGCCACGCCACTTCCGGAACTTAACACCTTAATGACCCATGACATACATGTACATCATGGGGTGTAGGTCCCTAAAGAACCAAGGACATACATGTATGTCATGGAATTCAGGGCTCCCAGTGCGGCTGCACACCGTTCGTGGAGCCCTGAATCGGACCGCACAAAAAAAAGGTCCATGGTCCTTAAGTGCCGGCTGCGTGCACACGGCCGATCATTAAGGGGTTAAGCACCGGAGATGGTTTGGCACATCTTGGGATTCTGGGATGTCAACATGGCTGCACGCTATTCTGCCATTCCAGAATCCATTGAGTAAAAAAACAAACAAACAATCAAACAAACAAACAAACAAAAAAGTGGTAAAAGGGGATTCAGCAATAAATAACATCATACTTACCCAATTAATGGAACTTTAGAAAAATCAGACATAAGAATATTTTAATTACAGAATTTCACATATCTTCTTATGGAGCAATTTTGGATCAAACCGATTACACCAAAGAGACAGATAATAATTGCAACTGATGTAATTGTTTTTTTTTTTTTGTATTTTTTTTCACAATGTGTTCTTTATAAAAATGTAACTTTTATTGTACTTTTAGTATTCCATTAGCACCTCTGTTTGCAGATCATCACACAGACATCTGACTTTCTGGAGATGAAGCAGATCTGAAAACCATTTTAACTTGGGGCAGATAAAATGGGGGAGCCATGGAAAATGTAGGAATGAGAGCCCACATACAGCATGCGTTAGGCTAAATTTTAGGCATCAGAAAACAAACAGAGAATTTTTCCAGAGCCTAGCATGGAATATACTGTATTTAAGTGTGTAAAACCATAGTTCATTTTAGATGCTAGTGTTCCTTTAAGGATAGGTGGATCAGTAAAAATGCAGTCACTGATTAATATGTGCTTAATCAAGGAGATCCTTAAATCCTGGCCTGCTTGAAAACCTTGAGGATTGAACTTCGACACAGCTGATTTAAGGATATCCCTGATTAAGCACAGGAGGGGGATAATCAGTGCCTCATTCATTTTCACCAGTCCACCTTTTCTCAGATGGGGAGATCATTACATATTGCACGGTATATGGCTAATGTGACCAGATATCCATTAATATGAGAAGCTTAGAAAAAACACTCAATACAGGATTGCAGTGGTTACTGCAGTCCTGTGACTGAAATGTTCATAAGCTTCCACATTAAAATCTTCATCTGGTCATTATGTATGGCCTTTTGTCACGGTTCTCAGAGAAGTTCAGGAGTCAGTATGGTATAGTTAAATGCAATTTATTAATAGTAGTGGTAGGCAAATATATACAATAGGAAGTAGGCAAAAATATACAAAGAAACAAGCAGAGGTTTACAAGCCAGCGAGCACAGTTATCAGAAATAATAGGCTGCCAAGCTTGACCACAATGCTAGAGACTAGGCCTCAGCCACTGGTAGTCTCTACCAGAATCAGGAACAGAACAGGAGCAGGAACTGGGTCAGGAACAGGAACACAGGATCTTGATCCGAAGTAAGAGATGTACCGATGCACGCCTGCTGTCAGTAAGGAGAGAGCTCTGACTCAGTCTGCAGTCAGAGAGGGAGTAGATAACTGACTCAAGCCTGCAGTCAGTATCAGAGCTGGTCTACCAGAGCCCCAGGTCCACACTAGGTTGGGTGTCTGCTAGGTAAAGGGAGCAAATGTAAGAGTAGTCAGACAGATCCACAAGTCAGCACCAGAGGGGGTAGTCAGGCAAGCCAGGTCATGCACAGTTCAGGTAGTCCGCCAGAGCCACAGGTCTGCACCAGGTTTGATGTCCACTAATAGGGATACACAAAAGAATAGTCAGACAGAGCCACAGGTCAGCACTAGGTTGGATGGAAGACTAGCCAGGTCATACACAGAGGCCAAGATATGAGAACTGCTAAGCACAACAATGCAAGGGCAACTGAGTCAGAACTCAGTCTGCCTTTTAAACACCTCCACAGGAAGTAGGTAGGAGGAGCAGCTCAGAGGGAGGAAGTAGGTAGGAGGAGACTAAGGAAGCAAGCACATAAAACAGAGGCCTGCTGCATGCTTGAAGCCTCGCGCCTGTAGATGACACTGAAACTAAGGTAAGCTGTAACACCTTTGAGGACAGGTTTGAACACCTCTGGTTAGGGCTATTACCAGGGTTGCTGGATTATACCTATAAAATCAAACATATGGTAAATGCATGCTGCATATCTACATTGAAACCACTGAAGCTGATTAATCATTGCAGGCCTCTTATATGCATTTTTCAAGTGTTTTGTTTTAAATGGATGATTTGGCTAACAATGAAAACAGTGCATGAGTGCATTGTTTCCTATGGAGTTGTTAAAATAGGTGATTTTTTAAAATTCATGACAAAGGAGAATGCAGCATGCTGACATTTGTGGGCATTGTTGTGTTATTAAACAGATAAAAAAGTAAACATTGAAGTCCATGGAAGCTCATGATGACCACATGAATATCACATGAATCTGCATTTGTATGTGATAAATAGTAACAGTTAAATGATTATCACATGAATGTCACATGAATCTGCATTTATGTGTGATGAATAGTAACAGTTACATGTTGATAATTACTCCATGTGCAGATGCAAACTGGAATTGAGTGGGATTTTTTTGTTGTAGTAAAATCACACTTAATTGCATGTCATTTTCATACATGAAAAATAACTTAAAATAGCTGTTATAAAAAAAATCACTGTATGAACTTAGGCTGAGTTCACAGAGGTGACTGGAATGAGACAGGGCTACTGCCATGTTCCAGTAGTATGTTAACTGATGTGCACTGTACCTGCGTTCCCTTGGTAATTCCAATACTGGGGATGTGTGAAACATTGATAGCTCACTTCAATATCAGTCAAACATGACTGAACACGAGCTCACATTGATTTGATCATTGGTACAAGTGATAGAAGCTAATAGAGTAAATTCATCTAAGAATTCTAGGGATAGATATATGACTCCTAGCAGCCTGCAGATCTCCTCTGCTGCAACTTCAATGTATTCTGCATTGAGCATAGAAATGTTGCAGCAAGTTGTGTTCTGGGATGGTCACATAAGCAAACGCTGCTCAGCCTAATACATGTCCATTAATGTTATTTTGGGGTATTCAATGTAGCAGTTGCATTGATATGTTATTGTAAAATGTCTGATTTAAGCCTTAAGGAAGACTTAGTCAATCCTTGGACCTCAATTGCTAGCTGAGGATAATGGGAGTTGCAGCTGAATGTCCAAAGGCTGACTACTTCTGCTTTAGGATTTATCTTTATGGTGAGAAGCCTAGCATTTATATGTTGTTGTTTTTTTAAGGCATTCTGAGTGATATATTTTTTCTTTAAAAAAATCAGCATACCTACTCTTCATGTAGAGATTTCAGCTTACCACTTTCATAGGCTTTAAATTAACTACCTTTAGTGAAACAACTACAGTTAGTGGGCGAGACCTACAATCAGAGAAACACCTACAGTGAGTTGTTGGGGCCTACCAAAAGCTGAACACTTGCAGTGGCTAGGCAAGACATACCATTAGGGCAACCCCAACTATCAGGGGAACACTTGCATTGAGTGGGCAGAACATACCATTGCAATGAATGGGTGGAAACCTCAACCCTTTGGTTAAAGGGATAGTAATACTTAAGATGTAAAAAAAGATGTGTTGTAGGGTTTATGTCACTGAATAAAACAAGGGTACTCCCAACGCTGAGAGATATTTTATTAAAAAATGATAACAGCCCAAACTTGAATTTTTTAGGTGCGATATCACAGTGGCCTGAAAATTTACAGTGGCACTGTTGCTACACCATCCAATGGGGATTTATGGTCTACAGACCAGAGCAGTCCATAGAATGGTGTAGCAACAGCACCATTGTAAATTTTCAAGCCACTGTGATATCACACCTAAAAAATTCAAATTTGAACTGTTATAATTTTTTAATAAAATATCTCTTAGCAGATGGAGTACCCTTGTTTTACTCAGGGGGATAAACCATACAACATATATTTTTTTACATTTTAAGTATTACTATCCCTTTTAGTCTAGCCCTTGGAATTCAGTTCTTACCTGTAGAAGCCTGTCCCACAAAGTCCTATTTATTGTGCAATGACAGTATAATGCAGCTTTCAATTGTTTTTACAAGCTAATAATATGGACAGAAAATGCTTATAAAAATAATGCTCTGTATACTGCATACTTAAAATTCACCTATAGTGGTCAATATCTATCCTAGTAAACATTTTTACAAATTTTAAAATAAATTGAAGTTCACATTTCTCCCATTATTGTTTTTTATATAGTGAAATATAACAAAATATGGTTAAAAAGGTGTTAGAAAAAGGATAAAATATTTGGAAAAAACCCACTTTGCTAAGACACAAAGTAAGTCATGAATGCGGGCTGAAAATCAACACGGCGCTGTTTTAGGAAGCGACATAAGAATTTCCCAATTTCATGTATTGCAAGATTCTCATGTTGCCATTTTAACCATGGCGACATTGTTAATGCGTCATGTGGACACACGTTTTCAATGCTCCTTTTAAATGGATACCAAGACACACATAGAGGGAGATCCATAAAAGTCCTGCAAACATATACCTTTTGTTATTGTCACATAAAATCGGGTGCAGAAATGTATAAATGTGTTTCTGCATAAAAAACCCTTCTTTGCACCATGTACTCCATGTACAATTTGTACCTGTGGCTGAAGAAAGAACTTAATTGCAGGCAATGTATAAAAATTGTCACATTTTACGACAGTTTGAATATCACTTTTTACTCTAATATGCTGTGACCATCTCTTTGGGGTAACTACAGTACTGTCAGTCTATGTAAAATATATGTATAAAATGTCACAATGCAGGGGAAAAAAGTTGCAAAAATGTCAGAAAAACTTTTTTTCTGATCGTATTAGGCATTTGTAAAACCCTTGCAATACATTTAAACATATAATATAGCACTAAAAGCACAATATATTTGATATATAATATAGAACAACCAGCACAATATATTTATACCTGTAATAAAGCACATACAGCACAATACAGTTATGCATATAATATAGCACAAACAGAACAATGCATTTATACATATAATATAGCACAAACAGCACAATATATTTCAGTTATAATATAGTACAAACAGCACAATATGTTTTATTTATAGTACAAACAGCACAATATATTTATACCAGTAATAAAGCACAAACAGCATAATACAGTTATGCATATAATATAGCACAAACAGAACAATGCATTTATACATATAATATAGCACAAACAGCACAATATATTTCACTTATAATATAGTACAAACAGCACAATATGTTTTATTTATAGTACAAACCGCTCAGTATATTTATATATATGTAATAAAGCACAAACAGCACAATATAGTTATACGTATAATATAGCACAAACAGCACAATATATTTTACTTATAGTACAAACAGCACAATATATTTATACATGTAATAAAGCACAAACAGCACAATATAGTTATATGTATAATAGAGCACAAACAGCACAATATATTTAATCATATAATATAGCACAAACTCACAATTTATTTTACATATGCTATAGCACAAACAGCACAATATATTTCACTTTTAATATAGTACAAATAGCACAATATATTTTACTTATAGTACAAACAGCACAATATATTTATACATGTAATAAAGCACAAACAGCACAATATAGTTATATGTATAATAGAGCACAAACAGCACAATATATTTAATCATATAATATAGCACAAACTCACAATTTATTTTACATATGCTATAGCACAAACAGCACAATATATTTCACTTTTAATATAGTACAAATAGCACAATATATTTTACTTATAGTACAAACAGCACAATATATTTATACATGTAATAAAGCACAAACAGCGTAATATATATATACATATAATATAGCACATACAGCACACAGAAGCTTTTAATGTGTTTGCCTTAGATCATTTTTATACATGTCATCCAATAAGTACATATATTATGGGCTTTATGCAGAATGAAAGCTATGAGCAATTCTAGAGCAAACCAAGTGATCCTTATTTTTATAATTCATTTATATGGCACCAGCATATTCCACAGGGCTGTACAATTGGGGAACTCATTACTAACACATGTCACACTTAAGCAAATAGATACAAATGGTGGAGAGTGCCCTGCTCAATAGAGCTTACAATCCAGGGAGAAAGGACACATTCCTATTGATTTAAATGGGGCTTTGAAGCTGTGAATGTTACAGATGTCTGACGTGCATTGCAAAGCAATACCCTGGAAGTCTCTCTTAAGTGCTTAAAAGCCCCTTTTAAATCAAAGGTAAATTTTGAAATTTTCACAATTTTCCTGTAGTGAAGCTGGCATGCTCCAGAATTGCCCTTCTTCTGCTTAATGCCCTATGGCCCTTATTCAAAACAGAGGAACAATTCTGGAGCAAAGTGCACCATAGGCGATAACATTTCCCTTTGATTTAAATGGAGCTTCTAACTCCTTTAATGCTAGGTACGTCTTCAACATATTGCCCCATGTTTAACACTATGCACTAAAAAGTTTCAATGGAAATTAGTGTAACACTAGTATATTTTCCTGCACATGCTATGTGGAGCAGTTTGGGACTTGCTCACAATAAAGTATTAATGACAGTGGAGTGTGTGTATACAGGTATTCAATAAAGTGATCATACACTCTAGTGCATACCACAGAGTGCAGCCACTAACACCAAATGAACTGCACCGGTAGATTTGTACATACCCCCCACACCATTTTGCAGATATATACTTAAATAGTTAGTAATGTCTTATATAAATAAAAAGTAATATTGCAGATAATACCAAAATAAATCCATCGATGCCAGTCCGATCTCTCATACCTTAATGGTTTGAGATATATACGGTGATAAAGTTCCCCCCCTCACTGATGTCAGCTGTAAAGCTGACAGAAGGAGATTCATGTCAGCTGACTCAAAGCAGCTTTTCAGCAGACCCAAAATACCACAATCTAAAAAGAAATACTTCATTTGAACGGTCTACATAGTGTGCCTGGTTTGCAAGTACACTTTGTTGACCGTTCCAATTAAATATTTCTTTTTAGATTGCGGTATTTTGGCTCTGCTGAAGAGCCACCTGCCGGTCCTGGGAACAGGATCTTCTGCTGTCAGCTAGAGGCTGACATCTGTGAACAGGGAGGGAGGGGGGAACTTTAAAATGTTATATTTATCAAATCATAAAGGTTTGACAGATCGAACTAGCATAGATGGATTTATTTTTTGATTATCTACAATATTACTTTTTATATTTATATAAGACGCGACTAACCCTTTGAGTGTTAGACTGTGAGTTTTCTTCTAGATGCCACTTTGAGGTGTCCACATTTAACCATCTGACTGCCTGACTGCAATGCATTGCACACACCTCCAGAACTCAATGGGTTAAACATTTTAAGTCATCCTTCTGGACCAACGAGGAAACTCTGCATAGGTCCAATCAGCTTAAAAGCTGTGATGATTAAGGGATTACTGCCTTTCCTCCAACAGTCGCTACCAGAGCAGACCCGCTGATTTCTCATCCTCTTTATGAATGCAGGTGTAAGGTCACATGATCAGTGTTGATGACTTGTTTTAATTCATATAGTCTTTGCTGATTTTCTGCTTGTCAATGAGATGAATAGGTCCCATTATACATAGCACCAGACAAGATCTCCTTGTTCCACACAGGCATCTAGAAATTACTGTGTATATGCAAGTATGCATAATAAACTCCTTTCTATAAAAACTGTATAACTTAATTTGTAAGAGTGAATGCTGCAGACATTGTAGCTAGTTATTGTCTGTTTTTTTTTATATGGTGATGAGTGGAAGATGTTACTGTTCCAAAAATACAAACTGTAATTGCATATTTTCAACTGCGAAATTCAATAAAGACAGCAAATATTATAATCAAATGTTTTCTGCCAAGTGTATATTTTTAAATAAGATTGAGTTCATGCAGTGTGTACTGCGTAGGAAACAGTAGTGTGCATGACTAAACCACAGTGTGCAACCCGTGGTGCTCCAGCTGTGTAGAACTACAACTCTTAGCAATCCCCAGGCAGCAGTCAGCTGGTAGGGGATGATGGGAAATGTAGTCCTACTCAGCTGGAGGACCTCAGGTTGCCCATCACAGATTCAAACAATACACTTATGTTTGGCAAATTTATATTCATGTGAAATACAGCATTCACACATTACACAAGTATAACATTGTGAAACATACAGTATTTATCTAGCAGTAGATTACAGGTGACCATACATTGAAAGGGAACCATACCTCAGGAATAAGTAGCTCTTAATTTCGAGCTGTTCTGTAGTTTACTGCTGGTTCTTTCAATTTACACTCAGATAAAGACAAATGACCCATGCAAACCATTCTGTTTTGAGGAGAAATTAGCTAAGGAGCCCCAAGATTTCCTCAGCCCCCCCATAATGTGTGCTTTCAGGATACCCTCAATTAAACACACATGAAATTCATTAACTTTGGCAAGTCTCTGCACAGAATCTGCACTGTTGGGGTGCCTGAGGACAGGTTTGCGCTCCCCTGATTTAGAGTATGAGCTACAGCCCAGAGCAAACTGTGCTCTGTGGAACTGGGGGTTACCTGAAGTAGAGTAAAGGGTTCCTCAGAGAGAATGTAAGTAATGGAAGACTGTGGAACATGGCTGGAGTAGCAGACACTCTATGTGTGAATTTGTGACTACAAGTCAACGTGTGTAAGATTGAAACATTTCACACAATCCCATTTTCATTTCTTTAATAAGAACTAGAACCTAATCCCCTCTATTGAAAATATTATTTAGATATAATTACGCACTCTCACTTTCCAAGCACATTTTATCTTAAGGGTGCTTTCACACACTTGATTTTTGTAGTTCATCTTTTTTGTGGCAACTGAAAAGTTGATGATTTTATTTCTGCAATTTATCAAGGTTTTCCCAGCATCCTATTCTCTCCATATAAACTGAAGTCATTCCACTGAAATCCATACTATACATATGTAGGTAGGTGTGTTATCACACTTGTGCGGTAAAGTTGCAACATACTGTATCTCTGGGAGACAATTGCAGTCCATTTTTCCTGTATGAAATGCAGTATAGGACTCAATGATTCACATTTTGTGTTTTGTTCATGTATTGCTGTGACTATGTGAACAGGGTCTAAGCTACTAGAACCAACTTGAATACAAATACATTTAATATTGATATAGTGCTAATTCCTTTGATGTTGGACATAACTCCAGTGGACGTCGAAGCCATGCATTTGAGACCTATGTAGCATCAAAGGGATTAAAACATTTTTAATGTTAGGGTTCCACAATTGAAACAGTTTGATAACCCCTGATCTAGAGGCAGACTTCAAAAGAGATCTCTATATACAGGAAACTGAAGATATAAATGCAAAATAAATAAATAGATATACCTGACCGCTGAATGGAAGACACTTTAAAAAAAAATTAAGATACAAATTCCCATTTAAATGGCAGCTGTCTCAGTATTCATCAAGGCAGCGATAATACCTTGGAGCTTCCGGAACGCCACTAAGATCTGGAGCTCGGAGTGTCAAGAAAATGTGGTTTGATTCATAAAGTGGGTGGGGCTTGACTGAGGAGGCCAGGATTGGGAGGAGGGGAGGCAAGGTTTGCCCTTACAATGGATATGAAGTGGGCATAGCAGAGTGGAGATTGACCCAAACTAGCAGTGAAGTAGGGGGAGTTACAAGGGGACTCACTCAGCCACTGTCCCTGGAGAACCAATACTTAAGATTAAAAACTGGAGTCTGTTTGTCGGATGCAAGAGTTCCCAGGTATCCTGAGATCCTGTATTAGAAAGCTAAAGAGGTGCAATTCTAGAACAAGCCAACAGGTCACTGAAAACCTAGTAAATACCAATTGATTTAAATTAGACTTTTTGCTAGAGAAGTCTTTGAAAGCAATGTGTTGGAGGAATTTCTGGATTAAAAGCCCCAGTTCAATCAATGAGGATTTTCTTATTTCCTGCTGCAATTGCTTTGCTTTAGAACTGGATCTTCTTATCTCAGAGGTCCTTAACCCACTGAGTGACAGAGGGGTAAGCAGTGCTTTGCTTACCCCAGAATTCCTCCATTTTCTTTAGAACATACACGGTCCTTGAGGACCAATGGGATGTGCAGTGCATTGTTTTGCTCTGCACAACCCTCTGGTTCTCAAATGGTTAATCAGCTGGCACATTCCATCTCACTATCTATCCTCTTTTCATTATGTTATGCTGAATGTTGGTGGGGGTGGTTCTTATTTACAGTGTAGATTCCTATTATATGTTGTGCAAATGTGTGAACTATATGCATACTTTAAATATACAAATACCTAACATAGCAGATATAATGTGAAATACATAAAGAGATTGATTAATAGACAGACAACATACAGGTAAACTGGACTGCTGTTAAATTAAAGGGATAGTGATGTTTAAATTTAAGTTTATTTAATAGTGTAGACATTAAAAAACAAGTATAACCATGTAAGTCTTATCTCTCAAACCTTTATGGTTTGAGAGATATAACTGGCTAAAGTTCCCACCTCCAGGCTGTTTCAGCAATTTATGGGACCACAGCAGATTCCGGTAATTTGACCGGATGGCAGCTCTTCAGCAGAGCCAAAATCGTGCTATTTAGAAATAAATACTTCATTGGAACGGTCTACAAAGTGTGCCTGGTTTGCAAGCACACTTTATAGACTGTTCCAGTGAAGTATTTATTTCTTCAGCGATTTCGGCTCTGCTGAAGAGCCACCAGCAGGTCCAGGGACCAGAACCTCCTGCTGTCCACTAGATGGCAGACTTCTCTGAAACAGCATAGAGAGGGGAAGTTTAGCAAGTTATATCTCTCAAACCTTTATAAGACCTACATGGTTGTACTTGTTTTTTTTAATGCCTACAATATTAAATAAACTTAAATTTAAACATTACTATCCATTTAAGTCACTGAGGATGATGTACTATGGTAAACTGGATCAATTCTGGAGCACACCAGATGCACTAATTAGGGAAAAAAAACTTTCAGTTGATTAACCCTTTGCGTTGTGTATCTCTCTGGCACTCAAAGGATTAAAATGAGGATTTTATACTTCATGCTTTTATACTTTATACTTTATGCTTCAGAATGCAATAGAGACCTTTCTAGCATTCCTATGTTATTATATGGAGCCTATGCACTATGATATTCAGAGTCTGAGTAATCTTAGTGCATTGGCTTGATAGAATAACATAGGACTTCTAGAGGTCATCAACATTTTATCACCTCTTTATCACACCTTAGTGCATATCTCCAAATGTGTTAAAGGCCCCTCATATCCAAAGGGTTAAAATACCATGCCATTGTTTTGCCTCAATATTACAGAAAGGTGAGTAAGCATCTCAGACTTCCTGTGATTCTAGAGGCAAAGAAATAAATTCATATCATTCTCCTGCATTCACCAATCACTTTCTCCATCTTCATAGAGAAGGACAGATCAATCTCAAGATTCCTTGCGTCTCAAATTAGACTGAAATACTGGCGCGCTCCCTTCAAGTTAATACTTAATCATATATGTTTATAAATCATTCCCTTATGTTCCCTTATAAAGGAGTGTTGCTAGGGCAGGATTTTGCATTAGGCAGAATAGCTTGGCAGGATTTCCCAATAGGCAAACTCGGCAATTGCCTAGAGCTCCAAATTTTGAGGGGCGCCTCAGCTGTGTTGGCTACACCCATATTCACTTTGATTGTGGCCTGCACAATTTCAGTGATGTCACATTAAGGAAGTAGGGAGGAGGCAGGCCCCATGTTTGGTCAGATGCCATGCACAAGTATTGACTGGACACTCCTGATGGCCTCTCTGACAAAGATGGTAAGGCAAAGGCTGAGTATGATGGATGCAATTCAATTGTGACTTCATCAACTCTGTTAATATGTTACACGGCAATTTCTTCATTCTAATTGACCTTTGGAATTTAAACAAATGCTAGGAGTGATTCACACAGATCAAATGAATAGCTATAGGCTATATATCTCATACCAGTTTATGTCATTTTTATTTTATTTATACATGCCTTATATACAGTTTTAAATGGGAAATATAAACAGGAATAAGCATTTCTTACTTTGTGTAACCCTTTTAGTACCAGAGAGGTATGCATTGGCTACATCTCTGCTGCTCAAAGTGTTAATACATTGACTTACCTAGATAAATGTCCTTCATACAGCAGTCACTATCTATATCTATCTATCTAGAGATTGCAGTTAAAGGGATAGTAATACTTAACATGTGAAAAATATGTTGAAGGGTTTACCCCCCTGAGTAATACAAGAGTACTCCCACTGCTGAAAGATGTTTTACTCAAAAGGTATTACAGCTCAAACTCAAAATATTTAGGTGCAGTATCAAAGTGGCCTGAAATTGTACAGTGGCGCTGTTGCTACACCATCCTATGGAGATTTATGGTCAACTGACCAGATCTGTCCATAGGATGGTGTAGCAACAGCACCACTGTACAATTTCAGGTCACTGTGATATTGCACCTAAAGAATTCAAGTTTAAGTTATAATAACTTTTGAATAAAACACCTTTCAGCAGTGGGAGTACTCTTGTATTACACAGGGGGATAAACCCTTCAACAAATATTTTTTCACATTTTAAGTATTACTATCCCTTTAACTCTCTGAGTGACAGAGGAGGTCCACTGTTCTGGGGAGCAATGCATTAGATGTGTCTCTGACAATCAAATGGTTAAAGGGGAACTACCACCTCTTCAAGAATTTGACTTCAATAAATCCCCATCTGGCGACTAGCAGCTTAGTATCTCTAGTCACCAGAATTATTACCTTACTAGGTGAAGAGCCTTTTACACGGGCCACAGTGCCACTGCACTCAGTCGCGGGGCAGTCATGTACAGTAGAGACTGGCCGCGCCGTGGCTGATACAGAGCTGGACGATCCAGCATGCGCAGCAGTGTCTACTGAGCATGACGCGGCGTTACACATGTTTTAACAAATTATTATATAGGATTCCAAAGAAATGTGCATTGTTCTGGGGCTGACAGCAGGATTGATAGCGGACATCTTGCCATAGTGACGTCCACGCGCTTGTGCTGTCAGTCCCTTCTGGAGCCGGCCGGCTCCTAGCAACACCTCCTAGACCCGGCTGGGACTGACATCGCAGTCACGCGGACATCATTATGGCAAGATGTTCACGATCTGTCCTGCTGTCAGCTCCAGAACAATGCACATTTCTTTGGAATAAGGAAATAATTCTGGCGACTAGAGCTACTAAGCTGCTAGTTGCCAGATGGCGATTTATTGAAGTTAAATTCTTGAAGAGGTGGTAGTTCCCCTTTAAGACCATTGGCATTTCACATTATTAACTATTAAAAATTTATCTTTATGGAAGAAAATGTGTTGTTTTAGAACAAAAATCTGAGACTAATAATGTCTTATTTTGAAAATAGGGCCAAATGATGTATTACACAGAGAGGATCAGATTTACTTCTCAGGTGAGCCTAGCTTTTCCCACGACCACACCCTCACTCATCATATGATTCCCCCCCAATCACATCCACTGTTGCCTGGAATGGCAAATACTCTTCATCTAAAACACAGAAACACAAAAAAGCTCTTAACCTCTTGGATGCTATAGGGGTCTCTCTGCAATGGGTTGGAGACCTCTCCAGCATTCAAAGGGTTGAATAAATTGGCTAGTACAAATATATACAAACCGGTAAATAAAATAATTACAAACCAAGAGCCAGGGCAATGGATCTGTAATGCCCAAGCCCAAAATATTATGGGTATGGTCAGCACAGCTGAATCTCCCTCACAATCAGGAGCCCTAGGCAGTTGTCTGCTGTAGGATAGGAATCCAGATCTGCAAAAATGAAGGGTAAAAATGGATGTTCTGAATATGAAAACAGACAGAAAAAATGCAAATTTTAAACAAAGATTGTGAGGAGCCCCCTCTGAGAATGAGCCAAATAAAGTGTTTTGTGTTAAGGTATGTTAGCCTCTCAGTGGTGCTCAAGTCAAGTTTTCACTTCCATGTACCATTGCAGAGAAGCAATTTCTATGCCCATATCAGACTGGTCATGCCCACAGACAGTCCAGCTCTGAAATTTCAGGAAAATCGTCTCTGCACAAGCGCATTAGCACAACTGCACATGTATGTTTCTGACTATGTGGGCTTCCTTGTAGTGGTGGATCCGATTTCCTCTAGGACCATGGAGAGCAATGGCCTATGCCTGAGATGCTGTTCTTACTTAGGAAGCCCTACAAACAAAGATTGTGATGAGTACTCACTATTAACAGACTAAATAATGTGCTTTGTTCTAAGGTATGGTGGCCACACAGTGGTGCTTGGGTCCATGGCTGTGCTGTTCTCTTGTGCAGAGAAGATCTGTCTGACATTTCAGAACTGGACTACCTGCGGGTGGCGCCAGTCAGATATGGTTATGGACATTTCCCTGTAATGCTACATGGGAGGGAAAAATGAGACCTGAGCATTGTGTTGGGACCAGTCTGATATGGACATGGAAATTTCCTTTCTGTTGTGGCACTTGGGAGTGAAAAACTTGACTTGAGCACCACTGAGAGGCAAGTATGCCTTAGAACAAAACACTTTGCTCGTAGAAAAAACAATAATATCAACACACATTGCCAGAGCTGGTTTTAGGCTAATAAGTCTGTAGCTCACATCGGGGCACATTTATGATCAAGTTACTGATGAATCAAGACTAATTTATATCCTTGTAACCACAGACAGCTTATTTATTACTTGGAACATGGAATTTTAGGGTCTTTTCCCGAAAAGAACATAGAAACAAGTCGGGAGTAACCAACTATACTATAGAGGAAAAATAAAACTTCCCATTGATTTAAGTGGTGATTTTAACAATTTGAAATAGAGAGAGATCACAAGTTCCTATCTTTGCAATTTGTTGGACACCTTTCTTACAATCAGGGGTTAAAACCTCATTTTAGAGCAATGGATGTCTTAGGAATGGTTATTTCTACCCCCATTGTACATACGGTTTGCTCCAGAATGGCTTCCTTTTTCTCTTGTGGATATGTCACTTAGGATATGTTACTTTGCGTACGCGAAGCAGGGAACCTTGCGTAAACTGGTCAGTCCTGGGGAAAACACACGTATACTCGTAAGCGAAAATGTGTATGCGTGTGTTCACCCCATGCATTCAAATGGGATACCCCAGCTTGAAGCTAGCAGATCACACACAAAATCAATGATGAATACCCAAAGGTATCCATCAATGATCGCATTGAAGAGCAGCGTATTTGATACACTGGTCTTCGTTCAGTTTGATGAATCCCGGCCTTAGTGTCTGTTATTGGGGACTGGGGACCTGTTACAACTAGTAGTTATCTGATTGAGACTAGAACTTTGATTCCAGACTGATTTTGACCTTCATGACTAGCAGTGTGAGGGGATGACTCAGTAACATCTCTGTGATGCTAACAATCCCCCAGCTGCGGGAATAAATCAGATGTATTAAGCAGCCGTAACAGATTTGATAAATATTTGAGGAGAAAAAATGCTATTTTGGTGTTCTTTCAAAAACTGTGTTTTGACTGATAAATGTGCCCCATTGACCTGGAATGGGACTTATGTTAAGAGCTGTCGAACCTCTATGAATAATCTCTTGGTTGTCCCTGGAGTCATCATTTCTGTGTCAATGGCACAGTGAAGTCTGAGTTGACAAGCAACAAATGTGTCTACTGAGCACCATGATGAAAAACGAACCTTTAAATTATTTACTGCTAGAGAGGCCAGGAATAAATGCGCATAGGAAGAGATGTGCTAAGTTGTGAGAAATCTCGGTGTAGAGGAACATGTCTCCATTTACTGTGGCATCCTATGGGCCATATGCAGGTAGGAAAAGAACGGCTCTTCTAAGTCTAACCATCTGCACCATAAGAAACAAATAAATTGTCGTCAATTCCCATTTTCAACCCCTTGAATACAAGAAAAGTTCAAGAATTAAAAAAACAAAAAACATTTAACCCTTTCAACATCAGTGTTCCCTTAAAGTGAGTAAACTGAGAAGCCAGCACTAAAACAGTTAATGAGGGCTGTTTATGTAAGTGAAGCATAGAAGCATAGAATTTGACAGCAGATAAGAACCATTCGGCCCATCTAGTCTGCCCATTTTCCTAATGTAGAAACCTCAAACCTTTTTTGGTCCTTGGTCTTTTCTTACGTTAAGGACAGGCTTATGTCTATCCCATGGATGCTTAAATTAATATGCTGCTTTGGAATTGCACACAAACCATGCAGCACAGCCCAGGTTTCCATGCAGCACAGCCCAGGTTTCCATGCAGCACAGCCCAGGTTTCCATGCAGCACAGCCCAGGTTTCCATGCAGCACAGCCCAGGTTTGCTTACACCTTTAAATCTTTCAGTGCTGGTTGCTCACCTTTCAGGCATATTGTTCAGTGCCAGAGGGGTAACCAAGGAATTACTTTGTAATGCGTTGGCTACCCCTCTGACACGGAAAGGGTTAAAACCAAAGGGAATTTTTATTTGTCCTCTATATTGCAGCTGGCTTGCCCCAGAATTTATTCACTTACTTACTGCATGTGGCCCTCTGAAGCCTGGTCTCCAACACATTTTTTCATCTTCTGCATTCAGGGAGTTAAAATTCCTTAATTTGACACAAAACACCATGGAATAACATAGGATTTAGACATATACAGTACTTTTCACTGCAGAGATATATAATTTATCTACTGCAGAGGCAGATGACCTATAGCCACTGGCTAGCTGTAGAGCCACGGGCTGTCCACGTCTGATTTAGTGCTCTTATTCTGCATGACACATACATTATTATTATGAAGAACTGGGGCAATTCTGCAGCACACCAACTACAACATTGGCTTTAAAGGGGATTTTAACCCCTTGAATGTCAAAGAATTCTCCAATTCATTACTTTTCAATGTGTTGCTCCCTGGTATTCAAGGTGTTAAAAGGACCTTTTCAATCAATGGGAATTATCCTTTTTTCCCCTATGATGTAGTTGGTTTGTTCCAGAGATGCTTTCATATGATAAATTATGCCGCAACATTTGCTGATACATATGTTTAGGTTTCCATAAGGGCAGTAAAGTGAATGTACAAAACTGATTTCATTCTAAGTCAAGCACAGGAATCAAGTTTGAGTTCCAACACCAAACTAAAGTCAACTTACTAAGCTAACTTTGCTTTCACTGAGGGGAGGATAAAGGGGCAGACTTTAGTTTTCTTAGGATGACCCTTTCCTATATGTCTTGTTAAAGCCAATGTACTAATCAATGAGAAGAGGGAATGACAATAGTGTATGCCATATGGATGGGGCTGGAATACGGGACTTGCTGGCATTAAAGTCCAACTCTGGTAGAGTGTGTCTGCCACTATCAAACTTTAACATTCTTTAATGCATTCCCTTGTGTGCAGGCAAGGGAGGCTGTACTAACAAATTTGCACATTCTCCCCATACACTCAAAGGAAAAGTAAAGTAATTCTGGGCCAAACTATTTGCACCATAGGGATGAAATAATATTGCTCCAAATTCCCATTTATTTTAAAGGGTTCTTTAAAACTGAAAACTAGAGATATCGCCAGATCATCCAAGGTTGGTTAAAAGGCCCATTTAGATCAATAAATATATTTTATTTCTTGCCATGGTGAAATTGCTTTGACCCAGAATTTCTCCACTTTTCTGTTGGACTATAAGGGAAGAGTATTAGGTATAACCCACCCCCCATCCATGAAAACAACCACTCCATAAGGGACATTATAACTTGTCCACACCAGGTTAAATAATGGAGGCGGTCAGGTTCTCAGGGATAGTATTGTGCATTATAATGATATAAGGGGCCGACACCAGGACCTAAGTGAGTTAGTGATGGTATGACTTTTGGCACTAGACATGCCAGTGCAAGTATAACAGACATTGCCACCCTGCGATGTGGTCATAAAGAAAAGTGTGTACAGTTTACCAGCAACTAGAAAAATACAATCAATGACAGTGGTATGACTTAAAAAGTTTTATGTGAGGGGCTGTCAGAAAAGGGGCATCCAATCTGAAACAACTGTCTGGAGCAAGAAGCCTGGCAGGGCGAGCATCCATGCCCCAATGACTGGAGGTTGTTCTGTGGGCTAGAGAAGGACCTAACCCATTACTAAGGCAGTATAATACCTAGTAAACTGGTCACTAAGTTATGCTGATGTAATAAGAACTGTAGCAGTTCTGGGGCCAATCAACTGGTGACAAACACAAATTCTCAAAGTTCCCTTTGATATAAATTGGGCTTTTAACATCTTGAATTCTAGAGAGATATCCAAAGAATCGTGAACTTCTCTAGAATTTAAGAAGTTAAAAGCCCACTTAAAATTATGGGGATTTTGATTTTGCTCCTATGGTGCAGAAGATTTACCCCAAATTGCACCAGTTCTTTGTATGTGTATGATATGGGATGTGATGTTTTTCAGCAAACAGGAGGAAACTATTTTCCTCTTCAGTCCTCACTTCCTGTTGTGTTTAACACAGTAGAGTGCAGCCTCCTGACCAGGAACTTAACAGTGTAAAGGAAAATTGCTTCCCCGACCTACTGACAACAGTACATGCAAATTCAAATATTTTACCCTCTATAGAATGAAAACTTTTACATATATCTGTGAATGTTACAATGTAATCATTACATAGACATGCCTCCCAACAGTTCAAATTGCAAAAGAGGGACGCTTTTGTTTTATGGGGTGTTCCTCGGGGTGTGACTGGTGGGCAGAGCATTACCGAGACTTTTTAGGTTATTTCATGACCTACTGACACCTTTTTGTGTAACTGAATACATTATTTTGAGACCAAGTTATTTTACTCACACAGACTAAAGTATATACACATTTACTAAAATGTATACAAATATTAATGTGATTTATTGTTGTGGAACAATGTGATAAACTAATACACAGTCTGATCTCCTAAACACAGGGACACCAGGGTGGGAAACAGGGACAGAGGGATTTGGATCTCAAAGAGGGACACTTGAGAGGTATGCACTTTGTGTACCACTAGCACTCAAAGGGTTAACACTTCACAAGAAGTGTCTCATCAGTTTTGCATATTGGAAATGTACATTAGCATCCTAGGAGTAACTTTATCATCAGTCAGCAAAAGGGCAAATAAATATACTCAAGTATCTTCTTCCCATTATCAAGGGGAAGAATGTAATTGGGTTTATTTTATTTGCCCTATTGCAGACTGATGATAAAGTTACTCCTAGGATGCTAATGTACATCTCCAATATACACAACAGATCATTTATTGTGAACAGTTAACCCCTCATTTACCAGACTGTGGCGTTGGGGACCCTTGGGCAAGGCATTAATGTTGCAACTGGACATGATACTGGGTAGAGTCAGCACTGGGGGGAACGGCAAGGTATAAGTCAAGTGCACAATATTTTTTTTATGTATTCATAATGAAATGTCCTTTGATTGCCAGAGAGGTACAGTTGGCTTCCTCACTGACACTCAAAGGGTTAACCCTTTGATTCAGTGCCTGCACGGCTAGAGGTGTTTGCTTTGCACACCCCTGGCACTCTAGTCACTCACAGAGTAACTTAATTTACTCAATGAATAAATATGCTGCTGGCATGCCTGGTCAGTCAGGCTCCGGCCCGCGTGCACTGCAGAATTATTAATGAATTCAACTCATGGCCAGGCTTCCTCCTTCTGGCCTGCTGCCTCTGGTGGTTGTCACTTCGCTAAGGCAGCCGGCACTGAGGCACTCACTTGTCCCAGTCCGCAGCCAGGCATGATCATGACAGACACCCAAAACTGCATACCCCCGCCCGCATTGGCACCATAGCGATAATCACCACCAATAGTAACACATGTTAGTACCTATCACAGAGGATTTGAGCAGAGAGGTTTTCCAAAAACTTTCTCAGGTGCGTGCTCAATGGGGCAGTTCAGAAAGCTCACTCTCACAAGTTCTGGCTGGCTCAGGAAGAGTATGGTGTAAATGCGTGCGCATATATATCAAGTGTGGCACACAAGCGCAGTGAGTTATGAGTGACTCAGTACTCAGCAGAGTGGCTCACCTGATGAGCCTGGTGCATCAGTAGGCTGCTGGGCAAAAGTTAAATGAGGAAAAGTCCAGGAAAATGGGGCAAAGTGAAATGCGGGCAGGACAGCAGGTTTGGGCCCTAAATTTGGGATTGTCCTGCAGAAACTGGGACAGTTGGCTGGTATGGACTCACTACTCAGCAGAGTGGCTCATCTGATGAGCTTGGTGCGTCAGTAGGCTGCTGGGCAAAAGTTAAATGAGGAAAAGTCCAGGAAAATGGGGCAAAGTGAAATGCGGTCAGGACAGCGGGTTTGGGCCCTAAATTCGGGACTGTCCTGCATAAATCGTGACAGTTGGCTGGTATGCATAGAAGCACAACTTGCGTTTTACTGTTAGTGTTCCTTACAGTGACATTTCAGGGGTCATAGGGCCAGATTTTCACTCTTTACAACCTTTCCCACACCCAAACACCCTAACCTGACTTGCATAATATTGTCTAAAAGGAAAATACTGAGTTGTCACAGGAATCATAACAACCCTGATTGTAATATAGGCAGGCAGTTCTGCAATTAGCTATAGAGCTGTTCTCCATGCAAACAGAAAACCTTGGATTATTGCAAAATCATTTATATCTTCCAGGCCAGTAAGCCTCAGTGTCTGCATTATGTTTTAGCATAAGAATGGGCGCCGGGCCTGTGAACCTCTGCGACCCTCTGACCTTCTCCCCAGAAATGAATAGCAGCACTTTCAGGCTCCCCAGCCTCTCCAACAGGCTTGAGCTCTACCTAAATTCCTAATCATGGTAATTTAATATATCTTAAGCCCCTGGCTGCTTTATTTTAGCTGTTCTATAGTTTGTTTTTGGCATTCACTGGCTCTCACCCCATCATTAGGACTCCTTATTTGACGAATGTAAGGGCTGGCTATGAGACTACAAGAATCTTTTCATCTTCTAAGTAAGCTGTGCTTCCATGTAATTAGAATGGTATTCTCAGCCATTGAGTCCTTTCATAGGAGCTTAACAAAAACTTTCAGGAGTTGAATATTCCCAAACTATAAAACCCAGAGTCTTAAGCAAATATGTTCGCTAGGAAGAGCCTTGGCAGATTTTTTTTCTAGTTTCTGCAAAACAGACTATATGAAAAGGACTTAGAGTCTGATGTACTAAAAGGTGCCAGAGCAATTCTGGGGAAGAAAGAGAGCACAACAAAAATTCCTGTTGATTTAAATGGGGATTTTAACCCCTTGAATGGTAGTGAGGTTTTCCAAGCATTTATTTGAAATTGGGATTTTAACCCCTTGAATGCGATCAATAAAATGTTTTTTGAATTTTTATCTTTCTCCTATGGTTAAATTGTTTTACCCAGACCTGCCCTAGCTCTTAATACATAATAGTATACAGTATGCAAATGAGAATGAAATGCAAACAGTATTACATTTGTATTGAATATGTTTATGGAATAGCACAGATGGCAGGGATGAATGCAAGAAACACTCACACACACACGCAGACAGACACAAACACACACAGACACAAACACACACACATAGATAAAAATACACAGACACACAGACACACAGACACACACACACACACACACAGATAAAAATACGCAGACACACATAAAAATACACACACACACACACACACACACATATAAAAATACACAGACACACACACAGAGACACACATATATATAAAAATACACACACACACACACACACACACAAAAACAAACACACAGATATACAACAGAGACACACAAGCATACGCACACACATACTTTTTAATGTTGCAAGCTGTATTTCTGCATTTCTGTTAATTTAACCCTCTCAATTAGAGATAGGGTAGCCAGATTGTCCCTTTTAAACCAAACACGTATGAATAATGTTTACTGCATGACTACACTACATCCCAGTAGTAACAACTGCAACTATGTAGCATTCATTTTTCACAAGTGTTTGATATTAAATTTGGCAGCCCTAGTGCTAGAGGGTGTGCAATGCATGTATGCCCCTGGTATTCAAAGGGTTACAAATCACAATATTTTGCATTGGATCAGTCTGACAGTGATATAACTGTATTAACAATACTGTTTATTCATAGCGCAATAGTAACAGTATACCGGCTTATCATTCCACATTAAGACTTAACAGTGTGCGGAAATTGTAGACCTGAAGAAATGTCTTTTATAGCCTAGAAACGTGTTGCATCTGTGTATATATTTTTTACTTGAATACATTTGATCATGACTTAAACCTACTGGATGCTGGGAAGATGGGCCCCCTTGGTGCCTGGTCCCAGTACGAATGCACCCTCTGTATGCCCTGTAGTTATGCCTCTGCACTTTTACGTCACACCAGCTGGACAGAAATACATACTGCTAGATATCAAGTGTGAGTAATGAACGCTGATGTTTTAACCCTTTGAGTGCCTGTGGGGTACGCAATGTGTTGTGTACCCCTTTAGCATTCAAAGGGTTAATAGTTATGTGCATTTTAGCACCCCTGAATATATATATATATGTGCGTGGACATCATTCCACATATGGGGGATCTATTTGAAAGTCTGACATTCTCATAGTTCTCACATACCAGTTATATCAGTGGTACTGTTATTAGGATAGTGCACTTGTTTGTATAATTAAACCTTAAATCTCTCTGGACTTTAATGAGTTGACATATACCAAAGTCTTCTCCTGTGTGTTATCTACCACTGTTATTGTGGCTTATGTAGGAAAAAGATATGGTGTTAGGGATAGTTTACTTATGTCAATTTTTGCTAAGGAAAAAATTTTTGCATGGAACTAAATTATATATGAATAAAAACCCTCTGGATTTTATCTCATAAATTCCTTTTATAGTCTTCTAGGAAATTTGGTGATAAAATCAGTGATAAGTTTTCCCCAGCTTTTAGAATCCACATTCAGAAATGCACTTTTTCTACCATCCTATATAATAATTAGCTAAAATGTGCGTAATGCCGCAGTCATGCTCAGTAGAGACTGCTGCGTGTGCTGCAGTCATGCTCAGTAGAGACTGCTGCGTGTGCTGTAGTCATGCACAGTAGAGACTGCCTGTGCCACGGTTGATACAGAGTGGGTCGCTCCGAAGGAGCATCCCGCTCTGTATCAGCCGCGGCGCGTGCAGTCTCTACTGCACATGACTGCCCTGCGACCGGCTGCCAGTGGCACTGCGGCCCGTGTAATGGGCTCTTCAACTAGTAATATCATAAGTGCATTTGTCAGTTAGTGTGGAGGACTGCATTCAGCTATTATACGTATTTGCTTTGCCGTTAGTCGTTTCTTGTTTCTGTAAGTATGGGGTCCTATTGATTTGCAGTAGCCATCAGTTATCAGCCAAACTTCAGCACTTGTAAATATACTACAATCTAAAAGGGAATATTTGTAACATTTTGAGCGTCAAAGAGGTATCCAGCACATTGAAACTCAATGCACTGGATACTTTTCTGGTACTCAAAGGGTTGAAGTGCACCTATTCATAGGAATAAGTGGCTTTCAATTCAGGGTAAATGTAATAATAGGATTCTGCTTTAAAATCGGGTGTAAGAATCACATTTTCTGTGCTGCACCTACCTAAGGCCTAGGTAAAGGTAGGATAAAGAAGCCTGTTAATGATAGATGTCTCTTTACGTGAATTCTAAAGATGGAATTGGTAGTACAGCACCTTTTATTGGACTAATGTATTGTTGAATTTACAAGCTTTCAAGGTTGAAAAAGAGCCGTGTGTGTCCAGAATGCTTGTAATGATCTCATATACTAGTCCAATAAAAAGTGTCACTGTAACCATCCTGTCTCCCTGTGCTAACACTAACACTAACCTCTGCTAACAGAGAAGCCAATGCAAACTGAACCTACCATTAATAACTTTAGTTCTCTGAGTGCTAAAGAGGTGTCCAGCACAGGGGGAACAATGTGCTGGGCACCCATCTGACATTCAAATTGTTAAACAAATGAGAAGAGTGTCGAGAAGATTAAGGGTTTGCAAAATAATTATATGTTTTTTGCTTCACTTTTAGTTGATAAAAAAGTTCAATATTAACCCATTGTATTCTCATGATAGCTGATGACATGGCTCAGTTGGTTAAGGCACAAGCTGTAGAATCTGTTCAGACCATAAGGTCACAGGTTCTAGTCCCATCAAGGTCAGCTCAGCCTTTCACCCTTCTGAGATAGATAAAATGAATACCATTAAATTTGGTAATAATATCTATACCCCAGGACATACTTGAAACAAGAGACAATCTCAATGTATCTTTCCTGGTAAAATACTTTGATATTATATTATTATAGCAAAGCACTGCATTGAATTGGTGAATCTATCTGGCCATGGCTTATTGATAAATAAGAGATTGCCAGGTATGATCTGTCCATAGTTGTATAGGTGAACGGCTGCCGAGCAAAGAAATTCAGTGATGTCCTTTCACACTTACACATTAGAGCTACTCAATGAGAAAGTGAGCAAGGGAAAGAGAGAATGAGAGAGCACACGAGAGAGTGAGAGATAGAGAGAGTGGGAGAGAGGTAACAAGAGAGAGTGAGAGAGAGAGAACAAGAGAGACAGATAACAAGAGACAGAGTGAGGGAGAGTGAACAAGAGACAGAGAGAGAGAAAGAGCAAGAGAGAGGACAAGAGAGAGGAAAACAGATGAAAAAAAGGAGAGAAGTTAGCAAGAAAGAGCAAGACATGCCGGAGAGTGAGAGAAAATAAGAATGAAAACACAGATCAAGAGAGTTAGAGAGTGATGCCTATAGAGGGAGAAGATAGTGAGCAGAAAGAACGAATGAGAAGAAAGTGAGAAGCAACTAAAGAGCAAGAAACAGAGAATGAGAAGAGACAGCTGGAAAGAGAAAAATAAAAGAGTGAGGAGAGAGAGAGAGAGCGAGAAGTGAGAGAGAAGTGAGAAGTGAATACAGAAGGGAGAGCAAAGGAGAAGAGAGACAGAAGGGAAGAGACAGCTAGAAATGATAAAAGAGAGAATGAGAAGAGAGTGACAGAAGGATAATGAGAGGAGAGCAAAAGAGTGACATCACTCTAGCAATCAAGGGGTTAAAAGCTCAATTGAAATCAATGGCAATCTATGGAGACTTCTATGGGATAGCTGGTTTGCTCCAGATTTACACATGTTTTGCTTCCTGCAAGAGGCCATAAATCTTCTGTCAGCACTTTATCTCCTCGTGTGCAGTGGGACTGATGTACTAAGGAGAAGTAGAGCAATGCCAGAGGACAAATACAAATTCCTACTGATTTTAAATCAGACTTTGAGAGCCTGAGGGGCTGTGCAAACCATTGATGCATATTCCCTCTGGCTCTCGAAGGGGTAAACCCTTGAATGCTAGTGAGCTCTCCAACGTATTGGGTCATAATTAGTGTTGAGCGAGCACCCCGATGCTCGGGTGCTCGGGTGCTCTGACCGAGCACCGCCGGAGGCTCGAGTGCTCGGCCGAGCACCCGAGCCCCATTGAATTAAATGGGGCGACACGAGCATTACACCAGGCACCCCCTGCTCTGATGAGGGGAGGGTGCCTGGTCAATGCCCCCCTTCATCTCCACAATGCCCCTCTTCCACAATGTCCCCCTTCCACAATGTCCCCCTTCCACAATGTCCCCCTTCATCTCCGCAATGCCCCCTTCATCTCCGCAATGTCCCCCTTCCACAATGTCCCCCTTCCACAATGTCCCCCTTCATCTCCGCAATGCCCCCTTCATCTCCGCAATGTCCCCCTTCCACAATGTCCCCCTTCATCTCCGCAATGCCCCCTTCATCTCCGCAATGCCCCCCTTCCACAATGTCCCCCTTCATCTCCGCAATGCCCCCTTCATCTCCGCAATGCCCCCCTTCCACAATGTCCCCCTTCCACAATGTCCCCCTTCATCTCCAAAATGTCCCCCTTCATCTCCGCAATGCCCCCTTCATCTCCGCAATGCCCCCTACCTCCAGTCCCTGGTGGTCCAGCGGAGCGTCTGTAAGATCTGTGCCTCCTTCGGCACAGATCCCTGCCACCCGAACATGGCGGGCGAGAACATGGCGGTACTCGTACGAGTACCGCCATGTGCCGAGCAGAGCGATGCTCGAGCCGATCCGAGCATCGGCCGAGCATGCTCGCTCAACACTAGTCATAATACATTTGAGACATCTCTTTCATCCAGTCGGTTAAACCCCCAAGTATCTCCAGTGTCAACGTATCTTGTTACAATCACAAAAGCTAATAAAAACTAAGATTAACCCTTTGAGTGCCAGAGGGGTACGCAACGCATTGCAGAGCAATGCGTTGCGTAACCCTCTGGCACTCAAAGGGTTAAAACAAGAAAAAAAAGCCATAATTAAATAAATGGTAATTTGGTGGATTTTTATTTGTCCCCTATGGTGAAGTTGATGTGTTCTAGAATTGCCACATATCCCCACACATGATATAACGGCTGCACGTTTACACGTTCTACACGTATTAGTATTAGTCAGAATGAGATGAAACAGGGAAAACTAATAAATTGGAGGACATGTAAGGCTTTTCCTGTCTGCCTTGGCTGTGTATCTCCAGGCATGTTCTACTGCTCAGTCATTCAGATGAGCTGGCATCAATATGCATGCGCTCAATGGCCTTGATTGAATGGACTTCATTAAAACTGAGGGCCTCAACTCTTCTTTGAAATAATCAAAAGGACCTTTCTTAGAAAGGAAATGCTAAGGATAAATACAGAAATAAGATCCTGAAAAGGCGACGACAGAGTGAAAACAACTAGCAGGCCGAACAGAATATCAGGCATGAGAACGAGTTTCATTTCAATAGTTCACCCATCTTGTTGGGCAAGGACTGCTTCAAACATTGTATGCTTTATAAAAAACATTGCTTAACTAAACAAATATATGTTTTTGAAATTTACGCATCACCAATCATTCTTTTACATGTTAATCCTTGAAGAGCTTTGTTTACAAAGATTCATTTATAGAGCCATGTCGTTTGGAAAGGCGAAGGGGAACGCTGAGAGAAAGCGCCCATTGTTAGTTTTGTTACATTTTTTTTTAAATATCAAATCGCATTTGCTTAAAGAATTTATTGTTGGGGTTATAGACATTTAACAAACAGATCTTTTGAAGTGTAAATTGAATCAGTTCTTTAACTGTTGCAATTTATCTATTGAGAAGCATTGAGAATTGTAGTGGATTCATCTTTTGAGAACCAGGGGCAAGTTCAGCATATTGTGAACCAGTGTATTAAACAACTTCTTGTTTCTCAAAGGGATCTATCTATCTATCTATCTATCTATCTATCTATCTATCTATCTATCTATCTATCATCTATCTATCTATCTATCTATCTATCTATCTATCTGTCTATCTATCTATCTATCTATCTCGATCTTTCTTTCTTTCCCTATCAGCACTTGTGTCTGCATGCTGCTAAATGTGAGCACCACAAAGACTGCTAAACTGTATTCCTTATGCTTAAAGACAAAATATATATCTATGATTAACAGCACTCAAAGGCCTTGTAGCTAATCATAGGGTGCAAATTGTGCTTTGCTTGTCAACATTTTGATATTGATAAAGATCCCATGAAAGTGGATGCAATGTACTAATATGATTCGACACTAAAATAGGGTCTGGAATAGATATTTTTAGTGATGTGCCTGCCAAACAAAAGTTTACTAAGCTACTTACATTGAAATTGCTGAAGTAAAGGTATATGATTTTAAGGCTTACATGTAAGCACAAAAAATTAGCTGTGCTGGCAATTCATTCATCCCCCCTCCCCTGAATCTAAGAAATAAAACACAATTTGCACTTTTGATCGTGTCTAAGTACTATTTATCAAACTCTGATGAAAAGAGACCAGAATTTTGAGATGCTTTGCGGTCTAGTTACCAAAGTATTCTCTTGTATTATTTTCTAAGTGAATTGCATCAAGGTTCTTAGTGCTTTTTCCCATTTTGTTCACCACCCAATGCTATTCCATTGTAGCTTAATGGCCACAAGAGTTTTCAGCCTGTATTCGATGGCTGCACTGTACATAAAACATGCAGTTCCAAACTGAAACAGCTCCTCCAAGATTTTTTCATTATTTTATTATATATGCAAAAAATCTGGTTTTCTTCTTAGTAAATATGAAATTTCCTGTTCACCTTTTCGGTGTACAGAGCATCAATAATAGCCACACAGCTATTTTCACCACTTTAAAAATAATTTCAATTATAATATGTTATAAAGCAGTAAATCAATCAACAGTATTGATTATTTAACCATCTGAGTGACAGAGACATGTCCACTGTGTTGCAAAGCATTGTGCTGGATGACCTTCTATCACTCAAAGAGTTAACCCTTTCAGTGCCAGAGGGGTACACAACGCATTGCAAAGCAGTGAATTGCATACCCTCTGGCACTGAAAGGGTTAAAGATGCTAAAGAAGTCTCCCACACATTCCTTTGCAATGCACTGGAAATGTCTTTAGTATTCGAGGGGTTAAGCAATAGGGTGCAATGCTGGAAAAAACTAATAAACTTGTACACAAGGAGACAAAAAGCCATTAAAATTCTAAGCATAGAAAGGAAAAAAAAGAAAATTACAAATTCCTAATGCACATTTGAGTTGTGATTAAGGACACTTGAAGCAGATTATCCTGGTGAAAAGACAGGACAAAAGATGCTGCAGATTACACTGGTCAGGTGAGAACCTCTAACGTTCTCATGAAGAGATGGGGGAATCTATTATGTTTGAACCTTTGAGTGCCTCAGAGTTGCCACACTGATCTTAAAGTCAAAGGGTTAATTTCTCAATTATTACAGTTTAAAAAATCAAGCTGGTTGTACATCAGTCTGAGAGGGAAGTGAAGGGCAGACTGGTGCATTTCTGGACCAAGCCACAGGGTGTTTTCCATAGAGCAGGGTAGGCTTCTGCCTAGGGATCATAATTGTCAGGGTAGTCTCAGTCTTGTTGGCCACACCCACAGACAATGACAAAGAGATTAAACCCCTCTTTTAAACCAAATTGAGTTTTGAGAATTTTAGGGTCCCCTTGCTGCAGTTGACTCCTTCTTTGATGGGGCATAACAACAGGGGGGAGCAGATGGTGCAGTTGTGATGGGACCCAGCACACAATGGGGTCATTGGCTCTGCTATCCTGCATCAGCTTCCTGTCTTCACCTGTGGTCTCTGACATCATCACACATGACCACTGCAGCCAAAAAGGTGAGAATAGTCTGTGAGCCACTTCCTTTTCTTTCATGGTCACTTTGAGCAGCAGAAAGGTGTCCAACAAATGTGCTGGATACCCCTCTGACACTAAAAGAGTTAACTATAAACATGTGGGTCATGAATCATGATTCGGCAGCTCCCTGATGCTGCCAATGAATTGCTTTTCCTCTCCATCTTTCAGTGTCTTTCTAAGACCTTCTGAGATCCTCTGATGGTGAGGGGGTCTAATTTTAGCCATTTTAACTATTCACTTACTTTTGGGCTGTGCCATTGATATGAAAATAAATTCCTTAATTATATAGATTAGTTTTGTTGTGGAATAGTTGTTTGTAAGCTTAGATCCGCTGCTTGAACAGTGTATTGTAATAAGACATTGAGAAGAATGTGCAGATCCACCAGCACAGCTTATTTGCTGTATTATACATAGGCCCACAATTCCAGTGCATAGATATGTTTATGTGCACTCCCATTAGCACACACAGGTGCACACACTTCACCAGAGCATAGCTTTAAAATGGCAAAGACCTGAACATCACACCTATAGCAGGCGTAAGAACAGATTTTGCTTTGGCTTCTCCCTGTGCCCTTTTAACGCTTCACCAGCATAATACACTCCTCACTTAAAAGGAAAATAAAGCTTACATTGTGTTTGTATAATTAAAGAGTGTGACTGATTCTTTTAACACTCTTTATTTTGGGAGATATTTTTTTTTTACTCTCCTCTCTTTCCCTGGTGTCAACCATTTCCTTCTAGTTAGGGTACTGTCAAATGAAATTCAGTGGTTACCATAATAGCCTGCCAGGAATATCACTCTCTCTGTGAGTTGTTTTAATGCTTTCTGTGCCCTGTCTAAGTTTTAATCAGCACAGGGGAGGCATCTCACACAGAAACAAGTGTCTCTGTGTGAGTAATTCTCTGGGTGGGTTAGCATGGCAACCATTTGATTGCAACAACCAGTCTGCTTAATAGGAAGAGGCAGATGCTAACAAATAAAGAAGAAGGAGAAGTGTATAAAAGAGAATTAACCACCAAACTACTGGATATTAAAGAGTGTGACTGACTTCTTTAATAGTTTACATTGCAATGAGACAAAAAACATATATTACCATTACTCTAAGAGCAATCCAAGGTCTAAAAAGTAGTGAAAAAAATGCATTGATAATGCTGCGGTAACACTGAGAAATGCGTAAGCACGGCCAATTCTATAGTTTTTAATACATTACTTTTATTGAATCATGGAAAGAGGTGTGTGTCTTCAGTTGCACAGTTATCCCAAATAGAAAAAGGTGTTTTCTCCATATGCTCATTTGTCAGTATCTTGGAGTATTTCCATATTGACAACCACAACACGTGAGTGCATTTTCAATAGCTTTTATTCATTATTGAGGTGCATGAGGTATATTCATTATTGAGGTGCATGAGGTATATTTTGTTGTACTTTTGTTTCTTCTTTACCTGCAAACTCTAAAAAGGCTCCTCAGGTAGACATAGAAGCACATGTAGAGATATGTTTTTACAATCCCAGACAACAGGAGAATAAGCAAAAGAGACAGGAAGCAAGCATTCACAGAAGATATGTGTGTGTGTATGTTTGGGAGGAGAGAGAGAGAGAAAGAGAAGCTACATCATAGTTAGGCCAGTAGCAAAAGCTTGAGGGAGGTCTGAACAGAATTTAAGACTGGGAGTCAAAGCCAAGGAATTGAGAAACAGGTACTAGGGATTGGATGGTGCTACCAAACAAGGCCAGATCAACTATATAGCAACAGTAGGTCAAAAAGTTTTTGAGTCATCAGTAGAGACTTGTGCAGCTGATTAGGGATAGTCACAGCTATGAGCTTGGTTCTGAGAACTAGTGCAGAAGACAAGAAGTGGTGAGACCAGGGTGCTGGGGTTATATAACAAATGCAGCAGATCAAGAGAAACTAGGGATGAGAAAGTAGGCTATGTTCAACACAGTAGGTCAAACTAAGAACAGGGGTATTGGCTTAGGATGGGTCTGGGAGCCGAGTGAAACTTACGTATGCTTGAATGGTGCCTAACAGAGAGCTAATTGTATGCAGTACACTCACTGACCTTGAGAAAGCCTAGAGGACACACAGATACGACTATAACATTCAGAGGGTGAACAACTAATTTTCACATTTCAAGACAAACTTAATGAGGTGCTGGGAATCTACTGGAAGTAAATAGCAGACTAGGCAGGACTCACTCATCACAATATTCATTAAGGCATGTAACAATTAAACTACTGAAGAGCATAGGGGACTGTGTATTGGGAGGCTGAGTAGTTATTAGAGTTAACCTGTGTGATTATGCCTGGGTTATCTTGATGATATAGCAATGTTTAGTAGGATGTGGGAGGAGCATGTTATCCAGCTGTTTAAGAGAACCATATAATTTGACAGCAACTAAGAACCAATTGTACATCAGTCTTACATAATCCTTAGAAAGCAATATATCTTAAGTAACTTTTTTAACCTCAACCACTCTATCACAATTTCTTTAAAGTATTTTTTTTTTAACATTTCTTTATTAAATACCGTAACATATTTAAATATTTCGGTTATATCGCCTTCTCCCTTCTATCTCCAGGCTATAAATATCATGACCTTAGAGTCTATCAAGGTATGTTTTGCAATTTAGCCCATGCACAATTTTAGTTGCCTTCATTCAATAGTCCCACTTTTATTGCTGTTCTCCTGAAGATTTGGTTTCCAGACCACTACACCATACGCTATGTGAAGTTGAACTGGAGACCTGTTAAATTACATTAGGACCTCTCTCTTTATGTCTTTAATGTCTTTCAATCACTATATGATATTGTATCTTGCTGACTTTACCCATGGACTTGCTGCATTGCTGGCCTACCATTAAGTCATCAGATATAACATATCCTGTTATCAGCAGAGTACTATAAATATTTTTTGTCTGTGCATTATTTTGCATTTTGGGTATTTTATTTTAAATCCCATACTATTGTCCATTCCTCTACCTTCTCATTTGATTTACCCCATCCAGGAATGTAAATCCTGCTACAGATCGTAGGATGAAAAAAAGCATAACTTTCTTTGAAGCTTAGCAGTAATATCACTAATACAGATATAATTAAACAGGGGCACACAGCCCTAGAGTTAGGGTTGGCAGGGGTCTTATATTTAGGGGACAATGAGGGAAGAGGGCTGAACTTGACAAGGTACTGAGGTAGTTAATTATAGGAGACTGATGAGCTAAAAAAATGTTTCTAAAATATTTACATAGAAATATACATGGACCTTTTCATGATTGAAACATTTTATTAGCACTGCTAACATTTCTTAGAAACAATGAATACATTAATTAGCACATTTTTATTAGCATTGCTATTTTTTAACAAATGTAACTTTATTAGCATTGCTAACTTTTCTTACAGTAAATGCAAATATTTATTAGACTTGCTTTTTTTTTTTTAAACAATTACAAATGTATCACCAACGTGATGTATTCTATGAGCTATCCAAAGTTGTTTAATAAGAAATTGGAGTTTTTAGGTGAAACATTACTTTTAATCATTATTAAATGACAAAGACAATCATAACCTGATCTTTGTTTTAAAAGTATAATTTTATTAAATAGACCCCCCCCTAGAGCAATAGAGGGTGATTGAGGCCCTCCAGCTGCTTCCATACTACAACTACCATCGTTCCCTGATAAATTTTGGCTCTCACAGTCTCTCTGACCAGAGCTGGAAGTGGACGTGGATTTTTACTGCAGATTCACATGCAGGGCCATAGATAAGGTAGGGTTACTTCCCAACATACTCTCACACTCTCACAGGCACACACACAAACACACACACACACACCTTGGTGTGCTACAAGGAAACCACAAAGTGACATCGTAAACAGAAAAACATTGCATAGTTTATTAACAATGCATCTGCATTAGAAATACAACACTATATATTATATGAGACAATTAAATATTTTTAATACTAGACTATAGAAAAATAACTGTAACAATAAGATTTGTTGGGTGCTTCTTCCAGGAAGCACCATAAATAAATTATAAATATATAAATTACATTTTATAAATATCTAGGTATGACTTTATCCACTTTTTATCCCAGAAAAATAAGTAAATTAAGAGTTATGTACAACCTGATATTATCCCATGAGGCACAAGGTTTAACAGCTGTGAATGTTCTGAAGTTCACTTTGTCCTCTCCATGATTTTATTTTTAGGAGGAAGCTTTGGGTTTGTTTTGGATCTGTGTTTCTTCCTTTTATTTTTGTTTTTTCTGTTGGGATTCTTGGAGGATGATTTAGCAGAGTGAAGTGGCGAACCCCTTGTCTCTGTTCCTGTCCCACTTTGCTCCCCATCAACCAAAAGTCTAAGGTCCTCATCCAAAAACCAGGAAAGGTTCAGCAGGACGTCCGCATGTAGACACTTTGCAGATACTGTCATTGTGTACTTGATCAGATGACTTCTACAGGTCTCCAGTAAGGAGGGGCTTGACACTTTGTAAGTCTGAGACATGTTGCAGAACAGGGATTCTTTGAGAACAGTGAATATCTCCAAATTTCTGTCCACAAGATCAGACCTGCTCAAATTCTGTAGGACCTTTACAGCCAAGGAGACCCTGTGTAGGGTGAGATTCAGCCTCTCACTCCCGTTAATATCACACTCTGGAAACCTCCTTAGAAGCAGCTTCTGATCACATTTCTTTGTATTTTCATGTTGCTTCTGCAGCTCCCTGACTGCTCTCATATCGCTGGGTAACACAGACTTGTATCTGGACAAGTTACAGTGTCTTCTGTACGGGTTTCCAGTCACTGTGCCCAATAGGATGGTGAGCACTGTCACCATGGCCATTTTATTACTGATCTCCATTCTTGTTCTTGTAGAGAGTGCCTGTTATATCCAGGTATAAAGATCTTCTGTATTATTTCCATCTTTTCTCTTTTATACCTAGATGTCCAGTTGAAAAGAAAATTCATTTTACAAATGTAATGGTCTGTTTCTGTATGTCTGGATCTGTGTGGGATAAATATTACAGGAGAAGTAATAGGTGCACTGGGAACTTCTATTGAGCTTTCACTTTCCATACTGTGCAGGTGAAGTGATGTCACATGTTTACAGGGAGGGAATTCCCCATCACACTGCAAGCACCTAACATCGCTTACATACTTTCACATTTGTACAGATGAATTCCCTTCCCAGACTGTCACAGACCTGTCTACAATATCCAGGCAGGTGTGAAACAGAAGGAATGCCCCTCTATTTTTCTTCCCAATTCTTCTATTTCCCTTCCTATTTTCATCTTCTTTTTCTTTTCCTCTATTACTTTCCATCTCCCTCCCCTACTCCATCTGCTCCATATTCACTCCCAATTCATAGCCCCAGATACTTCTCTCCTTTGTTACTCATCCCAAACTTCTTCTTGTCCTTTTCCTTTCCATTCCTGCTTCCCCACTCCCCTCTACTCTGTAATGCTCTCTCCATCATCTGCATCAAGATCGGTTCACTTTTAGTGACACATACATAAACTATTAGTCTATGACTGAGTTGAGTATTTGAATGTATTTTACTGGCTTCTGTCAGTATGCTTGCATAATGAGTAGTGAAAAACTAGTGGTTTAACATGGATTTTATTGCAAGACCGGGGGCTGTATTATGCTTTACTTTCTTTCTTTACTCCAGATAGCGGCAACATTTTACAGTACAAATGGAAAATAACAAAGAGTAGGGTACAGTATAACTGGCTCCGCCCCTACGTACTCTACACAATCACATTCCATAGCTCCGTATAATACTAATCCCATCTGGAACAACATCCTCTTTCTTTGCTACTCCAGATAGCATAAATATTGCACTTCTAGAGTTAAGACAATATAATTTTTCTATATATATATATATATATATATATATATATATATATAATAAATTGAAGAAGGGCAGCACCCGTGGGTCTTTTTCAAGGATAACCGAATTTATTAGTTTGCAAAAAAATTCGGTTATCCTTGAAAAAGACCCACGGGTGCTGCCCTTCTTCAATTTATTCTATACAATAGGTTTGGGATTGTGCACCTGGGCATACACTATCTTTTTAAGGGAGAGTGCATTCCATTTATGAATTTTCTATATATATATATATATATATATATATATATATATATATATATATATATTTAATTTTCAAATAAATCTGCATTATTTTATTTTTATCTTCTTTGCTTTCCAAGTTTCCTTCGTTATGTCCCCTTTCAGGACGTTTTATATTTTTAGATTTCATCCTTTTTTATTTTGTATCTTTTACTTTGCCTCATGTTTTCGTTATATTTATTAGTTGCCATTTGTTTTCTTGGGTCTGGTGATTCCTCTCGATCCGCACGCTGCTTCACCAAAGTGGAAGCGGCTGAGGCCTGTCTCTTCCGGCGGATCTAACATTAAGCGTCGTCTGTCAGAAGACATCGCTGGCAGCCATTTTGTTTTTGGGCAAATTATGTTTCCCTTTATTGCGCATGCGTAAAACTCAGTTCTGACTGCTAGGTCAGTGAAGTAAGGAGTCGGAGGTTTATAGTTTTCTGTGAATATTTTTTTGTATAAATTTAATTTTTCATATATAGTAAATCTTTATATTAGTGGGTATTTGGTTTGACTGAGTTACTGTTTTCCTCTGATTGGAATCTTTATTCCTAATTTATATAAAAAATCTGGAATGACACTTTTTGGTAAAATCAAACCCTCATCTCCCAAAAAATCTTTAGAAGTATCTATGGGAGAAAGTTATGGTAAAAAGAGGAAAATTAAATCAAAACATTGTATTTCTAATGAATATTAAAATAATACCTCATATTACGATTCTGCTCGCAAATCTAGCTTAAAATCTAGTGGTTCACCTCCACATTTTAAACCCTCGACTCGGGAGGTGACAATACCAAGAAAAAATGGAAAATCTCGCCAAAAACCTGATTCATACAAAATGTCTTCTTCCTCTGAAGACATTTATGATTCAGACGATGATAACACTGATTCCTCAGAATCAGAATGTCAAGTTTTTCCTGATCCAAAAAAGTTTAAAATTTCAGAAGCCTCTAAAGATCAGGATTCTGGATCTATTCTAGATGTTCATGGTCAACCAATGTTTCATCCTGAAGGAATAAAGCACCCCAGATCATCTGAATGGATGCCGAGAGATAATGTATTTAAATACATTGATTTTTGGATCAGGAAATCTCTTGATAACAGGGCCAGAAATAAATTAAGGGCAGAATGCCCCAGGCCTTCTATTTTCAACACTTGTGAGACTCCTATTTTGGACCACGTTTAATTCAGTTTTTAACTAAATCAGGGAAAGATCCTAAAAAAGGTATTGTCAGAAATCTAAAAATCTGTCAGGATAAACTACTAGATGTAGTTGGACCTCTTGCCATAGCCTTTGATATGACGGAAGAAGCCATCTCAAATAAAAATCCCTTGGATCTTGATATTTTGAGAGGTTGGCTCCAAAGGGCATTTTATTTATTGGGTAACTCCAACACTGCCCTTTCTGTTGAGAGAAGACATTCTATTCTTTTTAGAATTGACCCTAAATTATCTGAAATGGCTTCATCTGAAGCGGGTCCTAAAGCCAAGGGGCTACTTTTTGGTGACTTGTTCATCAAAGATTTAGGTAATTATGTCTCTACCTTCACAGCCTTGGATAAGGCTCAAATTTCAATTAGGAAAGTCTTCAATCCCAGAGTTTTTGGGAAGGCCGGGAAAAAGGGGGTTGCTTTCCCAGCCGATCAAATCAGGGACCATCACGGGGACGATCAAATTTTCAACAAGACCCCTCAAACTATGAAAGAAGAACTGAATATCCGGAGATCAGGGGTCCTCATCCATTCTTCCCTCAAAAAAGCCAAGTTTGGAGAGCCAAATTCAACAGAGGAGCTTCCCGTTCCAGACTGTTCACAGGTAAGTCTTTTCCCCTTTCCTTATCTTGTTCCAGAGAAAGTGGGTCTCAGACTCACCCTCTTTCTCCAAATGTGGTCTCAGATAACTTCGGATCAATGGATCCTTCAAACAGTTTCAGGATACCACATAGAGTTTTCACTCAACCAGTTCAAACTCAGATATCCCCTTCTTTCCTCTACTGAAAAGAGGAGAGTCTTTTGGTGAATTCAGAGGTCCAAGCTTAAAGAAAAAAAGGAGCCATTGTCCAAGTACCGCTGGATTTTCATGGGTACATAAGCAATATTTTCTTGGTAAAGAAAAAAGACTCAGGCTTACGTCTTGTGATCAGTCTAAAAGAGTTAAATTCTTATGTCATGTACAGGCACTTCAAAATGGAAGGGATTCATTGTCTAAGGGATCTGTTGATTCCATTGGATTGGATGGTGAAGTTGGATCTCAAGGATATTTATTTGACTGTTCCTATGTCTCCTCATCATCAGAGTTTCCTTCAGTTTTTCTGGAGGGAGAAAAAGGGGCAATTCACTTGCTTCCCTTTCAGCCTTTCTTCAGCCCCTTGGTGTTTCACGAAGCTGATGAAGCCAGTAGTATCCTTTCTGAGAGGCAGGGGAATTTGGATGATCATCTATTTGAACGACATGTTAATCATGTCTCAGAATCCTCATCTATTGAAGGACCAACTTGACTTAAGTGTCCAATTGTTGATTCAACGCGGTTTCCTTATAAATTGGGAAAAATCCATCCTAATTCCGACCCAAATGATAGAGTTTCTAGGGTTTACAGTAAACTCTTTAACATCATCTCTTCTGCTTCCAAAAAAGAAATTGAAGTTGATAAGAAAAGAAATAAAATCCATTTTGATAAAAGATCTCATCTCTTTAAGAACCATAGCAAGAATTGTGGGCCTCTTGTCGGCATCAGTTCAAGCTATCTTCCCAGGGCCGTTACATTACAGAGCTCTACAGAGATTGAAAACTCTCCATCTCAGTAGAGGTCTGAATTATACAGACATGGTTCCTCTTTCTCTAGAAGCGTGAGACGAACTGATTTGATGGTTAAACCACATGGAAGCTTGGAATGGCAAAGCCATTTTCGGTTTGTCCCCAGATTTTGTTATAGAATCGGATGCAAGTTCGGTGGGTTGGGGAGCTCGTTGTGGAAATCTTACTACAGGAGGAAAATGGTCAGATCTAGTGATGATCGAGCACCCCGATGCTCGGGTGTTCGGGTGCTCTGGCCGAGCGCCCCCGGAGGCTCGAGTGCTCGGCCGAGCACCCGAGCCCCATTGAAGTCAATGGGAGGACTCGAGCATTACACCAGGCACCCCCTGCTCTGATGAGGGGAGGGTGCCTGGTTCATAGGAAAAGGTCAGAAAATGATGGAAACACCACAGAATGGTTCAGGGACAGCATAGGGAGGATGTCTGGATGCATCTTGGACTCCAACGTCGCTGCTGGGAACGATGTTTCGCCCGTAGTACGCCATTTTTACAGACTGACCGTAAAACACACAAAAAGGAAGATAAAAACTAATCTGCGGCTAGGCACACTAAACAATATGTGACGCTAATCTGCGGCTAGGCACACGAAACAGAATGTGACGCTAATCTGCGGCTAGGCACACGAAACAGAATGTGACGCTAATCTACGGCTAGGCACAGTGAACGGAATATGTGACGTTAATTTGTGAATTTGCACACTAAACAGAATGTGACAATAATCTATGGCTAGGCACACGTTTAAAATGGCCCTTTTTGTCGATGCATTGTAAAATCATTGGCCCTGTGCACCTAACAGAATATGTCAGCTTGTCACTGCACTGTGAAATATTTGTCCCTGTGCACCTAGTACAATGTCACCTTAGAACATGTCCCCCCCCACAAAAAAATGAAATTCTGCCACCCCCAAAAAAAAATTAAATGCTGCCCCCACACACAACAGTCCTAAAAAGGACTTTTGGATCTTGAAAGAGTTTCAACAATTTTATTCTCCCTACACTGACTTCCTGTGCATCTAGTATTATATGTCACCTTTCAAATATCCCCCCCACAAAAAAAAGGAAATTGTGCCCCCCCAAACAAAATATAAATGCTGCCCCCACACACAACAGTCCTAAAAAGGACTTTTGGGTCTTGAAAGAGTTTCAACAATTTTATTCTCCCTACACTGACTTTCCCTGCCTAAGCGCATCTCTCCCTGGCTAAGAATGAGCCGAACTCGCGCGTCGGGTGCTATACAGCACCCGATCACGGGTTCTGGCCAGCCAATCAGTGTAATGCCAGCAGCCAACATGGCTGCTGGCATTACACTGATGTCAGAGCCTCCCCGCACGTTTATTGGCTGCGCAGCCGCGAAACGTGCGGGGAGGAGACCCGAACATGGCGGGCGAGCACATGCGGTACTTGTACGAGTACCGCCATGTGCCGAGCAGAGCGATGCTCGAGCCGAACCGAGCTTCGGCCGAGCATGCTCGCTCATCACTAGTCAGATCTCGAATGACATATGCATATCAATTGCTTAGATTTGTTACCTGGATCATTCATGATCAAGAGTTTTTCCAAAGGCATGTCAAATTGTTGTATTCTTTTGAAGATGGACAATGTACCTGCAGTCAGGTATATCAATCATCTGAGAGGCAGGAAGTCGAAAACTTTGTCCAATTTAGCAAAGGACTTCTGGCAATTTTGTCTCGACAGAGACATCTCCATTTAAGCAGAATATCTCTCAGGTCTTTCCAACACTATCGCAGATGGGAACTCGATACGTCTTTTGGATTTCAGTGATTGGACTCTTCATGAGTCCATTTTCAGGAAAATCAATTTCCTTTGGGGTCCGTTATACATAGACCTGTTTGCTTCAAGACTGAATTCTCGTTTGCCAAGATTTTTCAGTTGGAGACTGGATCCAGAATCTCTGGCTTCAGACACGTTTCTTCAATCATGGAGCGAGAACAGGAATTATGCCTTTCCTCCTTACGAGATGATTCCCAGGGTCATTCTTCAAGTGAGGAAACAGAGGGCCACGTTAGTGTTGATCACTTCATTCTGGACGGTTCAACCTTGGTTCCCTCCACTTTTGGAGTTGTCAATAGATTTCCCTCGAATTCTTCCCATTTTTCCTCAGTTGTTGACGGACCCTCTGGGGAATCCCCACGAGCTTCTACTTTCAAATCAATTACACCTGATGGTGTGGCTAATTTCAGGGGTCCCTGGTGTGTCGATGGACTTTCGGAATCAGCTTTTAACCTCATATCCGAAGTTTGGGTTCCAGGAACCCGAGAGTGTTACAAATATTGCTGGTCGACATGGTCTCGTTGGTGCTTGGAACGGGGTTTGGATCCCGTTTCTTCCAATTTAACATCTGGTTTGAATTTCCTCTCTGATTGTTTTCAGCAGGGTAAGGCTTATAAGAGTATCAATTGCTATAGGTCTTCGATTTCTGCAGGTCATTGCCATATTGTTAATCTCCCTAAGGGTCAACATCCCCTAGTCTGTAAACTTATGAAAGGCATTAAGTTATCTCAACCTCCATCTGCCAAATATAGCAGTGGTTCTGAGATTTCTTGAATCTTGGCCAGAAAATGATACATTGTCTCTTAAACAGCTGTCAGCGAAACTTACCATGTTACTGCGTCTAATCTCCTTTCGTAGGGTTTCAGATGTTAGAACCTTAGATGTAAATTCACATTCTTTTGCACCAGGTGGTGTTATTTTTCAGATTTTTAGGAGAACTAAAACTCTGTCTAAACAAATTTTTTATCCACCTTTCCCACAAAAATCTCAGCTTTGTGTGGTTCAATGTTTACAAGCATATGAAATAGCTACTTCTAATATTAGACCGTTAAACTCTGCTCAATTGTTAATTTCGTTTAAGAAACCTCATCTTCCTGTTTCTTCAGCCACTTTGGCTAGATGGATCCATTGGATTATGTAGTTAGGTGATATCGATGTCTCCCTTTTTGGGGCACTTTCCTCTAGAGGTGCTATGGCCTCCAGATCTCTTTTGTCTGGAGGGTGCCTCAAAGACATTCTTAAAGCGGCTGATTGGTCCAGGGAATCCACTTTTAAGTCTTTCTATCTCCAACCTATTTCTCATGTATCTGCAAATGTAATTGATCAGCTTTAAACTAGCATAATAGAGCCGCCGGTCTTGCAATAAAATTCAAAGATTTTCCTTACTCCATGAAGGAAAGTCAGGATTTTATTAAAGACATCAAAGAAAGAGGATGTTGTTCCAGATGGGATTAGTATTATACAGAGCTATGCAATATGATTGGTGTAGAGTATGTAGGGGCGGAGCCAATTATACTGTACCATATTCTAAGTTTTTTCTATTGTTATTTTTCATTTGTACTGTAAAATGTTGCTGCTATCTGGAGTAAAGAAAGAAAGTAAAGCATAATATTCGCCTCCGTGTCTTTAATAAAATCCTGACTTTCCTTCATGAAGTTAGGAAAATCTTTGAATTTTGTTAAACACTCCTTCTCCACTTATACACTGCTCCAAAACACACACACACGCATACTCTATTCTTGTCAGACATACATTGCAAGTTCTTCCGTTACACACACACAGACATACACCTACACACATGCCCAAATAAAATATCTCCTTTTGTCACACACATGTACTCACTCTCAATCTCTCTCTCTCACACACACACACACACACACACACACACACACACACACACACTATCACGGTCCCCGTGATTCCCTGTCAATCTTGCTTGGTGTTATCTGTGCATTGGAGGAGGCTGATTGGCCCGCCCAGGATGTGCCTTTATATACTGGGGTCATGGCACCTGTCAGATGACCTTTCCTGGTGTTCCTGATCCTGCTTCTTGTTGCTGTGTTCCTGCGTTCCTGTGTACCGACCCGGCTCATCTGACTATTCTGCTCCGTGATTGACCCGGTTCTGGCTGATGACCCTGCTCCGTGATTGACCCGGTTCTGGCTGACGACCCTGCTCCGTGATTGACTCGGCTCTGGCTGACTACTCTGCTCCGTGATTGACCCGGTTCTGGCTGATGACCCTGCTCCGTGATTGACCCGGTTCTGGCTGACGACCCTGCTCCGTGATTGACTCGGCTCTGGCTGACTACTCTGCTCCGTGATTGACCCGGTTCTGGCTGATGACCCTGCTCCGTGATTGACCCGGTTCTGGCTGACGACCCTGCTCCGTGATTGACTCGGCTCTGGCTGACATTCCTGCTTCGTGTATTGATCCGGTTCCGGCTGACGTTCCTGCTCAGTGATCTGATCCTGTGTTCCAGTGTGATTCCGGTCGCCTTCCGGCGACATTCTGAACAGTGTTTGTGTCGCTCTGACTAATCATCTCTCTATATACCGAGCTGTTGCCTTTGTTGCTCAGAGTCTGTCCTCATAGCACTGCTGAGCTGTAGCCTCCAATACCGAACTTGCATTAACCCTTGCTGTGCTTGTAGCCTCCGTTTATGAGCCTATCCTCTTACACTTGCCAAGCCTGTGGGTTTCCGTTCGAGCCATTAACACTTCCTGAGCCTGTGCTGTTAAGACCTAGCCTATCTATTCACACTAACAGAGCAGTTGTCCGTTCCAGTGCTCGGGCAGCACCGCGGTGGCGTCGGTTGGTGTTGGTACCTCCAGTTTGCTCTTGCAGTGTGTGTTCTGTACGGCACCGGAAGGGTGTCCCGGCTCTGGTCTCCAAGTGCTCAATGTGTTACGCTATCCACCGCACTACTAGTGCTCTGGCTCGTTAATTGCTTGTGTTGCTTCGTACTGACACCCCAGGGGTGTTTAGGGCTCTGGTCCTGTTGGCACACGCAGGGTTACTTCCGAGTGAGTGTTAAGGGCGATTCAGGTTCTGGTTCTATTTGCTCTGGCAGTAGCTTTCCTCCTGTTATCCCACTAAGGTGGTATTGGCTCAGCTCTGGTCGATCTTTCTGGTCTGTTGGGGAATTCCATTGCACAGCTTTTTAGAGTGATTCAGTTCAGTCACACAATACGCCTTCCTCCACACCATCAAGAGACTGATATTACCTCCTGGGCGTTGGCTAATCAATTTTACTGAGACTGTTCAGTTTCTCTACATTTACCCCTGTATGTCACTTTCCTGACCTGTATATTTCATTATACATACTTGGGCCTGTATATTGTCATTACCACTTATACCTGTCCTGGCCCCCAGGGGCGCTGTTCATTAACCATTATTTCAATAAAACTGTGTTTTTACTTTTTACCATTGTCTCAGTGTCAGAAAACTGTAACAGTACGGAAGGGCCATGACCTCAGACGGTAAAGGTGACGGTAATACACAGAACCTCCACTGGAGGATGGATGTTCACGAGCAACGCCTGGACCAGTTGGCACTGGCCAGTTGGTACTGGCCATGCAAACCTTACTAGAACGTATGGTACAGCTTGATAAACCTAACCAAAATCCGGTGGTCCCCCCAGTTCTGACACCGGATAACGTTAATGGGCAAATGATGGCTCCCTCCAGAAGTTTAACGGTGGCGGCGCCGTTTCTGTTAAGATATAATGGCGAACCCACTCTGTGCAGGGGGTTTATTAACCAATTAGAGATATTCTTAGAACTGACACCTCATGCCTTCCCAAACGACCGTAGCAAGGTGGGGTTCATGATATCTCTATTAACTGGTAAAGCCCTGGCATGGGTAATACTTTATGGGAAAAAGCTAAACCATGTACTCTGAACTTTCATGAATTTGTCACAAAGTTCTGGAGAGTATTCGAGCTACCTGGGAGAGCTACCTCTGCTGCCAAAAATTGATGGAAATACAGAAGGGCGATCGTACTGTGGGCGATTACGCAATAGAATTTTGGATACTGGCAGCAGAAGTAGGTTGGAATAATGAGGCACTGGTGGCAGCCTTTGCCCAAGGGTTATCAGACCCTATTAAGGATGAGATTGTGGCCAAAGAAGTCTCTACTGATTTGGATGAGTACATAGACTACGTAATGCTCATTGATACCAGTATGCGCGAAAGGCACCTGGCAAAGAGGGCAAGAGCCAGAACCTATGGGCACGATAGGTCTTTAAACCCACCCTTGCCTCCCAATCCTCCTGACTGGGTACCCAAACCGGGTGAGCCTATGCAAATCGGGTTCACTAGACTTTCTAAGGAGGAGCGAGCACACCACAAAAAACAGGGGCTATGTCTATATTGTGGTAAAAATGGACACTTACTACGTACATGTCCGGTACGGCCGGGAAACGCACGCACCTATGGTACCTTGGGGTACAGGCCCTAGGTGGTGTACAATCGTCCCCAGATCCCTATTCCAAGAAACCCACCATCCTGGTGAGTTTTCTCCTAGGTGACCAAGCTGTGGAGGTACTAGCTCTGGTAGATTCTGGCGCAGCAGGCTATTTCATGGACCAAGCTTTTGTTGAGACACACTATATTCCTCTGTCTAAAAGAGATACTCTTCTAGCCATTGAAGCTATTGATGGCAGACCTCTTGAACCAGCCCTCATCACTATGGAAACTACCCTCATTACTATGTCTATTGGGGTTCTCCACAAGGAGGAGGTACGTTTCCAGATTATACACTCACCCCATCATGCGGTCATTCTGGGGTTCCCCTGGTTATTGTTGCACAATCCCCAGTTTGACTGGCAAAGATGTGAGGTTAAGTCTTGGTCTGAGTACTGCATTGGTCATTGCCTGTCTCATCCAGTCAGGATCATGTGTACCTCTCCCTCTGCACCAGCTGAATACAGTGAGTTCAGTGACGTATTCAGTAAAGGAGAGGCTAGCACATTGCCGCAACATAGGCCGTATGATTGCGCTATTGATTTGCCCCCGGGGGTGGTGCCACCGAGGGGTAGGACATACCCATTGTCCTGTGAGGAGAATAGGGCCATGGAGGAGTACACTGAGGATGCCCTCAAATGGGGAATCATTCGCAAATCATCCTCTCCGGCAGGTGCAGTTTTTTTTTTTTGTGAAAAAGAAAAGTGGCGAATTACGACCATGTATTGATTACCGTGGACTTAATAAGCTCATGTCCAAGAATGCGTACCCCATTCCACTCATTACGGAGTTATTTGACAGGTTGAAAGGCTCCTCTATATTTACGAAACTCGATTTACGTGCCGCCTACAACCTGATTAGGATCAGTGCCGGAAATGAGTGGAAGACGGCGTTCAATACTAGGTCTGGCCACTATGAATACTTGGTGATGCCATTTGGCTTATGTAACGCACCTGCCATATTTCAAGAGTTCATCAATGATATCCTCCGCGATATGTTACAGTCTTGTGTAGTCGTATACCTTGACAGTATATTGATTCACTCTATCAATTTAACCCAGCACATCCAGGATGTCTCAGAGGTGTTTCTTCGGTTACGCAAGAACAAAGTGTTCTGTAAATTAGAAAAATGTGAATTTCATTGTTCCAAGGTACCCTTCTTGGGTTTTGTAATATCTAAGGTAGGCATTGCCATGGACCAAGAAAAGTTGGCAGCAGTCCTACAATGGCCACGACCCAAAGGGTTAAAAGCTATCCAACGATTCTTGGGCTTTGCCAACTATTACAGAAAATGTATTCAGAACTATTGTAAAACCTCTCTCTGACCTCACGCACAAGGGCGCTAATCCCTCTCAATGGTCTGAGGCAGCTGAAAAGGCCTTTGAAACTCTCAAATCTGCATTCGCTTCTGCTCCTATACTGTTCCACCCTAATCCCTCCCTGCCGTTCACGTTAGAGGTCGATGCCTCTGAGGTTGGGGTAGGGGCAGTTCTTTCCCAATGCCCCAAGGAGGGTGGCAACCTGAGACCATGTGGGTTCTTTTCCAAGAAACTATCTAGTGCCCAAAGCCATTACAAAATTAGTGATAGGGAATTGATGGCTATCATCCTGGCATTAAAGGAATGGCGACATCTTTTGGAGGGCACAAGAACCCCGGTACTAATTCTTACGGACCATAAAAACTTGATTTACCTTTCAGAGGCTAAAAGGCTGTCATCTCGCCAGGCTAGGTGGGCCCTGTTCCTGTCAAGATTCAGTTTCATAGTGTCCTACTTGCCTGGGTCTAAGAACGTTAGGGCAGATGCACTATCTAGGCAGTTTTACATGGACATTGAGAGGGATGAAGCCCCGGTTCCTATAATTCAGCCAGATAGGATTCTGGCTATGATTCGCACCAGTATCACTTCGCCACTGGGGGAGCAAATCTTGGCATCTCAAGCTTGGGCACCTCCTGAAACCCCAGTTGGCAAGTGCTTTGTGGATGAGCCTTTCCGTACCCGTTTACTCGAGACCTATCACTCATCTAAGGCAGCTAGGCATATTGGGAGGGACCAGCTGACATGGTCATTATCACGAACATTTTTTTGACCCTCTCTGAAAGCTGACTGTTCTGCATTTACTGCTGCCTGTGCCACCTGTGCCCGTGCTAAGACTCCCAGACATCTCCCAGTGGGGCTGCTCCAACCAGTGCCTAATGGCGAACACCCTTGGTCCCACATATCTATTGATTTTTTGGGAGAGTTGCCAGTATCTAAGGGCTATACGTTTATCCTGATGGTGGTAGATAGGTTCTCTAAGATGGCTCATTTCATGCCCCTCTCTGGCCTTCCTTCGGCCTAGGAATTGGCAATAGTTTTTGCCCGAGAAGTATTTCGCTTGCACGGGGTTCCCAGAGTGATTAGGTTGGACCGAGGGAGTCAATTCGTGTCGAGATTTTGGAGGGAATTCTGTGGCCAAATGGGCATACAACTGTCATTCTCCTCCGCCTACCATCCCCAGACCAAAGCGGTCGCTGAGCGTGCCAATCAAGTACTGGAGCAGTTTTTACGTTGCTTTGTGACTGATCATCATGATAATTGGGCCGACCTGTTTCTGTGGGCGGAGTTTGCCAGGATCTGTGCAGTTAATTCATCGTCTGGGGGCTCTCCATTTCTCGTGAATTATGGGTTCCAGCCTTGTCTGCTCCCAGACTCGTTCCAGTCACAACAGATTCCGGCTCTGGATGAGCATATGGAGCAGCTCCGCTCCACTTGGGCACAGGTGCAGAGGTCCCTCAGCCAGTCCTTCCAGAGACATCAGCGGCATGCCAATCGCAGACGGCTGCCAGCAGTATCCTTCCAGGTTGGGGACAGGGCATGGCTTTCCTCCAGGAATCTCAATGTGCAAGTGCCTTCCAACAAATTGGCCCCCCGGTTCATTGGTCCGTTCAAAATTATCCGCAAGGTTAACCCCGTGGCTTATGCACTGGTGCTTCCGAATTCTATGCGCATTCACAATGTGTTCCATGTATCGCTTTTGAAGCCCTTGGTTTGCAACCGCTATACTACAACTCCGGTGGTTCCTGGGCCGGTGGATGCTCAAGGCCAAGAGGAATATGAAGCACAGAGTATTATTGACTCCAGGAGATTTAGAGGCAAGTTGCAATATTTGGTCCACTGGAAAGGCTACGGGCCTGAGGAGTGCTCCTGGGTCGACCAGAGGGATCTCCATGCTCCACGGCTACTGCGCAACTTTCACTCTAAATATCCTCAGAAACCGAGACCCTTGGCCAGGTGAGGGGGTCTTTGAGAGGGGGTACTATCACTGTCCCCGTGATTCCCTGTCAATCTCGCTTGGTGTTTCCTGTGCATTGGAGGAGGCTGATTGGCCCGCCCAGGATGTGCCTTTATATACTGGGGTCACGGCACCTGTCAGATGCCCTTTCGTGGTGTTCCAGATCCTGCGCCTTGTTGCTGTGTTCCTGCGTTCCTGTGTACCGACCCGGCTCGTCTGACTATTCTGCTGATCCTGCTCATGATTGACCCAGTTCCGGCTGACGTTACTGCTTCATGATTGACCCGGCTCTGTCTGACTACTCTGCTCCGTGATTGACCCGGTTCTGGCTGACGACCCTGCTCTGTGATTGACCCGGTTCTGGCTGACGACCCTGCTCCGTGATTGACCCGGCTCTGGCTGACGTTCCTGCTTTGTGTATTGATCCGGTTCTGGCTGACGTTCCTGCTCAGTGATCTGATCCTGTGTTCCAGTGTGATTCCGGTCGCCTTCTGGCGACATTCTGAACTGTGTTTGTGTTGCTCTGACTAATCATCTCTCTATATACCGAGCTGTTGCCTTTGTTGCTCAGAGTCTGTCCTCATAGCGCTGCTGAGCTGTAGCCTCCAATACCGAACCTGCATTAACCCTTGCTGTGCTTGTAGCCTCCGTTTATTGAGCCTATCCTCATACACTTGCCAAGCCTGTGGGTTTCCGTTCGAGCCATTAACACTTCCTGAGCCTGTGCTGTTAAGACCTAGCCTATCCATTCACACTAGCAGAGCAGTTGTCTGTTCCGGTGCTCGGGCAGCACTGTGGTGGCGCTGGTTGGTGTTGGTACCTCCAGTTTGCTCTTGCAGTGTGTGTTCTGTACGGCACCGGAAGGGTGTCCCGGCTCTGGTCTCCAAGTGCTCAATGTGTTACGCTATCCACCGCACTACTAGTGCTCTGGCTCGTTAATTGCTTGTGCAGTGTTGCTCCGTTTTGGCACCCCAGGGGTGCTTAGGGCTCTGGTCCCGTTGGCACACGCAGGGTTACTTCCGAGTGAGTGTTAAGGGCGATTCAGGTTCTGGTTCCATTTGCTCTGGCAGTAGCTTTCCTCCTGTTATCCCACTAAGGTGGTATTGGCTCAGCTCTGGTTGATCTTGCTGGTCTGTTAGGGCGTTCCATTGCACAGCTTTTGAGAGTGATTCAGTTCAGTCACGCAATACACCTTCCTCCACACCATCAAGAGACTGATATTACCTCCTGGGCGCTGGCTAATCAATTTTACTGAGACTGTTCAGTTTCTCTACATTTACCCCTGTATGTCACTTTCCTGACCTGTATATTTCATTATACATACTTGGGCCTGTATATTGTCATTACCACTTATACCTGTCCTGGCCCCCAGAGGCGCTGTTCTTTAACCATTATTTCAATAAAACTGTGTTTTTACTTTTTACCGTTGTCTGAGTGTCAGAAAACCGTAACACACACACACACACACACACACACACACACACACACACACACACACACATAAACAAAAGCTCTATTCAAGAACATAGGACAAATGTGTATGGTTTACTCCAGAATAACTCCAGTTTGCATTTATAAATATGGGGCAATGTTTGTTTATTGTTATTTTGCTTCATGAAAACTCCTGTTGCCCAACTAGTTATTTGTTATGTTGCTTTCACGCATCTGTCCAAGTGGATCTATATGATGGAGATAAGTTGAGTTGGAACAGAAAGTACACCTGTCAGACAAGGCCTTGGGATCCAAAATCTAAGAGGTTTCATGGCACACACTTCCTGTTAGCAAGGATGTTATACCAATATGGGTCTTTAAACTGAAATAGGAATGCACTGGAATTCTCTGCTTTTATATAGAGTGTTTTTCTTCTTTTATATAAAGTGTTAATCCTTCAGAGCACCCATTTACACGTACTAGCATAAATTGGCTTTTATTTCTAAGGGTTTGTACCATACACAACAACATACACAGGAATCATGCAGTGTCTAACTCATTATTTCACTCACTGTCAGTCTATCTCACCATAGCAATGAGCAGCAGGTGACTAGCCTTAGCACAAACCATTGTGTTTTTTGTACATCCTCAGAGCCTCCCACACTTTGTTATGTGTTTTGAATTCTCTTAGGGGGTCTCATTCAGAGTGAAGTGTAATCCAAATGTGGACTCCTTACTCTAAATGCCTAGGGAAGCCAGCTGCACTTCACTGATGAAGCTCAACAAGGCCAAGCGCACATCTGAGGCGAGCTGGTGTTCCCGTGCAGAGGGGACTTGCTTGTCTGTCAATTAGTTATTGGACTGTCCTCTTGGGTGGGATTAGTCTAATATGTAAGTGGAAGCTATAATGACACTAGAGAGCTAAAATGTGATGCAGCTAAGTGGAAATGCAAGGCAACAAATATAAGTCAAAAATTTTCCTTCTAATACTATCAAAAATACAGAACTGGCATATACAGAAAATGCAGTACCACAGATCTGTTGATAAAGTGCAAGTGCAAAAAATAATTAATTTAAAAGATAATGTGAGAAAGATATAACTATATAAGATGAAAATGCAAAAACACTATAAAAGAAATGTGGTGTATACTCATCCATTAATGTTCCCTTCATCACCCCTGACAACCTTGTGTAGGCAAGACGCATTGGGTAGTACTGAGATACGACTTCCATCTCTCACCTCATTGGACTTTGATCTTCATTTATTGGGACATTCATGGATGAGTATAAACCACATTTTTGCTACAGTGTTTTTGCACTTTCTTAGTATATATTTATATTGTTCTCACATTATCTTTTCAATTAATTATTTTTTGCAATTGCACTTAATAGATAGATCAGTGGTATTGCATTTTCTGTATGTCCCAGTTCTGTATTTTTGATAGTAACAGAGGGAATGTTTTTTATTTATATTTGTTGTCTTGCATTTCCAATCCCATACTGCTGTATACTCTTTACTATTGATTGGTCCTGTTTTTGGCAACATATTATACTAGGAGATGTATCTCTTTCACTCTTTTTCGATTGTTTTTAATTTTGGTGTTACAGATGGTGTATTTTGTTCATAATTAATAAAGTATATATTTTTTCATGATATGATTTCCTGTTTTTGAATTCCTCTAAATATGGTTTCCCATTTTATTTTTTGTTTGGAAGGGCATTTCCTTCTCTGTGCTGCCTCCAGCTGATTTTGCGTCCTCTGCATTGTTTGATCCTTGAGCACACCACACTATTTCAGTGTTTATTATTATATCTATATTAATTTTGCATTTAATTACAACGGTGCGGGCATTTGCCTTTTGTCTGTACCATGTAGCTAAGTGTTGACTAGCTTTGAAAAAATGCATTGTGCTTTTGGTTTGTCCTTTGAGCCGCTCACATTATGGTATGTTTACAATTATGTTCAGCGTTCAGGACAAAAAACATCCGGATCGACCTAAGAGCACATCAAGGGCAAATATAGCCTAAAACTCTCCCAATTCTCCCAATAAACAAACTATACTCAATAATAAAGGCAAATACGACATAAAATTACACAAAAATTTATATTGCTATATAATTACAATAGATCATACGGTAAATCGTGCGTCCACGATATCCGTATAAATCAAATATAAACACTCCAGATATACACACTCCATAAAATCTCCAAATCAACTTCAACGAATATAAAAATTGAGGGGATCTCTATATTACCAAGCCTCAGGTGTACAATATCACTGAAGTATGGTCTCAAGGTCCCCCAGTATATTCTATCTTGTATATAGCCAAAAGTGGACATATACCACCCTGGATTTCCACAAGAAATAAAATAAAATTATAAATACATACAATCCTCCCAAACAATATGCAGAAAAAACACTGGTTGATCTGACATCCGCGTCCTACCGTCCCTCTTTACCAAAAGAAAAAGGAAACAAAATCCCAAATAGGTAAATACAACGTCAGAACACGAGTGTCCCCAACCAATGAAAGATGCATAAAAAACAAATATAAAAATTTATCATGTAGAAGATAAAAAATAAAAAATAACACCTATCTAAGCTGGCATATACAAAACACAATAAATGTGAAAAATATCCTCCAGGATCTTTGATTATCTTCCGGTAGGGTGGTTTAATAGTTAAATATACAAAATCCACGGTAGGGACGGTAGGGACGGTAGGACGCGGACTATCTATTCAGTGTCCACATGCTCCAAAGATCATTGTTATGGAGCAGGGAGTCATGGAGGATCGAGGTCAGACGCTCCATCATTTCAATGTAAGTGAGTTTGGTAAGAATATGAGAGCGCAATGGCACAGAAGTAGACCTCTAATGTTGGGCTACTAGACAACGAATAGCCGTAAGGATGTGGCATATTAGGGGCTGTAGGGAGCGAGGTGTGTCCGGGCAAGGGGCTCTCTTAAACCAACTATGATGAAGGTATCCAAGGGGTTAAAACAAGAGAACCAATCAGGTTGGATATCTTTACATAAATAGATAAATGACAATATTAAATAATTTTGAGAACTTTACACTATACTAGGTATTGACACGCTACTTCACAGTAAAGAATTGATTGAAATAATCAATCCCGCATATTTGTGTAAAAATATATATAATTTATTAAAGTACAATATACTATATATATAAAAAGTGTCAGCAACAATGAAATAAATGGGTGACCAGCAATTACAGTAGATATACAGTAACTCAAATCACAATTATCACCATTAGGATTACCAGCAATTAAAAGGTTAACCACACATAGGTATATTCAGAGGTATTAGATAACAATAATTGCACTCAGCAGCATAGAAAAGGATAATTGATCCTTACAATTAATAAAATACAGTTGGCAGCAGTGTATATGAATACCTTCTGCCCCTGAAACTGTATAAACTATGCTAACTGAGGTTTAAGGTATATTGTTAGGTGAATTAGCTTTAATATTAAGCCAGGTCCTCTGACAATTCCCTTATACCATCTATAATAATCAAATTTAGAGATTAACTGGAATAGAATCCCAGATTAAATCACTATAATTTAATTATCTACCGATTACAAATATTGTATACCTTCTGAATAAAACATATAAATTGCAGTTAATATAGTTAATCATAGATTATACCAAGAATATACTTAGAATCAATCCAATAATATATGTCTAGACAGTATACCAACTTCATGCAACATATATCATAAACATGACTATAGCAATCCTATGTAAAACCTATAGGGTACTACAAGGGTTAATCCACTTATTATGATAGGGTGCCACACCCAGAATAGCAGCTTATTTTGTCTAGTGAACGTTTAACAGAAACTTTCACTTTACAAATGTTAGGCCTAGTACACACACAAAGAAATCTATAAGGTACTCCAAGGGTTAATCCACTCTAAGGATAGGAAACCAAACCGAGAAGGCTGCTTCTTTTGTCTAGTGAAAGTAAAAAAAAATCTTTCATTTTACAAAAGTTTTAGATTCAAAACATATACAAAGAACTCCAAAGAAATACCACTAATAAATAGACAAATAGCGGTTAAAGGGTTAATAATTGAATTCAAAGAATTCCCCAGATCAAATATTAGCTATTATAATCTTTCCAAAAACACAAAATATTGTTCTAGAAATACCAACAATCATATTAACCAATATATAAACCAAGCTATTTAACTATGTTACACTATCTTTACCAACAATAAATAAATTCTACTTAATTCAGAATTAATATAGCTAATATAGCTTATTATAATTGATCCCAAATGGTTGGCCAGTCCAATTAAGACAATTATAAGACAAATTAAATTTCTTCAAATAAGGAAGAAATAAATATTTGATTCTGAATTTTGCAGAATTTAAATAAGGAAAGATATATAGTTACCAGTCCAATAAGCATGGATTTCTTTGTATCTCTCAGCTAGGTACACAGAGCAGGAATTGAAGAGCCAGGAACCAAGAGAATCAAACCAAGAGCCCCTCTTCTCTCTCAACTTGCCTATTTATAATATGAAACTCCTCTTATCAAAATCTGCTCTGATTGGTTAAAGGACCATCTCATTATACAGTGACATCAGGCATATTATTATCATAATTTTTGGGAATTTCTCAAAACACTGGTTATAACGCTATTTATGTCCACAAGATGGCCCTCTCTCTCCAGCTAAAATTCGCCTAGATAATTTGATACCTGTCTGGGTTCTATCACTAATTTGGAATTTAAACCTTGACCCTACGTCACATAAATATGTCACCTTACTAGGCTTTCCCATAGGGGAGTCTGTCTCTGTTTTAGACTTTTGAGGTTTTCTCATAAGATAATAACACTGCTTGAGACCGAGAGTGTCTGCAGTCAGATATCAATCACCATAAAACTCACTTAGATATTTACTCCCAAATTGAAGCAAAGAGGCCCATTGTCTCTGTTACATGAGGTAATATAAATGCATCTTAAAACAGAATTTCAGAGAATTTGGTTTAAAAGAAAAATTAACCATTTCCTCCCCACCATGGCAATGCCTCTGACAGCTCCCAAAACTAGCACCACTGGGTCAAGTGGAGGGAAGATGGTTGTGATCTGATGTATAAATTTCTAGATTTTTTTTTACCAGAAGGTCTGTATAATAGGGAATGACCACCAAATGTGGTAAAGGGAACCCCATTGGCCACAGCCTCTCCAACGCTTTTCCGGCAGGGAGGTGTTGAGGGAGTGGAGTGTAACCTGGGTGCAGCACCATCTAAGAAGAATCAAGATATTTTCCTTGATGCTGGCACAGATTGACTTCCTGGAGGCTGACATCCAAATCTTGGACCAGGTCTCGTCATCTAACTCCCTATTCAGATCACTCTCCAACTGAGAAGCATATTTATGTTTAGGAGGAGTCAGCGGATCAAGGAGTAAATATAGTCGAGTTCTTGAGCTCCGGGCAGTTGGAGAGTGTAGACATGCAGGTTTGAAGGGCGTGAGCGGGGGAAAGGCCAGAGTTGGGGTGAGGACATGAGAAAAATGGCAAACTTGGAGGAGATACGCTAAAACAGTCCAGAGGGCGGTGAGGGTGTCTAGCTCTAGGTGACTCAAGGCTGAGTAGCTTCCCTCTCTCTGTAATTTGTTGGAGATAACGTAATCCTGCAGCCCGCCAACTGTGATTTTTACTGCAGGCTTAATAGCTTTAATTGTAGTGGAAACTTAACCCTTTGAGTGCCAGAGGGGTACGGAATGCATTGCAAAGCAATGCATTCCGTACCGCTCTGGCGCTCAAAGGGTTAATGATCTATTCCTATGTATTATAACAATATACTAATTTTGCCTAATTTCTAATTTTGATTGTAGAAACTTCTTGTTTGAATTGATATGGTCCATGTCTTTTATTTGTATATCTGTTTATTGTTAAGATTTACTGTAAACTCAATAAAAAAATTTTCTTTAAAAAAAAAAAAAAAAAAAAAAAAAAAAAAAGCTAGGATAGGGCTACTTGCCAGCACACACACACCTTGGTTGGCTAGCTCAAGTGTGCTACAAGGAAAGCACAAAGAGGAATCATAAATAGGAAAACATAACATATTTTATTAATAATGCATCTGTGTTAGAAATACAAAATTATAAATTATATGAGACAAATTAAATATTTTAAATACTAGACTATAGAAAATAACTGTAACAAAACAACACAGTTTTCTCGTTGCTTCTTCCAGGAAGCACCATAAATTATAAATATATAAATTACATTTTAGAAATACCTAGGTATTAAATTATGCTCTTTTCATCACAAAAAAATTATGAATTATGTACAACTTGATAATATCCCATGAGGAACAAGACTGGACAGTCCTAGAATGTTCTGAAGGTCACAATGGGCTTAGAAGGCCTGACAGATAATATAACACATCTGTAAAAGAGATTAGATCCTGGTCTCAGTTTGTGGGAAAACATTAACTTTTTAAATAAACCAATGTCCTCTCCATGATGTGATTTTAGGAGGAAGTTTTAGGTTTGCTTTTGGATCTGTGTTTCTTCCTTTTATTTTTGTTTTTTCTGTTGGGATTCTTGGAGGATGATTTAGCAGAGTGATGTTGAGAACCCCTTGTCTCTGTTCCTGTCCCACTTTGCTCCACATCAACCAAGAGTCTAAGGTCCTCATCCAAAAACCAGGAAAGGTTCAGCAGGACGTCCGCATGTAGACACTTTGCAGATACTGTCATTGTGTACTTGATCAGATGACTTCTACAGGTCTCCAGTAAGGAGGGGCTTGACACTTTGTAAGTCTGAGACATGTTGCAGAACAGGGATTCTTTGAGAACAGTGAATATCTCCAGATTTCTGTCCACAAGATCAGACCTGCTCAAATTCTGTAGGACCTTTACAGCCAAGGAGACCCTGTGTAGGGTGAGATTCAGCCTCTCACTCCCGTTAATATCACACTCTGGAAACCTCCTTAGAAGCAGCTTCTGATCACATTTCTTTGTATTTTCATGTTGCTTCTGCAGCTCCCTGACTGCTCTCATATCGCTGGGTAACACAGACTTGTATCTGGACAAGTTACAGTGTCTTCTGTATGGATTTCCAGTCACTGTGCCCAATAGGATGGTGAGCACTGTCACCATGGCCATTTTATTACGGATCTCCATTCCTGTTCTTGCAGAGAGTGCCTGTTATATCCAGGTATAAAGATATTCTGTATTCTTTCCATCTTTTCTCTTTTATACCTAGATGTCCAGTTGAAAAGAAAATTCATTTTACAAATGTAATGGTCTGTTTCTGTATGTCTGGATCTGTGTGGGATAAATATTAGAGGAGAAGTAATAGGTGCACTGGGAACTTCTATTGAGCTTTCACTTTCCATACTGTACAGGTGAAGTGATGTCACATGTTTACAGGGAGGGAATTCCCCATCACACTGCAAGCAACTAACATCGCTTACATACTTTCACCTTTGTACAGATGAATTCCCTTCCCAGACTGTCACAGACCTGTCTACAAAGTACTGGCAGGATTGAAACAGAAGGAATGCCCCTTCACCCCCCCTCCCCTCTACTCTGCAATGCTCCCTCCGTCATCTGGATCAAGAACTGATTCACTTTTAGTGATATATATATAAACTATTAGTCTATGAATGAGTGGAGTATTTGAATTTATTTTACCAGCTTCTATCAGTATGCCTGCACAATGATTAACGAAAAACTAATGGTTTAACATGGATTTTGTTAAACACTCCTTCTCCTTCTCCACTAATACACTGCTCCAAAACACACGCACACAAGCATACTCTACTCTTGTCAGACATACACTGAAAGTTCTCCCATTACACACAGACACACACACCCCTACACACATGCCCAAATAAAAGATCATGGTGCAATTGGTTTACTCCAGAATAACTCCAGTTTGCTTTTATAAACATGGGCCTATGTTTGTTTATTGTTATTTTGCTCTTTTGCTTCATGAAAACTTCTGTTGCCCCACTAGTTATTTGTTGTGTTGCTTTAACAACATCTGTCCAAGTGGATCTATATGATGGAGATAAGTAAAGCTGGAACAGAAAGTACACCTGTCAGACAAGACCTTGGGATCCAAAATCTAAGAGGTTTCATAGCACAATTCCTGTTAGCAAGGATGTTATTCCAAAATGGGTCTTTAAACAGAAATAGGAATGCACTGGAATTCTCTGCTTTTATATAGAGAGTTTTTCTTCTTTTACATAAAGTGTTAATCCTTCAGAGCACCCAGTTACACATGCTAGCTTAAATGGGTTTTTATTACTAATGGTTTGTACCATACACGACAACATACACAGAAATCATGCAGTGTCTGTCTCATTATTTCACTCACTGTCAGTCTATCTCACCATAGCAATGAGCAGCAGGTGACTAGCCTTAGAGCAAACCATTGTGCTTTTTGTCCATCCTCAGAAGGTTTACTTTTGAAATGTCGCAATTAAAATTTCGTGTGGGTACATGCCACATTAAGGAAGTCGCTGGGATTAAAAGGGCGACATGATAATCTCTCCCTGCATATAGGCGTGAGATTCTCATGTCACCGTATGAAAGATTGCTGCATGACATGGTTTGATAGCATGGATCTTTATCTGTTATCAAGGCACAAGTGAATGCAGAACTACTTTCCGTTTCAATGCGCAGATAAGATGGTAAATTCTGAGGCTTCTAATGCTTCTTTGCTCCACATTTGTTCTATGTCTTGCTGATCCAGAAGAGCATACTGGTAACCCCTTGTTATGGACTTCCTTGCTAAGATGATGAAAGCGGATGGACGGCAGGCACCTTTTTTTTTTTCTTTTTAAATTGCAATTCTGGATCAGTAAGATATAGAAAAAATGTGGAGCAAAGGAGCACAAGAAGCCTCAGAATATGCCATCTTATCTGCACTTTGAAACGGTAGGTAGTTCTGCACTCACTTGGGCCTTCATAACAGATGAAGATCCATGCTATCAATTTATGCCATGCAGCAATCTTTCATATGGCGACTGACATGAGAATCTTGCGCTTATATGCAGGACGAGATTCTCATGTCGCCCTTTTAATCTCTGTGACTTCCTTAATGCGGCATGTAGCTGCACGATATTTAAATTGCAACGTTTTAAAAGGATACCTCCTCAGAACCTCTCAAACTTTGGTATGTGTTTTGAATACTCTTAGGGGGTCTCCTGCAGAGTGAAATGTAATACAGATGTGGTCCCCTTACTCTAAGTGCCTAGGGAAGGAAACTGCGCTTCACTGATGAGGTTCAACAATTCCAAATGAACATCTGGGTTGAACTGGAGTTCCAGTGCAAAGAGGACTTGCTTGTCTGTCAATTTGGTATTGGACTGTTCTTTTGGGTGGGATTAGTCTAATATGTAAGTGACAACTTCCCTTCTGTAATGACACTAGAGAGCTAAAAAAGGAAACAGCTAAGTGTTGAGGGCACAAAATCAGCTGCAGGATGCCCAGAATCGTAACTGCCCTTCCAACCAAAAAAAGAAACCCGTATGTAGAGGCACTCAAAAACGGGAATGACATAATGAAAAAAATATATTCCTTATTAACAAAATACACTCTTTGTAACACCAAAGTTAAAAACAATCACAAAAGAGTAAAAGAGAGACATCTCCCAATATAATATTTTGCCCAGAACAAGACCAATCAGTAATAAAGAGTATATAGTATAACGGGATTGGAAATGCAAGTAAATGAATAAAAGTAAAAAACTTTCCTTCTAATACTATCAAAAATGCAGAACTGGGACATCCAGAAAATGCAATACCACAGATTTATCGATAAAGTACAAGTTCAAAAAATAATTAATTGAAAAGATAATGTGAGCAAGAGACAAATATATAAGATGAAAATGCAAAAACACTATAACAGAAATGTAGAGTATACTCATCCATGAATGTTCTCTTCATCACCCTTGACAAGGCCTTGTGTAGGCAAGACGCGTCACCTCATTGGACTTTGATCTTCATTTATTGGGACATTCATGGATGAGTATAAACCACATTTCTGTTACAGTGTTTTTGCACTTTCATAGTATATATTTATATATTTCTCACATGAGCCTGTATATTATATTTTTTGCATGTTGCAGTTTGAACTAGTAACTTAACAAGAAAGTTCAAAATAACCCTATGAAAACAATATTCACCGGAAACTAATATGATCAATGAAAAATTAAGTAAGAGAGTGTTACGTCTGAGTAGGATAAGACAACCTTACAGTAGGGATGTGAAAAACTTTTTGCCTTTAAATGAAATAGGCAAAAATTGGCACTTCTCATTGAGTGGGAATTTTTCTTGAAAAGTGCAGATTTTATGCTTTTTCCCACCTAGCTCACTGCATTGAAATCAGTGTTAAGACTTTAAGAATTTAAGGCAGGTTTCCCCTCCTTTTCCTGGAGGCATAGTATAAAAGTGGTGTCAGGTTCCCACAGCATGTCATTTCTGTATTTGTGACAGAAAAAGTAGCAACATTTTGAGCTAGCTAGGATAAGCAAATAAAGAAAATTTGGAGTGTAGTTTAGGGAATCCTGTTGGCAGGCAATTTGTTCTCTGTGTTAGGGGAGTCTGAGGGACTCTGGGGGATTGTGAAGAGTGAAAGGAGGTTGACCCAATATACCCCAAAATCTTGGTTGCCTGAGACAAGCAGTTGTGACCCAAGTTAATTCCTGATCTGACTGCTATCTCTCTGCTAGGAGAGTCTGGGGGCGGTAGAAGGAAGCAAAAGAGAATTACCCCAATGTCACGGTTTGTTAAGACTCTCAGACGCAGTTAGGTAAAAACACAACTTTATTGAAAAGTTAAAGACAACCCCATAGGGTAACATACACATCCACAAATATATCTTTATTAACAGGAATGCAATAATAGAATAGCCAAATATACCGGGCAAGGCAGCCAGGCAATTGGTACAATAGATGAATCGGCTCTACCGGCCTTGCCAATATACCGGGCAAGGCAGCCAGGAGGCAGGTACTCAGGAGAGAAAGGCTCTACCGGCCTTGCCAAGATACCGGGCAAGGCAGCCAATAGACAGGAGGTAAATACAGGCTCTACCGGCCTTGCCAATACCGGATAAGGCAACCCAAGATGAAACAGGACAGGTTCTGCCGGCCTTACCAACATACCGGGCAAGGCAGCCAATAGACAGGAGGCAAATACAGGCTCTACCGACCTTGCCAATACCGGGTAAGGCAACCCAAGATGAGTAGGATAGGTTCTACCGGCCTTACCAATATACCGGGCAAGGCAGCCTGGTAAGGATAGAATAGCAACTAGTGTTGAGCGAGCATGCTCGGCCGATGCTCGGATCGGCTCGAGCATCGCTCTGCTCGGCACATGGCGGTACTCGTACGAGTACCGCATGTGCTCGCCCGCCATGTTCGGGTCTCCTCCCCGCACGTTTTGCGGCTGCTGCACAGCCAATAAACGTGCAGGGAGGCTCTGACATCGGTGTAATGCCAGCAGCCATGTTGGCTGCTGGCATTACACTGATTGGCTGGCCAGAACCCGTGGTCGGGTGCTGTATAGCACCTGACCATCGAGTTCGGCTCAGTCTTAGCCAGGGAGAGCTGAGGATAGGAAGGGAAAGGCAGTGTAGGGAGGAAAAAAACCAAAATTGTGAAAAAAAAGAACCAAAAGTCCTTTTTAGGACTACTGTGTGTGGGGGCAGCAGGTTATTTTGTGTGGGGGGAAAAAAACAAACAAAAAAAAAATATTCTGTTTAGTGTGAAAAGTTGCAGATTAGAGCACATTCTGTTTAGTGTGCACAGTTGCAGATTAGAGCACATTCTGTTTAGTGTGCAAAGTTGCAGATTAGAGCACATTCTGTTTAGTGTGCAAAGTTGCAGATTAGAGCACATTCTGTTTAGTGTGCAAAGTTGCAGATTAGAGCACATTCTGTTAAGTCTTCAAATTAAAATATCAAAGTCACATATTCCATTCAGTGTGCGTCGCCGCAGTTTAGCAGCACATTCTGTGTACTGTGCAGAGTTGCAGAATAGGAAGAAATACTGTTAAGTCTTCAAACTAAAATATCAAAGTCACATATTCCATTCAGTGTGCTTCGCCGCAGTTTAGCAGCACATTCTGTGTACTGTGCAGAGTTGCAGAATAGGAAGAAATACTGTTAAGTTTTCAAACTCAAATATTAAAGTCACATATTCCATTCAGTGTGTGTCACCGCCGTTTAGCAGCCTATTCTGTGTACTCTGCACAGTTGCAGAATAGGAAGAAATACTGTTAAGTTTTCAAACTCAAATATTAAAGTCACATATTCCATTCAGTGTGTGTCACCGCCGTTTAGCAGCCTATTCTGTGTACTCTGCACAGTTGCAGAATAGTAAGAAATACTGTTAAGTTTTCAAACTCAAATATTAAAGTCACATATTCCATTCAGTGTGTGTCACCGCCGTTTAGCAGCCTATTCTGTGTACTCTGCACAGTTGCAGAATAGGAAGAAATACTGTTAAGTTTTCAAACTCAAATATTAAAGTCACATATTCCATTCAGTGTGTGTCACCGCCGTTTAGCAGCCTATTCTGTGTACTCTGCAGAGTTGCAGAATAGTAAGAAATACTGTTAAGTTTTCAAACTCAAATATTAAAGTCACATATTCCATTCAGTGTGTGTCACCGCCGTTTAGCAGCCTATTCTGTGTACTCTGCACAGTTGCAGAATAGGAAGAAATACTGTTAAGTTTTCAAACTCAAATATTAAAGTCACATATTCCATTCAGTGTGTGTCACCGCCGTTTAGCAGCCTATTCTGTGTACTCTGCACAGTTGCAGAATAGTAAGAAATACTGTTAAGTTTTCAAACTCAAATATTAAAGTCACATATTCCGTGTAAGATGAAGAAGGCGGGTAAAAAGGGACGGGGAAGTGGACGTGATCCTGATAGTTCAGGGCGCGGGTCAGGACGCGGAGAAACTGTGCCTGGTGCCAGAGCACAAGAAAGAAAGACATCCACCATACCTAGCTTCATGTGTAATTTTACAGGGCGTCGCAGGACATCACTCTCGAGGTCCGACCACTGCGAACAGGTGGTCGGTTGGATGACAGCTGATACTGCTTCCAGTCGGTTAAGCACCACCCTGTCTTCCACCAAGTCCACTCTCAGTAGCCAAGAGTCTGGTCAACATAATCCTCACTCTGATCATCCTTCCTCCCACCATACACGGTCTGGTCAAAGAAGTGATCCCACACTGGGATATAGTGAGGAGCTCGTCTCATCACCAATCCTTCATTTGACCCTCTCTCCAAGCACGCTTGCAGAGGAACATGACATCTTGTGCCCTGATTCACAACCTCTAGAGGCTACCCAATCACAAGAAGATGACAGATGTGAACGGCATTTAAGGTCAAAGGAAGTAGTGGATGATGATGATGATGATGAGACACAGTTGCCATTAAATCAACCACTATTTCCGTCTCAAGACCTTGTTGAGGAGAATGTTATACAGTTGTCAATGACTGAGTATGTGGTGGGATCAAGACATGAGGAGGATGATCAGAGTGAGGAAGTGGAGGAGGACTTGGTGGACGATGAGGTGACTGACCCCACCTGGGAAGGTGTAGAGCCGAGCGATGACAGCAGTCCTGAGGGTGAGCCATCTGCAGCACCGCAACAGGCTGGAAGAGGCAGTGGTGTGGCTACAGAAAGAAGGCGGACCGCACCAAACCGGCCCGCAAATGTTCCACGGAGCACCCCCTTGCGTAAATCTACCTTGCCAAAGGGTAGGTGTTCCGCGGTATGGCGTTTTTTTAAGGAAAGTGCGGACGACAAAAGAATTGTAGTTTGCAACCTGTGCCACACCAGAATGAGCCGAGGCATGAACACTAGAAACCTCACCACCACCAGCATGATCCGACACATGGCATCCAAGCACCGTAGTAAGTGGGAGGAACACCTGGATCGCCCATCTGTGTCTGCAGGCCACACCACTGCCTCCTCTTCCCCTGTTTTCGGTGCCGGCCAATCGCCTGTCGAAGGCGCAGGCCCGCATACCTCCCGCCCTGCACCTGTACCATCTGAAGCACCATCAGCGACCACATCCACTTCCCTGTCCCAGCACAGCGTCCAAATGTCGTTACCCCAGGCATTTGAGCGCAAGAGAAAGTACCCAGCCACCCACCCACAGGCCATAGCACTAACCTCACACCTTTCAAAATTACTGGCCATCGAAATGCTGCCATTTAGGCTTGTGGACACTGAGTCCTTCCGCAGCCTGATGGCAGCAGCTGTCCCTCGGTACGCGGTCCCCAGCCGCCACTACTTTTCCCGGTGTGCCATCCCCGCATTACACCACCATGTGTCCCGTAACATCACCCGTGCCCTGACCAACGCAGTTACTGGGAAGGTCCACTTAACGACTGACACATGGACAAGTGCTTGTGGCCAGGGACGCTACATTTCCCTGACGGCACACTGGGTGAATGTCGTGGAGGCTGGGAGCGACTCGGACCCTGGGATGGCACGGGTGCTACCCACGCTGAGGATTGCGGGCCCGACCTCCATCAGGGTTTCCGCCAGCACCTACGTTATTGGCTCCTCCTCCTCCGTTTCCACCTCCGAATTCTCTACACGCAGCGCCACTCCCCCATCAGCCAGTAGCTGGAAGCAGTGTAGCACTGCAGTGGGGAAGCGTCAACAGGCCGTGCTGAAGCTGATCTGCCTTGGGGACAAACAGCACATGGCCTCAGAGCTGTTGCAGGGGATTAGTCACCAGACCGAGCAGTGGCTCTCGCCACTCAACTTGCAACCAGGCATGGTTGTGTGTGATAATGGGCGTAACTTGGTGGCGGCTTTGGAGCTCGGCAAGCTCACACACGTACCATGCCTAGCGCATGTATTTAATTTAGTGGTGCAGCGATTTCTAAAAACCTACCCCAATGTGCATGATCTCTTGACCAAGGTGCGCCGCGTGTGTGCACATTTCCGTAAGTCATCTACAGCTTCAGCCGGCCTGTTGAAGCTGCAGCAGCGCTTACAATTGCCAGCTCACCGGCTGCTGTGTGACGTGAGCACGCGCTGGAACTCCACCTTCCACATGTTGGCCCGGCTTTGTGAGCAGCAGAGGGCAGTAGTGGAGTACCAGCTGTTACACGGTCGTCGCCTCTCCGTTCAACTTCCTGTAATCAGAAGTGAGGAGTGGGAATGGATGTCAGACCTCTGCGAGGTTTTACGCAATTTTGAGGAATCGACACAGATGGTGAGCGGCGATAACGCTATTATCAGTGTCACCATCCCACTTCTGTGTCTACTGAAACGCTCGCTGCTCACAATTAAAACCGATGCTTTGCATGTGGAAAAGGTGGAAATGGGGGAGGAAGAGCTTACACAAGGTGATAGCCAGAGCACCCTCACTTCGTCTTCTCAGCGACAATTGGAGGAGGAGGAGGAGGAGGAGGAGGAAGACACGGTTGCCTCCGCTACAGAGGGTAGCCATGGAACTTTAGTTCCATCTCTTCAGCGTGGGTGGGCAGAAGAGGAGGAAGAGGATGAGGATATTGAGAGTCATCCTCCTGGTGAGGACAGCGAAATCTTGACTGTTGGTACTCTGGCACACATGGCTGACTTTATGTTAGGCTGCCTTTCCCGTGACCCACGCGTTATACGCATTTTAAACAACACGGATTACTGGGTGTTCACCCTTCTGGACCCCCGCTACAAAGAGAATTTCTCATCTCTCATTCCTCCGGTGGAGAGGACAAGCAAAATGGTGCAATACCAGAAGGTTCTTGTTGAAAAATTGCTCCAAAATTTTCCATCTGACAACGCTGGCTGCAGAGTACGTGCTACCTTGGCCAACCGAGAAGGGGAGAAAAGGGGAGCACACAGCAGTTCCGAGAAAGGCAGGGCAACACTCTCCAAGGCGTGGGACACCTTCATGACACCCCGCCAGCACCCTCACCCTGATGTGCAGCCTAGTGTCACAAGGAGGGAAAAGTTTTGGAAGATGGTGAAGGAGTACGTAGCAGACCGTGTCAGCGTCCTCAATGATCCCTCTGTGCCTTACAACTACTGGGTGTCCAAGCTGGACACGTGGTATGAACTGGCACTCTACGCCTTGGAGGTGCTGGCCTGCCCTGCCGCCAGCGTTCTGTCTGAGCGGGTATTTAGTGCTGCTGGTGGCATCATAACAGATAAGCGTATCCGCCTTTCCACCGACAATGCTGATAGGTTGACACTTATAAAAATGAACAAGGCCTGGATTTCCCCTGACTTCTCCACTCCACTGGAGGAAAGCCCCGGGGGAACATAAACTCACTTTATATATGTTATTTACAATGATGGGAATACTCTGTATTCCCATTCACCCCTTCCACCCAAAAAACGGGTATATGGTTGACTCTTAATCTTCTCATCCTCCTCCTCCTCTTCCATATGCCCTGGGATATAATTTTTATATAGGGCCAGCTCACCAGCGGGCCCTGTGCTATAATTTTTATATAGGGCCAGCTCACCAGCGGGCCCTGTGATATAATTTTTATATAGGGCCAGCTCACCAGCGGGCCCTGTTTGACAATTTTTATATAGGTCAGCTCACCAGCGGGCCTTCTCATATAATGTTTTATTGGGTCAGCTCTCTAGCGGGCCCTCTCATATAATGTTTTATAGCGTCAGCTCACTAGCGGGCCTTCGCATATAATGTTTAGGATGGTCAGCTCTGCAGCAGACCCTTACCCATAATGTTTTAGATGGTCAGCTCAGCGCACGTTTCCCTCTTAATCATGGCCTCAGTTCAATAAAATCAAGGAAATTTTTGGGATAATTTGCCTCTGCGCACGTTTCCCTCTTAATCATGGCCTCAGTTCTGAAAATCAAGGAAATTTTTGGGAGAATTTGCCTCTGCGCACGTTTCCCTCTTAATCATGGCCTCAGTTCTGAAAATCAAGGAAATTTTTGGGAGAATTTGCCTCTGTGCACGTTTCCCTCTTAATCATGGCCTCAGTTCTGAAAATCAAGGAAATTTTTGGGAGAATTTGCCTCTGCGCACGTTTCCCTCTTAATCATGGCCTCAGTTCTGAAAATCAAGGAAATTTTTGGGAGAATTTGCCTCTGCGCACGTTTCCCTCTTAATCATGGCCTCAGTTCTGAAAATCAAGGAAATTTTTTGGAGAATTTGCCTCTGCGCACGTTTCCCTCTTAATCATGGCCTCAGTTCAGAAAAATCGAGGAAATTTTTGGGAGAATTTGCAGATGATATACAAGTAAATATACAGCAAATACTGTTTGGTAACAATTTTTCGCCTAAAGTCGTTTTTATTTTCCTTTTTGTGTGTTTTACGGTCAGTCTGTAAAAATGGCGTACTACGGGCGAAAGATCGTTCCCAGCAGCGATGTTGGAGTCCAAGATGCATCCAGACATCCTCCCTATGCTGTCCCTGAACCATTTCTGTGGTGTTTCCATCCTTTTCTGCCCTTTTTCTATGGACCAGGCACCCTCCCCTCATCAGAGCAGGGGGTGCCTGGTGTAATGCTCGAGTCCTCCCATTGACTTCAATGGGGCTCGGGTGCTCGGCCGAGCACTCGAGCCTCAGGGGGTGCTCGGTCAGAGCACCCGAACACCCGAGCATTGGGGTGCTCGCTCATCACTAATAGCAACCACTAAGCTTCAGTGACTGAAAGGTGGCAGCAGCAGTCACATGGATGACAACGAGGCTAAGGAGTGACAGGTACCTTGTACCGAGAGTGCTATACATAAAAGTAGTAACAGCCGGATGGCTGAGGAGCGAACCAGTACAATGTACGTGGAACGCAAACAATCCTACAATGACAGCCGGGTGGCTAAGGAGCGAGTCAGTACCTTGTACTGAAAAGTGCTATATATATACGTGGAAACAGCCGGAGCTGTGGAGCGAACTAGTGCCCACACAGTTGGGACGCTGAAACATAATAGCCGGATGGCCAAGGAGCGAACCAGTACTCAGTACGTGGGATGCTAAATGATCCTGCAATACAGCCGGGTGGCTTAGGGAGCGAACCAGTACCCAGTACGTGGGACGCTAAACGATACTGACAATACAGCCGGGTGGCTTGTGGAGCGAACCAGTACCCGGAACGTGGAATGCTAAATCATCGTGACAATACGGCCGGATGGCTAGAAGAGTGAACCAGTACTCTGTGCGTGGAACGCTAAATGATCGTGACAATACAGTCGGGTGGCTAGATGAGCGAACCAGTACCCTGTACGTGGAATGCTAAATGATCGTGACAATACAGCCGGGTGGCTAGAGGAGCGAACCAGTACCCAGTACGTGGAACGCTAAATGATCCTGCAATACAGCCGGGTGGCTATGGAGCAAACCAGTACCCAGTACGTGGAACGCTAAATGATCCTGACAATACAGCCGGGTGACTAGTGGAGCGAACCAGTACCCTGTACGTGGAACGCTATAGGTACAGCACAAAACAGCCGGACGGCTGTGGAGCAAACCAGTACCCGCGTACTGAATAACCGGCAGAGATAGAAATGTCGCCAAGTCGATACAGGAACGTCAGTTGTCTGTGGTAGGACTGGAAGGAGACCAGCAGGTGGAAGCAGGGACCAGCATACAGACGATCAACTGGAATCTGGAACGGCTGTGGGGACTGGCAGCAGGAAGCGGAGACTCGCACCGGATCAGACGGAAGCAGGAACTACTGGATAGGAAACAGGAACAGGACGAATACTGGTAGCAGGAACACAGCAAAGGGCCCAGGATGCACAGGAACGATGTGTAGACTCAAGCAGCATAGAGACAACACGAAAGGGCACCCAAAGGGTGCCCAGGCTAGGTTTAAATAGGCAATGCAGGGCGGGCTGAAAGCAGACAGCGAATGGAGAGCCCCCTACTGGTAATTGACACGACAGGAAAGCAATCACGGGCACCGTGATACCCAAATACCCCACATTTTGTTTGACTGTCTGTAAGACACAGGCAGCCATGATCCAAATTCATTTCTGATCTGGCTGTTATCTCTGTGCTTGTAAAATGTCTGGAGGTGTGTGTAAGGAGCAAATGAGATTTCCCCCGAATACCCCAACATTTGTGTGACTCAGAAGACACGGGCAAGGATCCAAATTTCTTCAGCTGGCTGTACTCTGTGTTAGTGGAGTCTGGAGTGTGAGAAGGGAGCAAAGGATTTGACACAAAACCCCCAACATTTAGTGAGACTGACTGGGAAGACACAGGTAGCTGTTATCGAAATTCCTTCCTGACCTGGAATTTATTATCTCTGTGTTAGGGAATTCTGAGGAAAGAATCATTTGAACAAGGAGTGTGTTTTTTGTTGATAGTGATAGAAATAGGGACAGTTAATTAAAATATATATATATATATATATATATATATATATATATATATAAATAAAAATAGTTTGACTGATAGTTTACTGACATGGGATGTGACTGAGGCAGACTGATACTAGAAGAGTTATAGTATTTTATAAAGAGCAAGACATTATGTCTTACTCTTTATACAATCAGTTCTGTTGTTTACTTTACTGTTAAATAATGTCCAGCAAATATACTAGCGGCAGGGGTAGGGTGAAAGGAGTAAATGCAGTTCAGGAACCGTTAGTAAAGTGGTAATCTAACAACTGACTGCAGCCATGGTTGTTGTAGTGTGACCAATAAATTATGATGATCCTTCTCCTCTCGAGGAGGCAGTTTATCAAAGTCCCTTGCCTTTTTACACCCCTTGTACCTCTTTCTCCTTCCTTGCCTTTTTACACCCTTTGTGCCTCTTTTTTCCCCTCTTTACACCCCTTGTGCCTCTCTTTTCCCCTTTTCACCCCTTGTGCCTCTCTTTTCATCCCTTGTGCCTCTCTTTTCTCCTCTTTTCATCCCTTGTGCCTCTCTTTTCACCCCTTGTGCCTCTTTCTCCCCCCCTTGCCTGTTTCTCTTCTCCTTCTGGCTCGCTCCCTCTCTTCTCTGCTTGTCTGGCTCTTCTCCTGCTTTTTACTCAGTCTCCCCACTGCCCGCACTGATGACAGCCGGGACCGTGTCACAGGCGGAGACGCAGCGTGGTGCATGCTGGGATTTTCTTCATCAGTCTGGGCGCCAGTTTTAAACTTGCACTGGCCTCCGAAAAAAAGGAAGAAAACCCTGGCATGTTCCACACGGCATCTCCGCATGTGATACGGTCCCAGCCGTCATCAGTGCGGGCAGTGGGGAGACGCTGGGCATGAAATAACATGCCTTGGGGCGGCAAATTGCCGCCCCTGTCAGAGTGCTGCCTGGGTCCATGGCCCCATTGGAACCCATGTAAGGGCTGGCTCTGATGTCACTCATACTACATACTTCATTGACCCTTATTACCTTAACACTAACAAACAAAACTAACAAAATGTTAATTATCCTCACTACCCTAACACTAACTGAATTTGAATGCCCCTCACTGACCTAACATTAACTCACAATTTCAATGAGCCTCCCACACTGCCCTAACAGTAACTTGCACAATTTGAATGTCCCTCACTACCCTAACATTAAATGTCACTTGACTGACCCTTACTAACCTAACCTGAAGTTGCACACACTTCACACACTACAGAAATCACAAATTTTATTTTTATGAGTTCTCTCCTTTCCTTAAACACCTCTACTCCTCTCATTATCAACAAAACCCACACAGAAGTGCAGGAAATTCTGGGCTTTTATAGTAGATGTCCGCAGAATAAATCAAAAGCATAGGGCGGTGTAAAATTCTAGGTTGCTGGAAATTTCTGACTGAAACAAACAATAGGGCATAAATTTTCAGGCAAAAGTTTCGCAGGCATTTCCAGTGGGAAAAGCTGAAAATTATGTACTTATACTTTCTTCATGGTGCCAGACCAAATAGGAGCTGATTTACATGAGGTTAGCCATATCCAGATTGTTCCTATGACAGAAAATACCCCAGGGTGCTAGCATACAGTCATCTTGGGTTGGTGAAATAAAGGTGTGCAAAGCTCCTTCAAGGGTGTGCCAACAGTTTAACAGGGAAGCTCCAACAATGGGAAGGCCATGCTCCCGTAGTGTCTGGAAGATCTGAGCAAACTCCTGGGTGGACCACAGATAGGTCTGGGAACAAAAAGAGGATTCACAGGTACTGGGTCAGTGAAGGCTTTTTCTTTTTGATTGCAAAATCTGTTCATTTGCCTGGTAGAAATGTAAGTGTATAATTACATCTTTTGGGATGTCCTTAGGCAGGTGATATGCTATTAGAATCCACAGAGAGGTCGAGGGCAGATAGATCTTGTATCAGGATGGAGAAATACTTGTGAAGGAACTCCAAGAGGGGAGATTGCTGTGTAGACTTTGGTACATTCCTCAGGTGGCAGTTGTTCCACTAAGAGTGAATCTCCAGATCAGTCAACTTGCCCTCTAGCAAATCCATCTTATTCTCAAAGTGTCAAGTATAATCTCTTAAATCTAGGTGATCAATAATCATTGGATCACTGGGGGATTTTAAGGAATCGGTGCGCTATTCCACCACACTCATGCCATTTTTGAGTGAAGCAATTGCTTTATCAAAATCTAACTGTTGAGAGTCTCTGAACTGCCCGTCACAAGCCTTTTATGGTGAACAGGTTAAGACAATCAGCAGGAACCATCTTCTCTCTACCTTGTAAGGTTGATGTGGGACAGGTGTCAGCTAACTCTGAACTTGACATGTAAGCTGAAAGGCCAAAGGAAGGAAGCCGCCATCTTGAGGCATGTTTGTCTGAGCAGCTCTGTACCTCTTGGCTGTACAATGAAATATGTAGCCGTCTTGCCTGATTTTTTTACTTATAAATATTGCACATCATTAAAAATATATTAATAGGGGTGTGTGATTTGTGGCCGATCTGTATCCCGACTCACTCATTACACATCCTTCTCAGGGCCCAGCAAACTATGTCCCACATTAATATATATTATTAATGATGAGCAATAGTCATAAATAATAAACATCAAATAAAAACATAGTTATAGTTGTCTCTTCTAGAACACCCACATTAAAATGATAACCATACTGTATGGATTACATCTTCCATAAATATCAAAGTATAAAATTCACAGATTTCCTTCGTAGCAAACATAAACAAATTAGGAGCTATATAAAAAATGGTAAAAGCTTGGGAGGTACAATTCAATATATTATATGATTACGTATAGATATACTTATATTAGATATTGACTGCATTAAAAAAGAAAATATTTTCACTTCATAAGAAAGTCATTTTTTTATACCCGACAACAGAAAAAAATAAATAAACGTATACCATTATAGGATTTTTCTCTGTTTCTAAAGCGCATTCGTGATAAAACTATTAATAAAAATATAAATTGCATATTTCATAAATGTCTATCTATAACGTTATCCACCTTTTACAGCAGTAAAATAAAGTTTAAACAATATACAAATTGCTAAAATCCTGAGTAGAACATGGTAGGACAGTTCTAGATCGTGCAGTGTTCCACATATCCCTGTGGCCTTGCCAGATTAAGCAGATTCTTCCTCATCTCCGTGACAGAGTGGATCTGAGATTAGGTGTTAGAATGTTGGAAGAAACATGTGCTTCATGAATAAACTAGTGTAAAAGCCCGTGTACACGGGCCAAGGTCCGGGTAATGTTAAGAGGCCGCAACTTTTTGCTCTACACTATGCAGTCTTGCGGCGCCTCACTCATGTGATGCAATCATGAGCAGTAGAGACTTCCCGAATGCGGGCAGTCTCTACTGCACATGACTGCATCGTGACAAACATCCTAGCAAATTATTATATAGGATAATGTTTTGGGTCTGTTTTCTGGATTTGTGTTTCTTTCCATTATTCTTCCTTTTTTGTGCTGGGCATCTTGGAGAATGATTTAATAGGTTGATGTAGAGAACATTTTTGTGTGAGTTGCTGTTCCATTTTGCTCCCATCAACCAAGAGTCTCAGGTCCTCAACCAATAAACAGACAAGGTTCCGCAGGGTGTTGGTATATAGAAACTTAACAGATAGTCATTTTGTACATGAACAGAGGGGTTTTACATTTTGTTCATTTGAGATACATTACAAAAAGTGATTTCATGAAACAGAATATCTCCAGATTCCTGTGCACAAAATAAGACCTGTTGAAATTCAGCAGAACCTTCACAGCCATGGAGACCCTTTGGACGGTGAGATTCAACCTCTCAGAACCTCCTTAGAAGTAGTCTCTGATCACATTTGTTTGCATTTTGATGTTGTTTGTGCAGCTTTCTCACTGCTCTCGTATCACTAGGTAACACAGACTTGAATCTGGACAATCGATGGTTTCTTATGCATGGGTGCCCAGTCACTGTTACCAGTAGGATGATGAACACTGACGCTATGACCATTTTAATAAAACTGATGCTCCTGTGTTTTCTCTCTTCTTTCCAACTTATCTCTTTTTTATGTAGATGTCAATGTCCAGATGTTCATTTATGTAGATGCACATTTCCTGTTCTCTCCACTTTCAACTTTTGTTCCTTTTTCTTTTTGCTTCTTCCCAAGCTCTTTCTGACTCATAATCCCCACCCTTTACGTACCTCCATATCATTCTCCTCTTTCTAACTATCCCCATACTTGTTTAACTACTCAACCCCTCCATCAGTGCTTCCTCTCCTCCCCACTAGTTTGTTAACCCCTCACATCATCTGGGTGAAGACCGGGTCACTTTTATTATATTTGTAATATAACAGCCCATGATTGAGTTCTGTATCAGAATGTATTTACCTGTCAGGCTTCTCATGAAATGATTAGTGGAATAAACTGGGTTTTAATATGAAGATGTTAAAAACTCTTATTCCACTCATGCACTTGTTTGTGCTTTCATCCTGTTATTCACAGACATTTCAAACTATTCTCCTGTCTCATGCATGCACAAAACACATACATTGCAAATTTCCATCCTGTCACACCCACATTGCAAGCCCTCCTCCCATCTCATGCATATAGACATACACACACCTGGACACACACACACACACACACACACACACACACACACACACACACACACACACACACAAACATACATACGGATACACACTACAAGCTATTCTCCTATCACACCTACTGTGCAGGTCTCATTTTGATTCACACAGTTTGCCAGCTCTCCACTTGTCTCACGCACACCCACTCACAAAGGCATGTACACACTCAAGCACACACACACATATATATATAATGGCACTCACACTCACTCACACACACACATATATATATAAAACATACCTCCCAAGTGTCCCTCTTTAGGAAGAACAGTCCCTCTTTTAGACTCAAATCCCTCTGTCCCTCTTTCCCACCTTGATGTCCCTCTTTTTAGGAGATCAGATTGTGTATATAAGTGTATCATACTGCTCTACAGCAATAAAACTCACACTAATGTTTGTTTAAATGTCAGTATATGTGTTTATAGATTAGTCTGTATAAATAAAATACTTCAGTCTTGTTATAAGTAATTTATTAGGTTACACTTGGAGGTGTCAATAGGTCATGAAATAGCCTAAATATTTTCAGTAATGCCCCGCCCACCAGCCATGCCCCCAGCAACACCCCCTAAAACACAAGTGTCCCTCTTTGGCAATTTGAAATGTTGGGAGGTATGATATAATGGCACTTTCCACTTGGCGAATAATTTCCTGCGAAAAGTGCCGTTTTTCTGCTATTTCCCACCTTTTCTGCCCATTGAATTCAATGGGAAGAAAAATATTTCTCCACCACAGGAAAGTTTTCTATAGCCATATAAAATGCTGTCAGGCTCTCACAGCAGCCATTCAGTGTTTGTGAGAGGAGAGATCAGCATATTTTTAAGCTAGAGGAGATAGGCAAATAAAGGGATTTTGAAGCTTATCTTAGAGTGTCATTTGGGAGGACATTTGTTCTCTGTATTAGGGGTGTCTGGGGGCACTCTAGGTGATAAGAAGGGAGGAAGGAGGTTGACCCCAAAATACTCCAAAATTCCATGTGACTGACTGGCAAGACACAGGCAGCTATGAACCTATTTGCTTTCTGATCTTGCTGTTATTGTCTCTGTGCTGGGTAGGGAAGTCTGGGAAAAGATGTTGTTGATTTTGTTTTTTAATTATAATTTTTTTACACAGACTGGGAGAAGACAACAGGGTGGACAAAAAAATATAAAAAAAGAAAATAAAAAGAAAATAAAAAAATAAATAAAAAAGAATAAAAAACTAAATATCTTAGGTGACAGTGACAGAGAGCTGACTGGGCTTAGGCAAGGCATCATACAGCTGCATCAGTTGTGTTGTGTACCGTACAGTAAAAAAAACACACAGTGTAGTTGCGTAATGTCCAGCAAATGCACAAGGGGAAGGGGGAGGGGTGGAGTAGTGCAGGAACGTGAGAGTAAAGTAGTAGTTCAAAAACTGACTGCAGCAATGGTTGCTGCAGCGTGTGCAATCAATGATGATGATCCTTCTACTCCACGGGAGGATGCAGTTTGTCAAGGTCCCAGCAAAACTAGGTCCAGCACCACCAGTGCCAGTAGAAATAAAGACCCATATAAGAAGAACACCGAAGACGACAGCAAGTTGCATTCAAGTGTTGCTGATGCTGGCAATAGCATAATAGAGGAAGGTGTGGCAGCTGAACCATCCGCTGCATCAGATAGTGAGACAAACAAGCACCCATAATAAGGAAGTTTGTTACAGTAAAAGTAAAAAGAAATTGTTTGAGACCTGCAAAAGCTTAGAGGAATATAAGGGTAGTGGGCAAGAATTGTCAAGTGATGCTGATGTTGCTGAGGATGACCTAATGATGGCTGATGGTGATGCAGATCTAGAATATATCCCTCCAGCATCCTTCTCTTGTTCAGATACAGATGAAGTTGAGAGTGAGGATGGTGACAGGACTATAAGATAATCAGAAAGTCAAAGGCTGAATCTTCCACTGCTTTTAAGGAGCACTGTGCCTGTCTATAAAGTGTTTGAGAAAGCCATTGGAAAGTCTGACCCAGGGCAAGCACAGATGTCAAAAAGTACACAGTCACCGTATCAGTCATCATCAACATCATCGCCTCTTCAAAGTCCAAGTCCCACTCAGCCACACACACCTGTTTTGAGTACCCAACAACGGCAACACAGGTTAACATCCACAGTGTTAGATATGACGAATACCTCTGGTGTTGCTGCTGTAAGTGCTGCACCTTAGACACCTAGTAGTAGTGGCAGAAGAATTACATCAACATCTAGCTCCAGTAGTAGTAGTAGTAGCAGGAACCACACATGACAGACAAAGCTAGGACAAATATATTAACAGCAGCACAGATGAGGAGGTGGAGGACAGATGGGACCACTGCTATGACCGATAAGTAATGTGTGTCAATAATCTGAGAAGGAGGATAGAGTATGTGTTAAAATAGGCGAAAAATGTGTTAACATTGGCGGAAAACTTGTAAAAATAGGCGAAAAGGAGGACATTTTTGCATAGGCGGAAAGGCAAAATTTTTCGCGGGAAAAGCAAAAAATTGGCACGTTTTCGCGAAAAGTCATGAGGGAAATTTTTCACACTTTTCGCCCACCCCTACAGTGCTCTCTGTCAATACAAAATGTTAAGAAACCTTAAACCTGAATATTTAAGAAAGTAAAAGTGAGGTTTTGGCTTTCTTAGGAGAATATGCGTGCACAATTATTGGGCAACTATTAGTGTGCAGAATTATTATGCAACTAAATGAAAAACGATCATTTTCCCATCTTACATTTTTATTTTCATCTATTAAAGTGAGAGTACTAAACAAACAACTCTAAATTTACAAATAAACATTTGTGACATTTCCAAAAAAATAAAAAATCAGTGACCAATATAGCCAACCTTCTTTTCAATAACAGTCATAAGCCTTCCATTCATGGAGTCTGTCAGTTTCTTGATCTGTTGACGATCAACTTTTTGTGCAGCAGCAACCACAGCCTTCCAGACACTGTTCAGAGAGGTGTACTGTTTCCTTCAGCGTAAATCAGCATAAATCTGCCGTGTAACCCCTTAAGGACTGGGAAAATCTGAGGCCGTTTTCCCGTAAGGACTGGAGCAATTCTGACCTTTTTGACTATGTCTTTGTTCAACAGTGTTTTCCCTCTAAGTCTTTTATTCCACGCCCATAATATATATATATATATATATATATATATATATATATATATATATATATATATACTATTTTTTTAAGCACAAATAGGGCTTTCATTTGATACCCCGCCTATATGGATAACCCACCATTTACTTTATTAAAATTAAAAAAAAAGGTAAAAAAAGCACCATTTTTGTTTTTTCTCTTGGGATCAATTGGGCACAAAGGGTTACATTATTATGGAGACTGCATGAAAGGTATGACTGGTCAGTCATACCTACAAAATGCGCAATTTAAAATGGCCACTGTCCCCCCTGGGTGAAAATCCCCATGTCCCTTTTTCCCACCCTATTTTGTCACTTTTTTATCCCTGACACTTGGCGGTGTGTATAAGTGTATTACATGGCTCCACAACAATCACACTTCCAAAATTGTTTAATGAGATTTTTTTTATTAAAAAAAAAAAGTGTTTTGTGTTTTTTTAAAAAAGAAAAAAAAAAGTATCATTGCAGGTCAGAAATTGACCTGCATTTAGCCAGCCTCCAGCACCAGCAGTGAAGGGGTTAATACCCTCAGCTGCTGTATTTTCATTTACCACTAGGTGTCTCCTCTCTACTTCTGTCTCCCTTACTTTGATAGCAAGGGAGACAGAGGCATACAAGACACGTAGAGAGAGCATGCTTTCTGTACTGCCTCTGTCTCTTAGAATGCCGGTACATGTGATCGCTGCTACGGCGATCACATGAACCGGCACAAGCAAGAAGGGCTGAGACTGAATGCCCCGGTCTCGGAGCACTCAGTCTCAGCCTGGAATTAATGATAGCAGCGTGCACGGAGGCACGCTGCTATAATTTAAGCCATGACGGTCCTGGACCGTCATGGGTCCTCAAGGGGTTAAGAAAGGCCCAAAAGTTCTCAGTAGGGTTTAGGTCAGGTGAGGAAGGGGGCCATGTCATTATTTTATCATCTTTAAGGCCTTTACTGGCTAGCCACGCAGTGGAATACTTTGATGCATGTGATGGAGCATTGTCCTGCATAAAAATCATGGTATTCTTGAAAGATGCAGACTTTTTCCTGTACCACTACTTGAAGAAAGTGTCTTCTAAAAACTTGTAGTAGGTTTGGTAGTTCAGTTTGTGTACATCTTCAACCTGAAAAGGTCCAACTAACTCATCTTTGATAATACCAGCCCATACCTGTACTTCCACCTTGCTGGCATCTGAGTCGAAGTGGAGCTCTGTGCCTGTTACTGATCCAGCCACGGGCCCATCCATCTGGGCCATCAAGAGTCACTCTCATCTCATCAGTCCATAAGATCTGTCTTCAGATATTTTTTGGCCATAGTCTTGATGTTTCAACTTATGTGTCTTGTTCAGTGGTGGTTGGGTTTCAGCCTTCCTTACCATTGGCCATGTTTCTGAGCACTGAACACCTGGTACTTCTGGACACTCCAGGTAGGTTGCAGTTCTGGAATATGACAGCACTGGAGGATAATGGGTTCCTGGTAGCTTCATGTTTGATTCTTATCAAATCTCTGGCAGTTAATTTTCATCTTTTTATCTCAGCACGTTTCTTGCGACCCTGTTGACTATTTGCAACAAAACATTTGATGGTTCTGTGATCACGCCCCAATATCTTAGCGATTTCAAGAATGCTGCATCCCTCTGAAAGAATATTTACAATTTTTTACTTTTTAGAGTCAGTTATATCTCTTTTTCTTCCCATTTTGACTGAAAAAAAGAAGCTGCCTAATAATTATGCACACCTTGACATAGGGTGTTCATCTCCTTAGGCCACACTCTCTCTCATTGCACAAATACACATCACCTGATATGCTTAAATCCAATAAGCATTCAAGTTTATACAGCCTGGATTTGGAAAATATGCATAAAAATGATTATATGGTCAAAATACTCACTTGCCTAATAATTGTGCATACAGTGTTTATATATATATATACACAGAGTCCCAGGAATGGTGATAGAGGGTGTATATATATATCTCCCCAAATCCTGCAGGATATCTACCCTGATTAGCTCAGTGAAATAGAATGTATAGGTAACTTGGTGTACATTGCAAAACGATGTATTTTGGGTCAGTGTTCCATTCCACAGTTTCACAGTAACTGACATGTGTCAGGTGAGGAATCCACACCAGGAGTTCTATCACTCCCTATTCCTCACCCACCTGCATCTGGTAATTAGTGCAGCTGCACTGAGCCATGCTCTCTGTCTTTTTGTTTGAGTCCCAGAGAGGAATGAATTAACCTATGAAAGCCGGCAACTTGTGGAGTTAACTTTTGCCTGCTGGACTGTGTTGTTGGATGTTTATCTTTTGAGCTGGTAATCTGACTAGTAGTCCAAATACAATCAGGAGCTGATATGTTTAGTTAATGCTCTGTAGAGCAAAAATCTTGTTTTTGAAGCTGCTGTCTCACCACTTGGATACAAATGAACAGGCAAAGACTTGATTTAACTGCCACATTAAAAGGTACTTTTATCACATTATAGATATATATATATATATATATATATATATATATATATATATAGATATAGATATATAGATATATATGCATATCTTACATTATTAGTAAGCATACAATAGATCATATCACACTCATTTACTTGAATTCTAAGAAAAGATAGAAAACTTTTAAACCTTGGACAAGGTAATTTCTGCTGATATAGTATGCGTGGGTTTTGCAGTAGCCTATACTTTGTCTCACAAACGTGCAAATATGTACTCCAAAATTATACATTAAAATAATCAGATATGTGTGATGGTAAAATAAAATACTCATTGAGTAATGAGATCAAGTGTATAAATATAAAGAAAAAACAAAAGACAAAGAGACACAATAAAACATATAATATAAAAGTGAATTAGATAGTGTGGTATAAACCAAATATCTGCCCTAGACACTCTACATGGCAGATTAGCATCTATTCATGAAATAAACCAGGAATTTGGAATTAAATGGACACAGTTTCTATACTATGTTACCTTATATGTATATAACGGTATTCTATTGAAATATCTTCACTTACATGGCGATCCTCAAAAGGGCGACATCAGAATGCCGCCCACATCAGAAGGGCGACATAAGAATGTTGCCTGCTTAAGATGTGGCGACATCAGAATGTCGCCTGCTTAAATGTCGCCAGAGAAACAATGATCACATTACACTGCACACAAGCATCTATTCATCAAGCGGTTAGCAAAGGTTATGAGCTGTCAGAATCATTTCAGAGGATTGAGATAGCTACAGTTTGTAAAATATTTCCATAAAAACCATTGGCTTTACTACAACATGTTTCTACTCTCCAGACTACCCAATTCCCATAGAATACATGTAGCATTTTATCAGTGAAGTAAAGGGATACATGATGATGAGTCAGAAAGCTTGGAATTTCCTTTTGGGGTATGTGGAAAAAAGATGTGGCATTTACTCCACTTTCCACTGTATATCTGGGCCGTTCTATCTATGTTTCCATGTGCCAGCAAACTAACCTAAATACTTGTTTGGTTGGATTATCAGTATCATAAAAAAACTGACAAAAGGGGACATTCAGATTGGGATTTCTCATAACCATTTGCTAACCGCTTGATGGATAGATGCTAGTATCCAGTGTACTGAGATCTTTGTTTCTCTTGGGGCTGGAATGGTATCATAATGTGAAATGTACATTCTTTATTTATCAAATAAAATACTTTTAAAAGTAATGTAATGTAGAGTTTTGTTTAGTGCCTGCTCGCTTCAAACATGCTGTAGATGTTCACTATCCTTACTTTCTCATGTACATGCACACACAGACCATGAATGTTCATGATTTCGCCACACCAAACAGAGCACCCCCATGGCAACCTTTAAGCGGGTGATATTCTGATATCACCGCGTCTTATGTGTTGCACTTTTGATGCATGCCCATGGCAACAACATTTCAATAGTAAACTCAAAATTTGTGTCCATTTTAGCCGCTCCTACAGAGCTTGCAATACGTTATATTCCATACAAGAATGCAACAACCTGCCCCATCTCCAGATGAAAATGGAGGTCCCAACAAGGTGGAGTTCCACATTGTACATCCTAGAGCATTTGTCTGAGCAGAATAAGGTCATTATCGAGTATACACAGCAAACCTAGAAGGCGCATCTTTGTCACCTGGGCAATGGCAACTAATGTGTGATCTATGTAAGCTGCTGAAAACTTTTAAGGAGTCTACCTTGCTGGTTAGTCGTGTAAGGGTAGGAATTAGTGAGATTCTCCCACTGATATATTTACTGCAGAAAAAAGACACATGGCTGACGAATCTTACAATAATGACAACACCAATATGCACCAGCTAGTGAATGACATGTTATCATTAGTGATGAGCGAGCGTGCTCGGCCGATGCTCGGATCGGCTCGAGCATCGCTCTGCTCGGCACATGGCGGTACTCGTCGAGTACCGCCATGTGCTCTCCCGCCATGTTCGGGTGGCGGGGATCTGTGCCGGAAGAGGCACAGATCCGAAGAAGCTCCGCTGGACCACCAGGGACTGGAGGTACGGGGGCATTGCGGAGATGAAGGGGGCATTGCGGAGATGAAGGGGGACATTGTGGAAGAGGGGCATAGACTCTATGCCCCTCTTCCACAATGTCCCCCTTCATCTCCGCTATGCCCGTCTTCCACAATGTGCCCCTTCATCTCCGCTATGCCCCTCTTCCACAATGTGCCCCTTCATCTCCGCTATGCCCCTCTTCCACAATGTCCCCCTTCATCTCCTCTATGGCATAGAGGAGATGAAGGGGGACATTGTGGAAGAGGGGCATAGCGGAGATGAAGGGGCACATTGTGGAAGAGGGGCATAGCGGAGATGAAGGGGCACATTGTGGAAGACGGGCATAGCGGAGCTGAAGGGGGACATTGCGGAGCTGAAGGGGGCATTCGGAGATGAAGGGGGCATAGCGGAGATGAAGGGGGCATTGACCAGGCACCCTCCCCTCATCAGAGCAGGGGGTGCCTGGTGTCGCCCCATTCATTTGAATGGGGCTCGGGTGCTCGGCTGAGCACTCGAGCCTCAGGGGGTGCTCGGTCAGAGCACCCGAGCACCCGAGCATCGTGGTGCTCGCTCAACACTAGTTATCATGCTTTGAGAAGGATGCTCTGATAAGGGCTAATAAATGTAATAATGAGTACATTCGTGCTACTTAGTTATATCCCAGATTTAAACATACCATTTCTGAATTTCTGCCAAGGCGTGATCAACACCATCTCTCTGAGGAATCGTTTTCTGAGAAAGAATATAAAGATATGCTGATAGATAGAATGGGGGTTTCATTGTGGAGGATGAAAGAGAAAGAAAGGTAGGGGCAAAAAAGTGAATAAATAAAATAACAGAAAGCATAGTGAAAAGACATAAGCAAAGGGGTTAGACCATCATGAGGAACATCAATAAGAACACCCCAAAATATTTCAGAACACCTGTCATCATCATTCCAGGAAGTAATTTATGTGTCTAAGGTATGGCAATCTAACATTTGTGGTGGTGGTGGAGGTGTTGATGGTGGTGGTAGCACATCTCTTTGGGACTTGCTTCTAGAGTATGGGTTGGTAACTTATATACTTGAACACTGTGTAGCTCCTGGGAGTTGTCCCGTTGTATGCAGGCTGGTTTCAGCATACTTGCAGGATAGCTATGTTTACAATAGAAATGATGACCCCATTGACTACTTGTAAACAAGGTGCTCAATCCCCAACACACAGTACACTATATATATAAGAGAATATGTGAGGTACCTAGGGGGATATTTAAATTAGGGGTGGGGGAAAGGTCTTGTTGTGCTTCCCTGAAAAAATCCAGGAAAACCAAGTGGCTGTCTGCTATTTCAGGGGAAATTCACTTAAAATGTTTGCGTTTTCACCTATTAAAAAAAAGGTTTCGCTATTTTTTTCAATGGTTACAAACTTTTAACCTCTTTACTTACATATACTTCACGTTTTCGTGCCAAAAACATGACATTTCCAGGAAATAAAACACAATACAAGTAGCTAGAGAGAGAGAGAGAGAGAGAGGGTGCTAGGCAGTGCTTCATTTTGAAAAATGAAGTCAGCAGAGGCACATACTGTATTCTATCACTATGAGCACCTGGATGGCAAAAAAAGGGGTGCTGGAAGGACCATTATATATGGCCAGTGAGTCTGAGGAGGAGGAGGTGACCACTACCACCAATGAAGGGCCTGGAAGCCCTGATTCCCCAGACCCAATGATGGCCAGTCCCCCTAAATTGTCCCTTGGGATCTTGGGGAAAATAGTGTCACAGGCTCAGGCACAGGAAGAAGTAGGTAGCAATGTGGGCAGGACAGGTCAGCTGCCTATGTCTATTGCTAGTGCTGCCAGTGTGCCAAGTGATATGCGGGGGGAGGGAGATGATAGCATGTGTGACCGCAGGGTACCCTAAGTCACACTTGCCATCACCAAGCAGTTTCACTACTACTACATTGCAGCAGCTAGAGACTCGGAGTGTTGGGAGTGAGGGAGGGGCTGATAATGATGAAGAGTCTGAAACCGATGTTATTACTGTTAGGGAAGCAGCTGGTGGGACTAGTGTGAACAAAGTAGATCCTCCTGCTGTTGGTGATGTGGAAGGGGAATTGATGCGGAGCAGCCAGACTAGTGGTCAAGGGAACCCACAACATCCCCCTGACGCTGTGATTCCCTTTCCCCAAGCATTTTGCCTCTGGGATATGATATCAAGGAAGGCAGAACTGGTGGCTAGCAGCAGTAATACCACCATGAGTACAGATCAGCTGCCTGTGCCTTCTATGGCTGATGCTGCTAGTCTGCCTTCTTCACCTCAAGAGATAGCAAATATGAGAGGAGACCCTCTGTTGCATTTTGTCATCACCTCCAACCGATGAGAATCTAATAGAGCAGCAGCAGCAAGGCGGGACTGGTTGTGGTGATGATGGTGGAGCAGCTGGGGTGGAAGAGACATTAATGGCCTGTTTAGCCCAAACGGAGAAGAAATAAGAGACCGAGATACAAATGGGGTTCAACATTGAATTGTCACCCACTAAAGGGGTGACCAACAAAAGGGAGCATTGAAAATGTTGCATGGTTGAAAAGGGAGCATTGAAAATGCCGTGTGGTTGAATAGGGCATAATTCTGATGTCATAGGCATAAGTGTCGAGACATCAGAATGACGCCCGCATAAATGTTGAGTGCCGTTTTGTTGGTTGGATTGCCATCACCCTTCCCATCGCTACCATGTTGTTGCTATGAATGAGTTACTACAGCACCCACTATAATCCTGTCTCCTCACTGCTATCACCTTTCCCATCTCTGTAGTCTTCTATATGTAAGAACAGAACACGCTTCTGGCACTCACAGGGTTAGCTATTTTTATACAGAGCAGTGCTGTTGTCCCAAGGAGCTTGGGGTGCTTGTGGGTAGCAGTGCACTAAATATCAGAGAGAAAGAGCTGAAACGCCCCTGTGCCATGACCATGGCTACACAAAGGAACTGTGCCAAGGTCCTGCAGACCCCACCTGCACTACAAAGTACATGTAGCTGACAGGATGATACACTGTCAGGCTTCTTCTATATATTGCACAAATAAGGGGAGACCAAAGAACAGAAGAGCACCATATAGCCGACAGGATCAAACACTGTCATGCTTCTGGCACTCACAGTTAACCGTGTTGGTAGCTACATAGCTACATCTTCTGGCAATCCACCTTGATCATTGTTACCTCCCACACCAGCTGGTAGCTATTCTGTTGATGTCAGGATGTGACAGTTCGTGTCCACCCATTGCACACTGTGTGGAGCATTGACCCCACATGGCAATGTGGTGGAGGATAATCCCAATCAGGGCAACAAGCTGCAGAATATACTAAGCTGGTGGCAGGGAGTGATCATTATTATTAAAACTGCAAGTTGTCACGTGTCCTTAGTGGGAAGCGGACAAAGGGCATAGTGACAGCAGCAGTACTTGGTTTCTGGTGGGATGATTTCACATTGTGGACATAAGCATCATGGTGTTTGGTAACGGCTGTGCCAGTTGTTTGATGTGAGTGCAGATGTGTCCATTGTTCCCAGTCCTTCCCCTATTTTCTACACACCTGTGCACATTGAAGTTGCTGATGAGAAGCACAGTTCCTTCCTACTCTCAAGGTAAAAGTGTATATTACAACAACACACCCATGCTTTTGTAGGAGGGGCAGGAGGAGAATAGTGTTGAGCGAGCACCCCGATGCTCGGGTGTTCGGGTGCTCTGACCGAGCACCCCCGGAGGCTCGAGTGCTCGGCTGAGCACCCGAGCCCCATTGAATTCAATGGGAGGACTCGAGCATTACACCAGGCACCCCCTGCTCTGATGAGGGGAGGGTGCCTGGTCAATGCCCCCCTTCATCTCCACAATGCCCCTCTTCCACAATGTCCCCCTTCCACAATGTCCCCCTTCATCTCCACAATGTCCCCCTTCATCTCCACAATGCCCCCCTTCATCTCAACAATGCCCCTCTTCCACAATGTCCCCCTTCCACAATGTCCCCCTTCATCTCCACAATGTCCCCCTTCATCTCCACAATGCCCCCCTTCATCTCAACAATGCCCCTCTTCCACAATGTCCCCCTTCCACAATGTCCCCCTTCATCTCCACAATGCCCCCCTTCATCTCAACAATGCCCCTCTTCCACAATGTCCCCCTTCCACAATGTCCCCCTTCATCTCCACAATGCCCCCTTCCATCTCCACATGTCCCGTACCTCCAGTCCCTGGTGGTCCAGCGGAGCGTCTGTAAGATCTGTGCCTCCTTCGGCACAGATCCCTGCCACCCGAACATGGCGGGCGAGCACATGGCGGTACTCGTACGAGTACCGCCATGTGCCGAGCAGAGCGATGCTCGAGCCGATCCGAGCATCGGCCGAGCATGCTCGCTCAACACTAGAGGAGAAGCATTGGCCAACTTCTTTTCTCCACAATCAAAAAATTATTTTAAAAAAGATACTGGAAATGCTAATACTTAAAAACATGTATATAAACAGTGTATCTAATGCAGTCCCAAAATTGAATCAATCTGTGAATGTTCTCTCTATGTTCTAATATCCATTCCTTAGCATGTATATGAGAACTGTAAAATTAAAACTATATGCTCACTATTAAATCTGTCTCTGTGTAAGAGTCCTCTCCCATCTGTATGTAGAGTAAAGCAAATTATGAAGATCTTCTGAGGTGGTAAAGCAGGGAAAGGATGTAGTGTAATAGATCAGTTAATATCCTGTCCCGTCTCTCCAACATATTAATGTAACAGCACTGACCTTAGACAGACTGAAAAGTGGGAAGAGGTATGAGTATGTCCTGTCTGACTGTATAAAACATGCATGGGCAGAGATCCTGTATAATTCACTGTACCAATGCACTGCTTAATAGTGCAAATTCAGTGCAATATCCAACGTGTTTCATATCCTACTATGGATACTTCTACGGGGATCAGGAAAATATAACATACTTTGACATGCTTTTAAATTTCCTGTGTTACTCCATTTTGACCAATCAAATTATTGAGATCAAGCTAACAACCAATGTAATCACTGAGATCAGAATTTGTTGCATCCTGGAACAACCTATCATCCCCTGATACATCTGGTGTAAATGTACAATTTGAAATAAATAACAATAGTTGGCAACATAGCAATGTTCCACCTTGGTCGAAGTATGCATTTTTATATGGGTAGTGAAAGGGTTAATATATAATTTATACTTTATTCAGTGTTACTTTAGTTTTGGCGGGTAATGCCTGTTGGGGATTATTCACAATATATTTTATAGTTTTATATTATGATATGTTGCCAACTATTGTTATTTACTTCAAATTGTAAATTTTCACCAAATATACCCAGAGATAATTGGCTGTTCCTGGATATAACAAGGGTGGTAAATTAATTCTGATCTTACTGATTATATTGGTTGTTAACTTAAGTGATTTCAATAATCTAATTAGCCAATATGAAGTAACGTGGGGAATTTAAACCCACACTAATGTGTGTCATATTTTCCTAATCCCTGAACAAGTATCCATAGCAATATATGAAATGCGTTGGTTATAGCACTGAATTTGCACTTTTAATCATTTTTGGATGTGTATAGGAGTTGGAAGTGGAGCCACTGGTGGCAGTGGCTGCAAGGGGTTTCAGCAGCCAATTTGGTCTTCTTAGTGGAGGTTTTCTTGTGTTCACATTTTTCACAAGGGGTGGTACTAGCAGGCTCAGTAGCAGCAGCAGCAGTGGAATGGGAGTGGAACTTTTTATTTTTTTCACATACACATGCCTATACTGCATATACTTCAGTATTGCAGATATGCTAAGGTAGGATCCCTGCTTTCCCCTCATTACTGTTCGATCACACAGGGTGGTTAAAGTATTTGCAGTTTCTTGCCCTGTTCCAGATCCCACAGAGAAATATTACCACATCCAGGACTTCAGTGCAAGAGGAGGAGATGTCTCTGAACACCTGTTGCAGATCCTGAGTCTGACCCAGTCTCTGATGAACAATGAGCTCCTCCTTTCTCATTCTCTTCCTCGAATTCTGCTCACCATTCACCCCACCACATCTTCATGCCCACTCATTACCAGGACCTGCCCCTCTTCTTCCCCACTCACAGGAACCTTCCCCTCTTCCTGCCCACTAACAGCCAGTTCCTACCCCTCTTCCTCCTGACCACTCACAGGATCCTGCCCCATTTCCTGCCCACTCACAGTTAGGAACTTCCCCCTCACAGGAACCTGTACCTCTTTTTCTGCCCACCCATAGGTTTCTCCACTATATCCTCTTTCTGCCCACTCACAAGAGTATCTTTTGGTCCTTTTCAACCTCAAATTGTAGTCTGTCTTCCTCATCATCACTCCTCCATTCTACTCCCTCCCTGTGCCATTCCATGCTCATCTGGAGAAGAAAGCTTTGGAGTGCACTGAAAGACTGCGAGGAGTCATTGTCAGCATTAAGTTGCTTGGTAACAAGGGTGTTGCACCTGCTGGGTCTCCCCTGCTTTGCTGATGCTGGTGTTGGCAGAAGTAGTGAAACTGCTGCTAACAATTTCTGCCTCTTGACAAGTGAAAGAACACCTCGATTTAGGTTTGGCTTATGCCCCCCCATTGACATGATGCCACAATTCCAGTCCAAGTCACTGCTTGACATTAAGCACAAATCTCTTGTTATAAATGAAAAAATATGTTCTAAAGGAAAATAGGTATTATAAAAAATTATAATAAATGTATTAAAAAAATGAAAGCTAAAAAGACAAGTCACCCTACTCACTTCAATGACCCTCACTGCCCCAACACTAACTCACACTTGACTGACCCTCACTAACCTAACACTAAGTTCAAACTGTCAGGAAGTGACTTAGAAATTTCTATCACATTCTATGGTGAACTTTTAGCGTGACTCACAGCTCCCAGGGAATGCAGCAGAATAACTATCTGATATCTGGCCACTAGAAGGCACTGTTAAAGTAAAAACAAGCAACATTTTAAACTATAATAACTCTGGAAAGATGCATCTCCCGTCAATGGGAGTACCCTTGTTTTATTATCAGGAAAAGCCTTACAATAAATGTTTTTCATAAAGAAGTTTACTGCTCTTTTAAGGCTTTAATTGTTATAAATCTGACCATATTAATCACTATACGAGAGAAATCTCAATGTAAAACATTTTCTAAACAAATATATAACATTATAAATGTAACACCACTGCCAAGAAATCAGAGTTATAATAAGGACAGAACTAAAAATCCACGATTCGACAGGACTATGGCACCAGAGCTGGAGACATCAAGAATGGTCTAGGGAGCTAAAACATATAAGAAGTTGCCTAGGGAGCAAGAAAAAGACTGTCAAAGAGAGCTATATTTAACTAGGGGACCAGAGCATGTCTGGATTTGACTCAAGAACTTAGAACTAGGTCTAAGGAACCTGGTTAAGACAAAGAATCAGATAGGCCTGGGAAGGACTAGGAGCCTAGAACAGAACAGGATTATGAGCCACTCTATATGTCACAACATCTGTTTTCTGCCTCTTTTTGTCTCTCTTCATTTTGTCTGCACACCTCAACTTCTCCCTATCTGCTGCACCCATAGACTCTCTCCCTCGCTATCTCCCTCCCTCATTACTCACTGCTTCCTCCATGGGCAGCTGTGTACTTTTTTGCTTTAAAAAGCAAAAAAAAAAAAAATTAAATAATATATATGTATTTAATCAGAATTTATTTATTGCCAAAATAAAGTAAAAAAGTAATAGAGGGTTTCTGACTGTTTTCATTAAAAAAAGCATAATTATAATAAATATATAATGTATATGTTCCATAAATATCTAGATATAGAATTGACAGCTCTCCATCACAGTAAAAATAAATACATTTAGATTAAACTAAAACTGTATGATGGGCTTTCAAAATCCCCTAAATTTATGTTATCAATTCTTTAATTAAAACTGTAGGAAGTGTTCGCTGGGAGGGAGAATATAATGTTTATATGTGACACATCAGGTTGCACCAACAAGTACTGCTTAGTTTATAATAACTGACAAATAAATAAAGTTAAATATATCATAAACTATAATTTTAAATAAAGATAACATATATATTGATGATTCTGAAAGCTAATTCAAAATCTCCAAATCATTATAAAGTGTTACTTTCACTTTAAAGGGATAGTAATGTTTCATAATAAAAGCAGCACTAATTAATCTTCATAGTATTTGGGTCTTGGAGACTGTTATTTCAGTTCTGTTAGAGTTGTAATTCAAGAGTAATTGAATGATAAATTATCTCCCTCCCTCCCTCCCTTTTTACTGATATAACACTGCTCAGCTCAGAGCAGCAGGAAGGTGCCCAGGTAGATTGCAGAGGGGGACAATCTTCAATTAAGATAAAGGAAAAGGCTGAAAAACCTGTCAAGGGGGGCAGGGTTTTCATTGTTCTCACAGTAAGAAGATTGTCCCTTGCTGTTAGCTGTCTGGTCAAGCAACCAGATTCCACATCTGAGGTGAGCCTGTTACCTTGCGGCCGCGAGATGTGAACAACCGCCGGTTGCGTCTACTGAGTGATGGCTTGCAGGCCTGGCAAAGATAGCACTTTTATTTAAGAAGCCGGGTAGGCTGGCCGCTCCTACCTTAAACACGTGTGAGCTGAGCAGGAGGTTGGGAGCAGAGACAGTCAGCAGACGCCAGACACGGTCAAAGGCAAGGGGGAGGGGGGAATCAAGAGGGTTTATATAGAGGTAAGAGGGGGAGAAAGGCAAAAGGGGGACCAATAGCGGGTAAAAGAGTCAGAGGGGGGTCAAGAGGGAGAAAAAAAGGCAAAAGGAGGGGGGATCAGGAGGGGGAGAAAGTGGCAAAAGGTTGGGATCAAGAGTCAGGAAGGGGAGAGAGAGTGGCAAAAGGGCAATCAAGAGTTAATGAGGGGGAGAAAGAGGCAAAGGGGCGATCAAGAGAGAAAAGTGGGGGGAGGGGAGAAAAAGGCAAAAGGAGGGGGGTCAAGAGGGGGAGAAAGAGGCAAAAGGGGGGAATCAGGAAAGGGGGAGAGAGAGGCAAGAGGGAGAGAGAGGCAAAAGGGGGATGAAGACAAGAGTCAAGGCTGGATTAAGGCAAGAGGGGGAAACAGGCAAAGAGGGGGATCAAGAGGAGTAGAATGGAGAAAGAAAAATCAAGAGGGGTAAAGAGAGGCAACTTGACAAGAGGGGGAATCAAGACCGGGTGAAAGAGGCAGAGGGGGATCAAGAGTGGGAAAAAAGAGACAAATGGAGGGGGGATCATGAGGCGAAAGGAGGGGCAATCAAGAGGCAAAAGGAGGGAGGGACCAAGAGGCAAAAGAAGGGGGGATCAGGAGGGGGAGAAAGAGGCATGAAGGGGAGTGAGGCAAAAGGGGGGATCAAGAGTCAAGGAAGGGGAGAAAGGGGGATCAAAAGGGAGAGAAAAAGGCAAAAGTAGGGGGTTCAAGACTCAGGAGGGGGAGAATGAAGCAAAAGGTGGGAATGAAGAGTGGGAGAAAGAGGCAAACGAGGGGAATTGAGAGTCATGAGGTGGTGTGTGTATATATATATATATAATATAACTCTTTATTATTCTGGTAGTGACATATAACTCTATTGTTCTGGTGGTGGCATTCAGATGTCTTTTAAAATGCATGTTTTCCCCTTTTATAAACAAGAAAAAAATGCCATTACGCTATGGGGCTGGTATAATGACGCAGTACTATGGGGTTGGTCAGCAATTTTTTCCAGGGCTGGTTTTTATTCCCAGTCCGGCCCTGTATCACACTGTGGAAAACTCCTTAGCAGCAGTCTCTGATCACGTGTCTTTGAGTTTTCCTGTGGCTTCTGCATCTCTTTGACTCATGTCGCTGGGTAACACAGATTTCTATATGGACAAGTTACAGTGTCTTCTGTATGGGTGTCCACTCACTGCGCCCAATAGGATGGTGAGCACTGTCACCATGGCCATTTTATTACTGATCTCCATTCTGTTCTTGTAGAGAGTGCCTGTTATGTCTAGGTGTAAATGTTTTCTCTGTTCTTTCCATCTTTCCTTTTTTATACCTTGATGTCCAGTGTAAAAGAAAATTCATTTTCCAAATGTCAGGTCTATCTCTGTATGTCTTGATCTGTGTGAGTGAAATATTACAGGAAATGTTGCATGTGCACTGGGAACATCTACTGAGCTTTCACTTTTTCTTTTCTGTGCAGGTGAGGAGGTGATGTGACATGTTTATAGAAAGGGAATTCCCATTCACACTTCAAGCACCTCCCTCCTCTTACATACAGCACTTTGTATAAAAAGATATCCCTCTCCAGCCTGTGACAGGCTTGTCTACATGAATGTATGTAACAAGAGGGAGGAGGTTGCACTGTGTGTAACATGATGACTAATCAGAGAAGCTGAGTTGCAACATGTCAGTAAGGGTAATAGAAAACCACTGTGAGTTTCCTCTTAAGTTTCAAATGTTTTAAAGGAAATTAAGTAGCATTTAGGAAATATAAACAGACTCAGAAGGAGGAAGATAGGTATGTATCCAAGTGTAGGCTAAAGAAGGTTAAATGCATATTTAAATGTTCCGAGCACACGCAGACAATATTGCCTAGCAAATAAAAATGGAGACCAAAACATTTTTTAGATGGATAAGCAAAAGGAGAAAAATGAAACAATGAACAGTTAGATGAAGACAGAGGAAGGTGACGAGAAGGGACCTCTGTTAGAATAAAGAACTGTGAGACATTTAAAACATGCATGTTTAAATAGAAAGAAGTTGTACTTCAACTTTCTAAGGTAAAAACAGATATCAACAAAACCAGATAGGATATGCTTAAAGTTATTGAAGGAGCCTGGGAGAATGCTGACAAAACCTTTAAAGGGATAGTAATGTTTCATAATAAAAGCAGCTGTAATTAATCATCATAGTATTTGGACTTTGGAGAGTGTTATTTCAGTTCTGTCAGAGTTGTAGTTCAAGAGTAATTGAATAATAAAGTATCCCCTTCCCACCCCTTTTACTGATATAACCCTGTTCAGCCAGAGCAGAAGGGAGGTGCCCAGGTAAAGAGGGACAATCTTCAATTAAGATAAGGGAAAAACCTGAAAAACTTGTCAAGGGGGGCAGGGATTTCATTGTTCTCATAGGAAGAAGATTGTCCCCTTCTGTTATCTGTCTGGTTTATGGACTGCATTCCACATCTGAGAAGAGACGGCTTACACTAGGTAAAAGGGGTGGGAGGGGAAACTTTGCTTGTGAATATCTCTCCAACCATAAAGGTTTGAGAGATAAGACTTATATTGTTCTTCATGTTTTTTTTAATGCCTACAAAATAAAGATAAAATTAAGTATTACTATCCCTTTACAAGGATTATTCAGTCACCTCTGACAGGATTCGTTCCAGAAGACTTTTAGCAAATATATTAGGAAAGCGTCTGGAAACTACAGACTAGTAAGTCTTATATCAGTAGTGGGAAAATTAATAAAAACCTTGTTAAAGGAAAGAATTGTTAAATATCCGAATTTTAATGTCTTGCGAGATCCAAAGCAGTACGAGTTTACTGCATTGACATCTTATTAATATAACGTCATAGATTTTTTTTTCACTGGGTAATAATAATAAACCTGGAAGAGCAGTAGATTTGGCTTATACAGATTTCAGTAAGGCATCTGACATTGTCCCTCATAGAATACGCTAATAAATAGCATTGTTTGGATTTAGATGTAAAAATAGTTGAATGGATAAAGCAGCTGCTGAGTGTTAGGAGGCAGAAGGTTGTAGTCAGTAGAAAATATTTAGATGAAGGTTGTATCACTAGTTGGATACCTCAGGATCTGTACTGGAACCCATTCTTTTTAATATTTTTATTAGTTTAATGACAAATGGTCTTCAAGATAAGGTATTCCTTTTTTTCTGATGCTATAAAGAACATTCCAGCAGGATAAGCCAAATGGCAAATAATTTCGGTAAATTAGAAGAATGGATGAATGTGTGGCAACTGCAGATTAATGTTGATAAATGTAACATAAAGTACTTTGGTTGCAAAAATCCAAATGCAGAATATACAATTACGGGTACCTTGCTGTCAGCAACAACAGAAGAAAAGGACTTGGAAGTAATTATTTCTGATGTGTTAAAGGTAGGCAGGCACCTAAAGTACTGTGTAGAGCACTGGAGTACCCCATCTCCAAAAGGATATAGATTTTTTGGAGAGAGTTCAGTGAAGGAATACTAAAATGTGAATGGTTTACAAACTGTCACAGTAATAGTCTGAGGAGGTAAGATGCTAGAGAGTGACGCTCAGGTACGGTGCCGGGCACTCTCTCGCCTTGCTGTTGTAATGGCCGAAATTAAAGTTGCTGGCCGCGAAGCCAGATGCCAGACTCCAGCTGAGCTGGGGCCTTGGCCAGGATGGCGAACAAGAATGCACCGGTGGCTATCCCCAGACTAGATATCAAAAATAAGACCTATAATGCAGACCATGAATACTAGGTACAAAAAATAGAGTACAGAAAGCTACCCCCTAAAAATGGAGGTAGGGAGGAGGCAGGAGGGAGAACAGCAGGTGAAGACTGCCACCACACAGCGAGGTAACCGTGGCTATGGTGAATGAGACACAGGCAAACACGTCTGAAATCACAGTAGCTCAAAGTAGATCCAGAACTCACAAACCCCAAATTCTCAAGTGATGTAACCAAAAATGACCCCAAAGACAGCCGAGAGCCCTAAGGATGCAGGTAACACCACCTAACGTTTCACAAGGCTAGGTAACAGTACTCCTGGGACCAATGCAGAGGAGAGACCTCTGTAAGGAAAGGGCGACCACTCACAGCAGTCCTAAGGGCACCAGGCCTGGGTAGAAACCCTGCAGGAACATTCTGACTTAAGATCTTAACAGGAAACCACCGGGTACCTGTACATCTAAAATGTGGGAAGGGTAGCACACAGGACGAAATTCCTCAGCAGAAATAAATATAGGAATAAGGGACAGAGGCAGGAGAGGCCGCCAGGTGCCAGCAGTAGCAGCAGGACCGCCCCCCCACTAACCACCACGGCTCTTCCTTCTCGAGTCTCCCCGATTCTGAATGGCAATTCAGATGAACCCACAGAGACACCACACCTCAGCATGGAAGATCAGAGCTCTGGAGAGCAAGCAGCCCGTCATAAACCCTCCCACCGACGACCTTCTGGATTTTTGCATCCACTACCCATCTCCACTTCACCATGGTCTCATGTAGCAATGGACTGTGTGGTAGATCTCCCACCATCTATCTAGCCACAAGACGCACAATACACACACAAACAATGCACACATGCACAACACACGCCCATGATACTCAAAACACGTAAGCAATACACATGTATGAAAAAGCACACACATGCATAACACCACAACCCACATTCACACAATACATAACACACACAATATACTACAACAAATACACACATGCAATACACATGCACAATATACACTCGTGCAATGCACGCACACAGTCATGCAATATACCCATGCACAACAAACACACAATAAACACACACAACATATGCACACACGCACAATGTGCCACAATACACACATAATACATACAACACACACATGTACAACACACAACACACACCACATGCAATACACATGCAAAACACAGACAATACACACACAAGCAATACACACAGACGCAGAATACATGACACAGAATGTACTACAACACACACATGCAAAACATACACAAAACATGAAAAATATACACATGCAATCACATGCACAATACAGCACAACATAAGCAATAGACACACCATACACACACAATACACCACAACACACACACACAATATACACATACACATATACAAAACACACACAAATATACAACACACGTGCACAAAACACAAACACACACAACAAGCATGCAATATACAAAATATGCACGTGCATGTAATACACACAAGCAATAAACACACATGCACAACACACACAATACAAATAATACACACACGCACAATACACAAATACACAAAACATACACGCAAATTCAACAATCCAGTCATTAAGAAAATTGTCTCCTTTCTGAATTTACCTGGATGTCAGGGGAAAATAGTCTGACACATAAATCCACTAAAATTTTTAACCCTATTACTTACCAGACAGGTATCACATTCTGCGTTTATTTAGTCATGCATACAACTGCATGGGACTTTCGTTTTTCTTTTTCTATTTTTTTTCTTTTGGGTGGGTGTTATTTATTTTTTTAACTGCACGGTCAAAGCCATGCCAGTATTGCTAGTATACTGCAAAAAATAGGTTCTGTGCTACAAGCTGCTGTGTTGATCACTGTATTCTTTCCATACTAGTTGAAGAGCCCGTTATACAGGTCACAGTGCCACTGCCAGTCAGTCGCGGGGCAGTCATTCACAGTAGACTGCCACGGCGTGGCTGATACAGAGCTTGACGCTACTTCGGAGCGTCCAGCTCAGTATCAACCACAGCGCAGGCAGTCTGTACTGAGCATGACTGCAGCACGTGCAGCAGTCTCTACTGCGCATAACTGTGTCGTTACACACATTTTAGAAAATTATTATATAGGATATAAACACAGTTTACATGATGTGATTAGTAAATAAGTTAGACTGGACTCTGAACTTTTGTGTCTTTTTTTCTTTGACAAGTTATATAAAAGTTAGGGATCTTTGTTCTCAGAAAAGGTTCAGAGACCATCCCAAACTTTACTGACTTTCCAGAGCTTTGACTACAATGCCCCAACGACTTGGATGACAAAGATGTATTATTGCTTTGCAAGATGCAGGAGAAGATTAAGGTTTATGGTTAAGTTTTTTGTGTGAGAAACGCATGAGACCATCTAGCCCATTTTACTCAGTGTCTGTCTATATCTTCTTCAATGAAACTGCTTTTTATCCCATCGGATTTTTGAAACTACTTACGAGTGCATCTTATCCAAATGGAATTAGAAAGTCTGTTGACCTGCACCAGAGTAGAGTCAGGTCAAGGGGGTGGGTGCATTCACTTTACATTGTGGGTCATACAGTGAATAGATTAGTGCCCCTGTTTTTCTTATGTCTCTCATTGTTTTGCAACACATCGGAGATGTGTCTAGAACCTACTGTGATATTAGGGATTAGGAGATCAATGTACTAATATAAACTGGAGGAATTCAGTAGCAAACCAACTGTGTTCCAAAGAAAATATAAAAATTCCACAGATTTCCAGGGGTATGGAACACATTGTAGAACACTGCTTTGCATGCCCCTCTGGAATTCAAAGGGTTAAATGGGGATTTTAACCCCTTAAATGCTAAAGGTCTCAACACATTGAAAAGATTTCTTGGATTCAAGGGAGTAATATCACCATTACATAATTAAGAATTTGCCCACTATGGGGCAGCTGATTCACACGATAATAATTCAAATTCTCTGTTGTACATCAGTCTCTTTGTGGGTGGGAAATCCCAATGGCCCATATTTATAACAAGAAACTGGAGTTAGTCTGGAGTAAACCAAGTGCAACATAGGTGACAATTATAAATTCCTATTCAAGTAAATTTGACTCTTAACCCCTTGAATGCTAGAGAGGTCTCCAATGGCTTGCGAAGCCTCTCTAGCATTCAAGGGGTTAAAAAGCTCTGTTTAAGTGCATGGAAATGTAGGCCTTTTTATTTGTCCCCTGTGGTGAAAGTGGTTTACTCCAGAATAACCCATTTGTCTTTATAAACCTGGGCCTTTGTTCCTTATTTATGCCATGTGTGGCACGCTGTTATTTCCAGTCATGACTATTTCACGCCCAGTATAAAAAAATTGCTGCTTCATCTCTTCAAAGTACAGAAAGTGACCTATAAAAAGCCCAATGCCTTGTAATTAGTGTGCCAAGCCCCTTCTTATAAATAGAGAGGGTAGAACAAAAAGGACAAATCAAAATCTCTCCATGTTTAGGAAAGGAGGGCGTCAGACTACACAATAGTAATTCACATAGTGGATGCAAATTCTACATTTTCTGTTAACCCCTTAGATTTAATTCATATGGCCATATTAGAGACCTCTCTGATCCCAGGGGGTTGGGGGTTAGGTGGAATTTGGAAGGTTAAACTTTTAAGGATCAGAGGAATGTGCAATGCATTGCTTCTCAATGAATTGGTTAACCCCTCTGGTCCTTAACAAATATTATGGAAAAGTAACACCTCATAATACTCTACCAGTTACGTTACTATAGCCATAAAATATTAATGGCCTCTATGAATGTTGGCCTTGTTGCCTTGGCTCAAGAGATAACAACTTCAATCAGTCATAGATGTCATGGAAACACAGACACATAGAATTTGACACCAGACAAGAACCACCCGGCCCATCTAGGCTGCCCATTTTCCTACTTTAAAACTTTATTTAGCCCTTGGTCCTCTCTTATGTTCTGAACAGCCATATGGTCTATGCCATGCATGCTTACATTCCATCACTGTATTAACCTCTACCACTTCTGCTAGTAGGCTATTCCACTTATCTGCTACCCTCTTAGTGAAGTACAGCATTACATCTAAACCTGTGTACCTCTAGCTCTACACTATGGCCTCTTGTCCTAACATTTATACTCCTTTTAAATGTACTTCCCTCCTGCACTTTCTTGAATCCCTTCATGTATTTTGATGTTTCTATCATATCCCCTCCCTCTCTTCTCTCCTCCAACTTATACATGTTCTATCCAGATATTTCTTTTCCTGTAAGCCATTCATCATCTAAAATATATATATCCTTCTGGAGATGGGGTCTCCAGTACTGTACACAGTACTCTAGGTGAGGTCTAAACAGAGATCTGTAAAGTAGCATGAGCACTTCCCTTTTTCTGCTACTAATGCCCCTAGCAATATATATCAGCAGCCTGCTTGCATTCCCCACAGCTTTGTTACATTGCCTACCTTTGTCATCAAAAATAATTACTCCCAAATCCATTTCCTCTACTGTATCTCTGACTGCACAGTACCTTTAATTTTATATTCTGCCTTTTGATTTTTACGTCCCAGGTGCATTTTTTTAAGCAACATTAAACTGCAGCTGCCACACTCTTGTCCATTCTTCTAATTTACCAAAATCCTTTGTCATGCTTATTCCCCCAGGAATGTCTAGAAACATAGAATTTGATTGCAGATAAGAACCATTCAGACCATCTGATCTGCCCAATTTTCCTACTGTGAAAACTGTCAAAACTTATTTGGTCCTTGCTGTTGTCTTATGTTCATTAAAGCCTTATGCCTATCCCATGCATGCATTAAATTTCATCACTGTATTAACTTCTACCACTTCTCCTGGTAGGCTATTCAACCAATTCACTACCCTGTTGCAAATCTTTGTATCCCTAATAAAAATTTTAAAAAGAATGGGCCCCAATACATCCTTGACGTACCCCACTAGTAACACAAGCTTTGTCTGAATATTCTCCATTCACTCCAATTCTCTGTCTCCTGTCACTCAGCCATTGCCTTATCCATTCAACTATTTATATATCCAGAACCAAACACTGCAATTTATTAAGGAGGATTCTACAGTTGTGCTCAAAAGTTTGCGGTTTCAAAAGTTTCCTTGAGGAATTGGTAATAAATATACCATTTTTAAAGAAAACATGACTGAGCAGGCAAAACATATTTATTTTATTTCTTATGGGAGTCATATTCAACTGTAGGTTATAACAGAATGGCACAATCATAAAACTAAACATGGCAACAAATAAGAAAATGAAATGACCCCTGTTCAAAAGTCTGCATACCCTTAGTTCTTAATACTGTGTATTGCCCCCTTTAGCATCAATGACAGCGTGCAGTCTTTTGTAATAGTTGTCTATGAGGCCCCGAATTCTTGCAGATGGTATAGCTGCCCATTCGTCTTTGCAAAATGCCTCCAGGTCATGCAAAGTCTGTGGTCGTCTTGCATGAACCACACATTTGAGATCACCCCAGAGTGGCTCAATGATATTAAGGTCAGGAGACTGTGATGGCCACTCCAGAACCTTCAACTTTTTCTGCTGTAACCACTGGAGGGTCAACTTGGCCTCGTGTTTAAGGTCATTGTCGTGCTGGAAAGTCCAAGAGCGTCCCATGTGCAGCTTTCATGCAGAAGAATGCAAATTGTCTGCCAGTATTTTCTGATAACATGCTACATTCATCTTGCCATCAGTTTTCATAGGATTCCTCATACCTTTAGAGCTCCCACCCCCACAAAACATCAGTAAGCCACCACCATGCTTTACATTGGGGATGGTATTGTTTTTGCTATAGACCTTGTTGACCCCTCTCCAAACATAACGCTTATGGTTGTGACTTGTGACCATAAAGTTCTATTTTGGTCTGGTCACTCCAAATTACAGTGCGCCAGATGCTGTGAGGCATGTCAAGGTGTTGTCAGGCATATTGTAACTGGGCTTTTTTGTGACATTGGTGCAGTAAAGGCTTCTTTCTGGCAACTCGACCATGCAGTTCATTTTTGTTCAAGTATCGTCGTATTGTGCTTCTTGAAACAACCACACCGTCTCTTTCCAGAGCAGCCTATATTTCTCCTGAGGTTACCTGTGGGTTTTACTTTGTATCCCGAACAATTCTTCTGGCAGTTGTGGATGAAATCTTTCTTGGTCTATCTGACCTTGGGGTGGTATCAAGAGATTCCTAAATTTTCCACTTCTTAATAAGTGATTGAACGATGTTAACTGGCATTTTCAAGGTGTTGGAGATCTTTTTATATCCTTTTCCATCTTTATAAAGCTCCATTACCTTGTTACACAGGTCTTTTTGATAGTTCTTTTCTGCTCCCTATGGCTCAGTATCTAGCCTGCTCAGTGCATCCACGTGAGAGCTAACAAACTCACTGACAAGTTATACACAGACACTAATTGCAATTTAAAAAGCTACAGGTATGGTAAATTAACCTTAGAGGTGCACAACACATTGAAGAGCAATATGCGGCACATCCCTATGGTCTTTAAAGGGATAAGCTACCATATTCATTGGGCAGAATATTGTGTTCTGTGGTACTGATAAGTACTATTATCTCTGCCTCAATGAACATGATATCCAAGACTGACTGAATATATTCATAGGGGCCATCAGGAATTTTTTGCCATAATGAATTGGGGGGTTATTAAAAGGATTGTTACTTGTGACTTCTCCTTTAACTGATTTATACTAATAGTTTGGGTGCCAGACAGGTGTAAACACATAGAACATAAGGCACTAAGTAGAATGGGAGTAAATATGGGGCAAACCATCTGTACCCTAGGGGGCACATAAAAATTATCGACAACCCCATTGATTTAAATGGGACTTTTGACTCCTCAAATGCTAGAGAGATTTCCAGTGCATTGAGAAACAATGAATTGTAGACTTATCTAGCATTTGAGGGGTTAAAAGTCCCATTTAAATCAATGGGTATTTTTATTTTTGTCCTAGGGTGCAGATGGTTTACCCTATAATTCATCTACTTCTTAGTACTTCATCCTCATTATGTACTCAAAGGGTTAAAGGAAAGCCAGTTTACATGGTGCATATTAAATCTGGAATGCACCTTGTACTACATATCTACCTGTTAATATTTTATACCAGGGACTAATTCTAGAAAGTGCTCACCCAGCATAGTAGAGAGTTTCTGATAAATTAAATTACAAAGGCATTTATTAGATATAATAATGTAAAGCACAAGTTGTGAAGGTCAGGCAGGTTTGGATGCTATGAATCTGCTTTTCATGGGTTATATTGGTTTGGTAAAATCTGCATGTCCAGGATATTTTTCATTTAACCCACTCCCTTAAAATGGTTTTGAATATTTTGGCTACACAGGAAAGATGTGCTTACGGTTATACATAAGATGACTAGTATAGCTGTGCATATGCTCTCAGTTACTCTTATTTCAGCTGCTCTAGTGGAACACATTTCTACATAGAAACAATCACATTTTTTTGGCAAGAGTGCCACCTCAACAATTTTTCAGAGATCATTAGTCTTAAGTCATCTACAAAGAGAACAAAGCTTGTTTTGTGTATGTGTGTGTGCAAATTTGCGCATATGTGTGTGTAAATGAGCGCATGTGTGTGTTTGTGTATGTGTGCATTTGCATAATTGTGTTTGTTTGTGTATATATATGTGCGTGTGTGTGTATGGGTACGTGTGTATATGAATGCATGTGTATATGTATGTATATGAATGTGAGTGTTTATATGTGTGTTTATGTGTGCGTGTGTGTATGTGTGTATATATATATGTGTGTGTATGGGTGTGTGTGTATATGAGTATATGTGTATATTCATGTATATGAGTGTTTATATGTGTGTGTTTGTGTGTGTATATGTGTGTTATGTGTGTGTGTGTATATGTGTGTGAGCATATTTATGTGTGTGTGTATGTGTGTGTGAGTGCATATTTATGTATGTGTGTGTGCAAGTGCATATTTATGTATGTGTATGTGCATGCATATATGTGTGTGAGTGTGGGCATGCATGTGTGTATATGAGTGAGTGTGTATACGTGTGTATGTATGTATATGTGTGTGAGTGCATATTTATGTGTGTTTATATGTGCATATATATGTGTGAGTGTGTATGCATGTGTGTATTACTTTTTAAAACTGGAGCAACCAACTGCCCTATAAGGGACAAATTCCCACTGACTGAAATTGGACTTTTAACCCTTTGAATACTAATGAGGTTGCCAACACTTTGCTAAGTTATGGAGACCTCTCTAGCACTCGGAGTGAATAAAAGCCCCATTTCGGTCAATGTGAATTTGTATTTGTGCTCTGTGGTGCACTTGGTATACTCCAGAATAGCACATATGTATAAAAGCAGAGTAGACCAATTCTGGAACAAACCAGCTGCACCATAGGGGACACATAAAAATGTCTCCAAATTCCCATTGATTTAATTAAGGTTTTTAACCTTTTGAACCCAAGAGAGTTTGCCAAAACATTGTTTTTCAATGCATTGGAGAACTCTCCAGCATTCAGTTAGATCAAGCAGGTACATATTGTATAAAATCTGCATTATGGGAAGCTTTAACCCCTTAAGTACCAGCGGTCCAGGGAAGTTACCTTCCCTTAAGGACCGCTTTGATCCTTGCTGACGCGCCGGTACATGTGACCTGTTATGCGTACAGGCGCGCCGCTTTGAGGCCTAAGAGAGATCGCTCCGGTCTTGGAGTGATCAATTTTAGGCCCCGTTTTTACTTACAGCGCTCCTGGTAGAGCGCTGTAAGTAAAAAGTACGTGACGTACTATGACCGTCACTGGTCCTTATGGGTATAAGGACCGTGACGGTCATACCACATCACGTAGTCCTTAAGGGGTTAAAGGTATAGTAATGTTTAATTTTAAGTTGCTTTAATATTGTAGTCATTAAAAAAAAGATATACATCGATGTAAGTCACACTTTGTAGACCGTTCCAATTAAGTATTTATTTCTAAATAGCGAGGTTTTGGCTCTGCTGAAGAGCCACTGTCCGGAATCTGCTGCTGTCAGCTAGAGGGCACACTTCTCTGAAACAGCCTGGAGGGGGGAACTTTAGCCAGTTAGATCTCTCAAACCATAAAGGTTTAAAAGATAAGACTTACATCTATGTAAATCTTTTTTTTAATGCCTACAATATTAAAACAACTTAAAAGTAAACATTACTATCCCTTTAAGGGTTAATATTCCAAAGACCTCAGGGTCAGCTCATTTGGAAAGTTCACAGGTATGTCAGTAAGAAAGGAGGAGTGTGTGTGTGTGTGTGTGTGTGTGTGTGTGTCTCTGTGTGTGTATATGTGGGTGTTTGAGATAGAAAGAGAGAGAGGAAATGAGGAGTGGTGTGTCTGTGAGAGAGAGAGAAACAGAGAGAGAGAGAGAGAGAGAGAGATAGGAAACAAGTAAGAAAGGTGGCGTATGAGGTGTGTATGTTAATGTGAGAGAGAGAAATAGAGTGAGAGAGAGAGAGAGAGAGAGAGAGGAGACAAGTAAGAAAGGAGGAGTGTGAGGTGTGTATGTGAGAGAGAGAGAGAGAGAGAGAGAGAGAGGAGACAAGTAAGAAAGGAGGAGTGTGAGGTGTGTATGTGTGTGTAATGTCTGTGTGTGTATATGTGGGTGTGTGAGATAGAAAGAGAGCGAGAGAGAGAGAGAAAACAAGTAAGAAAGAAGGAGTGTGAGGTGTGTGTGTATGTGTCTGTGTGTGTGTGTGTATATGTGGGTGTGTGAGATAGAAAGAGAGCGAGAGAGGAGACAAGTAAGAAAGGAGGAGTGTGAGGTGTGTATGTGAGAGAGAGCGAGAGAGAGAGAGGAGACAAGTAAGAAAGGTGGAGTATGAGACATTTATGTGAGAGAGAGAGAGAAAGAGAGAGAGAGAGAGAGAGAGAGAGAGAGAGAGAAGAGACATAAGAGATGGAGTGTGAGGTGTGTATGTGTGTTTGTAAGGGTTACCTGTTGTGCTGCTGCCTTGCTCTCTCCATACTGGGCTATTTCTAATAGGAGAAGAAAAATGTTGGATAAAAATGGTGAAAGAAAGTCATGGGAGCACTGTAGTCGACTTTTCAAGGGGGAGGGGTTAAAATGTTTAATGTGAACAATATTAGTCGAATTAAAGTGGTGAAAGAAAGCACTGTAAGTCGGATTTGGAAGGGGAAGGGTTAAATTGTTGACTATGAACAATATTTATCGTATCAATGTGGTGAAAGAAAGCACTGTAGTCGATTTTTAGAAGGGGGGGTTAATATGTCGAGGGGGGGCACATTATGTTGGATTTCTACTCTGTATACTGTATTATACACTGCTTTTGTTCGAAAAACGATGATTTTGAAACTGTCATTATGGCTTCTACTCCTCAACCTCTGAGGAGCAGAATATCTGACTTAAATGTAACCACAAAACAGGCGGTAATACTGAGTGTGGGTAATTGGATACTAATTGCACATTGTTTTTAGTTGTTTCCTATGGGCATTTTTTAGACTGGCGGTAAGTATAAATACCAATGGTTTTGTTTTCACAAGTCGGATAATAGGATAGCAAAAACTGACTTACAAAAATTTAGTGCTGGTAATAGAATCGAGCCCTTTTATCTCTTTCAGAGTGCCCTCATCATCTTCCTTAGTTTTGTTGGTGCTTCATTGAATTATTTATCTTTGTCATTCCCATATCCTTCAAATTCCACAAGAAGTGACTTATATCCACTTAAGCATTGTCAGCATATACTCCCAAAAAGCTGACACAGTCCAGTATAAGGAGAATCCCGGTTAACACAGGTACACCGATAACATCTATAGGGCTAGGAGATACCTGCAGAAGGTGTATCCAGGTGAGAACTTGCCACAAGACGGTCCCTGTCATCACCCAATGTGTATGGTAGACCTTCCTGTCCACTTCCTGAAGAAGATACGCATTGGGTGATTGACAGATACCGTCTTGTGGTGCGTCCTCTCCTGGTCATGCCTTCTGCAGTTCTCTCTTGGTCACTCCTTCTGCAGGTGTCCCCACATCCTATAGAGGCTCTCGGTGCACCAGTGTTAACTGGGATTATCTTTATACTTCATGTGGAATTTGATGGATATAGGAATGACAAAAAGAACTAATTAAGTGAAGGACCCGCAAAACTAAGGGAGATGGTGGGGACACTGCAAGAGCAATAAAAGACCAGGAGAAGGAAATGCATTCATGAGATGTGTACTCTGTTAATGTGTTTCTATACTTTACATAAGAAGTTTTTTTTATAATAAACTTTGCTTTGAGATTGTTTCTTTTTTGTCTCATTTTTGTACATTAATTTTGCATGTGTGGATGAAAGACATACTGAAATCTGCATAAAGAATGGTCTACTATTCATCACTCCGTTTCTCATAATTCCATCTCATCCCATTCATTTAATCTATTTATGTACAACTAGTATAAAAGCCTGTGTACACAGGCCAAAGTGCATGATAAAAGGCCAGATGTATGTTTGTCTGATGCAGTCATGTGCAGTAGAGAGTGCCCAAATGCACAGAAGCAGTCATGCGCAGTACAGACTGCCATTTGGACAGTCTGCCTTTACTGGTGTCTCTCCTTTCTTCAGCTGTCTCTCACACTCTCCCTTTACTGGTGTCTTCTCTCTCCAGCTCTCTCTTACACTTTCCCCTTGCTAGTGTTTCTCCTCTCTCTTACACTCTCTCCTTGCTGGTGTTTCTCCTCTCTCTTACACTCTCCCCTTGCTGGTGTTTCTCCTCTCTCTTACACTCTCCCCCTTGCTGGTGTTTCTCCTCTCTCTTACACTCTGCCCCTTGCTGGTGTTTCTCCTCTCTCTTATACTCCCCCCTTGCTGGTGTTTCTCCTCTCTCTTACACTCTCCCCTTGCTGGTGTTTATCTTCTCTCTTACACTCTTCCCCTTGCTGGTGTTTCTCCTCTCATTTACACTCTCCCCCTTGCTGGTGTTTCTCCTCTCTCTTACACTCTCCCCCTTGCTGGTGTTTCTCCTCTCTCTTACACTCTCCCCCATTGCTGGTGTTTCTCCTCTCTCTTACACTCTCCCCTTGCTGGTGTTTCTCTTCTCTCTTATACTCTCCCCTTGCTGGTGTTTATTCTCTTTCCATTTCCCTCTCACACTCTGCCCTTTACTGGTGTCTCTCTTTTCTCTAATTGTCTCTCACACATGTTCCTAGTGGTGTCTCTCCAGATGTCTCTCACACTGTCCCTGTGGTGATGCCTATCCAGCTGTCTCTCACACTCTCCCCATACCAGTCTTTCTGCACTTCTCGCTGTCACTTCCCCTCACACTTCCTCCTCACGCGCGTTCCTAGTGGTGTCTCTCCAGCTGTCTCTCACACTCTCCCCATACCAGTCTTTCTGCGTTTCTTGCTGTCTCTTCCCCTCACACTTCCTCCTCACACGTGTTCCTAGTGGTGTCTATTCAGATGTCTCTTGCACTGTCCCTGCGGTGATGCCTCTCCAGCTGTCTCTCACACTCTCCCCATACCAGTCTTTCTGCACTTCTCGCTGTCACTTCCCCTCACACTTCCTCCTCACGCGCGTTCCTAGTGGTGTCTCTCCAGCTGTCTCTCACACTCTCCCCATACCAGTCTTTCTGCGTTTCTTGCTGTCTCTTCCCCTCACACTTCCTCCTCACACGTGTTCCTAGTGGTGTCTATTCAGATGTCTCTTGCACTGTCCCTGCGGTGATGCCTCTCCAGCTGTCTCTCACACTCTCCCCATACCAGTCTTTCTGCACTTCTCGTTGTTTCTTCCCCTCACACTTCCTTCTCACGCGCGTTCCTAGTGGTGTCTCTCCAGCTGTCTCTCGCACTGTCCCTGTGTTCGCTGTTCAGGCAGTCTCTACTATCCATGACTGCTTCTGTACATTCAAGCAGTCGCTACTGCGCATGACTGCATCGGACAAACATCTTAGCATTTTATTGTATAGGATCAGTTTCCATTTGAGACTATATTTGGACAATTTTTGTACATTTGCTGTGGTGAGCTAAATGTATTTGTTTTGTTTTTTTCCCATATACTGGTTATATTATTCTAGTCCCAGATATACCAATTTACTTAAATTGTAAATTTAGATTTGTTTTTCTGCAGTTCTTGCTTCTACTTGTAGGCTGAGTTACCCACTCCTTAGCATGACTTTACTGTATTCTAGTAAAAAAAAAATTGTAATAAAGATTTCAATGGAAAGCATTGTAAAAAAAAAATAACACATGAAAAACATATGAAAAATGAGGACAGCACAATGCTATTTTTAATAAGATTTTAATGTTTGAAAATCTGTTTGTGTGATTATAACCTAAGTGCAGTGTTTGTGATCAGAAGGACAAGAACATTCAGCCAGACCAGTTTGCAAAATCAAACCAATCAGAGGGCTAGGTCCATATGGTTTCCATATTTAGCACATGCCTAAGCCAACTATTTGATTTCCAAAAAACTGGTAAAAACAAAATGCAGCATTCTCAATTAGGATGGTCACATTTTCTTTCTGCTGTTCACGGACACTGTTAGGATGTCAGTGCACACCTCCTGCTCTGTTTGGATAACTGCAGAATTCTAAACAGTGGAGGAAGAACCACATACTGACTTGTGTGACAAAATGTGGCACTTTTACTTGAATACAGGAAAATGGCTTCCAAACAGAGTTCTTAACACTGAAGGGGGAACTGAGCCCTAAGTCCAGATGCCAAGCTGGAGATGTTGCATTATTTTATTGCAGAGTCTACTTTAAGGAACATAGTGATGCACAGGTGTCACTTTCTGTCACAGCAATCAATGAGCAGTGTAGGGTTCAATTGGCATTTTTTTATATTTGCATGGTATAAGCGAACAAGTATTTTCTCTTCCAGGAGACAATGATGGGACATGGGCCAGGGCCATGTGTGAAGTGAGCTTAAACCATAGGATGGAATAAGGGTGAGTAGGGTAAATTGCCTAGGGGCATCTGAGACGCAGGTCCAGCCATTGTCACACATACTGTATCAAATACAGGACATTTCGCAAACTGGAATGTGTTGCCATGCTACCCATGATTTTAAAAGTTACCAGACATATCAAAGCAGTATATTGAAGACCAAGTGATATATCTAACATTCAAGGGGTTAAAATGTTATTTAAAATGTAAATCATTAAGAATTTGTATCTGTCTTTTACATTGCAGTAAAGGGGGTAACCTAGAGGTGCAGCTAACTGGGACTTGTGATAGCTGTCTTCAGTGCAGATAGGAAATTGGTCCAGGGAGATATCAGACTGCCTTCTGGAATCAGAAAGGAATTTATTGTGTACTCACTTGCAGCATAATTGGAAATAACTAAAAAAATGTTGTTTTTTGTGTTCTGCTAGGTCAAGACAGTCTTTTTTTTTGGGGCCTCACAAACTATCATGTTACTATTTTACTATGCAAGTGCAATCTTTTGTTAGTAATAATGATATTTGGATGTGGTTTTTTGAGAGGTTACACACGGGTCTTGTCCTTGATTGGATTCATTTAGACAAAAGATCATTCATTTACAGTGACTGTTCTTCAATATTTATATGAATCGTATTAACTTAATACTATTAAGCATTATAGGAGTGCAGATTTCTTCATGATTAATACAAACATTGAATGGCCATGGACATTGATCAATTTCATGTGTCTTGTACTGCAGAGTGGTGAGGGAGGGATGGTTCATTGTCGATGCTCAGTGGCACAAAGGGAATTAATCTGCTCTCACCCTCCCTTTCCAATTAACTCTCCATCAACTTCAGCATTTGATGTTGAGTCAAAGATGCAGACATGGGAAACAGGAGGTGTATGTGCTTGTGTGTGTGCGTGTTTCCCAGTGGTTAGATATTCTATGAGAGAACAGATGGGTGTTCTGCTGCTGTTGGGGGGGTTACGTGTCAATACTCAGTACCATGCTGCACATTCTTGGAGAACTGACCACAGCCATGCTGTGCTGAGCAATACCAAGGCACAAAAAGGAGGCACTAGGACCATGTTGTAGCTCTGTATACCATTCTGTTTGAGAGTTCCATGGGTTTGTATAGTACAAACCCTCTGCACCTCAAATGAGGAAAGATGAAGTGATCTGGAACCCCATTACAAGCATGAAAAACACATGCTGCAAGGTTGTATTGATCGCTGTGCAGTCATGCAGAATGAAATGTCCATAAACTCTTGCCTTTAAAGGGATAATTAGTCATCAAGGTAAATGCACATTAACCCCTTGGGTGCTAGAGATGTTTCCATTATATTATTAAGCATTGTGCTGTAGATGCCTTGCATCCAAGGGATTGATATCAGACTCGCTTTCAGAAAGGTGAATGCAAAGCAAGCTCATAAAAAATGGATTCGTAATGAAATTATAATAAAAATGCATTTTATCTTAATGTTTTATCTGAAAATGAGAAAAAGAGATGTTAATCTCACACACCTCTGGCACTGAAAGCGTTAGAGTAAGGAGATAGAATATCATACATATAGTGTCCCATATGGAAAAAAAAACATGAAATGGTGTCAAAAATCCTCTTCCTGTGCAAACATGTTTCTATGGTGCCCCCTAGAGCACAGAGTGGGCACACAGGCACAGAAACACGCACACGTACATTACGTGAATGTCACATTGATCCTGGATACACACATTAGCTCTAAACCAGGAACAGGTGGATGTGTGGATATAGTACATCACAGACAATCCACTGCTACTTCAAACACTAATCACTTTCTATTAAAGAGGTATTGGTGCAGAGCTCTTCTATCTCTCTCTCTCCATAACATGCAATGGGTTAACTAGATCTGCATGCCCACGTGAAACCAAAGGATGCCAGGGTTTCATGCCAACTTTCTCACATGTTTAGCCTTTTGCTTTCACAGAAAACAACTTGTTTACCTTGGATATTAGAGATATGTCCAACGCATAGCTCAATCACACACGGGTTAATATTAAGAGATGGATATACAAGGGTATATGTATCAAGAAAACTGCAGTATAATAAATGCAGTATATATAGTTTATTTTAAAAATATATAGTAATATTAAGGGTTCTGTGTTCAAAATAAAGTAGATTATTTTTGGAGCAAGTTAATTGCACCACAGGTGACAAAAAACAGATTGATATAACAATTGATATATATATGTTTAACCCCTTGAATGCAACATATTTATTCGCGTTTTACACTCCCCTGGAATTCAAGGGTTTAAATTAAACTCCCAAATGCAAAGGCTAATGTTTCAAAATAATTTACTGGATAAAAAAAAGATAATTACACGGAATATTAGAATTTATTGCAGCCTATAAACTTAGGTAAAGCCCAGATTAATTATTTAAAGTTCAACTCCAGCTGGGTTTTTACATCATCCCAGACTAATGACGTAATACTGCCATATACAAGAAACAATCAAATTATCAGATACGTCTAACGCGTCGAAATATTATCTGTGGATTCTGGAAAACTGTTCCACATTCAAAGACAGGGGGTTAACCTGTTTTGCTTGATGTTTAACCCTTTGAATTCCAGAGGGGTATGCAACGCATTGCTTTGCAATGCGTTGCATGCCCCTCTGTCACTCAAAGGGGTCAATATTGACGCATTTAACCCTTCAATGGTATCCAAAGCATTGCAACTAAATGCGTTGAATACTTCTCTGTCACTCAAATGGTTAAAGTCGATTCCACAAGCCTCTCTCTCCTGGGACAATGGTACATATTTGCCAGAGCAAAAGTTGAGCAAATCTGAAGCCAAACAATTTTGGATATTATTTGATACGTTTTATTCTGATATGCCACTGAATTAATAATTATGCCTCAGTGTATAATATATTGTTTTTTTGCTACCAGACCTCCCCTTTGACCCTTTGAGTGCCAACTAAGTGCGCCACGCATTGTTTCGCAATGTATTGCGTATGTCACAGGAATTCAAAGAGTTAATGAAGAAACGCTTATACTGTAAAGATGGCAGCCCTGCAGAATGACAGTTTGCTTTAAATGGGAGGTCTCAAATGTTGATTTCAACTTTTTACAGTTTGCGCAATGTCAGTAGGGGTCACTTAACCCTTAAAGGACAAGAGGGTTACGCAAAGCACACCCCCTCTGGTTCTTAAAGGGATACGTTTCCAATTTCACACACTACTCGAGGGACTCTTTTGCGTGAGCTAAGACAAATGAATATCATTAATTTTGCATACATACAGTACTGTGGTTGTTTGATTGAAATGCAATTGGGTTGACTTATTGCCCCTAACTCCTACTGACTCTGCTCAAGCTACAAAAACTAGGAGAGGTGTGAGTCATATTAAATAAGTGAATTAAATGTCACCATATCCCCAGGAACAAAATTATATACTGTATTATTTTTGCATAGATGTAAAATAAAGAATATCCAGCGGCTGATTTCCAGTCCCAATGAAGGATCCAGTCCCCTATTTCTACGTGAGCTGGCACAGATTCCTGTTATTAATTCTACTTACACTGTGCGAGGCGATTAGATGGCATACAGCTTGGTTAGAAGTTACAATTACCTTGCATTGGGGTTGACGTGCCAATTAGAATTGGGGTAATTCAGGAGTAAACCAACTGCACAATAGGGGGCAAATAAAAATCCCAGTTGATTTAGATGGAATTTTTAACCCATTGAATTCTAGAGAGGTCTCGTCAATGAAATTTGGAATTTTAAAAATTTGAGTGCCACAGAGGGATCCAACGCATTGCAACGCTGCCTAAGGAGCAGTTGGTTCATTCCAGAATGAATCCAGTACCTTTGTACATCACACTCATGGAATCAATCAATCTATCTATCTATCTATCTATCTATCTATCTATCTATCTATCTATATATCCATCCATCCATCCATCTACCCATCTTCATAAAATGGTAAGGTCGTGGCAAGGTTCCAGCCAAATCTGAGTGTTTTTACTCTTTATCTAGAGGGTACTAACGAGATATTCAGTGCATTGCATTAGTCTCTAGCATCCAATGGGTTAAAGGAAACGCTAACATTTACTTGTAGACCGACATTACGTGGATATTCACTAATTACAACTGTCCCAGCTCTTGGTGTTGTAGACACCGTATAGACCCATACAGATATCCAACACATTCGCCCCCAGAGAGGGTAGCTGGGCTAACGTCTTCTGTGTGCAAGCTGGCAAACGACTAGCACAAAACAATGGCAGCAGGGTTTCAATTATATTTCAATTATATTATATTCAATTATATTTCTTTTCTTTGATAAATATTGTACACGTTTAGCCCTGCTTTTATGTCCCTGACAATGAGCTCCTGGATCTTTTTACATAGAGCTTTCTGTCAGGGAACATGAAAGCAGGTCTAGTGATACAATGTAAAAAAGAGACAATGTAAAACAGAAAGCACCAGAACATTCAGTGCTGCAGCTAGACTGTAACATTGTATCATATCATGCCTCACTGGAAACTGAGATCTAGGTGTCAGGAATGTAAAAGTGCAAAAAAAGAGGTGAAGATAAAAATATTTGACTGCACATTTAACCCTTTGAGTGCCCGAGGGGTACTCCTCTGGCACGCAAAGGGTTAATCTACTTGCATAACATGAGAAATTAAATAGGTTACTATTCCTTTACAAATCTTTATGTATAGAACAACATATGAATACCCTCATTTTCTTCAACGACATTCAGTGGGTTAAATCCATATAGAAAGAAATGATTTTTCCTACTATTGGTTTGCTCATCCTTTTGCTATGTGCATCATAAGACCCTGACTCCCTTAGCAAATGTTCCGGTGTCTATGATATATGGGGGGTTATGCACTAAAGTGTGATAAAGAGGTGATAAAGTGCAGATAACTTCTCTAGTGATATCATATCTCCAGTCCCTATGTTATTCTGTAAAGCCTTATGCACTAAGATCTCCAACGCTGGAGAAATCTTAGTGCATTGGCTCATAGAATAACATAGGAACTGGAGAAGTGATATCACTGCAGAAATCATCTCCACTTTATCACCTACCTATCACTGGAGTACATGAAGTCTATGATATCAATCTCCTATAACAACATTTGCCTATATGTGTCCATGTAAGGATGAATCCAGTTGTTCACATATTTCATATGAGAATATGTAGTGCATTGTTGTGGGAATACTTATTAGTCCACTATGGGGCAGTTGGTTTGCTCCAGAATGTTATTACTTTTCCACTGGACACAGGTACCTGTATGGTGACCTTCTGAGTGCCATAGTGGTACAGAAGGCATTGCTGTGCAATGCATTCTGTACCGCTCTGACACTTAAAGGGTTAACCCCTTTTGGACCAGACAGGGGAGCAACTGTTTGTGAAGCCATTCTTTGCACACACACCAATGCATTGCATACACCTACGTCATTCAAAGGGTTAAAGTGGATTCACAAACCAGGTGGATAGCTGTATAAATGATTTGAACCGGATGTATCGAAATGAAAATACTCCAATGGGTTGCTGTGCAGTAAAGCGCAGGCAGATCTCTATGGCGAGATTCACTAAGAGGTGATAAAGTGGACGTGACTTCCCCAGTTTATCACTTCTCCAATTCCTATGTTATTCTATGGAGCCTATGCACTAAGATGTCTTCAACTTTGGAGATTAGTGCATAGGCTCCATAGACTAATATAGGAGCTGGAGAAGTAATAAATTGGTGTAGTCGCTTCCACCTTATCACGTCTTTATCACCACTTAGTGAATCTCCTCCACAGGTGTATCAAAGTGACGCTGTTTGTACATGTTTGCTGGCACTGATAGTGGAATATAAATAACCCATTTATTTCATTTGGGCTTTTTCGTCTATATAGTAGTGTTTATCTAACTGCGAAAATATGTAAAAATTTACTGTAAAAACTCTCCAACACATACTTCAATCCGTTGTGCGCCCCTCTGGCACTGGAATGGTTAAAACGAGGGGAATCTCAGTCTGTTGTTTATCGTAAAACATTTTCTAAATAATAATAATAATAAATAAATAAATAAATAACCCATTTGAAATATAGCGCGATCTCTAATACACTGCTCTTTAAGGCGTTCACGCCCCCTTTTAGGTCCATTGGATTGTTTATTTGCCCCATGTGGTGCAGTTGGCTTGCCTCAGATTTGCTCCAAATCTTCTGAGAACATCAGCAAAAATGTTTAGTTTTAATGGTATGGGTTTTACCTAAAAAGCAAAAGCTGAGCATGTCTACAGCAAACTAGTTGTAGTGGGGGAGCAGATAAATATTCTTATTGATTTAAAGGAACACTAACACTTAAAATGACCTGGAGTTATATACACTTAACCCTTTGAGTGCCAGGGAGGTATTGCTGTGTAATGCGTTGGTATCTCTCTGGCCCTCAAGGGGTTAAATATCTTATACTGCATGCTAAACTCTGTACAAATAAGTCTCTATTTGTTTCCTGAAGCCTACAGTCTAATGGCGGCTTCCATTACCATAGCAATCTTGAAAGTGTCTCAGAAGTGATTGTTCTGCATTGCCTTTAAATGGACTGTGAGAGAGGTAAGGGCCTTCCTGAACAGACCAATGCGCTAACAGTAGAATCCCTGCACCAATAATTACACAAATATGTCTCTATGTGACAGGCTTCTCACGCATTACAATGCATATTAAGGATTAACTTTAAAGGATCTAACACAACAGCTACATTTTACGCCTGGTAACAGGATGTACGTGATATTTAACATTCTGTTATCCATTTTCATTTGTAGGTGTTTGTTTTCCTTTGAATTTAACTTTTTAACCTCTTGAATGCCAGAGGGGTATGCAACGCAATGGGGTTAAATCATTTAAATGCTGGAGATGTCTCAAATACATTGCTTCACAATGCGTTGAAAAGTTATTTGACAATCAAGGGGTTAAAAGTCACGTTTAAATCATTGAATTTGGGGAATGTTTGTCCACTGGGGTGCATTCGATTTGCCCCAGAATTGCCCCAGTACTTCGTACATGGTAGTAGTATGTTATCGCCTATGCTGTTACATCAGCAGAAATGACAGGGGAGATATCTACCCGTGGAACGCTTGGAAGTCATGACACGTGTTTTAGTCGTGACACGCTTACCTGAAACCTATACAATAAAACCCTCTGAGTGACAGAGGTTCTCAGTACATTGCAAAGCAATGCACTGGTTATCCCCCTGGCACTTATTAGTGCAGGGAAAATAATGTATCTCGATGACTGTATCTGGAATGCTGTCACAAATGAAAGCTTTCTGCCATGACACATACATGTGATGTGACATGCCTGTTGGGAACCACTGGTGGTGCATAGGATACTTTGCAGCTCGTCCCATTGTGCAGTGGTTTAGTCAGATACATGGGAAATCACTGGACTGCTTTCACTCTAGGGGAAAACCAAATGCACTCTAGGAGAAATATCCAATCGAAATGGGGCTTAACCCCCTCAATGCTAGCGAGGTATCCAAAGCATTCAAGTGTTTAATACCCCATTTGATTAATGAACGATTTTTTGTCCCATACGGCGCATTTTTTCTGTCTCAGAATTGCTCCTCTTTATGTTTTGTACATAAGATCAGTGGTACCCTGCACAGTATATCTGTATGCTCCAGTAGCGGGCCATTACTGGTGGAGTTCAGTCTGCAATGATGGAGAAATCATAGCCTGTTAATACCCCCAACACACACACAGCGTTTATACCGTCTATAGTGACTGAGAATTGTGTCGGTTATTTTGCATGAAATAATATGGTGTAATATAAACTACCAGAACGAATTTATTTTAAACATAAATTAAACAACATTTTTTCAGTTTTTTTTTACATTGTGCGATACATTTATTTATGAATAGATAGCAGGAAACACAAACATACAGTGTAACACACGGTTAAATACACACAGTGAAACACACATGGAGAAACACACTCAAATTTAATAAAAAACACTAACATACATAGAGTGAAACACCCATACAGTGAAATGCACACACACATAGTAAAACACACACAAATACATACAGTGAAACACACATACACACAGTGGAACACACAAACAAACTGTAAAAAACACGCACACACAAACACACAATAAAACGCACACACACAGTAAAAAAAACACACACACACACACAAAGACGACGTAACGTCTGCTCAATTGGACATCAGGACTCTAACAAATCAGCTTCCCTTTCTGGTAATAGAGAACTGGACACAAAGACAAGGGAACGCTATGCAGATCCCTGCTCACCAACTGTTACCAACCATCATACCGGCTCTGCTGGGGTTGTTTTGTTTAATTAAACTCAATGTCAGATTTCATTTTCTGCATGAATGTACGCTATTTCCTTTACTGGAATTCAAAATGTGTGTGCAATATGTATATATGTTTGTGTATGTTTGTGTGTGTATGTGTATGTATGTGTGCGTGTTAGTGTGTGTGCATTCTGTATGTGTTGAATGTATTTATGTGTATGTGTGAATGTGTATGTCTGTGTGTGTATGTGTATGTGAAGATGTATGTGTATGTGTGTGTGTGTGTGTGTGTGTGGATATGTTTGGATGTGTGTGTATGTGTATGTCTGTGTGTGTATGTGAAGATGTATGTGTATGTGTGTGTGTGTGTGTGTGGATATGTGTGTATGTGTATGTCTGAGTGTGTTTGTGTATGCCTGGATATGTGTATATGTCTGAGTATAGGGTATGTATGTGAGTGTGTGTGCATGGATGTTTGTACATGTGTGTGTTTGTCTGTGTGTGTGTATGTGTATATGTGTGTGTGTTTTATGTCTGTGTTTATGTGTATGTGTATATATGTATGTATGAATGAATGTGTGTTTGTATGTATATGTATGTTTGTGTATATATGTTTGTCACCACCAAAAGGGACAAATAAAAAGCATCAAATTCCCATTCATCCAAATTGGACACATTGAATGTTAGCAGTGAAATGAGTAAGGCCTCGTCTACATCGGTTGGAATGTTCATTTTGTTGGTTACTTCCTTTCAAATCCAGTTGGATTGTATTTCTCGTTGGCTTTCAAATGGTTAAGAGGTACTACAATAATTAACTCTTGGTTGTTTGGCCTTTATCGTTCATTTTATGCTTTTATACACCTGCTAATGGTCCTTTAAGTAACAGAAGATTTAGCAAATCATTGCAGAGTACTGAGTTGCTCTTCTCTCTAGTAATCAAATGGTTAAAACTGTCATCAAATCTTATATACAGGTAATCTCTAGAAGCTCAGATAAATATTTCTAAAAAGAAAGAAGAAGCGGAGCAATGCTTATCAAATGGAATTAGATCTGGTATGTCTGTCTTTGCCCCAGGTTTGCACCCGCAAAAAGTAAATTAGAAATTGTCCCCTCCCCCAAAGTCTCATACTTGCTGGTGGGAAATGCTTGACTCGTTTTATATTTATATAAAAAAGTCACTTAATGAATAGATCCATACTTCTGTGTTGGGTACATGTATTTTTTATGTGTTTGTGATCAAAGGCTGGTAAGGGTCTTGCTTTTTATGCAAATATGTATTATTTATGCTTCAAAGACCCGTGGAAACCAATGATGTTGGGCAGTCTGCAAAGCTGTTACGGCCATCTTGCAGATTAAGGGGTTAAGGTCTATTTGGATGCCCAATTCAACAAGCTATACATGTGCAATTCTGACGCAATCCAACTGCATCGGGGGTGGAAACGTCCACTAATTTTAAATGGATCTTGAACTCCAGAATGCTTTACAGACCTCTTTAGAATTCAAGAGGTTAAAAGTCTCATTCAAGCCTAAATACTTTACAGAATGTGTATACCACACCTATGAGGCAGTTGGTTTTCTACAATACCATTTATTTGATAAAGAAGGCTTCTTATGTGTCTCAGAAGTGATATTACAATATTGTCTGTAAACGAAAAGAGATAAAATACTTTCCGAACAAAAGGAAGTAGGTACAAGTATCAAAACAACTGCCTTCCGATGTAACACCCATTACAAGCTTCAACAAATGCGTTTTACGTATGTTTGGATAGCGTTCAATATATTTCAAAAGAAATAATCCCAGTTTATTTTACCGTGTTAGTTTTACTTTAAATCAATGGGAATATAATCGATTTTTAATTTACCACAATGGTGCAGTTGGTTTACTCCAGAAATACTCAAATTCTCACTCAGGGAGAGAAAGGGAAAAGAGAGAGCAAGAGAGAGAGAAAGAGAGAAAGAGAGAGAGAGAGAGAGAGAGAGAGAGAGAAAGAGAGAGAAATGAGAGAGAGAAAGAGAGAGAAATGAGAGAGAGTGAAAGAGAGAGAGTGAGCGAGACAGGAAGAAAGAGAGAGAGAGAGAGGGGAGAGAGAGGAGAGAGAGAAAGAGGAGAGAGAGAGAGAGAGGGGAGAGAGAGGAGAGAGAGAAAGAGGAGAGAAAGAGAGAGAGAGAGAGAGAGGGGAGAGAGAGGAGAGAGAGAAAGAGGAGAGAAAGAGAGAGAGAAAGAGAGAGAGTGAGCGAGAGAGAGAGAGTGAGTGAAAGAGAGATAAAGATAGAGAGAAAGGAGAGAGAGTGAAAGATAAAGGAGAGAGAATGAAAGAGTGAGAGAAAGGAGAGAGAGTGAAAGAGAGAGAGCGTGAAAGAGAGAGAGAAAGGAGAGAGAGAGAGAGAACGAGAGCAAGAGAGAGAGAGAAAGAGAAAGAAACAGAGAGAGAGAGAGAGCGAGAGAAAGGGAGAGAGAAAGAAAGAGCGGAAGAGAGAAAGAGAAAGAAACAGAGAGAGAGAGAGAGAGAGAAAGGGAGAGAGAAAGAAAGCGCGAAAGAGAGAGTCAAAACTTTCACTTAAATGGATTATAACAATTAACCCGTTGCTCACCCCTCTGACACTCATAGGGTTAATGGTACAGCACTAATAAGACAGACAGACATGGCACACAAACTACACTAATTGTAGATTTTTGTGACATTTACTGGTCTTCTTTATACACAGATATATGACTAAACTGGCAATGTTCTGACTGTTTTATGAGGTGGAGGAAACGTGTAGCTCACATGGGGACGTGTTTATGAGTCTGAAGGAGGTAACTAAAGGGATCTAGGGTCATTATGGTACAAACCAGCTGCACCGTAGGGGACAGATAGTTCTCATTGATTAAACTGGTTTTTAACTCCTTGAATGCTAGAGAGGTCAACGTTGGGGACCTGTAACTTCCCATGATTTAAAGCTCTGAGTGTTGGGTGGTTGTCCAATTCATTGCTTTGTAATGTATTGGACACCACTATGGCACTCAGAGAGTTAAAAAAAGTCCAAATCAAATCAGTGGGAATGTTGTTAATTTTCCTTAGTCCGTGTGGTAGGGTTGGTTTGTCCCAGAATTACTCCAGTAAATCTTGGTACATCAGCCACTCTGTTGTTTAATACAAACACTTAAGTGAAATGTCACAGGTTTAAATGAAATGAGGTTATACGCAGTTAAATACCGTGTACTCCAAGCTCGCATCTGTGCATTTTTATTTATTATAAGATCTACATCTTAAAAACAATATAAGTTTGCTTACATTAGTTACATAGAAAGCTTTACTCCTGTTTTTTTATTTGTTTTCTTAGGCCTAAAATCTAGTCTTACACAAGTTCCAAGTAGGGTTCAGCTCTTGCTTTGTCCAGTGTTCCAGAGTTACCCTATTATTACCGTTATGGCAACCTTGATAGCGTTTTAGAAGTGATAGCATTTCATTGTTTGTAAGTGGGCTGATCTAAGACAGCATTCTTTCTGACTAGTAGAGCGGGGAGTCCAAATAAATTAGCAGCATTAGCTCTTCACAGACACAATTAACCAAACTTTGTCTGTATAAAATAGTTCACATAACAATTTAGGATTAGGTCTTAGAGATCCAGCATTAACAAAACATTTACAGATGCTGCCTCGAAGTACATTATATTTCAAAGTATAGAACTCGATTTAATTTTAGGTGAAAGTGTTTTTTCTCTCTCTCTATCTGTCTATCTGTATATAATATATTTATCTATATCTTTGTCAAGATGATCTTGACAAAGATCCCTGTGGGGGTCGAAACGTTGATCCACAATAAAGTCTTCTTGTACTGAATGAGAAGTTTCCTGAGTGTGCTGCTCTTCAATAGTATCTGGAATCCTTTTTATCTGGCACCCAGGCATTTGTATATTTATCGAGAGTGCTTCCTTTTTGTTGAATACTATCTATCTATCTATCGATATATCTATCTATCTATCTATCTATCTATCTATCTATCTATCTATCTATATATGTGTGTGTGTGTGTGTGTGTGGTGTGTGATGCAGTAAATGTGTGCGTATCCCTTAATTATATGAATGGACATGGAAGAAACGATACAGGAATAATTATATGTTAACCCAGTTTACACATCATTAGATTATTTTCCATTGCTTGAAAAAATGTGGTTGATTTTAAAAAGCCCTAAATGCATTTAAATGTATCATTAACATAATTACTCAGGTAGCCATAAGCTTGCAGGTGTTTAGGCCATGACTATAAAGCATTCCCTTTCGCAAAACAACACACAGCAATAGGCCTGTTACTGGACTGTGTTGTAGCTGTAAAGAAGTGTACAATCAGCATCAGTTGGGAGCTGGTCTGTAGTGGAAAGTCTTATTGGCCTTATTCACAAAAAAAAAATGATAAATTCTACATCAGACCAACGGACGCATAGGGAACAGTTAAGTATCCCCAGAATTCCATTGATTTAAAATGGGTAGCATTTGGATACCTTGCTAAGTAGGTATCCAACGCATTGCAAAGCAACCTCTCTACTCAGATCAACTACAATATGAGGAATCATATTTTCTCTATAGTGCAGTCGCTTTTTCCCAGCATTCCGCCTCTTTCTTCATGAAGATGGCCCTATATCATTTTACATAGGTAATCAGAGAATAAAATAAATACCTATGATTGGTTAGTTTATAATACAAGATCGGCCATCAAACATAACAAAGATGGACGCATGGATCCTATAGATGTATTCACTACAGTAACGTGTAGGAATGCATAGGTCTCGCCATAAATAAGCAATTCATTCGACACCCATCTAGCAATTAAATGATTAGGGATATAATTTTATGTTTTCCACTTCGTTTCCTTAAAAAAGTTCAAGACTTAATGTAGAAAGTGTGTTAGCATTTTGTTCTTGGTTTTATGTGCAATTGACTAGAAATAACATAAATAAGTAGTGACACTAGAAATAGGTTTTCAGTGGAATTTGAACCCTTTAAAGCTCTGAGTGCCAGAGGGGAATGCAATGAGTGTATGCCACTCCGGCACTCAAAGGGTTTAGGTCCAGGGCAGTGGTGCCCAACAGGTATTTCGCGATCCACTACTAAACCACTAAAGTGGTTACTGGTAAAAGACTTAGAGATTGCATTGGATACCTCACTAGCATTCAAGGGGTTAACAGTCACATTTAAATCCTAAAATTACTTTTAACATATATACTTTACAATATTGTACATGTAGATATGTGTAAATACAAGTATGTAGCCATGTATACACACACACACACACTCGTCTATCTATCTATCTATCTAGTTACACATGCAGGTGTGTGTTTTGTGCAGCATGTTTGTATGTGATGGTGAGTGGCTGTAGACAGGTACATGTCTTGTTAGGGTGAAAGTGAGAGGAGTCCAAATGGACCAAATGGATGTGCAGCATATTCACACCCCTCTGTCCTTAAAGGGTCAAGGTGACATTTTTGATGCATAAAAAAAACTTTATTTTTTCAACGTGAAAAAAATGGTGATCACTAACTTTAATCTAAGAAAATCTTATTCTAGTCCATGTGGATAAAAGCAGCTGGAACCTGAGGAACTAACAAACACCGGATCAAATAAAATGCACCATACTGATACATACAAATTCCTCAGATCATCATTGATTTAAAAGGAGTTTAACCCCTTACATTACAGTGTCTCGCAACGGGTTGAAAGAAGTAATAAAAAATAAATCAATGATCCGTTTCATTTGGGTTTTATGCACTAAGGAGTGACAAAGAGGTGATACAGAAGGTGATAAAGAGGTGATGACGTCTCTAGTGATATCATGTTTCCAGTTCCTATGTTAGTCTATGGAGCCTATGCACTAAGATCTCCAAAGCTGGATAAATCTTAGTGAATTGGCGCCATAGAATAACATAGGAACTGGGGGTGATATCACTGGAGAAATCATCTCCTATTTATCACCGCTTAGTGAATCACCCCCATTGTGTTCTTTAGTCAAGTTTGTTTTCCACAGAATTGCACTAGGATGAATATGCGCTGAGGTGTGATAAAGAGGTGATAAAGAGAAGATCCCCAGTGTGATAAACTCTCAAGTCCTGAGGGATTCTATAGAACCCATGCACTATCCCGCGTTGAATATCTCCGATGACAGTACACTCCACATAGTAATATAAGGGATGGATAGTTTATCAGACTGTATATCCTTTATCACACCTTAGTGCATTACCCCCAGCTCTTCTCTGTACAGCAGCCTTTGCGTGTAACTAATTCCATCATTCCCGGGAAAAGTATGTGATGAGATCGATACTTTCTTTCAGTGAATCTTCACTGTCTTTTTGAACGAAAAGAATCCGGAATAGCTGTAAAACGGATTCCTTCATTTATCATATTAAATTATCTCTCAGTCTGTTTCTTTGTCTCACTAGGGGCTGGAATCAAATGCAAGGCTATATTTGTCAATGTTTATATCCACAAATGTCCCCATAGACTACCATTTGCGAAGCAAAATCTAGTGATAACCTTTTGACATCTATTAGAATATGATTACACTTGGAGCACTATTGGCAAAAGAGGATCAGTTCTTCTGCAAACCAACTGCACCATATGGAAATAATATATATTCCCAATACCCTCATTGATTTAAATTGGTGTTTTAACCACTTGCATGCTAAAGTGGTTTCCAGCAAATCGTGAGGGGGTTAAAAACCCCATTCAAATCAATAGGAAGACTTATTTATTTCCTAATTTGCTCCACAATTTTTTTTTTAGTGAATATGGTACTTAGGCCTCAGTTCATCAAGCTAAATAGATACTATATCGGAGCATAGAGTTAACCCTTTGAGTGCCAGAGACTATACCCCTTTGGCACTCAAAGATTTAAGCCTCTGAAAAAAAAAATAGATAATTTTAAAGATGCTAGCATGAAGTACAATGTACTTAAGTTTACACAACACCAGTTAAATTTGGCTTTAGAATGTAGTTAACCATTGAATTCCAGATGGGTATCCAATTCATTGCTTAGCGAAGCATTGAGTACCTCTGTGGCACTCAGAAAGGTTAATGGACAGACTTGCCATGGTAGGTACCATTCATGCAGCAGTTGGTATATTTATGTTTTTACGTTATTTCTGTAGTTGTCTGTTCATAATGATCTCTAGCGAAGCCTGACAACTCATTATATCAAACAGGCTGAGTAATAAGGGACACTGGTCTTTTGTAGATTATCAACTGGAATGGTCTACTAGGGAGAGAACTTACTCTGCCTGTTCAAATCATACTGTATCTATGTTGCTATAAATTATGACAATTTAACTTTGCATTTGTTCTATAAATATAAGGTTTATTCTGTCTTCTCTTCGCAGTTTACCGTGAATCAGAGATCGCACAGCCGCCGAATTCCTCATTGAAAGACTTGTTTCCCCATCAGAACAGAAAATGATATACGGTGTCTGTTGTGTGTAGCGTGTGATATATATTTATATACCGTGTCTGTTGTGTGTAGTGTGTGTTATATATTTATATACCGTGTCTGTTGTGTGTAGCGTGTGATATATATTTATATACCGTGTCTGTAGTGTGTGTGTTATATATTTATATACCTTGTCTGTTGTGTGTAGTGTGTTACATACTTGTTGTGTGTAGTGTGTGATATATATTTATATATCGTGTCTGTTGTGTGTAGTGTGTGTTATATATTTATTTACCGAGTCTTTTATGTGTAGTGTGTGTTATATATTTATATAACGAGTCTGTTGTGTGTAGTGTGTGTTATATATACCGAGTCTGTTATGTGTATGTGTTATATATACCGAGTCTGTTGTGTGTAGTGTGTTACATATTTGTTGTTTGTAGTGTGGGTTATATTTATATACCGTGTCTGTTGTGTGTAGTGTGTGTTATATATTTATACTAGTGTAAAAGCCCATGTACACGGGCCAAGGGTGATGTTAACCATTTGAACGTCAGTGGCCTCTGGCACTCAAACGGTTGAGAAGCCAGTCCTGCTCTGCATACTGCCGCTGACGCAGTCATGCACTGTAGAGACTGGACGAAAGCACAGAATGCTCCCAGCACAGAACTCCCAGCATTCTGTGCAATCTGGCAGTCTCTACTGCGCATGGCGGCTTCTGACAAATATCCTAACGAATTATTATATAGACTAGTTGAACAGCCCGTTACACGGGCCACAGTGCCTCTGGCAGCCGGTCGCGGGGCAGTCACGCGCAGTACAGATTGCCCGCGCCACTGCTGATACAGAGCTGGACGCTCCTTCGGAGCGCCCAGCTCTGTATCAGCCGCGGCGCTGCAGTCTGTACTGCGCGACTGCCGCATGCGCAGCGGTGTCTACTGCGCATGTCGGGCGTTACACACAACTTAGCGAATTATTATATAGGATTACCTTGTCTGTTGTGTGTAGTGTATGCTATATATTTATATACGGCGTATGCTGTGTGAGTAGTGTGTTATATATACACCATCAAATTACACACGCTCTCTGATGCAGGTAATCACTATACTAGACAAGTCTGAGGTCCAGGAACCACTTAGCACAACTTGTAAAACTAATTTATGTTGTAAGAGACGGGCTCAACTGTGGGCTGTGTTAAATAAACCAAACTGGAGCCAGTCTGAAGGGAGCACACTCACTATATTATATAGGAAGAAATGGAAATCTCCAACGAAACAAACGGAACGTTTAAGGTGACATTCAGACTCCGTTTTGACTTTACATTTTCTGAAAGAGTATACAATATGTAAAGCCACATTGAGCATGCGTTTTATTACTCTTGTTTTAATCTTCATCTGTTTTTTTTCTTTCTGTCAGGTATAGCGAAGTAATGTAGCAATGTATGCTCTGTATGCTGACTGTCACTTGAGTGCTAGAGAGGTATTTAAGGGGTTAAAACTCCAATTTTAAACAATGGGACAGTTTATATGTCCTCTACAACGCAGCTGGATTGCTACAGAATAGTTCCTATTCCCCAGTGTGCAAAGGGGGTGGATTCACTAAGCGGTGATAAAGAGGTGATAAAGTGAAGATGACTTCTCCCGTGATATCACTTCTCCAATTCTTATGTTATTCTGTGGAGCAAATGCACTAAGATTTCTTCTGATTTGGAGGTCTTAGTGCATAGGCTGTAGAGAATAACATAGGAACTGTAGATGTGATATCTCTGGAGAAGTCATAAACTGAAGAAGTTATCGCCACTTCATGATCTCTTTATCACCGCTTAGTGAATCCCCCATAATGTTTTGTGTGTGTAATAGGACGTTGTGCTCTTAATCTAACTAGAGAAAATGGACATACAAATCTAGATACTGATCTGAATAAACAAGTGGGGAGTACATTTCATAAACTTCTGCATAAGCTGTTGGTGCTAATTAACCGCTTGGACGCTGGATACATCTCTAACTTATTGGAGAGTTTTCTAGAATCCAGTGATTTACAAGAGGTTCAAATCAAAATGTTGGTTGTACAGCCTGGAAATGTAACCCGTTGAATGTTAGATAGGTCTCCCAGGTATTGCATGGTAATGGTTTGTGGATAAACATACTGAAATTAAGTATTTTATCTTAGGTCAGACCCCAGGTTTCTATGGTTATTTTTCACTTTATACCTAAATCATAAACAACATCACATGGTTGCTGCTTGACACCATGAAGACCACATGTGTATACAAAACATTGTACATAGCTCTGGTTCCCAGCGGGTTAACACTAAGGTTCTTACTTACAGAGAAAAAGTGGAAGAATTTTGGGACAAATCAGTTGCACCATAAGGGTCTCTTAACAATTCTCCAAATTTCCATTCATTTAAATGGGGCTTTTAATCCTATTAATGAAGGCGACACCTCTCATTTAGAATGGTAAAAGCCCCCTTTAAATCAATGAGAATTAATATTTGTCCAATGTGGAACAGTTGGTTGGCACCATAATTGCTCCACTTTTTCTTCATACAAAAGAAGAGAGAGCAGAGTACAAAGTATTACAGAGAAATGAGATGCGCGTCTCTCTGGCACTGGAAGGGTTAATGAGCAACAGAACCAGTGGAATGAATAGCCGTCAACTGCAGGGCAGCTTCAATATCAAATCTAAACAGCCTCCTTGGTTAATACAAGTATTTTCTTCACAGGAAAAATCTTAATTATCCATCTTGGCTGTCTGGTTTGCCAAATAAAAATAAAAAACAACAACAGTTTTGCAATGTACTTGGCAGGAAATGGCTTCTGAAAAAATGGATATTTATAATATTCATGTTATCACGGTGGCAATCACATGATGATTTAACTGGTCCTTACAGGGTTAAATAATCATAAATTTGTGATTTACCTCCTTCTACTGCAGCAATAATTAACACACTGAGCGCCATAGGCATGTGCAGCCAGTCAAAGACTTCAACAATATTATGGTTTATGTTGAGGATTTCAAAAGAATCTGTGGTTAACCTTTGAGAGGCTGGAATATGTGCAACTCATTGTCCATCAATGAATCAGAGTAACTTGTTAGAGGATATTTGAAGGTCATCACAGACTCATACGAGGCTAATGCATTAGACAACGTTGACACAATTCTGGAACAGATCAACTGCACCTTAAGTGACACATCAAATTAATCATTGTTTTAAATGGGGTGCTTAACCTACTGAAAGATAGAAAGTTCCCCAATGTAGTGCTTCATAATACAATAAAAGTATTCAAACGGTTAAACAAAAAACATTTAAATGAATGGGAATTTTAAAAACATTTTTTGCCTTCTGTGATGCAATTTATTTGTAAAGAAATTCTTAGTACATCTGCCTCAAAGAGATAAAGTGAGCGAGCAGGAAGTGGTTGGCATTTGTGACAGAGGCTGGTCTTTGGAGTCACCTTACAATGGCGAGCTTTTATCAGAGGTGACAAGTGCTAATTAGCAGTCACAGTCATGCGGAGGAGGGGGAGATGCAAAAATAGGAGTGTTGTGAAGGTGCTAAAACAGTGGCATAAATAAAGATTTACTGAGAAAATGTTCAACAATTCTCAATCTACCATTCTATATAGAATACGCCTCACTCATAAATAAATCAGCCAATCAATAAATCAATCAATAACATTGCAAACCTAACTTAGAAGAAAACTGATTCAATAAAAAGTTTGTGTTGCCTATGAATTATATTTTGTATAGTAGATAATGTGCCAGCAGTTATCAAGTAATAACAAATTCTTTTTGTGTAACTGTATATTAACCCTGGCACGCAAAGCGTTAACACTTTAATCCTTTGAATGCCAGTTAGATATCAATCGCATTGCAGCTCAATGCGTTGGCTACCTCTCTGGCACTCAAAGGGTTTATGATCACTAAAGGGTTAATACGAAGCATACACATCAGAATGCACATTTTCTGCTGATAAGTATCAATGTAACATACTGAAGAAGATCGAAATATTACGCCGAAACGTTGGACGACTGTATAAAACGTATATGTTCCAGACTGCTGAATTTTGTGCATTAATACATTCTTACATTATAGGGACTAAAACGTGCACTTTTGCTCCGTGAACAATGAGCTAATTGCGTTTAAAACATATGTCATTATCATCTTTGTTAAACACCAAATATTATTTAAAATTACTGTAGCAGTTTTCTTTTAAATAAAATCGATTCTGTAACTAGACATATGTGTGCTTTTTAACTCAGGAGTATAATGAATACTATTTTAAGTTAAACATTTGTTTTATTAGCTGCGAATATAATTGTAAGTATTGCTAAAAATTAAAACAAATATCACAACATATGTTTTCTGTTAAATTATTTATCAGATGCATGTATATCATATTTATTTAAACTGATATATTATAGGATTTATAAATGGTGAATCAAATTATTTCGTAACATATATGCTGCATATTTTAATAAATAAAATGTCTCCTCCATCATGTATACAAAGATAATACAAACGGTAAGTATATACGGTATTTAGTGACAGTGGTTTGTAACTGAAGGTACGTTTGTGTATGTTAAATTGTACTTAGTATCCATGAGAACTTTACCTTAGGAATAGTTGGTTCTTAATTTAGAGTCGTTATCTGTCTAGTTGGAAACTAGGTCCTCCCCCCTCAAAACAAAAATTGCATTCACGAGACATGAATGGATCGTAAGGGACACGAGTCTTTATCAGACTGCAAACTGAAGCAACAGTAGATTTTATGAGTACACAGAAATAACTGCCTGCTGTTTCGATGGTTCCTGCTCAAATATGTTCTTCTGTTAAACAAATTAAGAGCCACTTATCATTAGGGTAGAGATGCCCTTTAACACTTAGATGCTAGAGAAGACTCCAACGCATTGCTCGAAATGTGTCGAATACATCGCTAGCATCCAAAGGATAAGTAATTGTACTGACTAATGTGCCCGGATTGTTAAATTGCTATGTATAGGAACAATAATCGATTATTCAATATATAAAAAACACAAATACGTTAAGTTAATAAAGTAATAGTCAATTGTCTAACCTCCATCTGTTGTGGACTACAACTTCCATAATTCCCAAAAGGGATGATGGGAGATGTAGTCACCAACAGCTTCTCTAGCCCTGCGCTGATATGACCAGTGAGTACAGCTGTGAGTTAATAGTGTTGCTGAATACAGGTGAGGTCCGTTTGTCGCACTGTAGCTGCTGTCCAGCCCGGTGGTGCTGAAACTTCACATGGTCCCTCTATTCTGGATGTTAACAGAACGTCTGCTATCAAGTCTATCATTTCGTAATAGTCTAACCAGTTGAGTTCCAGAGATGTAGCCAACGCAGCTACCTCTCTTGAACCCAAAGGGTTAAGGACCTGAAGGGTGCGCACCCACTGGTCCTTATGGGTTAAGTGACCAAATGTCCCATCCCCGCTCTAAAAGAATAAACTATTTTTATTCTACTAAGTATAGGTTACATATATTTAACATGTCTATTTAAACGATTTAAATGCATTTTGTCACAAAGCTATCGTAGAAATAAAAAGACAAGCTGAAAAAGCAATATATGACATTGACTTCTATCTCCCAGTGGGGCACAGCTAAATTGTTATTGAGTGTCGCCGTGTCTTGTGGCAAATAACCTCAAATTGTGTGTGTGTGTGGGGAACTTTGGGCGCTAGGAATCAAGCCACTTAGCCCTTTGAGTGCCAGAGGGGTATGCAACGCATTGCAAAGCAATGCGTTGCGTACCCTTTTGGCACTCAAAGGGTTAAAGCTACTGTACTATATGCTCAGACTAAGTGGAGTAAATCTGTATTGTCACATATAGTGTAGTTCAGACAAGAACTACCACACTTCTTTCTGGGTATTGTCCTTAAATCGTGGGTGCCAGGACTTGAATGACAAGGGATTTACTATTCCTAGTAGACACCCCAACACGTGTCACTGGTACCTCGCCATCACATTCAGACATGCTACACAACATACCTATTGTATATACGCGTACGTTGCCTGTCTATATAGAATACAATTGTACCCAAACAACATGCACAATATTTTAAAACGTCTGTTAAAAACAAGTAATTATGGGGCAAACTAATTGTGCCATAGAGGACAAATACAAATGAGTACATTTCCCATTGATGACATTAAGCTTTTAACCCCTTAAACACTGACGCAGTATCCCATGCAAACACTACTCTGCATGCATCTTCTCATGGGCTACAACAGTAGCCAAGTAAGTCATCTACTGGTAGATAAAGATATAACTCTTGGGCACCCCTGTCTTAACCCTTTGAGGGTTAGAGGGGGTCCTGCACATTGCAATACAATGGGTTGGATACTAATCTGGTACTCAAAAGGCTGACGTATAATACAGTAATACTGAATATATGTCACATGTATTGATGCACTTTGCAATGATGGCTTTTGGTTCTTGCAAATCGTATCTGTTTATTTTATTACATATATTTCATGTTATATGGTTATTTGGATCCCGAGTACACAAACTGTGCCTCTCACCCCTCTTCATATGGTGACTTTCATTGTGACTAGCCACATGTGACAATCATATCTTTTTATATTTGCTGTACTGTGATAACATTTGGGATATTTGATATGTTAAAATAGTTAAATGTACATGAAGGATCTTTTACATAATAACTCATAAGAGTAGTAAAATGACTGCAATATTTCCTATATTTAAAGTTCCACAATAAGACTTAAAGGGATAGTAATACTTCGTTTTAACTTTATTTTATTTTGTAGGCATTAAAAAAACACGAAGAATGATATAAGTCTTATCTCTCAAACCTTTATGGTTTATGAGATATTCACAAGCAAAGTTTCCCCCTCCTGCCCCTCTCTTCTCAGATGTGGAATGCAGTCTATAGACCAGACAGATAACAGAAGGGGACACACTTATTCCTTTGAAAACAATGAAATCCCTGCCCCCCTTGACAAGCTTTTCAGGTTTTTCCCTTATCTTAACTGAAGATTGTCCCTCTCTGCAGTCTACCTGGGCACCTCCCTTCTGCTCTGGCTGAACAGTGTTACATCAGTAAAAGGGGAGGGAGGGGGACACTTTGTCATTGAATTACTCTGGAACTACAACTCTGACAGAATTGAAATAACACTCTCCAAAGTCCAAATACTATGATGATTAATTAGAGCTGCTTTTATTATGAAACATTACTATCCCTTTAAACACTTGAAGAAACCTAGGGGGTGATGTATAAAAAGCCTTCTTAGTGTATTCTTAAGAAGTGTCGCTACAATTCACAACTCCTGGTCATATTTATAGAGAAATAATGTCACGTTTATAAATATGTCTATCTGAGAATATTCTGAAAATATTCGCACCTGTAAATATATATTCGCACACATAGCGGTATTATATACTTCCAATAAGAACACGTTTTACCTGGCGTTATGATTTTATCCCTAAATCTGGCTTTATTTTTGGTGCAGTTAACGTATTTCTTTATAAATACACTGGGACACAATTCTTATTTGGCCAATACCATTTCTACTCCACTTTTCAAATAAGTCAACTAACTGGAGTTAGCACTTAGCAAAATGTTGTTAGATGTTGATACATATACTTATGCCGTTCTGAGGCACTTTTACAGACACTTTCTTTATAACTCAGGTTTTATACATGTACCAAACAGTCACTTAATCCGCAACAAAGGTTTTTGATAAGGAGGCTGTTGTATCAATGATGTACTAAGAAGAGATGTCTGTGTGTGTGTAATGCATTGAGTTGTGATAAAGAGGGGATAAATGGTGTGGAGATACAATCTCCAGTGTCATGAAATCTCTAGTGTCATTCGATAGAGCCTATGTATTAAAATCTCTCAAACTGCATACATTGTATTGTATAGGCTCCATAGATTGACATAGGGATTGGAGAGTTCATCACACTGGAAAATGTATCTCCTTTTCATCACAACTTAGCACATAACTCCCCAGTAATTCTGGGGAAACCCAACTACCCTTAGGGTAGATATAATAAATTCCCATTGATTTATTTATTTTTATCCCCTTGTATGCTAGAAATGTCCCCAGTCATTGTTTTGCAATGTGTTGGAGACCTTTCTAGCACTCAAGTAGGTTTAAAACCCCCATTGAACTCAATGGAAATTTTCATTTTTCCCCAGAGGTGCAGTTGGTCTATCCTAGAATTACTCCAGTTCTTAATCCATCAGCCTCACTGTTGCCCTATGAATACATTTTATTACATATTGTACATTTTGTATTTTTATATTCTCCTAATTTCTTAAACTAGAATCACAAGATAACAACTGTATTTTAGTTAATGTACTGTATTACAAATGATAGATTACACACACAACTACTGGTCTTTTTTGCAACAACTATAACAAACTAAATAGTTAAATATACATTTAAATTGAGAATACTGAATTCTGATAATTTTACTGGTCTGTAACATGGATGAACATTCTGAGCTGGATTGAAATACAGGAGATAAATGTCACCTCCCATTTTATCAAAAATGCTCTTATTGACATATATGGGGATACATGGAGATAAAAGCAGAGATAAAATTAGCACCTGCATTTGAATCTAGCCGAGTCTCCTTCCAAATTTTGTCAGTTTAATGTTCCATCATCTGTTGACCCTCTGATGATGAAGGTACAGTAATTATAGTCTGATAACAAATGGAGAGCTGCAGATTTCCCATCGTCCTAAATAATAATTTGCTAGGATGTTTGTCAGAAGCCGTCATGCACAGTAAAGACTGACCGAATGCAGAGAATGCTGGGAGTTCTGTGCTGGCAGTCTCTACAGTGCATGACTGTGTTGGTGTCAGGAAGTAGAGCAGGACCAGCCTTTAACATCTCCCGGACCTTGGCCAGTGTACACGGGTTTTTGCACTAGTAATCAATTAATTGCATTGGTTTACCCCTTTGCTCACCTGTCTGGCACACCATGGGTTAATTCCTTCTGTGAGCCATGTCTTTTTGTGTTTACATTCAACTGGAGGCCATAGGGCACATGTATAAATAGTGGAGAAATTCTGAAGCACAACAGCTACACAATTGGGGGATAATTAAGAATTAAATTAATTCATTCATTTATGGTGTTTTTAATATTTTGAAAAAAAGATAGGTCACAATGCTCTGGAATCTCTCTAGCATTCAAGGGGTTAAAAGCTCAATTTTCATCAAAGAACATGTTCATTTATTTTTTCTCTTGGTGCAGTCTGTTTCTCTTTTTAACAACAATAAATCGAATATGCAATTATTATTGCCATTATCATTGATATTGTTGTCATACACATATATTTGAGTGCCAGAAGGCTACACAATGTGTTCTGTACCCCTCTGGCACTCAGAGGGTTAAAGTGACAATCAGGCTCCATTTGGACTCTAGATATTTTTCAAGTACATAACATGAAAGGTCAAATGTATGAATTTTCCTATGCAGATCCACTGGTTATCCTCGTCATGCCAGTGTCTGCATTAAGGGGAAGGCACTACAGTGTATGAGCTCTGCAGTGCATATCAGTAAACACAGTCCACCAATTTTAGGACTTTAATGGTAGCAAACCCCATACACCAGCCCGATAGAACTCACAGGGAAATGACAGCAAATCATTAAATTTCCTCTATTCCTGGTTTATTGCACAGCATGAAACAAGGCATACAGGAATGGAATGTTCCAAATCATGTACAGACTGTTCCATTGTCCTTCCCTTGGTACAAGGATTTGTGGCATTGGTAGCTTAGTATGTCAGAATTACACAGGTTTAGGGAATAAAAAATGATTCCAGCTCCTAAATTAGTGCAGAATCACAAAAGGGAATTCACCTCAGTGAGCTCCTTGGATATCTGTTTCCAGAGAGCTTTCTGTCAGGGACTGCAAAAGGAGGGATAAAGATACAATATAACACTATCCCACAGCAGAAAAGCCTGCCTGGAGTCTATAAACTACAGGATGCAGAGCACACAGTGGTGCAGGCAGGGTCTTACATTCTATCAGTCTCTCTGCTGTCACAGTCCCAGAGAGAAAGCTCTCTGGAAGCAGAAATTCAAGGAGCTCACTGTCAGGGATATTAAAGTGTAATACAAGAAAAAGGTGAAGAGGAAAAAAAGTCTAGGTAATTCAGTTTTACATATCATGAACTTGCAGAATTTGTAAAGCAACTATGGTGGTTGACTGTCACTTTAACTCACAAATGGTGACCACATTTACAGAAAAAAAAGAATTTGAATTTGATTAATATTTCTCATTCACATGAGAATGACATATGTAATACAAATACATAGAGTGATAATTTATGATTTATCCACATAATAATGTAACATTGAAGTGTAGGGCATTTACATTGCTTGTCTGGAAAAACACCATGGTGGGATTCACTAATGTTCAATATACTGGCTGTTTTTTTGAGAGATGTAATGAGAACACTTTGCCTTGGAGAGGAAAAAACACTTCATAATATGCACTAAGAATTAAGTATGTATGGTGAGAGGAAGATACACAGATTAATAGCATATGGTGCTTGTATAAAGCTTCCAATATGTTGTAATGACATGTTTTCATAGAAATGTATTTTAAGAGATAGTAGACCTTTATATCTACACCTATTGCTCTCTTTAGAGTCATAATGATAATAAGCACAAAGTATTAAGTTGCCAAAGAAAAGACAGAGATGTGTATGGGGGGAAGAGGTAAGATGTAGAGGGCACAGTAATGGGCAATTGATGGAGTCAAAGCCAAATTATGTTCTAGGTGACCTAAGTTAGTTCCTAAGGACTATGGCAGCCTAAGAGGAAGTGAGGAAGATCAAAACCTTGCCCAATGGATGACTGTAGTCACTGGGAGAGACTTCACTTTCCTTTTTAAATGTACCCCAATAACACAGTGAAGTGTTCTGGCCAGGGAAGTTCTGAGGCAGCACATGAGTTACATAAGGTGGTGACTGAAATTACAGAGCATTGCACATTAGTGTATGAGTAAAGGAACTCTCCTCAACCTGTTTGGAGTGCAAGATTGTCATACTGACTAACACTACAGGAGGCAGACCTGCAGGGCAGTGGGGTGTTACTAGGCAGTACAGATGCAGAAACAACCATCAGGATCAGATACTGAGAGATAAGAAGCAGTGAATCAAAAGAACTACTCAACTGCAGACAAAAACAGGATAATGGGAGGCCACAGGTTATGAGACAAAACTAACTTTCAAGACTGCTACTAGAATCTAGGATGCAAAGCTAGGAGAGGTGTTGACTGCAAGTACAACCTTGCTGTGGCTTCAAGTCAGCCACAAGGCAGAGTAGCCAGGAAAGGTTGAGCTTGACCTAGACCAGAATGGTCACACTTGCTATTCCATAAAAAGCAGCAGCAAGAGTCTCACACAAGTGAATACAGGACTGAAATAAAGTGGAGATCAGGACAGGTGTGAAGTAAGCATGGCCAGAATACAAAGCCAAGGTCATGCACAGCACTGGAGCACTTAGACAATAAGACACTATACTTGTGCACTGAAGTGATGGTGGAAAAAATGAGAGGGGAATAAGAATGGCAGAGGTTTAATGGCAGAAAGGAAAAAGTAGCAGGAGCAGCATGGGATCAACTTCTTGTGTTACTATAGTGATGAGCAGAGTCTTTACTCTCAATTTTTACACCTGATCATCACTGAAAGAGTTAACTATGGCACAAGTCACAAACTTGTTTTGTTGCTGTGGTAATGAGCATAATGTTTACTCTCAGTTTCTTCTAGTTTGGTGATGTTCTTTGCACATATTCACCCAACCTTCTCAGTTCATGCAGTTTCTTCAAATTTCTCTCAGGAGGTTTAGCTTCTGATTACCAGTGGGAGAAAAGGGCAGAAGACAGAGGAATACAGTTACATTTTGAGGCCCCAGAGAAATTCAGAGAACAGTAAAAATGTCAAAATGTATGTGTACCTTGTAAAGGTTTATGAAATCACACAATGCTGTATTTACAACAGAAATTACTTTTTATGACTAGGTGGAGCTGTCCACTTGGAGTTGTAAGAAGATAAAATATAATACTGTTTGCTAGCAAAATGGGCCATTTTCCATAGTGTGGGGAAAAAAATGCAGAAAATATGCTATTTCTGCTCCTGCAAGAAGGCCCCTTCCCCAATTTTTCCACACGGTGGTCTGGTGTGAATGAGGGTGTGAGTGTGTATGCATTTGTGTGCATGAGTGATGACATGCATGTGTTGTGATTTCATTGAAAGAATGCCTAAACAATCATGTGACACTGTCGGAACTCACTTGAGAACTTCATAACTCAGTGCAGGAATAAATAAATATGAGTGGGAACCCCTTCCAGAGGTAAGTTTTCTCTTTGTATAATGTTTCAAGGGGTCAAAATCCTCTTTCAATGGTAATTCTTGTGAGCACAAAATCCCAACTTCCACATATCCCTACCATCTACATTGCAGTGGCACAAAGGCAAATGTGGCCTTTAGAACTGTACACAGTAGTCTAGTAAGGTCTTACAGGTGATCCATAGAGTGGCATTAGCACTTGTCTATTTTCAAACTTCTAACGCCTATTCCTGTACAATTCGGTATGTGTTAGCTTTTTCCCATGAACCTGTCCTTTTGGTGCAAATGTGCTTTGTGCATAGAAGCAGCTCACTTTGTACCTAGAAATGGCTCTTGGGGCTGAAATACACTCTGCTCCATGTTCATGTATGCTCCATTCTGTTTCAAAGGTATTTACGTGGTAAATAAATGTAACTTATTCACCATATAACAAATACTACTGGTTTCGGCTGAGCTTTTCTTTATACACATATTCAAGGACTTTGCTAGGTACTAGTGATGAGCGAGCACCCCAATGCTCGGGTGTTCGGGTGCTCTGACCGAGCACCCCCGGAGGCTCGAGTGCTCGGCCGAGCACCCGAGCCCCATTGAAGTCAATGGGAGGACTCGAGCATTACACCAGGCACCCCCTGCTCTGATGAGGGGAGGGTGCCTGGTCCATAGGAAAAGGGCAGAAAATGATGGAAACACCACAGAAATGGTTCAGGGACAGCATAGGGAGGATGTCTGGATGCATCTTGGACTCCAACATCGCTGCTGGGAATGATCTTTCGCCCGTAGTACGCCATTTTTACAGACTGACCGTAAAACACACAAAAAGGAAGATAAAAACGACTTTAGGCGAAAAATTGTTACCAAACAGTATTTGCTGTATATTTACTTGTATATCATCTACAAATTCTCCCAAAAATTTCCTCGATTTTTCTGAACTGAGGCCATGATTAAGAGGGAAACGTGCGCAGAGGCAAATTCTCCAAAAAATTTCCTTGATTTTTCTGAACTGAGGCCATGATTAAGAGGGAAACGTGCGCAAAGGCAAATTCTCCCAAAAATTTCCTCGATTTTTCTGAACTGGGGCCATGATTAAGAGGGAAACGTGCGCTGAGCCGACCATCCAAAACATTATGGGTGAGGGTCTGCTGCGGAGCTGACCATCCTAAACATTATATGCGAAGGCCCGCGAGTGAGCTGACGCTATAAAACATTATATGAGAGGGCCCGCTAGAGAGCTGACCCAATAAAACATTATATGAGAAGGCCCGCTGGTGAGCTGACCTATACAAAAATTGTCAAACTGCGCCCGCTGGTGAGCTGGCCCTATATAAAAATTATATCACAGGGCCCGCTGGTGAGCTGGCCCTATATAAAAATTATATCCCAGGGTATATGGAAGAGAGTCAACCATATACCCGTTTTTTGGGTGGAAGGGGTGAATGGGAATACAGAGTATTCCCATCATTGTAAATAACATATATAAAGTGAGTTTATGTTCCCCCGGGGCTTTCCTCCAGTGGAGTGGAGAAGTCAGGGGAAATCCAGGCCTTGTTCATTTTTATAAGTGTCAACCTATCAGCATTGTCGGTGGAAAGGCGGATACGCTTATCTGTTATGATGCCACCAGCAGCACTAAATACCCGCTCAGACAGAACGCTGGCGGCAGGGCAGGCCAGCACCTCCAAGGCGTAGAGTGCCAGTTCATACCACGTGTCCAGCTTGGACACCCAGTAGTTGTACGGCACAGAGGGATCATTGAGGACGCTGACACGGTCTGCTACGTACTCCTTCACCATCTTCCAAAACTTTTCCCTCCTTGTGACACTAGGCTGCGCGTCAGGGTGAGGGTGCTGGCGGGGTGTCATGAAGGTGTCCCACGCCTTGGAGAGTGTTGCCCTGCCTTTGTCGGAACTGCTGTGTGCTCCCCTTTTCTCCCCTTCTCGGTTGGCCAAGGTAGCACGTACTCTGCCGCCAGCGTTGTCAGACGGAAAATTTTGGAGCAATTTTTCAACAAGAACCTTCTGGTATTGCACCATTTTGCTTGTCCTCTCCACCGGAGGAATGAGAGATGAGAAATTCTCTTTGTAGCGGGGGTCCAGAAGGGTGAACACCCAGTAATCCGTGTTGTCTAAAATGCGTATAACGCGTGGGTCACGGGAAAGGCAGCCTAACATAAAGTCAGCCATGTGTGCCAGAGTACCAACAGGCAAGATTTCGCTGTCCTCACCAGGAGGATGACTCTCAATATCCTCATCCTCTTCCTCCTCTTCTGCCCACCCACGCTGAAGAGATGGAACTAAAGTTCCATGGCTACCCTCTGTAGCGGAGGCAACCGTGTCTTCCTCCTCCTCCTCCTCCTCCGCCTCCTCCAATTGTCGCTGAGAAGACGAAGTGAGGGTGCTCTGGCTATCACCTTGTGTAAGCTCTTCCTCCCGCATTTCCACCTCTTCCACATGTAAAGCGTCGGTTTTAATTGTGAGCAGCGAGCGTTTCAGTAGACACAGAAGTGGGATGGTTACACTGATAATAGCGTTATCGCCGCTCACCATCTGTGTCGATTCCTCAAAATTGCGTAAAACCTCAGAGAGGTCTGACATCCATTCCCACTCCTCACTTCTGATTACAGGAAGTTGAACGGAGAGGCGACGACCGTGTAACAGCTGGTACTCCACTACTGCCCTCTGCTGCTCACAAAGCCGGGCCAACATGTGGAAGGTGGAGTTCCAGCGCGTGCTCACGTCACACAGCAGCCGGTGAGCTGGCAATTGTAAGCGCTGCTGCAGCTTCAACAGGCCGGCTGAAGCTGTTGATGACTTACGGAAATGTGCACACACGCGGCGCACCTTGGTCAAGAGATCATGCACATTGGGGTAGGTTTTTAGAAATCGCTGAACCACTAAATTAAATACATGCGCTAGGCATGGTACATGTGTGAGGTTGCCGAGCTCCAAAGCCGCCACCAAGTTACGCCCATTATCTCAACCTGCAACCATGCCTGGTTGCAGGTTGAGTGGCGAGATCCACTGCTCGGTCTGGTGACTAATCCCCTGCAATAGCTCTGAGGCCGTGTGCTGTTTGTCCCCAAGGCAGATCAGCTTGAGCACGGCCTGTTGACGCTTCCCCACTGCAGTGCTACACTGCTTCCAGCTACCGGCTGATGGGTAGTGGCGCTGCATGCAGAGAATTCGGAGGTGGAAACGGAGGAGGAGGAGCCAATAACGTAGGTGCTGGCGGAAACCCTGATGGAGGTAGGGCCCGCAATCCTCGGCGTGGGTAGCACCCGTGCCATCCCAGGGTCCGAGTCGCTCCCAGCCTCCACGACATTCACCCAGTGTGCCGTCAGGGAAATGTAGCGTCCCTGGCCACAAGCACTTGTCCATGTGTCAGTCGTTAAGTGGACCTTCCCAGTAACTGCGTTGGTCAGGGCACGGGTGATGTTACGGGACACATGGTGGTGTAATGCGGGGATGGCACACCGGGAAAAGTAGTGGCGGCTGGGGACCGCGTACCGAGGGACAGCTGCTGCCATCAGGCTGCGGAAGGACTCAGTCTCCACAAGCCTAAATGGCAGCATTTCGATGGCCAGTAATTTGGAAAGGTGTGAGGTTAGTGCTATGGCCTGTGGGTGGGTGGCTGGGTATTTTCGCTTGCGCTCAAATGCCTGGGGTAACGACATTTGGACGCTGTGCTGGGACAGGGAAGTGGATGTGGTCGCTGATGGTGCTTCAGATGGTACAGGTGCAGGGCGGGAGGTATGCGGGCCTGCGCCTTTGACAGGCGATTGGCCGGCACCGAAAACAGGGGAAGAGGAGGCAGTGGTGTGGCCTGCAGACACAGATGGGCGATCCAGGAGTTCCTCCCACTTATTACGGTGCTTGGATGCCATGTGTCGGATCATGCTGGTGGTGGTGAGGTTTCTAGTGTTCATGCCTCGGCTCATTCTGGTGTGGCACAGGTTGCAAACTACAATTCTTTTGTCGTCCGCACTTTCCTTAAAAAAACGCCATACCGCGGAACACCTACCCCTTGGCAAGGTAGATTTACGCAAGGGGGTGCTCCGTGGAACATTTGCGGGCCGGTTTGGTGCGGTCCGCCTTCTTTCTGTAGCCACACCACTGCCTCTTCCAGCCTGTTGCGGTGCTGCAGATGGCTCACCCTCAGGACTGCTGTCATCGCTCGGCTCTACACCTTCCCAGGTGGGGTCAGTCACCTCATCGTCCACCAAGTCCTCCTCCACTTCCTCACTCTGATCATCCTCCTCATGTCTTGATCCCACCACATACTCAGTCATTGACAACTGTATATCATCCTCCTCATCAAGGTCTTGAGACAGTAATAGTGGTTGATTTAATGGCAACTGTGTCTCATCATCATCATCATCCACTACTTCCTTTGACCTTAAATGCCGTTCACATCTGTCATCTTCTTGTGATTGGGTACCCTCTAGAGGTTGTGAATCAGGGCACAAGATGTCATGTTCCTCTGCAAGCGTGCTTGGAGAGAGGGTCAAATGAAGGATTGGTGATGAGACGAGCTCCTCACTATATCCCAGTGTGGGATCACTTCTTTGACCAGACCCTCTATGGTGGGAGGAAGGATGATCAGAGTGAGGATTATGTTGACCAGACTCTTGGCTACTGAGAGTGGACTTGGTGGAAGACAGGGTGGTGCTTAACCGACTGGAAGCAGTATCAGCTGACATCCAACCGACCACCTGATCGCAGTGGTCGGACCTCGAGAGTGATGTCCTGCGACGCCCTGTAAAATGAGACATGAAGCTAGGTATGGTGGATGTCTTTCTTTCTTGTGCTCTGGCACCAGGCACAGTTTCTACGCGTCCTGACCCGCGCCCTGAACTATCAGGATCACGTCCACTTCCCCGTCCCTTTTTACCCGCCTTCTTCATATTACACGGAATATGTGCTGCAAATCTGCAACTGTGCACAGTACACAGAATGTGCTGCTAAACTGCGGCGAAGCACACTGAATAGAATATGTGACTTTGATATTTTACAGTTTGAAGACTTAACAGTATTTTTTCCTATTCTGCAACTGTGCACAGTACACAGAATATGCTGCTAAACTGCGGCGAAGCACACTGAATGGAATATGTGACTTTGATATTTTACAGTTTGAAGACTTAACAGTATTTTTTCCTATTCTGAAACTGTGCACAGTACACAGAATGTGCTGCTAAACTGCGGCGAAGCACACTGAATAGAATATGTGACTTTGATATTTTACAGTTTGAAGACTTAACAGTATTTTTTCCTATTCTGAAACTGTGCACAGTACACAGAATGTGCTGCTAAACTGCGGCGAAGCACACTGAATAGAATATGTGACTTTGATATTTTACAGTTTGAAGACTTAACAGTATTTTTTCCTATTCTGAAACTGTGCACAGTACACAGAATGTGCTGCTAAACTGCGGCGAAGCACACTGAATGGAATATGTGACTTTGATATTTTACAGTTTGAAGACTTAACAGTATTTTTTCCTATTCTGAAACTGTGCACAGTACACAGAATGTGCTGCTAAACTGCGGCGAAGCACACTGAATAGAATATGTGACTTTGATATTTTACAGTTTGAAGACTTAACAGTATTTTTTCCTACTCTGAAACTGTGCACAGTACACAGAATGTGCTGCTAAACTGCGGCGAAGCACACTGAATAGAATATGTATGCCGCTCTTAGTCACAATGAAAGCCAAGGTTCCTTTTTTCTCACAGATGTTTAATGTATACATCAACTTACAGCAATGACATCTACACCAACATCGTAGAACTAAATAAAAGGACAAATATAAAAACAAAATCATAAGACACACAGTCAATTACATTGAAAACACACATGATTTAAAACTCATAACTAGACAGAAAATAAATCTACATACCACTTTTGCCTGCTTGTGAGCTAAGAGAGGAGTTTTGTATCTTAATATTCTTATATACTGTAATAACAGGATCCTTTAGCTGTACACAAGCCCCTTGAGTTGGTCAGTATTTTGTTGTTCTTGATAAAGCAGGAAGTAACATGCAGTAATGCACTATGGGAACAAAGGCAATTGAACACACATGCCATCTAGTGGAAGTAAACATTACAGGCACAAAAAACTTTGTGAATGCAAATACACTCCCACCATCACACAACGTGTGATTCTTAATGAAACTTAAGTTATTACAAATAACTCAACATTAACTTATAAAACATTTTTATACATTAAGCAAGTACAGTTAAAATTACTCTTACTTCATTTAATTAGCTTCAAGTAATAACACTGTTTTGTGTATGGGTCTTTCTAGATACACTGGTTTACTTGTGCGTGCACCCTTGCTATTTACTGTTGTGTCACTAACAAGAAGTTTCAGTTTTCTGACCCTGCCATCAGTTCCTGGGAAGACTTCTACCACTTTGGCTAACTTCCATTGATTTTGTGGTGCTAAGTCATCTTGGAGTAGAACAATGTCGTTTATCTTGGCATTTCGTCTGCTCTTATTCCATTTACTTCTCTGTTGCAAGTTCAACAGATATTCCTTCTTCCACCTGGTCCAAAACTCATTTGCTAAGAACTGAACTTTCTTCCACCTCTTAAGAAGATAGAGATCTTCTTTTACAAACTCTCCAGGCGGTGGTGCGATGATAGTGGACTTCATTGTTAGTATGTGATTTGGCGTTAATGGTTCTGGTCCCAGTGGATAATTGAGGTGTTCTGTAGTTAATGGTCGACTATTTACAATCGCCATTGCTTCGTACATAAATGTTCTTAAAGATGAACTATCCAGTCTCCTGGCAGACTGGTCTAAGATGGATGTTAGAACACTCCTCACAGTACGAATCTGTCTCTCCCAGACACCACCCATGTGACTGGAAGCAGGCGGGTTCATGACAAAGCTACAGCCTAACTCTTTCATACGTTCTTGGTCTATTCCCTTCATCAATTCCATGAATTCTCTTCTTGCGCCAATAAAGTTGGTACCTTGGTCACTATGGAGTTGACTTACATTGCCACGTATAGAAATAAAACAACGCAACGCATTAAGGAAGGCATCAGTACTAAGATCATCTAGTACCTCAAGGTGGACAGCTCTTGAACACATGCAGGTAAACAAGAGTCCGTATCTTTTCTGCTCTTTCCTTCCATCTTTAACATAAAACGGTCCAAAACAATCCATACCACTGTAGGTAAATGGAGGGGTTGTTTCCATCCTTTCTGCTGGTAAGTCGGCCATTTTCTGTTCTTGGTTGCATTTTCTGAACTTCCTACACTTAATGCATTTGTAAATAAGGGATGATACTTCATTACTACATCCGAGGATCCAAATGCCATTGGAGCGGATTTCATTGATGGTCATGCCACGACCTTGATGATGTATCCTTTCGTGGAAGTGCTTTATGAGTAGACGAGACACATGATGCCCCTTTGGAAGGATGGCTGGGTGTTTCACATGAGGATGGAGAGCCGCTTTTGACAATCTTCCTCCCACCCTTAGGATATCGTGGTCATCAACAAACGGACTTAGCTTACACAACTTGTTTGACTGATTTGAATTAACGTCTTTTCCTTGTTTTAGGGACTTGATTTCATCACTAAACACTTCTTCTTGGACTATACGAATTATGAATTGTTCAGCATCCTTCCTTTCTTCAAGCGTTGTTGATTCATTGGATCTTTCTTTCAGACCTTTCACACACCTTGCACAGCGTTTGAGTCTAGCTATGGCTTTCATTACCCTCTTCCAATCTGAAAACCTTTGTAGGCGATCTGACAGAGACCTCTCCTCCTTCGCCTTGATCGTATGTACCTGTGCCCTTTTGAGCTCTGGGTCCCCATCATCAGTCTCTCCCACCTTAATGTCTTCTTCTTTAGGGAGTTCTCTTTGCCATAGAAAACTTGGTCCAGTGAACCAGTTCGACTCTACAAGTTCCCTTGCGGTGAGTCCGCGAGAGGTATAGTCAGCTGGTAGGACTTGCTTCATAATGATCCTATGACTCACACCAATTTCATCTTCATAAACGTTGTCGGAGTTATTGTATCCTATGATGCTCCAACCCAACACAGATCTTTGTGCAAATGGCTGGTCTTCGTTACCGCTGAGAACATCTCTAGGCAATAAGGCTTGAGGACAGTTATAGCCTATTAACAAACCTATTTCACAGTCAAGTTCAGGAGACATTTCATCTGCCAGATGTTCTAGATGAGGCCAGTTCTTTGCAGTGTCACATGTGGGTATATGAGATCTATTGGCAGGTATGAAGTCCCTGGTATAGGTTGTTGGGAGTTTGATTTTTATTTCAGACTTGATGCCTCTTACTTGTAGTCCATTCAGTTTGTGACTGGATACAACCTTTGTTTTAGAAGTTACTGTAGAAATCTTGAGTTTGACTGTCTCTTTCTTAATATTAAGTATTTCAGCTATGTCCTTTAGGATAAAAGTAGTGTCGCTCTGGGTGTCAAGCAAGGCGTAAACTAGAATCTCTTTCTTTGGTTCAGCTATTGTTGAGACATATACTGGAATAATTGATGAGGTATGAGTGTTACTCCTTTCTTGAACAACTCTGTTGGAGGTCACTTGCTTAAACTCTTGTATCTCCTGTGGTTCAGCTGTTCTTTCTGCAGGTCCTTGATTGGCTTTTGACTGATCTTGAGTGATTCTAACTCTTTGTTTTTGATATTTATTCTCCCTATCTTGATGTAGGCATGTTGGGTGATGCTTTTCACATTTATCACACATACTTCTGGAGGTGCAGCTTTTGGAGTTATGACCGGCTTTGAGACAACCAAAGCACAAGTTCTCCGACTGTACAAACTTCACTCTTTCTTCAACTGGTCTTTCCATAATCTTGCGACACTTATGAAGAGTGTGACCACGTCTCTTACAAAAGGCACACATGGCGCTAGTCTTCTCACTAGAACTAGTGGTGAATGTTTTGGCACTTGAGTTGTGATTGCGTTGAGACTTAAAATAATCTTGATTGGTTTGCTTAGATCTTTCTTGCTCAGTTGGCTTGATTGCTTGCAGTGAGGTGATAGGGTTGCATGCAATTTTAGCTTCTTTGTTGAGAAATTCAACAAAGTATTTGAAATCAGGGAATCTTTTGCATTCATCTTGGAACTTTGTGACAGCTCTGTTCCAACGTGAACTCAACCATTCTGGTAGTTTGGCTGCTATCCTTTGATTTTCAACGCAGTCATTTAGAGCTTGTAAACATTGAACATAAGGCATGGCTGACTCAACACTGCTCAGGAAATCTACAAATTCACGAAGATCTTTGCTGTCTTTGGTGGCAATCTTATGCCATGCTTGTATTTTGTCACGATATGACTTTCCAACTACGAATGTATTTCCAAATCTATCATCAAGTATATCCCAGGCAGCATGATAAGCGGTTTCTGTTCCAACCAAGAAGTGTCCTTCAATAGCTCTCTTTGCCGGGCCGCTTACATACTTGCGTAAAAAGAAAAGCTTTTCTTGGTTTGGTAAGCTCTTACGGTCAATTAATGTCTGGAAAGACAGCTTCCAATCATTATACTTCAGAGGGTCTCCAAAGAAAACAGCAGGTTCTGGAATTGGAATCCTATTGGCTGTAATTGCTTCAGTGAGTGCTTTCACAAGGTCATTAGAAACTTCATGGGAGGTAGTAAATATAGCTGATTGAGGGACAGGATCTTGAGTAAATGGAACTTTTTGAGGGGAATAAAAGGGTTGGTTTAAAGGAGCTGTGACTTGAGAGAGCAGGAATGGCTGAGAAAGAGAAATAGGAGCGCTTGGTGGAGAAACATAAACTTCCTGTGTTTGTTGGGGATGAGGAGCAGGACGCTGTTCTTCATCATCACTCTTGATGCTTTCAGCATAAACTTGTAGCTTTGCTAGTGCTGCATTGTGCCTTTTCAGTTCTTCTAATTGTTCCACTTCTTTCTTCTTCTCTTCCAACTTCATTTTTCTACTGATACTTTCCGATATAAATTGAGCTCTTTTTCTTGCATTATCTGCTTCTATTTCCTTTTCTTGAGCGTCTCTCTCGGCTGTTAGCCTTGTATCCTCTGCCTCAAGTTTTCTAATTTCCTCTTCATACTGATGTTGTGTCTTCATTATTTTAATCACCTCTTGTGTGGCTGCTACTTCGGCTGCTGCCTCTTGTTTTTTCTGCAGTGACTTGAGTGAAGACTGACTTGACAGCTTAGAAACAGACCTTAACTTACTGGAAGTTGTTGAGATGATGCTGGACACAGTGGTTTCAAACACTGACTCTGAATCAGGCCAGGGCATATCCTCAGAACCTTCACTGAGAAAGTGTCGAGCCTTTACATTTGCAGTACTAGTGATTGCAAAGCAAGCGTCATTTCTTCTCCGGATTTCAGGTTCAGGACTTGTAATGCTTCTTATGTCACAATAAATATGGTCAATCTCAGACTGAGTGGCATTGATGGCACTCACAACTTCAATAATCAATTCTGCATTATCGTTATTCTTAATGGCTCTTTTCAAACCATTGATGTGATACTTCCATCTTCTATACTTCTGTTCAAAATTATTTTTTAGATGATTTAATTTAGCGTCTTGCAGTGCTTTACCTTTTTCAGTGAGTGTGCGGGTACGCTGGCTTCTTCTAGTGTCTGGGAGCTGTGGGTTACCTGTGCTCACCAGAGGCTGTTGCATCTGTGCAGCCACTTCAAGTTGTTCATCTGTATTAGCCTGCTGTGGTGAGATGGTCTGCTCTGTATTAACATTAACAGTAATGTCTGCAGGGCTGACTTCTCTAGTGGATAGCACTGTATTTTCACTTGTGTCTGACATGTTAAATCTGCTCAGTACTATGTAATGTAATATTCAAAATGTAATGAAGTGCTAGTTTAAGCAATTGTAACAAGGTAACACAACAATACAAGTATAAACACACTTGAATTAAATGTGCAAAAAATACTTAAATGTGACACTTTAGAAAAGTTTAAATTTTAGTCTAACAGTACCATATACATTTACTTATCTATTTAGTCTTTGTAGTTCCTAACTAAGTCATACAATGAAAGAAAAATGTCCACTGTTGTCTTTTGTATGAACATATGCTATATGAAACACCAGCACAATGAAAACTTCAGTAGTAGTTAACAAGATCTTGCACTAATTCCAATGCTTTAACTTAAAGGTGCTTGCTTGTTCAGCCTTTACTTGCCACTGGCTACTTCAGTCAATTATTTGCAAACGTTGTACTTCCCTTAGCAAACATGGAGTATCTTGCTGGCTGACTTCTGCATGCAGCTTTACTGTGTCATGGCCTTCACTGGAGCAGTGAAGTGTTCTACTATGCCGCTCTTAGTCACAATGAAAGCCAAGGTTCCTTTTTTCTCACAGATGTTTAATGTATACATCAACTTACAGCAATGACATCTACACCAACATCGTAGAACTAAATAAAAGGACAAATATAAAAACAAAATCATAAGACACACAGTCAATTACATTGAAAACACACATGATTTAAAACTCATAACTAGACAGAAAATAAATCTACATACCACTTTTGCCTGCTTGTGAGCTAAGAGAGGAGTTTTGTATCTTAATATTCTTATATACTGTAATAACAGGATCCTTTAGCTGTACACAAGCCCCTTGAGTTGGTCAGTATTTTGTTGTTCTTGATAAAGCAGGAAGTAACATGCAGTAATGCACTATGGGAACAAAGGCAATTGAACACACATGCCATCTAGTGGAAGTAAACATTACAGGCACAAAAAACTTTGTGAATGCAAATACAATATGTGACTTTGATATTTTACAGTTTGAAGACTTAACAGTATTTTTTCCTATTCTGCAACTGTGCACAGTACACAGAATATGCTGCTAAACTGCGGCGAAGCACACTGAATGGAATATGTGACTTTGATATTTTACAGTTTGAAGACTTAACAGTATTTTTTCCTATTCTGCAATTGTGCACAGTACACAGAATATGCTGCTAAACTGCGGCGAAGCACACTGAATGGAATATGTGACTTTGATATTTTACAGTTTGAAGACTTAACAGTATTTTTTCCTATTCTGCAACTGTGCACAGTACACAGAATATGCTGCTAAACTGCGGCGACGCACACTGAATGGAATATGTGACTTTGATATTTTACAGTTTGAAGACTTAACAGTATTTTTTCCTATTCTGCAACTGTGCACAGTACACAGAATGTGCTGCTAAACTGCGGCGACGCACACTGAATGGAATATGTGACTTTGATATTTTACAGTTTGAAGACTTAACAGAATGTGCTCTAATCTGCAACTTTGCACACTAAACAGAATGTGCTCTAATCTGCAACTTTGCACACTAAACAGAATGTGCTCTAATCTGCAACTTTGCACACTAAAAAGAATGTGCTGCTAATCTGAAACTTTGCACACTGAACAGAATGTGCTCTAATCTGCAACTTTGCACACTAAACAGAATGTGCTCTAATCTGCAACTTTGCACACTAAACAGAATATATGTTTTTTTTTTTTTTTTTTTTTTTTCCCCCCACACAAAATAAACTGCTGCCCCCACACACAGTAGTCCTAAAAAGGACTTTTGGTTCTTTTTTTTTGTTCAACAACACTTTTCTTCTCCCTACACTGACTTTCCCTTCCTATCCTCATCTCTCCCTGGCTAAGACTGAGCCGAACTCGCTGGTCAGGTGCTATACAGCACCCGACCACGGGTTCTGGCCAGCCAATCAGTGTAATGCCAGCAGCCAACATGGCTGCTGGCATTACACTGATGTCAGAGCCTCCCTGCACGTTTATTGGCTGCGCAGCAGCCACGAAACGTGCGGGGAGGAGACCCGAACATGGCGGGCGAGCACATGCGGTACTCGTACGAGTACCGCCATGTGCCGAGCAGAGCGATGCTCGAGCCGATCCGAGCATCGGCCGAGCATGCTCGCTCAACACTACTAGGTACCAACCCAGGGAATCTAAAGCATGGGGCTTAAAGCCCTTAATATTGTTGACAGAATGGGGCATATATTGGAGCAAATATCCCTACTTGTAATGGTGCAATTAGACTGAACAGTGCACACAAATTCATTAGGTTGGTTCAACCCCCTATTCTTTTGGGAAATTAGAAACTCCTCTGCATATAGCCAATAATTTTTTTAGAAGTTTCTCCATTTCTTCCTTGATAATAAGGGTTATTTTATCACCAGCTCAGTAGTAAATGTCAACACTGGCTAAGTGGGAAGGAAGAGGGCATCAAAGCTACAGAATGTCAGAGAGGCTGATGTACTTGCACTATTAACACCTTCAATACTAGATCATTTTCCAACTCATTGCAAAGCATTGAGTTATAAGCCCCATTTTTAGCAAAAGAAATATGGAGAATTTTTATTTCTTCCTTATGATGCAGTTGGTTTAATTAAGAGTTACTCCAGTTAATCTTAGTACTCCAGTCTCAGAGGAAACTGCATGAAAGCTTCATATGTTTCTGCTCCAAAACTATTCTGATTATTCCAGGGAAATTCAAAGCTAATGAGATGCGAAAGTTCAGTATGCAAACAAACTAATTTGCATGAGAAGTATATCTAGTAAACTGGGTTATGTCTGGAAAGTAAGGCATGAGTGACACCCTTTCACTGCCACAGAAACTTCCTTCCTAAAATCGGTTTATTAGTTGATGGAAATGAAATTAAAAAATCAAAATAAATACAAATCTGTCAATATTTGTTTATACATCTAATTTCCTATTTAAATACTCAGACATATAACAATGAGGTATAAAATGTGAATATTTATAGGTTTGAACACAGATCATGCATTGCACTCATGAAAACTTGCATATTTTATATATATATATATATATATATATATATATATATATATATATATAGTGATAAATACTCACAGCCTTAGGGTTTCTTAACAGCAACTCAAAATAAATAAATCCTAGCTCTCGGCAGAGCTCTAACTTAAACAGAGTGTATCCCTGATTATCGCTGGGTGGCTAAACACACTTACCAGACACAACAAAAACACAGCCTTTCAATTCCAATTGAATACCTTTAGTGTAGCTCTTTTCCTTTCTACGACCAGCAGAGAAATCAAATAAAGGGAAGAGAGACCAGAGCCTTTCTTTCTCTGACCATTTAAAACCACCTTTTTTCGATTAAGGTTAGGTGTGGCTCCCAACTATCCCTCACCTGCAGTGCTACCTGCTGGGAAATGTAGTTTTCTTTCTAAACCCTAAAGTGGGTATAAACTGTATAAGATTCTGGGTCCTGGATATCTTCCTTCCACTACTACTCGTCTGACATTGTCACTATATATATATATATATATATATATATATATATATAATACCCCAAAAATGTGGATTTCTGGGGGGGGGGGAATGAAAGAAACAGAACCCTCCCCAGAGCACCACTTACAGAAACCCATTCATAGAGGCACTCAAATCACAGACTCTAAAACTAATAAATGAAGTCGGGTGGACATAAAAAAACACAAAAAGTGAATCATAAAGTGTATCAAATATAAACTCACATGTTAACTATTCACCCATGTACCATATACCTATAGTATAAATATATTTATTAACTGAGAATCAGTGAACACTGACTCCAACTAGGAAAACTCAATTAATGCATCTAACTCTGGGACCTCCTATCATGTACATCCAACCATCCCAATGCGTATCGCCATTAAGGCTTCGTCAGATTCTCAGTTAATAAATATATTTATACTATAGGTATATGGTACATGGGTGAATATGTAACATGCGAGTTTATATTTGATAGTGATCTGTAAATTTGCATTATAAACTTTGTTTTTCTGCTGCTAATGACTCTTTATATATATAACTTAGTATCCTTCTGTTTTCCCCATGGCTTTGCTGCATTGCTTGCCTAACTTTAAATAATCAGTATTACTACTCTCCCTTACTCTGCTGTTGTTGTCAGCCTGGAACCATTGCCTGTATTCTGCACTGGGGATCTTGTGCCCTTTAGGCATTATTTTGCATTTTGTGCCATTACATTGTAAATATCATACTTTTGTCCACTCCTCTAACTTTGTTAAATCACGTATCATTTGACTTATCCCCTCAGCAATGTCAACACTGTTACATACCTTGGTGTCATGTGCAAGAAGGCACACATTCTAGTGAAGCCCGCCAGTAATATTGCTAATAAATATATTAAATTGAACATACCTCAGCATTGATCCCTGAGGTATTATACTAGTAATCCATCCTTAGTCTAAATGTATTTCTTTGACTTCAATTCTTCAGACAATATTTTATCCAACATTTGAATTTAGTGCCAAGCCACGCAGTTTGTGGATTAGCATTTCATGTGGAACAGTGTCCAAGACTTTAATGAAATCCAGATAAGAAATATCTACTAACCAACCGTGGTCTATGATTTTAGTTGCAAAGTAAATCCATGTTGACATTGATCTTGAAAACTTGAAGATAGCAACAATTCTGTCTTTAAGAAGCATTTCCAATTTTCCAGGAACTGATGTTAGACTCACAGGACTGTAGTTGCCAGAGTCTTAGCTGCTACCCATTTTATAAAGTAGTATCAATACATTAGCAATTCTCCAGGTATCTGGCATGGTTTCTTTGTTCTTTTTAGACACTGATTAAAATGTTCAGCTAATGGCAAATGTGCATCCATAAGCTATCTTAATACTCTTGGATGTACTTCATCTGGACCAAACTTGTCTACTTTTAATTTAGATTGTACCATTAATACTTATTAGTAAATTGACCTGATTATTTTATGTACCTTTAATGTATTTTTCTATTAACACTGGTTCACATTCTTCTCAGATGGCTGCATGAATGGAACAAAGATAATTATTTAAGTAGAAAGCTATTACATTACCATCCTCCATATAACTATTCTCGTTTGCCTTAAGTCTAATTACACTAACTTTTAGGCTTTTTTTTTTTTTTTTATACCTTCTACATCTAAAGTAAGCTTTATCACCCTTTTCACCGAGAGGTCCTCGCAAGACATTACCATTGGCTACAAAGAAGAGGTACCGACAGGGCAATGCTAGAAGCGGGCGGCAGATGTAAGCATGCCGCCCACTCAGACCCTGTCAGGCTGCCGCAATTGCATTACAGAGGAACAGAGGAGGAAGATATGGGTAAGAGTGGAGGAAGGGAAGCAGTGGCAATGGTATTTTAATTTTTACTACAATTTTCTCTTGTTTATAATCAATCTTTTTTTTTGCTACCTTCCTAGAGAACTAGAGTTGATTTATTTTTTTCTTTTCACTGCCATGGCTGATGCAGAGTTTACTTGCATTTAATATTGCATGTTTCAGTTGTCCACTCTGTTCCAGGTCTCTGCCCAACAATCTTCTGTATGCCAAAGTATTGCTCATATTTCCAGAATATGAAAAATATTACCTAAAATCCTAATGCTCTTGTTTTATGTGATTACACTAATCCTTTACCTGTATGCTAAACCACACAGCTTGGCGATCACTGGCTCTCAAGTTTTCGCCCTCTAATACATCAAATACTCTACCACAATTTATGAATATTAAATCATGTATTCCTTCCTCGCAAGAAAGCTCATTATCCAGTTGTCTAAGTGTTGCCCCTTGCAAGGAAATCAAGCATATCCCTGCTCCTAGCTGAATTTGCAAAATAGACATCCCAGTCCACTTCTGGCATATTAACCATTTGCAGATTAATGCATTGTGAAGCCCTCTGGCACTCAATGGGATAAAATCATGTGTTGAATTGATCTGGATGCCTTTATAGAACTCAAAGGTTTAAAGCTCCATATTAATCAATGTGAATGATTATACGTTCCCTCAAATGCAGTTTGATTGCTCCATAATTGCTGTACTTTTGTTTGTCGATATGGCCCTGGTAGAAATTGTGGGGCAAACCAACTGCACCATAAAGAAGAAATAGAAAAACCCCTGTTGATTTAAAGGGATAGTAACGTTTCACAAAAACAGCAGCTCCAATTAATCTTCATAGTATTTGGGCCATAGAGAGTCAATACTGTCTGAGTTGTAGTTCAAGAGTAATTGATTGATAACATTTCCCCCTTCTGCCCCTTTTACCTAGTGTAAGCCCCCTCCCCTCAGATATGGAATCTGGTCCACAGACCAGACAGCTCATAGCAAGTGACAATCTTCTTACTGTAAGAACAATAAAAACCCTGCCCCCATTGACATGTTTTTCAGGTTTTTCTCTTATGTTAATTGAAGATTGTTCCTCTCTGCAGTCCACCTGGACACCACCTTGCTGCTCTGAGGTGAGCAGTGTTACATCAGTAAAAGGGGCGAGCAATGCTCATTGTCTTTAGGACACTATATAATGCCTGTCAAACAGTCTCTTTCCATTAATGAGTAAAGCTGACAAAGACTCAGCTCTCAGGATAAAGTAAATTAAGGTTAGTAAATGCCCAAAGTAGGAGAGATTCAGCTCATAAGACAAAGCATATTAAGGTTAGGTACTTGCCAAAAATGAGGTTCATTGGTGTTGGTGGCAAGCTTAGCATTCGATGGCCATTAGTGATGAGCGAGCACCCCAATGCTCGGGTGTTCGGGTGCTCTGACCGAGCGCCCCCGGAGGCTCGAGTGCTCGGCCGAGCACCCGAGCCCCATTGAAGTCAATGGGAGGACTCGAGCATTACACCAGGCACCCCCTGCTCTGATGAGGGGAGGGTGCCTGGTCCATAGGAAAAGGGCAGAAAAGGATGGAAACACCACAGAAATGGTTCAGGGACAGCATAGGGAGGATGTCTGGATGCATCTTGGACTCCAACATCGCTGCTGGGAACGATCTTTCGCCCGTAGTACGCCATTTTTACAGACTGACCGTAAAACACACAAAAAGGAAAATAAAAACGACTTTAGGCGAAAAATTGTTACCAAACAGTATTTGCTGTATATTTACTTGTATATCATCTGCAAATTCTGCAAAAAATTTCATCGGTTTTTCTGAAGTGAGGCCATGATTAAGAGGGAAACGTGCGCAGAGGCAAATTCTCCCAAAAATTTCCTAGATTTTTCTGAACTGAGGCCATGATTAAGAGGGAAACGTGCGCAAAGGCAAATTCTCCCAAAAATGTCCTCGATTTTTCTGAACTGGGGCCATGATTAAGAGGGAAACGTGCGCTGAGCCGACCATCTAAAACATTATGGTTGAGGGTCTGCTGCGGAGCTGACCATCCTAAACATTATATGCGAAGGCCCGCTAGTGAGCTGACGCTATAAAACATTATATGAGAGGGCCCGCTAGAGAGCTGACCCAATAAAACATTATATGAGAAGGCCCGCTGGTGAGCTGACCTATATAAAAATTGTCAAACAGGGCCCGCTGGGGAGCTGGCCCTATATAAAAATTATATCACAGGGCCCGCTGGTGAGCTGGCCCTATATAAAAATTATATCCCAGGGCATATGGAAGAGGAGGAGGAGGATGAGAAGATTAAGAGTCAACCATATACCCGTTTTTTGGGTGGAAGGGGTGAATGGGAATACAGAGTATTCCCATCATTGTAAATAACATATATAAAGTGACTTTATGTTCCCCCGGGGCTTTCCTCCAGTGGAGTGGAGAAGTCAGGGGAAATCCAGGCCTTGTTCATTTTTATAAGTGTCAACCTATCAGCATTTTCAGTGGAAAGGCGGATACGCTTATCTGTTATGATGCCACCAGCAGCACTAAATACCCGCTCAGACAGAACGCTGGCGGCAGGGCAGGCCAGCACCTCCAAGGCGTAGAGTGCCAGTTCATACCACGTGTCCAGCTTGGACACCCAGTAGTTGTAAGGCACAGAGGGATCATTGAGGACGCTGACACGGTCTGCTACGTACTCCTTCACCATCTTCCAAAACTTTTCCCTCCTTGTGACACTAGGCTGCGCATCAGGGTGAGGGTGCTGGCGGGGTGTCATGAAGGTGTCCCACGCCTTGGAGAGTGTTGCCCTGCCTTTGTCGGAACTGCTGTGTGCTCCCCTTTTCTCCCCTTCTCGGTTGGCCAAGGTAGCACGTACTCTGCCGCCAGCGTTGTCAGATGGAAAATTTTGGAGCAATTTTTCAACAAGAACCTTCTGGTATTGCACCATTTTGCTTGTCCTCTCCACCGGAGGAATGAGAGATGAGAAATTCTCTTTGTAGCGGGGGTCCAGAAGGATGAACACCCAGTAATCCGTGTTGTCTAAAATGCGTATAACGCGTGGGTCACGGGAAAGGCAGCCTAACATAAAGTCAGCCATGTGTGCCAGAGTACCAACAGTCAAGATTTCGCTGTCCTCACCAGGAGGATGACTCTCAATCTCCTCATCCTCTCCCTCCTCTTCTGCCCACCCACGCTGAAGAGATGGAACTAAAGTTCCATGGCTACCCTCTGTAGCGGAGGCAACCGTGTCTTCCTCCTCCTCCTCCTCCTCCTCCACCTCCTCCAATTGTCGCTGAGAAGACGAAGTGAGGGTGCTCTGGCTATCACCTTGTGTAAGCTCTTCCTCCCGCATTTCCACCTCTTCCACATGCAAAGCGTCAGTTTTAATTGTGAGCAGCGAGCGTTTCAGTAGACACAGAAGTGGGATGGTGACACTGATAATAGCGTTATCGCCGCTCACCATCTGTGTCGATTCCTCAAAATTGCGTAAAACCTCACAGAGGTCTGACATCCATTCCCACTCCTCACTTCTGATTACAGGAAGTTGAACGGAGAGGCGACGACCGTGTAACAGCTGGTACTCCACTACTGCCCTCTGCTGCTCACAAAGCCGGGCCAACATGTGGAAGGTGGAGTTCCAGCGCGTGCTCACATCACACAGCAGCCGGTGAGCTGGCAATTGTAAGCGCTGCCGCAGCTTCAAGAGGCCGGCCGAAGCTGTAGATGACTTACGGAAATGTGCACACACGCGGCGCACCTTGGTCAAGAGATCATGCACATTGGGGTAGGTTTTTAGAAATCGCTGAACCACTAAATTAAATACATGCGCTAGGCATGGTACGTGTGTGAGCTTGCCGAGCTCCAAAGCCGCCACCAAGTTACGCCCATTATCACACACAACCATGCCTGGTTGCAGGTTGAGTGGCGAGAGCCACTGCTCGGTCTGGTGACTAATCCCCTGCAACAGCTCTGAGGCCGTGTGCTGTTTGTCCCCAAGGCAGATCAGCTTCAGCACGGCCTGTTGACGCTTCCCCACTGCAGTGCTACACTGCTTCCAGCTACTAGCTGATGGGGGAGTGGCGCTGCGTGTACAGAATTCGGAGGTGGAAACGGAGGAGGAGGAGCCAATAACGTAGGTGCTGGCGGAAACCCTGATGGAGGTAGGGCCCGCAATCCTCGGCGTGGGTAGCACCCGTGCTATCCCAGGGTCCGAGTCGCTCCCAGCCTCCACGACATTCACCCAGTGTGCCGTCAGGGAAATGTAGCGTCCCTGGCCACAAGCACTTGTCCATGTGTCAGTCGTTAAGTGGACCTTCCCAGTAACTGCGTTGGTCAGGGCACGGGTGATGTTACGGGACACATGGTGGTGTAATGCGGGGATGGCACACCGGGAAAAGTAGTGGCGGCTGGGGACCGCGTACCGAGGGACAGCTGCTGCCATCAGGCTGCGGAAGGACTCAGTGTCCACAAGCCTAAATGGCAGCATTTCGATGGCCAGTAATTTGGAAAGGTGTGAGGTTAGTGCTATGGCCTGTGGGTGGGTGGCTGGGTATTTTCGCTTGCGCTCAAATGCCTGGGGTAACGACATTTGGACGCTGTGCTGGGACAGGGAAGTGGATGTGGTCGCTGATGGTGCTTCAGATGGTACAGGTGCAGGGCGAGAGGTATGCGGGCCTGCGCCTTCGACAGGCGATTGGCCGGCACCGAAAACAGGGGAAGAGGAGGCAGTGGTGTGGCCTGCAGACACAGATGGGCGATCCAGGCGTTCCTCCCACTTATTACGGTGCTTGGATGCCATGTGTCGGATCATGCTGGCGGTGGTGAGGTTTCTAGTGTTCATGCCTCGGCTCATTCTGGTGTGGCACAGGTTGCAAACTACAATTCTTTTGTCGTCCGCACTTTCCTTAAAAAAACGCCATACCGCAGAACACCTACCCCTTGGCAAGGGAGATTTACGCAAGGGGGTGCTCCGTGGAACATTTGCGGGCCGGTTTGGTGCGGTCCGCCTTCTTTCTGTAGCCACACCACTGCCTCTTCCAGCCTGTTGCGGTGCTGCAGATGGCTCTCCCTCAGGACTGCTGTCATCGCTCGGCTCTACACCTTCCCAGGTGGGGTCAGTCACCTCATCGTCCACCAAGTCCTCCTCCACTTCCTCACTCTGATCATCCTCCTCATGTCTTGATCCCACCACATACTCAGTCATTGACAACTGTATAACATCCTCCTCAACAAGGTCTTGAGACAGTAATAGTGGTTGATTTAATGGCAACTGTGTCTCATCATCATCATCATCATCCACTACTTCCTTTGACCTTAAATGCCGTTCACATCTGTCATCTTCTTGTGATTGGGTACCCTCTAGAGGTTGTGAATCAGGGCATAAGATGTCATGTTCCTCTGCAAGCGTGCTTGGAGAGAGGGTCAAATGAAGGATTGGTGATGAGACGAGCTCCTCACTATATCCCAGTGTGGGATCACTTATTTGACCAGACCGTCTATGGTGGGAGGAAGGATGATCAGAGTGAGGATTATGTTGACCAGACTCTTGGCTACTGAGAGTGGACTTGGTGGAAGACAGGGTGGTGCTTAACTGACTGGAAGCAGTATCAGCTGACATCCAACCGACCACCTGTTCACAGTGGTCGGACCTCGAGAGTGATGTCCTGCGACGCCCTGTAAAATGAGACATGAAGCTAGGTATGGTGGATGTCTTTCTTTCTTGTGCTCTGGCACCAGGCACAGTTTCTCCGCGTCCTGACCCGCGCCCTGAACTATCAGGATCACGTCCACTTCCCCGTCCCTTTTTACCCGCCTTCTTCATCTTACACGGAATATGTGACTTTGATATTTTAGTTTGAAGACTTAACAGTATTTCTTCCTATTCTGCAACTGTGCAGAGTACACAGAATAGGCTGCTAAACTGCGGTGACGCACACTGAATGGAATATGTGACTTTGATATTTTAGTTTGAAGACTTAACAGTATTTCTTCCTATTCTGCAACTGTGCACAGTACACAGAATAGGCTGCTAAACTGCGGCGAAGCACACTGAATGGAATATGTGACTTTGATATTTTAGTTTGAAGACTTAACAGTATTTCTTCCTATTCTGCAACTGTGCAGAGTACACAGAATATGCTGCTAAACTGCGGTGACGCACACTGAATGGAATATGTGACTTTGATATTTTAGTTTGAAGACTTAACAGTATTTCTTCCTATTCTGCAACTGTGCAGAGTACACAGAATAGGCTGCTAAACTGCGGTGACGCACACTGAATGGAATATGTGACTTTGATATTTTAGTTTGAAGACTTAACAGTATTTCTTCCTATTCTGCAACTGTGCAGAGTACACAGAATAGGCTGCTAAACTGCGGCGAAGCACACTGAATGGAATATGTGACTTTGATATTTTAGTTTGAAGACTTAACAGTATTTCTTCCTATTCTGCAACTGTGCAGAGTACACAGAATATGCTGCTAAACTGCGGCGAAGCACACTGAATGGAATATGTGACTTTGATATTTTAGTTTGAAGACTTAACAGTATTTCTTCCTATTCTGCAACTGTGCAGAGTACACAGAATATGCTGCTAAACTGCGGTGACGCACACTGAATGGAATATGTGACTTTGATATTTGAGTTTGAAGACTTAACAGTATTTCTTCCTATTCTGCAACTGTGCAGAGTACACAGAATAGGCTGCTAAACTGCGACGAAGCACACTGAATGGAATATGTGACTTTGATATTTGAGTTTGAAGACTTAACAGAATGTGCTCTAATCTGCAACTTTGCACACTAAACAGAATGTGCTCTAATCTGCAACTTTGCACACTAAACAGAATGTGCTCTAATCTGCAACTTTGCACACTAAACAGAATGTGCTCTAATCTGCAACTTTGCACACTAAACAGAATATATGAAATTTTTTTTTTTTTGTTTTTTTCCCCCCACACAAAATAAACTGCTGCCCCGACACACAGTAGTCCTAAAAAGGACTTTTGGTTCTTTTTTTTTCACAAATTTGCTTTCTTTCTCCCTACACTGACTTTCCCTTCCTATCCTCATCTCTCCCTGGCTAAGACTGAGCCGAACTCGCTGGTCAGGTGCTATACAGCACCCGACCACGGGTTCTGGCCAGCCAATCAGTGTAATGCCAGCAGCCAACATGGCTGCTGGCATTACACTGATGTCAGAGCCTCCCTGCACGTTTATTGGCTGCGCAGCAGCCGCAAAACGTGCGGGGAGGAGACCCGAACATGGCGGGCGAGCACATGCGGTACTCGTACGAGTACCGCCATGTGCCGAGCAGAGCGATGCTCGAGCCGATCCGAGCATCGGCCGAGCATGCTCGCTCAACACTAATGGCCATATGATGTGACTAAATCCTCATCCTATATAATAATTTGCTAAATCGTGTGTAACGCCACGACATGCGCAGTACACACTGCTGTGCGTGCTGCAGTCATGCACAGTAGAGACTGCCTGCGCCATGGCTGATACAGAGCTGGGCGCTCCGAAGGAGCGTCCAGCTCTGTATCAGTCGTGGCACGGGCAATGTTTACTGCGCGTGACTGGCCCGCGACTGGGTGGCAGTGGCACTGTGGCCCGTGTAACGGGCTGTTCAACTAGTCTTTAATATAGAAGTGATATGCAGGCACAATGCCGCAAAGGGTTAATGGTAATGAAAATTTGGATGTGCACCAATATTTTGTGTATTTGCTTATATATATATATTTTTTTATTATTTTTATTTAAGATACACATACAGAGATGAAGTATATGCTCCTGTGCCACAAATCTACCTAAGTAAAATCAAAACTCTGTACAGTTCATTATGCCTATTTGTCCTCCAATGTAATTACACTACCCATCACTGTCACTCAAATCCAGAAGTACCCTTCAACTTTATTGCAAAAAGCCTATTGGTAGAACACTCACTGTAAATATAAAACTTGTCTGGGTGCCAGTCCCGATATAAAGATGAAGATAGTGAGCCGCACTCACAGAACTTTTCAGAGAATCAATCAATGTGCTGATATATTTATAAACATTTTACCCCAAACAGGGGCCTTTATCAATCTTTTTATACATGTGTGTATATATATATATATATATATATTGCAAACATTTTAGCCAGGTGTGCAAAAATGTTATAAAGTAAGAATGCTTAATAGTTTATTTTTTTATCAATTAACAAAATGCATAGTGAGGGAACAAAAGAAAAATCTAAATCAAATGAATATTTGTTGTGACCAGGTGTCAGGTGTATGATTAAACAATTATACTAAACAGGTGCTAATGATCATCGATTTAATATGTAGGTTAAAACACAATCATTAACTGAAACAGAAACAGTTGTGTAGGAGGAATAAAACTGGGTGAGGAGTAGCCAAACTCCGCTAACAAGGTGAGGTTGCTGAAGATAGTTTAATGTAAAAAGTCATACACAATGGCAAGACTTAGCACAGCAATAAGACGCAACGTAGTTATACTGCATCAGCAAGGTCTCCCCCAGGCAGAAGTTTCAAGGCAGACAGGGATTTCCAAATATGCTGTCCAAGCTCTTTTGAAGAAACACAAAGAAACGGGTAACGTTTATAACCTATTTGATCTTTAATTGATAAAGGGGACAATTGTCGCCACCATGCTAGGGGGTTATCATGAGGGGTCATGATACCTCTCTTGAGATCTGAAGTACTTTCTTAATACAAATTACATTTAAAATTAAAAAAAAGAAAATCATTGTTACACATAAATTAAATATTTAATTACATTTTCACACAAACTACATATATAATAAAAACAAACACTTTTTTTTATACATATACAGGTTGCCTGTTAACCCTATGAGTACCAGAGGGGTAGCAAACACATTACAATACCACTCTGGTACTCATAGGGTCATTTTTGAAATACAAAATATGAGGGCATGTCGAATATAATAGGAGAAGAAAAATGTCGGATAAAAATGGTGATAGAAAGTCATGGGAGCACTGTAGTCGACTTTTCAAGGGGGAGGGGGGTTAAAATGTTGGATGTACAATATTCGTCTAATTAATATGGTGATTAATGTGGTAAAAGAAAGCACTGCAAGTTGGATTTGGAAGGGGAAGAGTTAATTGTCGACTATGAACAATATTTGTCGGATTACTGTGGTGAAAGAAAGCACTGTAAGTCAACTTTTAAAAGGAGGAGTTAATATGTCGAGGGGGGCACTCTATGTCGGATTTCTATGCTGTATACTATATTATACACTGCTTTTGTTTGAACAACGATAGTTTTGAAACTGTCATTATGGGTTCTACGCCTCAACCCCTGAGGAGCAGAATTTCCAACTTAAATGTAACCACAAAACAGGCAGTAATACTGAGCGTGGGTAATAGGATAGTAATTGCACGTTGTTTTTAGCTGTTTCCTATGGGCTTTTTTTTAGACTGGCGGTAAGTATAAATATCGCTGGTTTTGTTTTCACAAGTCAGGTAATAGGATAGCAAAAACTGACTTAAAAAACAACGCCTGTTTTATTTTTACCACGGGTAATAGAATCGAGCCCAAGATGGGTCAAATGGTTCTTTTTTGCCATCAGATTCTGTTTCTATGGGAAATTGTAAGCAAAAGCAGATCAAGCAATTATATAACTGTCAAGCAGAATTTTAAGCATCTGGCACCAGTAGGAAATAAGAAAAGCCACTATTCTTTTTAAAGCTGTGTTTATAGGAAAATAGGATTATAAAAAAAATCATGAAAATTTCACTTTAATTTTATATAGTATTGATTGCTTTATTTATAGAGGATACTGCAATTTTCACATTTAGAGTATGAGTTATATTCTATCTGCACATCACAGAAATGCTTGACTAGAAGCACATTCACCTTTTCCACTGTCAGAATGACCTACAATGATTTGCTGGTAGAATAGGCTTACCTCCCCCTGCTGCACGCCTGTGGGGGATGTACAAATCCTCCAGCACAACTGATTTTCTGCACATACATGTTAACAGGAAAATCATGCTTCTTTACTTCAGGTTATGTATGAGCTCATGTGATCACTTTAGTGCATACCAATGCGCACACTCCTCCATCTTTGACACTTTGAGGTCAATCCCAAACATCTCCCTTTGCAAAGGGAAATAGACCAATTATAAAACCATTTTCAAAGTGTCTTTTTAGTACATAGAGAGAAAGAAGGAGCAGAGGATTGTAATTCCCTGACATTTCCATACATTACCCTACTGCATCCCCTTGGGGAAAGCTGTTCAAAGAGGATCATTTTCAGTGTAGACAGTACAGCAAATCAGGGTTAAACAGGAACAGAACACAAAAACAGAGGCATATGCATATTTTTACAGAATTGTATTGGTATTTCAACCCACCAAAATACTTTGTCAATTTTCCATTTTGTCTGTTGATAAATCCTGTCCTTCATTTCTGCATTTTGGACTGCTGTCCTGCATACTATATTAAATCTAGAGAAATGCACTGCTAGCTAGTGAGGCAGACAACAAATATATGGAACTTGACACCTCAAAATATGTTGTAACTGGCACTTCATGTCTTGAGGTTGAATACCAGCAAAAAGTACTGTTTTTGTTTTGCTTTTCTTCTGCATTTTCATCACATTGAAATCAATGTCAATAATGAGTTTTCTTTTCTTTGAAACCATCCCCATGTCTTCCTGCCATGCTAATATAAAAGGGTGTCAGTTTTACAAATGCTGTCAATATGTGTAGGGGATATAAAGAAAGCAGCTGAAATGTGATTCTAGAGGCAAGCAGGCACAGAGAGGGAGCTGGATTTGCTTTATAGGGGTCTTAGTGGTAGCAACTTTTTCTCTTATTGTGAAGAGATGAAGGAGAGTAAATAAATAAAACCAACATTTATTTTGACTGAAATATTACTGTGACAGTCAGACAGGCAGGTGATCCAAGTTCCTGCCTAAGTATGCTAATCCTCTTCAGAGACTGAATGATGTACTTTGCAGACACAAAAATATATCATACATTCAAGAGACAGAGAAGTGTAAATTATTTGATGCACAGTGTGCACTTGCACATCTACACAAACACTTACTTCTGTTCTCCACATTTGATTTGTACTATTTTATATCTCTGTACGTCCATTCCCTATTTTAAAGCGCTGTGGAATTAGTTGGCGCTATATAAATAAAGAATAATAATAATAATGATATATCCACAAGGTCAAGTGGAGCAAAGTTATACTGAGGTGTAGTGGTGCTGTACTCCTGTAGCAGCTTCTGTGTAATGGGCTTTAACCTTTATTGAAAGCTGCTGATTCTGAAGCTTACAGGTCTATTCTCATCCTATACTGTAAAATGTAAAACTTCTGGCAAGTTAGGAGTGCAAGACAAAGCTGCTGCAGGAATTTTGACACTAGACATGGATGAGTCTCACAGGGAGAAAAGCGCTATAAAAATCACAAATTATTATTATTATTATAAAAGTAGAGAGGCAAAAGAGGGGGAGAGGAGTTGCTTGTGGTTGTAGGGATTGTGGGAACGATTTCTTTGTCTTTGGGGATAATTAAAATATCCTTTAAAAGCAATGAGAAATGCATTCTTGCTACATTGTTGGCCCCCTCTTTAAACATAAAGGGCCAGATTAAAGGTTTGCGCTAAAACTGTTACTAAGTAAAAAAGGCACATCACGTGCAAATAATACATGATTTACTTTGGATTCGACAGGTAGTCTACAAGAATAGCTAACGTGCATAGACAAAACAAAAGCACGTAACACAAAAAACAGAGTTGCACCATTTTTCACATCACTGTGCGTCCCAGTCACCCGACAAAACACATATTAAGTCAAGTTGTAACATAACGGACTACGTTGGCTAGCAACCCAGATTGATACACAAACAAATTCAAACCCACAGCCAATCCCAAGACCCCAAAGTATGAAATATATTCAAATACACCTAAATATACACAAAAATAGTGGTCCCACCTTGCCTTTCCAGTTTTGGTGAGCTACTGTGCAGGACCCAGGAACGGAGGCTAGTGATAGAGTGAGAGAGAGAGAGAGAGGCGTGTACACTTAAGGTAAAGGAGTTTGGTGAGGTTTGCACTTAAATATACACATATCACATTTTTGCACATATTACATACACACACACAGTGTTTTTTTTATAACACATTACACATTTTTTATCCTTTATTGTTACAGTGTGAATCAGTGAGTGACAGAGTGTGACAGAGAGTGAGTGGGATTGAGTGTGTCTGTGAGGGCCTGTGTGAGTGCCTGTGTGTGAGTGGGTGAATGATGGCGAGGAGAGGAGGACAGGAGAGAGGGATGGAGAGAGTAGTGGAAGAGGAGGAAGATCAGGAGGGCATCCCTGGGCAGAGTAGGAGTGGGAGAGGAAGATCCGTGGGGCAGAGGGGGACCTGGCCTAGAACAGGTACACAGAGGGCAGGGAGAGTTGTGTCAGTGGGATGAGGGGTACTTGTTAGGGAGCACCCTACACAGTCAGGGGAAGTGCAGGCAGGGCATTCTGGCCACAGTTCTGGCACCTCCCAGGCTGGTGCTGAGGAGGAGAGGCTCAGGGATCCTTGCTACATAGACAAGGAGAACAGGGCCCTCATGGAAGTGTTCCTGGAGAGGGAGAGCATCCTCTACCTGAGAGAGGTTCCCTGGACTGTCTGCAAGGAGGAAGTCTGCCTGGAGTTAGGTCTGCAGTAGGGTGAACAGGGTGGCCACCTGCAGACGCACCTTGGAGTCGGTGAAGAAGAGATGGAGCGACTGCAAGAGGGTGGTCAAAAAGAAGATGGGAGAGTTTGCCCTGTACGCCCGAGGCCCTGGAGGTGATCCCCCTGCCCACATCTCCTTCAGCAGCTGGGAGAAGATGCTGCAGCAGAACATATCGGCCACTGCTGTTGAATGCGTCCCTGGAGGATTGGACAATGGGGAAGAGAGGAGCAGTGGCATTCCCCATTCTGGAATGAGCCCGATTGTATCACTCCTGGGCATCGGTTTGGGGATTTGTGATCGGGGTGAGTAACTCACCCAGAAGCCATCCCCCCTGTATAAGTTCCATTCTCAAACTCTCTGTGTACAGATGCGTTTTGCAGAATGTATGCATAGTGACAGGTTCCGGGCTATTTAGCACAGACACTGGTGATCCTCATGTTGGAGTCACACACCATCTGCACGTTCATGGAGTGGAAATTCTTCCTGTTGATTAATAGATGTTCCTCACGTGTTGGAACTTTGATAAGGACATGGGTACAATCTATTGCACCCATGACCATGGGCATGCCTCCCCTTGCGTAAAAGTCCTGCTTTACAAGTGTCCACTCCATGTCGGTGGTGGGGAAGTGGATGTATCTGCTGGCCTTGCTTTTGAGAGCTGGCAAAACCTGAGCCAGTACCCTCGAAAATGTGGACTGTGACTGTGATGTGTAATATTCTGTTGACTGAAAGGCTCCACTTGCCATAAAATGAATAACACACATCAGCTTCTGCAAGCCAGTTAGGGCATGATTGTGGATGTATATTGGATCGACCTCATCCTTGTTGTCCTCATATAGGGTAATGATGCTGTGCGGCGTCAACCTGTAGTGATCTATCACCTCCTCATCGTCAATCCCAGGAGTGTCACCCTTGGGCGATATACCCTGGGCCTTGGTGGTCGTCTGTACATCCTACGCTGCTCCAGGGGTCCCTGTGGCAGCTGGGGAGCATCCTGTTGCTGTATATGGGGAGCATCCTGTTGCAGCAGCTGTGGTTCTGCAGGCAGGCATTGTCCTTCAGGTGGGGATGGACTCCTGTGTGGCTCTTCGGCCACAACCGCCTCACTTGCAGCAGGTGAAGTCTGTTGAACAGGTGTGCTTGGGAGTTGCTGGAGTTCCCTAACTCTTGCCCTTGCATGTATTCTCCACAGTCTTCGCATCAATAGGTATGCAAACATACTTATTGTTCTCTCTCTATCTCTCTCTGTCTTGCTCTATCTCTCTCTGTCTTGCTCTCTCTTTCTCTGTCTTACTCTCTCTCTGTCTTGCTCTCTCTCTCTCTCTCTCGCTCTCCCTGAGTGGAAAACAAGCCACATGTGAGTATAGTGGGCTGGACCTTTAATACCCTTTTAGGGTGTTGTCCAGGTGTGGTCATGAGGTGAGTCATGATCTGTGGGAGGGTGTTTGTTGTCCAGGTAAGTGTTTGCCAATGTGTTTGTGTTTTAAAATCTGCTGAGTTGTGATTGGTGTGTCACTATCAGTTGCAAGTGTGACGTTGTGGGCTGCAGGTTGTGTCTTTATTGTCTGGTGATGTTGCACAGGTGAGCTTGTTTTGTATTAACAGGTGTCCGTGTTGTGTGTTAACCCCCATGGTTCAGTGCTATGTTGTGATGTGTTGTGTTGGTGTGCTTTTTTTGAAGGACTTGTACCTGTGGTGTTGCTAGGTTTTTGTGTTGTGTCTGACAGTTATTTGTGGGGCATGGGCATGGTTTGTGTGTTATTTTGGCATTGCAAGGATTCATTTTGCCATTGGCATGCTTGTGCTATATGCTGTTTCTCTATGTGTGTTACAGCTAACAAAACTGGGTCTTAACTTTTGCCCGTTAAATGTATAGTTCTTTCTGACGTTAGCAGTACCGCACTCCTTTAAAGGGATAGCAATACTTAAATATTACTAATCCCCATATTGTAGCCATGGTAAAAAGAATTGAATTGCCCCCAGGATCAGAGAAAGCAAAGTTCCCCCTCCCTCCTCCTTCCCTGAAGTCAGCGTTGTACTGACTGCAGGGGAAGTCTGAGATTGTGTTAGTAAAAAAGAATTATTTCACTGAAACGGCCTTCTACGTGTGCTTGGTTTGCAAGCACATGTAGAAGACCGTTTCAGTGAAATAATTATTTTTTACTAACGCGATCGCGGCTCTGCTGCAGAGCTGCCTGATTCATATAAGACCGGATATTCCCTGCAGTCAGCTACAATGCTGACTTCAGGGAAAGGGGAGGGAGGGGGGAACTTTGCGGGCGGTTATCTCTCAAAGCATAAAGGGTTGAGAGATGACACTGGGGACAATTAAATTCTTTTTAACATGGCTACAATATGGGATTAGTAATATTTAAAGGGGAACTACCACCCCGCAAAAACTTTATGTTGATTAAGTCTTCATCTGGCGACTAGCTGCTTAGTAGCCGGCCGGCTCCAAAAAGGACTGACAGCGCAGGTGCACGGACGTCACTATGGCAAGATGTCCATGCTTCTTGCTACTGTCAGCCTCCGAATAAATCTTAAATCTTTTAAACCAGGTAATATTCCTGGTGACTAGCGCTACTAAGCAGCTAGTGGCCAGATGAAGACTCAATCAAGATAAAGTTTTTGCGGGGTGGTAGTTCCCCTTTAAGTATTACTATCCCTTTAAATGGCTTTGGAGAGTCTTGTTGCATAGGTCTCAATGAACGTAAGATTATCAGCCGTAAGGACCTTTAAATGGCTTACTGCACAAAATACCCAACGGTGTTTTTTTTGACTATCGCCTTCTTTAAATCTGGCCCAAAATGTCTTAATTTTTAGCAAGACATTAGCAGCAGCACTCTGACGAATCAGATTCTCTGACCGAATATAAAGAAATCCTTATAGAGGATTTTTGAGCAACAATACTCATTTTCATCATCAAGGAAAGCAATTAATGTGTCCCAGGGGTGGCAGTCTAACTTTTATGGTAGTGGTCACACTGGCACATCTCTGTGGGACTTGCTCCGAGAGTATGCATTTGTAACTACTGTAAATGAACACAGTATATTTCAAATTGTCACAGCATACTTGAAGGATAACATGTTCTAGGTAGAGATGGGAAAAGTGCAATTTTCCTCTATTTCCCTTAGCTCATGGCATTGAAATCAATTGGAAGAAACATTTTTTCCCGCCACGTGAAAGTTTTCTCTACTTTTCAACACCCATATAATAGAGTGTCTGGCTCTCATGCCATTCTATGTTTGTGAGAGGATAAAGCAGCGTGTTTTTTGAGCTAGAGAAGATAGGCAATTAAAGGGAAATTGAAGTTTAGTTTAGGGAGTCTTTTAGGTAGGACATTTGTTCTCTGTTTTAGGAGAGTCTGGGGGCACTATGGGGAAAAGAAGGGAAGAAAGAGGTTGACCCCAAATATCCCAAAATTCCATGTGACTGACTGGCAAGACAGGGAGATGGGGACCAATTTGCTTGCTGATCTTGCTGTTATTGTCTCTGTGCTGGGGAAGTCTGGGGAAAGAAGTTGTTGATTTTGTTTTTCAGTTATACTCTTTTTTTGGACAGACTGTGATAAGATAGAGTGGGCAACTTGAAAAATAAATACATAAATAATAAAAAAGTAAACAAACTAAATATATTAGGTGACAGACAGCTGACTGGGCTAAGGCAAGACATCACACTCCATCAGTTGTGTTGTGTACTGTAGAGTGAAAACACACAGAGTAGTTAAGTAATGTCCATCAAATGCACAAGGGGCAGGGGGAAGGGGAAGGTTGGAGCAGTGCAGGGACATGTGAGTAAAGTAGTAGTTCAAAAACAGACTGCAGCATGTGCAGTAAATGATGATGATCCCCCTCCTCCATGGGAGGATGCATTTTGTCAAGGTCACAACAAAATTTCCAGCACCAGCAGTGCCAGTACAAAAAAAGAACAATATTAGAAGAAGAGCAGTGAAGATGACTAGATGATTCTAGTGTTGATGATGGCAATAGCATAATGGAGGAAGGTGTAGCAGCTGAACCATCTGCTGCATCAGATTACGAGACAAACAAGCACCAAAACACCTATCCTGGAAGTAGTAGCAAACTTTGTGAAATTAGAATTAAAAAGAAATTGTTTGAGGCATCTAAAAGCTTAAATGAATATAAGGGTAAGCGGGGACTTTCCCTCCTGATCCTCTTGTTGGATGCGGAGAAAGCCTTCGACAGGGTCAGGTGGGAGTATATGTTCCAAGTTATGTGTAGATATAGAATAAATGGGTGGATGTTTGATGCTATAAAAGCTTCATATTCAGGTGTTCAGACTGGTTCAGTTTAGGCAATGGTACAAGACAAGGTTGCCCTCTTTCACCTATACTTTATAGCTGGTTGTTTACTTTTTTCTTAATTTCCTTTGCTGATATAATTCTTTTAGCACAGGAAAGCCATATTTGAATTAGTCTGAAAAATGCTAGATTGCAATTGGCATAGTTTTGCACTTCTGACACCTCATAGTAAGTCAACTCACACCAAAAGGGTATAATTTTTACTCAGAAGATCAGTAGCTAATGATTACAGTCATAAAGTCCACATTTTTCAAAGCTATTTGTATCTTTGAACGGGAAGAAATGTTTAATAGTTCTATTTTTTCATATAGCACCACATTCTGGAAATATTTGTGCACACCAACTAATGGATAAAAGGGCAAGTGACCCTTCAATTGATGTGGGCAAATATATACTTTACAAATGGTATATCTCATCTACCTTTCCTGCATATCTGTAATGGTTATGATCATTTTAGTGCAGGGAGGTAATTTCAGAAATAAAAAGTGGCAGTTGTAGGTTAGTATTCCTGGCACCCACACATAGTATGTTAACCCACACAGATGGGGTACCATTTTTCTCAGGCTGGTAACACATACTGAAAACAGTAGGAAATTCAAAGGAGGAGATTCACTAAGCAGTGATAAAGAGTTGATAAAGTGGTGATAAAGTGGTGATGACTATTCCAGTTTATCAGTTCTCCAGTTACGATGTTATTCTATGTAGCCTATTCACTAAGATCTCCAGAGCTGAAGAAATCTTACTGCATAGGCTCCATAGAACAACACAGGAATTATAGAAGTGATAAACTGGAGAACTCATCACCAGTTTATCACCTCTTTATCACTGCTTTGTGAATCCCCCCCCAAAGTATTTTATTATCTTTGTCATGATGGAAATGTATTTGTTCCTATAGCGTCACCTTAAGGAAATATTTGTCATATCTGAAGTATGACAAATGATAGATTGTAGTTGGTGTACATTTGCGCTTCTTGTACCATCTAGAAGTAGCCCCTACATTAATTCAACTTATACCAACTGGGTAAACATTTTATTTGGAAGAGCAGTAGCTAATGATTACAGTCAAAAATTCCATGTTTTTCAAAGCTATGTTTGAAGGGGAAGAATCCCTTCTATTGTAGATGTAGCAAATACAATACAATACAATACAGCAACAGAGGGGTTAAACAAGGTTACCATGAAATTGCTTGGACACTGGGGATAAGCTATTGCTCCCCTGTTTCTCCTGCCTGATCCTGCCCAACAAAGCAGCCTGTCAGGCTATTTCCCTTAGACTTCTTAAGCCTCATTTTGGTACAATTTGGAGTTTTTCAGTGTTCCAAAAGAATTCCGAAGCAGAACTTTTTTTTCAGCAAAACCCACTTCAGCAATCAGATTTTGGCCCCCATGCATCAATCAATATTGGTATCATATTGTATTGGTTAGTAGTAGATTCTGAGCATCACAACATTGAGTTAAAAATATTGCTTGCGTTAAATAAAATGTTGCCTTTTTAAAACTGTCTAACATTATGCCGCTGAACATGAATTGAATGATTGTTAGTAATATAGTTTGTGGATTTTGGGTATAGTTAGGGTGTGGGGAGTGAGTGTATTAGGTTACGGTTGTTTGGAGGTGCAGTTTATGGAGTCTGGGGGGTGGATTTGGGTTGGGTATTTTTTTCAGTGTATGTTTTGTCTTTTTTGGCTTTTATGTTTTTTTACTTTTTAATTACTATTTTTAGGTTGCTTATACTAGTGATTTTGAGAGTTTTGTTGCCTGGTAGGGGTTGTTCACCACCCACTGTCTTCCTGGTTTCCTTGCTGGGTATTGGTCTTTTTGCTTACAGTGACTCCTGGTGGCTTCACAGCTCATCTGGTCTTCAGTCCAGCAGAGTGCACAGTATCCTTCATAAGATCTACAGCTTCACTGTGTACAGAGTCTAACTAATCTGATCTACAGCCTCAATGTGTGTACTAGAGTGTACTAGAGCTCATCTGATTATCAGCCCTGCTGTATGTGCAGAGTCTCACTCGTCTGATCTTCAGCTCCTTTATGGGTTCAGAGTCTGGCTCATCTGATTTCTTACCAGCCGTGTTCCTGTGTCGTCCATTCTGCTATGTTATCCTTGTTGCTAGCAGAAGCTTCCCTTGTGAGTGTAAGGTTCTTAGGAGTGTCCATCATGGTCCAGCCCCTGGCTCATCTGGGGGTAGAATACCTTGTATCACAGCCAGCACCTTTTTATTTTGGTTTTGGCTGCAGCAAAGTTATTCCTAAGCTCACCAAAGCTCCCTACCACTACTCTAAAACCAGCTCTCTCTAGCATCAGCGTAACCTCAAATCTAAAGAGGAATGTTCCTGATCTGCTCCTGACTGTATCTGGATGTGTGTGTGCAAGTGTGTTTATGGTTCTCCTTGTGTATATATGTATGTATGTACATGTATGTGTGTTGTTTTTTGTGTGTGTGTTTTTGTGTGTGAGTAAATGTATGTGTGTGTTTATAAATGTGTATGTGTGTTTGTGTGTATGTGTTCATGATTGTTTGCATGTGGGTGTATGTGTATGTGTATATCTGTGTATGTGTGTGTGTTTAGGTATATGTATATGTGTGTGTGTGTTTGTGTCTGTGTGTGTGAATACCTCTCAAGTGTCCCTCTTTAGGAGGGACAGCCCCTCTTTGAGGTCCAAATCCCTCTGTCCCTCTTCCCTGCCTGGGTGTCCCTCCTTTTTATGAGATCAGACTGTGTAGTGTGTATATAAGTCTATCACATTGCTCCACAGCAATAGCACTTACAGTGATGCTTGTTTAAACTTCAGTATATGTGTATATAAATTAGTTTGTGTAAATAGAATACTTTGTTCAGTTTCATACAGATGTGTCAATAGGTCATGAAATAACAAAAAAAAAATCTGTAATGACCCACCCACTGGCCATGCCCTCCAACAATATCACCTAAAACAAGTATCCCTCTTTGCCCATTTAAAATGTTGGAAGGTATGTGTGTATGTGAGTGTGTGTTTGTATGTGTGTAATTTCGATTCAAAATCTGTAATGAGAGGCATGGAATTTTGCTATAGGCTCTAAAAATTGCTTATTCGTGCTAAGACTTTGATATATAATTCATTTTTATGTGTCTCAAACGGTAATGGGCCATCCAGGGGATCAGAGAGAACTTCCACTGCAGAACATAACACGTTTATCACCCACCCATCTGCCATGAGGAGCAGACTATTTACATATAGGATCAAGAAAGATGCATACTTTAATACATATTTGGCCTTAGAGGGACTGCATTTAACTTATTGAGTGCCACAGAGGTATCCAACACATTGCTTTGCAATGTGTTGGATACCCCTCTGGCAGTCAAAGGATTAACTATGGTTGAATTTGAGTTTGGCGGTTCAAGGATAAGGAGGGTCCTTGGGTCTGAGGTCAGGCATCCAATAGAATGTATTTATTCATACATGTATTTGTTACTATATCCTCTACAGTATTGCTGCTAGAGGTATTAAACCCTTATATTATCTTCAATGTATTGTTTATCTTCTTTTGCATCCAAACAGTTACAGTAAATCCGAGGACCATCAGCATACAGGCTTTTTTGAAGGTACATTTATATTAATGTAATTAATGCCAGCAGGGAGGTTCTAACAGAAATGTTGATCTCTTCATAAATATGTACTTCTGACTGTAAATATCCTTTTGTAAAGTAAAATCCTGTTTGTCCCTTATAATATAGTTGGTTTGCCACAAAATTGCTCCAGTTTTCTTAGCACGTCAGTTTCGCTCAGTCCAACCCAGCATGCCTGCTCCTTAGCCCAAAGTCACTTTACTTCTGTGGACTGCACAGTGGGTTCTGGGAATGATGCCTCTGGAAATGGTGCCTCTGATACTGTATGTAATGTCTAAGGTTTGATTAAATCCTGAGGAGTCTATGGGAGAGGGCCATATCTGTGGTAAATGAACAGCTGTAGGTCCCATGCTTGATTTACCAGGGATAAGAAATAAATGCAGTGGACATAAATGTGCTCACTTAACAGTTTAATAAACAGTCCTGGTGGTTTTTGTTCTTGAAGTGTTTCAGTAAAAGGTGTGAATGTAAAAGTCTAGTGGTACCCAAGTACATGATCACTCTGGGATCTATTCAAAGAATTTTCCTGCTGGGAAAAAAATCTGCAAAGCTCTGCAGGTTCTAAAAATTGCTTATGGTTTGACAACCAGCAAAAATACCTAAAGAAAGTGAAATATGCCTAGGATGCAATTACAGCACATCCACACCCTTTCACAGAAAGTTTAGTTTAAATTGGGCTAATTCTGTATTCTCCTCAATTTCTTATCTCCATGCAAATATATCCTCAGTACATATGGTGAATGACACATTGTACAATACAGACATATCTAGGTTACACATGGCTTAGATCTAGACATCATTGTAAGAGAGTAATCCATAATTAGCAAATATTCACTTAAAATCAGTACAAAATAGAAGTAGGGGGATATATATAGCTTCAATAGTCACTCAGCAGCCCATCCATACTTCTCTGTTTTGTAATACAAAAAGACAGAACTGCCAAACAGAGGTCTGCGGATAGAGACTTCTACATATGAGTGCAAGATAGAGAAAGAGAGGGGAAGAGAGCTATAGTTGGATAGATAGATAGATAGATAGATAGATAGATAGATAGATTCTTTAATAAGTGTAGATAAAAACCAGTCATATCAGGAATATTTTTATTTTAAATAACTACTTTTAAATTATAAAATTATATAATACTAGTTGAACAGCCCGTTACACGGGCCACAGTGCCTCTGGCAGCCGGTCGCGGGGCAGTCACGCGTGGTAGAGACTGCCCGCGCAACTGCTGATACAGAGCTGGACGCTCCTTTGGAGCGCCCAGCTCTGTATCAGCCGCGGCGCAGGCAGTCTGTACTGCGCATGACTGCCGCACGTGCAGCAGTGTCTACTGCGCATGTCGGGCGTTACACACAACTTAGCGATTTATTATATAGATGTTATAATTATTTAAGGTGAGGAAAAATGTTGTAAAGTAAGAATACCAAAAAAAAACCAAATCAATATTTGTGTGACTGCCCTTTGTCTTCAAAAGAGCATCAATTCTTCTAGGTAAGCTTGCACAAAGTCAGGTATTTTGTAGCCATATAGTCAGCTGTATGATTAAACAAGTACACCAAACAGGTGCTAATGATAATCAATTTAATGTGTAGGTTGAAACACAATCATTAACTGAAACAGAAACAGCTGTGTAGGAGGAATAAAACTGAGTGAGGAACAACCAGACTTAGCTAACAAGATGAGGTTGCTGAAGACAGTTTAATGTCAAAAGTCACCCACCATGGCAAGACTGAGCACAGCAACAAGAAGAAGGTAGTTATACTGCATCAGCAAGCTCTCTCACAGGCAGAAATTTCAAGGCAAACAAGGGTTGCCAGATGTGCTGTCCAAGCTCTTTTGAACAAGCACAAAGAAACAGACAATGTTGAGGACCATAGATGCAGTGGTCAGCCAAGGAAACTTAGTGCAGCATATGAAAGACACATCATGCTTACTTCCCTTCACAAATGGAAGACGTCCAGCAGTGCCATCAGCTCAGAATTGGCAGACAACAGTGGGACCCTGGTACACCCATCTACTGTCCCGAGAAATCTGGTCAGAAGTGGTCTTCATGGAAGACTTTTGGCCAAAAAGCAATACCTCCAATGTGAAAACAAAGCAGAGTGACTCAACTGTGCATGAATATACAGGAACTGGGGTGCAGATAAATGGCAGCAGGTGCACTGGACTGATGCGTCAAACTTTGAAATTGTTGGCTGTAGCAGAAGGCAGTTTGTTTGCCGAAGGGCTGGAGAGTGGTACAAGAATGAGAGTGTGGAGGTTTCTTGCAAGTCTGGGGCTGCATTTCTGCAAATGGAGATGGGGATTTGGTTAGAATTAATGGTATCTTCAATGCTGAGAAGTATAGGCAGATACTTATCCATCATGCAATACCATCAGGAAGGCATCGGATTGGTCTCAAATTAAGAACTATTTTCAGTGTAAAGAAGAACAAGGAGTCTTGGAAGTGATGGTAGGGGCCCTACAGAGCACTGATCTCAACATCATTGAGTCTATCTGGGATTACATGAAGAGAGAGAAACAACTGAGGCTGCCTAAATCCACAGAAGAACTGTGGTTAGTTCTCTGAGACGTTTGGAACAACCTACCTGCCCAGTTCCTTAACAAACTGTGTGCAAGAGTACCTAGAAGAATTAATGCTGTTTTTAAGGCAAAGGGTGGTAACACCAAATATTGATTGAATGAAATTTTTCTTCTGTTCACTCACTTTGCATTTTGTTAATTGATAAAAAATAATCTATTAACACATAAACTATATAAACTATGCTAAGTGTTGCTCTAGAATGTAGACTATGTATCACCACCACCCAATGAGTAAAAATATAGACATAGTTTGCTACAAACCTTCAAATCTGATAGTGGACAGATTGTAGAGAAAATTAACCAAAAAGAACGAAAGAATTGCTCTCCTAGTGTCTATATAAACATTTAATATAATAGAAAAAATAATATGAAATATAAATACAAAAATATAGACACCCTTTAGCTAAGGCAATAATATTATTAAAACATATCTGATACCAAAAATAGACTGAGTGATGTCATAAACAGTCTCTCTTTCTACGGACGATGATTCAGTGGGCAGAGTGCCTTTTCTTTGAAGTCTTTTTTCTTTGAAGTCTTGACGAAGCCTCCCGTCTTTAATGAAATATTTCCTTGATCGTCATGCGGATAACTGTATAGACTGTTCTTATTAAAAGTAAAGCTTTTTGTTCCAAAGAATAGATACTTCATCAGGGTAAAGCATTTGTTCTCACCTGCCTAAAGCTATATATATATATATATACATCTATAAATATATATATATATATATATATATATATATATAAATTGCACTGCAGTATTGATTTGGTTTTGTGCATCTTAACAAATTCAGAAACCATCTTTGTTTCAGAGAGCAGTGAGGATAAAGACAGTCTGAACTACAGTGGTCTCTGGTGTTGTGAGGGAGAAAGATCAATGGCATGTCCCTCAGACTGTGACTTTGTACAGCTCCTTTTACAACTATTGCTGAACAGGACAGAGATGTTGTGGTACCAGACTCAGAGGTAGACTTTGGTAAGTCTACAGTAGTAATTCAGGAATTTGTTTGCAATTCTATCGAGAAATGAAAAGCCTGGAAGAAAAAGTTACTTATTGGAGAGTATCTTGTCAGAGGTATTAACTTAAAAAATAACTAAGGAAAAATGTTAGATGTCTTTCTGGAGCTACAGCTGATAGGGATAGAAAGATTTGTGTAAGGATTGTTGAAGCAAAAGGACATGGATGTGATTTAGATGTTGCTGTCCACATAAGGACTCATGATCTGGTTTCAAATACTGTTGATAATTTGTTATACTATCGATTCACCTCCATTTGTTTGAGAGTGGATGTAAAATGTATAAAAAAGGCAAATGGATGAAAACAAATCACGTATTTTTGGTTTATTATGAGTTGTTAAGCAATGAGTCCCTTGGAGAGTCTCATGTGACCTCTGGGTAGCCATTCAGGTTCTACTTGTACTTTACAATACCTGCTGATAATCATTAACCTGTAAGAAGAATGAGCTGGATTGTATTATGAGGGTGACATCACCTATAGTGAATGTCTTTCATTCAGTGGTTCACCACATAGAGGGTGACTGGTCTACTTGAATAAAACTGTTCCATATAGATATATTTATCTTTAGAGCCATTATCATTTTGCTCCAGGTATATTTATACTAATATCAAGAAAAACAATGTCCTATGCTTAGGTTCTGGCCACTGTTATGAGTGCTATAGGTTCTGCTATGGAGTGGTTTTAACTTTACTGCCTACAATAAACAATATTTTTAATCCTATCTTTGGTGCAGATGACCTTTATATATGTTCTGTGCATTTGGAAGGATGAGGGCTTCTTTTATCCTTCATGATGCTTGCGAAGCCAACCTCTGTTGGTAAGTGAATTTATTGACATCTTTCCTAGTGAGTCCATAAGCTGTATATGAGCTTGCTTAATTATAAGCAGAAAGTATTTCAGAAAGCAGAAAGTATTGCCAGCTGGGGAATGATCTGGATCAGGTAGTGTTTTGAGTATCTTTTTCTGAGGTTTTGCCTGTGTACAAGAAGTAATAAGGTATGACGTTTCATACAAGATACTTAACATGTGGTTAAGGAAATGGTGCAAAGTGAGAGGAATTATTGGACGATATAGTGTTGATTGGTATGACAAGACATTCTTTAAGAGATAATTGTTACATCCATCCAGCAAGGGAACTCAGCGACTGTCAGGAATTTTATTAAAATTAATTTAAACTAGATAAGAGCGGCAGATCACTGAGGCGTGATATCTCTACCTGCTCTCTGAAATGTGACAAAGATATTGGACAGGGCTTGTCAGCTTTGGAAATGGACTGTAATTTGCATACTAGTGTGAAGTGCATAGCCAACATGAGAAACTTAAGTAGAGTACTAAAGGAAATTTCCATGATATGCTTACAGATGTTTATAGGTTAGAGAACATGGTCCCCAAAAAGGATGGGTGAAAAGTCATATTTTATTTTCATGGATTTTTTTGTGGAAAAAGCTACATTTTTCTCTTATTTTCAGAAATTACCACAGACAAAAAAAATCCATTAAAATGTCCACCTTTTGCTACTGACAATGAAATTCAGGTGGCAACTTGAACTCATCATTTTGTGAGTTCCCACTAAAAAACTTTTCTTCTGGAACTACTATTTCTAACATCATCACTATATCAGGAGTTAGATGTTATAACAATAGTACTAGCAGTAGTAGGCACCTCAAATAGCAGCCTCAGAACATAGCTTACACTGTTAATGTTGACATATGTTGCTGCTTAATCAATAATAGTAAGTGTGACTAGGTGGGTGTTGTACTTGGAAGCGGTGATTGTAATGATGATAATCGAGATGATCGTGCATTTTTAGACATGTTACTTGTGTAGACATTCCACTTGATCACTCGCAGAGTTTGTAAACAGGCATTTTGTGTTAAATTCAGTGGTTGAAATGTGAGCCTTTTCCTTTCGGATACATCTAATTTGTTTTTGCCATATCATAATTGCTCTTTACATCATCTGTATCAGAAGGAGAGAAGCATGGATGGACATATCATAAATCAACATGATCATTAGCAGTACCAAATTCTCTTCACCCCCACTATTTTCTGTGTTTATGACTACCCTTAGGAGGATTCATAGAACATTAACCAATAGTTTGCAGTCTTTACTGTCACTGTTTGGCACATCAGATTGTCTTACTACTACTAAATTCTCTCCTGCTATAGCAACAACACTTGAATGTGACAGAGGCGTCGCTAGGGTTGGTGTCACCCGGTGCGGTAACACATGGTGTCACCACCCTGGATCTCCTACCGTACCATAGTCCATACAGAATGCTTAGTAATGTTTTTTGTACTAATGTTACTTGTAAATCATAATCACTGTATAAAACTGAATGTAATAGCAAAAGTAGTGACATAAACAACTAGCAAATTTAAAATTACACCTTTAAATTACAATAAATACTCACAGCCCAAATGTATTTACCTCCACACACTATAATGTCTACACACACTATGGTGCCCACCTCTGCACTCTACACTGTCCACACTCTACACTCACTCTACACTGTCCACCTCCACACACTACACTGTCCACCTCCACATTGTGCTCCATTCTCCACCACCTCCACATTGTCCACCACTGTCCACCAGCTCCACACAGGCCCCCACTGTCCACCTCCACATTGCCATTGACCCCCATTGTCCAGCACCTCCACATAGTCTGTCCACTTCCACAATGTCCAGCCCCACTCTGGCCCCCACTGTCGAACTCCACATTGGCCCCCACTGTCCAAATAATGCATATTTTAAAACCGTAACCCTGACTTTGAACCAGTTTTCATAAACTGAGCCTGTTAGTTTATGTTTTTGTTTGTAAAAAGGTAAAAAATAAGTTTGCCCAGGGTTGGGCAAACATAAGAATCTCATTTCTGCTAGTGCAGAAAATAGATTCTTATGATTGCCCAACAATGGTCAAGCTTTTTTTTTCTTTTTACCAACAAAAATATAACTTTTACATGCCAAAAAACAAAAATCATAGGGTATCACCAAATGAGAAGGGAAATCAAGAGAAAGAAAAAGTGGCACTCACATTTCCCCAATGCTACTATGAACGATTAAGTAGCGCGTTAGCCTGTGGAGGATATTGTCACTGCCTCCACACAGATCACCTTCGCAGGGATGCTCAATCACTCGCTCAGTCACTGAATGCACTGGAGAACAAAAAACCAGAAAAGTACACGCACAGGAGGAGAACTTCACAGGATAAATGATAATTACAATCACAGTAAGTATAAAAATGTATACTTACATAGCATGATCACATCAGTTTATATATATCAAAATCCGGTGAGAAAGCCAGCGGGGAAAAATTGCAGGTCCTCCCTGCAACTGGACCACACAAGCCGATGGATACTTTAGAAGAAAAGACTATATACAAGTGGACCTGTGGAAATAAAAACTAATTTATTAAAAAAATTATTAGAAAAACAATAAAATGCCTAACATGTTTTGTAGCCCGCCTACCACTTCATTGGAGGAATCTATGGGTCCACCATCATTTTGGGAGTTAAATACCCCACCAACGATTGACAGACCATTAGATTGGTCGAACAAATTCCAAAATATCCAATCGTTGTCAGCTATCTAAACTATGTAACTACATAGATTGATCAAACACGTAGTGAAATATCCAGTCTCGAACAAATATACAAACATACAATACATGAAACAGCGCAGGCGCACGGACTTCACTGTGACGAGATGTCCGTGCTTCCTGCTCCTGTGAGCATCGGTAAAACGCCGAAATTTCTGGCGACTAGCGCTACTAAGCAGCTAGTCGCCAGATGAAGAATCATTGAAGGTTAAGGTTAGTTGTACAGAGAGGATAACAGCATAGCAGCACCAAAATATTCTTATGGCTTTGTTGGGGATATACAAAAGGGAACAGGAGACCATGTACTGTATATCTCACATAAAATAAACAAAAACATATGGCAAATAAATTTGAGCTCTTATACACAATCTAGGTATGACACCCTTTTCCACAGTGAACAGAATTGATTAATAAGAATCAATTACTCATATTCGTGAAAAAATATATGTAATTTTTTTAAGGATAAATAAAACATATTATACAAAATACAAACAATAATCAGTGAATTGGGATAGAAGGGTATACAAAATTGACTCAGTAATATATCAGGATAACCCGTATTACCAGGTTACAAAAGGAAGAGAGCTAAAGTCTTCAACAATATAAAATATTTATTATAGACAAAATCTAATATATATATAAAAAGAGGGTACCCTCATAAAATAGTAAGTTGCAATAGTAAGTACAATATAATATTGTGCAAACAATATACAATTATATATAGTAATAATGCTCTTTCATCTGTATATGGTTAATTGTAATGTAGCGTGATCAGTGAGCAAGTAGCTGGATCCTATATATGAAAACAAAATAATTCACAAATCCAAATGCTTGTGTAAACCCAATATAATATAAAAACAGAGTGTAAATAAAAATGATAATTTATTTGGAAACAATATATAAAAAAAAAATAAAAAATAAATAAATATATATATATATATATATATATATATATATAAAAGTACCTTTTCCCATTTTTGGTAATTAGGACATTGTAATCAAATTTAGTATATTACCCTTTGTAATTGTATTTTAATATTGATGAATGCCTGGTATTAACCCTTCGAGTGCCAGAGTGGTACGGAACGCATTGCAAAGCAATGCATTCCATACCAGTCTGGCACTCAAAGGGTTAATTGAGTCGTTCACTGGGAATCTTTGCCTCCTCGCGCACAAAAACAATTTTCTGGGTGACATCATTGCTATTGTATTTATGTGTCCAGGTGTCCGCATTTTGATCTTATTTCCAAATAAATGATCATTTTTATTTACACTGTATTTTACACTGTGTTTTTATATTATATTGGATTTGTGAATTATTTTGTTTTAATTGTTTTACCATTGAGTGGATAGTTTATATCTAAGCAGCTATGAAGCCCATTATCTTAGAATATATAGGATTATAACTTCATTCCTGTATAGCTGGTATGGCTGCTTGTATATCTCCTTGTATATATATCCCAAGAGATTGTTCCTTTATGGAGGAAGATCTAAAGCTGTGACAGCCGATGAGATAATCTCATGAAGGTTAATGCAGTCTTTTTGGATAATGATTTTACTGGATAGCAGGCAGGGATATTCACCTCCCGATGTCTTTAACAGATTGATCAGCAGCTTTTGAATGTATCTTTCGATAGTGGGCTGTGGGACTTTTTCCAGCTAAATGTATCTGAATGTTCACTCAATAGTAACCAACATAGATGAATGATGTGGATAACTTTCACGGTGCCCGTGCTATTCGGCGACATTCTGTCAGTTTCCACTCCTGCCTAACGGCTATTGGCTGAACTGTGATTGTCCCACCCAGTATTGTCCTTAAATACTGGGTTCTGGCACATCTCCAGTGCCCTTTCGTGGTGTTACAGTACCAGCTCTTGTTCCTGATTCTTGTGAGCTCTCAGTGTATCGACCCGGCCTGCCTGACTGCTCTGCATCTTGTTTAATGCCTGTGCACCTACCCAGACTGCCTGACCATTCTGCTTCCCATCTCCTGTGTACCGACCCGGCTTGCCTGACGTTCCTTCTCCATGTACCGACTTGGTTTGGCTGAGGTTCCTGCTCCGTGTACCGACCTGGATTGGCTGAGGTTCCTGCTCCGTGTACCGTCTTGGACTGTTCTACGTTCCTGTGTTGTGTATATTCCACCCGGTTGGGCTGCTGCCTCCTCTGCACGCTCTGACCGGTCTCCGGTTAAGGGTAATGCTTGTCTCTCGCTGTCTCTGGACAGCTCTGCAGATTGGTCTCGGTTGCCTCCGTGTCGCCCCGGCGACATTCCTATTGGTCTGCCTTACGAACCGTTCCAGGTTGGGTGCCTCTCAGGGCGAGTTGCTCAGTTTTCCGTTACTGCTACGGCAGTGCCCACGCTGATCAGATTCCATTACTGCTACGGCAGTGCACAAGCTGCTCAAGTCTCCGTTACTGCTACGGCAGTATCCAGTTGCCTAGTCTTCGTTACTGCTACGGAATTGCTCACATGGCTCAGTCTCCTCTACTGCTACGACAGCACTTCAGTTGCTCAGTGTCTGTTAATGCTACGGCAGTGTCCAGTTGCCTAGTCTCCGTTACTGCTACGGCAGTGCTCACGGGTTTCAGTCTCCATTACTGCTACGGCAGTGCTCAAGTTGCTTGGTGTCCGTTACTGCTACGGCAGTGTTTAAGTCACTCAGTCTCCGTTACTGCTAAGGCAGTGTTCCAGTTGCTTAGTCTCCGTTACTGCTACGGCAGTGCTCAAGTTGCTCAGTCTCCGTTACTGCTACGGCAGTCCACAATTGTCTGGTATCCGTTATCTAGGGCGTTACTCGTATTAAAGCTCTCACCTCTGTTTGAGCTTCTTAAAAGGCCTTGCTACACTAGGTCCTGTCAACATTCTCTGCCTGCTATTAACCCATGCAGTACTGATAAACTGGGACTCATACAAGATCTGCCTGACCTGTGTCAGTATATTGTTCTATGGACTCTCTACTCATACTGGACCTGTGTGGGCTTATTACAGGACATGTGAGGGTTATTGTGATCTTTATTGTTTAATAAAATTGTGTTTTATCCAAACCTGTGTCTGTGTGTCGAACAAACCGTTACAATAACAATATTACACCAATATTCCAACGCGTTTCGTGTGTGTGCTATGACACTTCCTCAGGGTAAATAGTGGAAAAGATATAAATATCATGCGCTATTTATAGCACCAAAAAGAGCGTTGCGCTATGCTGTATGGGAAATATTATTACAAAGTGTAAAAGAAATAAGTATATTTATGTGGGATGTTACCAAGTCACAAAAACACACCCACAAATCCTACAGACTAAAGTGTATCTAATTTAGGCGTGATATTGGACTTATGCCCTCCAACTATAAATATAACTAGTGCTCATCCCTAGAACACTAAAAGACTGCATGGATAGCAAGAGACTACAGAGTAGACTAGTGTGCTGTGTATAGAAAAATATGATATAAAAAGTGGAAACATCTAATTTATCATTATGACCATCAGGATATAATGTATTGCATTTGTATATCCAGTAAGTCTCTTTATGGCAAAGTTGTTTGAACATATCTCCTCCCAAAAATGATTGGGTATTTGTTAAAATAGTACCCCTAAATTCCTTTTCGTGTACAAGAGTAAAGTGTTTATTTAAATGGATATCTAGACTTCCTGTAATAATTTTTCTTCTGTGTTCCAAAAATCTGTCTCTTAGTCTGCATTTTGTTCTTCCCATATACATCTTATTACAGGTACAAGTAATACTATAGACTACGAATGTAGTGTTACACATAATACAATTTTTTTTTCTTGTTTAATATTACTTGTGTCCGGAAAATATTTATTTCTATGATTAATATAGTATTGTACTTACAATTGCAACTTACTATTTTATGAATGTACCCCCTTTTAATATATGTTAGATTTTGGTCTATAATAAATATTTTATATTGTTGACTTTAACACTCTTCCTTTTTAACCCGGTAATATGGGGTTTTCTCTTTGAGTCTTTGGTGGGTTGCATGCACCCACATTTAAAGGAATAGTAGCACTATAGTCTTCACCCTTCATTTTATTGTTTCTCATATTAGATTTTATTTTCTTCATTTTTCTCCTCTCTTTAGTATATTGTGTAGTATTTTCACATAGTGGAGACTGAGAGTGCAGTCTATTTTTCTCAGTAATATGTCTCAATGTAACCAAGTCCTATACTAAGATATATAGATGTAATGAAATTACAATACGATAAAATATATCAGATAACTATACAGATAACATACCAGTGCATATAGGGTTAAACCTTACATATAGGTGTCTGGAGGTATACGCTAGCAATATTTGGAGACAGCAGCATAGCAAGGGTTAATTTTACCTTACAATTAATAACAATACTTTTGGTGGCAGCTTAAAAATACCTGCCCCACCTGTATGTACTAGGGCAACTAAGTGGCAGAAGATTTGTCACAAGAGATGTACTCAATAGTGCAAAATGTCACTTAACAACCCTTATAACCACATGCACAGTATTGCAAGAATAAAGTGAGACAGAAGGTCCCAGATCTGCTGAATAGAATTTAACAATTTATCTGCTGTTTTCAATATGCATACCTACGGGATGTAACACACACTAATGAAATACATTTCCCAGTAAAAATTTGCATTACCACATTATAATCCTAAGCAATAATAATGTATGTTATAGAAAAGCAAGGATTATATGAATATATCAATGCAACATATACCACAAAGATTACAATGGCAAAATTATGGCTGTTACACAATTTAGCACTGCAGGGTTTAATCAGAACTATGAACAGCAAGGACTAGCCATTACTCAATCCAAAACGACATACTCTGCCTTGTTCTGTCAAGATTTTTCACACGTGACTATCTCAACAGATCAAGATCATGGCCTGACACCACACATACAATGCAATATCAAAAAGAACCAAGCTATCTCTTACAAAACCACATACAAAGAGAAACAGAAGGAAAACTTTCCAGACAGCAATACAAGTGTTAATAAAGAACATCAGATCAACGGAGCACAATGATCATTTCAGAACAGCATTTTGTGAATCATCTTCACATGCTTGTGATGGGTCTCAAGCACACCCTACAGCATTCATATGCAGACCTACACACACACACACACACACACACACACACACACACACACACACACACACACACACACACACACACACAATAAACAATTGGTTCTGCAGGTGTCAGCAGTGCTAGCTAACTATAACTGTCAATGATCTAAAATTGCTATCAGTCTGATCTTACCCTATTATTTCTGTGATTGGAGTGTATGACCTCCAAAAATTAGTCTAACTTTACAGCCAGAATGGCTACTATGTAATAGTTCTCAGTAGAGAGGCCAGATCTACTGGGGAGTATACAAGACTATCCAGAATAGACTGGGTTATAATAACTTTAGAAGTATTACAGTGAATATATATTAAATAGAATAATATATTTTACCAATCCTATATCAGGGAGTGGTATCTTAGGCTCAAAGAGATTCAGCTTGGATTAGGTACAGCAACCAGAAAATTTGGCAAGACAAAAGCCCTTATTCCCCCTTGTACAATGCTTATATTACCTAAACCCCCTTTACAGAAAGGTACATCCATTATTCTCTCATAGGTCACTCCTTAGAGAATTAGAATATTAGGTAATCTCTAGATTTCCATCAAGCTTTCTGATTGGTAAATGCCATATACCAAGAAACACATATAAACTTGAAGAAATTAATCTATCATGCCACTAGGTGGCAGTCTACTACCAGATATCTTCAAGGGAGACCATAGACATCAATCAAAAATAATGAGTATGCAGATAATAAAATAATTGGATACCTTTCGAAAGATGTTTTCTCTTAGGAATGTGAAAATATAGTCTCCCTACATAGAAACACAGGTGCATATCTCCTACATTAGATAAAGTTCCTGTTCAAGGTATGAGAGAGGCCCCTTTTCAAGGATATTTACTGTATGAAAGTTTGAAAAATCCATCTCTAGAGAACCAAAACTAATCCCTTTTAAAGACACATGCCTTATATATACAGACAAAATGGTTTCTGGATAGCATCTTCACCTTCTTCTGAGTGTGGTATGATGTCTTTTCTGCTGTCTATCTGAAAATAATGTATTATGTATGTTTCTGTATCCAGTATATATCACTGTCACTCTCTCAGTCTCAGCACAGGTACTATTGCCTCAACTATTTGCCTGCCACCTATCAGTCAGATTTTTATTTAAACTGCCCATGTCATTATCACTGTCTATAAATCAGTCCCACACTCACTGCACTCCACCAGAAGTGTAAGTGTAAGACAGAAACACTGTCTTACACTTTTTGGCTAATAACAGAGTCTTGGTACAATGAAAATGATGACTGAGACATAATCAAAAAACAAACTTAAAACCTGCGCTCCTCCATCCTAATTAAGAATAGTGTGCCCTGTACTGGGCATATATAATAATACTGTTGATAAATTTGAGGCTCTAGTGCATACATTTTTGGCCAAAAAAACAGGTGTAAGCTTGCCAACCCCACCAAAGTATCTCAAGTGTTGCAAGTACCTACTCTAAACACTTGAGATCCCTATTTAGACAAAATAAAATAAAATAAAAAATGATCACTGAGGAGATGTTATAGTAACGCGTTGGGGGGGGGGACACCTTTTGATATGCATGAGGGTCCCCATGTATGCAATTAAAATCAGATAAACAATGTTTAAAAAAGGTTTAGAGGAGTACTTGCCCTGAGTGTCTGCATGGAGTGAATGACGTGAATGACCATGCAAAAGAACTGAATCTTTCTCACCCTTTATAGGTAGCATGTTACCACTCCAGAAGGCCACATGAGGAGTAATCAGTTGGAAATAGGCAGAGTGTATGGAAGCCTGAATTAACCTCTTAAAGGCCTAAAATATAAAGAAAATAATTAGTGTAATGAAACATTCATGTGTAATATTAATAACAATAATAAGAGTGAGACGCTGCTAGAATAAGCAAAAGGAGATATGTGAAAACAGAAAAAGACAACAGCTTACATCTCCTCAGGTATCATTTTTTATTTTATTTTATTTTGTCTATGTAGGGATCTCAAGTGTTTAGAGCAGGTACTTGCCACACTTGAGGTACCTTGGCAGGGTTGGCAAGCTTTCACCTCTTTTTGGCCAAAAATGTGGGCACTAGAGCCTCAAATTTATCAACAGTATTATTATATATGCCCAGTACAGGGCACACTATTCTTAATTAGGCTGGAGGAGTGCAGGTTTGAAGTTTGTTTTGTGTTTTCACTTTGGGCTTTTGTCTGATGTTTAGGGGACTGGAGAACCCTCTCACTCCTTGCTACACATTTCAGTAACACTCATTTTTTCAATGAACACTTCACAAAAAATATATAAAATATAAAAATAAAAATTATAATTAATAATGTATTATTAAATACATACACATATATTGCTAAACACTAAGGTGAGACAGCGGTGTAAGCTGTTGTCTTTTTCTGAGACATAATCATATCAGCTTAATTTTTTTCAGAAGAGACCAAATAGGACAGAAAGGGGGGGGGGAGTTGCTTTTTAATAGAAAGAACAACATAAAGGCTAATGTAATGCAAGATACAGTAGACAAGTTAGAGAGCATTCGGTTACTCATTAAAACAAGTGATAGAGGTGATGTTCATACTACATTAATATGGAGGCTTTCAGGGTAAGAACAAGAAATAGAGCATTTATGGAGGAAATACTTAAAATGTCAACAAATAATAGTTGTAATAGTAATAGCTATAGGTCATTTTTTATGGACTAGTTGAGTTCTGCTGCAAGTTATTTTGGTGTGGCATTTTTGTGTCCAAACCATTTTCATATCTTGATCTATCTTGATCTACAAAGATTTCCTGATTTTATGCACATAACATATGCTCCCAGACACAGAATTGCTACACTATGTTTGTTCTTAAAGGGATAGTAATACTTTGTTTTATCTTTATTTTATTTTGTAGGCATTAAAAAAACAAGAAGAATGATATGTCTTATCGCTCAAACCTTTATGGTTTGAGAGATATTCACAAGCAAAGTTTCCTCTCCTTCCCCTTTTACCTAGTGTAAGCCGTCTCTTCTCAGATGTGGAATGCAGTCCATAGACCAGACAGATAACAGCAGGGGGCAATCTTCTTCCTATGAGAACAATGAAAGCCCTGCCCCCCTTGACAAGTTTTTCAGGCTTTTCCCTTATCTTAATTGAAGATTGTCCCTCTCTGCAATCTTCCTGGTCACCTCCCTTCTGATCTGACTGAACAGTGTTACATCAGTAAAAGGGGCGGGAGGGGGATACTTTGTCATTGAATTACTCTTGAACTACAACTCTGAAAGAGTTGAAATAACACTCTCCAAAGTCCAAATACTATGATGATTAATTAGAGCTGCTTTTATTATGAAACATTACTATCCCTTTAAGTGTATGTTAATATGTAATAGAAATATTAACTCTTTTTGTGCACTCTTTGGAGACTCAGTCTCAGATTTGTGCAACTTGCTGTAAAATTGTACCCACAGACTTCTTTCCCAGATTCAGCCCTTGGTATGATTTTCAGAGTCTCTGCTGGTGGAGAAATAAGATAATTTTCTCTCCTGTTTTACATGCTGTTTTAGTGCTTATCTTTCTAATATAGCTAGTTCTCTATATAATACATTTCATATCAGTTTATAATAGGTATTGCCAGATTCCTATATCTGATGTTGCATTCTCACATTTTTTAGCTTTTCATATTAGTGGTACTGGTGTATATTACTTCTATTGTCATTTATTTGTTTTTCATTTTCCTTATCCAGTTTATCTTTGCCTCACTAAATCTTCATCTTGATTTGAACTGTGCATTCAGTAGCATTGTTTCATAGAAGCATTGCATCCTAGGTGTACAGTATCATGAGAACAGAAACACGTAGACATGTTTTAATATGCCATGCAGTCAGCATGATAGATGCTTGTGTTGCCTCTCTTTGGGAGAAAACTAAAGTACAACGAAATCTTTATCAAACAAGTGAAAAAATGTTGGGCGATTAGCAGTAATCGCAGTTTGTCAATTCATGGTAATTTGAAAATTTTGAAAATTCAAACCAGCTAGCTGTACCAGTCGCAAGGACAGAGTTAAAGCAGAATGGTGATCCACTGGCTGTATGCAAAGCACTAAGCAGCCTCCAGATTAAAAATAACGGGCAGCAGATAGCAGCGGGGGAGATGGCATGATTGCTCCTATCTGGTTTCTGCAACTGTGATATGCTTAAAGAAAAAGATGGAAGATGAATAAGAACAGCATGTGTTAATGAAAGAGGCTTTGAACAAGTGCAGCAGTTAGAGAGAATAGCATGGAAAAGAAATGTACAGCTTTTGCAGTCTGAGCGACAGATAGGTGCCATTCCCAGAAAACCTGCACTGTCAACTCTGTGAAAGTGAGGGCACCGATGAGAGACAAGGACAGGGATCTGGTCAAATGGGACTGTAGTGTGCAGGGCAGTGATGAAGAGTGGGAGTTATATGATCCCACTGAGGTGTACCTCATAGATTCAGCCCTTCACTTGGATGTTAAAACATTAGTAACTAAGAAATCTAAGGATCAGTCGGGTGCCCAGGGGCAGCCAGTGAATGTCCAAAACACTGTAGTTACAAGTAACTATTCTCAGACACAACTAATTAAGTTAGCCCTTATTTACAGATCAGATATAAAAGTGGTGAGATGTTGTTTAAAAGTGGTTAAATTTGTGAGATACAGGAGCTGATGACCTGCAATTGACAAGAGCAGTATTTTTGAATATAGGTTCAATTACCACTTTGCTAGTGCTGGGTCAAGTATTGAAGGGAGCTCAGACTCTACATACTGCCATTTCACTGATGGATTGGCAGATGACCAGTGGCTTGTGTAAAACAGTTGTACACAACATAATTTACTTCGAAGAACATTGGGGTTCTTGTTGTATAGTAACAGAAGCTATACCGTTCATCTCAAAGAAATGGAAATGCAAGCTGCAATGTACTCTTACAACTTTCAGGTTACAGATATGGAAAAAAATGACATCTGTGACGCACTCACATTTGATTAGGCATGTCCCGAGTTACACATAGGAAGCATTTCTCACTCTGTCCTGGATCCCATTGTAGACCATTTGTAGAGATCACAATTTAATACAACAATTGTATGACCTGGCATGACAGAAGACTTCCAGAAGGTTAAATTGAAGAGATGGGGATAATTCATATTATATTCATAGACAACTGTTTATAGATTTGCTCAAAGCAAGGATTCGAAAGGAAGAGATAGATGGAAAATCTACCCCTACTGTATGTAGGCAAAAAAGCCCTCCTCAAGGGTGGAGCAGACAAACATAAGTCTTCACCCAATTCTGATTCATGAAGAATGCCAAGCTCTAAACACAGCACAGAGAATTAGGCTCTTTGGGCCATTGGCGATCTATAAAAAAAAAACAAAAAAAAAAAAACTAGGCATGCCTTGGCATTGCCATACACAGGTGGGGAAGTAATTTTAATAAATGGCAGTCTGTCAATACTTTCCATACTGCTACTTATCATTAATGGTTATGGGGAGCATAGACAATTTCAAAGCTAACAAGAGTTAAGTTAGCTCTAGGGAATGGACCCAGAAAACCAGTCATACACAGGAAACACTAAGAAGATAAACTGCATGAGACAACAACATAAGATCTACTGAACCAAGGTCCAGAACCCTTAAATAGCCAGCCAGGAAGTAGGAGGGTGGAGTCAGAGTCTCCTCAGGTATAAAATCGGTCTCTGTGTCACTTATCACGGTGCGTGCCCGAAAGTGACGCAGCGAACCGGAGATGCGTCCAAACCTGCAACCTGTCGTGTGTCAAGTAGTGCTGCTGTACCACTTGGGGAGAGGACATGGACGGCCTCTAGGGGCAGCAGGAGAGACTCGGCCGCAAGCCTGATGAGACGTGGCCACTGACGCCGAAGCGTCATACCCGAACCCAGGCCTCCAGCGTCGCCTCGCTAAGCGACGCTGAAACTAACAGGTATGCACTGTAGAAAAAAGAAAAAAAAGAAGGCCCTCCTAGTATAACACTGTATGATAAGTAAAACGAATCAATGCCTTAACCACATAGAATTTTACTCACAAGAGTTGTGTCCAGCTCAAACACTTATGTGTTGTCTGGATATGTACACAGGAGGGATGTTCACTGTCCCAACAGCAGTATCTTGTAGTCCCTGTATCAGGCAGCTCCCAAATCGACCAAGAAGGAAGTGACTATTGAGAGTATACATAGTTATTTCACGATCTGTTGTTGTTGTTATATTGCTGGGTTTTGGCAAGCGGACAAATTGGAATGACTTTCACTGAAAAAGTGCTCCAAAACTGAGGATTAGACAGAGGAACACAATGGTCCCTTCATATCAGCCATTATTCTCAAGCCTAAGGACTGACAGAATTCATGAATGGCCTCCTAAAAATGAAAAATTAACACCTGCATATACACTCAAGTGATGCTGAAGCAGCTTCCACAAGCCCTTTTTTGTTTTAACAATCATCCTCTATTAAATGCTTAGACACCATTCACATGCATGACAAAGGACATACCTAAAGTGGGTAAAGCCTTAGGAATATGGAAAATACAGAAGAATGCAAAACTCTCAATTCAAGCAACACCTTCAAGTAAAGGGATGGATTAAGTGTCATGTGATACAGAAATCAAACCCAGTGTAACTGTTGTAATTAATAGGGATGGGCAAAAGTTTTTGCCTCAACATAGAAATAGGTAGAAAATGGCACTTCCCGCCTAGCGGGAAATTTCCTGCGAAAAGTGCAGTTTTCATTCTTTTTTTGCTTAGCTCTTTGCTTTGAAATCAACGGAAAGAGAGAATTTCTCCCCAACACATGGTAATTTTCTCTACATTTCCCACAACATATAAAAGGGTGTCAGGCTCTCATAGCATGACATTCTGTGTTTGTGAGAGGAGAAAGAAGCATATTTTTGAGTTATGGAAGTCAAGCTAATAAAGTGGAGTTGAAGCTTAGATTAGGGAGTCTTGTTGGCAAGAAATCTGTCCTCTGTATTATGGGTGTTTGGGGACAAAAGGGAGAAAGGAGTTTGACCCCAAATACCCCAAAATTCAGTGTCACTGACTGGGAAGACACAGGCAGCCATGTTCCAAGTTTCTTCCTGATCTATCTGTTATCTCTGTCTTACAGGAGTCTGGGGGGATGAGAAAACAGCAGAAGTGTTTTACCCCAACTACCCGAAACTTTTGTGTGATCAAGTAAACACAGGCAGCTGTGATCCAAGTTTATTTTTGATCTGCTATTATCTCTGTCAAGGGAGTCTCAGGGTGTGAGAATGGAGCAAAGGAGAATGACCCCAAATACCCCAAAATTCTGTGTGTTACTGACTGGGAACACACAGGCAGAGGAGATCCAAGTTTCTTCCTGCCTAGCTGTTATATCTGTCCTAGGGGAGCCTGCAGGTGTGAGAAGGGATCAAAGGACATTTACCCCAAATACCCCAACATTTTTTGTGATCAAATAAACACAGGCAGCTATGATTCAAGTGCCTTCCTCATCTGTCTGGTATCTCTGTCCTATGGGAGTCTATGGGTGTGAGAAATGAGCATTACCTCAAATGCCCCAAAATTCTGAGTGAATGCGATGGCACAGGAAACTGTGATCCAAGTTTCTTCCTGCTCTTTCTTTTATCTCTGTCCTGGGGGCGGGTCTGGGGAAAGAAGCAGTTAAACAGGGAGTATGTTTTTTTGTTGACAGTGATATTGATAGGGGGGGGATAGTTAATTAGAATAAATAAATAAAAAAATAAAAAATAATAATTGATAGGTGACAGAGACAGGGACCCTGATGTGATCAGAGGCAGACTAATACTAGATGAGATAAAGTATTTTGTAGAGATCCAAGGCAAGACATTACACACAATCAGTTATATTGTGTACTTTACAGTAAAAACACACACAGTAGTTGAGTAATGTCCAGAAAACATGCAAGGGGTGGGATGAAATGATTAGAAGCAGTGCAGGGACATTCAAGTTAAATGGTAAAACTGCCTGCAGCCGTGGTTGCTGTGCTGCAGTGTGTGTAATAAATAATGTCAATGCCTCTCCTCCTGAGCAAGATGCAGTTTGTCAAAGTCCCACCAAAAGTTCCACCACCACCAGCACTAGTCTATTATTAAACCATCAAATAGCACAGAAGATGACGAGTCACATTCCGGTGTTGATGGTATAGTGCAAGCCGGTGTAGCTCAGCCAACTGAGGAAAGGTAAAAATATATATTTTGAGACCTCTAAATGCCTAGAGCAATATAAAATTAGTGAGGAAGAAGAGACTGGTGATGGTGAGAATCACCTAATGACTGATGATGATGTAGATCTAGAATATATCCCTTCAGCATCCTCCTCTCCTTCAGATACAGATGAAGCTGAGAGTGAGAGAGATGATGACATGGCCAGAAAGTCAGCTGAAAGGCAAAAGCTCAATCCTTCACCACTGAAAAGCAGCACTGTGCCTGTCTATAAACTGTTTGAGAAACCCAATGGAAACTCTGACCCTGGACAAGCAACAATGGCAAATAGTATACAGTCATCCTGTCCTTCATCATCAGCAACATTGCTGCTTCCAAGTCCAAGTCCCACTCAGCCACACACACTAATAGTGTTGAGTAACCAGCAACAGCACAGGTTATCAGCACCCACAGCCTTAGCTTTGATAAGTGCCTCTGCTGCTTTTGGAAGTGTAGCACCTGGTGACACCAAGTAGTAGTGCTATTTCAGCAACTAGCCCCAGTAGTAGTAGTAGTAGCAGCATCTCAGGAACCCCCACACTATGAAGATCACAGCATGGAGATACTTCACACAAGATCAAAAATCTAAAGATGTTTCTATCTATTGTCTGTGTAATAAGCTTGTGAGCAGGGGGAATACAGACTCACATCTAGGCACCTCCTCAGTGAGTTCCACAGGTCTGACTTGGAGACACACTATCAACAGGTCAGAAGTGCCACAACTAGCAGCAGGAGAAGTGTCCCTAAATGTTCCCAGGTCTCTGAGGTACATAATAGAATTGATGTGTTAGAGAGTGTGCCAAGAGTTTCTGCTCCTGCTGCAGAAGACTATGACTCTGAGTGTATTTTTGGAGATGACAAGAATCATAGGGCTTGAGTCTATTAACTGAGCTAAAACCGGCGTTACATTAAAAACAAGCAACGTGTATTTTGCAAACATATGTTACGTCTGTATTCTATTGCAGAACCACGGTAAAACAAAACTGGCATAAACAGCACATTTCTACGAACTATCAAAATTGGCGTTGTCTTCTTTTATTCAATTACCGTCTAAAAAAGCCACGCAAAATGTCAAAGACCAAGGAAATAGGCGTATGTTTGACATCAGAAAGACCAAGTTTAGCGTTAGATGTGTTCCCCACATTATCAAAATCCGACACAGAGAGCCCCTTCGACATATTAACCCTTCCTTTGTAATCCGAATTATGTTGCTTTCTTTCACCATTTTACTTTGACAAATATTGTTCACATTCGACATTATAACCCTCCCTTTAAAATTCGACTTACAGTGCTCCCATTACTTTCTTTCTCCATTTAAATTCGACATTGGATAGGTGATAGGTGATCAATGCTAGGGGGTGTCACGAGGGGCCCTGATACCCCCCCTTGAGGTCTAAATTATTTATCTGACATACAATTAAAATTTAATAAAAAGAAAAAAAATACACATATAATAATACACATATACAGACAAGGTATGCAGCCTCATACCTTGACTATTAACCCTATGAGTACCAGAGTGGTAGCAAACACATTGCAATGCATTGCTACCTCTGTTACTCATAGGGTTATTCATGCAATACAAATACAATGAGTGCATGTCAAAAAAAATTGTAGAAGAACATTGTCGATTTTAAATGGAGAAAGAAAGTCTTTGGAGCATTATAAGTCGAATTTTAAAGGGAGGGGTTAAAATGTCAAATGTGAACAATATTTGTCAAACGAAAATTGTGAAAGTAAGCACTATAATTCAAATTTCAAAGAGGGGTGCTAATATGTCAAAGGGGGGCACTCTATGTCAGATTTCTATGACATTTACTCTATTCTGCACTGTTTTTGTTCAAACAATTATGGATTTGAAACCATCGTTGTGGCTTTTACACTTCAATTCTGAGGCCCAGGATTACAGACAGAAAATGTAACCACAAAACAGGCGGTAATACTGAGCATGGCTAATAGAATACTACTTTCACATTGTTTTTAGTTGTTTCCTATAGGTTTTTTTTTGACTGATGGTGTGTATAAATAACTCTGATTTTGTTTTCACAAGTTGGGTAATAGGATACTAAAATCTGACTTAAAAAAAAACACAATGCCTGTTGGTTTTTTTTTTTTTTTTAGCGTTGGTAATAGAATCAAGCCCATAGAGTGTCAACACATACTGCCCATCATCTCCACAAGTCATGTCATTAAAGCAATAAAGTTACATAGCTATTCTACTATGTACTGCCATCCCATACTTACTAAGTTCTTTGAAAGTAGTCAAAAGCTGCAAAAAATAAAGCAAAACAAACTATGCTTATGGAATAATATACTTGCCAAATGTTGGCAGTTGACATGCTGCCATTTACTTTTGCTGAAAACAAAGGCTATAAAGAACTGATGTCATGTGTTGCACCATGCTGGAATATTCCAAGCCGCAGTTATTTTTCAAAGATGATTGTGCTAATGTTACATCAGCAGGAAGTTAGGGTTGTGGGAAAAGGACAAAGCCTGCTAACATCCTTTTCAAGGCATCAGCTGTCGTAGGACTCGCAACTTTAACTTTCAGCTATTTATTTAGTTACTTCAGTCCTCAGAAGAAGTAATATTGTGATGGGAAATCTTGCAGTCATAGAAAACATAGGTGAAAAATTTATTGGCAGTGGCGAAAAGAAGGAAAATTTTGCAGTAAAGAAAAGGAGAAAACTTCAGTGAAAAAGCAAAAATCATTGTTTTTCATGAAAAATCATACAGTAATTTTTTCAGACTTTTTTGCCCCACCCATTAATTAACACTGGATTAGGAGTCAAATTCCAGAAGGAACCTAAGGCATGATAGCCCCAAGATCAAGCCTGGTCCTTAAAGGCATTACAGTTATGGGAAGTATGGCTGATCTAGATTATCACAAAGAAACTAAAGTGTTGTTACACAATTAGGGAGAACGTTCTGTTACCATACTGATCTGAAATAGAGCAGCACAACTTATATGTAAGTCAGCCACAGTACTTACAGCTTTTGAATGGTCAGAACCCCCTGGCTAGACTCAAACGGGTGGAGGGTGAATTTAGAAGTGACAGGAACCCCCTGGCTAGTTATAGGAACCCCCTGGTTAGACTCAAATGGGTGGAGGGTGGATTTAGGAGTTATAGGAACAGAAAAGAGGTTATTGGAACCTCATCCAGGAAACTAACAAGAAAGGTATGTAGCTAAGGGGTGGGGGGTAAATACGTGTTGTTAATTCATGGAAATGAAATAATTGTTTATGTTCCTACCAGGTTAACACATAATGTTTGAGAAACATGTTCCCATCTCTGAATCGTATAAGTCTATTAATTGCAACTTGTACATTTGAAATAACAATTAACATTAGATCAAATGTACAGAAGAGTGTACTCGTTACATGTGATACTTAAACATTAAAGTTTATTGACTTAAGTCAATATGTAATTCCTTATTGTTCTATAACAGAATCAAGATGGATTTCAGCTCAGCTTATGATATGAAACTGTCACTGACATGAAGAGCATTCTACATAGAAAAATGGCTAAACTTAGCATTTTAGGTACTCATCCAAAGGTGGAATAGTGCAGAATAAAAACTAGGTGTGGAAAATGAATGTTACTTGAGAGGGTTAAGTTTGGGATGAAGGGTTATTTACGTTCAAGCCATTGCCTTATCTTGCCCTATCTTAACCTACACAGATTTCCTGCTTTTATGCACATAGTCAGTAATATATTAATACTGGCTATTTTGATGTACTCTGTGGAGACTCATTCACAGATCTGTGCAGTGTGCTGTAAAGTTGCTCTGTAGCTGCCTTTCTCTGATTCAGACTTTGATCTGAGCTCCAGGGTCTCTATCAGTGCAGAAAGGATGCCCTTCACTATATTACTTGCTGTCTTAGTGTTTTTGCTACCTGTCTAATTTGCTAGTTTTCTATATAATACATTGCTTGCCTGTCTATTATAGGTATTACCAGTTTCCCATATTTGGTATTGCATTTCTCAGATTTTAGTTTACATATTAGGTATTGATACTTGCACATCTATTATTGTGATTTTTTTTTTACTAATTTTCCTTATTTATTTTATTGTTACCCCAATAAAGGTGTAACTTGATTTGAATTATGTATCCCCTAGCTTTCGTTAATAGGAGCATTGCATCATAGAAGTAATAGAAAAATGCAGTGGTGTGCCAGTACCCCTGTATTTCTTGAAAGGATCAATACAAAGACAACTGGTTAATTAGAAAACTCTCAATGAAACAATACCTGATTTAATATTCACAAGTGGTGGTAGAATATCTGATGTATTGGTGGGAGAAAACTTTGGAATCCAGTGACCACCAATCAGTGTGAAGTCCCCCTCCCAATCCTGTGAAAATCACGACAACAAGACGCACTGCTGCAGTGGTCCGGCGGGTCCCAAACATGCACAGTGTGGCCAATTGAACAAGCGATGCCATGCATTATTTTTTAGTATCTAATAAAATTGATTCACTTCCTCTTTTTACACCATATTACACTCCAAGGATCTGATTTTGAATAAAAAACATACACAAAAATTTTATCTACTTCAGATGGGTAAAAGGTTAAGATTACCTTGTTGAGACTAGAAACTGTGACCGTGAGGTTTGAACTAATTCTACACCTATTGCATTATGCAACTGAGCTATAGGGGTGGATGTAAAGTCAGAAAAACTTCCACCATTACTTTTCTTGAAAAACCAATTATTTTTCACTTTGTTCACAAAAGTTTTCTCCTCTTTGCTACTGTAAAAGTTTTCTCCTTTTTCTACACTGTCAATCAATTTTTCGCCTATGCAACACATGACATCAGTGCTTTAAAGCCTATGTTTTCAACAAAAGGGCAGCATTTCAAAGGCTGAAATTTTGGCAAGTTTACTATTCCATAGATGTACTTTTTCATTATGCTTGTGCAGACTTCTTTCTAAGAGCTTTGTAAGTGTGGAATGGCAGTATATAGCAGAAGAACTGTGTAACTTTATTGCTTTAACGCCATCACATGTGGAGGTGGTGGCAGTGGCAGAGGTGGTGGTGGTTTGAGTAGACACTCTATGACTCTAGTCATCTCCTACAGAAAACCCAGAGTCATCAGATTCCTCTGTAGTACTAGCCATAGATGTTATTAGGAAAGAACCAACTGTTGGCAGTGGCAAACTCTCTGACACATCAATAACATTGCTACTTCTCTTATCTGCCCCAGAGCTCTGGGAACTTTTTGGAGTGCTTCTGCCACTTCTAGTTGTGGCACCTCTGACCTGTTCATAGTGTGCCTTCCAGTGAGACCTGTGGTTGTGCTTCAGGTGGAATATCATAGTGAAGGTGCTTAGGTGTGAGCCTGCATTTCCTCCTGCTCACTTGCTTTTTGCACAGACAACAGGTAGCAACATGCTTAACTTTTGTATCCTGAGTGAAGTATCGCCATACTGTGGACTTCATGGACTGCAGGGTTCCATAGGGGCTACTACTTCTGGGGCTAGATGTTGATGCAATTCTACTGCTATTACTACTAGGTTTCAAAGGTGCAGCACTTTGAGAAGCAGCAGAGGCACTCATCATAGTTAAGGTTGTGAATGTTAATAACCTGTTGTTGTTGCTGATGGTTACTCAACACATATGTGTGTGTGGCTGAGTGTGGCTTGGACTTGGAAGTGCTCCATTATGTCATCATCATCATTTTGAGTGTTTAGGGTCAATGCTCCTTTCTCACACCCCAGACACATCCAATACAGAGAGAGTAACAGCAAGGAATTTGGATCACAGCTGCCTGTGTCTTTCAAATCAAATCAGTCAGACAGAATGTTGGGGTATTTGTGGTCAACCTCCTTTGCTTCTTTCTCACACCCCCAGACTCCCCCAGCAAAGAGATAATAACAGCCTGTCACAGTGCCTTACCGCGGCCTGCGCCGTTCAGCCAGGAGTAGGGTTCTGGACGGACGCTCCTGCATCACTAGCAGCATTCCTCTGCCTGCGGCCTAGGCTGGTTCCTGGCTACTGCCAGCATTGAATCAGGCACTTGCCTGGACACATGCTATAGGACCAGCCTGGGGGACCTAATTGGTCCAGCCTTCTACTACACCTTTATAAACCTCTATGGGCCTGTGTATCAGTTACCCTTACGTTGGTGTTCTGAGCAGTTTATTTTCTAGTATTCCTGATTCCTGTGTATGATCCGGCTTGTCTGACCATCCATTCTGGTGTTGACTCGTGACTCTGTCTGACTATTCTCCTTGTACGTTCCGATTTGGCTCAGATATCCTTTCTGGTGCAAACCAGTGGCTCTGGCTGACTACCCGCTCTGTGTATGACCTAGGCTTGTCTGACTACCCACTCTGATGTTAACCTGGGGCTCTGTCCAGTGCGCATCCAGCATTCCATCTCTTCAGTGGATATCCTATCTGGTGCAAACCCGTGGCTCTGGCTGACTACCCGCTCCGTGTATGACTTTGGCTTGTCTGACTATCCTATTTGGTGCTTACTCGAAGGCCCTGTCTGTTCGCTCCTAGGGTTGGTTCTGTTATTCAGACATCCTTCCTAGTTTTGACCTGGGGCTATCAGACTCCCAGCTACTAACTGCAGGCTGAGTCAGTATCATCTCTTGGGCGTTACCGTACCGCGAGACTCCAGCAGGCTGAGGCCTAGTCTCGGACAGTGTGGTGGTGATATTGGGAGACTGCTATTCCTGATACTCGCTTTTTCGATCACCCACTGTGTGTATATATTATATTGCATTACTATATTATTCTCATAATAAAGGTTATATTAACTATACTGTCTGACTCCTGGTTCTGCTTGCCAGCCGTAACACAGCCAGATCAGGAAGGAGCTTGGTTCATGGTTGCTTGTATCTTGCCAGTCAATCACACAAAATTTTGGGGCATTTGGGGTCAGCCTCCTTCCTCCCTTCGTCTCCCCCAGAGTGCCCCAGACTCCCATAATACAGATAACAAATGTGCTACCTAAAATACTCCCTAAACTAACCTTCAACTCCACTTTGTTTTCCTATGTTCTCTAGCTCAAAAACGTGCTACTTTCTCCTCTCATAAACACAGAATGACATGCTGTGAGAGCCTGACACCCTTTTATATGCCTGTAGGAAAAGAAGAGAAAAATGCCATGTGGTGGGGAGAAATCCAGTCTTTCCCTTGATTTCATTGCAATGAGCTAGGCAAAAAAAGCATGAAAATGACACTTTTCATGGGAAATTTCCCATTAGGATGGAAGTGTCATTTTTTGCTTATTTCTGAATTGAGGTGAAAACTTTCTCCGATCCCTACTGAACTATCACACCAGCCTGTTTCATGTTTTTATTATTGAAAAATATTTTTCATTCTCAATTTTGATGTGTGTATAATGTAAACAGGTGGTTTTCAGCCATGGTGTTATGACACTTAGGGTGCCCCTTGTTTACTAAAAAGACTTTAACACAATATGAATTTTAAGTTTAAAAGTAAAATCGTTATGCCTAATATGCTTTTTTTTCTGATTGTGAAACTTAATATTAACTAAACAATTGTGTATTTGTCACCTCTGTTATGTCCCTGCTGTTTGCTGTTCCCCATAAAAAGAGTGCATGTTGAGTCCATTGAGAAGAGCCAGACTGAAAACCACTGATGTAAAATGCAGCTTAAATATTTGTACTTTTAGTCAACACATGATATAAATAAACTTAATATATGCCTTGTATTCAGGGTTGGATTTACTTTTCACTAGACAAGACTTGTGTACGTATTTGAAACCTAAATGTTTTAGAGTGGGGTGAGCAACATAAGGCCCTCCAACTGCTGCTGGACTACAACTCCCATCATACTTCCCTAGTTATTTGTTGGCAGAGGATGATGGAATGTGTAGTCTATCAGCAGAAGGTTCTCATGCTTCCTGTCCCTGACCTGTGCCTTTTAGGTTTTTGTTACAGGCACAAGTTATAAATTTCATCTTCATAAAGGCAATAGGTACCAGTTAACATGGGGCAGCAGCTAAAGGGTCTTACATTACCTATATCTGACTTAGATAATATCTATACAAACAAGAATGGATTTCCCATTAGGCAGAGTAGGCAACTGACTCTGCTGTGCTTGCCAGACCCACTTTCTGAGTTATGGGCATTGTCAGAGTAATGCAATTTCCATTGAACACATACATGGTTTTTTGAGAGCAGTTTACATACCCCTTTACAGGCCATTACAAAACCAGTTACATACTAAAGAGGTTTCCAAAACATTGTGTGAATCAAATCATTGGAGACCTCTTTAGTAGGCAAGGGGTTAGGAGCTTTTTTGTACTTGTATGTTATAGGGTAAGGGAATGTTCTATGCAAGGGATGGGTCTGGGGGCAGAGTCATGTGGCTATGAATTACATCAGGGGGGTTTAATTTTCATTCCTTCAGTTGACTACAACTCTCTCTTCCCTAACCAGCCAGTGACTGGTTTAAGATGATGGGAGTTTTTAGTTCCCAACATCTGGGAGCACAGTAGTTGCATGTCCCAGAATTACACCTTCACAAAAGCAAGTGGTACGAGACAAGGTGGCGCTTCTAATAGCAGATAAACAAATTGAACTCAGAGTTATTTTAAGAACTATTGTGCAAAGTTTACTGTAGAGGGGTTCCCTTAACCCCTTGAATCCCAGAGAGGTATTATATTAAAATTATGCCAGTGTAAGCCATCCATTCCCCTAAAATTGACTTGTTCTGTCCCAATACTAATCCTTTAACTATTTAAGTGTCAAAGGGATATCCAGTAAATTGCAAATCAATGCATTTGGTGCCCTCTGGCACTCAAAGGGTTAATCATCTGGATGCTATGGAGATCCCTATCTCACCCTTTTCTCAATGTATTGGAGCTCTCCCTATCACTCATGAAGTTAAATTATAATTATATTCTTTTCCCCTTCTGCTAATGATGAGTACTCAAGCTTGCAGCAGAGTCACATAATTTTGAACTTACATATAGCTGTATATAATATTTACTCACACATACTCTTACACAATGCTAAGCACTTACACCCATACAAAATACTGAGTTTTCACTCCTTCCTTAATAAAAAGCTGATATTTCACACCAGACTTCACACCTTGGTCAGACTGTATTATGTTCCTCATTTCATTAGGCAGAGGTAGATTCAGTGGGTTCCAAATGGAGCTATGTAAATTAATGTCTCATTTTCTGTTGGGGGGCACCCTCCACCTGTTGTCAACTTTGTTATTTTGATAAAATGTCCCCGATCGAGCTAACTGATGCTGCTACCAGCCCAGCATCTAACATAGCCACTGTTATGGCTTCAATTAATACTCCTAAATATTGTAAGGGACTCACTTCAATTTAGTTATTTCATCAGGCCTTAAATTACATACTTTTTTTAAATGATAAAAACAAAACAAAAAGAAGGTTCTCCCACTGCTGGAAGTTGTGCCATTCCATAGTTATTACAGTTTAACCAGTTAGTTTTTCAAATTAACAGTGCCCTCTTGTGTCCAGAGAGTTCACCTACAGTAAACCTGGTATCCAGACAGTTATTCAGTTGTATTCTATAGGAGAGGTTAGTCATTGGCTATGGTTCTCCATACAATGTGATTGTAACAGTTTTATGACTTCATGACAGCTTGAGCGATTACAGCTTTTGAATATCATATTTCCCTGCAGTCGAGTACATTTGTTTTACTCAGCAGAAAAAGCCCTACAGCGTTTAGGTTTTCATGATACAATTTGACTGGTCCTTTAACCTCGTCAGGGCCAAACCCAGGATTTCCAGATAAGGGTCTTATAAAAATAAAAAATATGCAATGTTAGTATGTAGAGTTTGTATTATGTAGTGCTGCATCAAGAACTGGATCAGGGATAGGTAAATATGGCCTACTAACTACTGTTTTTCTTTTTTCTAAAATAACATTTTAGTGTATATTGTCAAAGTGTGGGCCTTTTTGATAATGTTTATGATAATATTTTTGTATCAAGTCATAATTACAGTCCTCTATTCTATTAGAAATACCTCAAGTATGTGGGATTTGCCTATATTTATTCCTAATGAATTGTAATATTGGTTTAGCAAACTAACTAATTAGCATATTGGGTTAAGCATATTAGCATAAAGTGCCACAATATGACATCAGCTCCATTCTTAAACACAAATGGGAAATGTTACTTTGTAGCAGACTTTTCAAAATAGCCTATATTTATCGTAGGCATTTTATTTAGAGCAATAGTTTAAGAGATATACAGTTTTATTTATTTGTCAGTTTATGCAAATTACACAGTACTGGCTAGATCCTAACATTCCACACTGCTCTCCATCCCAAATGCCACTCCCTGCTGGCCAGTACTAGTATTAGCATAAACTGACAAACTAACAATCATGCAAATTCCTTCAAAACAAAACAAAAAATAGCTAGACTAACATATTGTAACAGCTTACCTTACATACAGCGCAGCTGTTTCGGGTGACACTGGGAATGTATGGCATGAAATGATGCTTCTGAGTCATCCCATGTGTCGCTTCGGGCATTGGGCCTGGATGCGCTTGGCGTCTGTAGCGGCCGCCCATGTCCTCTGGCCAGGTGATTCGGCAGCTCAAAGTGATGCAGGAAAAGTGCAGGCGTTTGAGGCACCTTGGCGAGATCCGTCAATTACGGGCGCAAGGCTGCGTATTGACACAGGCCTCAACTTTATACAGGAAGGCCTGGTCAGTCTCCTCCTATCAACTTCCTGGTTCTTAGTATTTAAGGGAACTCGATTCCTATTCCGTTACACTTACGATGTTGTCTTGTGCAGTTGTATTTAGCTTGTATCCTGAGTTCCTGTGTATGACCCTGTCTTGTCTGACCATCCATCCTGTTGCAGACCTGTGGCTCTGGCTGACTACCCCCTCCGTGTATGACCCTGGCCTGTCTGACTATCCAATCTGGTGCTGACCTGGGGCTCTGTCCAGCTATCTCCTCTGTGTTGCCTCCTGACTAGTGGACATCCTATCTGGTACAGATCTGTGGCTCTGGCTGGCTACCTGCTTCATGTATGACCCTGGCTTGTCTGACTACCCAGTCTGGTGCTGACCTATGGCTCTGTCTGACTACCATTCTGTATTGCTCCTTTACCAGCAGACATCCTATCAGGTTCAGACCTGTGGCTCTGGTGGGCTCCAGCCTTACCGACTGAAGGCGTGAGTCAGTAGTCTCCCTTGTTGCCATCCTATGGGAGAGTGGCCTCTTCCGACTGACTGCAGGCGTGAGTCAGGAGTCTCTAGTTGAGATCCCCTTGGGAGACCGTAGGGTCTATTCTGTGTTCCTCCCAGGGTGATTGAGACTACCAGTTGGCTATGGCCTAGTCTCTAGCAGTTGTGGTTGACCTTTGGCAGCTCCTATTGCTGATAGAATCTCTAGCCTTTCTTTTCACCCTCTGCTTGTTATATTTCATTACTGTTGTCATTCTTATAAATTAGATTTTTACTACTGTCTGACTCCTGTCTTTGCTTGCCAACAGTGACAGAACGTAAGGGTCATGACTACAGACGGTAATAGTGATTCACCTTTTCAGATCATACTGGACAGGATGCAGGTTCAAGATCAACGCATTGATCATCTGTGCTTGGCCTTGCAAACCTTGCTTAGCCGTACTTCTCATTTGGAATGCTCTAACCCACAACCGGTGGCCACCCCAGCTCCTTCCTTGGCACCGGCATTTCCTACTGTCTCTGGTGTAGGATTGGTCAGAGGCTTGTCTGGATCAGCTCCACTCCTACAACGTTATAGTGGGATCCTGAGTTATGTCGCGGATTCTTGAACCAACTGGACATATGCCTTGAAATGATTTTGCATGCCTTCGCGAGCGAGTGCAGTAGGGTTGGTTTTATGATTTTGCTCCTTTCTGGCAATGATGAACCCCCTATGGGAGACGGACAAACCCATAATTTATAACTTTAATGAATTTAGGGCATCCTTCAAACGTATCTTTGATGTGCCAGGTCATGTGACCTCAGCTTCTAAACACCTTATGACCATCCACCAGGACAGTCGTACTGTGGTGGAGTACGCTATTGCGTTCTGGACCCTGGCAGCCGAGGTCGGGTGGAACAATGAGGCTCTTGTAGTCACCTCTTGTCAACTGTGTGACTGTGTGAAGGATGAGATTGCTGCCCGTGAATTACCTAAGGGTTTAGATGAACTGATATCGTTCATCATCCTAATTGACACTTGGGTCTAGGAGAGACCCTCATTAAAGGAACGCTTGCGGAGGCATCCTTCCAGAATGGTATCTCACTTAACTGGCCCACCCAGTCCTCCCTCACCCATGCCACCTGGTTCCAACTCAGGGGGTGGTGAACCTATACAGGTTTGGGTCACCTGGTTTTCTGTGGAGGAGAGGGCCTTTCGGAGGAGGTAGGGACTGTGTCAGTACTGTGGGTGACCTAAACTTATTGAAGTTATTTCCGGTACGTCCGGGAAATACTCGCACCTAAGATCCTGTCGGGGACAGATCTTAGGTGGTATCTCTCAGTCCCCTGAGGCCACACAGGATAAACCCATGCTCAAAGTGGTTTTACTTGGGCCAATGAGTCTGTCTCAGTTTCTGCATTAATAGACTCGGGTGCTGCCGGTTACTTTATGGATGTTTCATTTGCAGCTCAGAATGGTATTCCATTACAGTTGTGCTCCTCTCCTTTGGCAGTTGAGGCCATTGATGGCAGTCCCCTTCTGCCATCACATATTACTTAAGAAACTATGATCTTAAGAAACTATGATCAACTCTCATCATTATGCCATCATCCTAGGGTATCCTTGGTTGTAGGCACATAACCCTAGGATTGATTGGAGCACTTGCGAAATATTGTCCTGGAGTCCACAGTGTGACGAGTTTTGTCTTTCACTCCGAGTTAGACTGGCATGTGCTGAATCTTCTGGCCTACCTGAGACCTATTCTGATTTTGCTGATGTGTTTAATAAAATCCAGGCTGGGGCATTAACTCCTCATAGGTCTTATGATTGCTCGGTGGAGCTACTACCTGGTACTACCCCTCCTAGGGGTCGTATATACCCTTTGTCTGTGGAGGAAAACAAGGCCAAGGAGGAGTATGTCTCTGATGCCCTGGAGAGGGCGTATCATTCGCAAATTCACATCCACTGCTGGTGCTAGATTTTTTTTTGTTAAAAAGGATGGAGAATTACGTCCATGTATTGATTTCCGTAGATTGAACAAATTGATAGTTAAGAACGCCTATCCGATAACTCTGATTACGGAATTATTTGACCATCTTAAATGTTCTAAGATATTCATGAAACTTGATTTAAGGGCAGCTTACAATTTGGTCAGAATGAAGGAGGGTCACAAATGGAAGACAGCAGAGCCCCAGGCCCGCACCAGATAGGATGTCTGCCAGGTACAGGGGAAAAACAAAAGAATAGTCAGACAGAGCCACAGGTCATCACCAGAAACGGTAGTCAGACAAGCCAGGTCATACACAGTTCAGGTAGTCAGCCAGAGCCACAGATCTGCACCAGATTGGAATAGAAGACAAAGGAATATTCAAACAGAGCCACAAGTCAGCACCAGATTGGATGGAAGACAAGCCAGGTCATACACAGAGCCCAAGGTAATAGAACTGCTTTGAACAATAACGCAAGGGCAACTGAGTCAGGACTCAGGCTGCCCTTTAAACCCTTCCTCAGGATGTAGGTAGGAGGAGCAGGCTCAGAGGAAGGAAGTAGGTAGGAGGAGACTACAGAAAGCATGGCATAAAACAGAGGTCTGCTTCACTCTGAAGCCTCGCGCCTGCAGATGACGCATGGAATGACGTCCAGCGTCTCTGAAGCGGAGTAGCTGGAAACAAGGTAAGCTGTGACAGCAATGCTCCTGCTGTCTTCCAGGAATTTATCAATGACGTGCTGAGAGACCTTTTGCAGAGTTGCATGGTGGTCTATCTGGATGATATCCTCATTCCTTCTCCTACGATGGAGATTCATCGTTCGGATGTAGTCAAACTACAACTGCTGAGAGAGAACAACTTGTTTTGCAAGTTGGAGAAATGTGAATTTCACAAACCTCAAGTAACCTTTCTGGGGTACATTATTTCCTCATCTGGATTCGCCATCGGAAGTTTATTAAAAATTTCTCAACTATTGTCAAACTACTCACTGATATGACCTGTAAAGGTGCAAAGTTCTCTGAATGGTCTCCCAGTGCGTTGCTCAACTTTGAAGACCTCAAAGCAGCATTCACAGCATCTCCTATTTTGGTGCAACCGAATCCCGCCCTGCCCTTTACCCTGGAGTTTGATGCGTCTGAGATCGGAGTAGGCGCCCTCCTTTCTCAGCGCTTGGCTCTGGGAGAGGCCTTGCACCCATGTGGTTATTTTTCCAGAATGCTATCTAGGGCTGAGTTGGTATATCAGATTGGCGACAGAGAATTACTGGCCATCATAATGGCATTGAAAGAATGGCGACATCTCTTGGAAGGTACCAGTTCCCTGATCTTGATTCTTACGGATCATAAGAACCTCATGTATTTATCCGAAGCCAAACGATTGTCGTCCTGTCAAGCTAGATGTGCACTGTTCAATTCCAGGTTCAATTACGTAGTTTCCTCCCTCCCGGACTCTAAGAATATTAAGGCTGAAGCCCTATCATGCCAGTTTTACAGTCTATCCAAGGAGGAGGTTCCTCACACACCGATTATTCCGGCTGATCGGATTCTTGCTACCATACGTACTTGTATTATGTCTCCCCTGGGAGAGGAAATATTGGCCACTCATACATCCGCTCCGATGGAGAAACCTTGTGGGAGGTGCTTTGTCCCCGCTCAGTTGCGCATTAGACTGCTGAAAACTTACCATGCTTCCAAGATTGCTGGTCACATGGGAAGAGACCAACTGACTGGCCGATCCTTCAATCTGATTGTGCTTCTTTTACTGCAGCATGCAATACTTGTGCTCAGAATATGTCACCTCGACATTTGCCTGTAAGTCTCCTCCAACCTATGGCCAACAGGGAAGGTTCCTGGTCTCATTTATCTATAGACTTCATGGTTGATGTGCCAGCATCTTTAGGCTTCACGTTCATCCTGATGATCGTAGACAAATTTTGTAAGATGGCCCACTTTGTACCACTTAAAGGCCTACCATCTGTGCAGGAATTGACAGTGGTGTTCGCTAGGGAGGTCTTTCGGCTTCATGGCATACCCAGGGTTATTTCTCAGACAGAGGTAGCCAGTTCATGTCTCAATTCTGGAGATGCTTTTGTGCTCAGATGGGGATTCAGCTTGCATTCTCCTCCTTGTACCACCCTCAGTCTACCGGTGCGGCAGAAAGGTCTAACCAAGCCTTAGAACAATTTCTCCATTGCTATATTTCTGACCACCACGATAATTGGGCTACCTTGTTACATTGGGTGGAGTTTGCCCAGAATTGGGCCATGAACTCTTCCTCACAGAGTTCTCCATTCTTAATCAACTATGGGTTTCGACCCTCTGTCCTTCCCGAGGTCTTTCAAGCTCAAGAAATTCTGGCTCTCCGTTCCTCTTGGGTTCGGGTACAGCACACCCTACGTGGTTCCGTGCAGCAGCAGAAAAGGCAGGCTGACCGTAGATGACACCTACCTTTCAGGTGAGGGAGATAGTGTGGTTGTCATACTGTAACCTTAACCTCCAGGTTTCCTGTTGGCTCCTTGATTCGTTGGTCCATTTCATGTGCTGCACAGAATTAACCCTGTGGCTTATGCTCTGGAGCTTCCCACCTCCATGCGCATTCATGTGTTTCACATCTCCTTGCTCAAACCTCTGATTTGTAACCGCTGCACCTTGAGTACGGTCCAGACAGATCCTGTTAAGGTCGGTAATTATGAGTACAAAGCATTCTGGACTCCAGGTGGGTCAAAGGGTATCTGCAATGCTTGATACATTGGAAGGGGTATGGTCCAGAGGAGCGCTCCTGGATACCCTCTGGTGATGTTCAAGCTCCTCTCTTGATGCGCAGGTTCTATGCTCGTTTTCCTGGCAAACCCTGACTGGACCCTCGGAGGAGGGGATTTTGAGAGGGGGTTACTGTAACAGCTTACCTTATATCCAGCGCCACCGCTTCGGTTGACGCTGGAAATATATGGCACAAAATGATGCTTCGGCATCATCCCATGCGTCACTTTGGGCATTGGGCCTGTAGCGGCCGCCCATGTCCTCTGGCCAGGCGGATCAGCGGCTCAAAGTGATGCAGGAGAGATGCGTCAATTATGGGCGCGAGGCTGCGTATTGATGCAGGCCTCAGCTTCATACAGGAAGTCCTGGTCAGTCTCCTCCTATCCACTTCCTGGCTTTTAGTTTTTAAAGGAACTGGATTCCTATTCAGTTACCTTTACGATGTTGTTCTGTGCAGTTGTATTAAGCTTGTATCCTGAGTTCCTGTGTATGACCCTGTCTTGTTTTACCATTCATCCTGGTGCTGGCCTGTGGCTCTGTCTAACTATCCTCTGTGCGCTCCCTGCCTTACTGGACATCCAATCTGGTGCAGACCTGTGGCTTTGGCTGACTACCCGCTCTGCGTATAACCCTGGCCTGTCTGACTATCCAATCTAGTGCTGACCTGGGACTCTGTCCAACTATCTCCTCTGTGTTGCCTCCTGACTAGTGGACATCCTATCGGGCACAGATCTGTGGCTCTGGCTGACTACCCGCTTCATGTATGACCCTGGCTTGTCTGACTACCCAGTCTGGTGCTGACCTGTGGCTCTGTCTGACTACCCTTCTGGTGGACTCCAGCCTTACTGACTGCAGGCGTGAGTCAGTAGTCTCCCTTGTTGCCATCCTATGGGAGAGTGGCCTCTTCCGACTGACTGCAGGTGTGAGTCAGGAGTCTCCCTAGTTGAGATCCATTTGGGAGACCGTAGGGTGTATTCCCAGGGCGATTGAGACAACCAGTTGGCTCCGGCCTAGTCTCTAGCAATTATGGTTGACCTTTGGCGGCTCCTATTGCTGATAGAGTCTCTAGCCTTTCTTGTCACCCTCTGCTTGTTATATTTCATTACTGTTATCATTTTAATAAAGGTGATTTTTACTATACTGTCTGACTCCTGTCTTTGCTTGCCAACCGTGACACATATACACAAGTTTTAATTCTCTTTAAAATGAAGTAGTTTTAGGGTGACATGGCCACCTTTAAAACCACAACCTACAGTTTCTGGAAAATAGTCAACTCCTTTTATTTAGAGATGTCTCCAGTTAATTTCTTAGCATCTCTAATATCCAAGAGGTTAATATCACCAGATAAATGTATGTATTCTGCATGGTTTATGTTGTCATTGAGACAACTACTCACAGGTAGAGTATAAAGGGTTACTCCTATGAAATTTTTAGCCATCCAGACAGCAATGGACTTGATTATAAATACCTAAACAACAGCATCAAGGCTCACACAACAAATATGGAAAAAGCCTGGAGGAACTGACCTTAGCGTTTACATTTTTAATTGGACTTTCATATTCAGGTTGTTTTCATGGGGGATTTTACAACAAGATTAATATAGTAAATATTTGATCCTATAACATATTATCTATTTATCATCTCTGGGATATCTTATATGATATATAATTAGGATCAGTAGATAGGAACCATGCTAGAATTTTGACAACCAAGGTCAACAAAGGACAACGGCACTTTGAAACCAAACATTGTGAAATGAAAGCCTGCACAGCTTACAAGAAGGCGATGCATCATAAAACAAGCCAGAGGCAAGTGTTCCTGGAATCTATGCAAATCTTTTATTGTTAGATGTTAGCAGCTGGGTGCAATTATTATGGGAATGTGTATTGATACATTTTCTTATAGATTTAACTGGACTAAAGCCTCTAACTCACCGTGTTCCCTGTGGCCATAAGAGCTGTGTCTGGAATGTAATACATTGTAATCAAGATATGCTAATACAGAAGACAGTTTATTTTTAGTGGATGGCTCTACCATTCCCACTGAGAACATTTATAAAATGACCTCTTGTCATGCATATCTGACTCAAACAGGAGCCTGGAGCTGGAAGAAAATTAACCCTTTAGATTAGGGTTGCCAGATCATCCCTTTAATAAAGGTCACTTATGAAAAATGCACTATGCATGGCTTCAGTGATTATTACTGGCCTACAATGATTCCCATGAATCAATGCAGCATCTGATTGTCATGAGGGTTCTGGCTGAGCATAATGAAAACTGTAGTGCAACAACAGCTGGAGGGGATGCAGGTTGTGCACTTTTGGAATAGTCTTGTGCACAACAGCAGCGAATGTCTCTAATTATTGGTGCTGAGTTGTTTCCCATGAATCAGTGCAGCTTCCATCTTCTTTTTTAAAGGGGTGATTTGACAGCATTACCTTGCTAGAGAAATGTGTTCTGCATCCATATCCCGATGCAGTTGCTTTTGCAAAGCCTGGGCTTGGCAACCTGCATCCCTGCCAGCTGTTGTGGGCTACAAACCCAATTATTTTCAGCAGGCCAATGGCGGAAGATAATGGCAATTGTAGATCAACAACAGCTGGAGGGGATGCAGATTGCTCACCTTTGCTACAGTCATAATGATAATAGCAGCCAACCTCTCCCGTTATTGGGGTGATAAAGATTTGTCTCTGTCTGATCTGATTTGGGGCAGTAGAGTGCAAAAGGATCTCTGGCAGCTGGAATCCTGCTCACATTTTGCTTTTTGATACTCAAAGGGTTAAAGACATGTGTCATATTTGGATCATTGGAAGTATTACATTTGTGGAATGGAAGATGAAAAACAATCAGATGGGCTATTAAATACAAATATCAGCTCTCCAATTTACTTTTGAACAGGAAGCTAAAACATGAAAATGGTGGGCTGGGAATGAGGTGCTCATATAGAATCATGACTGATGGCTACGCTCTGCAATTTTCCCCTTGGAGGCTTATTTCAGTCACAGCATTTGAGGGTTAATTAAACATGGCTTTGCTGTTGAGGTCATTGCCTTGACAACAATTAAGTATGGGAAGGGGTAGTCTCAGACTATATTATGGGATGAGCTTTTTTATTGTAACAGTATGTACTGATTTGTCAGTGAAATAGAATGATCTAGAGCTCTGGGGATCCTGTGTATATTTGTTTGCCAAAAAAAGCACATGGGGATGTGTACAAGTTTATCATTTATTGGCAAAAAGAGGGAATTTGTAAAATATAATTGACAGAAGTAAAGCCATATTTTATGGATTTTACTGCTGAGGAAAAACAAGGTTTCCCTCAGCTCCTTGGAATTATTACAGTTTAGTTTTTTTAATATATATATATATATATATATATATTAAAAGAGTCATCTGGTGTCCAAAAAGTTCACCTATAGTTCACTTGGCATCCAGACTGTTATTCTGTTGCATTCTATGGGAGAGAGATGACCCAATAGTTATCCGTATAATTTAACAGTAACAGCTCCTCCACTTCATGACAGTTTGACCTGGAATAACTTTTAAATAAAGCAGCTACAAGCAGTCGGAGTATCTTAGTTTTACTCAGTAGAAAAGCCTTACACTAGGTTTCTTTTTTCATTAAAAAAATTACCCTAGCAGACACCATTACCCACAGGTTGAAATTTACTAGGGATGGGTGAAAAATTCCACCAGTGGAAGAAATAAACAGAAAACAGCCTGTTTTGCCTCCTGCAGGAATCCTGTTTCCAGATTCGCCTTATCATGATAACGCTCTGAATGTGAATGGATGTACATGTTAGAGTGACAACATGTGCTTGTATGATGACATGCACATGCATGATATTACTTTGCATACCTGAATGCCTGAAAGCGAAGCAAACGGAAATCAATGGGCTTCACCTTCCATCATGGAAACTTGAATACTTTCGCCTGCCTTTTCCTTCCAGTGGGAACTTCTGGGTAAAGTAGAAACATTTCTCCTATTATACACAGATTCCAACAGGGAGAAAATGTAACTAAGTCACTGGGATTTACTTAGGGGAAAATGAGTAGTTACATGTGATAAAGGAGGAAAAATAGGAAATGCTGGCTTACTTCTTAACTCACAGGATTTACTACCAGTGGGCCATATGCACAAGAGGAGCAGTTCTGAGGAAAATCAATTACACCACTGTGGACAAATACAAATTTTTCTAATTATCCACCTATTTAAATTTGACTTGTAACCATTTGAATGCTAAAGGTTTCAGGCCAACTAAAGGAGACTTAGAGTGTGACGTTGTGATAAAGCCCAGCATTGAAGGTTTCTGGTTGGCTCTACATTGCCCTGTGGCCCTTACACTCAGACCAGTTTGCTCTCTGTCAGCTGATATTTTGACACATGGTTACTACCTGCCAAAAACATAAGAAAATAATTTCTTCCTTAACCCTTGGAGCACCAAAGAGGAGTCCAAAGAATTGCAAAACAATGCATTGGACACCCATCTGGAACTAAATGGTTAAATGTTAACATCATGTGGTTCATTAATGAAAATGAAGCAACTCCCTGGCACTACAAATTGATATCTTCCTCCACTCTGTGAAGACATTCTGAGATCTTCCAGTGATGACCTGCACCTTTATGCTATATCAGTGCATGATTCAGACTTGCTCCAGGGCTTTAACTAAAGTCTGATTCAGTGCTAATTGTTCAAACTACTCTTTCTTATTTCAAAGCTCCTGACAGTAAGCTCTCCGAAAACAAATTCTGTGATCTCACATAAAAATGCAAACGAATAGGTGATGTGCCATATAACTTGTTATTATGGCTTTTACTATACTTTATTTTATCAAAGAGGATGTCCACAAAAAGGCCAAGAGACGTGCAAAATTAAAAGTGGAACCATTTTGGGGAAACCAAATTTTACCATAGCGAACAAATGACAATAACTGGAGACCTCTCCATTATTCAGTGGAATTTGTATATAAATTGTATGGCACTGTTGGTTTTTTCCAGATTTTGTCCACTTTTCTAGTGTACGTATGGCCTCCAGTGCAGACTATATTCTTACGAAAACAAACTCATGTTTTTTTTTGTTTCCCTTTGTAAAGGACCTAATAACATGTTTTGTAATAAAAACACAGGGAGGCTGATGTACTAAAAAGTAGAACAATTCTCGTGTAAACCAAAAGCAATATACTGAACAAATAACGTGTTGAAATGCCCACTCATTTCATTCTTTCCAATATTTCATTCAAGCTAATGTTGTAGTTACACCATTTCAGTACAGTGTGATACATTTGCAATTGCACTAAGATAAGGGTAGCCAATTTATGAACATTGAACTGTTGAGGTCTACAATTCCCATCCTCCCCAACCAGGCAACAGCCATACTATAATTCCTTATCCCTGCACTAATATAACACAGAACTATTTTGTTCACACTTGTGGTCATGCCAGTTAAGTTACAAAATATAGAAAATGTGTTTATTTAGATTGGCATATACTTCATATATATTGCATGACTGCAAAGGACACCCCCATAACAGCCATAACAACCCCCTCTTCCCCCCAATAAAACACACATTACTTTTTGGAAAGAAAGGACCACAGCATTTATTAACACAAACTTTATTAACAATATGCCTGCCCCCAGCACACGCCAGGGGGCACAACTCCCATGAGTCTCCACTTCCACTCGTGCCGTTAGCTCACGAGTGGGAGACTAACTCCCCAAAATCCACCAGGGCAAATTACACATCTAACCGTTGGCGAGGACACTAAAACTAAGTGCTGTGACAAAACAAACAAAACAAAATAGGCAGGGAGGGGAACAAAACTAGAGTATCTATTCTTCTATTCCCCCTGACGCTTACAGCTGCACAAAATGGTTCTGAAGACCCAGGGGGAATGTTTATAAACAACCACCCCTCCTCAACCCACCCAGGAAGAGAACCAATAACTCACCCCAGGAAACAAAAATTTTCATACTAGGTGCTAAGGGCTTGATCCAAATGTTGGAGTTAAAACCAAAGTGAAGAAAAAAACTGCCTTCACGAGTCAACCAAGACTGGGTGACATGAGAGTCAAATCTTCCTTACCTAGAAAGGCTAACGAGTGACGACCAACAAAATACACGTTCACCTTAAACCTGCGTCGTATAGAAAATCTTACCTTAAAACACACAATAAAAATGTTACCTCTTGCCACAGCCAATCACAGCACCCCAAAGTATCAAGTTCAGTCAGAAAACCCAAAATAACCAATGCACCTTTGTGTTCCATGAGCTAGATCACGGGACCCAGGATTGGAGGCTTGAGAAAGAGAGACAGGTAGAAAGTAGAATACATTTCTGGTAGAAAGAGTTGGAGAGCATTGCTACACCATAATACACATAATACATGTTATGGATATTTGTTTCATGATGTAGATTTAAGGGAAATTTTATTCTGCACGATTTTCTCCTTCCCATTGTGTGACCTAATAATACCTATATCTTCATGTATTGTTCCTTTCATGGCGTCCTTGAGTAAATGTTGCAATTTAACTCATGTTCCTTTCATGGAGTCCTTGAGTAAATGTTGCAATTTAACTCATTATCCCTAACTCTCTGTTTTTGTTATCCTCTACGGTGGTTTTCTACTCTGAGTTGTGTGATGTTCGCCTAAAAAAATAGGTGTTAGATTTCTGTTGGTAAACGTTGCAATTTAACTCATGTTATCCCTAACTCCAACATTCGAATGGGTCTGGGGTTAGCTTTTACATTGTCCTCAATGAGCGATATTTTGATATTTTGTCGATGAGTGTTGCCAAACAAAACCACCGTTGCCAGTTTTTTATGCCGACGCAACATTTGGATCAACCCCCTAAACTGGCTGTCCTACAGTCATGCCCCCTCCCCTCACGCTTTGGTTCAGGGAAAGGGGCTCTTGTAGTCCATGATTCCTTTATTAAAGCAGAACATTCATCTTAATAAAATTGTCCCCGAATAGATTACTAACCTAGCGATATGCAAAGTTATACTATCCTTAAGTGCAATAAGTCAGCGGTATTGAAGAAAAATCACATCTTCTGTAGGCATCAGGCTGCACAGAGCTTACAAGAGAATCTCTGTGCACCTGCGCGGTGAGTCCCTTCCGGTGCCTTAAGGCACCAAGGAACATTACCACCAATGCTGGCAGTGAACAGGACAGACAGCGCAGACTCAGAGGTACATTTCTTCTAAGATGTCTGCCCTGTCTGTCCTCTGGTTCCTGTGGAAGATGTGTTTTTTCTTCAGTACCACTGACTTATTGAGCTTAAGGATAGTATAACTTTGCATATCCCTAGGTTAGTAATCTATTTGGGGCAATTGTATTAGGATGAAACTTCCGCTTTAACCCTTTGAGTGCCAGAGAGGTATTCAAAGGATTGGCACTGTGAGCATTTACATTAATGTTTGCTAATGTGAGATTTGAACTACTGACCTGTTGTGAGCTATGTACAAGATAACAATATGTCCCTGTTCAGTTGTAGACTACTGAAGAGTTCAAATGCAAAAACCAGTAAATATATATACCTGACTGCTTCATGAAGGACACATTCCTAGGTATGTTAAACAAATTCAGAGCCATTTATTATAAGGTTAAAGTTTGTTCCTCTTTAACCCCTTAACGACCCTTGACGGGCATAGTACGTCATAGGTCGATCTGAGTTAACAACCCATGATGTACTATGACTGTCATGGAATTCCGGGCTCCCCCTGCGGCTGCATGCCGTTCAGGGAGTCCAAAATTGAAAAAAAAAAAAAAAAGCTCTGTGGTCCTTTAGTGACCGCCGCGTGCCTGCGCGATTGGTCATTAAGAGGTTAATGATTTTAGATAAATTGGAATTGGTTTACATGCCAGGTTAAGGCCATCTGGAAATTATTTGCAAAAGTATACTGTAATATGTTTAGTAAATGCAGAAAAAAAAAGAAAACAAGTAAAACATTTTTCTGCATGGCCCCTATTTTCTTGAGTAAATGTACAAGATTTAGTAAATTCTTATCTATTCGTCTAATATTCCCTACTAGACTATTTTGTATATTGTTTTTTCTATTCACACTCTTTGTTTTGTTGGACAAGGGCACACACAGGGGTAGATTATAGTGGAATACCAGCCCGGGGGATTTTTTTTTAACTGGCCCACTAGCCGGTATATGTATATATATATATATATATATATATATATATATATATATATATATATGTATGTATGTGTGTGTGTGTGTGTGTGTGTGTATATATATATATATATATATATATATATATATATATATACAGATGTCCTATGCACTGCAATGTGATGGATACCTTTCTGGCACTCAAAGGATGAAATACAACCCTCCATCTCTGTATCAGCCGCGGCGCAGGCAGACTCTACTGCTCGTGACTGACCCGCGACCGGGTGGCAGTGGCACTGTGGCTCGTGTAACGGGCTGTTCAACTAGTATATATATATACATTTCATGTCCCCTGCTCTGGCATTAGTGGGGTTAATTAGGTTCATGTTAAAAAATAAAAATGCAATGTAAAAATAATATAGACAATGTTCAGGTATCCGATAATCACTTCTTCAGTATCTAGGGGTTAACCCTTTGAGTACCAGATATGTATGCAACGCATTGCGTGCCCTTCTGGCACTCAAAGGGTTAATTAAGTTAATGCAATTTACAAAAATGGGATACCCTCCCCTTTGGCATTCACAAGGCTGAATAAGTGCAAGCTGAAAACAGTTGTGCTGTATTAATATATTTGTACACAGCGAGGACTGTCACAGAGAGCTCCTGTGCTGATGGCAGCACATATATCTCCTCCAAAATATTGCGGGCTAACCAAGTAAGATCCTTTGATCTCCCCAACCGGCCCACCGGGGGATGCCCGATCCCCCGATAGGACAATCCGCCCATGGGCACACACATAATGCAGACTAGGTAGATTTTGGGCTGTATTCAACAAGCTAAAGAAGCGCTGCAATTGGATTCTGGATCAAACCGACGGTAACCATTTTAATTTTGAGAGATCTCCTCTCCAGGACATTGCAAAGCAATGCCTTGGAGACCTGTCTAATGCATAAGAGTTCAAACACCCCATTTATATCAATCTACACTTTGAGAATCTGTTTAATTTATTGTGGAGCTTGCTCCAGAATTACAGTACATCTCTTTAGCTAATTAAATACAACATTTGTATCTGTTTGTAGATTCAGCCAATGGGTTGCACATGTACAGCCCAAGAAAATCTAAAGTTAATGGCTTTTCTGAGAATTTTTGCACACTACCATTAAACTGCAAAAGCTTGTCTTGAAGAAATCCTAAAACTGGCTGACCTACTTATAATGGCTGATTATAAATTAGGACTTTATTTAAAAAAATACAAAATGGGCAAATTTGAAATTCAAATGCAAGTTAAATTCCCCAGAATTTTGAGTGAATTGAGCATTTTGACAGCTGATTGGCATGGCAGGCTCGGTGTATCTCTGACAGCTGTCTGAATGCTTCTTGTATGAAAGATGTGTATCAGACCTCAGTGGAAGCTACGTGTGTCCAAGCACAACAGACTAAAACTCTTTATACAGATGCACCAAACTGTATACTGGGTGTTCCCTTTTCAAATCATAGATACCAGGTTGACAATGTGTCTGGATTTTCCACCACATGCCCTCTTTTTAGGAGCTTAAGAGCCTGATCTGGAATTGTCAGAGTTGTTGTAAATATCCTAGATTTCCTTGTAGAAGAGTGCAGATTAACCCTTTTCTCCTCTTCCTCTACTGCATGCTGTGAGGTGAGTACAGGAAACTATCCCCACACAATAGCTTACAGACACACTCCCACAGTGAAGCTTTTGTAGATCATAGAGCTGCCTGGATGGAGTTAGTGTTAATGCTGTTCTTTCCCTGATGCATTCCAGGGTCTAATGCCTCTTTTAGATCAATACAATGCTAGGAGTCTTATTACTTCAGATGGCTCCAAATCCATGCTAAACATTTTCCAAGATCCATACAGCACTAAACCTGCTGAAACCTTGTGTCTTAAGTTCACACCTTATTTAAAGACTATTGTTTTGCAATGCATTGCATACCCACCGGCATCTAAAGGGTTAAATCTGATGATATGCCAAAGCATCCTATATTTTGAACGTTCAAATATAATAACAGTAACAGGTCTTGTCTATTTAACAGAGTAGTAATTAATGGAAATGAAAGAATCAGTTGGATCTGGGCTCCACGATTCTCTTTGATAATGTGTGCTTATCTGAGGATTTTGGGTGGTTCATATCAGTGCATGGGCATTGCTGTCCTAAGAACCATTCTGAAATGCTGGCTTTTAACCCATTAAATGGGTTTTCTCCCATTTCCTCCACCCCTCCGAGGTCTTGGGTGGGGAAGTATGTTTCTCTTGGGGCAGGCACAGTGCAGTCATCAGCGATGGCACTGTGCACTATATCTGACAAGTCAGTGAAAAGTGGAAAGGAAGGGGCACATCTTGGCACAACCTCCCTGATAAAACACATGAAATACAGACACCATGGCATGTAAGTGAAGCATGTTAAAGCCAAACCCCCACAAAGGAAATCAGGAGCTACTGTTGCTGCACCCCTGTCTATCCCCAAGGGTGCCAAGAGGAAGTCAAATTGAGAAACCCAGCCTGAGCCTGAATGTTCAATGTTGAGCAAAACATCTGTCTTCCCATCAGCATCTGAAACTAGGGTCTGGGTGTGGAAAGACATAGCACGTCTTCTGGTGATCCAGAAGACCTCCCCTACCAGCTGATAGCAATTCTGTAGATACGGGGATGTGCCAGTTTGTGTCCACCCACTGCACATTGTGTGGTGTGCTGACCACACATGGCAATGTGGTGGAGTATAATTGCAGGCATGGAATGAAGCAGCATCTAAGGAGATTCCATAGTGCAGAATACACCAAGCTGGGGGCAGGGAAGATTCATCATTATTATTAAGTCTGCAATCTTGAGTCCAAAAAACCATCACTGATTCCTCTGGGCTTTTGCCTCTAACAAGCTTGAGTCAAAAAAATCATCACTGATTCCTCAGGGCTAACACAAGTCCAAGTAATTAAAATCAATGTTTTTTCACAGGGCTTGTGCCTAACAAGACTAAGTTCTACAAATCAATGATTCCTCAGGGCTTGGGCCTCTAACAAAATTTCTAAATCCTACAAATCAGTGTTTTCTCAGGGCCCCTAAAAACAACAGGAATGTTTCAAAATAAAAGCAGCTCCAAATAATCTTCAAGGGGATCTCTCACATCTTTACAAGTAATGCTCATTAGTTAGAGCATTTAGTGAATAAGTTTAAAAAGTTATTAATTCTTTTAAAAAAATGTTATTTGCACAAAAATTAAGGTTTAAAAGTGCCCAGCACCCTACCTCTAGTTTGCCGCTCTGCCTCTGCTCCTGTCCCACTACCCAGCATCCTCTGATGATGGAGGCTGTCTGTCTCTAAGCTGGAGCAGTCTCATTGGCTAGATATCGATCTCTGCCAATGAGATCGCCCCAGCTTAGAGACAGAAAGCCTCTGTCATCAGAGGATGCTGGGTGGTGGGACGGGAGCAGAGGCAGAGTGGCAAGCCGGAGTAGCGTGCTGGGCACTCTTTAAACCTTAATTTTTGTGCAAATAACATTTTCTTTAAAAAAATAACATTTTAAACTTATTCGCTAAATCCTCTAACTAATGAGCATTACTTGTAAAGATGTGAGAGATCCCCTTTGATAGTATTTGGGCCACGGAGAGTGTTATTTCAATACTGTCAGAGTTGTAGTTCAAGAGCAATTGAATGATAAATTATCCCCCTCCCACCCCTTTTACCTAGTGTATGCCACCTCTACTCAGATGTGGAATCTGGTCTTAAGACCAGACAGCTCACAGCAATGGACAGTCTTCTTACTGTTAAAACAATGAAAACCCTGTACCCTTGTCGTTCTTTTCTCTTGTGATAATTGAAGATTGTTCCTCTCTGCAAGTCATCTGGACACCACCTTTCTGTTCTGAGGTGAGCAGTGTTACATCAGTAAAAGGGTGTCAAGGTTTTATTGAACACTCAGACAATTGGGTAGGATAAAATAGAAAGCTTTATCAGGCAAAATAAAGAGCAACAAGGCCCCTCACGGGTCCAAACTCTACAAACAGCAGTAAGAAAGTTTGACACAGGACAGGGCATACAAATAGCAATACAATAGGGAGGCTCTACCGGCCTTACCAAATATCGGGTAAGGCAGCCTAATATCTGGTGCAACAAGGAACAGAGGAGGCTCTACCAGCCTTACCGAATACCGGGTAAGGCAACCTGATATCTGGGGCAACAAGGAACAGAGGAGGCTCTACCGGCCTTACCGAATACCGGGTAAGGCAACCTGATATCTGGTGCAACAAGGAACAGAGGAGGCTCTACCAGCCTCACCGAATACCGGGTAAGGCAGCCTGATATCTGGTGCAACATGGAACTGAGGAGGCTCTACCGGCCTTACCGAATACCTGGTAAGGCAACCTGATATCTGGTGCAACAAGGAACAGAGGAGGCTCTACCGGCCTCACCGAATACCGGGTAAGGCAGCCTGATATCTGGTGCAACAAGGAACTGAGGAGGCTCTGCCGGCCTTACCGAATACCGGGTAAGGCAGCCTGATATCTGGAGCAACAAGGAACTGCGGAGGCTCTACCGGCCTTACCGAATTCCGTAACAGAGGCCACAGAGAGTCACAGGCTGAGATACTGTAATGAGCTGGTAACGGTAACCGCTAGACCGGACAGCACAGACTGAGTGTACGTAACGGAGGCTACAGGGAATCACAGGCTGCGTGAGGTAATGAACTGGCAACGGTAACCGCTTAGTGACCAGATAGCACCGACTGGGTGTGCTTAATGGAGGCCACAGGGAATCACAGGCTGCATGTAGGTAAAGAACTGGTAACGGTAACTGCTTAGTGACTGGATAGCACTGACTGGGTGTACTTGACGGAGGCCACAGATAGTCACAGGCTGAGCATATAGTGGGTAGGAAACGGTAACCGCTAGTGACTGGATAGTACAGGCTGATACACAGGCAGAGAGTAGCGCAACCGGAGGCAACAAATCGGAGAGGACTGACAATAATAGCGAGGGCAACACAAATAGTGTAAGTCAGTCATTGCCTGGATCAGTATCAGAGAGCGGAAGTCAGCCACAGCCTGGATCTGTACACAGAGAGCGGTAGTCAGCCAAAGCCTGGCTCGTTACACAGAGAGCGGTAGTCAGCCAAAGCCTGGATCGGTACACAGAGAGTGGTAGTCAGTAGTGTTGAGCGAGCGTGCTCGGCCGATGCTCGGATCGGCTCGAGCATCGCTCTGCTCGGCACATGGCGGTACTCGTACGAGTACCGCCATGTGCTCGCCCGACAAGCTCGGGTGAAGAGGATCTGTGCCGGAAGAGGCACAGATCCGAAGAAGCTCCGCTGGACCACCAGGGAATGGAGGTACGGGGGCATTGCGGAGATGAAGGGGGCATTGCGGACATGAAGGGGGACATTGTGGAAGAGGGGCATAGACTCTATGCCCCTCTTCCACAATGTCCCCCTTCATCTCCGCTATGCCCGTCTTACACAATGTCCCCCTTCATGTCCGCTATGCCCCTCTTCCACAATGTCCCCCTTCATCTCCTCTATGCCATAGAGGAGATGAAGGGGGACATTGTGGAAGAGGGGCATAGCGGAGATGAAGGGGGACATTGTGGAAGAGGGGCATAGAGTCTATGCCCCTCTTCCACAATGTCCCCCTTCATCTCCGCTATGCCCCTCTTCCACAATGTCCCCCTTCATCTCCTCTATGGCATAGAGGAGATGAAGGGGGACATTGTGGAAGAGGGGCATAGCGGACATGAAGGGGGACATTGACCAGGCACCCTCCGCTCATCAGAGCAGGGGGTGCCTGGTTTGATGCTCGAGTGCTCCCATTGTATTCAATGGGGCTCGGGTGCTCGGCCGAGCACTCGAGCAGCAGGGGGTGCTCGGTCAGAGCACCCGAGCACCCGAGCATCACGGTGCTCGCTCATCACTAGTAGTCAGCCAAAGCCTGGATCGGTACACAGGTGCAGAACAGGAGCAAGGTCAGACGGAAACCGGATCAACACGGAACAGGAGCACAGAATAACATAAGGTCAGGAACACCATGAAAGGGCAACGGCCTAGTGACAGGAGGGCGTATATAAAGGCTAACCCTGGGAGGGGCTAGCCAGCTAGCGCCAATAAGACACAGCCAAACACAAACCCGGAAGTAAGAATGTTGCACATAGAATCACGGGCACCGTGATAGTACCCCCCTCTCAAAGACCCCCCCCTCCTGCCTTGAGGGGGTTTGGGTTTGCTATGAAACTTGGCATGGAATCTGCCCAACAGAATAGGAGCATGAATATCAGAGTGGTTAACCCATGAATGTTCCTCTGGACCATAACCCTTCCAATGCACCAAGTATTGGATCTGGCCATGGAATCTACGTGAGTCCAGAACACTCTGCACTTCATATTCATCATGATCCTGTATGCGCACAGGACCAGGAACAGCAGGAGTGGTAGTGTTGCGGTTGCACACCAATGGCTTAAGGAGTGACACATGGAACACATTGTGTATTCTCATGGAAGCCGGTAATTCCAACGCATAGGAGACAGGGTTAACTCAATGGAGCACCCGGAACGGACCCACAAACCGGGGAGCAAACTTGCAACCTGAGATTCTTAGAGGATAACCAGACCCGGTCCCCCACCTGGGATACAGGAGCCAGCAGACGTCTGTTATTGGCATGCCGCTGGGCACGTGCAAAAGACTCATGTAGGGTATTCTGGACCTGTGCCCATGTGGAGCAGATCTGCCTAATATGCTCATCCAGAGCCGGAATCTGCTGTGCCTGAAAGTTATCTGGGAGCAAGTATGGTTAAAACCCATAATTGATCAGGAAGGGTGAGCTCCCAGACGTGCTGCACACCACACAGTTCCTGGCAACAAGTCAGCCCAATTGTTGTGATGATTGGAAATGAAACAACGCAAGAACTGCTCCAATCCCTGATTCACACGCTCAGCGGCCCCATTAGTTTGGGGATAATAAGCCGAGGAAAATGACAACTGAATCCCCATCTGTTCACAAAAGGCCCTCCAGAATCTCAAGACGAATTGACTCCCACAATCCGAGACCAGCACCTTGGGTACCTGGTGGAGTCGGAATACCTCTCTGGCAAATACAATTGCCAGTTCCTTAGCAGATGGCAAGACAGGGAGAGGCACAAAATGAGCCATTTTAGAGAACCTATCAACTATCATTAGGATTACAGTAAACCCTCTGGAGTCCGGCAGTTCTTCCAAGAAATCAATAGATACGTGTGACCAAGGCCGGTCCCCATTAGGAACAGTCTGTAAGAGACCCATGGGAAGATGTCTGGGAACCTTGGAATGGGCACAAGTGGCACAGGCTGCTGTAAATGCCGCACAGTCATCCCTCATGCCAGGCCACCAAAACATACGGGACAATGACCAAATCAATTGATTCTTCCCAACATGACCAGCCGCCCGGGAGGAATGGTAGGTATCCATAAGTTTGGCCCAAAAAGGCTCGGCCACAAAGCACTTGCCCACAGGTTTCTCTGGAGGACCATTGGCCTGGGATGCCAAGATCTCTTCCCCTAAGTGAGACGTGATACTGGTTCGTAGGGTGGCAAGTATACAGTTCGGAGGGATGATAGGTACAGGAATAGAGTCAGCTTCAGGATCTGAGCCAAAGTGTCTGGATAAGGCATCGGCACGTACATTCTTAGTACCAGGCAAGTAAGAGACAATGAAATTGAAACGAGACAAAAATAGCACCCATCTCGCTTGCCTCGGGGAAAGCCTTTTAGCCTCAGAGAGATGCATGAGGATTTTATGATCAGTCAGGATCAAAATAGGTACCTTAGTGCCCTCCAACAAATGTCGCCATTCACGTAAGGCCAGAATAATCGCTAGGAGTTCCCTGTCTCCAATGTCCTAAAGACTCTGTGCTTTGGTCAACTTCCTTGAAAAGAACCCACATGGTCTCAAAGTGTTATCCGGACCTGGTTTTTGGCCCAAGACTGCCCCGACTCCAGTCTCAGAAGCATCCACCTCTAAAGTAACTGGCAACCCAGGAATAGGATGCGACAGAACTGGAGCAGTAGAAACCTTAATTGGCTCTGGGGACGATTCTGAGCCAGAGGCACCCTTGTGGGTCATATCGGTGAGTGGTTTGACAATACTGGAATAGTAGAGAATAAATTTACTATAATAATTCGCAAATCCTAGAAATCGCTGTAAGGGTTTGAGGCCAGTGGGCCGCGGCCACTGTTGTACAGCTGCAAGCTTGTCCTTATACATAGCGAAACCCTCTTTAGAGATCACATACCCCAAAAAGGCCACACTGGACCTATGGAACTCGCACTTCTCGAGTTTGCAATACAGCTTGTTCTCCCTTAATTTCTGCAAGACCACAGAGACATGGCCACGGTGAGTCTCGCGAATCCTAGAAATCTCTGTAAGGGTTTGAGGCCAGTGGGCCGCGGCCACTGTTGTACAGCTGCAAGCTTGTCCTTATTCATAGCGAAACCCTCTTTAGAGATCACATACCCCAAAAAAGCCACACTGGACCTATGGAACTCGCACTTCTCGAGTTTGCAGTACAGCTTGTTCTCCCTTAATTTCTGCAAGACCGCAGAGACATGGCCACGGTGAGTCTCCAGGTCAGGAGAGTAAATCAAAATGTCGTCTAGGTACACGACCACAGAGGATTGTAAAAAATCACGTAGGACATCATTAATCAATTCTTGAAACACTGCCGGGGCATTGCACAGACCAAATGGCATAACTAAATACTCGTAATGCCCCGTACGAGTGTTGAAAGCTGTTTTCCACTCATCACTGTTCTTAAACTAAATTATATGTCGCCCTCAGGTCCAGTTTAGTAAAAATGGAAGCGCCCTTTAAACGATCAAACAATTCGGTGATGAGTGGAATGGGATAGGCGTTCTTTATCATTATTTTGTTAATCAAAAATCAATACAAATAGTCAGCCAAAGCCTGGGTCGGTACAAAGAGAGCGGTAGTCAGCCAAAGCCTGGATCGGTACACAGGAGCAGAACAGGAGCAAGGTCAGATGGAAACCAGATCAACATGGAACAGGAGCACAGAATAACATAAGGTCAGGAACACCACGGAAGGGCACCGGCCTAGTGACAGGAGGGCATATATAAAGGCTAGCGCTGGGAGGGGCTAGCCAGCTAGTGCCAATAAGAGAGAACCAAACACAAACCCGGAAGTAAGAATGTTGCACATAGAATCACGGGCACCGTGATAAAGGGGCAGGAGGGGGATACTTTATCATTCAGTTACTCTTGAACTACAACTCTGACAGTATTGAAATAACACTCTCCATGGCCCAAATATTATGAAGATTAATTGGAGCTGCTTTTATTTTGAAACATTGCTATCCCTTTAAGTCCTACAAATCATTCTCTACAAAATACTGTATCCTGCCAAGTATCAGTCTGCCCCAATCACATCTTATGTCAGGGCGGTCCCACTCTCTGTCACTTTGGCCCCGATCCCAGTCAATTTATGTCATTTATGGGAAATGCATATTATACCTTTGCACACCACGCTGGTCTTTAAAGGGTTAATGACAAATTGTAGGGCTTGGTACCTAAACAAAGAATTATTGTAATGTACATGATGCTTAATGTGGGCCTGTCACCTTAACACAAGTTTAGTTTGTTTCACACCTAATGAAATCTGCCTAAATGTTGTTCTAGTCATTTTTCTGTAAAATAATTGGTTTTGGAGAAATTAAACTTTATATTTTGGTGGCATAAAGGCAATTTATGGTAATTCCCTGCAGATTATGCCAATTATCTTTGTTCAAGGATATACCAATCATTCACTGTGCAATCAGAAATTAATCCAGTGTGGGCCCTGCCTAGATTCACTCATAGCACAGTGTGTGATATTATTGTCATAGCACATTAACTAATTAGCATAAACTGCCACACTGTGCCAACAACAAATAAAGATTAATTTCACAAAAATACTTAGAATACAAAATAGTGATTAGCTCAGCACATAGAGGCAGTTCTTAATACTCTTTAAATTTATCATCATTTTTCTGAGTTGACAGATATGGTTTAAATGAATGAGCCTTTTTAATTTTAGATGATAGTATGCCTTTAAAACATATATTTTAGTAGCAACTCTTTTTTTTGTGCCATGAAAGTGATGATATTCCAGGTCTTTCAGTATCACTGAGGTAAGGAATTTTGAATGTTGATATATGATACACAGATGAGTTAAGTAATGTGAAAGTCTAACAAGCCAAGGCTGGCAAATCATCACAAAGTAGACTGAGTTGACTGGAAGTTTTATGGGCCATAAAACTATCTGAATTTCCTAGAGGAACTTGTTAAATCAACATTATCTCATTGCTGGCCTTCTGAGAAACAAACCGGTTAAGAGATGAAATACTTAGTTCGCTGTCTCCAATGGACTGATTTAGAGAATACGGAAAATATTTCTTACTTGATCTAGAAGCAAAAAAGACTTGAGCGCACAGTCCATTTGCATGCCATATTAAAATCTGAGTAATCAATGAAAAGCAACTTGTGCAAATACATCAGTTCCTTTAGAATAGTATGAGTGGTGTAGAAGTCAGACAAGAGGACCCAGATGTGCCCTCTGAACTGCTCGTTGTCCTGTCTTTTGATAAGGTTAGAGTTGACATCTCCATACAATTACTGCATGTCTCTTGTGATCAGATTGGAGACTAGTAATGTAGTGATAAAATTGGAAATGGACACTTATGTGGCTTAAAGAATAATACCAAAGCCTAATAATCAACCTCCACTTATCCTACTCTAAGATAAAAGTCTTAATAGCCATGATGAATCAAATTGGTTCACTTCAATTAATCTTAAACCCTTTGAGTGCCAGAGGGGGTGCAATATATTTCTTCACAATGCATTGTTTGCTCTCTGGTTGCTGGATACCAGGTTCATGGGAGAGGATGTGATTCTTTGTTGCCAGATTACAGGGCCCTATGTTCTTCCACCAAAGCCTTCCTTCCACTCTACGAAGTATTCAGTGGCAAGAGATCAGAGTCCTTGAGTGTTGCAACAAAGAATAATATCTGCCTCCATGGTTATGATATCCATTACTAATTAAATATTAATTAACTAGTTTTAAACCCTGTGTACACGGGCCAACATTGGCGGCGTGGCAGTCATGTGCAGTACTGACTGCCGGAACATGCCGCGGCTGATACGGAGCGGGGCACTCTGAATTCAGACTCTGGTCTTCTCTGGGCACCTTCCATCCTAGGAAGGTGCACAGAGAGAACTCTGGTCTGAATTTGGAGCACCCCACTCCGTATCATCCTCGGCACGGGCAGTCTCTAGTGCGCTTGACTGCAGCACGCACAGCCATCTCTACTGAGCATGACGGCTTCTTACAAACATCCTAGCGAATTATAATATAGAATAGTGTCCATTAGGATTTACTGTCCAGACTAAGATAAATTGGGGTTGATAATTCATAGGTTTTGGAGTTCCTTTAATTGAGTAAATAGTTTATTGATAATGTGGGTATGAGGTTTTAATGTTTTGGTCTGGTAATGACTTTTTTCTTTTCCCCTACAGAAATGTGAGAGGTGTTACAACCCAATAAAGTGATTGTCAATGTTAAAGTAGCACAAGATCATCCAAGTGCTGTCTTCAAGGCCCCAGCCAGGTTCCAATTCAAGAAGCAAGTAAGAAAGTAAGAAAAGTACCTCTGATAGGATGAACAACATCAAACACTATTGGGTAAAACTTCATCCTGTATTATAGTGTCTTTAAAAACAATGATACATCTATGAACTCAGTACAATAGAGGCATCCTAAGGATTCATGCACACTACATTTTACCATTTAAATAAACATATAACTACAAAAGGAGTCATAGTAATGTACTTGAAGGAGTTTATCATATACTTTATATTCCCCATCTCAAAAAAAATTAAATATAGGAATGCCCTGCCTTACATTTAATATGACATCCCAAACTCAGAATTTAACCTGTTTGGAATCCTGATTACTGTCAAACTTGAGATTATGTTCCTTTTTGAACCTGTTCTCTTTCCCTCTTGAGAGACATACTCTTAGCCTCTCAATGGTTAATGCACCTTTATAGAGCTACCTCCCCACTCAGCCCTTGCCTGATTATTGAGCTTTGTTGCGCCTTTTGTGGTATTTTGACTTTGGCTTTTGTTCCCGACTGACTTCTGGTTCTGATTTCCTGTCTCATCCCTGACATTGGCTACTCTTCCTCTGTGGTTCCTGACACTCTTGTAAACCTTTGTCTGCCTCTTTGACTTTGTTTGTGGTTCTACTCTGATGTCCCTGATGCCCCTGGTACCTTGGCTTTTAATCCATCCCGTTCCTTCAGTTATCGGTTCAGGCATTCTCTGGGGCCCTGAGACTGAGAAGGCCTCACCTCAAGCTTCTAACAGAAATTAACCAATTTAATAATTTGGTCAGATGGTCAGTGAGGCGTGAGCCAGTCCTGGGTGCAAAACATGTAAATGTGTATGATGTCCCCCATAACAGGAAGATTACAACTAAATTTAAGGATTCTAAATGTAAACTTATATTTGGGGGGCCTCTAGTCACAATTCAGATAGGGACCTCCATGCCTATATTGGAGATGTTGTTAGTAGACACAAAAATCAGCTTTCAAGCAATGGGGCATGAGCCATTTGTCTATGAGCTGCTGCCGTTTGCTTAATATACCAACAGTTTTATGGAATTATCTCTCAAAGCTCTGCGTGCATAAAGTGGCATGCTGAAAATATGTGCTACCTTGAAGCTGTTTTTTACTACTACTGGTATCAGAGGCAACATTGGAGATGTCCTGCTGCTGCCCATTTATGGTAAAGGTACTCAATGAGCATTGGCAGTCATTTAGCATGTACTCTGACCACCTCCTGTTCACCTATGTGTGGTCAGTTGAACTTTCTTATCCTATAATGGTTCCAGCCCTTTCCCTACCACACTAAACACCTGCTTATATAACTCTGGCACAGCTGAACAATAATTGCAGGTTGATATATGCCAGTGGGGTGCAACGCAAGAAAACAGTTCTTTAAAACCTCTGTTTTCAAGAAAAAGATAAGGAAGCAGCTCAATCTCCAACATTTGGCAAATTTTCCATTCCACAGGTGTCAAAAAGGCAAAAACATTATCCAAAAGTGCATCTCTGTTTTCAAGAATAAAATAAGGTAGCATCTAAATCTCGACTATTTGGCAAATGTTCCATTCCACAGGTGTCAAAAAATAATCCAAAAGTACATCTATGGAATGGCAAATGTGCCAAAATGTTAGCACTTGACATGCTGTCCTATTTTTTTAAAGACCTGTTATCATGTGTTGCACCCCAAGCTGCAGTTATTTCTCAAGGCTAGCTGTGCCAGCATTTTAAATACAGATGGTTAGTGTGGTGAACAAAGAGCTAGAAGCATTATGTGGCAATAAAAATTCCACCGACTAGAAATATGTGGAAAAGTGGCCAGAATGCATACTATATGACTATTATTGCACAGTGGGTATACTTTCCAGCAGTGGGCAGGAGCAGCATGCAGCATGAGGTTATCACTATGTTGTTTCTGACTCTGTAATAGTAGTAAAGGACAGCTGCAGGGTGGCCCATTATATAGGTGTGCCATTTTATGCATGCATAACTTTTGAGAGAGACAGACATGCAAAGCTTTTAATGTACTGAAGAAACTTTAAAAGGTCATAGACAAAATGCTCCTTGAATGCTGGCTATGTGTTTACCTACAATGGCTCCAATATTAGCTGCCTTGGGAATAGCAGATATAGTGCATATACCTTTGCTCATGTTTTAAATGTAATTATTACTCAATTTCTCTCACAATCCAACACGTTCAAAGAAATGCAAAATCTGTGCCATTTTAGTCTGTCATACAGCTTTTGTAATGCATTATATTCCATTCAAATGAATAACCATCTGCCCCATCACCAGCATAAAATAGAGGTCCCTAAAAGGTGGTATTCAACTTGTACATGATGGAGTATTTGTATGAGCAGAAAAAGTCCATTTGTGAGCATACAATGGATTACCGGAAGTCTCTGGAGGAGGCTACATTGCCACCTAGTCAGTGTTAGTTAATGCAAGACTTGTGTGAGCTGCTGAAGCCTTTGAGGTGGCCACATTGCTGATCAGTCATGTAGGTACAGGAAACAATGAGAGACTTGCACTAATATATTTATTACAGAAAAAATGGAGAGCATGCCAGATGATTCTTACAATAACAGCAACACGGGCATGAGTCAGCCTGTGAATTACATCTTTGCATTCTTTAAGCAGGATCATGGCATGAAAACTATTAAAAGCAGTGAGAAAAGAATTCTTACTACAGTGCTGGTTCCCTGCTTTAACCCATTTTTGTGCCAGGGAGATATCCAATGCATTGCAATGTAATATGTTTTATACTTCTCTGTCACTAGAAGAGTTAAACACATTTCTGAATTTGTGACAAGGAATGAGCAGCAACAATCTGAGGAAATTAATTCTGTAAAATCTTATGAAGAAAATCTAATAGATTGATTGGAAGATTGAATTGTATTGTATAGGATGGCAGACAGAAATGCAGGGGCAAGCAGACTACTAGAAAGCATAGTGAGAAAAATAAACAGAATGAACACCTGAACACCAGCAGCAACATCACGCCAACTTGTAGAAAATGTGACATCATCACAGGAAGCAATTCTTGTGTCTTGTGGCAGCAGTCCAAAATCTGAGGTGGTGATGGTGGCACTGGCACATTTCTGTGGGACTTGCTTCCACAATATGGATTGGTAACTGATGCATGTGAACTCCAAAAGTGGCCCCACTGCATGTGAGATGATTACAGATTAACTGTTCTATACCAAAATAATGACTCACTTGAGTATTCTCAGACCAAACAGTGTGGGGCCATAACTGGGTTATACTGCATAGGTAACCATTTGTTTCCCACCAATCAGTTAGAGTTTCAGTACAGCTGTCTATATTGTTAATTACTGTAGAACCCATCTACCCAGTAGCAGTGTTTGCAGACTTTCTTTAAAAAAAAAAAAAATTAATCATTTTCTTATACCATATGACTATCATGTAGCAGAAGTGGAAGAAAAACACAAGACAGAAAAGCATATGGCACATGTAGAAATCGCTGGAAGAAGGGGTGTACAGCTGCCATGGTTGCCACCATCTATAACAGTTTGGACCAGTGCTAAGAACACTGATAAATTATTGACAAATAATAATGTGTGGTTATATTGGAATCATATATCACACTGATTACTCAATATAATGTGTCTAGCATTCATTCATACTCATCACCATCTTCATCATTATACATTATTTACCACCACTACCATCACCATTCACCTTTTTTTGTATTATCTTTTTTGTTGCTCAATTATGTTGAGATCCTAATTTCATATATCACTGATTATGTTTATGAATACAATTTTCAAATGACACTACTAGAGTAATAGTGTTAGGATTTTTGATACAGATAGCAAAATAGGCTAGTCACACTCACATAACATGCACAGCTGGTATGCCATTCCAGAAATTATAAACAGGCCTAAAGCAGCAAAAGGACAGGTGTACTGTGGCGTAATAACTGACCAAACAAGCCTTTTTTTAAAACTGTGATTTTTTTTAAATCAAGTATTTGCCCTTTTTAACTTAAGATAAATGTTTACAGATGAGTAAGCCACTACAGCAAGTAAACCATTCCGAGAACTATAACAGTGGCTTTGGTTAGCCTTTGCAAAAATAATTCTGAACGCAGGTAAAAACTTTAAAGAAATTAGCAGTGCAGAAAGCCTTGAGCATTTTTGTAGCAGGCCTACATGAATGCAAGCCTTGAAAAAATGTATTGCATTCTTACCACAAGGCAAGCTTTGAAAAATTTTTTTGCATCCTCTATGGCCAGGTAAGCCACCACCAGGAACAATATATACCACCCACCAATGACATTATGGTGTTTTCTAACCGCTATGCTTTCTGAGTACCAGATGTCACAACACAGGATAAGGCTGGTGTATTTTTCACCATGTTCATGGGTAGTAGTATGGGTAGCACAGTGAGAGTGGGACTGAGTTCGTCATCACCACAGACTATGGTGGTAGAACCAGCACCAGCAGTGACATGGGTCAGGTGGTATTGTTTCCTTCCTACTAGCTCTAGTGCTGCTGAGGGAGAAGCAGAGCAACAAGCCACCAAAATTTGAATTATGGGTGTTAGATCCTTTTTTCTTGGGGGCAGGCAGAAACTGCCTTGTACGCCCCCAGTGTGTTTGATTGACACTTCCAGTGGATCATTCATTACCAATCAATAAAAATAATTAAACCTCTCTGAAATGATCTTGGAGTATTCTGCAGGGTGGTTATTGTACAAATGCTTTGCTATATCTTGCATCCTTCTGACCCCTATAACACTGCCATAAGTGGTCATTGTACCACAAAATGCATGACGTGTGGTAATATATTGCCAGATTCAGACATGTGCAGATTCACTGTCTTCTCAAGGTACTACATAGTAGCATTGTAAATTAGGTTGAAAAAAGACACAAGTATATCAAGTTCAACCTCTGCCTCATGACCAAGAGCTTTCCTGCTGCCAAATAAGTTAGTATTTATCAGACCTTCCTGTTTTGCTTACTAATAGACAGTATAACCCTGTATGTTTCCTTTTGAAAGAAATGCATCTAATCTCTTAAATGTATCCATTGTATCTGCCATAACCACATCATTGGGCAAGGAATTATATAATTTAACAGACCTCACTGTAAAAAACCCTTTCCTCTTATGAAGTAGAAATCTCCTTCCCTCTAATATCAAAGGGTGGCCCCTGGTTATTTGAGAGCTCACCAGAGAGATCCTTGTATTGACCTCTCATATACTTGTACATTGTGATAAGATCTCCTCTTAGACATTTTTTCTCTAGAGTATATAAACAAGTTTGTCTAGTAGTTCTGCATATGTCAAGTTCTCTATTGCTTTAATTAATTTTGTTGCTTTTCGCTGTACTCTCTACAGCTCCAGAATATCTTTTTTTAGAACTGGTACTCAAAATTGGCTTGCACATTCGAGGTGAGGTCTTACCAACGATTTGTACAATGGCAAAATTATGTTATCCACTCTGGCTTCAATACCCTTTTAATGCAAGACAAGACTTTGCTTTTGCTTCTGCTATTTAACACTGGTCACTGTTTACAAGTTTGTAATTTACAAAGATACCCAGGTCTTTCTCTATCAACGAGTTTCCTAAAATGATTCCATTAAGTACATAAGTAGCACTGGGATTTTTTCTTCCCAAATGCTTTACTTCACACTTTCCCACATTAAACTTCATATTCCATTTGTTTGTCTGATCTGCCATTTTATATAAATCCCTCTCTAGAGAACAAATATCCTGTTCTGAATTTATTACCCTGCATAATCCAATTTGTCATTGGCAAATATAAATATTTTGCTTTCTATATCTATTTCCAGGTAATTTATAAACATGTTAAAAAGCAGTGGGCAAAGAACTGAACCCTGAGGTACTACACTCTCAATTTTAACTGTATTGGAGAATTGTCTTTTTACAACCATACATTGTGCCCTATCCTTCAACCAGTTTCCTTATTTGATAACACAGCTTCCCATGTGGCACTGTAGCAAATGCCTTCACAGAATCTAAATATACTACATCAACTGCCTGACCATTATCTAGGTTACTACTTCTTCTGAAAAGATTAGTTTGGCATGATCTATTCCTCATAAATCCATGATGATTCCTGCTAATAATCTTATTTTTTGTGGTGTAATCCTAAATATAATCCATTATTATCCCTTCTAGCAGTTTTCTCACTACAGAGGTCAAACTTACCGGTCTATAATTCCCAGGATTTGTTTTAGTTCCCTTTTTAAATAGAGGTACTACATTGGCTTTACAGCAATCTTGTGGCACTGAGCCTGTGGTGAGAGAATCTTTGCAAGTACAACAATATCTGGTGCTGTTGGTGGGATATGAGTGGTGGGGGATATGGTGGTGGTAGTGGTGATGGGAGCAACACTGTGGTAGTGGCAATATCTGCTGCTGCTGATCCCTGAGGCTTCTCAGTTGGTCTCTCAGTTACAGGGGATGTGTTTGTGATGGTAGCAGCCCTGCCTTTTGCTCTTGGTCTCTGCTGTCTCTCAGTCACAGGGATGTGGTGTCTGTGGTAGCTAGCAGCACTGTCTGTTGCTAATGGGCTCTGAAGTCTCTCAGTCACAGGGAATGTGGTAAGGGTGGTAGCAGCATTATATGGCGGCCTCTAGGCTAACCATTGCTACTACTAGGAGTGCTGTTGCTGATACTAGATTTCTCCACATCATCATCAACATTTCTCCTCTTACTAATTTGTTTCCATTTACGCAGATTACAGAAAACAATAGTAGCATCATGTGTACTGGTGGTACTTTATAATTCACTCACTAGGTATCCTGTTGAAAGGTCACCTTCTATTTGGGGTCCATCAAAATGCGGTGTTAAAAATGTCACGTGAATGAAAAGAATCATAAGATTAACATTCTGATGTCGCACTCTTAAAGGGTGACATTTCAATAGGATACCTCTATAGAATAACAGATAATGTTAAGTAAATGTAAAGTTGTACCATCTGTGCCTTAACCCTTTGAGTGCCAGAGAGGTCCACAATGCATTGCATAGCAATGTGTTGCAGACCCCTCTGCACTCAAAGGTTAAATGTAAAATTGTACCTCTTCCATCTGTGCCGTCCTGATGGTACCTGAACAAAATCTGCTCATAACAGCCCACCACTAACTATATGCAATCTACCATCTCGCTATTTTGGGGGTGATACTGAGATGCGGTGGCAGATTCCCATTCGTGTGCTTGGCTGTGTGACTAAGTGAGGTTATGGTCTAATTACCAGTTTAATATTCAATTTACGTACTGAAACTCGGTAAAACTGCTCATTCAATGCAAACAGACAGACAAAAGAGGGTTCACCTTATGGGGCAGTATATCCTGGACAACAACACAGAGGACCTTCCAAAAACAACCCCTATGTCAGGGTACTCACATTTATGAGTAGTCTGTCAAGTACTTATATGCAGGGCAGACACTTCAAGCTTGTGAAAGAAATTATAACGGCCACTTTCACTCGGGCTCTTTCCTTCTTGTGTACTCCAGCTGCTCTTAGATCATCCACAGCATTCCCTCTCACAGGTGCAGCGGTGGACCAAAAACATACAAAGGAAAAGAGTGCCAGTATAGAGCTTAGATACATGTATTCAAATGGAAGATATTGATACTCACAGTATAGCAAACAAAGAAAAAGAAAGATAAGATCAAAACATATGCATTCTCACTTCTTTAAATTTATTACAAAAAAACTAGAAACATGTAGTATTAAAATTAGCAATGGACTATGAAAATACACGCCCAGAGAACCGTACCTTCTGAGGAATAATCCCCATCCATATGAATAACATGACACTACAAACATAAAATACCCAAATCCAGTGGAATCCAAAAAAGGAAAATAAAGTATAGTAGCTGGGACCAATGCTACAAAAATACTAATTGTATGCATACAGAGAAAATCTCCTGGAAATAATGATTGTATTACTATCCATTGTATGCATAAAGTACTTCAACCTTAAGGATCCATTGGTAACTGTATGACTATATGAGCAGTCAATGTGTACAATTGTGGTGTTGCTGATATTTGTTCATCTCAACTTATCACCAGCCGTCAACATAAGCACTCAATATAGAAGCTGGATTAGTGCAAGCAAATAACAGGTTATTATTACACAGTTCCCAAAAGCAGTCTTGATGTTAATTCAGACTTGCAGGCAGCCGTTCACTTAGCCAGGCAAGTTAATGCAAGCATATAGAGAGTCGATGTTCCATAGTTCTCCTACCAAGATCTCACATATACATTTCCATCGCCCTTACATATGCAGACATAGATACACAGACTTTAAACTTTGGCAAGACAGCACCTAAAACACAGCAACAATCTCACCGTTCTGCTGCTGTTTTATTTCCTGTCCTGTGCCGTCAAAGATGTAATGCCTTAATATGCAATCGTGTTCGTTCAGCTGATATGCACTCTGGGCAAATGGATTGGATCTCGGAGCTCACTCTCCTTCTCCCAAGCTTAGCCACCTTGAGAAAGCCCAACACTGGTGGGCGAAACACGTTGGAGAGCAACCCAGTGTCGTAGCCTTGGATTTGTGATGTGAGGGAACTGTGTGCCTTTTGTGGTGTTATGAAGCAACCACAATCATTATGTGCTAAGCTTGGGAGAAGGAGAGTGAGCTCCTCGGGGTTTAAATTCTTTTGAGTGCTCATCAATAAATCTTTTGTACTCACAGTATAGATATCACCGGTGTTCTTTCCCCACCGGTGTTTCAAAGAGCTTGCAGGGATATTTGCTTGTGCCTGCTCAGGCGCCCAGGATACTCTCCAATGGGTGCTTAGGCTGTATATAGACACAATTCAACGAGTTGAAAGTATCAAAATTTATTTATTTTAAAAACAAATAAATACGGACAATTATATGTCACTTAATATAGAATAAAAATAAAATCATCAAATGAACATTCTACACAAGTGTTTACAAAGCGTTTCGTGGCAACATATACAACACCACTTTATCAAGTATCTATTTTTTGTGAAAATGAACTCTAAAGCAAAAAAACTCACTGTTTTTACCTCCTTATATACTATTACTTGACTATTGGCATCAACTGGGCATTCTCAAATTGCACTAATAACCCAATCAATGTTGCTGCTAACCCTTTAAATCCTTTAGACTCGAAGGATCATCTGTGAACTGTAAATTAATATTACTACTGACCCTGATTACTGACATTTATGATTCTATAATGCTATTTATTGTAAATGATCATTCTATCTTAAAAATGAAACGGTTAGTGGGAATATTTATTTATAATTTAATAGACTGAAAGGGTCAGTGGGAACATTTATTTGCAATTTATAGATTATCCTTTGGATCTTATAAATAGTTATTTGATCTAAAAAGACGGAAAGGATCAGTAGTAATAGTCATTTACAATTCCATACAAGACATAGGTATGAAATGGCAAAGTTCTTGCAAGAAATTCAGGTGCATTAGAGGAAAGGCAGAAATTTTAGGAATTTTCAATGCTGGGGAGTTTTTGAGGAAAATCCTGAGGAATTAGCGATGCATTACTTTGCAAAGCATTGCACAGCTCTTGTCCTGAAGGGGCTAAACAAATGACTGTTGCTTTCCTTCTTTTAAAAAATGAAAATTAAAGATGTCTGAACTTACAAGAAAAAGCATGTAAGAGTATGGTAATACTCTTCATCAAAATTTGGAGTAATTCTGGAGCAAACCAACTTCTGTACAGGAAAATAATAAAGAAAAGACCATGGGGTGTTCAGTCTAATCAGTGCTAGAGAGATCTCCAATGAATTGTAAAAAAGCAGTGCATTAAAGATTTGTTGAAATGTGTCCACTGTGCTGCAGTTTATTTCCCCTGAATTAATCCAGATTTGTTTTGAACATAAGGTCCTTGGTCAAAGGAGGATTAGGCTTCCCATTTCTCAGCAAAGCTCAGACCCCCTAGTAATGGGTGCTCTAACAAATATTGTCCCATCATTCTCATTACATAGTCAGACCATACAGGACCAAGATGGTTTCTGTCAATGAAACAGGCATTTCTGTAGGAGAAAGCAGAATTTAAGTAGGCAATGTATTTAATGCAATACATCCTGAGGAATTAGACACTCCAGTTGTATCTTTCACTTCCACTGTCCAACCTGTCCATGTTAACCTCCACCTCTTGAAGACAGTCCTAGTGAAACAGGGTTCATATGTCTGACATATGTAGCATCCAATTATTAACCAATCATTTACCATATGTGGAAGTGCTGGATTCATCCGAAGAATTGCTTACCAGCTGTGTGTTGAGGATTGTGAATGCTTGTCCTTGTGCATTAAAGGCTTATATTAGAGCAGATACACTTGTACAGCTGGGTGTATGCTGTCATTGTTCTGGTTTTTAAATTAATTTCAGGACCTTTAACTCTAATCATAGCTTTTCATTCTCAGACCCCCATGCAGCATTTTCTGTTTGTATCCATGACATACAACACAGAGAGTTCGATGTACCATGAAGAACTGGATAAATTCAAAGACAGATTAAGGCTCCACAGTGCCCTAGGAAAGGTATCAATTAGGGGCCCCACATTTCTTGACCCAGTGCTTCTGACATAGAGTGCTGTTAGTAGTTACTGGGATTGTGGCTCTTATTTAAGGGGGAGAAACTGGATGATTCTGATCTTTCTACAAAAAGCTGTCCATGGCAACACCAGCAGGTTGTTTCAGCCAGGGCCCCTCATATTGCTATGGGCCCTAGGCAGTAGCCTAGGTTGCCACACTGCATGATGCAGTTCTGAAAAATTCTGTACAAATCAGCTACACCATAGCGGATAAATAAAAGTTCCCATTTAATAAAATGGTAGAGAGGTCTCCAATTCATAGTGAAGTAATGCATTGAACACCTTTCTGGTAGAGATGAGTAAAACATCTGTGATTCAATTCTTGAATCAACTCAAATTTCAGATTTGTCTGAACTGATTGGAAATGGATTATATACGAGAGACGTATAAGAGGAGAGTGAGATGGGCAAGAGAGAGAGAGAAGTTGGGAGTGGGTCACTGGAGAATGCAGGAGATAGAGGGGACATGATTAATGTAGATCATGAGAGAGAGAGAGGAGGGAGCATGGACGATAGATGGGGAGGGACTGTGGAAAAATGTGTGAGATAGAAAGGGAGGGGTGGAGGGGAAGGGAAAATGAATGTAATGAGAAAATATTGAGAGTGAGAATGGGAAATACAGTGGGAGAGAAAAGGATAGGTGAAAGGATAATTGGGGGAGAGAGAGAAATGAAGAGCAGCAGCAGTTCTGACATCCTCCTAACTCACACGAGAATTTTTTGACACCTGCAAGTAAGTGAACACACTTTTATTTTCCAGACATCAAGTGATCACTTTTACTGCAATGAGCGTGGTTAAAACTGTAAACAAAATTGCATCTAGGGCCTTCTCACACAGGGAGACAGAAATGAGCCGTAGGTCTTGAGAGAGGGATTCTACATTGCAGGAGGCCACGCCAAGGCATTATCAACGCCTACACGGGCTGATGAGATGCTGACTAAAGCCATGCACCTCTGGCAGGTGAGGATGGAAATTCATACTAGAAAGTTGTTGCTCGTGGATGGTGTTGAAGGAACTTCTACAGGGGCATCAGGGGTATCTGTCGAGCCAATTATGTTGAAGGTATCCAAGGGGTTAAACCAAGAGAACCAATCAGGTTGGATATCTTCACATAAATAGATAAATGACAATATTAAATAATTTTGAGAACTTTGTACTATATTAGGTATTGACACTCTACTTCACAGTAAAGAATTGATTAAAATAATCAATCCCACATATTTGTGCAAAAATATATATAATTTATTAAAGTACAATATACTATATATATAAAAAGTGTAAGCAACAATGAAATAAATGAGTGACCAGCAATTACAATAGATATACAGTAACTCAAACCACAATTATCACCATTAGGATTACCAGCAATTAAAGGGTTAACAACACATAGGTATATTCAGAGGAATTAGATAACAATAATTGCACTCAGCAGCATAGAAAAGGATAACTGATCCTTACAATTAATAAAATACAGTTGGCAGCGGTGTATATGAATACCTTCTGCCCCAGAAAGTGTATAAACTATGCTAATTGAGGCTTAAGGTACACTGTTAGATGAATTAGTTTTAATATTAAACTAGGTCCTCTGACAATTCCCTTATACCATATATAATAATCAAAGTTAGAGACTAACTGGAATAGAATCCCAGATTTAAATCACTATAATTTAATTATCTACTGATTACAAATATTGCATACCTTCTGAATAAAACATATAAATTTCATTTAATACAGTCAATCAGAGAAAATGCCAAGAAAATACTTAGAATCAATCCAATAATACATGTCTAGACAGTATATTAAACTTCGTACAACATATATCACAATTATGACTATAGCAATATTATGTAAAACCTATAGGGTAACTCAAGGGTTAATCCACTTTTTAAGATAGGGTGCCCCACCCCAGGATAGCAGCTTCTTTTGTCTAGTGAAAGTTTAAAAGAAACTTTAACTTTACAAAAGTTAGGCCTAGTACACACACAAAGAAATCAAAAGAAACACCACAAATAAATAGACAAATAGGGGTTAAAGGGTTAATAAATGAATTCAAAGAATTCCCCAGATCAAATACTAGCTATATAATCTTTCCAGAAACACAATATTCTAGAAATAACAGAATTATATTAACTAATATATAAACCAAGCTATTTAACTATATTACCCTAAACTGGCAAAATATACCACATTACCAATAATAAATAAATGAATTCTGCTTCATTTCAGAATTTCTAGAGCTAATATAGCTTATTATAATTAATCCCAAATGGTTAGTCAGTCCAGTTAAGGACAAATTATAAGAAAAATGATGTTTCTTCAAATATAGAATAAATATATATTTGATTCTGAACTTTTGCAGAATTTAAATAAAGAAAAAATATAGTTACCAGTCCACTAAGTGTTTCTTTGTATCTCTCAGCTAGGTACACAGAGCAAGAATTGAAGAGTCAGGAACCAAGAGGAAAAAGCCAGCCAGACCGAGAGGAAAAAGCCCCTTTTCTCTCTAAACTTGCATTTATATAATATGAAACTCCTCTTATCAAAATCTGCTCTGATTGGTTAAAGGACCATCTCATTATACAGTGATGTCACCAGTAGTACCTAATTGGGTGCTTCTAATCCCTAATTTAGTTAGGAATGTGATTAACTCCTAGTAATGACACTATTTAAACTGTAGATGGCATCCTTATTCCACATTAAAATTTTACATATAATAATTTTTTATGTCATCAGTGATGTATGTAAGAGGTCATTAAACGTCATATAAATATGCCATCCTCTCAGACGTTCTCATAGGGGAGTATCACTCTGTTTTAGACTTTGAGATTTTCTCATAAGATAATAATACTATCAATCACCATAAAACTCACTTAGGTATTTCCCCCTCCCTTGAGGAAGAAAAGCCCATTCTCTCTGTTATATGAGATCATTTACACACATCTTAAAACAGAATTTCAGAGAATTAGGTTTAAAAGAAAAATTAACCATTTCCTCCCCATCATGGCAATGTCTCTGACATATCCCAGGAGATGGCATTGACCTTGTTATGGTTAGTTTTGGTCATCATTTGGAGTGGCAGGGGAAATGCTGTTTGGTGGCCTTAAGCAGTTGCTAAATTAATTGTGGCAAAAGGTTTCACTATCCTGGATGAGAGGGCTAAGAGTCTTGGGCAGCTCTTATGGGTATTGGGATGTCGGAGTGAAAAAGTCTCTTGCCCCTTAAATTGAAGCTGGGTCAGTCAGGACATAAAATCCCTCATGTGGGCCAAGTTGCTCATTTATATATATATTGGTTGTTACTTCTCAGTTGTCAGTAGTCAGCTGAGATGATTGGCTGGTATTCCCCAAGGGTCAATAGGTCAGTCATTGTAAGGGCAGTGAATGCTCTGGTATGAGTCTTTCCTGTAGGACCTGGAGCTACCAAGTACAATTGAGAAGAACACTGTTGAGTGTTCCTACAGAACAGTGGCAGATGTAGTTTTGCTGTGGCTGTTAGTTGAAATGAAGGTGACGTCCATGAGGATGGCAGGACATGGTAGAATTCCACCTAGTGCATAACATCTCTGCTATTTTGCTACCCTCTAAACTTGTAGCTTTCCAGCTTTTGATGGCTTTCAAATCCCATTATCCTCAGTCTACCATTGGCTAGCTACTGATCATTTAAATTCTAGGCCATCAACAAATGAGAAGCAAAAAGGCTCAACTTTCAGATATTTGGGGATGTATGAATATGAATATGCACTAAACCAGACTCTAGATTAGATAGCCTAAAATTCTTCTCTCAACACCACTTGAGCCAGGGAGTAGGGATGGATGAAGCTTTTTGCCTCAAAAGTGAAACAGGAAACAAATGGGACTTCCTGTTGAGTGGGAAAATTTTCACGAAAAGAGGTAATTTTTCCCTTTTTCCTGCCTAGCTTCCTGCATTGAAATGAATGAGAAGACTGAATTTCTCCCCATCACGTGGTAAGTTTCCCTTCTTTCCCTGCAGGAATAGTATAAAAAGGATATCAGATTCCCACAACATGCCATTATGTGTTTGTTAGCAAGACAGAAAGCAGCACATTTTTAAGCTAGAGAACACAGGCTAACAAAGTGTAGTTGAAGTTTAATTTAGCGAGTCTCGTAGGCAGGAAATCTGTTCTCTGTGCTTGGACAGCCTGGGTGCACTCTGTGGGACTGAATGGGAGAAAGGAGGTTGACCCCAAATACCCCAAAATTCTGTGATGACTGACTGGAAAGGCAAAGGCAGCCATGATCCAAGTTCCTTCCTGATCTGGCTGTTATCTCTGTGCTAGGGGAGTCTGGGGGTGTGAGAATGGAGCAAAGGAGAATGACACCAAATACCCCAAAATTATTTCTGACTGACTGGGAAGTCACAGGCATACATGATCCAAGTTCCTTCCTGATCTGACTTTTATCTCTGAGCAAGGGGTGTCAGGGTGTTAGAAGGGAGCGAAGGAGAATTAACCCCAAATATCTCAAAATTCTGTGTGAAGACACAGGCAGCTGTGTTCCAAGTTTATTCCTGATCTGGCTGTTATCTCTGTTCTAGGGGAGTCTGGGGAAAGAAGCAGTTAAACAGGATGTGTGTATTTTGTTGATTATTGATAGTGATAGGGATAGAAGGGACCGTTAAACAAAAAAAAATGGTTAAAGAGACAGGGATCCTATGTGAGCTGTGACTGTGGCACACTGATATTAGATGAGATAGAGTAATTTGTAAAGGGAAACACATCATACACACAATCAGTTCTATTGTATATTTCACTGTGAAAACACACACAGTAGTTGACTAATGACCAGCAAACACTCAAGAGGGAGGATGATAAGAGTAGGAGCAATGTAGGGACATGTGAGTAAACTGGTAGTCCAAAAACTGACCGCAGCCATGGTTGCTACAGTGTATACAATAAATGATGGTGATCAAGTCCCACCAGACGTTCCACAACCTCCAGCATCAGTACTATTAAAAAAACATCTAAAAACAAAGAAGATGACAATGAGTTGCATTTTAGTGTTGATGGCATAGAGAAAGAAGGTATAACAGTTCAACCAACAGCTGCATCTGACAGTAAGACAAATAAGCACAAAAACCCCTGTCCTGAAAGTAGTAGCGAACATTGTGAAAATCCTTCTAAGCGAAAAAGTAAAAAGAAATTGTTTGAGACCTGTAAAAGCCTAAATGAATATAAACATAGTGGGGAAGAAGTTGCTGGTGACACTGAAGATGACCTAATTACTGATAATGATGATGTAGATCAAGAATATATCACTCTGACATTCTCCTCTTCTTCAGATACAGATGAAGTGAGAGTAAGAGAAATGATGACATGGCCAGAAAGTCAGCTGAATGGCAAAGGCTCAATCTTCCACCACTGAAAAAGAACACTGTGCCTGTTTATAAACTGTTTAAGAAAACAATGGAAAGTCTGACCCTGGACCTGCAAAGATTCAGATTCATCCTGTCAGTCATCATCAGTATCATCACCACTTCCAAGTCCAAGCCCCACTTAGCCACACACACTAGTGTTTGGTAACCAGCAACAACACAGCTTATCAACACCCACAACCCTACCTATGATGAGTGCCTCTGCTGCTGTTGGAAGTACAGCACCTTTGACACCTAGTAGTAGTAGTAGTACCATTCAGCAACATCTAACCCCTGTAGTTGTAGCAGCCCTTCATTAACCCTGCAGTCTATGAAGTCCACACAGTATGGAGATACTTCACTCATGATATAAAAGCTAAGTATGTTGCTATCTGGTGTATGTGTAAAAGGCACGTGAGCATGGGGGAAGCAGGATCATACTAGGCACATCCTCACTGAGATCCCACCTGAAGTAAAACCATAGGTCTGATTGTACCTGATTGGGAGACAGACCATCAACATGTCAGAGGTGCTATAACTTGTAGAAGCAGCAGAAGCCCTCATAAAAATTCATGGGGCTCTGGGGCACATGATAGAAGTGATAATTGATGTGTCAGCGAGTTTGCAAGATTTCCTTCTCCTGCTGAAAATGACTATTACTCTGAGTTTATTTTTGTAAATGACAAGAGTTATAGATTACTCACACATACTGCAGCCACCCCCCACATCCCCAAGTTATATTGTTAAACAACAAATTACACAGCTCTTCCAATATGTACTGCCAATCCACTGTATTCTTAGAAAAGAATGAAACCTGCACAGAAAGAATCCAAAAACATGCCTGTGGAATAGTAAACTTGCCAGAATGTTGGTGGCTGACATGCTGCCCTTTTCTTTTGTTGAAAACAGAGGCTTTAAAGAACTGACGTCATACTGCACACTACTAGAATATCTCAAGCTGCAGTTAGTTTTCAAGTTCGACTATGCCAATGTTACATATGCAGGACGCTAATTTTGTGGACAGAGGACAAAGTCGCTCAGCCTGCTAACAATTTTTCCAAGGCACATGTTGCTGTAGGACTTCCTTTCTGCTGTTGATTTCTCCACTTCAGCTCTCAGAAGCAGTAGTATTACAGCAACAAATCTTGCAGTCATAGAAAACATAGGCAAAAAATGGTAATGGCTAAAATGTGGAAATTATATGTATTTTCTATGAGAGGAAATTTTCAAGGGAAAAGCAGAAAATTGTTGGTTTTCTGCAAAATTTCCCTTGGGTATTTTTTTTTTTACTTTTCCTCCATCCCTACTCAAAGGAAGGCTAGTGGGGAAGTGTATGGGAATTTTGGACAGTCCTTTCCTCTGTACTTGTTCTAACAAGGAACAGAGGACACATTTTCTTGCGCATGCAATGAGTCAAGCACACTGGCTTGTTGACATTAAAGCTTAACAATGGCAGAGTGAGTGTGTCAGTATTTACTTTAGCAATCACAATCTCCAGTGCATACCCGGAAGTGCAGCCAGTGACACTGGAGGCTAAAATTATTAGAACTGTGCTGGCATATTACTCCAAGTATCTTTGTGAAAACTGAACAACAAAACTCTCTCTAAGACAGAGTAGCAATATTTAGGGGTTGTAGCCCTTGGCACTCCTGTTTCATATCATGCCTCATTTCATCCCTTATATGAATGTACTTCTCCCAGCAGCTATGCTATATGGACACCAGAAAGAGAAACAGCGTAACAGCAGTCATGAATGTGACCCAGCTTTATTTAAATCAAAAGTGAACCAATCCGATAATTGTAATAAGAATAAAAGTATTGAGCGTGTAATGTAAGATCTGTTCTATTACCACGAGTAGGAATTCAGAGGTGAATCACCTGCATATGCAGATAATGACTTCTGAATTCTAAACAGTCAGTTAACCCATTTGCTATAGCAAGAGCTAGAGGTGAGAAGCAGAGTCGCACACAGCAAATGCTCACAGCTGTAACAGGTTTTCAGACTTAAATAAGATGTACAGCACTGCAGTATGATGTCTGGCTTTGATCTCCATCATTAGGCTTGGAGTTTTGTCCTTGATTTCCATGCTAAGGATGCATACGATTGCCCGGCATACTTAATATGAAAATCAGGGAAAGGCTCAGTGGCACTGCATGATCAAGCGGTAGCCATTCATCTGTATAAACTGCTAGGATCCAGGCACAATCTACAAGTAAAATGAGTTTAGTGGTCCTTGCTCCTTAATAAGCAGTTAGATGAGAGCTGCATAGTGCTCTTCTGCCCTTATACACAGATCAAAAATGTAAGTTTTTAAAGGGCCCTGGATCTTAAGCAGGAAACTAAAGAGCAAAATCTGGAGCAAACTAAGGGCATCAGAATGAACAATTAAAAACTCTCATTAATTTCATGTAACCCCTTGAATCCTAGAAAAGTCCCCAACACATTGCTAGAGACCTCACTAGCATTCAAGGAGTTAAATACACATTTAAATCAATGGTGATTTGGGGAATGATCTTATGTCTACTATGGGGCAGCTGGTTTGTTCCAGAATTTGACTGGTTTAGATTACTAAATATGACCTGTCTCACAAAAATAATTTTAACTAACAGGTTTAAACCCTGAGAAAAGCACAAGCCATTGAAGAAGATATTGTTCATTGGGAATGTACAAGCCATCACCAATTCATCGGCTCTTATACTGATCCATGCTGATTGGGCCATCTTGATTTTATGGTCGCTTCTTGTTTTGATTGGGCAAAAGCTGTGCTCTTCCTCAATGACCATCTAATGATGATGAGAGTTGTAACCAAATTGTTGATGAGTCCCTTGTTTCTTCTTCATACTACTATTGCCTCCTCTTTAGGATGGCCATACTGTTGCCAATATGACAGCATGGCATTCATGTACTAATGAATGTTTGTGAGCTTGTGTGCTCACTGCAGTCAAAACAGGGAAAATAAGGGTGCATCTAGTGCTCTTATCCCAATAGGGTAAAACATTTTGAGCATTAAAAGAAGCAATATACTCACAAAATACTCACAAACACATTGCACAGATGAGCTAATTCATTATTGGTACATATTTCAATTTACTGCGGACTAACATATTCTTAAGGGTAGTCGCTGGTCAGATGCAAGGGCAGCAGGATGCTGAGGAGTAGGCTAGCTGGCCACAGACCACAATGGACACAGTGGGAATGGGGTCCAGTGATACGGGAGTAGGACAGGTTCCACTTCCCAGAAGCAATATTAATATTATTCTTTATTTATATAGCACCATTTTATATTTTGCAGAGTTACTCCTGGCCCTAGTTGCATTGCTGATTCTGAGGCAGTATCAGCAAAAGCAGCAACATGATCCTCTATCCCAACCAGTGAAGGCATATGTGGAGTTGGAGAAGAAAGAGGACATTCTTCTCCACTTTTCCCATCCTGGGTGTGGGACAAGTTTTCTCATGGGGCAGGCACAATGTAGTCATCATTGCACAATTTGTGACAAGTCAGTGAAAAGGGGAAAGGAGGAAATGTACCTTTGCACAACCTCCCTGATAACACACATGAAACACAGACACCATGACATTTATGTGGAACATGTTAAAGCTGAACACCCACAAAGAAATTGGGCTGTTGCTGTACTCCCCGACTCTCCCCAAAAGCGAGGTGGAAATCAAAGAGGAGGAAGAATAGAGATAGAGAATAAAGAAAACCCAGTCAGAGCCTGAAAGTTCGATGGCAAGCGAAACATTGGCTCTCCATCACCTTCTTACTCTAGGGTACATCTTATGGTGATACATCTCTCTCATCTTTACCTCCCCCACTGGTTGATAGCTATTCAGTAGATGTCAGAATGTGGCAGTTCGTGCACACCCATTGCACACTGTGTGGTGCACTGACCCCACATGCCAGTGTGCTGGAGGATAATTGAAAGTAGGACATAAAGCAGCATCTGAGGAGATTCCATCCTGCAGAATATGCTGAGGTGGTGGCAGGGAGGGTTCATCATTATTAAACTGTCTGCAGGTTGTCCCCTTAGCGGGGAGCAGTGCCGGCCCAAGACATTGTGCTGTTTGGGTCCAAGGATGAAATGCTGCCCCCCCAAAAAAAACACGCCCACCTAAACACGCCAGCATCCATTATGTTGGGGTCTTATGTCCTTACAGAGATCTTAGGTCACCAGGGCTGTAGATATGCACTCTGATTTACAATATGTCTGTAGACACCAACCAAGTGTAAGAGCATAACCAATATTTACACTAAATGTTAGTTATGCTCTTACACTTGGTTGGACTTGGTGTCTACAGAAATATTGTATGTCAGAGAGAGCACATTTACAGCACCTGGTGACTTGGGATGGAAGAAAATAGAAAGATGAGGGAAATAATAAGCCATTAGCCATCTCACAACCATAGCATCTTACCCCTGGGTGAAGTCACTCACAGTCTCAGCTCAGAATTCAGCAGGCGTCACAGCCACACTCAGATCATGCATACAAACACAGTGCAGCGATCGTCGACTTTCCCCACTGTCTTATACCACACTGTCTTATACCCACTGTTCACACCCCAACCAGTCAATGAGGATGGACCACAGTGAGTGAGCAAATATGGTCCTCTTTAATTGGCTGGTGGTGGATTGGCAAAGTGACGGTGCGTGTGGGTTGGCTGTGAGGTGTAGCACACTCAGGAGCCAAGCCTGATGGTGCGTCTGTCTGGACTGACACTGACTTTCACATGATACATGTCACTGAAGCAGCCAGCGGGCATCGCCACTGAGTGAGTATAGGGCCGCAGACAGTGAAACTGATGGGACAAACTGCAACACAGACCTGGTGGCTGGCAGCGGCGCATGAAATAAGCATGTCTTGGGGAGGCAAATTGCCACCCCTGTCAAAGTGCCGCCTGGGTCCTTGGACCCACCGGGACCCATGTAAGGGCCGGCCCTGGCGGGGAGTGGGCAAAGGGCATAGTGACAGCAACAGTTCCTGGTGGGATGATTTCACATTAGAGACCTGAAGCATCATGGTGTTTGGTTACAGTTATGCAGGGTGTTTGATGTGAGTCCAGATGTTCCCATTTATCCTAGTCCTTCCCTTATTTATCCCATACACTGTGCACATTGCAGTTGCTGATGAGAGGTACAGTTCCTGCTCTCAAGGGAAAAATTTCAATTCTAACAACACACCTGTGATTTTGAAGGAGGGGCAGGTGGAGAAGAATTATTGGACAGCTTCTTCTTTTCTCCACACATACCTGAAGTGGTGGGGGCTATTTGTGCTGATTCTGCCTCAGGTTCATCACTGGAACTAATAGTGGCAAGTGGAACCTTCATCATCCTTCACCCATGTTACCGTTGTTGTTGATCCCATTCCTTTTGTGGTGCTTAATCATCCAGTTGTTTAAACAACTCAACAGCAGCAAGAACAGCAGTGGCAAATTCGGCATTGACACCAGGACATTTGACAATGGCTAGTGGCCACCACAACATGACATGAAGGAACTAGGAAAATAAGGCATTTTTTTTCTCAGAGCTTGTCCTTTAGAAAAAATAAACCAGGGGCCTACAAAAAAACCAAACATTTTTTGGGGGCTTGTTTCTAACAAACCTAAGTCCGACAAATCAATGTTTCCTTAGGGCAGTGGTTCTCAACCTTTCTAGTGCCGCGACGCTTTGATAAAATTTCCCAAGTTGTGGCGACCCCAACAGTAAAATTATTTTCGTTGCTCCTTCATCGTTGTAATTTTGCTACTATTATGAATTGAAATAAAAATATCTGATGGCTTTAGGCGACCCCTGGCAAATCGTCATTCGACCCCCTAAGGGGTCCCTACCCACAGGTTGAGAACCACTGCCTTAGGGCTTGGGCCTAACACAAGTCTAATTCCCAACAACTAATCAATGTTTCCTCAGAGTTTGTCCTTCTAATAATTCTAACTCATACAAATCAATGTTTCCTTGGGGCTTGGGCCTCTAACAAAAAGTCCAAAAAATCATCTTCTGCAAAATACTTTATCCCATCAAGTATCAGTCTGCCCCAGTCGCAGCTTATGTCTCTCTGTCACGATATATAACAATTTCTTATTTTAGACACCAACCACCAACACCCTCCTCAGACCCCTTTTATACCATGTCTTATGTTTTTTTTAATTGTATTTATTTTCTATTTTTTTTAATTGTCCCCCCCCATCAACCCTCCCATTTTATACTCACAAAGGCATTTGTTCTGCTCATATGAATGCTCCAGCATATACAATTTAGCATTTGATCTGAGGAAATTCCATTTTAAGTTTATGATTGATTATTTAGTTTGCTCTTGCATGGAATATAATGCTTAGTGAGTATTGTAGTACCAGCTGGAAGATTTTGAGGGAGCTATTTAGCATTTCTTTGAGGGTGCCATATTCTGAAAGGAATCAAGTAGCAATTAAATTTAGGACATGAGTGATGTAAGGTAACAACCATATCTGCTCAAGAGCGCAATTATATTGGAGACATCAGACACAGCTCAGACACAGCTCAGATTCTTTTAAACAGAAAAATCTTTGTAGGTTTGCCTCTTAGAGCTCTGCATGAATAAAGTGGAAGGCTGATGGTATGGGCATCCCTGCATCTGGTCTGTACTACTAGTGCCAGAACCACAGGCAACGTTGATGGGAAGGATACCCAGTGAGCAGTGACAGTTATATAGTCTGCATTCTGACCACTTGTACATTTATATATACATACTGGGTCAATGTTTTGGTCCTCTTTGGGACCTTTCCCAAGACAAGTGAGATTGTCTGCATCCAGATGATATCTAGCTCTCAGAATCCAGAAAGATACGAAATATGAACGAAACGTTGACACAATAAAGTTCTTTTTTTTGCTACACTGAAAGACCCAAGTTAAATCAGGGGTGGGGATTTTCACAGGAGTGGGGCGAGTTCACCCAATCCTGTGAAAATCGCTGCAGAGAGACTCCTGTCTGTTGCAGTCCAGCAGGTACCTGACGTGTATGGTGTTCTCAATTGAAAGAGCAATGCACAATGCAGGACGAAGGCATGTTTTGAACAATTTTAGTCTTGCGCTTTTAGGTGCCACTAAATAAACAATAAAACTAGACCAATTATGGTCCATATAGTTTCCTGATTCTGGTTGTTTTCCTGTGAAAAAATCTGCAAAAGCCACATGCTTGTCCACTTTTTTTTTGCGGGAAAATCCACCTTAAACAAAACTGTTTTTCACCTATTGTCAAAATGTTTTCAATATTTTTTCAGTGGCTAAAAAGTTCCTGCCTGTACTTTATGGGAAAATAGTGTCAAAGCAGGCGCAAGAAGTGGAAAGCAGTGTGAGCAGAACAGGTCAGCTGCCTGTGCCTTCTGCTACTTCTGCCTGTGTGCCTTCTGATGCTCAGGTGTATGAGGAGGAGGAGATGATGGAAAATGAGACAGCAAAAGCTAGAGAGTGTTGGGTGTGAGAAAGGGGATGATGATGGTCATGATTATGAATCAGTTGTGGTGGCACTAGCACGAACACTGTAGATCATCCAGCTGAGGTGGAAGGAGAAGGATGCCAAGCAGCCAGACCAGTGGTCAAAGGAGCCCACAACATCCCCCTGACCTTGTGATTCCCCTTCCCCCTACATTATGCCTCTGGGACATAATGCTGAAGAAGGCAGAAATGGGTAGCAGTATTAGCCTCAGCACAGATCAGCTGCCTGACTTCATTCTTCATCTTGAGAAGAGATGGTAAGTGTGACAGTAGGGGACCCTCTTTCATATTTGTCATCATTACCAACCAGTGAGTCTCTCATAGAGCAGCAACAGCAGCAAGGAGGGACTAGCGATGGTGGTGAAGGTGGAGCATCTGGGGTGGAAGAGACATTAATGTTTTTTTTTAGCCTTTTTCAATTATTCCTCGGGGGTTGAGCCTCTAACAACAAATCTAAGTTCTACAAATCAGTGTTTCCTCTGGGCTTGTGCCTAACAAGTCTAGCTCCTACAAATCAATGTTTCCTCAGGGCTTGGGCCTCTACAACAAGTCTAAGTCCTACAAATCAATGTTTCCTCTGGGCTTGTGCCTGATAAGTCTAAGCCCTACAAATCAATGTTTCCTCAGGGTTTAGGCCCCTAACAACAAATCTAAGTCCTACAAATCATTCTCTAGATAATACTATATACAGTCAAGTATTAGGCTGCCACAGTCACAGCTTACATCAAGGGGTGCCTGTCTCTGTCACATTACTTACCAGTTTTTTTTTTATTTTATTTTTATTTTATTTATTTATTTATTTATTTATTTATTTTATTAACTGTCCCACCAATCCCAGTAAAAACACTCCACACAAATTCCCTGATCAACTGATTTTTCCCCAGATTCCACCAACACAGGCACCCTCAGACCCCTTTTTATACTATGCCTGTGAGAAATAAAATAAAATGTGCCCTGTGTTGTGTGTAAATTCAGTCTTCCCATTGATTTCAATGCAATGAACTAGGTGAAAAAATGGAAAAACTGCACTTTTCTCTGAACATTTCTTGCTTGGCAGGAAGTGACAATTTTGCCTATTTTGGCTAGAGTTGAACATTTTCACCCATCTCTACCTTGCACCCCCTAATGTATGTCAACTCATATCTATAGTGTACCATTATTTTACTCAAAATACCAATAGCTACCTAACTTAATATGGTATTGCATAATTGTCAGCAATTTCAGTGTATTTGAAACTGTCAAATAAAAATAAATAAATAAATAAATAAATAAATAATATTTTGCTATAACACTATCTTTGGAGATTTCATAGCAGACCAACCTTTGACTAGAAATTCAAGTTACCAGTGCCTTCAGTTACAGTTGTGTCTATTTTTAAATATTTTTATCAATTAGAATTACATAGTTTGTTGCAAAATACTGCAAAATAGAAACAAAATAAAATGTTACATTTTCTTTTCAAATTATACTTTTTATAGGAAGGCCTTCACATAAAACACACATTTTTATGTTTTAGAAAGGCAATTTTATGCTTATCTTAGAAATATAAGCATGTGCAGAATGGAAACGTGGACACTCTAACCTCATTGCTGTCAAAGTTTCCTTCCACCTATGGTACAGGATTTGAGATTTCACTTTCACATATTCAGTCTATCACTACTGATATGTTTAATAGGGATTATAGAACATTTGAAATATCCCAAGTACCTTTTACTTTTAGCAATATTAAGTAACCATTTTTTGTCTTAATTTTTCCTTTCATGTTCATCTTTGCACATACTAGCACTGTTATCAAACAAATGTCGCACATTTAAGTTTTTGAGTGCCGGAGAGGTATCCAATGCATCACAATGCTAAGAATTGGATACCTTTCTGGCACTCAAAGGGTTACAGTATATCATACATATGAGAAAGCTCAGTTGGTTAATGCACCAGCTGTGGAATCTGTTCAGAACTAAAGGTCACTTGTTCCCAGTAGTGTAAACCATCTGCCAAACAGCACTGGACCAGCATGGCAGATTACAGTCCATACCCCAGCTCGGCTTGCAGTAAAGGCCTTCATCCTGTAGTGGACTGAAAATAGCTATAACTCACCCAGGCAAAATTTTTTGTATCGTGAGTGCTAGACATTTGACCAATATATATATATATATATATACACATTTGTTTTGTTTTATGTAGGCAGTGATAGGGTTAATATATGGGAAACTGACAAAGTAGCTGTTACGCTTAACTGCTGTTCTGCAGGTTCTGTGTGTATTTGAATATCTATGAAGTATGTCAGGGGATTGTTTATGTTATAACTCTTTGAGTGCCAATCGGTGTGTAATGCATTACAGAGTAATTCTGGCTAAAACCAGCTTTGCCACAGAAGAAGAATAAACATTGCCATTGATTTAATGCTAGAAAGGTTTTCAGCACGCTGTAAAGCAATGTGTTGGAGGCCACTCTAGCGTTCATGGGGTTAAAAACCCCATTTATATCTTGGTGTTTGGGGAAATATTATTTGCACTTAGAACAGTTGGTTTGTGCTAGAATGAAGGCATGACTTCCATTGCAGTTGATATCTAACAAGGGTTTTATTTACAAATTTTCCTATAGGCTTCAATGGGTATCTGTTAGATAAAGCCAATGATAACCATTTATCAGCAGCAATGTAATCTAGGCCTCAATTACCCTTTTTATTTCAATGAACCAAATTCTTACATCTCATAGACCTCATAACACCTGAGGATGGAGCAAATGCCCTTGGGAGATGAAAGACTATAGAAGCAGTTCCAGAAATAATACATTTTTCAATCATTCTAGCTTATTTAAACATTATATAAGGCACTATAAATATCATTTTTCAAATTCAATTTTTAAAGAGATTTATTGTAGTCTGAGCTTACTGATATAAAAAAAATGTATTCTTTCCTTGAAATAAATTGGCACTGTTCCTCACAGTATGTGAGCAAAGAATATCCATCCCAAAGACACCCAATGCCATTCGTACAAAGTCAAAAGTAGAGCAATTCTGAGGTAAACCAAGCCCTTGAATGCTTCTCAATGGGGTTCTGGAAAGTTGTATTTGTCCCTTATGGTGCATTTGGTTTGCCCTAGAATTGTTCCAATGTATTTTGTGCTTATGGCCCTCTATTGCGCGATATAGTCAATATAAGTGTAACAATTTCAGTGACAGAGGAGTATCCAACATACTGCAAAGTTATGGGCGGGATCTATCTCTGGCACTCAAAGGGTTAAGAAGTGCTAGGACCAGTCCTCATCTACTCTAGCAGAGGGAATAGAAATCCAGATCTAATGATCATACGTTCTTTTCTATTATTATTATAGACAACAAATATAATTTTCAAAATCAATGTTTTATATAACTGTGATAAAATACAGTAATATCATAAATACTATCATATATATATATAGTGCTAGTAAAACTCTAAAAATATAAAAAACTAGGCTATGTCAAAGAGTCCCGAATGTAAGGAAAAAGTCCTCAAAATAATCACATATAATAATTCGCTAAAATGTGTGTAACGACGCAGTCATGAGCAGTAGAGACTGCCCACGCCGCGGATACAGAGCTGGACACTCCTTCAGAGCATTCAGCTCTGTATCAGCTGTGGCGCGGGCAGTCTCTACTGCGCCCGAATGCCCCGCGACCGGCTGGCAGTGGCATTGTGGCCCATGTAACAGGCTCATTAAAACTAGTATATTCTAATGAATAAAAGTTTATATATTCATAGTACCCTCTTGTGGGATAAAAAGAGGTTTCTGTGTTAAGGACCGGTGACGGTCATATCCCGTCATGTACATTTTACTTACAGTGCTCCTCTGGGAGCGCTGAAAGTAAAAACTGGGAGTGAGATTGACTGGAGACTGGAACGGTCTCTCTCAGTCCCCAGTGCGGCGTGCTGGTACACATCACAGGTTACGTGTGACGGCACGTCGGAATCTTTAAAGCGGTCCTTAAGGGAAGGTTACTTCCCAGGACCGCGGATGCCAAGGGGTTAACTCAGCAGGTAGGTTGTTCCAAACAGCTTGGAAAACTAACCGCAGTTCTTCTGAGGATTTGGGAGCCTCAGCTGCTTCACTTTCTTCATGGAATCCCAGACAGACTCAATGTTGTTAAGATTAGGGCTCTAATGTTTATTTTTGATTTCTTACTTCACAGCATTTTTTCACACCTGCCTAAGACCTTTGCACATTACTGTAAATAATAATTTCACAGTTACTGAATCCGGTTTGCTTTGCGTCCTTCTCTTCCCATAAATGTCTCAGATGACAACAGAAAAAAGGATGGGGAGAGAAGAGGAGGATGAGGGGAGGAGGTTTGAAAAAAGGAATAATGGGGGAAGGGGGAATTTTGTGTGAATAAAATCTACAATGCAACCTGTCCCGGCTCCAAGGGTGGCATAAAATCTGAAGGGAAGTATTTCTCTCATGAGGCCCATGCAGCCAGAAAACTCACAACCCTGTGAATGAGTAAAGCTTGGCGGCACTCTAGGTAATAACCTTTTCTAAGCTTTGCCCTGAATTCCTCTATTATAGAGTGGTAAGGGTATTTCCATTTGAGGGAAATACAAGACTTAGCCATGGAAATTGCCTGAAACCCTTTCTGGAGCTGACTGTTCTTCATGGAACAGCTAGAAGGAAGAAAAAACAATACTATAGACTCAGGGGATGCAAGGAGACATACCGGAAGTAGAATGCCCACCTCCTTGAGAAAGTCCAATTGGAAGGTAGTGAGTCCACGGCAAATCACCATATGTGAATAAAGGTACCAGTGGCTGAATTGCTAACTCGTGGCCATCTTGTTTGGAGCTCAGCTCACCCCCCCTTAACTGAATACATTGTTTACAACATGACGTAACTATATTTACATATATTAATAATAAACAGATACATATTTATAAACAAACATTAACATGTGTTTTATTGCTGTGTTACACATATGTACACACCACACAGTCTGATCTCCTAAAAAAAAGAGACATCAGGGTAGGAAAGAGGGACAGTGAGATTTCGGTCTTGAAGTGGGACACTGGGTGGATGGGAAACGAGCACCTTGAAATGCCCACATTCTGATCCATTACCCTTCACTTGGCACATGTTAAAGGGAGAATTTTCTATGTAAGTAGCTTATAATTTGCCGTTTGTCATGTATAGGGCTAGAAAGCTCCAGAATGTATTTATCTGCAGTGAATTTCAATGGACTTCCATTTGAGAAGTGTGATAATAGTGTAACAATTAGTGTGTTTATGAAGCTTTTATTCTTTGTTCTTACTTTTTAGCTTTTCTAACAGACCCCAGTCTGAAATGTATAGGTACCCAGAATCTATTGTTGCAAGAAGATATCATCATGAATATACACTGTGTGCACAATTATTAGGCAAGTTGTATTTCTGAGGATTAATTTTATTATTGAACTACAGATCTCTCTGTCAATCCAAAATGTTAAGAAACCTTAAACCTTAATATTTAAGAAAGTAAAAGTGAGGTTTTGGCTTTTATGGAGAATATCTATGTGTGCACAATTATTGGGCAACTATTAGTGTGCAGAATTATTATGCAACTAAATGAAGAACTATAATTTTCCCATCTTACATGTTTATTTTCATTAATTAAAGTGAGAATACTAAATGAACAATTCAAAATTTACAAATAAACATTTGTAACATTTCCAAAAAAAATCAGTGCCCAATATAGCCACCCTTCTTTTCAATAAGCGTTCCATTCATGGAGTCTGTCAGTTTCTTGAAGAGCTGACAATCAACTTTTTGTACAGCAGCAACCACAGCCTCCCAGACACTGTTCAGAGAGGTGTACTGTTTTCCTTCAGCGTAAATCTGCCATTTAAGAAGGGCCCACAAGTTCTCAATAGGGATTAGGTCAGGTAAGGGAGGGGGCCATGTCATTATTTTATCATCTTTAAGGCCTTTACTGGCTAGCCACTCAGGGGAGTACTTCGATGCATGCGATGGAGCATTGTCCTGCATAAAAATCATGGTCTTCTTGAAAGATGCAGACTTTTTCCTGTACCACTGGTTGAAGAAAGTGTCTTCTAAAAAATGGCAGTAGGTTTGGGAGTTGAGTTTCAGTCCATCTTCAACCCGAAAAGGTCCACCTAGCTCATCTTTGATAATACCAGCCCATACCAGTACCCCTCCTCCACCTTTCTGGCATCTGAGCCTAAGTGGAGCTCTGTTCCCATTACTGATCCAGCCACGGGCCCATCCATCTGGCCCAGTCTTGATGTTTCAACTTATGTGTCTAGTTCAGTGGTGGTCGGATTTCAGCCTTCCTTAATGTGGCCATGTTTCCGAGCACTGAACACCTAGTACTTCTAGACACTCCATGTAGGTTGTAGTTCTGGAATATGACAGCACTGGAGGATAATGGGTTCCTGGTAGCTTCATGTTTGATTCTTCTCAAATCTCTGGCAGTTAATGTGCTTCTTTTTTTCTCAATACATTTCTTGCGACCTAATTGACTATTTGCAACAAAATGTTTGATGGTTCTGTGATCACGCCCCAATATCTTACTCTGCATCCCTCTGAAATATTTTTTACAATTTTTGACTTTTCAGTCAGTTATATCTCTTTTTACCTGAGGAAATGAAGCTGCCTAACAATTATGCACACCTTGATATAGGGTGTTCATCTCCTTAGGCCACACCCTCTCTCATTACACAAATACACATCACCTGATATGCTTAAATCCAAGAAGCATTCAATTTTATACAGCTTGGAGATGGAAAATATGCATAAAAATGATGATATGGTCAAAATACTCACTTGCCTAATAATTGTGCACACAGTATAGAAAGAAAAACACTGAAGAATATTAATTTTGCAAGGTAAATACGTATTAATTAAAGAAGAGAGAAACTTTAATTAACATTTATAAATGTAGTCATTTAATTTGAGTAAAGCTGTTTTAGTCCTTTAAAGGACAGGTCACATGGACAACATCAGCACAGAGATCAGAAAATAATATGGAATGCTAATTGGGTTGCTCACATCTATGACTTGTCATCATATAAACTCAGCATGATGTGTCTTGGGCGTTCTCAGTTAAAATGTATCCAGGATGAAACAGGCTTATACTGCACTTTGACCAATGGGACCACTATGCAGACTACTCACACAAGCATTATTGGCAGAACTGGATTTCCCATTAGGCAGAGTAGGCAACTACCTAGAGCACTAGGTTTTGAGGAACGCATAATTTGTGCTAGCCACTTCCAGCTTCTGAATTATGATTGTGTCCAGTTAAATCTTAATGTTCTGCTCCTGTTTAAAGACCCATGTAATCACTATTACTTCACCAACTGGATGCTAGAAAGGTAGAGGTAAGGTGAATTCATACAAAATTTTACAAAGTGATTCTTCGACAGATAGTGACACAAGAGGGAGAAGAAAGTGCTCTAAGAAACTCAATGAAAGCAGTACCATGCAGGAATTGTCAGGAGTTAGAATGGAAGAGTGTGACTGCAGGATCAACCCACAAAGTGTGTGTGCATGTGTGTGTGTGTGTGTGTGTGTGTGGGGGGGTAATGTTACAGGGGTGGGAGGCATAGCTATGTTAATAGTTGGCTAATTAGTTAGTAATTGGAAGAGGTTATGACAAGCATTTTACCTTATCTGATAGACCTCTCTGAAGAGATGACAACCTTTTAAAAATCTGGAGGGTAACGGAGAGTCTGATGGTGAGATTACCATGGGGTGGATCCATGGGAGCAGCTTATAAAAGTCCTGTAGATGGGAGAATTAGAAAAGAAAATACTTAAGCCATGACCAGAGTGGAGGGAGAAACTGGGGTAGAAATATTGAAAAAAACTCTCTCTATAGGGTTGTTGAATGATTTGTAGGTTAGAACAAGAATTTTGAATCTAATTATAGATATTAGTACAGTGATGTCAGAATCATTCAAAATGGATTGGGTGGGGGGACAGAAAGGAAACAGGTAGGCAGATAGGGTAGACTTGAATTAATAAAGTTGGTTGATGAGGAGGGCATAAACAAATGTGCTTGCATCTTGAGTGAGGAAATAATGGATGTATTAGGTGTTTCTGAGATGAAGGCAGCAAGATCACGTAAAGGTTTGGATGTGGGGAATGAAAGAAAGGACAGAGTCAACAATGAGGCCAGAGCCAAGAGCTTGGAGGTGGAAGTCATTCCAAGTGATGATAACTTCACCACATAATAGACCATGTGCAAAAAAGCAAATACTAATTCCCATTGATTTAACTGGAGTTTTTAACCACATTAATGCTAGCAATGCTTTGATGAGCTCTCTAGCATTAAAGAGGTTAAAAAGCCCCATTTAAAATCAACACTTGGTGCTGTTTGTCTGCACCAGAATTGCTCTGCTTTTACTTATATGGGCCAATGGGTCATATGCACAGACAAAAAGAGGAGCAGCTCTTCTAGGGAATAAATACATTTTTTCAAAACTCCCATTGGTTTAAATGGGCTTTCAATTCCTTGAATGCCCTAGAGGTTTACAACTCATTGTGAAGCAGTGAGTTGGAAACCTCTATAGCATTCAAGAGGTTAAAATCCTCATTTAAATCAATGGGTTGTTTTATCCACCCCCAATGCCCAGAATTGCTCCACTTTACTTTTAAGCATATGACCCAGTATGCACCAGGACTCATAGGGATGGCACCCACTGAAATACTCATAGGCTTCCACACTGCTCAGCCATTGGTACAAGTGGACCAAAGTGTCACTTTTCAACACAAAATATGAGGGAGGGGTTCATTTAGTGAACATAAGGTCTGCATAGATAAATGCTAATTGTTCCATTCTGCTTTTATACATTAGGTCCAGAGCATCCAAAACAAGCTGCAATCTGCTCCAACTGAGTTAATTTATCCCTTTACTTGATCAAATGCAGCCTATTCAGCCATTGTAGCTTTTTCATTTAAACATGAATTACTTGAAAAGAATTCTCTACCAGCCAGCATACCTTCAGTAGAAACAGAGTTGCAGTCTTTCAAATTAAAATTTCACAAATAGTTGGAGGTCAGATTGAGAATTTGAGCTGTCTTTTTAATTTGATAAAGCATTAAAGGGCAAACTGATTCATACTACCTCTTTCCTGAGTTTGCAGTACTGACCTTAATTACCTTTGGATGTGCTATTTCCCACACTGTAGAGCTTCCTCCAATATTGGAGACACATATTGAGGTCAGCAGAGCTAGAATGAGTGTCCACTTAGTCTTAGCATTACAAAGCTATGGGGGGGTCGAATTGATCAACTGACCGTCTGGCCAGATGGGATGAACAATAAGGGGGTGGGTAAGGCAGTGTGTACTATGTACAATGAAAACCACTTGACCAGCTGAAATGCAGCCATGTTACAACCTCTCTATTAATGTTTTATGGACATGATGAAATTGGGGTCAGTCTTTTGTGACCACTTCATAAAAATGTTACCAGCAATTTAAAACCAATTAGCAAGCCATAAACTCCACCAATGCTCACACTTCATTAAGCAGTCACAAAGAAACTTTATTCAGAGGCCTGCTTTCTACTAATAGAGACATTTATAAAATATGTAATTGGCCCTGGGAAAAAAATATCAAGAAAGGAATAAGAATTCCAAAGAAAATATATTTTCCTAACAAGATTTGCAGTGCCAAGCTAGTACCACATATTCCATTTTTTTAAAATAACCCTTTCAGCACTAGAGGGGTATGCAACACATTGCTCCGCATTGCATGGAATACCCCCTGGCATTCAAAGAGTTAAACTAAGTGCCATATGCCCAAAGAAAGAGGAACAATTTGGGTACAAACCAGATGCCTCTTTGGACAACATAAATTCCCATTGATGTAAATATGGAGTTTTATTCCTCCAGAACGTTACAAAGCACTGCATTGGTTGCCTTTCTTGTTTTCAAGTGGTTAAAAGTATCAAATAAGTCACTGGGTACTTGTATTTGTAGCCCTTGGTGCATTTATTTTGAGACAGAATTTCCCCATTTTTGATTTGTATTATTTTGTACATAATAAAGTTTTATCTGAGAATCTGAACTGTATTTCATGGGTAAAGACAAATGAGATGAAGGGTCTATACTAACATAGTTCCACAACAGTACAGGTGGAGGGGATCTCTTTGGAGCATTGCACCTTCCTATTTCCTACTTATTAAAGGGATAGTAATACTTACATTTACTTTATTTAATATTGTAGGCATAAGAAAAATATAAAAAATGATGTAAGGCTTATCTCTCAAACCTTTATGGTTTGAGAGATATGCCTCGCTAAAGTTACCTCTTCTTGCTTGTTTGAATGAAGTCAACACTCTAGCTGACTTCATTGGAATGGTTTACAAAGTGTGATTGCAAACCAGGCACACTTTGTAGACCGTTCCAGTGAAGTATTAATGTTGAGATGGCGCATTTTTCCCTCTGCTGAAGAAGCTCCATCCGTTCAAAAGACAGGATTCTGCAGCAGTCAGCTAGAGCACTGACTTCGTTCAAACAGGCAAGAAGAGGTAACTTTAGTGAGGCATATCTCTCAAATCATAACGGTTTGAGAGATAAGCCTTACATCGTTTTTTAGAATTTTTAATGCCTACAATATTGAATAAATGTACATTTAAGTATTACTATCCCTTTAAGTGATTTATTCCGAACATTTTGCTTTGAGCCAGAATAGAATCAAAGATATTAATATGTACATTTTGGAAAAAAGGAGGGAGATAGGTGACATGATACAAACCTTTAAATATATTAACCCCATAAGGACAGGAGTTTTGTGCACCGGAGGAGCACGGCCATTTTCTTTGCAGAGCCGGCACATGTGAGCGATCACAAGTACTGGCTCGACAAGAGAGAGGCTGAAACTAACTGCTTCTGTCCCAGGTGTGATGTGATCATTAAACTTATAATGTTCCAGGACTGTCACTGGTCCTTAACCCCTTAAGGTCTACGTGACGTACTAGGACCGTCACGGTCCTTAAAAACTTAAGGACCGATGATGGTCATAGTACGTCGCGTACTTTTTACTTACAGCTCTCCACCGGGAGCGCTGTAAGTAAAAATGGGGCCTAAAATTGACCGCTCCAAGACTGGAGCGATCTCTTTTAGGCCCCAAAGCAGCGTGCTGATACATGCAACAGGTCACGTGTACCGGCACATCGGCAAAAATCAAAGATGTCCGTATGGGATGGAAACATCCCAGGACCGCTGGTCCTTAAGGTGTTAAGGGCCGAAATGTGTGATGGTCATTCAGTATCCATGGTTCTTAAGGGATTAAGGGTTTTAATACAGTTCAGGAGGGAAACACTGGAAAAAAAATATGAATACTGGAACAAGACGCCATGAGCTTAAGTTAAATAGTGGGAAATTCAGAAGTGATTTGTGTAACACTTTACAGAATGGGTGATGGATTCATGGAATAGCCTCTCACCAGAGATAGCAGGGACAAGTACTGTTAGGGAATTCAAAAACACTTAGGATAGACATAAGTCTATTCTGAGAGGTATGTAAGAATGTGTATTTTATTAGCTAGTGAAATGAGTAGACTGTATGGACCAGAAAGTTCTTTTCTGACAAAAAAAATCTTTAAAGATTACTAAAGTACAAATGATACCTTTAGCTAACTGGGCTCTAGGATGCAATCTTTCAAGGCAACTAGGCTTATTAAGCCTAAGAAGAGTCCTAGTTGTCTTGAAAGCTTGCATCCTAGAGCCACTAATTTAGCCGAAAAAGGTACCATTTTTACTCTGCTAGGTTCTTGCATTTTCTATGGTTAACATGTTACTATGCTTTACCCATATTACAAAAATCTTTGTTTCTGTGTATTAGCACTTTTGTTATTCCATTCCTCTGCTGTTTTTCTTGCCATATACTAATAAAGAGCAGAAGAAATCATTATATTGTTTCCCTTTTGTTGTTCATGATGCCAGAGGCATTCAGGGCTTGCACACGTTAAATCTAATAGTGTGTGTGCCAGAATGTGCATTCTGCATACCCTGGTGCATATAAGCATAGAACATGAGCTGCTGTGGTGATTTTGTACATTTCCCCCAATGATGTTGTTACAATTATCTTCTTAGTTGTCACTTCTCACAAACAGCATTCTAAACTGTAATTTCAGCTGACATCTTTTTGTTTTTGGTAGTTTTGTACAGCACCACAGAATATGCTGGTATCTTTCAACTGTTTGAGTGCTACAGAGGAGTACAATGAGTTGCACAGCATTCTGGCAGTTAAAGGTTTCAATAGTAATGATGATAATAGCATTCCTTCATTAAGGTTTTATTGCAAAAGCAGCTAACAAATCACATTACACCCAACACATAGCCATCATTAACCCCCTTAGATATTAGAGATGCCTCCAATTGGGTTAAGCACACTAGTCAAGCGGTTAAAACAGCCCTACAGACATTACTTGACTTTATTACAGATTGTTAACATACATAAACACACACACACACATCCTATATAATAATTCGCTAATGTATGTTTGTCAGAAGCTGTCATGCGCAATACAGTCTGTTGCACTCGCTGCAGTCATGCAGAGTAGAGACTGCCCTTGCCGCGGATGATAATGGAGCGGGGTGCTCCAAATTCAGACTGTAGTCCTCTCTGCGCACCGAAGTGCACAGAGAGGACTACGGTCTGAACTCAGAGCACCCCACTCCGTTATCAGCTGTGGCGCTGGTACTCTCTACTGCACATGACTGCACCACAGCCGTTGCTGCCTGGCGCTGTGGCCCATGTACACGGGCTGTTCAACTAGTATCTATATATAAATATCTAAGTGAATCTGGTTCACTGTCTGGGGAGTGGTTGGAAAACTCTGATTGGCTGAGGAGGAGGCATCAACTATTCTAGGAGACTGTTACCCAAATCTGTCACTACAGGTTGAGGCCGCACAGCATCATTTCCTTGTATGAGGTCATCAAGTATCAGGTGGATCTGATCTACATCCACAACATCCTCACTGGCCTGCAAAAACTCCTGTGTGCCATACACTTCATGGCAAGTGTCACCTTCCAGTCCACTGAGGGTTACGCATCTGGCATGTCACAGGTCACTTTCTCCAGAGTGCTGTCCCAGGTCTTGCAAGCCCTCAAAAACAAGGCCAGTACCTACATACATTTCCCCACCACTGACATGGAGTGGATACATCTCAAGCAGGGCTTTTACACAAGGGAATGCATGCCCAGGGTCATGGGTGCTATAGATTGCACCCATGTCTGTATCAAAGCCCCAGCACGTGACATACAAATCTTCATCAACAGGAAGAACTTCCACTCCATGAACGAGCAGATCGTGTGTGACAGCAACATGAGGATTATGAATCTCTGTGCAAAATATTCTGGCAGCTTTCATGATTCATACATTCTCAAAAACTCCTCACTCCACAGAGACTTTGAGAATGGACCTTATACAGGGGGATGGCTTCTGGGTGGGTTCACAATACTAAATCACACCACATCCACAGGTGTACATACAACACTGCTCAGCATGGTCCTGACTCACAGCTAGTACATCCACCACACAAAATATAATTCACACAACATGTGCTCCCTGTCTCAACATGTCACTCCCATTCCACAGGTGATGCTGGCTATGGCTGCAAATCATGGCTACTGACCCCAATCACCAATCCCCAAACAGATGCCCAGGAAAGATACAACCAGGCTCATGACAGAACTCGGAATGCAATTGAGCAGACCTTTGGCCTCTTTAAAGGAATAATAATACTTTACTATTACTATCCACCATATTGTACATATTTGTAAAATAATTTAATAGCTTCCAGGTTCATCTCTCAAACCATTATGGTTTGAGAGATAACCGAAGGCAAAGTCCCCTCCTCCCTCCCCCTTCCCTGAAGTCAGCATTGTACTGACTGCAGGGGAAGTCTGTCATATGACAGGCTTGCGGCTCTGCAGCTGAGCCGAGATCCCGTTAATGAAAAAGAATTATTTCACTGAAACGGTCTTCTACATGTGCTTGGTTTGCAAGCACATGTAGAAGACCGTTTCAGTGAAATAATTCTATTTGACTAACGTGATCGAGGCTCTGCTGCAGAGCCGCATGATGAAAGTCAGACCAGATATCCCTGCAGTAAGCACAACACTGACTTCAGGGAAGGGGGAACTTTGCCTTCAGTTATCTCTCAAACCATAAAAGTTTGAGAGATGAACCTGGGGGCTATTCATTTATTTGGCAAATATGTACAATATGGGGGATAGTAATAATAAAGTATTACTATACCTTTAAGTCTCGATTCCAATGTCTGGACCACTCGGGGGGGGGGCACTGCAGTATGCCCCAGGAAAAGTGTGTGACATCATAATGGCTTGTGCAATACTGCACAACATCGCAGTGGACACCAGGCTGGTGGATGATATCCAGACCCCCCATACCTTAAGTGCCAATGGACATTGGCCATGTTGAGGAGAATTTGAGAGGGGTGCAGATCAGAGACCGGCTCATCACGGACCACTTTAGCTGTGAGTATAACACAGGCATTCAAACAATCCATGCAAGTCCTCCATCAATCCTGTGAATTGGTGCCAACACACTAGCCACACCGCAAATTATGTTCTGTTTCACCCCACAGGGGCAGCAGTATGGCCCCAAACATCATGCATACCATGGACGTGGCATATTGTGTGTGGGGATTCCTTAACCATCTTCAATTCCCTTCTCCACTTTGACATTGATACCCCAAGGATATCACGCACACCCCCTGGAGAACCAAGGTACAACACATAACCCATGTTCAGCATCTTCCAGGGCTTGACTGACAGCAACTAACGTGATTTGCCATGATCATAGTCAGAGCAACCATGGCAGCCTTGTAGCGAAAGAGTGTTATCTAGCGCAATGCATTGGATAACACTCTGTTACATGAGGGGTTTAAGGGCCATTGGCGTCAACATGGGACCTGTAGTTATCTATACCTGAAAAGAGCAGCAGAAGGATGGATCTACAGTGGTATTGCTACACAACTTAGAGGTCATGCAATGTTGATCAGATCTCCAGGGACACCATGCTGACCTGTGAGTGTGCAGTGATATGTGCTGCTGTGTCCTCTGCTGCTGCTGTGTTCTCTGCTGAGTGTGCTGTGGCTTCTGCTGCTGTGACCCACCACATCAAGTGACTCACTGCTGCCCACTGATGTCTGTGCTGGTGGTGGAGTAAATATTTCCCTCGGTAGAGGGTGCTGGGACTCCCCAATCAGGCCCAGGGGTTGGTAGTCGTGTGGCCAAGGGTCATACCTTGGCCAGTGGTAGGTGCTTGGCCCCCACATGGGATCATACCTGGGGCCAAGCTGGGGAGCCATCCAGGAGGGTAGATCCATCTGGGAGGAATATGGCCCATATTGGGTGGTGGCCACAGTGCTGGGCAGCCATTGCCTCCCTGGTGGTGGTGGTGCTGCTGGAGGGTAGTAGCTCCTGGAGGTGGTGGGATGCATCCACTTCTCCTCCTTTTACATCCATCCAGGCACTGTAATGGGGTGGAGCATTCTGTGGTGGTGCAGACAGTTGGAGAGCAGCCAGTTGGGGAGCAGCCAGTGGTGGTGCGGCCAGTGGTGGTGCACACAGCTGGGGAGCAGCCAGTGGTGGTGCAGACAGTTGGAGAGCTGCCAGTGGTGGTGCAGCCAGTTGGGGAGCAGACAGCTGTGGAGGAGGTGAGGGTGGTAAGTACAGTGGCCAGTGGCTATTCCCCTCCTCTGTATACTCCTCACTGGATGGTGAGGTGTCCTCCTCCACGGGCTCCTGCTGTGCTGGAGTCCCATAAGCTGTCTGGAGAAATGAAATGGTGTGATTAGTAAATGTAGCAATGATAGGATTAAAGGGATATTAATACTTAAAATGTGAAAAGAAAAAATATATGTTGTAGGGTTTATCCCCCTGAGAAAAACAAGGGTACTCCCACTGCTGAAGGGTGTTTCACAGCTCAAAGTTGAATTCCTTTGGTGCAACATCCCAGTGGCCTGAAATTGTACATTGGTGCTGTTGCTACTTCATCCTATGGAGATATATGGTCCCGGGACCAGAACTGTCCATAGGATGGTGTATCAACAGTTCCACTGTACAATTTCAGGCCACTGGGATATTGCCCCTAAAATATTCAAGTTTGAGCTGTGAGACTTTTTCAATACAACACCTTTCAGCAGTGGGGATACCCTTGTTTTATTCAGAGGCTAAACCCTACAACATATATTTTTCCTTTCTCATTTTGAGCATTACTATCCCTTTAACTGGATGGCAATTGTTAATTTCACCTTGATGTAATATTGTAGGCATTGTAAAAAGATGTGGATCGATGTTAGTCCTATCCCTCCAACCCTCATGGTTAGACAGATATTGCTCTATGTGACAGCTGGAGATATCAGTCATTTGACCACATGGAGGCTCTTCAGCAGAGCCAAAATTACCCCATTTAGAGATAAATACTTCATTGGAATGGTCCGCAGAGTGTCCTTGCAAACCAGGCACACTTTGTAGACCATTCCAAAGGAGTATTTACCTCTAAATGGGGCAATTTTGGTTCTGCAGAGGAGCCTCCATGTGGTCAAATGACTGATATCTCCAGCTGTCACATGGCGCAATATCTGTCTAACCATGAGGGTCGGAGGGATAGGACTAACATCGATCCACATCTTTTTACAATGCCTACAATATTACATCAAGGTGAAATTAACCATTGCTATACCATCCAAGGTACACAGAAAGACAAATGGTCTGACATGTATGTGGATATGTGGATATGTACCTTTCATATGGGTACAAACATATCCTTGCAACATATGAACCCAGACAACAGTTCAATACATGTGATTGCCTTACAGGCTATATATGTGCACCCATCACAAACTAAGTTTTATTGCTATCATAAATAAAAACATACCTCATTTATCCCATCTAAGTAAGGTGGGGTATACTAGGTATGTGTATTTTGATGAGATCAATAACAGTTAATTTGTAATGAGTGCACATAAATGGCCAGTAAGGCAATCACACATACTGAACTGATCTCTGGGTTCACATCTTGTTGGGACATATTTGTAGCCATTTGAAAGGTACGTATCCACATATATATCTGACTGTTTTTCTTTGTGCACATATCTTTTTTGAACAGATCTGCAGTGGGATTCAAGTGGTATTCATCTCTATCAGTTTATCCTGTACAATGCAATATTTTGTATCATTTTACATGTCACTCTCTTGTTGTCATGATGATATCCTATGCTTTACATTGTGATGCATGGGATACCACCCTGGCAATCAGAGATTGTTGAACAGGATCCTGTCCATGAGTTCTGTTCCAGTTGAATCCTGAAGGCCAACAATCAAGCCATTATTGAAGGATATCTTTGATTGAGGCTGTGTTTTTTTTCTGGATGAGCCCATCCATCCTTCTGAGTGAGGCAGCTGTATCATAGATATCTATCATTCATGGCCTGTTGTTGGCCAAACTACAATGGTTCATATTTGGTTCCCACGTGTATCCTGCAAATAGTGGCTTGTGTACCATCCATCCATGGCATCAGCACTCCTGAGGATCCATGAGTGAATCAAATGTGAGATATGTAATTTCAAGTTAGAGTAAATGATTGCATACACAACACCAAGGCCTACTTTTTTCTCCTTTAAGCCTGGTGAATTATTTTAGGTCTGTGTATTGCACATACACCCAGTTATTCTCAGTGGCACTGTGATGTGTGACCTGATACATCCTTTTTGAGATTCAGTAAGCAGTGATGAAGACCTGATGACCTGAACATGATGCTGAGTTCTCCAGTGATCTCATGTTCCCATTATCAATGTTTTCTATGTAGTCTATACAATGTGACCTTAGCAACATGATTCATGTTATTGAATATTCTCCATAGACTAATATTGAGATTGGTGAAGTGAGGGTATGTAAGTGTTAATTTCTCTCCATCATCTCTTTTGCAGTACTTAGTGAATATCCCCTGTGTAGTATGCAATCATTAGCCAATCGAATTGTGTTTTTTTCTGGTTAACCCTTGGAGTACCGGAGGGGTTGCCAAAGCATTGTTGAGCAATGCATTGATAATCCCTCTAGCACTCAAGGGGTTATGTTCTGGTTTCCCTGTGGGTACATGGGTGATATAGTGTAGGAGCAGGTCTGCTAACAGACAACACTTTTATGAGCATGGTTTGTGTGTATTGTGTGTGAACAGCACAGCAACATGAGGGTTAACCTGGGAGTTGGACAAGTTTGGGCCTGTTTGACCCTGGACGTTTGTCCTTGTCTTGTGTCCTGTTTTAACCCTCAGGGTGCTGTGTTGGTACAGTTGTGTGGATGAATGATGGACATGTGTTGAGTGTGACTGTGTTTTGGTGTGCAGCTTGTGTTGGTTGATGTGGTGTGTGGTTATGGGATGATGCACATACCGGTAGTGTAGAGGCTCCTCTCATCTCCAGTGTCTGATGCTCCAGGGACCTCCTCAATCAATGTGTACAACAAGGTCTGCCGCAGCCTCTCCTCCCATCCGCTGAAGGTGACAGGTACAGATGGACCACCTCTGGTGCCTCCGGCATACAGGGCGGCATCACCCATCTTCTTTTTTCACCTGCTTCTTGCAGTCGCCCCATCTCTTTTTCACTGAGTCAATGTCCCGTCTGCAGCTGGCCACCGCATTGACCCGGCTGCAGATTTGATTCCAGGCAGCCTTCCTCCTCGCAGCGAGGCCAGGGACCCTCTCCCTTGGGAACAGGATACTCTCCCTCTCCAGCACAGCCTCCACAAGGGCCCTGTTCTCCTCCTCTGTATAACGTGGATCTTTGATCCTCTCATCCTCAGCTCCGGCCTGAGAGGAATCAGAACCAGAGTGTCCTGCCTGTGCTGCCCCTGCCTGTGTGTGGTGGTCCCCAGCAGCTACCCCTCATCCCACTGCAGGCTCTGTCCCTGTCCTCTGTGTGCCTGCTCTTCTGGGCTGGCTCCCGCTCCACCCTGCGGATCTCCCTCTCCCACCCCTACTCTCAACAGAGATGTCTTGCTCTCCTTCCTCCTCCTCCACTACTCTCCCTATCCCTCTCTCCTGGCCATCACTCACCCACTCACACCCAGGCACATTCGATCCCACTCACTCTCTGTCACACTCTTTCACTCACAGATTCACACTGTCAAAATAAAATTAAAAAAAAGTGTAAAGTGTTATGAAAAAAAAGACTATGTGTATATATGTGTATGTGTTTGTATGGGTGTATGTGCTATGTACAAAAGTGTGCTATGTTTCTATTCAAATGTAAATCTCTCCTCTCTAAAATCCTTCTACCTTGCTCCTTTCTATGCTTCTCTCTCTCTCTCTCTCCCTCTCTCTAAACACTATCCTCCACTCCTGGGTCCTGTGATATAGCTCGCCAAAACTCAAAACATAGACAAGGTGTGACCGTTATTTTGGAGTATATATAGGTGTATTTGAGCGTTTTTGATACTTTGGAGCCTTGGGATTGGCTGTAGGTTTGAATTTTGTTTGTGCATCTATCAGGGTTGCTAGACAACGCCAGCCGTAATGTACATTTTTACTTAAGTTGTGTTTTAACAGGTGTTTGGGACGCACGGTGATGCAAAAGCAGGTGTGACGCAGGTTTTTGTGTTATGTGTTTTTGTTGTGCCTACACTCGTTAGCTATTCTTGTACTCTTACTTTTAAATCCGCCGTAAATTATGTGTTATTTGCGGCCGATAGGCCTTTTTTACTTAGCGGCTTGTTTAACGTGAACCTTTAAATCTAGCCCACAGTCTGTACATTGAATCCTATCTTCAGTTTCATCCTCTTTCAGATCAACACCTCTTAAAATAGTCTCCAGATGTTTCTTTCCCCCAGTTTTACCCTTTTCTTTAGGGTCAATAACAACCAATGTCTCACCAATAGTAGACACTGAAAGGTTTATATCAGTACAATCATTCTCATTTGCAAGTGCTGAAAAGGAATTTTTCAAAGGGACTAGTTGTAGAACATCTATAATCCACAACCCAAACTCTTTAGAAGACAACAGATTGTTTTCCTCCTAGGTGGGCTCTCAGAAATGTAGAATGGCACAATAAACTGATTACTGCAAGTATACACTATATAGAGGATCGACCTACTAGAATGATTTGAAACATAGAAAAGTGTGTTAAAGAGGAACTATGACCCAAATTAAAGTTACCCACAAATAATTATGCACATAATGATAAGCATATCCATACTAATATTATCCAAAATAAGTCCAGCGTTATTGACAAATCCAACTTGTTCTGAGACATTCAGGCAACAGCTTGCGCCATCAGTCCCTTCCTGTATCTTAAGATACAATGCAATGCCTCCTAGAGGAGACCGGGACTAACAGTTCAGGCAAGCAGATGTCTCTTTGGCAAGATTTCTGCACTGATGCCTGCCTGACCATCTCAGAACCAACTGGATTTGTCAATAATTCTGGACTTATTCCAGATAATACTACTATGGATATGCTTATCGTTATGTGCATCATTATTTGGGGGAAGCTTTAGTATGGGTGATAGTTATACTTTAAACAGCAAGCTGTATAATGCACTTTAACACAATTTCCCTTTTTGACTGTAAGCTCTTGAAAACCTCACCTACTCTCAAATGCTTCACTTTCCTTACACACACAACCTGTTCAACCCATTACAATCTGGCGTTCGCACTGCTCACTCCACAGAAACTGCTCTCACAAGTGTGTTCAATGATCTACTCATTTCCAAATCCCAAGGACACTATTCAATACTCAACTTGCTTGGTCTTTTATGTTTTTCTCCCCCAAAGTTTTCACTCCTTAGGCATCTATAACTAAAACCTGAACTGTCTGTACTCTTACCTGACTAATCAATCTTTCATTATCTCCATTGCCATCTCTTTGTAATCTCCCATCCACCTCTCTGTTGTTGTTCCTCAAGATTCTCTATGCAGATGACACCCATCTTTACTTATCACCTCAATTGACTCCTAATATTCAATCTAAAGTCACCGATTCCCTCTTGGCTGTCTCAGACTGGATGACTTATAGGCCCCTTAAATGTAACTTGTCAAAAACTGAGCTACTTAGCATCCCTCTTTGACCTGGCCCAATAATGCCTTTCCAGGTGACCATAAATTCCACTTCCATAAATCCAGTATCAGAATCACTGTACATAGGGATGATAATTGATGCTGCTCTCTCATTCTCTCCTCATATTAAAGTTATCACCAAATACTGATGGTTTTTATTTTGCAACATAATAAACATCTGACTCTTTCATTGTTCCTCCACAGCTAAATTTCATATACAAGCACTCATCCAATGCCACTTAGACTACTCTAACTTTCTTCTCTCTGGTCTTCCTGTATGCCAGTGCCATACACTTCAATCCATACAGAATGCAGTAGTTACCCTACTCTCACCTTGGTTTGTCCCTGCTCCCGTCCTCTTACAATCATACCAATCAAACTCTGAATATCTTATAAAAACACTGCTTCTCTCATTCAAGATCCTTCTCATCTCTTCCTCTTCCAACATTTCCACTCTGATCTCCGAATATAGCCCATGCTGCCTTTTACAATCAAACAACTGCAGTCTTTTCTGTTTGTGTCTACAGCTCTCTATCAAACCCTTTCACTCTTTCTTCATTGTCTGTGGAATGCTCTACCTCCCATCCTACCCCACTGCACTTCTCTTAAAATTGCAACTCCTCAACAAGACTAGAAGGCAGGCTAGAAGGCACAGACATTGTACATCAAAGGCTCTTATAATTTACTTGCTTATTTATGTTCCCCTCTCCTAACAAGAACTTGAGCACTGAATTTCGCATTTAATCCTTATGTAATCTGTATGCCTCGCTTTACCATTTTAGATTGTAAGCTTTTGAGCCAAGACCCCACTTGCCGTTTTTCATTTTGCTAAGCCTTTGTCTCCAACACTTAAATTGTAAAGCAGAACATACTCTTGTGGCTCTATATAAATAAACATTCATTCATTCATTCATTCATTTAAGCTGTGAGGAAATGCATAAACAGTAACAAAAAAAAAAAAAACAGAAGAAAAAAATACAACACAAAAAAAACAAATCTTCATTGTCACCAATAACATGGGAGGCTTTCCTTGATTCTGCCTAATCCTACCCAGATGTTCTGGTAGGATGGAAGCAGCAAAGTCACCCTGCTCTCCTGTGGTTGTCTCTATTGATCTCCTGGTGCTATCAGCTGAGAGATCAATAGCTAGAGGGACATCACGAAGGGCCTTGTTGCCTCCCCCCAACAAGGTCAGAGTGTTAAAAAAAAGAATAATAATATGTGTGTTACACAGGTGTTCAACGCATTGTTTGCAATGCATTGGATGCCACTGTGGAGCTCACACCAACTATGTTTCCCCAGCCTCTTGATCCATTGTCCATTGTTAGTTATAGCCCCCCCCCCACATACACTGTCAGACCCCCCAAGCCTGTTTTCACTGTTCACTGGAAGTCACAGATCCCCTCATGTACTGCATGACCCCCCCAGCCTGGTTCCACTGTACACTATTATTTTTTTTTTCAAAACACCTCTTTTGAATGTATTTGGAGCTCTGGAAAATGCTCCAAAATTAACCAAAGCAAGGCTTCTAGGAAACCCAAAAGGACACACATCAGACACTTTCTTTTGGCTGGACAAAATAGGTAAAACTGAAAGTGACAATAGTTCCCCACTTGTCCCCAGCCTGATTCCTCAAATACCAGAGCACCCATCCCTTATCATCGCCACCGGTGGTTAAACTCTTAATTGCTAGACTGCAGCAATTTCACTTCTATGGCAACGGCATCCTTTAAAAAAAACAAAACAAAAAAATAAACCTTCCTCTCCACACCACTGCCAACCACCCAATCTGCATAAAATACAAACAAAATCAAGTGACTCTAAGTAAGTTATATAATAACTTAGAAGCCATTAACCCTTTGAGTGCCAGAGAACCATGCAACGCATTGCAAAGCACTCAGAGGGTGAAAGTTGTGCTGGACTATGCTCAATTCAATTTCTGACCCAATGTTATTTTTATGGGTGATGGAAAACTTTAAAAAAAAAAAAGTTAGTTTAATTCAGTATCTAAAAAGAAAAGTATCTTAACAACTTACAAACTGAACTTTCTTGGCTGCATTAGAACCAATTTTCATGTCAGTCAAGCTCTGAAGCGGATGAAGGAATTTAAATTAGTCAAGCTCTCCCGCTCCTGATGTCTGCCATTAACACAGCAGGTCTATCTATGCAAGGTGTACTGCAACTGGAATGAAAGGGTAGCACTAATCTAACTTATCATTTGTTATACTTGTTTCATAATCACATATGAGTCATAATTTTCTTCCATGCCATACCCATTCTAACACACTGAGGCTGATGTGCTAGGAAATGGATCAATTCTGGGTCAAACTAGCTGCTCCATAGAAGAAAAATAAAACTTTCTGTTGATTTACAAGGTTTTTCTAACCATTTGAATACTAAAGGGGTTTTCAATTAATTGTGGGCCTCTCTATCACCCAAGGAATAAAAAGAATAACTTCACTGAGTATAGAGGAAAAAGGATGTTGGATTCAAAAGTTATTGCAGCTCAGACTTACATTTTTGGTGCAATACTTCCATAGCCTGAAATGTTATGGTGGTGTTGTTGCCACAGCAGTCTGTCGCCAGCAAGCATATTAATTATAAGGCTAAAGTGTTTAAATCACACTGGAGAATGATTCAAAATCAAGGATTTTAGTAATTGTTCAACCCAATATGTGCCCATGTCACCAACAGTATATTGGGATAACAACAAGATTGTTGAAAGAAAGTTTCTCAGTGCTGCTTTGGGCTCTCTCCTCTTCTCTGCATGCAAAATGACAGGGCAGAGTAGAGCATGCAGAGAAGGTGAGAGAGAGCCCGGAGGAATGCTGAGCATACATGACTGCTTACACTGAGTGCCTCATTAATGGAAGATGGAGCATTACAGATGCGCATTCACGGGAAGTTTATTGGGAGTAATAACCTATTGTGAGGCCAGTCCAGTCCTCTTTATCTCCCCAACCCGACTATGCTTGTGTGATGTGGGCTGAAATGGTAAGCATGATGGGACTTGTAGTTAGGGGTATGCGATCTTTGACTATGTGATATGAGAGTTTTGCGCTGTCATGCAGTGTGAGATTCTCATGTCACTCTTTTGCGTGCAACCTTTTAAAACCCTTTCTTTCTGTGTAGTTTGGCTGTTTTCAGAAAGGCTTCATTGAACCTGGTACAATGATGAGGTAGAAGGATGATATTGAGCAGATGCTTGCTTCCATGTGAACTGAGGCAATGAAGTGGGCACAATGTAGATCAGTCACAAGTTTGGTGTCACCCAGTGATGTTCCCACCCTAAAAGAAAGTCTGGTGTTCAGCTGTAGAACACTGGTGAGTCTGAGCCTCACTCAAGGTGTCAAGACCAGGAGTGGGGGAGGATTCCTCCTTCCTCTTCTTCACAGCCAAGTCACAGAATGTGCATATTATACTTAGGGAGGATTGCACTTTCCTTGCTCCCAATGAAATGTATTCTCACACCTGTAATTCAGAGGGGCATAGAGCAGGATCTTGGCTGTACACTTTCTCCATAGAAAACCTGACATAGCTTCTGGTGATGCAGCTCCTGCCACACCACTAGTACTAGGATCCACCACCACCTGTTCCATATCACTGAAGTGCGTGGTACTTCTACCACCAGAACAGTCTGTTTCTGGAATAAGGATCCCACTCCCACCTACTACTACCCAACATGATGGACACCCCTGCCTGATCCTGCTAACATTTTTGATGCTGGGATGGAGACTCAAATGATTCATCAGAAGCAGGAACTACTACATCAGCAAACACAAAACAATTTCATCACTGCTAGTAATATCCGTCATCTCGCTTTCCACTCCTGGTTGGTCTGTACGAGAAAAGCTCTCTTTATCTTTTAATCATCATCACCAGTGCCACCCTCAGCAGCAGCACTACTACCTCCACTGTCAGATTATTCCTTATGTCTTGCTGGTTGGGATTCTGAGTGTGACATAGGTAAAGAGGGTGCACCTGGTGTCAATTCACAGCAGTAGGTTCAGTCAAGTTGAGGTAGCTACAGCTCTGTACTGCTACTTCTGCTTGGCAAAATAGATGAAAAATCAAGAGTGAAGATTAACTTCCAATCAAATTGATGCTAACAATAGGTCACTCAGCACTAATGAATGAAGTAATATTGGTTAATTGAGAAAGTATAAAGGATAATGGGAGAGAAACCTAAATCTAGGATGGCCCCTTTTTTACATATGGAGACAACTCTCGGGAAAACAGCAGGGGCAGTACTAGATGTTTGGGAAACAGAAGAAAAACAGAGGAGGAAGAATGAGGGGAACAAGATGAAGTAAAGAGAAACAAACATTTAATATTATAGCTCCTACCAGTAAGTTAAGTATATTTAATTGTTGTGCTGTTGATCTCTTGGCCTTCCATCTCTCCTTCAGGAAAATTTTAATTTGCACAAACTTCACAAGCTAATGATTTAGATTTTTCATATGCCTTCACCATTCCATTAGGAAAACTACTTTTAAAATAAATAATAAATTATTGTTTGGTGGAAACCAAGATTTGTTAAATGCACAAAAAATATATATGATGAGCCTGATCAGGAAATATTACAACTATTAGAATACCTATAGGAGAAGGGACACATACAGTTTGAGATACTGAGTGAATATGTCATATCTGGTAATAGGAGAATAAGGAGATAGAGATCACTGATTTTAAAGATAAATCTATATTTTACATATAGTTACTTACTTCAAAGGTGTGTAAATTGAAGCTTTTTACCAGGCAGTCCTTCAAAAATATACCCATAAGATTAAGAACTATCAAAGGAGGGTACATAAATTTCAGGAAACAAAAACTATGAATGATGTGTCTGAATATGAGTCATTAATAATCTGAAAGGCAGACAAAGGAGGATCTATGGTATCTTAAACACTTAGGATTACATCAAGGAGGGATTTACATTCCTTAAAGACAAATCCTCAAATAAAAGATTAGTAAAAATCCAGAAAGGTATAAAATGTTACAGGAAACAATGAGTGTAGGATTGTTATGAAAGATGGGTTTAAATTTGCATTTGTCCCTGAACCCAATATGTCATTCCTGTACCATCTCTAAACTTAATAAAAATGTTAAAAACCCATAGACCCATAATAGCCAGTTTCAGTTCTTTCACATCTAATTTGTCTGTTTTTATAGACTTCATTTAGCAGAAATACGGTATGTATCCTAGAAAAAAATGACTGAAATAAGGTGGAGGAGGGAGATGTATATGTTTGCCACGATGTTGTCTCATTGTACACCACCTCAAATATGTAGTCTGTACTCTGGCCACATATTCATACCAGGTATGCATCCCATCAGCAGTCAGCAGCATGCAGCAGTAACAGCATGTCACCACCTTCACCACTAGGTACAGGTTAAAAGTTCTGTTTTGTTTATGCAGGAATTTTCACAAAAACATGAATTTCCACCTTTTCCATGGGAATTCCAACCCATAGAGAGACCCACAGATTTTTCCCAACAGATTCTTCTGTGGGAATGGTTCCATTTTCTGCCTATGTTTCCAATTGCTTCAAAATTTCCCTTCCCCAGACTATAAAATCTTACAACGTCCTGCCAGGCTGCATGGTGAGGAATAGGAGAGAAAGAGAGTGAAGTCAGAGAGGGAGAGAGAGAGAGTGAAAATGAAAAGAAAAGAAAGTTATTTTCAGTCATGGCTAGCACAATGAGCAGCAGGAGAAGCTGGAGAGAAATAGCTGAGGAAGACATGTAGGAATCCAGCAGCACCAGCAGTAAAGGGAGCTGATTACCCTCTGCCTATGTAATCACGGGTCCCCCAAAACAAGTCCCTAGTGATCTGGAGAAGTATAATAAAGATGGCGTCACTGGGCAGCAGTAATAGCAGCACTGATCAGCTGCGTGTGCCTGCTGCTGCGGTCAGTGTATCGTCTAATGAGTTAATGGCAAGTGTAACAGCAAGGGACCCTCTAGCCTTGCTTAATTTTTGGAAGGTTTCACTTTCAGTAAACCTGCATTCAGTTATTTATCAGGCTTTTCTTTCTGTATTCCTGCAGCTATGCTAGCCATTATTTTAAAGAGATATAAAAATGAAAATAAAATAAGGTTACACTGAACGTGGCAGATGTGTCTGGTGGCGGGTATGGTGGGATTAATGTATATATCTCACCATGATTCATAGGAATGAATGCTAGACACATGATTTGCATTATCCTGTTTGAATCCAATTTAATCTTGCATTATTATAATTAGGTTACTTTCAAACATTGGCAGTGGTGCCAACTGTGGAAGAGGGCAACAATCTTTCAAATCCCTCCTCCTCTTTATCATCAGTGCTGCTTTCAATAGTACATGTGCAGTGGGCTTCCCTGTTTTGTTGGGTTTTGTCCACTTCTTCTACCTGATACTCAGATAGGATTAGATGCTGATACATTTTTTTAAATGTAAGTCTCCCAACACTGCTGCTTTATAGTGTGTCCTACAGTCATTAAAAACCAGCTGTACTGAAAATCTTTGTACAAATTCAGATGTATGCTTAAAGTGGGTTTCTAGCAAAATAGCGAGAATGTAGTCTTCATTTCCTTTAATGGTCATTATAAGGCATGATAACATGTCATGCACAAAGTGGCGTGCCAATGGCTTGGACTACCCTGCTGCTGTCTCTCCTGCTGCCCCAAGAAGTGACTCGCTGCCAGCAGGATGTAAGCTTGCTGGCTTTAGGGAAAGTGCATCAGAGCTAAGGAGGTGGCCGTGAGACTGAGAGTAATAACAGATGAGACAGAAAAAAAGAGAGAACACAGTGGACAATAGAAAGAACAGTTAAATTGATGTATATACAGAATGCCCTATTTTTTAACCAACAAATCTCTGCTAGAAATAGCCCTGGCCAACTGAATACTAGTCAAGCAGTGACGCTCGTGGGAGAAACTACACCTGTGCACAAAGTGACACCTGAACAACCACCAGCTAAAGACGCCTCTCCCAACCACAAATGTTTCCAGGCTGGGACAACAGCTCATTATGTACATTTGTGCTGATTTAAAGACAAGACTTGTTACAACTTTTCAAAGCAAGGCCATCTTAGTAAAGTTTGCAGGGGTACAAGGATACAGAGAGGATCATTCCATGGAGCTAGGCATGTAACCACTAACTACGAATAACATCAGTCAGAGTCAGAAGAGCCATGCGAGGATAGTGATTGGTTGGCTTATCTCAGCATTCATCATGTGGGGAAACAATAGGATGCCATAAAGGTAAATTTACACATAAATGGGATTTGGACACTAGGCCCAAACTCAGCTGGATAAGGACAACATATAACTCATGTCAATTTACCTCAAGACATACTGTGAATATCTCATGATGCAAATAGGATACGCTTGCGTCACTGGAATATAACATTCAGAAGTATTGCATCCCATTATACATAGTTAAGAAAGGTGGACCACCCAATTGTGGATCAAAATCAAGGGAATGCCGATAGTATTTCAACCTCTACACCAGATAACATCAAGTTACACAACACAAAGACCAGAGTGGATTTGGATATTGTGTGACAAGTTCAAAGAGGTTTCTCACTCACAGTGGGTAAAGTGAAAGGAACATTTAATGCTCCAACTGGGAGGAACACCTAAATTCTTTAAGGAACAGTCAGTCCCTTTTTCAATTTGAGCAAAGGAGGAACAGGAACTCAACCGACTAGAAGAAGGGATTATTTAAAAAGTCACTACCTGTGACTGGGCATCCCCAATTGTAGCCATTAAAAACTTACTTATAGAAATGCACATAAAGGGCTATTACAATATATTAATAATATGTTCTTTGGAGTTGCCTCAGCCCCAGCTATTTGGCAGAGAACTATGGACACCATCCTGGTAGGCATTCCCTATACAAAATGCCTGTTTTATGACATAATTATCACTGGGGTGACCAAGGAAGAGCTCAAGTCAGACATTGCTACAGAGACTTCAAGACTATGGGTTATGGGCTAACTTAGAAAAGTGTTAGTTCTCTCAACCGACACTCACCTTTAGTGGACAGGTAATTGATAAGGATGGTCTACACACAGCAAAGGTAAGCCTCATCTCCCACAGATGTGTTACAGTTGTTGTCATATCTAAGCTTACTACACTACTAACACTGTTTTTTTGCCAAATCTTGCCCAGATCTTGCACACACACCATCATCTTTTTGAAATCAGAAGTCAGTGGATCAGTGCATTCACTGGCAGCGGCAGCAGACAATTATTAACCCTTGGGATGTCTTGGATTTGTTTGAGTCAACGAATGCCTTATTTTTTTTTTAACAGGAATGGCTGCATATTATTCATAACCGATATGCCAGACTGCATTTAACCATGTGAGTGCTGGAGGGGTACCCTTCGGCACTCAAAGGGTTAAGTCAGGCATATCTTTGAAGCATTTTTGATTTAAAGAAACATCTTACATTGAGATTTGTTTCTTTTTCAACTACAGACTGGAAAGAAGAAAGAAGAGAGAATAAAGAAGATGGAAGATTACAGAAACAAGAAGAAAGAAGAGATAAGATTAAAGGTGGACAATAGCTGACCAGGGTGCTGAAGACTCTGCTGGACATCAGGATAAATGGTAAGTGTTTATTGTCAGGGGCTGTTTTTTTTAACTTAGTCAGATTAACCCTGTGAGTGTAGGTGGGATAAGCATTTTGAAATAGCTTTGGATGTATTGATATGGGGCTTAGGGTCACATATCAATCATCCACTGGTGACTTTTTTTTTTAAGCTCTTTTTTTAGGTTCAATTCCTGCATCTGCATTTTTGAGATGCCTTAAGGGACTCTGTTCCCAGAAAAACTGGGTGTTGATTTTCATGCCATTCCACAGGTGTACATTGGGATTATTTTTGCTATTTTTTGACACCTTCCCAAGAACTCAGTAAGCGTGGGTTGGCAGTACATAGCAGAAGAACTGTGTATTGCTTTAACAAAATGAATTGTGGTGGTGGCTGTAATGCTGATGGTGACAGGAGCAGCACGTGTGTGCACTGTATGACCCTTGTCATCATTTCCTCCAACAAACTCGGTCATACACCTTGGTGTTTGACATTTGAAGGTCAGCAGCAGGAGTCATGGGTGTTACTGCAAATGAAGGAAATCTTGGCACACACTCTCGCACATCAACAGCACTTCTTTCACTTCTTCTATGTGACCCAGAGCTCTGAGAACTTTTAGGAGTGCTTCCACTGCTAGCCATGACACCTATGTCATGTTGATATGTGTCTCCCAATCAGACCTGTGATTGTGCTTCAGGTGGGATCTCAATGAGGATTTGCCTAAATGTGGTCCTGCTTCCCCCTGCTCACATGCTTCTTAGACAGACAACAGATAACATGTTTAGCTTTGTATCGTGAATAGAGTAACTCTATACTGTAGACTTCTTGCACTGAGGGGTTAATGAGGGGCTACTACTACTACTTCTGGAGCTAGATGTTGCAGTTGTACAAGTAGGTGTCAATGGTGCTGCATAGGTAGGGTTATGAATGTTTATTACCTGTGTTTATGATTGTTAAACAATATTAGTGTGTATGGCTGTCTGGGGGGTTATAATTGATGTTGATGATGACTGACAGGATGACTGCGTATCGTTATGCATCTTTGCACGTCTAGACTTAGACTCTCCAATTGATCTCTCAAAGAGTTTATAAACAGACACAGTTCTCCTTTCCATTGGTGGAAGATTGAGCCATTTACTTTCAGATAATTTTCTGGCCATGTCATCATCTCTCTCACTCTCATCTTCATCTGTATCTGCAGAAGAGGAGGACACTGGAGGCATATATTCTAGATCAAAATCATCATCAATAATTACATTATCCTCTGCATTGTCCACCACTTATTCACCACTATTTTTACATTTTTCTAGGCGTTTTGAAGTTTCAAACAATGTCTTGATATTTTTCCCCTTAGAGCGATTTACAGAATATTCACTACTACTTTCAGGACAGGTTTTGTACTTGTTTGTCTTACTGTCAGATGCAACAGTTGATTGTGCCGTTACACCTTCCACCATTATCCCAGCAACACTAAAATATGAATCTTAATTTTCATTGTTATTGTGGATTTTAACATTAAGATATACAAAAGAACTGATTTTGTGATGTCCTCTTGCCCGTAACAAAATACTGTATCATATAAGTCTCTTTGTCTTATAGTATCTATCAGTCTCATTGACAGCTCACTTCTGGGATGGGTGAAAATATTCCCCTAAAATTTAAATTGGCGAATAATTTCCCACGAAAAGTGCATTTTTTCTGCTTTTTCCCTCTTTTTTCACCCAGCTCATTGTTCTTTGAAATCAAGAGAAGAAAATTTTTTCTCCACCACACAAAAGTTTTCTCTACTTTTCTACAGCCATATAAAAGGGTGTTAGGCTCTCACAGCATTCCATTCTGTGATTGTGAGAGGAGAAAGCAGCACGTTGTTTGAGCTAGAGAAGATAAGGGAATTGAAGTTTAGTTTAGGGAATCTTTTAGGTACAACATTTGTTCTCTGTATTAGGAGAGTCAGTGGGGCACTCTGGGGAGAAGAAGGGAGGAAGGAGGTTGACCCCAAATACACCAAAATTCCATGTGACTGGCTGGCAAGACACAGGCAGCTGGGGACTTATTTGCTTGCTAATCTTGCTGTTATTGTCTCTGTGCTGGGGAAGTCTGGGGAAAGAAGTTGTTGATTCTTTTTCAGATATAATTTTTTTTTGGACAGACTGTGACAATGATAAGACGGTGGACAACTTAAAAAAAAATAAAAAAGAATAAATAAATAAACAAAGAACTAAATATTTTAGGTGACAGTGATAGACAGCTGACTGGGATTAGGCAAGACATCATGCTCCATCAGTTGTGTTGTGTACTGTAGAGTAAAAACACACAAAGTAGTTGAGTAATGTCCAGCAAATTCACAAGGGGCAGGGGGGAGGTTGGAGCGTTGCAGGGACGTGAGAGTAAAGTAGTTGTTCAAAAACTGACTGCAGCAATGGTTGCTGAAGTGTGTGCAATAAATGCTGATGATCCCTCTACTCCAAGGGAGGATGCAGTTTGTCAAGGCCCCACCAAAACTTCCAGCACCACCAGTGCCAGTACAAGTAAAGAACCATATAAGAAGAACACTGAAGACGATAACAAGTCACATTTATGTGTTGATGATGACAATAGCATAACAGAAGAAGGTGTAGCAGCTGAACCATCTGCTGCATCAGATAGTGAGACAAACAATCACCAAAACACGTGTCCTCAAAGTAGTAGCAAACTTTGTTACAGTAAAAGTAAAAAGAAATTGTTTGAGACCTCTAAAGGTTTAGAGGAATATAAGTGTAGTGGGCAAGAATTGTCAGGTGGTGCTGATGCTACTGAGGATGACCTAATGATGACTGACAATGATGCAGATCTAGAATATATCCCTCCAGCATCCTTCTCTTGTTCAGATACAGATGAAGCTGAGAGTGAGGATGATGATGACATGGCAATAAAGTTAGCAGAAAGGCAAAGGCTGAATCTTCCATCACTGAAAAGGAGCACTGTGCCTGTCTAGAAACCATTGGAGAGTCTGACCCTGGACAAGCACATTTGTCAAAAAGTACACAGCCACCCTATCAGTCATCATCAGCATCATCGCCTCTTTAAAGTCCATGTGCCACTCAGCCACACACACCTGTTTTGAGTACCCAGCAGCAGCAACAACAGCAACACAAGCTATTAACATCAACAATGTTAGGTATGATGAGTGCCTCTTCTGCTGCTGTAAGTGCTGCACCTTTGACACCTAGTAGTAGTGGCAGTAGAATTGCATCAACATCTAGCCCCAGTAGTAGTAGTAGTAGCAGCAGCACCTCAGGAACCCCTCAGTCCATGAAGTCCACATTATGGAAATACTTCACTCAGGATCCTCAAGCTAAGTATGCTGCTATCTGTTGTCTGTGCAAAAAGTACGTGAGCAGGGGGAAAGCAAGCTCATACCTAGGTACCTCCTCTATAAGATCCCTCCTGATGCACAACCACAGGTCTGACTGGGAGACACACAATCAGCAGGCCAAAGGTGCTTCAACTAGCAGCAGCAGAATTTCCCAGGGCAGAAAAGAAGTAGTGAAGTTATTTATGTGTCAGAGAGTGTGCTACTGCCAGTGCCAACAGTTAGTTCACTCCAAATAATGCCTATGGCTCTTGCTGCAGAGGAGTATGATGACTCTTGCTTTGCTGTAGGAGATGGCAAGAGTTATAGACTGCCCACACATTCTGTCTCTACCTCCACCACCTCCTCTAGTCATGTTGTTAAAGCAATAAAGTTTCAGGGTTCTTCTGCCATGTCCTGCCAACCCACACAGACTGAGTTCCTGGGAAGGCGTCAAAAGCTTCACAAAAACAATACCAAAGTAAGCCTGTGGAGTGGCAAGGTAATCAAGATGTTAGCAGTAGACATGCTGCCGTATTCTTTTGTAGAAAACCGCGGTTTCAGAGAACAGATGTCATGTATAGCTCTATGCTGGAATATCCCAAGGTGCAGTTATTTTTCCAGGATGGTTGTCCCTGAATTGTACAAGCAGGTGGCTGAAACGTGCATATGGCAAGAAAATCCACCTGACAATAGATATGTGGACAAGCGGGACGAGAACAGAACATATTACTATGACTGCTCACTGGGTTTCCCTCCCAGCACCAACAGTGGACAATACTAGCTTACAGCATCAGGGGACAGCCAGTAATCATTCTTCTGGTTCTGGCAGTGTGATTAAAAGGCAGCAGCAGCAGCAGCAGGATATCCCATACCGTTGTCACGCCACCTTGTGCATGCAGAGTTTTGAGAGACAGTCCCACAAAGCTGTAGATGTTTTAAGTAAGTTAGAGCAGGTGATAGAGAAATGGCTTGTACCCCGTTCCTTAAAAGCTGGTTTTGTGTCTGCTGATAACAGCTCCCACATAATCACTGCTTTGAGAATAGGTGGTAGGGTGCATGTGCCCTGCTTTGCCCATGTGCTAAATTTAGTTGTGACCAGATTCCTGGCAGAATCCAAAATGCTCAAAGAGTTGCTTACTATTGCCCGCAAAATCGGTGCCCATTTTAGTCACTGCTACAGTGCATGCAACATTCTGTATTCCATAAAAGAGTGTAACAACCTGCTTCATCACCAGCTGAAAATGGAGATCCCTACCAGGTGGAATGACACAATGTACATGCTAGAGCATTTGTACGAGCAGAATAAGGCCATTAGCGAGTACACCATGCAAAACTGGAAGTCTTTGGAGGGATCCTCTTTGTCACCTGGCCAGTGGCAACCTATGTGTGATTTATGAGAGCTGCTGAAACCCTTTGAGGAGGCAACCATGCTGGTGAGTCGTACTGGGGCAGGAATTAGTGAAATTCTATCACTGATATTTTTATTGCAGAAAAAAATGAAGAGACATGCACCAGCTGGTAAAGGACATGTTAGCGTGCTTTGTACAAGATCCTTGCATAGTGTCTATTAAAAGCAATGAGGAATACATTCTTGCCACTTTGCTGGACCCCCGCTCCAAACACAAAATTTCAGTTTGTCACAACGAGGAGTTATGACGATGTTTATTGATTGAGTGGAGGGTTGCATTCTGTCAGTAAGTTCGTCATTCACAGAGGTTCAACCAGTTCAAGAAAGAACATGGATCACCTGACTGTCTCAAACAAGATTTTGTGGTATTTGAGGTAAATATCCTTTGTCCCTTCACACTCCCTCACACCTGACACAGAGGCTCAGCCAGCATAGTCAGGAACTTGAATCAACCGTCTGTCTCTTCTCAGTCAAAGAAGTTATTGGGATAATTTTGGTAAATCTGTTTTCTCCATTTTCCACATAGATTCCACCAGACTGCCCTAATACGGAGAACAAATTGTCTAACACACAGAATGACATGCTGTAGGAATCTGGCACCCTTTTATACCTTCCTGGCAGGAAAAGAAGGGCAACTTTCTATGTAGTGGAGAAATTCAGTCTCACCTTTGATTTCAATTCATGAGCAAGGTAGAAAAAGCAGAAAATTAGCACGTTTATGAAAAATTTCCCGCTTGGTGGGAAGTGCCATTTATTGCCTTTTTTCCATTTGAGGAGAAATATTTCACCCATCCCTGTTCACCAGCACATGTCTGTAGTAAAGTCAAGCTAAGCTGCAGTGTAGTCCATTCCACTGGTGTTCCACTTTATTCATGGAGAGCTTTGATAGACAGTCCAATAAAGAAACTGCAGCAAGTGATAGGTGAATTGCTTATATGTCACTGCTTGTAAGCTTGCTTTAAAGCAACAGTTGAAAATAGAATGCATAGCATAAGGGTGCATCTGCAAATGGCACACCCTGGTGAATATGCTGGGGAGGGTACACTATTTTTCTTAAATGTAGAGTAAGTCAATCACCCTTCCACCATCAAAGGACTGGTTTATACATGTTGTGGAATTGATAAGGGCCTCAGTCTGTGACCGGCAGCGCATGATTTCTTGGGAGATGGTTTAACATAACCAGCACCACTTTGAGACTGATGTCAGTAGTTTAGATTAATCTTTTCAGTGCTTATGATCCTCGTCCTTGCCACTCTTCACAATTTTGTTTTCTCACAATGTGCACAATGTGCATTGAGAACTGCACAGTGTCTCCCTGACCCCAGTGAAATATATTTAGACACCAATGATTTTAGGGGAGTTGGAGGAGGAGAAGGAATATATTGACTGCACCTGAAGTGATGTGTTGTGCTGCTGCTACTACAGAAGACACTGTGTCATATGATAATCAAACAACTGAGCAGTGGCAACTAATTTTGCAGCTAAAAATTATATTGTCACGGATAAGTGGGAGCCATATACTTACGGATAGCACAGGTGGCATTAGCATACTACTGGCCTGGTTTAGCTTGGCTTCCACCAATTGTTTTTAAAGTCTTAACTTGCCGTGAATTATTTCTCATATTATTTTCAAGGTTTGCATTGTTTCTTTAAATTTACCTATATGGCTTTTTGGAACCTTGAACACTGTTCAGCAAAGGAGGAACCTCAGTTTTTTGATTCTATGATGGTGGGAAATCCCATCACACTGAGAAACATAGGCAGAAAGTGCCAAACTTTTCACAAGATCATTTCAAGTGGTAGTGGGAAAAACCTACCTTTTTAAGGGTGGAAAAAAGCAAAAAGTTTTTTTTTTTTTTTTTTACAGAAATTCACGTGGGAACAAAATTAGACTTTTGGAGTGAGAACATCAGGAGATAGGTGCTCTGAAAATCTATTGCTCTAATGAATTGGACTGGGAATCAAAAAGTGTGGCAGGTTTGGCAGGGTTTGGTGGAGATAGCTGGTTATGACAACTCAGATAGTATACATTGACATACTTTGTTGTGGTAATTGGCTTGGTTGTCTTCTTCATTGGTTGATGGTTGGATGTTAGCAATAGTGTTTAAGTTTAAGATGCGTGTCTGGAGGGTTCTTGCAAAGGAGTTATGAGTTTCTCAGGCATTAAAGGATTTTCAGAGAAGTTGTAGGAGCATAGATAGTAGGAGACCAATTTCTCCGGTAATCCTAAGGTGTTTACTTGGTGTACTAGTGCAGATTTGTTTGTCCCAACTTGGGATGGGTATGTTTAGGATGCTTTTTCTGTAGGTTTCATAAAGATCTCTCTTGCTCCCATTCCTATCTACATGTAGCCTGCACTCACCTTTAGTGAAGTTTTTTGTTTCTGCTCTCTCTATTTGCTGCTGCCCTTTTTGGTTACCTTTGGTATTACATTAATTCTCTACTTGAACTGCCTCACCTCTTTATCCTTCTGTTTACTCTTGGTACTACTTCCAGTTTCACTGTATTTGAACTTATTAGTCTTTCCATATCTTTCAACGTACATAAGCCCTGTTTACACATTAGCTCAACTGATGCCTGGAATCTGACCTTGCGGTCAGTACATTTATCTGGCTTGTCCACAGCAAATGTCATTAGAGAACGACGAACGGATAGGAAGGACTAGGGTTAAACTATTGAGTTAAATTACTATTTAATGTAGTACTGGTAAAGAGGCGCTCCTATAACTAGTGCAGTGTTCAAAAACAAATATAAAGGTGCAATGTGACCATAAACAAATCTAAAAATCCAATATTAATAAAAAATATCGCAAAAATGATATTTTGCTCTAGAATATATGTGACCGAACGATCATATTATAATCTGCTTCAATATAAACAATGTTGTTACTCACATTACTCCTGATACAACATCAAACGGACAGTCCCAAGAATGAACTAAAGACCACTCCAAATGTCACAGAGTGGATTACATGTAAAAAATACAGAATAAATACATAGCGTGATCTGTATAATTATAAAAGTCCAAACACTATTTTGTTAAACGATGTATCATCTTGTAATGGACAATCAACAGATAATTGAAACTTGTGGTCACTGTCATTGTCAACTCACTTATCGTGTCCTCGCTTGGCTGACACACCGGTCAGTGAAGCCGATAACTTATATGGAGAAAATAGAACTGTCTCCACTCAGTCAGGCCTCGGGTATGTAGAATACGGTCTGCTCACAAGACTTGTTAATATATACTTGGTGGCATCAAAATGGTACTTAAAGGAACAGGGTATTCACTGTTTTAATGTTCACACCTGAGGGGCTTACAACCTCTCTCAGGTATAGACTTACGGGGCTAATTCTCTGTACCGTTCCCATTCGGTCAGACAATATGCTGATGGTATACTGTATTGGACCCGCCGATGATAATCGTATGAACAAATAAAACCAATATGTATGCTTCAATGCATTTTTTTGCAGTGGAAGTTGTGAGTGTGCTTCTCTCCCTTCCTGAAGAAATAACCTGTATGGTTATGTTATGAACCGCGTTGACTATTAATTTTATTGTACTGCAGCTGCTGTTGTTATTTTACTAGTTTGGCTTAATAAATTAATTTTTTTAGTCCAGTTTGAAGCTTACATATTGGATTTATTTGTTCATTCGATTATCATCAGCGGGTATGAGCATATCGACTGACCGAACGGGGACCGTACAGAGAATTATCCCCTTAAGTCTATACCTGAGAGAGGTTGTAAGCCCCTCAGGTGTGAACATTAAAACAGTGAGTAACATATTCCTTTAAGTACTATTTTGATGCCACCAAGTATATCTTATCAAGTCTTGTGACCAGACCGTATTCTATATACCCAAGGGCCGACTGAGTGGAGACAGTTCTATTTTCTCTATATGAGTTATTGGTTTGACTGACTGGTGTGTCAGCCAGGTGGGGACACTCTAAGTGAGTTGACAACGACAGTGACCACAAGTTCCAATTATCTGTTGATTGTCCATGTTGTATCGGGAGGTATGCAACTAACAAGATTGTTTATATTGATGCAGATTATAATATGATCGTTCAGTCACATATATTCTAGAGCAAAATATCATTTTTGTGATAATTGTATTAATATTTGATTTTTAGATTTGTTTATAGTCACATTGCACCTTTATATTTGTTTTTTGAACACTGCACTAGTTATAAGAGCGCCTCTTGTTTACCAGTTATACAGTTTTTTGTTCAATGGGCTCATTTAGAAGAGTAGCAGCTCACAAATATATATATATTCACACAAAGTGTTTCATATACAGTTTCACATTGAAGATGCCGCAATATTTTTTTATTGTTATTTAATGTAGTGCCGGTTTACAATGTGGTGTAGACCACGAGGGCCACTAGACTAGATCTTTTGACACAGGTAGGCCTAGAATGTGGCTAAACCATGAGGATGTTAGCTGAGCCTTTGACTCAAGGCATTTTACAGTGGAACGTATTGGGCATATGTGGTGAATTATCAACTACCTATGTGTATCTGTTATTCACTAAGTTGATCTACAGTAAAGCATTGATACATAACTATCAATTAATTGGTTAAAAGAACAGCCAGGATCCACTGGAGAAGATCACTTCACATCTGAGTACTCTGCAGTCCTCTTAAAGAGCCAGCTTCCAAACTCACCAACAACCTCCGGAGTTTAATACAAAACAAATCACTCTTAGCACTTGTACTGTCTGGGACCTTATAAGACTCACAGTGCTAAAATGAACAATCATCTCATGCAATTCTGTTAAGGACTCAGTGGAGTTACAGGGAAGTTAGAGCAGAGGTGAGAAGTGGGACTGAAGGTAAACAACCCTCCCTGCAGAAACACCTGCTTCCAAGGACTCTTGTTTGTTTTGCTTTCTCAATTCTACCTGCTCTGTTACCCCACAATGCAGCCAGCTCTTTTACTGCTATATTTAACATTGCTCTTATACTGCAAAATCCAGCACTCTATTTATTTACCTGCTTCCCCCCAAATTCATATTTCCCCATCCCTACTCTCATCAAATCCTTTTTGCAACCACACCCTGTATCTATTGCTCAGACAGACCCATCCTTCCACCCCAACCCACAGCAGAAACAAATAGCATTCCCACCTGCTGGCTGTATGTGCTATTCTCCTCCTTGTCGCTGAAGACATCTCCCCAAATCCAAACCCCAATCATATCCCCATAGGCCACCGCCCACAGCCACTTTCCTCCCCATCCCACAGAGGACCTAATTTTTCTAACCTCATCCCCATCCCAACCCTTCCACTTCCTGCCCAGCCCTTCTCCTGTGGCCTACTGAATGTCCGTTCCCTCACTAACAAATCTACTCTCATACATGACCTTTTCTGCTCACAAGCACTCCAGCTTCTTGCTCTTACTGAGACCTGAATCTCCCAAAATGATTTGACCGTGGAGGCTGTAGTCTCACATGGAGGCCTGCACTTCTCACACACAGCACGCACAGTGGGCAGAGGTGGTGGCACAGGTGTACTGCTTGCATCCTCATGTCTCTTTCAGCTGATACCTGTTCCCCCATCCTTTTCCACTAACTCCTTTGAGGTACATGGAATCCAGTTATTCCACCCTGTAGCAATGCATGTTGCAGTAGTATACGGACCTCCCACAACCACACCCTCTGCCTTCCTCTCAGATTTTGAATGCTGTCTTACATTATTTCTATCCTCTGACACGCCTTCTCTCATACTTGGGGACTTCAACTGTCACATTGATGATTCTTCCCATTCCTGGCCCCCCCGCCTGCTTCAACTAACCTCATCTTTCACCTTTCAACAATGGACTGACTCTAACACACACAAAGACGGCCACTCCCTGGACTTGGTTTTCACAAAGAGCTGCTCATTAATAGACTTTTCCATTTCTCCTTTCCCACCCTCCAACTGCCATCTCATAACCTTCGCTGCAACCCTTTCCCTCATTATGCCACCAACTACGGCCCCGCACTGCACCCGCAACCTTCGCTCACTAGACATTTCTGCCTTATCTTCTGCATTGCACTCAATCCTCTCCACCTTCAACACTCTTTCTGAACCTGACAGACTTATACAATACTGCAACAACCTCCTCTCCTCATCGCTCACTCTGTATGCTCCCAACCAGGCCCGCCACAAACGCCCATCAAACCAACGCCCTTGGCTGAACTCACAAACACGCTTTCTCCACTCCTGTAGCCGCACCTCTGAATGCCTGTGGAGGAAGTCCCACTCTCACACTGACTTTATCCACTACAAATTCCTCCTATCCTGCTTCAACACTGCTCTATCCTCTGCCAAACAGCATTACTATTCCTCACTAATCAATACTCACAAATCTAACCCATGGCGCCTTTTCTGTATCTTCCATTCTCTCCTTTGCCCCTCCCCTCCATCATCTAACCTCCCCTACCTAACCCCTCTAGCCTTTGCAGAGTTCTTCACACAAAAGATTAACATAATACATCAAACAATCCCATTCTTTCAGTCTCCACAACTGTATCTTCCTGATCCTCCATCCTACTTATTTGATTCCTTTACTGAAGTCACAGAATCAGAGGTCTCCCTTTTACTGTCCACATCACCAATCAACACCTGCTCCCTTGATCCTATACCATCCCACCTCCTCAATCCTCTGTCATGCACATTAATTCCCATGCTAACGGGTGTATTCAACTCCTCCCTATCCTCTGGCATCTTCCCCTCCTCACTGAAACATTCAATAGTATCTCCAATCCTCAAGAAAAGTTCATTAGACACCACCTCCCCATCCAACTACCGCCCTGTATCCCCCTTGCCTTTTGCCTCTAAGCTCCTTGAACAACTAACCTACTCTCATCTACTTACCTTCCTCAACTCCCATAATGCTCTTGACCCACTGCAGTCTGGCTTTTGGCCCACTTTCTCTACAGAAACTGCCATTATCAAAGTAACAAATGATCTCCACATTGCAAAATCCAATGGCCATTTCTATTCTTATCCTCCTAGACCTATCAGCAGCATTTGACACAGTCGATCAGGTTCTCCAATCACTTGGCATCTGTGGCCTGGCACATTCCTGGCTTCTATTCTATCTCTCTCAATGTTTTTTCTCTGTATCATACGCTAACACCTCCTCACCTCCGATCCCCCTCTCAGTAGGTGTACCCCAAGACTCTGTTTTGGGACTTCTTCTCTTTTCTCTGTATACACTGTCCCTGGGGCAACTGATAAAATCCTTTGGCTTTAACTATCATCTTTATGCAGACGATATGCAAATATATCTCTCTGCACCCTCAATATCACCTGAAATACAGCAGCGGTTCTCAGATCACCTTACTGCTATCTCTTCCTGGATAGCTCATCATCGCTTAAAACTTAACATGTCCAAGACTGAGCTCCTTATCTTACCTCTTAATCCTGCACAACACCTCCATTCTCCATAACTGTTGAAGGCTCCACAATTTACCATGCAGACAAGACCTGCTGCCTCGGGGTAATTTTGGACTCTTCGTCTTCCTTCTCCACCCACATTAATGACATAACCAAAACTTGTCGATTCTTTCTTCGGAATATAGCAAAAATCCAGCCATTCCTCTCTCAGTCTACAACAGAAACCCTCATACATGCTCTTATCCATTTTCGCCTGGACTACTGCAACTCTTTACCTATTGGTCTTCATAATAACCACATCGCTCCTCTTCAATCAGTTATTAATTCAACCACCAGAATACTCTTCCTCTCCTCCAGAACAGTACTCACCCCACCACGTTTAAAATCACTGTCATGGCTTCCCATAAAGCAGTGTATCACATTTAAAATCCTCCTCATCTTCTTCAAGGCTCTCCATCACTTGTCCCCACCTTATATTTCATCTTTGATATCCCGCCATATTCCTGCACGTCTACTACGTCTCTCTGCGCCTTTAACCACTATCGCTGTTTCATGACTGAAGGCTTTCTCCCTTGCTGCTCCCTACCTCTGGAATGCCCTACCACCCAGTATTCGCCAAGCATCAACCCTCAACAACTTTAAATCCAAACTAAAAGAGCACCTTTTAAATATAGCAACAGTGTAATATGAAAACTATCTCATATGTCAAAAACTGCACTTCCTCCTCTACCAGATCGTATCTGTATGTCACCCATCCTATACTTGTAAACTCTACGGGGCAGGGACCTCTTATCCTAATGTATATACACCTGTTGTTCCCCTTATGACTGCCTATATAAGTACTTAATCACTGCACTTATTGTACCCCTTCTATATCAAGTGTAAACTGTAAAGTGCCAAGTACACTGGTTGGCGCTATATAAATAAAATATACAATACAATACAATACAATCAGTATCAGATCTCTCTAAAAATTATACGGTAGGTCTGGATTGGTACATATTAGGTGTGAATTGAGTGAAATAGTATCATATTTATTTAACCCTTTGAGTGCCAGAGGGGTACACAACTCATTGTTTTGCAATGTGTTGCGTACCCCTCTGGCACTCAAAGGGTTAATGCTAAAGTAAAAACACACATTGTTTCCATCTACAGCATTTTTATATTATAAATTTCAGTCAGTATTCGATCCTGCTTACATCATCCTGATAGGGTTAATACTAGGAGCTACATATTTACGAAACACTAAGTGATTGAGGGATATTGTTTTCTTAAATAAGGGTTTCTACATGCATTTTTTTATTATGTGGCTTCACATTAATGTTTGAATAAAAGATTGGCCATAGTGTTACAATGAGGCCATATCATATCTTTCATGTGATTTTGCCACTGAGTGTTTTAAATGGGGTACCCCTCTGACACTCAGAGTTAACTATCTTGGGAACATTTTTTTAACTTGCACTGACATTTTATTTTATTTGAAAGGAAAGAAGAAAAAGAAGATAAGAAGAAAGATGATTAGAGAGAACAGGAGGAAGATATAAGAAGAAGATGGACTGTAGCTGACCAGGGTGCTAAAGACTCAGCTGGACATCAGAATTACTGGTAAGTGTTTATTGTCGGAGGCTGTTTTTTTTTTTTAACTTTGTTGGATTAATCCTATGAATGCCAGTAGTGTAAGCATACCCCACTGGCACCCATTGGATTAATTCTACTAACAATTCACACATTTTGGGAGTGCTTTGGATGTATTGATATGGGGCTTAGGGCCCCATATCAGTACATCTACTGGTGATTTAGTTTTTTTATTCTAACGCATAGAACTGAATAGCATATTTCTGCTGTTTTTTTTTTTTTTCAATGGGCGAAAACGAATGCACATTTATCACATTGGGGGTTGGAGGCAGTTATGGTTAGGAGCATAGGGTGGTGGGAGTCTAATAGGTTATAGTCATATGTGAGGCTGGAGTGTATGGTTTAGTGTTCTATGTGTTGCATTTTTTCTTTTATGTTGCTAGTGGCAGGAGATCTTTTGGGTGGGTATTCAGACTGAAATAGCCGCAGTCCAAGAAGCTGGAACACAGCTGGGTTTTTCTGAGGCAGTTCGAAGGTTTGGGCTCAGAGGTATGGTTTGGTAGCAGATTTTGTTTAATGATGACTAGTGCGAGTAGGTTCCACTCCAGATATCTTGGTGGTATTTGGCTTCTGTATCCCACAGGGAGCTGATTGGGTTATTTGAGTGGGGAGCTGATTGGGTTAGTTAAGTGGGTTTGGGAACAATTAGGGGACCTGTTTCTAGACATGATCCTCCAAGATTGCATTGATTTGGTGCACAGTCTCAAGGGACCTTGGAAACAAGCAGAATGACGATTAACAAAAATACATTCAGATTTGTAAGAGCACTGTTAGTGAGGCATCAAAGAATGGGATTGACAGGGCCTTAGTGATTCTGAGGGGTGGGGTACAGCAATCTTAAGGGGTCAAATGGCCATAAGTTGGCAGTGTTCAAGAAGTGTAGTACTGAGTTTTTGTCTTCTTGTTTCAGGATGTGGGTTCTTGTCCTTGGTCTTGGGAGTCATGGGTGTGACTGTTGGGCTACCACTTGCCACACCCAGGTAGGTTAGTGTTGGATGGTATTATTCCCTGCAGTCTATTAGTCAATTGTTATTTAATGGTTGTATATTGCAATAATATGTTTTATGAAACATTGAATGTCTAATAAGTTGTAGGGTGTTTAGCATTGGTTGGGCATTGTGATTGGATAGCAATCACTAGGATGTTTAGTGTATAATGTTAATATACATTTTGTATACTGTATTATTGTGTGTTAACATGTTTTAATCCAACTGTATTGTTTTTTAATAAATCCTGTTGCTAATCTTTCAATCCATCCAAGGACATTTGAGTATATGTCTAATCGTACAATGGAAGAGAAAAGAGCTGGGGAGTAGGAGCCCCAAACAGTTTTGTCAGAGTATGAATTAGTGCAGTGGATTTCTTCCAAGACAGTTTCAGAGAGTTGCTAGATTCTCATACTTAAAATTCAATGTCTTATTATCAGCTGTGAGCATGTAAAGGTGCCTGTCTTCTTAAAGTACTGGTGAAATTGGAATGCACAGTGCACTAATAATTCATTAGGTTGGCCTAAACTCTGGCTCTTTTATGGAAAGCCACGGATCTTTTGAGAACCTAGCAATGTCCCAGGACAGTTCTAAAGTGGGTGAATTGGGTGTACTTTCCCAGTATCTGTTTTTAGAGGCAGAGACAATTTTCAGGTTTTCAGTGAAAAGTAATATCAAAAGTAACAATCAGTATTCATGGCATGGAAAACATTCAGTGTCAAAGCTTCCCTTTAACAAGCTCCATGTTACAGCTCCCCTGACAATGACTGTTACAAATGCACTCCTGTTCCCCAGGTCAGCCATTCCTTGTATGTTATATATTTTCAGGAAATATATTGCTATTAGGAAGTAATAGGAGGGATTGGAAACCTGAGGCCTTACAGCTATTCAGGGCTAGGGATGGGCAAACACTTTCACCAAAAATGTGAGAAAAAAGTACATTTTTGCTTTCTGTGGGAATTCTCACAAAAAGTTACATTTCTCCTCTTTTTTCCTCTGTGCCCCCCCCCCCCCACTGCACTAGAACCACACACATATTGCCCCCCAGCCTTGTACCATGGTCACCATAGAATCACACATGGATAGACCCAGCCTTGTTCTGCTAACTGTAGCAGTAGTAAAATGAAACAATTAGCAGTGAGCTAAAGACAGATTACATGCAAAAAATACATAGACATAAATGGCTGCTGTTTGAAGGACTCCTGTCTAGGTAAGGTCTTCTGACAGAAACATTTGGGTTACATTTTTCTAGGTTATATTTCCCCTTTAAAATATAAAAGCATAGATTGCACTTTCAGGAACTTTTTCAGCATCGGATTTCAGAAGTGAGCTGGAGCATAAAAAAAATAAAACACCCTCCTTTCTCACTGTGTCCACAGGAGTGTAAAATATATATTGCTTTCAAAACAGTATTTATAACCAGTGTAGAATAAAAACATTGTCAAAACGATAAATAAAGGAGGTGAGTGAACACAGAACCTGTAATAGACAATAACCAAAGCATCAGTGATATAGTGAATGCACTATATAATTTATTTCATATACATAAACATCACTTGTCTGGAAAAATAGAATATAATTATTCTAAGACAAAGGTACTATCATTAGCGTTATTTCTGTTTGGCACCAAGCTGCATTTATAAAAATATATTTCCAATTCAGGGCAAAAAGAGCAAAAATTGTGTTCAGCTGAATCAGTTTGTTTACTATTATTAATCTCACAATATGAAATAGGCTATGCTGTCATAATGTCTATCATAATATCAAGGTAAAGTAAAACCAATTCATGTAAGACAGGCAAGAATACTTTGCAACTGATATTTGTTGTCAATGGTAATACCTAACAGATTCCACATTGAATTTGATTGCCTCCATTACATGGGCAACATTGCTGCAACGGAGGCAAAGCATGAAAAATGCACCAGTTTTGAATCACTTTATCCTATGGGGCACATCACGCAAGCAACATGACCTGTGATTGTCTCAGAGGGATACAGCGTGCTGAAACTTTTCTCTGAAAGCGAGAGATTACAGCTACAAATTTGTAGGAGAAATTTCAATGCAATGGCACTTATCCAACTATCTACCTGCCTACTTACATACCATAGCTATCACAGGTAGCTGTTTTTTCTCTGTGACTTTATCAATTCTGTTTATATTGAGATAATGGGATGGTAAGAAATGTTTGTTATACAGTAGCACTAAAATCAAACCAACATTTTCAGTGGCTAAAAAAAAAAACAAACCCTTGATAAACTTACCAACTGAAATGCAATCCAGGCCATGATCGAGAACAACAGACAACACAATTAGGCTGATATACTAAGAGGAATTGGAGGAATTCTGGTGCAAACCAACTACACCATAGGAGACAAATACAGAGTTATTTGCTATACATTGAAGACTTCTCTAGCATACATTAGGATAAACTTCCCATTTAAATCAATGGAAATGTTTGTGTCCCTTACAGTGCAGGTAGCTTGAACCAGAGTAACTCCAGGAAAGGGCACTGAGGTGAGAGGAATGAGAAATGTAGGAATCCACCAACATATCTCATTCACTGCTCTTGGGGTAAGCACTGGAGGATATGGTCACTGTATTGCATACTGGCTCACATGCTCCATCACTGTTACGACTTTAATGAAGCAAGCCCCAAAGGTATACCCTATAGAATGCTTTGAAAAATGAAGTAAAGTTAAAGCACTTTACTCCTTTCTAGTATATAGCGTTGACCAAGATGCAGAGGAAAGGAACACCACACACTGCCCATACAGGTCTGCTCTGCCCTTCCCTTGGTTAAAACAGCATACACAGGACAATTTTCAGTGCAAGTAGTTGTTAAACTGGTGTTGGACAGGAATAACAGTACAAACCACATCAGTACATCTCCCCTATTCCTTTTAAGCACAAATAACATAATCAATCACACACAGACACACACACACACCACACACACACACTTGTGTACACACATACATATGCACTCACACACCCACACACACTCACACACACATACACATTTGCACTCACTCACAGGCACACTAACATGCACACACACATGCACTCACACTGGCATACACTCAAACATCCTATATTATAATTCACTAAGGATGTTTGTCAGAAGCCGTCATGCGCAGTAGAGACTGCTCGAACACACAGAATGCTGGGAGTTCTGTGCTGGGAGCATTCTGTGCTTTCAGGCAGTCTCTACAGTGCATGACTGCATTGGCGGCAGGACGCAGAGCAGGACAGGCCTCTTAACCCTTTGAGTGCCAGAGGGGTACGCAACGCATTTCAAAGCAATGCATTGCGTTCCCCTCTGACACTCAAAGGGTTAACATCACCCGGACCTTGGCCTGTGTACACGGTCTTTTACACTAGTTAATAATAATTTGAACATGGTTAGCTATTTACTTCCAATACATTTATGATATTCAGAACAGAGAAAACAAAGCCTTTTCTGTTTTAAATTAATCAAATTAAATTATAGTGCACAGCATGCATGTTAGTCCTGCAAACAGATCTCTTGCTCTTTTTGCTAAATGTCTATATAAGTGTATTCTTTTATTTTATTGTCATTCAAAAAGGCCATTTTTATTTAAGCCTTAGATGTGGAGAATGCTTTGGGCACTCTAACAGGTAAATGTTTAAGTGGACTCCACTTTAAGATGGCAATTAAGCATAGAAAGGAACTATATTATATTGTTCCCCCTTTAGCACAAAGACAAACTTTGTTCCTTATTAATCTACTCTTAATGATGAGTGATTATATACATGGCTAGTAAGAACATAACTTTTCTGCAATGGACAACTCTTTGGATTTATGGACAAAAGAAAGTGGAGTAATTCTGGGACAAACCATCTTCACTTTAGAAGACAAAACATCCTATTAATTTAAACTTTTTCACCTAAGTGGTAGAGAAGTCTATAATGTATTGCTTCACAATGCTTTGGAGTAGGTTAAAAGCACCATTTAAATCAATAGGAACCTTTGGAATATCTGCTTCATCCCTATAGTGCATTTAGTATACTCTGGAATTAATCAACTTTTCTTTTTTACACAAGATTCTTTGTAGTGGCAGGGCACCAGGACACAATTACAATGTTGTTAATTATCAATTTTGAGAGTTAACCTCTTGGATGCTAGATATGTCTCCAATGCATTGTTTTGAGGCAAAGAAAGAAAATGGTGACTGTGTTCATGCCTTCTATGGTCTCTGAGATAAAGTTACAAACAGCTGTGTGGACAAGTCTGCATCCAAATTAGTTAGGGCATAGCCCACACAGGCCCACCTATGGCTACATTTTTAGTTTACCCAAACTTCAGAGGTAAATCAAGGGTTTCCTTTTTCTCTTGACTTTGCAGTGGACCCTGGAGGTTGAATTATTTCTCTTGTTCCTGAAGTGATGTCTGTTGACCAGTCTGTTTTTCTTTTCCTTATAGGAAGCCAAGGGGATGGATTATTTTGCTTGATCATGTGATCCATTCTTTCATCGATGCTTTGGTGAAAGTGCCTGGAGCCCAGATTATCTCCTCTGTAAGTGAGATAAATCATGGAGGTTGCACATTCCCACTATTCCTGAAGAGAAGCATGGGGGCTTCCTCTTTCCTTGTTTTTGTGTTCCCAAGGCAAAGTCTCAAGGCCCTCTTGTGTCTTTTTCCTGTGGGGACTCCTAGGAATCTTATTTCCATTGTTTTGAGGCAAAGCCAGGAGGACCCTATTTCTTTTATTTCTGAGGTAAAACCTGGATGTCATCCTATTTACCTGGTGAACTAACCAAAGCCTATAGACTACCTTGCTTTCCATGTTCCTTAGGTCAAGCCCTGGGGCTGCTTGATAAGGCTGAAAAAAAAACATGCTTCCATCAAGTTCTGTCCAAATCACCCATTGATCCAGAGGATGGCAAAAAAAAGAAAAAAAAATGTAACCCCCAGTGAGGGATTTATATAGAGGTAGAATTATATTTGCATTCTGTTTATCTATACCCCTTTTTATGCAGGATAGTAATCCATTTGCCCTTGCAGAAACTGAGTGACACTGCACACTTCTGTGGTCTATTGTCTATATTTCCATTCCCACTTCTAGATCATTAATAAAAAAATTGAAAAGCACTGAGCCCAGGACTGACCTATTGTTAGTTGTTGAAGTAAACCTTGTTGGTTATACCTATCTCCCTGACATTATAGGTAAAGACTGAAGACCCAACAATATATAAAGTTTCAGACATCTGGAAGGTCCATCATTTAGAAGATGCTCAATCTTCTAGTAAATACACCTTCACAGATGAGTAGCTGCAAAATAACATATTCTAAGATACTAATTAAAAGAGATAACAAAATCAGAGCAGAAGGACATCATAACACACAGAGAACCTGAAGAAATACAGGAACACGACATGTAATTATTTGTTTTACTTTCTTTTCAGGCTGATTAATCAGTGCAACATGCTACTGATTATAAGGACTATTTCGCATGCATAGCAACAATGTCACCTGTGTTGAACATAAAATGGGAAGCTGGTTGGGTGGGCAACAACCATCTCACCTGAGTGTTACCTAACGTAAAATGCAACTTTGATTTGTTCAGTGCAGAAAGCATCCAACTTTTAGTAGGTCTGATCTGTGACCTTTGGGGACTCTGTGCAGATTTTTCACATGAGCCTGTATGGACAAAAATGTTCACTGCAATAAGAAAATGGGATATTTCACCAGCCACAGGACTTCTTGCTAGAAGGCCATTTCTACTAACATACTCTGCAAAAGATATGCAGTATATGCTTTTGTGGCCTTCCAGAACATGCAGAGCCACCCACAAAAGCATACTCTGTTGAAAAAGCATGAATGAACCAATAAACCAACTGCACCATAGGGAACACGTGACATTTCCCCAAAATTCAATTGATTTAAATGAGGTTTTTAACTCCTTCAAAGCTAGAGCACTCCAAAATGCAGGAGAGTTTGCTAGATTCCCAGGGATATACCAGTTATACTATTACAAGTTACCTTTAGCCCCTTCAGAAAGTACCTACTAATGCATTTGTGCCAAAACATTTCTTTGCAATGCATTGGAAACCCCTAGCATTCAAGAGATTATTTAAAGGGCAGCTATCATCTGATAGCTACAGTATTGGCAGCTCTGCTGTCCTGGGAGTAGGGAAGGGCTATCAATGTTTGGCCTGGGGGGTGCAAGTACAGTATAGTTGCTCAGTTTTACTATCACTCCAGCCAATGGTTCCATCCAGCCCCATTTGTTAATTTCTTAACTGCCATTAAAGTTATGAGGTAAGTAAAGTGATACCACAGAGCTTACAATTGAGATGGTGCTACAATTGGGATACCACAGAGTTTACAATTGAAATGCAGCTATAACAGTAATATCATAAAGCTTACAACCGAAATGGGATGACACAGAGCCTACAACTGATTTTGATATTGAGGTACAATGGTGATACACAGACCTTACAATTTAAAATGGAGCTACACTACTTATAACACAGAGCTAACAATTGAAAGGGTGCTACACTAGTGATATGGAGCTTACAGTTTAAGTGGAGCTATACTAGTGTGATACCACAGAGCAGAAACAAAGTTACACTAATGATACCACAGACCTTTCAATTGTAAGCACCTTCGTATCATTATTGTATCTCTAATTAATTTGTAATCTCTGTTGTATAACTAGCGTAGCTCCAGTTAAAATGTTAAAATGTATCATTAGTTTAGCACCATTCAACTGTAAACTCTGTGGTGTTACTAGCTCTCAGGTATGCTCCTTCCCTTATCTCCATTCTGGCCCTTCAATACCTGCCAAGGCCAGGTTCTGCCTTACAATTCACACTCATATTGTACAAGCATAGAAAGATAAGTAATGAAGCGGATAACAAACTCAAAAAATGCCCTGCCAGATGGACGGGCAGCCCTATTAATTGCTAGTCTAGGGCCTAATAGCCCACCTAATGACTGACTTAGGGGCAACCATCCCTCTGGCCTGCCCTGCCTGGGAGCAGACCTACCAATGTAGCTGGGGCTAGATTGTGAACTTTGGTACCCCAACAAGGGAGAAGAATTAGGGTGTCTTCTGCTCAACAACATTTCAAATAGATCCTCAGCATTGGGCTTAAAGTGGAATTTTCACCTTAGTTCAAGTCTGCATATCTAAAAACTGCATGTGTGTCATATTAGCCAAAAGACCAGCAAATAACAGTTGTTTCAATATGCTAATTGTGATACCCACGCTCTACTTGTGCCATTTCATATTCTAATTAAGCCTTTTCAGTGATGTTTCATATGCTAATGAAACATTTTCAGTGAAGTGCCATATGCTAAAGAAGGTTTCAATTACATTACATATGCTAATGAAGCTTTGTGCAGTACCAGGAAATGTTCAGTATCACTTTGCCCAGAAATAGTAGTGTAAATATCCCCTAACTACACATCTGCTGGACTTTTGGTTAACATGAGATATAGGCAGTTTTTAATGTACTTTTCAAATATGCAAACTTGAATTAAAGAAACTGTAATGTCCCAAAAAATATGTTCAGTTTTGTAGAGTTTAAAATAATAATAAGTGTTGAGCGAGCATGCTCGGCCGATGCTCGGATCGGCTCGAGCATCGCTCTGCTCGGCACATGGCGGTACTCGTACGAGTACCGCATGTGCTCGCCCGCCATGTTCGGGTCTCCTCTCCGCACGTTTTGCGGCTGCTGCGCAGCCAATAAACGTGCAGGGAGGCTCTGACATCGGTGTAATGCCAGCAGCCATGTTGGCTGCTGGCATTACACTGATTGGCTGGCCAGAACCCGTGGTCGGGTGCTGTATAGCACCTGACCAGCGAGTTCGGCTCAGTCTTAGTCAGGGAGAGATGAGGATAGGAAGGGAAAGTCAGTGTAGGGAGAAAAAAAGCAAAATTGTGAAAAAAAAAGAACCAAAAGTCCTTTTTAGGACTACTGTGTGTGGGGGCAGCAGGTTATTTTGTGTGGGGGGAAAAAAACAAAAAAAAAAAAATTTCATATATTCTGTTTAGTGTGCAAAGTTGCAGATTAGAGCACATTCTGTTTAGTGTGCAAAGTTGCAGATTAGAGCACATTCTGTTTAGTGTGCAAAGTTGCAGATTAGAGCACATTCTGTTTAGTGTGCAAAGTTGCAGATTAGAGCACATTCTGTTAAGTCTTCAAACTAAAATATCAAAGTCACATATTCCATTCAGTGTGCGTCGCCGCAGTTTAGCAGCACATTCTGTGTACTGTGCAGAGTTGCAGAATAGGAAGAAATACTGTTAAGTCTTCAAACTAAAATATCAAAGTCACATATTCCATTCAGTGTGCTTCGCCGCAGTTTAGCAGCACATTCTGTGTACTGTGCAGAGTTGCAGAATAGGAAGAAATACTGTTAAGTCTTCAAACTAAAATATCAAAGTCACATATTCCATTCAGTGTGCTTCGCCGCAGTTTAGCAGCACATTCTGTGTACTCTGCACAGTTGCAGAATAGGAAGAAATACTGTTAAGTCTTCAAACTCAAATATCAAAGTCACATATTCCATTCAGTGTGCTTCGCCGCAGTTTAGCAGCACATTCTGTGTACTCTGCACAGTTGCAGAATAGGAAGAAATACTGTTAAGTCTTCAAACTCAAATATTAAAGTCACATATTCCATTCAGTGTGCGTCACCGCAGTTTAGCAGCCTATTCTGTGTACTCTGCACAGTTGCAGAATAGGAAGAAATACTGTTAAGTCTTCAAACTCAAATATTAAAGTCACATATTCCATTCAGTGTGCGTCACCGCAGTTTAGCAGCCTATTCTGTGTACTCTGCACAGTTGCAGAATAGGAAGAAATACTGTTAAGTCTTCAAACTCAAATATTAAAGTCACATATTCCATTCAGTGTGCGTCACCGCAGTTTAGCAGCCTATTCTGTGTACTCTGCACAGTTGCAGAATAGGAAGAAATACTGTTAAGTTTTCAAACTAAAATATCAAAGTCACATATTCCATTCAGTGTGCGTCACCGCAGTTTAGCAGCCTATTCTGTGTACTCTGCACAGTTGCAGAATAGGAAGAAATACTGTTAAGTTTTCAAACTAAAATATCAAAGTCACATATTCCATTCAGTGTGCGTCACCGCAGTTTAGCAGCCTATTCTGTGTACTCTGCACAGTTGCAGAATAGGAAGAAATACTGTTAAGTCTTCAAACTCAAATATTAAAGTCACATATTCCATTCAGTGTGCGTCACCGCAGTTTAGCAGCCTATTCTGTGTACTCTGCACAGTTGCAGAATAGGAAGAAATACTGTTAAGTCTTCAAACTCAAATATTAAAGTCACATATTCCATTCAGTGTGCGTCACCGCAGTTTAGCAGCCTATTCTGTGTTCTCTGCACAGTTGCAGAATAGGAAGAAATACTGTTAAGTCTTCAAACTCAAATATTAAAGTCACATATTCCATTCAGTGTGCGTCACCGCAGTTTAGCAGCCTATTCTGTGTACTCTGCACAGTTGCAGAATAGGAAGAAATACTGTTAAGTCTTCAAACTCAAATATTAAAGTCACATATTCCATTCAGTGTGCGTCACCGCAGTTTAGCAGCCTATTCTGTGTACTCTGCACAGTTGCAGAATAGGAAGAAATACTGTTAAGTTTTCAAACTAAAATATCAAAGTCACATATTCCATTCAGTGTGCGTCACCGCAGTTTAGCAGCCTATTCTGTGTACTCTGCACAGTTGCAGAATAGGAAGAAATACTGTTAAGTTTTCAAACTAAAATATCAAAGTCACATATTCCATTCAGTGTGCGTCACCGCAGTTTAGCAGCCTATTCTGTGTACTCTGCACAGTTGCAGAATAGGAAGAAATACTGTTAAGTCTTCAAACTCAAATATTAAAGTCACATATTCCATTCAGTGTGCGTCACCGCAGTATAACAGCCTATTCTGTGTACTCTGCACAGTTGCAGAATAGGAAGAAATACTGTTAAGTTTTCAAACTAAAATATCAAAGTCACATATTCCATTCAGTGTGCGTCACCGCAGTTTAGCAGCCTATTCTGTGTACTCTGCACAGTTGCAGAATAGGAAGAAATACTGTTAAGTCTTCAAACTCAAATATTAAAGTCACATATTCCATTCAGTGTGCGTCACCGCAGTTTAGCAGCCTATTCTGTGTACTCTGCACAGTTGCAGAATAGGAAGAAATACTGTTAAGTCTTCAAACTCAAATATTAAAGTCACATATTCCATTCAGTGTGCGTCACCGCAGTTTAGCAGCCTATTCTGTGTACTCTGCACAGTTGCAGAATAGGAAGAAATACTGTTAAGTCTTCAAACTCAAATATCAAAGTCACATATTCCATTCAGTGTGCGTCACCGCAGTTTAGCAGCCTATTCTGTGTACTCTGCACAGTTGCAGAATAGGAAGAAATACTGTTAAGTTTTCAAACTAAAATATCAAAGTCACATATTCCATTCAGTGTGCGTCACCGCAGTTTAGCAGCCTATTCTGTGTACTCTGCACAGTTGCAGAATAGGAAGAAATACTGTTAAGTCTTCAAACTCAAATATTAAAGTCACATATTCCATTCAGTGTGCGTCACCGCAGTTTAGCAGCCTATTCTGTGTACTCTGCACAGTTGCAGAATAGGAAGAAATACTGTTAAGTCTTCAAACTCAAATATTAAAGTCACATATTCCATTCAGTGTGCGTCACCGCAGTTTAGCAGCCTATTCTGTGTACTCTGCACAGTTGCAGAATAGGAAGAAATACTGTTAAGTCTTCAAACTCAAATATTAAAGTCACATATTCCATTCAGTGTGCGTCACCACAGTTTAGCAGCCTATTCTGTGTACTCTGCACAGTTGCAGAATAGGAAGAAATACTGTTAAGTCTTCAAACTCAAATATTAAAGTCACATATTCCATTCAGTGTGCGTCACCGCAGTTTAGCAGCCTATTCTGTGTACTCTGCACAGTTGCAGAATAGGAAGAAATACTGTTAAGTTTTCAAACTCAAATATCAAAGTCACATATTCCGTGGAAGATGAAGAAGGCGGGTAAAAAGGGACGGGGAAGTGGACGTGATCCTGATAGTTCAGGGCGCGGGTCAGGACGCGGAGAAACTGTGCCTGGTGCCAGAGCACAAGAAAGAAAGACATCCACCATACCTAGCTTCATGTCTCATTTTACAGGGCGTCGCAGGACATCACTCTCGAGGTCCGACCACTGCGAACAGGTGGTCGGTTGGATGTCAGCTGATACTGCTTCCAGTCGGTTAAGCACCACCCTGTCTTCCACCAAGTCCACTCTCAGTAGCCAAGAGTCTGGTCAACATAATCCTCACTCTGATCATCCTTCCTCCCACCATAGACGGTCTGGTCAAAGAAGTGATCCCACACTGGGATATAGTGATGAGCTCGTCTCATCACCAATCCTTCATTTGACCCTCTCTCCAAGCACGCTTGCAGAGGAACATGACATCTTATGCCCTGATTCACAACCTCTAGAGGGTACCCAATCACAAGAAGATGACAGATGTGAACGGCATTTAAGGTCAAAGGAAGTAGTGGATGATGATGATGATGAGACACAGTTGCCATTAAATCAACCACTATTACTGTCTCAAGACCTTGTTGAGGAGAATGTTATACAGTTGTCAATGACTGAGTATGTGGTGGGATCAAGACATGAGGAGGATGATCAGAGTGAGGAAGTGGAGGAGGACTTGGTGGACGATGAGGTGACTGACCCCACCTGGGAAGGTGTAGAGCCGAGCGATTACAGCAGTCCTGAGGGTGAGCCATCTGCAGCACCGCAACAGGCTGGAAGAGGCAGTGGTGTGGCTACAGAAAGAAGGCGGACCGCACCAAACCGGCCCGCAAATGTTCCACGGAGCACCCCCTTGCGTAAATCTCCCTTGCCAAAGGGTAGGTGTTCCGCGGTATGGCGTTTTTTTAAGGAAAGTGCGGATGACAAAAGAATTGTAGTTTGCAACCTGTGCCACACCAGAATGAGCCGAGGCATGAACACTAGAAACCTCACCACCACCAGCATGATCCGACACATGGCATCCAAGCACCGTAGTAAGTGGGAGGAACGCCTGGATCGCCCATCTGTGTCTGCAGGCCACACCACTGCCTCCTCTTCCCCTGTTTTCGGTGCCGGCCAATCGCCTGTCGAAGGCGCAGGCCCACATACCTCCCGCCCTGCACCTGTACCATCTGAAGCACCATCAGCGACCACATCCACTTCCCTGTCCCAGCACAGCGTCCAAATGTCGTTACCCCAGGCATTTGAGCGCAAGAGAAAATACCCAGCCACCCACCCACAGGCCATAGCACTAACCTCACACCTTTCCAAATTACTGGCCATCGAAATGCTGCCATTTAGGCTTGTGGACACTGAGTCCTTCCGCAGCCTGATGGCAGCAGCTGTCCCTCGGTACGCGGTCCCCAGCCGCCACTACTTTTCCCGGTGTGCCATCCCCGCATTACACCACCATGTGTCCCGTAACATCACCCGTGCCCTGACCAACGCAGTTACTGGGAAGGTCCACTTAACGACTGACACATGGACAAGTGCTTCTGGCCAGGGACGCTACATTTCCCTGACGGCACACTGGGTGAATGTCGTGGAGGCTGGGAGCGACTCGGACCCTGGGATGGCACGGGTGCTACCCACGCCGAGGATTGCGGGTCCTACCTCCATCAGGGTTTCCGCCAGCACCTACGTTATTGGCTCCTCCTCCTCCGTTTCCACCTCCGAATTCTCTACACGCAGCGCCACTCCCCCATCAGCCGGTAGCTGGAAGCAGTGTAGCACTGCAGTGGGGAAGCGTCAACAGGCCGTGCTGAAGCTGATCTGCCTTGGGGACAAACAGCACACGGCCTCAGAGCTGTTGCAGGGGATTAGTCACCAGACCGAGCAGTGGCTCTCGCCACTCAACCTGCAACCAGGCATGGTTGTGTGTGATAATGGGCGTAACTTGGTGGCGGCTTTGGAGCTCGGCAAGCACACACACGTACCATGCCTAGCGCATGTATTTAATTTAGTGGTTCAGCGATTTCTAAAAACCTACCCCAATGTGCATGATCTCTTGACCAAGGTGCGCCGCGTGTGTGCACATTTCCGTAAGTCATCTACAGCTTCGGCCGGCCTGTTGAAGCTGCAGCAGCGCTTACAATTGCCAGCTCACCGGCTGCTGTGTGACGTGAGCACGCGCTGGAACTCCACCTTCCACATGTTGGCCTGGCTTTGTGAGCAGCAGAGGGCAGTAGTGGAGTACCAGCTGTTACACGGTCGTCGCCTCTCCGTTCAACTTCCTGTAATCAGAAGTGAGGAGTGGGAATGGATGTCAGACCTCTGTGAGGTTTTACGCAATTTTGAGGATTCGACACAGATGGTGAGCGGCGATAACGCTATTATCAGTGTAACCATCCCACTTCTGTGTCTACTGAAACGCTCGCTGCTCACAATTAAAACCGACGCTTTGCATGTGGAAGAGGTGGAAATGCGGGAGGAAGAGCTTACACAAGGTGATAGCCAGAGCACCCTCACTTCGTCTTCTCAGCGACAATTGGAGGAGGCGGAGGAGGAGGAGGAGGAAGACACGGTTGCCTCCGCTACAGAGGGTAGCCATGGAACTTTAGTTCCATCTCTTCAGCGTGGGTGGGCAGAAGAGGAGGAAGAGGATGAGGAGATTGAGAGTCATCCTCCTGGTGAGGACAGCGAAATCTTGACTGTTGGTACTCTGGCACACATGGCTGACTTTATGTTAGGCTGCCTTTCCCGTGACCCACGCGTTATACGCATTTTAAACAACACGGATTACTGGGTGTTCACCCTTCTGGACCCCCGCTACAAAGAGAATTTCTCATCTCTCATTCCTCCGGTGGAGAGGACAAGCAAAATGGTGCAATACCAGAAGGTTCTTGTTGAAAAATTGCTCCAAAATTTTCCATCTGACAATGCTGGCGGCAGAGTACGTGCTACCTTGGCCAACCGAGAAGGGGAGAAAAGGGGAGCACACAGCAGTTCCGAGAAAGGCAGGGCAACACTCTCCAAGGCGTGGGACACCTTCATGACACCCCGCCAGCACCCTCACCCTGATGCGCAGCCTAGTGTCACAAGGAGGGAAAAGTTTTGGAAGATGGTGAAGGAGTACGTAGCAGACCGTGTCAGCGTCCTCAATGATCCCTCTGTGCCTTACAACTACTGGGTGTCCAAGCTGGACACGTGGTATGAACTGGCACTGTACGCCTTGGAGGTGCTGGCCTGCCCTGCCGCCAGCGTTCTGTCTGAGCGGGTATTTAGTGCTGCTGGTGGCATCATAACAGATAAGCGTATCCGCCTTTCCACCGACAATGCTGATAGGTTGACACTTATAAAAATGAACAAGGCCTGGATTTCCCCTGACTTCTCCACTCCACTGGAGGAAAGCCCCGGGGGAACATAAACTCACTTTATGTTATTTACAATGATGGGAATACTCTGTATTCCCATTCACCCCTTCCACCCAAAAAACGGGTATATGGTTGACTCTTAATCTTCTCATCCTCCTCCTCCTCTTCCATATGCCCTGTGCTATAATTTTTATATAGGGCCAGCTCACCAGCGGGCCCTGTGATATAATTTTTATATAGGGCCAGCTCACCAGCGGGCCCTGTTTGACAATTTTTATATAGGTCAGCTCACCAGCGGGCCTTCTCATATAATGTTTTATTGGGTCAGCTCTCTAGCGGGCCCTCTCATATAATGTTTTATAGCGTCAGCTCACTAGTGGGCCTTCGCATATAATGTTTAGGATGGTCAGCTCCGCAGCAGACCCTCACCCATAATGTTTTAGATGGTCGGCTCAGCGCACGTTTCCCTCTTAATCATGGCCCCAGTTCAGAAAAATCGAGGAAATTTTTGGGAGAATTTGCCTTTGCGCACGTTTCCCTCTTAATCATGGCCTCAGTTCAATAAAATCAAGGAAATTTTTGGGAGAATTTGCCTCTGCGCACGTTTCCCTCTTAATCATGGCCTCACTTCAGAAAATCGAGGAAATTTTTGGGAGAATTTGCAGATGATATACAAGTAAATATACAGCAAATACTGTTTGGTAACAATTTTTCGCCTAAAGTCGTTTTTATCTTCCTTTTTGTGTGTTTTACGGTCAGTCTGTAAAAATGGCGTACTACGGGCGAAAGATCGTTCCCAGCAGCGATGTTGGAGTCCAAGATGCATCCAGACATCCTCCCTATGCTGTCCCTGAACCATTTCTGTGGTGTTTCCATCCTTTTCTGCCCTTTTCCTATGGACCAGGCACCCTCCCCTCATCAGAGCAGGGGGTGCCTGGTGTAATGCTCGAGTCCTCCCATTGACTTCAATGGGGCTCGGGTGCTCGGCCGAGCACTCGAGCCTCCGGGGGCGCTCGGTCAGAGCACCCGAACACCCGAGCATTGGGGTGCTCGCTCATCACTAATAATAATCAGTATGCTCAAAACCCTATCTCTCAAACCGTTATGGATTGAAAGATCTAGGGATTCAAAGTCCCCCCCCTCCCCTTCTGCTGATGTCAGTAAATTAGAGTAGTATGACTTGAGGAGGCTCTGCAGCAGAGCCAAAATCGTGTTACTGCAAAAGTGTGTCTGGTTTACAAGCCATTTTGGGGTTTCTCCCATTGGAGAAGATTCAGTAAAACTTGATAATTGTCCTTCAAATCAGTGGGGATTTTCATTTGTCTACACTGATACAAATTGGTAGCTCCAGAATTGTTACTATTTTCCATACTGAATAAAGCCCTTTATTCATAACTTTAAAAGGCCACATTGCACTGGTGCACCCCCGATATCCTCACCATTCTTATTTTCTGTTATATCAGCAGTGGTGTGACTAGTCATTGGATGGCCCTGGTGCAAAACTATTTTTTGCACCCCCCCAAAAAAAATATTTTCCCAGAGGCTTAAATAGAACCTGTAGAGTCCTGGAGCTGATGTGACTGTTTGAATGCTGGCCTGGTCACAACTACACCCTTTTCACTCCTTTATGCCACTGTACATGAATATCTACATACATAAGTACGTGCACTACTGTTCTTACTGATAGGCTTGAGTGTTTTGACAAGGCAGCTTGTATGCTGCAAAATGCATAAGCCTACACAAAATTTGTTTTAATTGATTTTAATGTATTCAAATATTTCTGTACTCAACAGCACTTCTCACTCCCACCCACTGACTGGCAGTTCATGTGGCAGCAGGCACTTACACCCGGTAGCACTTACCCCTTCTGTGTCAGACCTACCTTCCTCTAGACTCACAAGCAGGGCCCTCTGATCTTTCTATTCTCCACAGCTGATTGTACTATTTAATATCTCTGTATGTCTATTCCCAATTGTAAAGCACTGCAGAATTAGTTGACACTATATAAATAAAGATTAATAATAATAACTATTTGGAACAGAAACAGCCACCTTGTCTCAATTTGTGTCTGACCATTTGCAACCTGAGTGGAGACAGTCTTACAGTCTTCACAGGCATTTTTTTTAGACAATCTTATATCAGTCTTCTAACCATACGGAAATGTGAGTGATTTTCTTTCACGTGGATTATATATTATATCTAATTACTGTGTTACACTACTTGGAGATTTTTCTTTTTTCTTTTTTGGTGTCTTGAGTACTGTCAGCAAAGTTAAAATGAGTTAAGACCAACAACTGAATTTTAGATACCCAAATAATTAACACATTTCATTAACCCTTTGCGTGCCAGAGGGGTACGCAAAGCATTGCAAAGAAATGTGCTGTGTACACCCTGGCACTCAAAGGCTTAAATGCATTGCAGACCTTTCTGAAATGCAAGAGGTTAATAAAGATGTCCTGCCTCCCAAAAAATAAACAGTGAATTAAGGTACATGCATTTGAAGCTCCTTTAGAAATATTTCTAACGCAAATTAGTGCAATTCCAAAATAAATTTGTGTTTTGTTAATTTAAAGAAGAAAGAAATGCAGTTTGGTAAATCAGACTGTGATCATTATGTTGCTTTAGGGGTATACATAATAAAACAGATGTAACATTTCACTGAGGGACTGTTTACATTTCCCAGCATCCCTCTACTTGACATTATTCATTCTATGTTAGAATAATTAGGCAATTAAAATAGACATATAGATATTGAATGTTTGCTGTTAATTATGGGTATAGAAAGGGTTGTTGAAGCAGGTACATTACTATGTTTTGTGTCTGTCCCTCGGTGGTAGATTGGCAAGGCACACAGTGTGCAGCAGTTATTTCCTAGCCAATCAGTGCTTGTAACACGAATATTTACTCTGAACTAAACAGTCTGTTTTGCTTCCTGCTGGGCACATGTTTTAAATCATGGCTGGGAAACCTGCAGCCTTCCAGATGTTATTGAACTACAATAAGCATACCATACCTTCTGTGTAACTGGGACACTAATGAATGTATATATGTATGCTGCAGGGCTGCTTTGAATCAGTACATTCCTGAAATATTCATATTCCATATGTCTCCCCAGTTCATAATTCCCAAGTGTCCCTCTTTAGGAGGGGCAGTCCCTCTTTGAAACCCAAATCTGTATGCCCCTCTTTCCTATCCTGGTGTCCCTTTTTTAGGAGATCAGAATGTGTGGTGTGTGTGTATCACATTGCTCCACATCTATAAAACTTTACACAGACTATGAATTAGTCTGTGTAAATAATGTAATTTGGTCTTGTTCTAAATAATTTATTCAATTACATAAAATGGTTTCAGTAGTTCATGAAGTAATCTAAAAATTCTCACCTGCCAACCCATGCCCCCAGCAACACCACATAAAACAAAAGTGACCCTCTTTGGCCATTTGAAATGGTTGGGGTATTGTAATTGAAGGTGGGGGTCTCCAACTTATTTTGCAATTATCCTCAGCCTCAGCCAACCATGAACTAGGGTTGTAGTCCAACAATAGTAGAAAGGCTGCAGGTTGACATCCACTGTTCTAAATGCACACACATGAAAAAACCTGGATGTCTACAATCATTAGTTAAACAATAGTTAAATTCCACACTGTGAATGAGTAATAAACACATAAATAATAAAATGGAGGCATTGCATGAGAATCCTATAGATTGAGAGGAAGCAAAATCCCTGAGATGGTTTACTGCTTTGCCATAGCATACCCTAGTGGGGACAAACAGTAAAGCAAGATTGAAGACAAAGCTAATCCTTACTGGGAGATGTGTTTATAAATAGAAAGTCTTAAAGAAAGCTCCTCATTGGTTAGTCAGTTTACTAAATATGGTACCAGGCAAATAAGGATTGGCAGAATAAAGATTAAGAATCAAATGGCATTCACGGAGACTCTGTTGCCCAAAAGGAGATACTGCAGGTGGTTATTGTTTGTTTTGCTTTTATTATTTTTTTTTTTTTTAATGCTGCAGCCCAAATTTTTATGTGCTTTTTGTTTAACCCTTTGAGAGCAAGAGGGGTATTCAGTGCATTGTGACTCCATGTAATTGATGTAACAACATCTATACTGAGTCATCTAGGAATAGTGATGCCTTAAATCTTGCTTTAACCCCTTAAGGACCAAGGTCTTAGAAAAGTAACCTTCCCTTAAGGACCACTTTGATCCTTTCTGATGTGCCAGTACACGAGACCTGCTACGCATAATGGAGGGTCACATTAGGGTCTGAGAGAGATGGCTCCAGTCTTGGAGCAGTCAATTTCATACCCAGTTTTACTTACAGCTCTCCTGGAGGAGCGCTGTCAGTAAAATGGACGTGACATGCTATGGCCATCACCGGTCCTTATAGCAAAAACAGCATGATGGCCATAGTACGTCATGTGGTCATTAAAGGGTTAAATAACTCACGCAGGTCATGTAAATATTTGTTCATCCTGATAAACCCAGTGAGGATGTTGTATTAAGGAGAACCAGAGCAAATCTGGGGAAAATTAGCTGCATCAAAGGGATACATACAAATTCCCACTGATTTGAATAGATATTTTAACCCCTTGAATGCTGGATTGGCCTCCAGCGCTTTGCTTTACCTATATTTTCTTCCTTTATACAGATGTAGCCTACATTCCTGCACGATTCCCCACAGAGTGTACCCATTTCCTGCTATGGTTTCATCTAAGTTCCACAGAAAAATGCACAAACCCAGGAAAATTTTTCCCCCAGCAGCCAGAGTACCAAGAGGGACTGGGGGTAGACGGGGTGAAAATACATGCCAATATTCCCAAAAAATGTCTAGGAACACTTTTCCCCTGGACAATCACAATACAGAGCATCACTAGTATCCACAGGATTATATAGTGCAGCACCATCAGAAAACTTCTCACAATTAAATTTGTACAGCATAATACACATTACTTACATCTAAATATTACATATAATTAAGTAATATGAACATTTTATTTATTTATTTATTTATAAAGTGTTTTCCTAGGAATAACACATTTCAATAATTTTTAAGTATACCCTGGAGAACATTTAAAATCTAAAGTTACACATTATTCCTTTTATTCCCACCCCACAATTCCTACTCATGCCTGGATTACTTTTTTGTGAGTCAGTTTCTTCTTAATGTGATCTCCAAGGCCTCCCTTGGACACTCAGACCATTCTCCTGTCTTCATCACTGTCTCTTCATCTTCAACTCCTCAGCATCCCCCTTGGTGGAGACTTAATGAATCCCTTGTCACTGATCCACACATCACGGACAAAGTTATACAGGAAATTGTTAACTTCTATGACACCAATATGACTGAGGATGTTCAGTTCATGTCTTTTTGGGAGGTACATAAGTGATACTTTAGGGGCTACTTCATCTCCCTGGGTAGCTGGAAAAAAAAGACAAACTTGCATGAAGGTAGATCAACTTATTAATTCTAATTCCTCACTAGAAACTCAACACAAGCAATCATACTCCATTGCAGTCCTGGATCAGCTCAAAGCCAAGAGATGAATTCACAGCCCTACTTCAATCTTATAGTCTCAGATTTTATTATTGGATAAAATTCCAACACTATCTTAATGGAGACAAATGTGGCAGAAATCTGGGCAAATTAATATGCAAGTCCAAATTGAACTCACATGTTCACAAAATAGTGATGCCAGGACATCTCCCAGCATTTTCTTATGATAAAATTGTTGCCGTGTTCCATGACTTCATTCCAAACTTTATAATCTAACAGATCCTCATTCAGCTGAACCTGCTTCTAAACAAACAAATCAAATTCATACTTTCACAGGCTGATACCCCATGTCTATCACCTGAAGACTCTCTAGGCTTGGAATTTCCCACAACTGAGAAGGAAATATGCTCTGCTCTACAATCTACCCCTATAACTCATAGCCCGGGACAGACATCTTCTCCACTTTATATTACAAGACATTCAGTGACACATGACTACCACACCTCCTCACCGTCTACAATAGTGTACTCAACGGTACTCCATGGTCACCTCAATCCCTCTTACCTCATGTGACAGTTATCACCAAGCCTGGAAAGGACCAGGCACACTGCAGTAGTTACAGGCCTATCTCTTTACTCAATAAGTACCTTAAGCTGTTTGCTAAAATACTGGTGAATCGTTTGAAGCTATTTATGCCACAGTTAATTTCACCAGATCAAGCCAGATTTGTGCCTGGTAGAGAAACCAGTGATAATATTGTTTGTGCCATCCTTGTGTTACAAGCTGCTTCCGAATATTCCCATCCATTGCTTTTTCTATAGTTAAATGCAGAAAAAGCTTTCAATAGAGTGAACTGGAGCTACATGATGGCTGTGCTAGAGAAGGTCGGTCTTTAACCCCGCTTTTTATCAGCAATCGTTTCTTTATTCGTCACTAGTGTTGAGCGAGCATGCTCGGCCGATGCTCGGATCGGCTCGAGCATCGCTCTGCTCGGCACATGGCGGTACTCGTACGAGTACCGCATGTGCTCGCCCGCCATGTTCGGGTCTCCTCCCCGCACGTTTTGCGGCTGCTGCGCAGCCAATAAACGTGCAGGGAGGCTCTGACATCGGTGTAATGCCAGCAGCCATGTTGGCTGCTGGCATTACACTGATTGGCTGGCCAGAACCCGTGGTCGGGTGCTGTATAGCACCTGACCATCGAGTTCGGCTCAGTCTGAGCCAGGGAGAGCTGAGGATAGGAAGGGAAAGGCAGTGTAGGGAGGAAAAAAAAAAAATTGTGAAAACAAAGAACCAAAAGTCCTTTTTAGGACTACTGTGTGTGGGGGCAGCAGGTTATTTTGTGTGGGGGGAAAAAAACAAAAAAAAAAAAAAAAAAAAATATTCTGTTTAGTGTGAAAAGTTGCAGATTAGAGCACATTCTGTTTAGTGTGCACAGTTGCAGATTAGAGCACATTCTGTTTAGTGTGCAAAGTTGCAGATTAGAGCACATTCTGTTTAGTGTGCAAAGTTGCAGATTAGAGCACATTCTGTTTAGTGTGCAAAGTTGCAGATTAGAGCACATTCTGTTAAGTCTTCAAACTAAAATATCAAAGTCACATATTCCATTCAGTGTGCGTCGCCGCAGTTTAGCAGCACATTCTGTGTACTGTGCAGAGTTGCAGAATAGGAAGAAATACTGTTAAGTCTTCAAACTAAAATATCAAAGTCACATATTCCATTCAGTGTGCTTCGCCGCAGTTTAGCAGCACATTCTGTGTACTGTGCAGAGTTGCAGAATAGGAAGAAATACTGTTAAGTTTTCAAACTCAAATATTAAAGTCACATATTCCATTCAGTGTGCTTCGCCGCAGTTTAGCAGCACATTCTGTGTACTGTGCAGAGTTGCAGAATAGGAAGAAATACTGTTAAGTTTTCAAACTCAAATATTAAAGTCACATATTCCATTCAGTGTGCTTCGCCGCAGTTTAGCAGCACATTCTGTGTACTCTGCAGAGTTGCAGAATAGTAAGAAATACTGTTAAGTTTTCAAACTCAAATATCAAAGTCACATATTCCATTCAGTGTGTATCACCGCCGTTTAGCAGCCTATTCTGTGTACTCTGAACAGTTGCAGAATAGTAAGAAATAGTGTTAAGTTTTCAAACTCAAATATCAAAGTCACATATTCCATTCAGTGTGTATCACCGCCGTTTAGCAGCCTATTCTGTGTACTCTGAACAGTTGCAGAATAGTAAGAAATACTGTTAAGTTTTCAAACTCAAATATTAAAGTCACATATTCCATTCAGTGTGTATCACCGCCGTTTAGCAGCCTATTCTGTGTACTCTGCAGAGTTGCAGAATAGTAAGAAATACTGTTAAGTTTTCAAACTCAAATATTAAAGTCACATATTCCATTCAGTGTGTATCACCGCCGTTTAGCAGCCTATTCTGTGTACTCTGAACAGTTGCAGAATAGTAAGAAATAGTGTTAAGTTTTCAAACTCAAATATCAAAGTCACATATTCCATTCAGTGTGTATCACCGCCGTTTAGCAGCCTATTCTGTGTACTCTGAACAGTTGCAGAATAGTAAGAAATACTGTTAAGTTTTCAAACTCAAATATTAAAGTCACATATTCCATTCAGTGTGTATCACCGCCGTTTAGCAGCCTATTCTGTGTACTCTGCAGAGTTGCAGAATAGTAAGAAATACTGTTAAGTTTTCAAACTCAAATATTAAAGTCACATATTCCATTCAGTGTGTATCACCGCCGTTTAGCAGCCTATTCTGTGTACTCTGCAGAGTTGCAGAATAGTAAGAAATAGTGTTAAGTTTTCAAACTCAAATATCAAAGTCACATATTCCATTCAGTGTGTATCACCGCCGTTTAGCAGCCTATTCTGTGTACTCTGAACAGTTGCAGAATAGTAAGAAATACTGTTAAGTTTTCAAACTCAAATATTAAAGTCACATATTCCATTCAGTGTGTATCACTGCCGTTTAGCAGCCTATTCTGTGTACTCTGCAGAGTTGCAGAATAGTAAGAAATACTGTTAAGTTTTCAAACTCAAATATCAAAGTCACATATTCCATTCAGTGTGTATCACCGCCGTTTAGCAGCCTATTCTGTGTACTCTGCAGAGTTGCAGAATAGTAAGAAATACTGTTAAGTTTTCAAACTCAAATATTAAAGTCACATATTCCATTCAGTGTGTTTCACCGCCGTTTAGCAGCCTATTCTGTGTACTCTGCACAGTTGCAGAATAATAAGTAATAGTGTTAAGTTTTCAAACTCAAATATTAAAGTCACATATTCCATTCAGTGTGTATCACCGCCGTTTAGCAGCCTATTCTGTGTACTCTGCAGAGTTGCAGAATAGTAAGAAATACTGTTAAGTTTTCAAACTCAAATATTAAAGTCACATATTCCATTCAGTGTGTATCACCGCCGTTTAGCAGTCTATTCTGTGTACTCTGAAGAGTTGCAGAATAGTAAGAAATAGTGTTAAGTTTTCAAACTCAAATATCAAAGTCACATATTCCATTCAGTGTGTATCACCGCCGTTTAGCAGCCTATTCTGTGTACTCTGAACAGTTGCAGAATAGTAAGAAATACTGTTAAGTTTTCAAACTCAAATATTAAAGTCACATATTCCATTCAGTGTGTATCACCGCCGTTTAGCAGCCTATTCTGTGTACTCTGCAGAGTTGCAGAATAGTAAGAAATACTGTTAAGTTTTCAAACTCAAATATTAAAGTCACATATTCCATTCAGTGTGTATCACCGCCGTTTAGCAGCCTATTCTGTGTACTCTGAACAGTTGCAGAATAGTAAGAAATAGTGTTAAGTTTTCAAACTCAAATATCAAAGTCACATATTCCATTCAGTGTGTATCACCGCCGTTTAGCAGCCTATTCTGTGTACTCTGAACAGTTGCAGAATAGTAAGAAATACTGTTAAGTTTTCAAACTCAAATATTAAAGTCACATATTCCATTCAGTGTGTATCACCGCCGTTTAGCAGCCTATTCTGTGTACTCTGCAGAGTTGCAGAATAGTAAGAAATACTGTTAAGTTTTCAAACTCAAATATCAAAGTCACATATTCCATTCAGTGTGTATCACCGCCGTTTAGCAGCCTATTCTGTGTACTCTGAACAGTTGCAGAATAGTAAGAAATACTGTTAAGTTTTCAAACTCAAATATTAAAGTCACATATTCCATTCAGTGTGTTTCACCGCCGTTTAGCAGCCTATTCTGTGTACTCTGCACAGTTGCAGAATAATAAGAAATAGTGTTAAGTTTTCAAACTCAAATATTAAAGTCACATATTCTGTGTAAGATGAAGAAGGCGGGTAAAAAGGGACGGGGAAGTGGACGTGATCCTGAAAGTTCAGGGCGCGGGTCAGGATGCGGAGAAACTGTGCCTGGTGCCAGAGCACAAGAAAGAAAGACATCCACCATACCTAGCTTCATGTCTAATTTTACAGGGCGTCGCAGGACATCACTCTCGAGGTCCGACCACTGCGAACAGGTGGTCGGTTGGATGACAGCTGATACTGCTTCCAGCCGGTTAAGCACCACCCTGTCTTCCACCAAGTCCACTCTCAGTAGCCAAGAGTCTGGTCAACATAATCCTCACTCTGATCATCCTTCCTCCCACCATACACGGTCTGGTCAAAGAAGTGATCCCACACTGGGATATAGTGAGGAGCTCGTCTCATCACCAATCCTTCATTTGACCCTCTCTCCAAGCACGCTTGCAGAGGAACATGACATCTTGTGCCCTGATTCACAACCTCTAGAGGGTACCCAATCACAAGAAGATGACAGATGTGAACGGCATTTAAGGTCAAAGGAAGTAGTGGATGATGATGATGATGATGAGACACAGTTGCCATTAAATCAACCACTATTTCCGTCTCAAGACCTTGTTGAGGAGAATGTTATACAGTTGTCAATGACTGAGTATGTGGTGGGATCAAGACTTGAGGAGGATGATCAGAGTGAGGAAGTGGAGGAGGACTTGGTGGACGATGAGGTGACTGACCCCACCTGGGAAGGTGTAGAGCCGAGCGATGTCAGCAGTCCTGAGGGTGAGCCATCTGCAGCACCGCAACAGGCTGGAAGAGGCAGTGGTGTGGCTACAGAAAGAAGGCGGACCGCACCAAACCGGCCCGCAAATGTTCCACGGAGCACCCCCTTGCGTAAATCTACCTTGCCAAGGGGTAGGTGTTCCGCGGTATGGCGTTTTTTTAAGGAAAGTGCGGACGACAAAAGAATTGTAGTTTGCAACCTGTGCCACACCAGAATGAGCCGAGGCATGAACACTAGAAACCTCACCACCACCAGCATGATCCGACACATGGCATCCAAGCACCGTAGTAAGTGGGAGGAACGCCTGGATCGCCCATCTGTGTCTGCAGGCCACACCACTGCCTCCTCTTCCCCTGTTTTCGGTGCCGGCCAATCGCCTGTCGAAGGAGCAGGCCCGCATACCTCCCGCCCTGCACCTGTACCATCTGAAGCACCATCAGCGACCACATCCACTTCCCTGTCCCAGCACAGCGTCCAAATGTCGTTACCCCAGGCATTTGAGCGCAAGAGAAAGTACCCAGCCACCCACCCACAGGCCATAGCACTAACCTCACACCTTTCCAAATTACTGGCCATCGAAATGCTGCCATTTAGGCTTGTGGACACTGAGTCCTTCCGCAGCCTGATGGCAGCAGCTGTCCCTCGGTACGCGGTCCCCAGCCGCCACTACTTTTCCCGGTGTGCCATCCCCGCATTACACCACCATGTGTCCCGTAACATCACCCGTGCCCTGACCAACGCAGTTACTGGGAAGGTCCACTTAACGACTGACACATGGACAAGTGCTTGTGGCCAGGGACGCTACATTTCCCTGACGGCACACTGGGTGAATGTCGTGGAGGCTGGGAGCGACTCGGACCCTGGGATGGCACGGGTGCTACCCACGCCGAGGATTGCGGGCCCTACCTCCATCAGGGTTTCCACCAGCACCTACGTTATTGGCTCCTCCTCCTCCGTTTCCACCTCCGAATTCTCTACATGCAGCGCCACTCCCCCATCAGCCAGTAGCTGGAAGCAGTGTAGCACTGCAGTGGGGAAGCGTCAACAGGCCATGCTGAAGCTGATCTGCCTTGGGGACAAACAGCACACGGCCTCAGAGCTGTTGCAGGGGATTAGTCACCAGACCGAGCAGTGGCTCTCGCCACTCAACCTGCAACCAGGCATGGTTGTGTGTGATAATGGGCGTAACTTGGTGGCGGCTTTGGAGCTCGGCAAGCTCACACACGTACCATGCCTAGCGCATGTATTTAATTTAGTGGTGCAGCGATTTCTAAAAACCTACCCCAATGTGCATGATCTCTTGACCAAGGTGCGCCGCGTGTGTGCACATTTCCGTAAGTCATCTACAGCTTCGGCCGGCCTGTTGAAGCTGCAGCAGCGCTTACAATTGCCAGCTCACCGGCTGCTGTGTGACGTGAGCACGCGCTGGAACTCCACCTTCCACATGTTGGCCCGGCTTTGTGAGCAGCAGAGGGCAGTAGTGGAGTACCAGCTGTTACACGGTCGTCGCCTCTCCGTTCAACTTCCTGTAATCAGAAGTGAGGAGTGGGAATGGATGTCAGACCTCTGCGAGGTTTTACGCAATTTTGAGGAATCGACACAGATGGTGAGCGGCGATAACGCTATTATCAGTGTAACCATCCCACTTCTGTGTCTACTGAAACGCTCGCTGCTCACAATTAAAACCGACGCTTTGCATGTGGAAGAGGTGGAAATGGGGGAGGAAGAGCTTACACAAGGTGATAGCCAGAGCACCCTCACTTCGTCTTCTCAGCGACAATTGGAGGAGGCGGAGGAGGAGGAGGAGGAGGAGGAAGACACTGTTGCCTCCGCTACAGAGGGTAGCCATGGAACTTTAGTTCCATCTCTTCAGCGTGGGTGGGCAGAAGAGGAGGAAAAGGATGAGGAGATTGAGAGTCATCCTCCTGGTGAGGACAGCGAAATCTTGACTGTTGGTACTCTGGCACACATGGCTGACTTTATGTTAGGCTGCCTTTCCCGTGACCCACGCGTTATACGCATTTTAGACAACACGGATTACTGGGTGTTCACCCTTCTGGACCCCCGCTACAAAGAGAATTTCTCATCTCTCATTCCTCCGGTGGAGAGGACAAGCAAAATGGTGCAATACCAGAAGGTTCTTGTTGAAAAATTGCTCCAAAATTTTCCATCTGACAACGCTGGCGGCAGAGTACGTGCTACCTTGGCCAACCGAGAAGGGGAGAAAAGGGGAGCACACAGCAGTTCCGAGAAAGGCAGGGCAACACTCTCCAAGGCGTGGGACACCTTCATGACACCCCGCCAGCACCCTCACCCTGATGCGCAGCCTAGTGTCACAAGGAGGGAAAAGTTTTGGAAGATGGTGAAGGAGTACGTAGCAGACCGTGTCAGCGTCCTCAATGATCCCTCTGTGCCTTACAACTACTGGGTGTCCAAGCTGGACACGTGGTATGAACTGGCACTCTACGCCTTGGAGGTGCTGGCCTGCCCTGCCGCCAGCGTTCTGTCTGAGCGGGTATTTAGTGCTGCTGGTGGCATCATAACAGATAAGCGTATCCGCCTTTCCACCGACAATGCTGATAGGTTGACACTTATAAAAATGAACAAGGCCTGGATTTCCCCTGACTTCTCCACTCCACTGGAGGAAAGCCCCGGGGGAACATAAACTCACTTTATATATGTTATTTACAATGATGGGAATACTCTGTATTCCCATTCACCCCTTCCACCCAAAAAACGGGTATATGGTTGACTCTTAATCTTCTCATCCTCCTCCTCCTCTTCCATATGCCCTGTGATATAATTTTTATATAGGGCCAGCTCACCAGCGGGCCCTGTGATATAATTTTTATATAGGGCCAGCTCACCAGCGGGCCCTGTTTGACAATTTTTATATAGGTCAGCTCACCAGCGGGCCTTCTCATATAATGTTTTATTGGGTCAGCTCTCTAGCGGGCCCTCTCATATAATGTTTTATAGCGTCAGCTCACTAGCGGGCCTTCGCATATAATGTTTAGGATGGTCAGCTCTGCAGCAGACCCTCACCCATAATGTTTTAGATGGTCAGCTCAGCGCACGTTTCCCTCTTAATCATGGCCTCAGTTCTGAAAATCAAGGAAATTTTTGGGAGAATTTGCCTCTGCGCACGTTTCCCTCTTAATCATGGCCTCAGTTCTGAAAATCAAGGAAATTTTTGGGAGAATTTGCCTCTGCGCACGTTTCCCTCTTAATCATGGCCTTAGTTCTGAAAATCAAGGAAATTTTTGGGAGAATTTGCCTCTGCGCACGTTTCCCTCTTAATCATGGCCTCAGTTCTGAAAATCAAGGAAATTTTTGGGAGAATTTGCAGATGATATACAAGTAAATATACAGCAAATACTGTTTGGTAACAATTTTTCGCCTAAAGTCGTTTTTATTTTCCTTTTTGTGTGTTTTATGGTCAGTCTGTAAAAATGGCGTACTACGGGCGAAAGATCGTTCCCAGCAGCGATGTTGGAGTCCAAGATGCATCCAGACATCCTCCCTATGCTGTCCCTGAACCATTTCTGTGGTGTTTCCATCCTTTTCTGCCCTTTTCCTATGGACCAGGCACCCTCCCCTCATCAGAGCAGGGGGTGCCTGGTGTAATGCTCGAGTCCTCCCATTGACTTCAATGGGGCTCGGGTGCTCGGCCGAGCACTCGAGCCTCAGGGGGTGCTCGGTCAGAGCACCCGAACACCCGAGCATTGGGGTGCTCGCTCATCACTATTCGTCACCTTCAGCCCAAGTCTCGGTTAATGGGATTCTCTCTTCCTCATTCAATATCAGTAATGGTACGAGGCAAGGCTGTTGTCACGGTTACCCAGAGAAGTTCAGGAGTCAGTACAGTTTAGTTAATGCAGTTTATCAACAAATGACATAAAGAGGATATATACAATATATACTATAGGAATAACCACAGGGTAATAGCCAGCAAGCCTGCTATCAGAAATAATAGGTTGAAATGCTAAAACACTGTGCTGGAAACTAGGCCTTAGCCACTGGAAGTCTCAGCTGGAACCAGGAACAGGAACTGGAACAGGAACTCAGGATCTAGATCCAATGAGGAATGAGGTCTGACTCAGCCTGCAGTCAGAAGGAAATATCACTGACTCACGCCTGCAGTCAGTAGGAGAGAATACTGACTCATGCCTGCAGTCAGTAGAAGTAATGTGAAAAATGACTCATGCCTGGAGTCAGCTATGCAAGTCTACCAGAGCCCCAGGCCCGCACTTTATTGGGTATCTGATCACCAGGGGAAAAGACGAAAGAATAGTCAGATAGAGCCACAAGTCAGCACCAGAGGGGGTAGTCAGACAAGCTGGGTCATACACAGTTCAGGCAGTCAGCCAGAGCGATAAGTCTGCACCAGATTGGATGTCCACTATTAGGGGTTAGGCAAAAGAATAGTCAGACAGAGCCACAGGTCAGCACTAGAATTACTGGAAGACTAGCCAGGTCATACACGGAGCCCAAGGTAACAGAACTGCTATGAACAACAATGCAAGGGAAACTGAGTCAGGCCTCAGTCTGCCCTTTAAACCCCTCCACAGGAAGTAGGAGGAGCAGCTCAGAGGAAGGAAGTTGGAAGTTGGTAGGAGGAGAATACAGGAAGCAAACAGATAAAACAGAGGCCTGCAGCATGCTTGAAACCTCACGCATGCAGATGATGCTGAAGTCAAGGTAAACTGTAATAGCTGTCCCCTATCCCCTTTATTATCTTGTACTCACTTTGTAACTCCTTCTTCCTACAATACGAAATACCGACTAAAGGTAGGTTCAAGAGTCATAAAAATGTTGGCCTTCGCAGACGATATCCTAGCCTCTCTATCCTCCCCACTTTCCTCTCTTCAAACCCTTACCTCTACCCTGGATGTCTTGTCTCTTTCTCGGAGCTGGAAGTCAATCAGGGCAAATCAGAAATTCTCCACATTAGTATTCCAACTGACTTACAAAGATTGATACAATGAACATTTCCTTCTTTTAGGCTTCTTCTCATATAACTAACCTAGGCATTTGTCTCACTTCACTTTTGACTGATCTTGTTTCGATTAATCTCCAACATTCACTAGATACACTCAAACGAGACACCTCATCTTGGAAATCCCTTTATTTCGCCTGGATATGATGGGTGAATCTGACTAAAATGTCTCTTATGCCTAAAATACTTTATTTCTTCCATACTCTTCCCCTTCCTTTTTCTAGTACTCACAACTCCAACTAGATCTCACAACTCCAACGCGTGATAAATAGCTTCATTTGGAGGGGAAAAAAACAAGGATCCATTTCTCTATATTAAGCCAAACTATTAAACAGGGGAGTCTTAAGGTACCTGACTTACAGTTATACCGGTTTGCACCCTCTCTCAATTTCCTTTTGGAACTTTGTAGCTCGCCCTCATGGAAAGACTGGTATGGAATCATACAATCACTAGCACCCGCAGTTTCTCTAAGGCAACTATTGTGGTTGTCTACACAGAATATGCCTATCGTTCTCATGTCCCAACTCACACCATCCCCTCTATCAATTCTAGATAATCCAGACTTCTCACCGGGCATACATCCACACTGCTTTTCTGCTTGGTTACAGGCAGGTTTGGCTGACCTTGATCACTTATTTTCATTATTGTCCCTTACCTCCATTCTGGATTTAAGTACGCTCACTGGACTCCCGACTAGGGAATTTTGGAGATCCCTCCTGGTAAAGCATTTTCTACAGACTAGACTTATTAAACACTTTCAACCCTGATGGTATTTGAAAAACTGCTATTGCTGTTAGCTCCGCCTCCTAAGGGTCTGTCGCAACTTCATTCACTACTTCAGAGTGAATCCGCTTCCTGCACTGTACCACACCAACAAGCATGATAAAAAAACGTACAAGTCTCTATTTCAGAACAATCTTGGGTTAGAGCCTACTCTTTACACTCATGCCTCATCACTAGTGTATCACTGAATGAAACCAACTATTTTTTGATGGTTCGCTCCTGTGCCAAAATCCAACCTTTTTGGAGGGTAATACATACCCAGCCCACAAAAATTTCTCAGGTAAACTGTGATTTCTCCCCTCTCACTATGCAGCTCTCTATAATGCTTCCACAACACCATGACTCTCCATTAACCTCACATCCAAAAACATCAGTTAGAAGTTGGTTACTCCTAATCACCTCTGCCAGGACATGCATCCTTAGATGCTGGAACTCCCCAATAGCACTCACCAAAGCAGACTGGAAACGAGGGCTTCAAGGAATTTTGAACATGGAATGCTTTCACTACATTTCCAGAAGTCTTCATGAGCCATTCCAAGACATATACACACCATGGTTCTCCTACCTAGCAGTACCTGCTCATGCATCTGCTTAAGTGCCTCGACATTATTATTCATTATAAGCGGACACAACCCATTCTACCCACCCCTCACTCTTTTTTCCTCCCTACTCAGCCCTTACCCCCATCTCCCCCACACCCCACTATTTCTTTCTCTGCTTCCATCTTTGCTCTCTAGTCTCCGCACTCTATCTTCTTTCTCTCCTTTCTTTACCAACATCTTCACCTACTCCCAGCCTTTGCTGCTCTTATTCTATGTTCTCTTTTATTATTTTCTTGTGCTTCATTTCGTTCTTCTCTTTCGCTTCCTCTTACACTTTACCTTTTGTATAGGAACAGGATACCATTATTCTCATATCTGCCTTCACCCTTCTATGAGATGAACTGCTTCTACGGATACTTGTTGTGATTGTACTTTATTCTTTGTACATGCTCGGTTTGTGCCACAACAATGCTATATATAATGCTATAATCTGCATATTTTTTCATTAAAGTTTTTTAAATAAAAAAATACATATAAAGTTACACATTTAAACAAATAGAAACAGACAAAAATAAATAAAAAATATAACACATTCTTCTCTAGTTACATGTTGTTTTTAAAAACCAAGAAACAATTATTTTCTGAGATTTTATGGGATGGGAGAAATTATTTTCTGGGATGGGAGAAAAGTATGTTATTCCAGGCTTTCAGGGACTTGTAGGAGAAGGCAGATCAAATGGCTTCTTTCTTGTAGTTTGAAATAATCTGTGAGTTGTTAGAAGTGGAACGGAGGTTATATTGAACATACTGCTCAGGTAGTCTGGTAGCTTTCCAGAGAAGTGGTTTATAAACTAGGCAAGAAAACCGAAGGGCACATCTGGGTTCAAGTATTAGCCAATTTAGAGCTCGATTCAACAGGCAGCGTTAAAAAAAATTACCGTTGGTAGTTTCAAGTCACAGTCAGGTACTGAAGGTACCTTATTTAGCAGAATGTTATACTACTGTATCTAAGGCCTTTGCAAAATCTCCAGCATGTTTATCATGTTCCATGCTATTCTTCATATCATCGCATACTTTTCCTTTAGGGTGACACATTGTGGAACAGGAACATAAACTTATTTTCTGACAATTTAGGGGTTATTCGAATGATCAACTGTGTGTCTACCTCTTCATCACTGGTTACTAGTTTTCTCAGGAAATTGTTGCTGCATTGTCTAGACTACAGCTCAATGTCTGGTGTAGAGCTTAGCATCTTTCAGGTTTCTTAAATGCAATTGATGACTGCCTGTCTTTCTTGTAGTTCAACCATTTTAGGGAGCAGGTTCTGAAGGGGAATCTTTTACACATGCATATCGGCAGATACACTGTATAACCAAAGGTATGTGGAGACCTGACCATCACACCTAAATGAGCTTGTTGGACATCCCATTCCAAAACCATGGGCATTAATATGGAGTTGCCCCCCCCCCCCCATGTGGCTATAACAGCCTCCACTCTTCTAGGAAGGTATTCCACATGATTTTGGAGTGTGTCTGTGGGAATTTGTGCTCATTCAGCCAAACGAGCATTTGCCAGGCACTGATGTTGGACAAGAAGGCCTGTCACTCAATCTGCATTCCAATTCATCCCAAAGGTGTTCAGTGGGCTTAAGCTCAAGGCTCTGTGCAGGCCACTCAAGATCTTCCACACCAAACTCACCAATCCATGTCTTTATGGATCTTGTTTTGTGCACAGGGGCACAGTCATGCTGTAACAGGAAAGGGCCTTCTCCAAAAAGTTGGAAGCATGCAATTGTTTAATGTGTATTTGTATACTATAGCATTAACATTACCCTTTACTGGAACTAAGCCTAGCCCAGACCCTGAAAAACATCCCCAGACCATTATCCCTTCTCCATCAAACTTTACAGTAGGCACTATGCATTCCGGTAAGTTGCATTTTCCTGGCATTTGCCAAACCCAGATAGACTGGCAGACAGTGAAGCGTGATTCATCACTCCAGAGCACATGTTTCCAGAGTCTAATGGCGGTATGCTTTACATCACTCCTGCAGATGCTTGGCACTGAATATAGTGATATTAAGCTTGTATGCAGCTGCTCGGCCATGGAAACCCACTTCATGAAACTCCCAAAGCACAGTGCTTACGCTGATGTTGCTTCCAGAGGCAATTTGACACTCTGTAATGAGGGATGCTACAAAGGACAGGCGACTTTTACCCGCTATGTGCTTCAGCACTCTGTGGCCCCACTCTGAGTGTGCCTGGTCTACTATTTTGTGGCTGAGCTAGAATGGCATACATTTCATGAACTGGCTTGTGGCAAAGGTGGCATCCTATGACAGTGCCACTAAGCTCTTCAGTATGACCCATTAAACTGCCAGTGTTTGTCTATGGAGATGGCATGCCTATGTGCTTGATGTTGTACACCTCTTAGCAATGGGTGAGGCTGAAATACCTAAACTTAATAATAGACGTGTCCAGATACTTTTGGTCATATAGTGTATGTGCTCTGATAAGGCAATATGTTGTTTTAAGGACTTAGACTGGGTATCAATTAGTGTGGCAGGTTTAGCAGGGACTTGAGTAAATAGCTAGTGGTGATGAATTGTATGGAAAGCGTTGGGATATTTTGTTGTGGTATTTGGTTAGGTTAAATGAGGAGGGGCTGTTTTCTTTGCTGGATGAAAGTAAGATGTCAGGATTAGCATTTTGTTTAAGACTCATGGCTTGAGGAATCTTACTAAAGAGTTTTAGTTTTTCCAGGTAATAAAGGGTTTGTGGAGAGATTGTGGCAGCATCAATAGTAGGAAGTCAATTTCTCTGGCTATCCTAAGGAGTTTTTTAGGCATGTGGAGCCATATCTTTTCTTCACAGTATGAGGCAATGCTATTTAAGGCTGTTTTTTCTTTCGCTTTGTCTTTTCTTTTTGGGTGACCAATCTGGTTAACAATAGCAGGCACGATGATGGGGTTTTAGGCTGTGAAGCTGTGGTGCTGGGCAGTGATTATGTGGGTCTTATTGAGGAAGTACATGAATGACCAGGTAGGTAGAGATGTCACTATTCATTGTTTGAGTTAGGGTTTGTAACGGTTTGTTTGACACTCAGAGACAGTAAGTTTAGGTAAAAACACAGTTTTATTGAACAATGTAAAATAGCAATAACCCTCATGGGTCCAGTAATATATATACAATGTGGTACTGACACAGGACAGGTTACAGAAATAAATACCCACACGGGTCCAGTAATTGTACAGACAAATAATAACAATGTACTGACACAGGTCAGGTATTACGTGTGATTCTCAGACAAGGCAGGAACAGAAGCAGTAGAGTGGTCAGGCAATCTGGGTCATACACTGAGATCACACGAAAACTGGAACAAGTGCTGGTACAGAAACACCACGAAAGGGCAACAGTGAAGTGACAGGACCCAGTATTTAAGGACAAATACTGGGCGGGCCAATACCACTGCAACCAATAGGAGTAAACTGAGAACCAGATTGACAGAATGTCACCCGCATAGCACGGGCACCGTGATAGTACCCCCCTCTCAATGACCCCTTCTCCCAGAGGAGGGACCGAGCTTCTGGGAGAACTTATGAAAAATACGCAGCAATCTTGGTGCATGGAGGTCGTTCTGATTGACCCAGGAACGTTCTTCAGGGCCATAGTATCACAGTGCCTGTGATTCTCTGTCACTCTTGCTTGTGGTTCGCTCTGATTTGCTGAGCCAGTTTGGCCCGCCCCTGGTGACCTTCTTATGCCTGGCCCAGACATCTGTCAGATGCCCTTTCGTGGTGTTTCTGAGCCATTAGTGCTGTTGCTGTGTTCCTGTGTTCCAGATTCTTGTGTACCGACTTGGCTTGTCCTGACTACGCTCCAGTGCTCCTGATCGTGTTTGACCCGGCTTGTCTGCGAACCACCTCCGTTTCCTGACCCGGCTTGGCTGACGTTCCTGCTCGTGTATGACCCGGCTTGTATGACTACCTCCTTCGTGCTATGACCCGGCCCGGCTGACTTCCTGCTCCGAGATCGACTTCCAGCCTGTTCCAGTGACCTCTGTTCCCGTTGTCGCCGCTGCGACATATTTCACCTGCTGTTGCCAGCTGCCGTGTGATCACTCTAGCCTTGTGTTGCCTCCGATCAGTGCAGTGTCCCATTTGTCTTGCAGAGCTGTGCGTTCCTCCGTGAGCCTCACTACACTTGCAGAGCTTCAATACCTTACCGAGCCTTGTGTTTAAACGTGCATATTAACCCTTGCATTGCTGCTTTACTCTCGCTACCTTGGTTCCCAGTATGGAGCCTCATTCGCTGTGCTACGTCTGCTGAGTTGGCCGCTTACCGACGGCGACTCTATCTATCCTACTGCAGAGTAGTCACGTATGTTGGTCCGGTAGGGGGTCATAGGCTCTCACTTTTACGTTAGTTACTGGGTGATATCTACTGTGGCCTTTGGGCTCGTGTGGCAGCAAAGGGAAGGCTCAAGCTCTGGCAGGTTCTCTTTGTATACGCCCGTGGGGGCTATTGGCTCTATCACCGCTATTGCTGGTCTCCGGTTAACGCCTGTGGAGGCTATTGCCAGCTCTTGCATTGCAGGCCGGTTTCCGTTACGCCTGTGGGGGCTATCCACACTCGCAGAATCAGTCTTCCTGTTGGAACGCCCGCGGGGGCTATTTGGATTTCTGTTCTGCTTAAACTAAGTTGGTCACTTCGGCTAAGGCATTACATTTCCAGAACACTGTGAACTCTCTCTAATCAGCACCTCATTTTACACCTTGCCAAACCACCACATCTGAGACTGACTGATTTATGCACTTAACCCTTTGGGTACTGAACACCATTCTCTGTGCGGAGATATTGTATGTCAATTATTCTGTGTATTGACTCTCTGTGTTATATCAGTTATCACTGTGTGTTTATTCTTGCTGCCTATAGAGGGCGTTCGTTTGCATTATTTGCTATTAAAATAAAATTGTGTTTTATTTTACCAACTGGTCTGAGTGTCCTAAAAACCGTTACACATAGCCTTTCCAATGTACCAAGTATTGCAGCCTCCCTCTAAACCTTCGGGAATCAAGGATAGTTTGCACCTCATACTCCTCCTGACCTTGCACTTGGACAGCACCAGGGACCACAGGAGTAGTAGTGTAATGGTTGCATTACAACGGCTTAAGGAGGGATACGTGAAACACATTGTGAATACGCATGGATGCTGGAAGGTCCAGAGCGTACGAGACAGGGTTAACCTTGCGAATAACTTTAAATGGGCCAATGAACCGGGAAGCTGACTTATTACAAGGAACTTGCAAATTGAGGTTTCTGGAGGATAACCATACCCTATCCCCAACCTGGAAGGAGACCGCTGGCAACCGTCTACGGTTAGCATGGTGCTGATAACGCTGGAATGATTTACTGAGGCTCCTTTGTACCTGTGCCCAAGTGGAGCGGGGTTGCTCCATATGCTCATCCAGAGCTGGAATCTGCTGCGTCTGAAATGAGTCCGGGAGCAAGCATGGTTGGAACCCGTAGTTGATGAGGAACGGGGAGCTACCAGATGATGAATTAACCGCACAGTTCCTGGCAAACTCTGTCCACGGCAACAGGTCGACCCAATTATCATGATGATCGGTCACAAAACAGCACAGGAATTGCTCCAGTCCCCGATTGGCACGATCAGCAGCTCCATTGGTCTGGGGATGGTAGGCAGAAGAAAAGTACAGCTGTATGCCCATCTGATCACAGAATGCTCTCCAAAATCTGGATACAAATTGGCTCCCACGTCAGATACCAGGACCCTGGGTACGCCATGCAACCGAAATACTTCTCTGATAAAGACGATCGCCAGCTCCTGTGCTGAGGGAAGGCCAGGAAAGGGCACAAAGTGTGCCATCTTAGAAAATCTATCGACTATCATCAGGATAAACGAGAAACCCCTAGACACTGGCAGTTCTCCCAGGAAGTCAATAGACACATGGGACCAGGAACGCTCGCCATTCGGTACTGGTTGAAGTAACTCATCTGGGAGGAGTCTAGGGGACTTGACACGGGCACATGTAGTACAAGCTGCCATAAATGCGGTGCAGTCAGCATGTAGAAAAGGCCACCAAAATAACTGAGAAAGAGACCAGATCAATTGGTCTCTACCAATGTGCCCGGCAGGTCGTGATGCATGATATACTTCAAGTAGGTGGGTTCAAAGTGGCTCGGCTGCAAAACACTTGCCCACTTGGGTGTCAGGGGGTTCAGCAGCTTGGATAGAAAGAATCTCTTCCCCCAGGGGGGAAGTGATGCTGGTACGCAGGGTAGCTAAAATGCGATCAGGCAGAATGATAGGTACAGGAACCTCGTCTTTATCAGTTTCAGGACCAAATTGCCTGGATAGGGCGTCCGCCCTAACATTCTTGGAACCAGGCAGATAGGAAGCAATAAAATTTAATCGAGACAGAAACAAGGCGCATCTGGCCTGCCGAGAGGACAACCTATTGGTCTCTGAAAGGTATGTCAGGTTTTTATGGTCAGTCAAGATCAATACAGGATTTCTAGTACCTTCCAGCAGGTGGCGCCATTCCTTGAGAGCAAGAATAATTGCCAAGAGTTCTCTGTCCCCAGTCTCATAATTGCTCTGGGCACTGGACAATTTTTTGGAGAAGAATCCACACGGTCTTAGAATACTCCCAGGGGACGGACGCTGTGACAACACTGCCCCTACCCCAGTCTCAGAGGCATCAACCTCCAATGTGAACGGAAGGGAGGGGTTAGGGTGGGATAACACATGAGTGGAAGCAAAGGCGGACTTCAGTGTCACAAAGGCCCGATCAGCTGTCTCAGACCATTGGGAGGGGTTGGCGCCCTTATGAGTAAGGTCAGACAAGGGTTTAATAATCGTGGAAAAGTTTCGAATACATTTTCTATAATAATTGGCAAATCCGATAAAGTGTTGGGTTGCCTTGAGTACCTTAGGTCGTGGCTATTGCAGCACTGCTGCAAGCTTATCCTTGTCCATAGCGATGCCATCTTTGGATATCACAAAGCCCAGGAAGGGCACCGTGGACTTGTGGAATTCACATTTCTCGATTTTACAGAACAACTTTTGTTATGTACTCTGAGCAGAACTTCAGACACATCCCTAATGTGTTGTGACAAATTAGACAAATGTATGAGTATATCATCAAGATAGACCACTACACAAGTTTGCAACAAATCATGGAGGACACCGTTAATCATTTCCTGGAACACTGCCGGAGAATTAAATAACCCAAACGGCATGACAAGGTATTCGTAGTGACCGGATCTAGTATTGAACACCGTTTTCCACTCGTCCCCAGCTCTTATTCTAATCAGGTTATATGCAGCCCGTAAATCAATCTTAGTGAAAACAGAAGAGCCCTTCAACCTGTCAAGCAATTCGGTAATGAGTGGTATTGGGTGAGCGTTTTTTGCCATGAGCTTATTCAGGCCACGATAATCGATGCAGGGTCGCAACTCGCCATTTTTCTTTTTTTTATGAAAAAGAACCCAGCCCCTGCAGGTGAGAGGGCATCTGTGATATATTCCTCCATGGCCTGGTTTTCCTCACACGACAACGGATACGTGCGCCCCGGGGGGGAACAGCGCCAGGAGGCAAATCAATAGCTCAATCATAGGACCGATGCTGAGGCAATGCGCTAGCCTCTCCCTTACCGAAAATGTCACTGAATTGGCGATACTCAGCTGACATGGAGGGAGAGGTACACATGATACTAGTAGGGTGGGAGAGACAGTGTTCCATACAGTACTCAGACCATGTCATAACTTCACAAGTCTGCCAGTCAAACCTGGGGTTGTGTAAATGTAGCCATGGAAACCCCAGGATGACTGCATGGTGTGGAGACTGGATGATCTGAAACCGCTGTTTCTCTGTGTGGAGAGCCCCAATCTTTAAGGACAACGGTATAGTTTCCATGGTAATCAGAGCAGGTACCAATGGCCTACCATCAATAGCCTCAATCGCTACGGGAGATTCCCTTTCAACTAGCGGAATCTTGTGTAGCTCAGCAAAAGAATTATCCATAAAATATCTGGCTGCCCCGGAGTCAATCAGGGCCAGAACCTCCACAGAGTGTTCTGCCCAGGAGAACACAACCTTGATAGTGGGTTTCTGACAAACTGGATCTAGGGACTGCTGAACGCCACCTAGGGCCTGTCCCCCAAGGTACCCTACGTGCGCCCGTTTCCCGGCCTTACCGGACACGAACGCAACATATGTCCTGGTTGGCCGCAACACAGACAGAGGCCCTGTCTACGGTGATGCGCCCGTTCCTCCTTAGACAGCTTGGTGAAACCGAGCTGCATTGGTTCACCATTCTCTTGGATACGGTCAGGAGGCATTGGAGGCAAGGGAGGCATGGGTGGGAAATTTTGACTTGCCTGTCCTGAATTCCTGGCCCGCTGCTTGCGGTCTCTGGCCGCCATAAGTTCAAGGATGCGGGAACCGATCAATATAACGAAATCAATAAATTCATCCAGATTGTTAGGCACATCTCTGGCTGCCGTTTCATCTTTGATACGGTCAGCAAGTCCCTGAGCAAAAGCTGCCACCAGCGCCCCATTGTTCCAACCTACCTCTGCTGCCAATGTACGAAATTCAATAGCATAATCTGCCACTGTACGGGAGCCCTGTTGTATCTCCATTAATCTTTTGGCAGCAGAGGCAACTCTACCTGGAACTTAGAATACCCTGCGGAAGGAACGCACAAACTCCCTGAAGTTTTGTGTACATGGTTTGGCAGCCTCCCACAAGGGATTGGCCCATGCCAGGGCTCTGCCCGTCAGTAACGAAATCATAAAGCCCACCTTAGCTAGGTCATTCGGGAAGGCATGGGGAGTCAGCTCCAGGTATATCTCGAGTTGATTGATAAAACCTCTGCACAGGATAGGTTCGCCATCATATCTTAGAGGTAATGGAGCTGTGGTGGTTAACCCTTTATTCAAGGCCACTTGTGTCTGGGATTGAGCTCCCGGTGTCGAAACGGGGGAGACCACCGAGGCTTGAACAGGTTTTTCTAGATGAGCAGTGCGTTCTAGAATAGTTTGTACTACCAGTGCGAACTGGTCCAAATGCTGCTTATGTAAATCCATCCTCCAATGGATGCTTTGTGTATTACCCTCACCTGTACCATCTGAGGTCATGGCCTTTTCGTACTGTAACGGTTTGTTTGACACTCAGAGACAGTAAGTTTAGGTAAAAACACAGTTTTATTGAACAATGTAAAATAGCAATAACCCTCACGGGTCCAGTAATATATATACAATGTGGTACTGACACAGGACAGGTTACAGAAATAAATACCCACACAGGTCCAGTAATTATACAAACAAATAATAACAATGTACTGACACAGGTCAGGTATTACGTGTGATTCTCAGACAAGGCTCAATGAACGGGTTACTGATAGTCCAGGAAGATTGACAGGCCCTATCAGAGCGAGGCCCTTAAGACTCTCCCTAGGGAGGGAGAGTATAAACAGCGAGTAATGCCACAGGAATAAGCAAAGGCCCTTAGCAAACTTATATGCTGCTGTAGCAGTAGTGGAGGACAGACTGTATGCCCAGAGGTTTCCCAACGGAGACTACAATGCCAACAACAGGTGGAGAGTGGCCCTTTTCCCCGAAGGGATAGATAAACACTTAGACTAATGTCGACTGCCGAGGTGGAAGTAGCCTGAGGCGCCCAATGAAACCCAACCTCAGCTGATGGTAGGAGTATAGGTCTAGCGTACAGAGGCACAGAATAGAATGCACACACCGGAATGTCGCCTGCGTGACACGGACAGTAACCAAGACCAGGCTGCAGTATAAGGCTCAAAACCGGAGTGTCGACCGCGCGACACAGAGAGTAACCGAAACTGAACTGCAGTAAATAGGTGTATTGGAAGCAACACTACCCAGATGCCAAGCCCAACGGAGACACAAGGAGCAGCTGGCAGTCCTGGACAGGCAGCAACAGAGGACCAACGGGTCGGTACACAGAGCAGGAACAACAGCCAACCGGAAATGGTATCCAAAGCAGGAACGTCAGCCAAACCGGGTCGGTACACAGAGCAGGAACATCAGCCAGTCCGTGTCGGTACACAGAGCAGGAACGTCAGCCAATCCGAGTCGGTACACAGAGCAGGAACAGAAGCAGTAGAGTGGTCAGGCAATCCGGGTCATACACTGAGATCACACGAGAACTGGAACAAGCGCTGGTACAGAAACACCACGAAAGGGCAACAGTGAAGTGACAGGACCCAGTATTTAAGGACAAATACTGGGTGGGCCAATACCACTGCAACCAATAGGAGTAAACTGAGAGCCAGATTGACAGAATGTCGCCCGCATAGCATGGGCACCGTGATAGTGTTGCTCAAATGTACATTTGCAGAGGTGCAGACCTATTTGGAAATGTGTCCACTGGATGATTGTTTCTTCTGCATGCTAATGTGACTGAGTTCTCATGGTTCCAGTTCGTAAAAGTGCTTCAACTTGGTCTAGAGAAATTTGGTTTGACTGAGTAACATTCATTTCAAATTGGTGTGGAGACTAATGTAGCCCATTGATAATTAGAGGCAGAAGTGGTTATTAGGATAGGAAGGTGGAGGTTGTAAGTTTTTCCATAGTTGAAAGTTTAATGTTTTATGTATGACTATAGGACTACTGTTTGAACGGTAAACCAAGACTGGGAGTTGGAAGTCGACGACACGAAGGACACACTCGACAAGTAGTCGATGATGTCAGACTCGACACTGGGCACCGAGAGATACTAGGAAGGATAGTCGACAAATCCGAGTCGACAACAGGCGGGCGACGTCAAAACCTAAGGATGAGACAAGAGAAGAAGTTGGACAAGTCGGGGCCGGAAACCAGTCGAGGGATACAGTACCAGTACAAGTACAGCAGACAAAAGAGAAGTCAAGGACAGGCCGGAGTCAGATCAATACAGGAACAGAAGCAGAATCAGGAGACAAATGGAGAGTTGAGGAAAGCCGGGTCATAAACAGGAATCACTGGAACTAGATCACAAAACTCAGAAGTACTGAACTTTTTGATCGCGCACTGACACAAAGGAGTCACTGCTTGATATAGACCCTAAACAGGGGCGTGAACTAGACAGGACAGATAAACCAGAAATCCCGGTGAGGGAAGAGAACAAAAACCCAGAGAAACATGACATGATCCCACTTGGATAGACTGCCTCACTCTCGGCAGTCTACTGCTTCTGGGTTTTTGTGCTTGGTCCTTCCCTCTGTGTAGGTTGGAAGCTGAGGTTGGCCCCTGGTGCTTTCTCAGTTTGTGTTTCTCGTTGAGGACATTTGTCATTCCTTTGGCCAGCCAGCATATTACCTGTCATCCTGGTGGTATTATTGAGGTTTACAGTGTGCAGGATGGGGCATAGGTGGATATACTATTTGTCCAGACTACACTGTGGTCATTTAGTGCCCTGTGGTTAGGATTTGTCTTGCCGGGTCACTTTGTGGATTTACAGGTTTAGATATCCTACTCCACCACGCTGTTGGTGATCTTGCACCGCATGGTACATCTAGTATGTCAGTTTTGGAGCGGCCTCTATTTTTGTTAGCGGTACCGCCGCTTTTGCCTGCTACTGTGAGTCTTTACTTTCTAGGAGTGTCTATTTTATCCCATCCCTTGAGAGTTTTGGTCCTATAGACCATCCTGGTTTGTATAGCCCCACTTACGTTCATCCTGGTCAGGGTCCCAGCTCAACTGGTGTCAGATATCTGGCTTTGCAGCCAGCACCTTTACTCAGGGCGCTGCCACAGCAAGGGGTAAGTGTCGCTGTTTAAGATATGCACTCAAGCATTGCTCCCTAGCTCCCGTGCCTGGTTAATCAGTCTACCCGTGACAAATATGCCCCAAAAATATGCCAGACTTTAACACACTGAGTGCCGGATGGGAATTTCATGATTTTTTTGTTTGTCCCTTATGATGCACTAGGTTTACCCTAGAATAATGCCAGCAATTCTTTGCATATCATCCACACCGTGATATGGATGAATCTAGACCAGTGATTCTCAACCTTAGGGCTTTATGCTCTATAGAATAACACAGAAATTGGAGAAGTGATAAACTGGAGAAGTCATCTCCACTCTATCACCTCTTTATCACCGCATAGTGAATCTTCCCCATGGAGTGGTAAGTCTGATATAATAAATCCAGGCCTGCTTTTATATATTGTTGCCTTGCATGATACAAAGGTAATAAGCCATTTCTTTTTTTTTTTCTTCAACAGTACTGTTGATGGCTGCACACAGTTAAGGTATTGCCTGTACAGGGAAGCCAGGTTGCAAATATATCAGTATGGAGCTAACTCACCCCCACGGCTAGAAGCTTAGTCACTCTAATGACAAAGAACTTTCTGCTGTATACCCTGATGTGGGAAATATAACTCAATAATGATGATTGCTGTAAACTCAATATGTCAGGCGTGCGAAATACTCACTTACTGCTCCTGATCTATATTTTTACTGCTTTAATATATTGTCCACATCCCTGGAACATGAACTGTGGGAAATGTATCAGTGTACCCAAAATAGGGGGTGGCAACATTCAGCCATTGTTGAACTACAATTCCCATCATCCTCCTCCAGCCTATGGTTGGGGAAGGATAATGGAAATTTTATTCCAACACACCAGATGTTGTTGGACTATTGTATTGCTGGAATGATGCCAACCATTTCCTTTTATTTATAACAAATCCATGTCACAAGACATATCTATATATGTGGTGTAACTTGCAACTCCCATTACAGATGCACATGACTACTTTTTTCCAAGTATACAGGAAAAAATGTGTAATCAAATCAGTGCAGCCCTGTGGGCTGTATATCTTTCATGCTGTTTTTGGATCTTTTGTTAAACAATTACAGAACGTGCCTGAAAAAAACAAACAAACAAAAAAAAAAAATTCAGATCGATTCTGATTTGCAAGCGCCATACAAATCCCTAACGATCTAAAAAAAAAAAAAAAAGCCATTGACACCAGACATTAGATACCGCCTGCTTTCTAGACAAAGGGGAATGTGTATGTTTGTGTGAGCCGTTCCCGTCCTTTCTTCTCGCTGTGTATGTGGATGGGTGGAGATGTTTGTGCAGGGCTCAGTTTCTCTTTTATTTCATTCTCTGTGTTCAGTTGTGTGACCCTTTTTTCCATTTTGGATTTTGTTTAACTCTTTGAATGCCAGAGGTTTGGGCAAGGCATGCATCATTTGTTTGGTGTTTGTGTGCTCATATGCATGTACTTGTATATGTACATGTGCTTGTATGCATTGTGTGTGTTTTATGCGTGTGTTTGTATGTGTTTTTTGTGTGTACTTTTATGTGTTGTGTATGAGTTTTGTGATATTTGAATGTATGCCTATTTTATGACTCTTGGCAACTCCATTATAAAAGGCTAAGATAGTGTTCACTGAGTCTGAGGTACTTAGGAGAATGGAGCAATTCTGGGGAAAATCCAATTGATCCATTGCGTACCCCTCTGGCACTCAAAGGGTTAAATGGGTCCTTTAACCCAACTGGATGCTATAGTGGTCTTCTGTGGACTCTCGATGTATTGAAGACCTCTCAATGGGTAAAATAAAAAAAATCCCATTTAAATCAGTGGCCATTTTCAGAATTGTTGCATTCTATGGTGCAGTTGCTTTGCACCAGAATTACTCCACTCAGCCCCCCCGCGCCCACCTGTCTGTCTCTATCCAGTATGCTAATTCTGTTTTCAAAAGCCCCTATCTGAAGATTGCAATGGAATATCATGTTTGTCTTTTCAGCTGTAGGTTTTCTTGGGATATCTTATTTTAGTATTTTGTTCACTTGCAGATTTAAGATACAACAGGGGATAAGCTTACCAGACCTCCCCTTTAAAGATGAAAAATGCATGCTTCATGGCTGCTTGATTTTGGAGAAGCTCTGCAATATGCATATTTCATGTGCAACACCATCTGGTGAATAGAAAATAATTCCAGCAATGAAAGGGTTAAAAATAATAAAAACCCAGGAAGGGAGCCTCCTCCGCAAATGCTTTGTGAATGAGCCATTCTCTGACCATGTGCACACTGGCGTGCTCTCTCTCCTTTTTCCCTATGAATTAGTTGCATTGTTATGTGCTATCTAAACTGAAAAGCACAAGCAGGGTTGCTTGGTAAGGTGTAGGGATCGTTATGTATTGCAATGCTGTTTCCTTCTGTTTTGGTTGTTAGCTAAAACTCAGCATCAGTCTGATGAAATGTCCCTATGGATTCTAAAGACCTAAAACAATCTGTGTGGCAGAGTTGCCACTCAGTGGTGGTATGAGGAATATGCAAACAAAATGAAAGCTACTAACTGACTATCAGAGGGGTCAGCAATGCATTTAATGGTTAAAGGGAATAGTTACCCATGTCTAGCTGACCAAAACATGCACTAAGCTATGTATTTTTTACCACATTGAAAATCACAGAAAACACAGAAAGGCCTTTGCCAAGGTGGAGCCAAAGAGTTTGTTAACTCCCTGAATTTCCAGTGCATTGTTTTGCAATGATTTGGAGACATATCTAGTATCTAAAGGGTTAACATAAGAAAATAAAATCATCACATATATCTTTGATGCGGCTGAGGCACAATACAAAAGAACTAAAACTCCCCATTGATTTAAATGGGGATTTTAACCCCTTGAATGGTAGAAAGGTCTCAAACAAATGTGTTGGAGACCTCTCTAGCTTTCAAGGAGTTAGAATCCCCATTTAAATCAATGTACAATTTTGGAATTTTTATTTCCCCCCTATAGTGCAAATGGTTTGCCCCAGAAATCTTCCACTATTATTTTGAACATTCGGACCTTAGTAAAAGTAACCTAACCTTTAACATGGTGACCTAATGCTCCATTTAGAAAACTGGGACATACTCAGCAGCAGTCTTAAGCCCAGATTTGTTAACCCCTTTAGGACATTCCAAAGCAATGCGTTTTCTTCCATAAGAAGTTAAGCCGCAAGATCAACCATAGGCCTAAATGAACGAGTAAAATTCTGTTATCTGCTAAGAAATGGATTCAAATGTTATGCTCATAACATTGATATGTACCAATATAATTCCACTGTAAAATACGAGCTGGAACATAATTTGAATGCTTTCTGTACCTAACGCCTATGCACTAATCTCTCTGTGTCAGAAAGTCTTGCCTTTGAGCTTCTCACACCAAGGTGAGAGTACTGGGGGTGTATAAAGACATTTCTGGGATGTCTGGTCCCCTGGACCTAGTGTCTTAATATGCGCTAACAGGGAGCAGAGGAAATCAGTGACAAATTCTTCCTTTTCCTGTGTATGATCTAAAGGAGGCATGTAGGTGATATAGTACATCAGCCTCATAGTCATTATTCAGCAGACAAAGACATTGAGGCTAATGTACTATGGATAAGTTGTGCAGTTCACACCAATTGCACCAAAGGGGACAAATAAAAAGAAATTATAACATCTCAGTTGACTGAAATGGGTTTGTTAACTCTTGAACGGTAGAGAGGACACCAGTGCATTGCTAGGCAACACATTATAGACCTCTCTAGCTTTCACGGGGTAAAAGATCCATTTAAGTCAATGTGAATTTCTATTTGTTCCCTATAGTGCAGTTCCATTAGTACATCAGCCTCATTGTCAGGTTATATGGGAAGGTGGAATTCTGAGGGAGAGAACAGGCTGTTCCAGAGAAGGCAAGAACTATCTGTAACTTTCTTCCCATCTAACCATTCACTCTGTGTGTGGGTGGTTCAATTGATGATGTATCTAAAAATAAGATGTGAGGAAGCAAGAGTGTGTAATGGTTTACACAAGTTATTCTGTTTCAAAACCCAAAGGAAAACTCCAAGGAATGGAATTATCAAGCTGCAAGGAAACCAAGAACATGATATGCTGATTTCTGCTTCTGTTTACTCTGCTCATTGAGAAAGCTCTTCGGGTATTCATCAATGAGACAGCTGTTCTTCCTCTATAGGATATACTTGTTTATGTTATGCCAGGTAATAAGCTAGAAAATGAGCTTAAAGGAACAGTAACTTTTACTATGAAGAAATGTTTTTATAATGCACTCTGTGGTAGAATTTCCCCATAGTAAGACCAAAACAGAAAACTGCAGTAAGAAAAGGAAAATCATTTTGAGATGCAATAACTTACGAAAAAAAACTCTCCCAGAAATAGGAGTACCCTTGCTTCACTCACAAAGGAAATAAACAAAAGTTTAGGCCCCCCTTTAATTCCTTGAATGCTAGAGTGATCACCAACATATTACTTTAACCCTTAGAGTCCTGGAGGGACATGCTTTCATACTTTGAATTATATGTGACTTCATACAAAGCTCATTTTCTTTTTGTACCAGCATCCCTAGCTTTCAATGCGGGCGACCAATCATAACCTTGATGAAAATACAGCTACCTGTGTTTAGAACATTCTAACTGGGATTCAGTCAAAACCCATGCTAAAAATTTGAAGGAACTAAAATGCACTATTGAACCAAACTTGCAGTAAACTGTGTTGACATGCAAAACAAATAAAGTAAACCACCCTGGTGAAAAGCCTCATAAGATACAATGGACGGAATGCAAGAAACATGTGCATGAGCTATTTTCAGTTTGAAAACCACTAGGGAATAAGTTTATGCATGATTTTGTGGCATTGTGCATGAAAAATCAAGATTAGCTAACAGCTGCGCATACCTGTTTTTTTGGGCGTGGTCAAGATGAACTAATCTGTCTGAGTAGAATAGCGAATGCGACTAATGCAGGAAGTACTATTGCGAACGATTTTATGCATCTCTGTAGTGCTGTCATAAAAGCAATCTTTTTATGCACAGTTCAAGATGCATTTGTTTTATGGCTTCCTGGATTAGAACACACGCAATATCTGTCTGTGCAAGAAAAATGCCTTCAGCGCATGAGCACATTTCTTGTTACCAAAATTGTACATTTTACCCATTTGAAATGCTGTGATAAATTTTCCCAGATGCATGTACCCTGAAGGCAGTTGATGCTTCTTTTTTATTAACCCTTTGAGTGCCAGGGGGGTACGCAATGTATTGCAAAGGGATAAACCTTGTGCTTCAATATCCATAACATGATGGGTGCTACAGCAGACCCCAACACAATAACCCCTTTAGCGTCAAGGATTTTAAAATTTTCCCCTGTTTCCTAATAATTTGGATATCTGTACCTAAGAAGTGAAATCTGAATTGCGTGGCCTATTAGATGTAACTGAGGATAGGGTTTGGAAGCATTGATCTACAGCATGTTGGCTCTGTCATATATATATATATATATATATATATATATATATATATATATATATATATATATAAACACTGATCTATAGCATGCTGACTCCATATATATAAACACTGATCTATAGCATGCTGGCTCCTTCATATATATAAACACTGATCTATAGCATGCTGGCTCCTTCATATATATGTAAACACTGATCCATAGCATGCTGGCTCCTTCATATATAAAAACTTCAAGAAAATCCTATCCAGCTACAGGGAAACATACTGGTATCCATGTAAGCGCACAAATGATTTGAACCTTTTGAATGCCAGAGAGGTATCCAACATTGCAGTGCACTGTATACCTCTCTGGACTCAAAAGGTTAATCCATAACCTGCCCAAAAGCCCATCAATGCAATGCAGTGCACACATGGGGAACTCAATGCACTTGCAAAAACAAATCTTCCCTCTACCTACAACCTAGTCAGTATATTTTTTACTACTTCTTCCTACAACCTAGTCAGTATATTTTTTACTACTTCTCGGTTTAAATCAATCAAGATTTAATTGCAGAAAAGGGCCTGATTAATGCTTTCCTCAACATTCTTAATAACAGGACATAAAACTGAACTCAAGTTACTCCTAATGGCCTTCGTTAGGCAGGTGTAAACTGATGATTTATTCCGCCTAATACATTGCAGCTCTTCAAAAGGGAAATTATGACCATTAACTAGGTAATTTCTTTTAAAGCATTAAGTGCTACAGGGCTGTGTAACACCTAGCAGAACAAGAAGCTGCACGCATACCTCTGGCACTCAAATGGTTAAAAGAAGATTTAGAAACCTCCTCTGCACTTGTATGATTATATCTTAACACCTTAGAGGCTTAAAAATATTCTCTTCTTCAGGACCCAAGAAGTTGAATGTTGCAGTATGTTAATAGAGTGCAGATTTTATCATATTCCTAGGCATCATGTGATGCTCAAAGTGTTTGCCACAGAAGCACACCTCCTACAGATCAATGTAATGTGCAGCATGTTGTGCATTAGGTACAATAAGCAGCAATAGCAATCTAAGGGCCCTAAGTTCAAAAGAAAACTGGAGCAATTATGGGACATACCAATTGCACCACAGGGGTAAATGCATATTCTTCCTATTCCATTCACTTAAATGGTACACTGTAAACTTTGAATATATATGTCTTTATGAATCATGTGCATGAATCCCATGCACTCCCACATTTGACATATCCTTACCTGATTTACATGTTTGCCACGAACCTATAAATTCAGAAGAATACTGTTAAAAAGGTAGAAAGATGCGTGGCAGTAATAACCCCCCCACACCATATATATATATATATATATATATATATATATATATATATATATATATATATAGATAGATAGATAGATAGATAGATAGATAGATATAGATATATATATAGATATATATAGATAGATAGATAAAAAATTCCAGTCCAGATTTTGATAAGCACACCCAAAGAAAACAACACATTTAAAATTGCTGGAGTGCAACCAATTTTGACCAAAATAGCTAAAAGCAAATATACAAAGTATTGGTTCATCAACATTAACCTTTTACTCTGCGGCATTGTGCCTGCATATCACTACTATATTAAAGATGAGGATTTAGTCACATTATATGGCCACAGAATGCTAAGCTTGCCACCAACGCCAAGGTACCTCATTTTGGCAAGTACCTAACCTTAATATGCTTTGTCTTATGAGCTGACTCTCCCATTTACTGACCTTAATTTACTTTATCCTGAGAGCTGAGTCTTTGCCAGCTTTACTCATTGATGGAGAGAGAGACTCTCTGACAGGCATTATATAGTGTCATAAAGACAATGAGCATTGCACCTGGGGTGGGAGGGGTGCTTAAACCAATAGAAGCTGGTCAAAACTTCCAAAAGTACAATTCCAGTCCAGGTTTTGGTAAGCACACTCAAAGAAAAAAACACATTTAAAATTGCTGGAGTGCAACCAGTTTTGACCAAAATAGCTAAAAGCAAATATACAAAGTATTGGTGCACATCCAAATTTTCATCACCATTAAGCCTTTACTCTGCGGCATTGTGCTTGCATATCACTACTATATTAAAGATGAGGATTTAGTCACATCATATGGCCATAGAATGCTAAGCTTGCCACCAATGCCAAGGTACCTCATTTTGGCAAGTATCTAACCTTAATCTATACGTATTTCAAACAGCTTGCATACCTAGTAAGTCCCTCACAGATTTCATATGTTGACTATTATGCTACATGTAAGTCAATGCAACATAAAATTAGGCTGTTTCTCTGGCTGATGTTCTCCATGTCTGTTTGGTAAATAAAATCCATTTCACTTGAACCTGAACCATGTGTCATTTTATCTTTCTGGTGGCTGATATAATTGACTCTTCATTGGTTCAGAAAGTTCCTGAATTCCTCACCTTCCATGATTACCTTTGCTGAGCACAGTGTGGGGTCCGTTAATCATTACTGATACATATAAGCTTGCATGCACCACTTTTCAGTCTTTATGTGCTAAATATTTTATATCACTATTTGCTTTATTGTGTGTTTGATGACTGAAAGCTCCCCAATCCACTTAACAGGTTATATACTACAGCAACTTCCACCTCCTTCTATCCTATATAATAATTTGCTAAATCGTGTGTAATGTCGCAACATGCGCAGTAGACACTGCTGCGCGTGCTGCAGTCATGCTCAGTAGAGACTGCCCGTGCCACGGCTGATACAGAGCTGGGCGCTCCGAAGGAGCGTCCAGCTCTGCATCAGCCATGGCGCGGGCAGTCTCTATTGCGCGTGACTGCCCCGTGACTGGGTGGCTGTGACACTGTGGCCCGTGTAACGGGCTGTTCAACTAGTATATTATATTTGAACTAGTTGAAGAGCCCATTACATGGGCCACAATGCCACTGCCAGCTGGTCGCGGGGCTGTCATGCACAGTAGAGACTGCCAGCATCGCGGCTGATAGAGAGCTGGACGATCCTTTGGAGCGGGCAGTCTCTACTGCGCATGACTTCGTTGTTACACACGTTTTAGCAAATTATTATATGGGATGATTATTCTTATTACTATATGAAAATTGCAAATGTACAGATAAAAAAACAATACGTGAGGTCTTCACTTTATTTTAAAGTTAATAAACCTTAAATTACATCTCATTTAGACATTATCATCATTGAAGGCTCCCTGTGAAACCTAAAGTGCTGATACATTTCTACAGCTATCTGACCCAAAGAAGCTATGTGTTAGATTAGCAATAGCTGCATATTAAATGGTCGATTGATGTGCTGCAGGTTTGTATGTTTACACTTGTGATGTACATTGCCCCTCAACACAGTACATCTCTATTCTGTTTTTACAGTTACATCAGAAACACAGCAGTCTGGTTTTAATGAACCACAATGTTTAACATACATCTGAACCATCAGTGGAACTAAGACATTGAGGGCCCGGTGCAAGACAATCCCCCCAATTCCTTTGAAAATACTGTGTATGTATATATGACCCACTAATAATGCAAGTTTTTAGGATGTCATTGGTTGATTACAGGTGGATCAATTGTGTGGTTTGGCTAATCAAACCAAGCCAAAAATGTGAACAGAACCTGGTCAGCCAAAGACAGTTTATATTTATAATTGTTTGAAATTCCACAGTTCTCCATCCAGAATAGAAGCTAAGCCTCTGAATATCAAGTACACTGATCAAGAGATAAAAACGTATTGTTACAGTTCAGTACACTCAGAGAAGGTAGATGTTGGTAAAAACACAATTTTATTTAAGTACACAAGGAATAATGTAACCCTCATGGGTCCAGCATATAGCAGCAAATAACTGACACAGGACAGGTTACATAGCAAATTAACCCACACGGGTCCAGTATGTACTACAGAATACAATACTGACACAGGTCAGGTAAGTATGATAGATACAGTGTAATAGAGTCCAGCAATGCCAGTGAAGCCACTGACTCAATTGCCCAGATAAATGGAGGCCCATTGTCGCCTATAGACAGGGGAAGCGACAGGGACAGGATGGCAGCAGAGAACAGGCAAGGTTCACCTGAATGGAGGGTTGCAACGGTGGACGCCCACCAGAGACTACAACTGTGTGAGTCAGAGCTCGTGCCAGGAAAGGATGCCCAAGTGAGACTATCCACCACCTTGTGCCTGTGCCACCCCCGAAGGGGTTAATGTACGCTATGGTCTTAAGATGGAAGCCAACCGGAAGCCCCCTACTGAACCTAGAGTGGAAGACCAAGCGCACATGTATACCGGAGATGAGAACAACACTGGTGAAACAAGTAGCGGTAAAAGGCACCACCCCCGAAGGGGTTAATGAACACTATGGTGAGGATACGGACGACTACCGGATGTGCCCAACTGAACCCAAAGCAGAAGACCAAGCGATCAAGTGAACGGTTTGGAGGAGTAATGACACACTGAGACTCAAACCCACGGACTGGACTACAAACGGTAATGGAGTACCGTAGCTCTGGGATGCACAATAACGTGAGAGATGTGCACAGATGGTAGTAGCAGGAACTGACAGATTCTTCACCCAGCTGGGCACGGAGAAAGCACGATCTACAGCCAAACCGATCTGGTACACAGCACAGGAACGTCAGCCAAGCCGGGTCGATACACAGAGCAGGGTTGTCGGTCTCGCCGGGTCAGTACACGGAGCAGGAACGTCAGCCAGGCTGGGTCAGAACAGGAAGCAGGAACGTCAGCCAATCCGAATTGGTACACAGAAGCAGGAACAGTAGCAGAAGCGTAGTCAGGCAGTCCGGGGTCATACACTGGTATCAAACAAATGGAACTAGACCTAGGCATCAGGTACACCACGAAAGGGCAAACTCTAAATGACAGCTGAGAGGAGCTGTACAGCGCAGCCAATGAGAAGGCACCAATAAAATAAGCCTGTCAAAATGTCACATAATCACGGGCGCCGTGATACGTAGTTAAAAAAAAAAACAGAAATAAATCACAGTAAACAAAAATATGACTATATTAATATTCAAAATTAATCTGAGTCACTCTGTCTACACCCTGTATTTCCATATTAGTACAGTTGGAATTGTGAAAATTAAGAAAATGGCATGCCACTCCTGTTTTTTAATCTTTTACAATCAATACTTCTCACATGTTCACAGATTCTTTCAGGCAAGGGACACAACTTTTTTACCACATATTGTACCTGAGAAAGAGATCACTGATTTGATATTCAAATTAATATAATATTTCATTTGGTATAGCCTCCCATCCCCTACACATTTGAATTCCTTTGCTGCATATTAACAACATGAGTACCTGTTACTACCACATTTAAACATCCCTAGAGTATGCAACCAAGTATGTTTAACACTTTTTTCTCTATCTCCAATGTAGAAACTAGGGGATAATGGCTGTCATATTGTAGTAGCAACTACATCTTGAACATCACCCATCTATACTGCCAAATGCTTCCTAATAATTTGTTTAATTTTATTTGTGCAGAAAAAAATAATATATTTAATCCATCTATTCCTTTAGATTTGGGTAATGTGGCTGCAATGTAAGTTAATAGGTCTATCCTGGACTTATTCTTAGACATCTTTTGTGCTCTATCAATCATCCGAGCAAGATATCCTCTACCCACCTACTATAAAGCATATATATATGATGGGGCGCACATCAAAGTCTCAAACCTGTGAAGATAATAAACCTCATCAATTAGAAAAAATTATGTGTCAAAAATAAGCAATAAATTCTAGGATAAATCCCTTGAGTGTGTCACTATATTGAATATAATTATCCTGAACATGTAAAATAGCTTACAAACCCAGATCCTGCGAACATATATAAAGTAGTTAAAGGGTTAGTAATGTCTGCTAAACTAAATGATCCCAGTCCCATCTCTCAAACCTTTATGGTTTGAGAGATAGAATGTTTTAAAGTTCCCCCATCACAATGTCAGCTGTAAATTTGACAGCAGGAGATGCGTGTCAGCCGACTCGAGGCGGATCTTCAGCAGAGCCGAAATAGCATTGTCTAGAAAGAAATACTTCATTGGAACATTCTACAGAATATGACTGGTTTGCAAGCACACTTTATAGACCATTCCAGTGAAATATTTCTTTTTAGATTTCGACTCTGCTGATGAGCCGCCTGCCGGTCCCTGGACCAGGAACTCCTGCTGTCGGCTTACAGCTGACATCAGGGAAAGGGGAAGGAGGGTGGAACTTTAAAACGTTCTGTCTCTCAAACCATAAAGGGGGACTGGGATCATTTAGTTAATAGCTATATTTCGCGTTTTTACTAACCCTTTAAGTAACATTATACTACAGAGCAATCAACATTGCCAAAAATTGTAGTAATTGTTTTGAATCTCTCAAACAGCTCCCCAAACAATTTCAGGCCATTGATATACTACACCTAAAAAAAATAAAATTTCAGCTGCAATAATGTTTGAATATAACACATCTCAGCAGTGGGAGTACCCTTGTTTTATGCAGGAGGATAAACCCTACAATATACATTTTCACATAATAAGTACCAGTATCCTTTTAAAATTTTAATAACAGGCACATAGAATATGGGGTTACAGTTCACATTTTTTTAAACCATGGGCAACATACAGGAACCAGGGACAGTGAGCCAAAACCGGGAGTGACGTTGGACATCAGGAACAGTCAGCAGGTATGTCTTTCTTTTTCTCTCTTTTCCTCACTCTCTCGCTATCTATTTCTCTGTTTCTCTCTCTCTCTCTTTTCCTTTCCCTCTTTCACTCCCCCTCTCTCTTTATCTCACTCACTCTTTCTCTCTCCATTACTCTCTATCTCCTCCCTCCTTTTCCCTCCACCCATGTTCTTTACACTGCCCATAACTCTAATTTCCTCTGTCCCCCTTCCACCCATGACTTTCCCTGCCTCTCTCCCCTCCCATGTCTCTCTATGCCTCTATTTCTCTCCCCATCCATATCTCTATCTGCCTTGCTCTCCTCCCACCCATAACTCTCTATGCTTTGTTCTTCTCCCACTCAATACTTTCTATGCACCCCAGAATGCAGTGAACGTGTAACTAGAACCTGACATAAAATGTCCTTCATGTTCTCAGACCAAGCTGTAGTAACCAGTTTCACCACACTGCATTCTGGGGGGCTGACACAGAAAGACAGAGGAGTGGTAAATTCAAACTTGCCAATGTACCAGATCAAATTGGAGATGAGGCTAGAAGATAAATCTTCCCCTGAGCACCCACTTCCCATGAAGTTGTAAAGTCCAAAGGCTGGTGAAGGAAGGGGGCCTCTTTAGTTCTGCAAGGATTCACAAGCCCTCTTATTAAGGGCCTGTTTTGCTTACGGGCCCTGGTACTTTTCACTAACTACAATACCAGTAGCTTTGCCCCTGATCAGAACCTGATTAAAAGTAACCTATCCACTTATCTTATCTACTTATCCTGTTGATGTGACTATCTTAACCCCTTAAGGACTACGTGACGTACTATGACTGTCACGGTCCTTAAATACTTAAAGGGATAGTAATACTTTGTTTTATCTTTATTTTATTTTGTAGGCATTAAAAAAACATGAAGAACGATATAAGTCTTATCTCTCAAACCTTTATGGTTTAAGAGATATTCACAAGCAAAGTATCCCCCCCCGTTCAGCCAAAACAGAAGGGAGGTGCCCAGGTAGACTGCAGAGAGGGACAATCTTCAATTAAGATAAGGGAAAAAGCTGAAAAACTTGTCAAGGGGGGAAGGGCTTTCATTGTTTTCATACAAAGAAAATTGTCCCCTTCTGTTATCTGTCTGGTCTTACAACCAGATTCACATCTGAGAAGAGATGGCTTACACTAGGAAAAAGGGGCGGAGGGGGAAAATTTGCTTGTGAATATCTCTTAAACCATAAAGGTTTGAGAGATAAGACTTATATCATTCTTCATGTTTTTTTAAAGCCTACCAAATAAAATAAAGTTAAAACGAAGTATTACTATCCCTTTAAGGACTGATGACGGTCATAGTACGTCACATACTTTTTACTTACAGTGCTCCACTCGGAGCACTGTAAGTAAAAATGAGGCCTAAAATGTACCTCTACAAGACTGGAGCAATCTCTTTTAGGCCTCAAAGCAGTGTGCCGATACATGCAACAGGTCACGTGTACCGGCACATCGGCAAAGATCAAATCGGTCCTTATGGGGCGGAAAAAAAAGCTCCCAACTTCTCATGCATTGTTCTTCTAACCCATAACAGTGTGGGAATGGTGTAGCCCTAAATGCAGGCTATAGCTCAAATCATATGTTAAAAACATCAGTGATGAAAGGGGTGGAGCAGCATAGACTCTTAATTCCAGGAAGAATAAGTAGAAGAACAGAAATCCCCCCCCCCCCCATGTACAGGGCTCACTGAGGAAAAAGTGCAAAAGAGACTGGAAAAAGGTTATGTTGAATTAAACCCCTGGACCTGATGTCATACACCCATGCCACCCATTTATCGATTTTTTTCTTATCAGGCATTGTACCCTTTCATTGGAGAAAAGCACATGTAGTACCATAATTAAGAAGGGGGCAAGATCTTAACTGGGATACCATAGACCTGTGAGTCTGACTTCCGTAGTTGGTAAGATATTAAAAGGAATACTTACTGATCAGGACTATATGATGATAACAAGATTATTAGTAGAAGTCAGCATGGCTTTATGAACAATAGATCATGCAATATTTTTTAAGCAAAAACGTTTTATGAAGTTTTCATCAGATAAAGATACAAAACAGTGAAAGAACAGAATTACATGTACGAAGAAACAATAAAGTATTTTTTGAGTACAGTATACAGAAATAACCAATATCCAACTTTCTTTTAAAAGGCAGCATTATTTGATGAAAATGTACAGTAATTAGAGAGTATAGAGATACATTAACTGAAAGGACTGAGAAGAGATTTAGGCAATCGGAGGGAACAAAAAAGGAGGGTAAGCAAACATATGAGTTTGAATTAGCACTGTGAAGTCACGGCTGAACCGTCAAATGGTGTCAATGAGGAGGGAGAAAGCATTTGAACTCAACGCAAACTAATGTAAGCTCGCCACAGATTCCTGACTGAAACAAGCAAATGTGTATGATGAGATTTAGAAAAAAGATAAACTTTCCATAGAAATGATGAAGCATACCTGGAGTTTTCAAAAACTTTGAAACTGTGGACCTCAACAGGTTACTGGATCAATTAAAAGACTTCAGTTTGGGAAGTGATACCTGTGCACGGATTGAGAACTGGTTAAATGATAGATGGCAGAGAGTTAGTGTAAATGGAACCTTTTCACGATGATCTAAAGTTGTAAGTTGAGTGTCTTAGATTTCAGTCCTGGGCACAATGTTTTTCAATTTGTTTATTACGGATCTTGAAGTAGGATGGGTTTGTAGGTTATGTAGTAAGGAGTGATAAAGAGGTGATAACGTGGAGATGACTTGTCCATTGATATCACTTCTCTAGTTCCTATATTATTCTATAGAGACTATGTGCTAAGATTTCTCCAGCTTTGGAGATCTTAGTGCAATGGCTCTATAAAATGACCTGGGACATGGAAAAGTGATATCACTGGAGATATCATCACAATCTTATCTCCTCCTTATAATGCTTTAGTGCATATCTCCCATTGTGTTGCAGTGTGTTAGATACCTCTCTGGCACTCACAGTGGCACAATAAGACGTTTTTTAATGAAAGTTTTTTTACTAGGAAGTATACATTGAGATTTTTTCTTGGAGTCAAGTATGTCCTGGGTACTTCTTTACTCTACCTCAGAGGGAAGAAAGGCTGAGTTGACCTTGCCAGAACTGGAACCCGCGGCCTTGAGATTTGAACAGAGTCTACAGCTTGTGCATTAACCAACAGGGATATCTTACCAGCTCCTCTTAACTACTAGATGTCTCCAATATATTGTTTTGCAATGTGTTAGACACCCCTCTGGCACTCAAAGTGTTAAATTAATCAGAATTTTATTTGTTCTTGAAAGTGCAATTCGCTTTCTCTATATTAAGCATCATCTGCCACTTTTCTGTCTATTTGTTCTTGTTACATCAGCTTCATGGTATATATATATATATATATATATATGTATGTATATGAACAAACTTGGGGTGTACCACTGGAGCAAATTAGTTTTCTTACTACTACTACCGAACAGGAAAAAAGGAAAAGCAGCTCAGAAATATTCTCTAAGCGTAGAGTGTTGATATCATTTATGATCCCTCAAAAAAGCCAAAGAACCCCTTCTTGGTTCAACTCACGTTTTTTAGAGGCTTCTCCTGCCTCTCAGTATTTTCACTTCTTCTGGGTACAATAATCACACTTCACATATTTTTTCCAAAATACATGGTAGAGACATGCGCGGTGAGTGATGTATGATGTGTTCCACGGGTGGAACGCATGGAGGATTCAGTCACTTCCATTATATGTAGTCATGAAGGGACGGCGTTCTCCACGAGGAAATGTTTGGCGATACTGGAGGATATAAGACAGGGTTGAAGGTAAGTTTGGTACATGCTCCTGAGGAAGTGACATTATATTGTGTTGTCACGAAACGTGTTGAGCAATTAACCCAGGATAACCATGTTTTTATGTATTTTTCTCTTTTTTATATTCACTGTATCCAATTTGTATGCAGGATGTGGACAAGGGTGGAGTAATACACTCACCTTGACCACTTTTATCTCACTATTAGTTTGTGTATTGTCATATAGTGTTATTATTATTATTTTTATATTTATTTTTATTTTCCATTTTAATAAGATCATCCCAATAAAGTTTTTTAGGACTCTATGCGCCTAAATAAGGTGTAAAGGTCAACCCCTTACCTAATATTGTTTTGACACTGTGTTATTAAAACTTCCAAACACTGTTTGTGGAAGTGTACGTCTGCACTTATATATTTGTGGACTGACACTATCGGAACAACAATGTACTTTTAAAGAAGTGTGAAGAACTTACAGAAGGTGTATCGTTCTGGTGTGATTATTATACCCAGAAGAAGTGAAAATACTGAGAAGCAGTAGAAGCCTCTAAAAAACGTGAGTTGAACCAAGAAGGGGTTCTTTGGCTTCTTTGGGGGATCATAAATGATATCAACATACTACACTTAGAGAATATTTCTGCTCTGTTTTTCCTTTTTTCCTGTTCTATATTTCTCTCTATAGAGTGACGTGGGTAGTGGACTGTGGAACCCACATAAGACAGCAGCATCATATTCGCTTTTTTGGAAATTCCACCTACGAACTGAGCGCTAACAAAATACTTCCTTTTTCTTACTACTACCACCTTATAAGATAAATATTTCCAGGTTAGCCTTCCCTATATATAAAACTGAAAGATAAACATGGTTTCCATATTCATATGAATATATAATAGCTGCTCACATCTGCTTAAGCCTGCTGTGTGACTGACTTAAAATGGCCACTTCATGCATGGCTATTTAAAAATGATAAATTAGCCTTGATTGACTCACCCTTCTTGGCAAAATAACTATCTGACACCTTACCTCTTTTGCATGATTTCAAGAGGATCTGCCTCCTTACAGCAACAACAAAATAAGACCATTTGCACTTAGACATACAGAGCAAAATAAAGTGTAGTATTATACTATTTGCACAGCATATTCCATATCATGGCACAGATGGTGGGGATCAATGAGTAAAGTTGCAATGAGACTCTAACACTTTCCATGCTATAACCTAAACAAATCTTCAGAACAAGGAAAGGAATTTAAACACCAGTTTAAAAGGGGCACATTCTACTCATCATTAGGGGTGGGCGAAAGGTCCCGTCATGTTCCAGTGAAAAAATCTGCGAAAACCACATTGCTGTCCGCTTTTTCTCTGGAAAATCCACTTCAAATACAATTATTAAATCTTCTCTGTTTTCACCCAGTGTAAAAAATTCTTTGCCATTTTTTCAATGGCTAGAAAGGTTATTCTGCTTGATTAACGTGTTTTTTGCCTTTTTGCTATAAAAACATGCTATTTTCCAGGAAGTGAAACACAATAGAAACAGCTACAGAGTGAGAGAGAAGTGCTGTGCTGTTCTGCTGTGACTTAGTAGCAAAATTGAGGCAGGAGAGGTTCATAGTGACTGCTATCACTATGAGCAAGTTTAAGAATAATAAAAGGAGGAGCAGGAAGGGCCCTTATGTGTCCACTGGGTTTGAGGAGGAGGAAGTGAGCACTACAGACTCAATGCTGGCCAGTCCCCCTAAATCACCCTTAGAAATCTTGGGGAAATTAATCTCAAGGGAGGAATAAGAGGGTAGTACTGAGAGCAGGACACAACAGCTGCCTGTGCCTGCTGCCAGATATACTGCGCCTGCTGTCAGATGTGCTGTGCCTACTTCCAGTGCTGCCCCTGATGCCACCAGTGCTGTGCCTGCTGCCAGTGGAGAACCTGCTGCCAGTGCTGAACCTGCCCACAGGCAAAAATGTTTCTCTATTTTTTCAATGTCTAGAAAGTTTTCGCCCCTTTAATCATGTTATTTGTCTTTTGTCTATAAAAATATGTCATTTTCCAGGAAGTGAAACACAATTCAAGCAGCTACAGAGAGAAAGAGAGGTGCTAGTCTGTATTGCTATGAGTTTACAACACAATTGAGGCAGGAGAGCAAGTTTAATAATAATAAAAGGAGAAGCTGTAAGTACGTTTATGCTTCCAGTGAGTCTGAGGAGGAGGAAGTGACCACTACCAACATGAAAGGGTCTAGATGTCCTGGTTCCCCAGACCCAACGATGCACAGTACCCCTGCATCTGTTCTCCAACATTGTCTCCCGGGAAGAAGAAGAGGGTAGTGGTAATGTGAGAAGGAGAGGTCAGCTACCTGTGACTGCTGCCTGTGCTGTGCCTGAGGCCAGTGCTGCCAGTCTGTCTTGTATTCTCACAAGGGGGAGGAAGGAGGAAATGATGCCAAGTGTGACAGCAGGTTACCCTAATTCACACTTACCATCCCCAAGCAGTCCCACTACTACTACTACTACTACAAAGAAGGTCCAGCAGCTTGAACAGAGTTTTAGGAGTGATGGAGGGGGTGATCAGCATATTTCTAATGCCTGAAATTGAAAGTGGCTGAAATTGATATGGTTGGTGTTAGTGGTAGTAACAGTGATGGTGAAGCAGCTGGGACTAGCTTTAGGGGAGTGGTAGGGGAAACAATGCAGAGCATACAGTATAGCAGTCAAAGGAGCCCACACCATTCCCCTGACCCTGGAAGTCCCCTACCCCTCTCGGCATTGTACAGGTGGAACATGATCTTGAAAAAGGCAGAATTGTTGCCTAGCAGCAATAATACCACCACCAGGAGCATAGATCAGCTGCCTATGCCTTCTGCTAATTCTACCAGTCTTCAGGTCAAAAAGAAATGGCAAGTGTGATGTCAGGAGACCCTCTGTCACATTTCTTATCACCTCCTCCAATCAGTGAGATGTATGTAATAGAACAGCAGCAGCACGGAAGGACTGATGGTAGAGAAGCTGGGGTAGAAGAGACATTGATGGACATTTTAGCCCAATTTGAGAAGGAATGGCAGACAGGGATGAGAATGGGCATCACCACCACAACCAGCAGTGAGCTTTTGGAATTTGCAGAGTTTGCAGCTGTTCTAATTCCTGCTGGTGCTGAGTTGCAAAGGCAGCAGGATGGTGAGGAGCAGGCTATTGTGCCACAGACCACAGTGGGAATGGGGTCAACAAGTGATGCAGGACTAGGACAGGTTCCACTTGCTAGCAGCAGCAATACTCTGCCCCAGACAGTGAAGGGGAATGTAGAGAAGAAGAAAGAAGCCATTCTTCTCCACCTTTTCTCTCCCCCCTGAAGTCATGGGTGTGGGACTATTTTTCTCTTGAGGCAGGCACAGTGCAGTCATCACCAACAGTACTGTGCACAATTTGTGACAAGTCAGTGAGAAGGTGAAAGGAGGGAACACACCTTGGCACCACCACCCTAATATCACACATAAAACACAGGCACCATGACATTTATGTCAAACATGTTAAAGCCAAACTCCCACCACAGAAATTGAGCACCACTGTTGCTGTACCCCATGACTCTCCAGAAAGGCAACAAGCAGCATGTTGGAGATCAAAGAGGAGGAAGAATAGAGCAACCCAGTCAGAGTCTGGAAGTTCGATGATGAGCGAAACAACTAGCTCACCATCACCTTCTTGCTCTAGGGTAACTACATCTTCTGACAATCCACCTCATTCATCATTACCTCCCCTGCCAAGTGATAGCCACTCTGCAGATGTTAGGAAGTGGCAGTTCATGTCCACCCATTGCACCCTATGTGGAGCACTGGTCACACATGCCAGAGTGGTGGAGGAGAATCGCAAGCAGGGCATCAAGTAGAATCTTAGAAGATTCCATCTGCAGAGTATGCTAAGCTTGTGGCAGGGAGGATGCATCATTAGTATTAAACTGTTAGCAAGTTGTCATTTGTCCTTAGTGGGGAGTGAACTAGGGGCATACGAACAGCAGCAGTACTTGGTTTCTGGTGGGGGGGATTTCACATTGGGGACCCTAAGTGTCATGGTGTTTGGATAAAGTTGAGCCAAGTGTTTCAAGTTAGTATGGATGTGCCCATTGTTCCACTTCCCTTATTTTCACTGTGCACATTGCAGCTGATGATGTGAGAGGCACAGTTCCTGCTCTCAGTGTAAAAACGTATATTCTCAGCACACCCATGTAGAGGAGGGGCAGGTGAAGAAGCATTATTGGCCAACTTCTTATTTTCTCCACATATACCTGAAGTGGTGGGGGCTAGTTATGGTGCTGCTACTGACTCAGGCTCATCACTGGAGCTAGTCATGGCAAATGGAACCTTCATCATCCATCACCCATGTTACAGCTGTTGTTGATCCCATTCCCTTTGAGCTGCCTAATCATTTTGCTGCTTAATAAACTCAGCAGCAGCAAGAACAGCAGTCGCATCTACATCAGGGCATTTGACAAAGGCCAGTGTCTACTGGCCAACACATGACCTGATGGCACTAGGCCAGTATGGCATTTTTTTCTCAGGATTTGTGATTTAAAAAACAAAACAAAAAAAATAAACAATTTTGGGGGCTTGTTTATAACAAGCCTAAGTCCTACAAATCAATGTTTCCTTAGGGCTTGTGCCAAACAAGCCTACGTCATACAAATCAATGTTTCCTTACCCCTAGGACCTGTGTCAAACAAGTCTAAGTCCTACAAATCAATGTCTCCTCAGGGCTTGAGCCTCCAACAACATATATTACAAATCATCCTCTAAAAAATACTCTGTTATGTCAAGTATCAGTCTACCCCAGTGGCAGCTTACGTCAGGGGGTCTCTTTCTCTATCAAGTTACATACAAATTTTTATTTTATTTATTTATTACTATCCCCCCCAATGCCAGTCAACAAAACCCCCTAAAATAAATTCCATGTTTAACTGATTCATTCCCTAGACTCCACCCACCAACACAGGCACCCTCCTAAGACCCCTTTTATAGAATGTCTTATGGGTTTTCATTTAATTGTATTTAGTATTTATGTTTTATTAACTTCCTCCCCAAATCCCAGTAAACAAGACCCCCTCCAAAAAAAAAACATTCCATGTTCAACTGATTCTTTCCCCACACCACCAACACTGGCACCCTCATGCCCTCATGGGAAATAAAATAACATTTGATGTGTGTAAATTCAATGTTCCATTGATTTCAATGGAATAAGATTCGCCAAACGGGAAGTGCCATTATTTTCATTTATATGCCTTAACACAGAGATAACAGCCGGATCAGGAATAAACTTGTATCACAGTTGCCTGTCTGATTTAACCAAGATTTGGAGGTATTTTGGGTAAATCTCCTTTCTCCCTTCACACTCACCCAGAGTCCCCCAGACCCCACTAACAAAAATAACAAATTGCCTATACAAGTGACTCCATAAACTACACTTCTCCTGGCGCCCCTTATATAGCATGCTTGCATGAAAAGGAGAGAAACTTGCCATGTGGTGAGGGAATACAGTCTTACAATTAATTTCAGTTCAATGAGATAGATAGATAGATAGATAGATAGATAGATAGATAGATAGATAGATGTGAAAAATCTGCTTGTTTTGCTTTTGAGGCAAAATTCTCTAGTAAGGAGGTCCCAGAACCCAGACTAATTTCTAGTATTACGAACATGTTAGCTTGGTAGTTAGTAGTGCTATGTAATTAGGGTTAGGACTTCAAGGAAATAGTTATTATGTTCATGATACTGGTCAGGGACCTGGTCAGGCTGCACCTGCCCTCCACTGGCTGCCTCCTGAAATCTTAGTCCCTCCCTTCCAAGCAGGTATCTTCTGTTTTGTATGAGTAGGATATTTCCCTAGATCTATGGTTAATCAATTATTTCTGTTAATAGAAAAAACTAATATAAATTGTTCCTATTTGCAATCATCAGAAACTTTTTTTTTTACATGTTGTCAGAGTCAGTAATGCAGTGTGGTATGAAGTGGTAGGGGGTAGTAAACCCCCTATTTCAAAGGCATGAGCCTTGGAAGGGGATCTAAAAAGAGAAGGGGATCACCAGGTTATGGATGAATTGATTGACTTGAAGGTACCACCCTAAATCAGGCACTTGATGTTGATTACTGCTTGAACTTGGCTTAACCCTTTGAGGATCCCTTGTGCACATCTCATTATAGTTGCTTGGAATTGATAATGGTATATGGAACCAGAATTGGTAGTACTCAGTTATTTAAAGCTGAGTAATTCTGGAGACATCCAACTGTACCATAGGGGAAAAGCAAAAATTCCCACTGATTTAATTGGAGCGTTTAACCTCTTGGGACATCTCAAGCATTCACGAGGTGAAAAGTTAAATTTAAATCAAGGCAAATTTGCAAATATGTAAATGTCCTCTATGGTGCAGTTGCTTTACCTCAGAATTGCAATTCTTACTTTTCCTGGATATTACACACAGTTTTTTGGCTCCCTGTTTTTTTTCTGGTCAACAGCATAATTAAGGCTGCATTGATCCCCTCCAGCTGTGGTGTTTGATGATTCCTCATACATAACTGGTGTCATGGTGTCATGGTGTTCGGTTACAGTTATGCCAGGTGTTTGATGTGAATCCAGATGTGCCCATTGTTCCCAGACCTTCCCTCATTTATCACATGCACTGTGGACATTGCAGTTGCAGATGAGAGGCACAGTTCCTGCTCTCAAAGGAAACATTTATATTCTAACAACACACCCATGGTTTTGGAGGAGGGGCAGGTGGAGAAACATTATTCGCCATCTTCATCTTTTCTCCACATATACCTGAAGTGGTGGGGGCTAGTTATGGTGCTGCTACTGCCTCATGCACATCACAGGATCTTGTTGTGGCAAGTGGAATCTTCATAATCCGTCACCCATGCTACTGCTGTTGTTGATCCCATTCCCTTTGAGCTGCCTAATCATCTTGCTGTTTAAACAACTCAGCATCAGCATCAAGAAAAGCAGTCACAAATTCCTTAATTACACCGAGGCATTTGACAATGGCTAGCAGCCAGTGGCCAATACAACATGACCTGCTGGCACTAGGCCAATAGGGCTTTTATTCCCCTCAGGACTTATTCTTAAAAAAACACACCAACAAACAAAAAAACAGAGGCCTAGAAAAAACAACAAAAAACACATTTGGGGGGATTGTTTCTAACAAATCAATGTTTCCTTATAGGACTTGTGCCAAACAAGTAAGTCCTAAAAATCAATGTTTCCTAAGGGCTTGTGCCTAACACATGTCTAATTTCCTACAACTAATCAATGTTTCCTCAGGGCTTATGCCTCTAATAAGTCTAAGTCCTACAAATGAATGTTTCCCCTGGGCTTGGACCTCTAAAAACAAGTCTAAGTCCTACAAATCATCCTCTACAAAATATTCTTCCCCAGTTGCAGCTTACATACCAATTTCTTATTTTATTTTTTAATTTTATTTATTGTTTTATTTACTGTCACCCCAATCCCAGCAACCCCCCCGAAAAAAAATTCCCTGCTCAACTGATTGTTTGCCCCCACTCCGCCAACACAGGCACCCTCATACCCCTTTTATGCCTTTGGGAAATAAAATTTAATTTTCTATGTATTGTGTATAAAGTCAATGTTCCATTTGGTTTCAATGGAATGAGCTAGGTGAAAAAAGCGGAAAAACTGCACCACAGGTGACAGACAAATGTTAAATGGGGGAATTAACTGTTTGATTGCTAGAAACAGTTAACAAAGGGTTAACTATATAAAACTCATGCAGACATCATTATACGTATTGTCTAGTGCACTTGCACACAAATACCCACTATTGCTCTTGCCACAGATATTTTATATATCTGCACCATTAGCTCTTATATTTCTGAATATATTTCAATATTATTTTACTATCTAATATTGTTTAGGAGCTTAGCAACTCTCTATATGAATGTTGCCAGGATACCTCTCCCCAATCCCTCTCTTTTTCTTATTTTTCTCTTTCTAATTTCCCCCCTGCTCATCTCACAGCTTCTGCTCTTTCTGTATCTCCCTCTTCACAAAGCGATTATTAAATTAAGGCTTCCGGTTCACTGCACAATCTCACCAAGCTGGAACCAGAACACATGGAATGATGGGAAAAAATATGGCATGCATGCAGCAACCTATTAATAACAGACCTAGGCTGTACAGTACATACCAACTAATATATGCAGCTGAGAGTAAAAACACACAGACCACTTCAAACTGGCTTCTACTACACAAAAGTCTTCTTGATTATTTGCTTGTCAACCTCTGCCAACCATAATCAAGCAATGTGTTAACTGGAGATTTCAAATCCATTGCTTAAGGGAAGTCCTAAAGCTGTTTACCCAGCTTAATAAAATCATCTGCATATGGAATGAATAGATATTAGGAAGAGATGGTTTTAAGGAAATTCAGTATCCCATTCAAGAAATGTTCAGTGAGTTAAAAGGACTTGCGGCCTTATTCATCAAGCTATAGAGATTCAGTTCTGGAAGAAAAGAACTGTACCAGAGGTGGGGACATTCCCATCGATTTGATTGGGCCTTTTAACCCCTTGAATGCTAGAGGTACCCAAATCATTGGGGAGTTGTAGAATTTTCATTTCCACACTATGGTGCAGTTGGTTTGCTCCATAATTACACCTTTGTAGCATGATGACTAAGGTCCTTGAATTCTAATCCAACCAGATGTCTGGGGCCAAAGCATTCAGCCTTCAATCAGTCCTGACTTTTGGGCAACAACAGAATCTTCATTTTTTTAATCTATTTTTGGCACTCTTAATTATTCATACTTATTTTTTTCATGATACAATTTCTCAAGCAATATTGACTAAAACTGGGCAATGAGATTTCATATGCAGGGGCGCTGTTTTTGGAAAGCTACATTTTAAGAAACCAAAAACCAAATCAAATTAGGCACAGAAATGGGGATCTTCAGCTATACTTGAACCACAACTCACCTAAGGTGTTTTTGTTGAAAAACAGCAGAGGATAACTATATTACATTGATAAAGAGGTGAGATGAATTATACTTTATTATTAAGTGGTGCCTATGCACTAAGATCACTCCAACCTGAAAAGAAAGCTACATAGAATATAGTGTATACTCCCAAGAGATTCCTTACTTGCCAACCCTTCTTTTGGGTTCTGGATCTTTGGATCTTAATTCCCTCATATCTGCTAGAGACTATAAAGCATAAGCATTGGGGTCCCTATGTGTTCCTTTCTAATTGCCCAGTCAATGTCACATCTGAAGCACAACTCACCAATTATATGGACATCTGAAATGTGAATCAAGGCTGGAACTACTGCTTCATGGAGCTATGTTTTCTTATCAGATTATTATTATTTAAAAATGTATGTCTATGTCTACATTATTAATACAATTAAAACAGGGCTCAAAATTTCCACTCGCCACTAGCCAATGGCGAGTGAAAATTTAGCCCTGGCGAGTAGAAATTAAGCCCTGGTGGGTATGCTATGGCTTGCAGTGGCGAGTAACTTTTCAGGTCTGGCTAGTACCAAAGGACTTAAAATTATAAGCCCTGATTAAAACATATGCATGGAATAGAATTTTGAAGCATCCATAGTTATTTATGTTTGAACTGCAACATATTTTGTGAAGTGGATTTGCAAAACTGAATAATAAATAAAATAATAGAATAATAAAATAGTATTTATATTCCATTCAAAGAAGCTGACATACTAAGAAGAATGAGAGCAATTCTGCTTTGGAGACCTCTCTATTATTCAAGGGTGTTAAAGCCTTATTTGATTAATAGGAATTAGGCAATTTTTGTCACCTGTAGTGCTAATGTGATAAAGAGGTGATCAAGAGGAGATAACTTCTCCAGAGATATATATCACTTCTCCATATCCTCTTTTATTCCATGGAGCCTATTCACTAACATATCTCCCACTTGAGAAATACATATGAATTAGAGAGTTATGCCCTCTTTATCACACCTTAATGCATATTTCCCCAGCTCTTCTTTGTAAACCAGCCTCCATGGGCCATGCCTTAATATTATGCTTTGCTAAAATATGCACTGGAATCAAGTTAACTATTGCTGTTCCTGTCTATCACTCAACTACTGAACTATGTACAGGAAAATATTCTCATTAATGCCACTTGATCCAAGTGGAAGGCAGTGGGACAGCATATGGCCATTTCCTCATATGAGGCATCTCACTTCAGCAGTAGTATACTTGTTATGCTCACCAGGAATCCTATATAATAATTTGCTAGGATGTTTGTCCCGATGCAGTCATGCGTAGTAGAGACTGCCTCGTTCGGGCAGTCTCTACTGTGCATGATTGCATCGTGTGAGTGAGGCGACTCATGACTGCATCGCATGGAGCAGTGAGGTAGCGGCCTCTTAACTTTACCCAGACCTTGGACCGTGTACATGGGCTTTTACACTAGTATATTTATAAAACACCTCTAAGCACATACACACACACGTATATATGCATATACACACACACGTATATATATAATCACCTATAGGTTATTTAAGAAAACCAATATATACCACTAATTTTTTTAATAACGTCATTCAAGAATACATAGATGTACAGAAAAAAAGTATATACAATAGACACATTAAAATAAATAAAAAATGTAATGTCATTTAAATCCCTTGCACATCCTGTGTACAATAATTTAAATTACAATAAATAAATATATATATATATATATATATATATATATATATATATATATATCATGCACAGGTATAAGCACTCACTCTTACTTTTTCACTGTACTGGGTGCAGCGGAACAGAACAAAATATACAAGAAATAAGATGCAACTTGTGGATTTCGATCAACATAACCAATTTTATGTTATAACAGTAAAACTGGTTATGTTTGATTTAAATCCGTGAGTGTGCAGCTTATTCCTTGTATATATAATATTATATATACTATATGAAGGCACTAAGGTATTTCTTTTAGTACCATTTATTTTGTAGATATACTCTCTAGGCTGTTTACATTTTAGCAGCCTACACATACATTTGTATGATTTTTTTTTTTCTAATAGATTTCTTTGCACACATAGCATATTTATATTATTATTTAGCCTTTTTAATAGGTTGTATTGTTTAAGAGGACCTATCACTTTTCCAACTCATCCCCCTCAGTGGGAGATTTCATTTTGAAAGGATTTGCATGATTAGCCTTCCTTGTTCCACTCCTTTGGTGGAAACTGATAGAGTCTAACAACCTAAGAAGGTAGAGAGGTAATTAATTTTACAAGCTTTATCTCAGATTAGATTCCCTGTGCACTAAATTAGAAATCTCTAACATGATGTAACTGATTGGAAAAGATAATGCACAAGTTATAGGCAGTTTAAATACAAATAAGACTTAACTCTGTGTAGCTAACAGATCCACTTTAATGGTTCAAAAAAGAAAATGGCTTCAGATCCACCAAATGTTTGGAATTCACTGTTGCCTACTGTACAGAGACTTTTGTTTGTTCCACAATATACTCTGTTAAGGACAAGTAGTGATGCCAGGTCTGGATTTGGTCCAAGGTACCCTCCAGCCAAGGGCAAGGTACTCCTCATTGCTCTGTCCCAGTCCTATCCTCTGTTTCCTGGCATGGAAAATATTTTTGGTCTATAACAAGCATAAAAGGATTTGTAATATGTTTGAGATCGCTCTAGCATACAATGGATTAACTAATTGCCTGTAACGTGGTATATAACCTGGTGCAAGGAAAATATTAGTGTAGCTAGGACAGCTGAAACTCCCCTCAAAATATGGAGCTTTAATCAGTTGCCTTCTATGCCTTCTGGGAAATGTCACTGAGTGATGTGCTGAAATTTGATTGCAGGAGGGTAAAATATATTTCTCAGCATGGTATGTGCTGAGTTACAACATTAGAAATGTTGAGTCCGATCTACTAAAAAAACTGGAGTAATTCTGGGGCAAACCAACTGCAGCATAGGAGGCTTTTATTTCTCCCCTACGATGCAGCTGGCTTTCCCCAGTGTTGCTGCTGTTCTTCTTATTACATCACTTTTATTATATATATGCTTTTAAACTAACTGTGCTAATATAACAAAAGGTAAAAGTGCACATTTTTCTTCCATAGGCCACCAAAAATATCCTTTAATCTTCAAAGTGATTGTCTGCTTGTTTCATCACAAAGGCCACCACATCTGTACAGACCATAGACGTTACCTTGTCAAGCCTTTCTTGCTTGAATCTCTCTATTTGGAGGTTTTTTTTTGACCGCTCTCTTGAAAACAAATGGGAGAGGCTCTTAATTAGGAGAGGAAATTGCAGCCAAATTGTGCTTTTCATGTACTGCAAATACAAAGATGAACCCAGTAGAAGTCCGTGGATCTGACTTCAGAAATTTTCTAATTCCAATTTCAACAAGAGGCTACTATGACAATTTAAAAGAGAAGGTGGTAAAACCTTTTATCTAAAGCAAGGGAAAGAAGAATCTAATTCTGCACCTGGGTATCAGCAATTGCTTTCACATAGAATTGGTAACATGGAGGGCTTGATTATGATGTTTTGATAAACATGGTTACGGTAAGCAGACTTCTGAAATCTTAAAGCAGAAACTATACTGAGGTTAATATACCAAGAGAGAATTGGAGCAATTCTGGATTAAACCAACTGAACCACAGGAGACAAAATCATTCCAACACTTCCTGTTTATTTATGTTCAAAAATGTTGTTTTAGAAACAAGCCAACATAAGAGTGGATTTTGAATAATTATTCATTTTTAATTTTGGATGAATTATTATTCTTTCGAACAGTCTACAAAGTGTGCCTGGTTTGCAAGCACACTTTGTAGACCGTTCCAATGAAGTATTTCTTTTTCATTCATGCTATTTCGGCTCTTCTGAAGAGCCGCCTGTTGGTCACCGGACCGAGATCTATTGCTGTCAGCTTACAGTTGACGTCAGGAGAAGAATGCTCTATCTCTCAAAACAAAAAGGTATGAGAGATAGGAATAGCACCGATGGATTTCTTATTTTCTGCACTGCAATAATATTTTTTATATCTTTAAAACATTACTAACCCTTTAATACATCAACCAAAATGTATTAGAGACCTCTCCATGCAAGGAGTTAAAGGCTTCAGGATGACTTCTGTAGAAGGAATATGGATGTTTCTCTTACAGAACTACTATTAATATTGATATATTTTGAAATCACATTTTATTAGAAATATGTATTTTATTTTTTTTTAAGTTTGTAACGACACCCGCCAAAAAGTTTTTGCATGTTTTGAATGTACATTAAATATTGTCTACACATTTTGTTTTATACAAGTTTGATGCTTTATTTTGATTTCCTGCCCTGTGCAGTGATGTCACTTCCCTTCTCATCTTCTTTGCATAAAATGACAGGCATAATGAGAGGAAGTGACATCACTACAAGTCAGTGGGGAATCAAAATAATCCATTATATATCTTTAATAAACATTTTGTTGCATTTTGCTAGTGTAAGATAAATAAAATATTATACATTATAAATATGAGTCCTTTTGTTTAGTTTGAGCGATGGTTCCATTTTAATACATGTATAAGTAGTTAAAGAGGTTTTAAAATGTACTACATTATCACCCTGATGTAAAATTAATTAGTTCTTTTCACTGCATCTTAAAATTTAAAAAAAGTTTAAAAAAAAGACAAGACAAAGTTAAAATGTTATATGTCATAAAAGTTAGAAGACCAATTCGATCAATGAATTATTTCAAAACTGAACTTAGATATTTATATATTTTTTTTATTATCAAACTGTAAGTACTTGATAGGAAAAACAAAAGTAATTGCTCTTAATTCAACCAAAAATGTAAGTAACTTTGAATATCTCTGCTTCTATGATAAGGATGAACTGACAAGTTTAATCCATCAGAGGAGACTGCTGTTACATGGGGGTTTATAACATATTCAGTAAGCTGTGCTTTGCAACCCTCTGCCCATTAACACGTATATCTACTTTCCCGTGTTTATCTGATTTACAGCTCTATAATGCTTTGCCCCCTGGCAAGCCTGTCCTGTGTCTGTGAGAACCCAGCATGTCTTCAAATGCTGGACCTAATAAATGCCCTCGTTGAGACTGAGAGAGAAAAAAAGAAACAGCTTTCATTTTCCTCTGATGCCATCTGTTGGGGCTTGCAAAAATGATATCCACTGACCAGTTTTTGGCAAGAGAGCCTTGAGATGATCATTGACAGAAAATCTGGAGCTGAACAGATATTGCAGGAATTTTCTGTTCTGAACCCTTCAGGACCTTATTTATTCATTGCTAGGAACGAATTTCTTTCTTATTTACAGTTTGTCTAGCAACTTCAGCTCATTAGCTGTTCTTGTACAGTGAACGTGTTGGCTGAGGTGTCTTACATATCAGTTAATGTGGCACAGATTCACTGAGAGAGGCATTGAGAAGAGCTTGCAATCCTGCAGTTGTCTTAATTTAATACAGAAAGCTACATAAAGATATGGTTTAGTGTTCATGTACAACTATACAAAAACACAAGAAAATGTAAAAAAAAATCATATTGTGTTCTTCCCAATTATTGATTGACTGATAATCAATATGAGGGATGGTCTTGTCTAGGATATGGAGTTTCAGAGCAGGGAGGCACACACACACACCCTTGCAAAACCAAACTAACAGAGGGCCTGAGGATGAAGACTGAGCCTCCCTGCCCACAGGGAGTATCTCTACAGGGGCAGATAACATTATAAAGATACCTGGAATCATGCAGTGAAGCTGGAGTCTAGCTATTCAAGGGCCCAGGATGTAAACACGAACAGGGTCATGTGATCTGGTGCAGGGCCAGGTGACTTATGTATATCCAACATTACCAACTGCTTGCATGGAACTTTGCATCCTTCCTAATTGGCCAGACTTCAGCTGATTCTTGGTCAGCAGTTATTTAACCCAGCCCCCCCTAAGCATGCAGTTCTCCGTTATTTGTCCTGTGGGTGGAGCTCAGACTGATCTCATTGAACTGGAGAATCAGATTCTGTCCCGGGAGACCTGGTAATTCAGTCTGAAAACCAGAGTCTCCGGGGCGGGTCCGGAGTGTGCCCAGGTTTGGCTTGAAAAAGGCATAAGCGAAAGGAAAGCCCCAGAACATAGACAGACTGCCCCATTACCCTTCTCTTTGTGTAAGCAGCATTAAGAGGATGATTTTGGCATAGATGTCAGGTATAAGCAGGGACTGAAAATTGATTCCAGCGATTGATTTAGCATGGAATTACATTCTTACATTCAACCTACTAAGTTATCCAGTGCGTTGAAGCAATATAGCCTTTTTTCTGGATAAGGTCATTACTGGAGATGTATAAAACCAAAGTAACAGAGAACATGTGTGTAAAATTGTCTCAAAACAACATAATTATACATATAAGAGTTCAGAAACTTCTTTGCTGGTAAGGAAGCCAATCAGTTGACTGTTTAGAAACATGGAACGGAGATGGGAGTGGACCAAATAAGGATTGTGCTGCAATGAATAGATAAATAAATTCACAAATTGTGACAAAAATAAACGACATTTAAGTGTCGTGTTGCATTAAGTGTTATAGTGTATAAATTATACAAAATAAATTATCATTAGTGAATATTTTCAGATAGTCATAGTTATAAGCTCTTGACATAATTTCTTTATAAATGTGACTAGCTGTGAATTTTAGTGACAGCTCTTAAACATACCATGAAGAGTGTTTTTTATCCATCCCCACAGTACACAATCCAAGATAAGATGCATTAACCCTTTGAGTGCCAGAGAGGTACGCAACGCATTGCACAGCAATGCGTTGAGTACCTCTCTGGCACTCAAAGGGTTAATCCTTTGAATGCCAGTGAGGTGCTCAATGCATGAACACCTCTCTGGCATTCAAAGGGTTAAGATCATCCAAAATCATAACAAGTTACACGTTAATAAAAGATTCATGATGAGCAAAAATCATTCAAACTGTGTTAACATGTTCTTTGGCTTTTATTAGGCTGTATATTTTCAGTTCCCCGTAATTCCGAATCCTCTAACTGTATACATTAAGCACTGATAGTTTTTACAGTAATATACTATCAGGCAGGCTCCAGCAGAATAAAATGATATAGCTCAATCCACATGGAACCACTCACCAAGTAACATTAAAGGTTAGCAGTGCTCTTTAACACACTAAAACCACAAGAAAAATGGGGTTGGAAGATATTTAAAAACAATATGCTTCGTTATTATTAGTTACTCTAATAAACCATGAATAAGGATGAATACATTAATTCGTATGACAAAGCAGAAAATTCCAGCACTGATGGACATTCTGGGAAATGTTTAACCACCTGGTGCATTGCAACACAATGATTGGAGACATCATTCATGTGGTATATGTGTTGATGTTCTCTCTAGAATTCAAGAGGGGAGATTCACTAAGTGCTGATAAAGAGGTGATTTAGTGGAGATGACTTCTCCAGTGTATCACGTCTCCAGTTCCTATGTTAGTCTATGAAGCCTATTCAGTAAGATCTCCAAACCTTAAGAAATCTTAGTGCATAGGCTCCACAGAATAACATAGGAACTGGAGAAGTGATATCACCGGAGAAGTCATCTCCACTTTATCACCTCTTTATCACTGCTTAGTGAATCTCCTCCAATGAGTTAAAAGCCCCATTGAAATTAAGAGCAATATTTAAGTTGATTTGCTACAGAACTGAGCTACTTTTGCAAAAAACACTCTAATTAACTGAGCTAATTTTATAGAAAGATAATGTACCACTTTGCTGCCCATCCTTGTTGGACACTCTCATCAACCCTGAAGGAGTGGTCTGAGAATTTCATTGCTATGGCATTGCCACTCAGTGTTGGCACATAGGGCTGCCTTACGCACAAAAGAAAAGATAAGTTCTGGGGTATAGCTACTGAATCATTGTGGACAAATAAAATAATCTCCAAATTCCCATTGGTTTAAAGTGACAGTCCACCTCTTTTGTGACTTAACATATACAGCAAATGCAGAGTCTGTAAAGTCAAATTGCCTAAACCTTTTCAAGGGATTACATTCCCAATTTAATTTAACTGGAATTGTATTTGTCCCCAATGGTGCAGTTGGTTTAGTCCAGAATAACTCCAGTTTATATATATGGGCCATAGTCTTCAGCAATGTCAGCAATATGTCACAGCAGACAACTGATTTCAAAGCAGGGTGAAGCAAAGTAAAAGTGATAACATGTTGCAGAGCAGACTGTCTGACATTTTCAGAGTGTACTAAACTAGGCAATCTGACAAGCAAATGTCTGTCTGTCTATCTATCTATCTATCTATCTATCTATCTATCTATCTATCTATCTATCTATCTCTCGTTATCTTGAAGAAACGGCAGCACTCACAGCTCTGTGAGTGCTGCGGATTCTTCCAGATAACTACACATTCTCCACAGTGACTGGCACCCAGCCAAGTTACTTTTGTTCAGTCAGTGTGCCCACACACACATGTGGATTATGTATAAATATATATATATAATATATACATATATATATATATATATATATATATATATATAGTGTTTCTGGTTCGTTGTCAGTCATACCCCAGGGAGTCACAAAGATGGCGTCTTTGTGCGTCAGATAAGATGTGTGCATTTCCTTAGGCTAAATACTGCCAGATGGGACATCTGATAGTGTTTGGCCTGTGGGAATGCACACTGTGAGGAACACACATGCACACTGTCATTGTGTGAAGCCCCCTACCTCCTCAGCCAACTGAAACACACCCTGCCTTCTCAGCCATCATCCTTTAGCCCATGCAACATCCCGTTCCCCACGTCCTTTTGGCAGGGACGTGCACAGACATTTTGGGGGCAGGGGCTCAAATGAAAAAAAGGGCACTTCTCATAATTATCACAGCTCTGTCACATCCAACGGCAGCATCTGAGCTGCGTGCAAGGTGTAAGCGGAGAGGATCCCACACACGCAAGAGGAGAAGGCCCGGCGGCAAGTAAAAAGGAGTCGGCCGGCATGTTAAAGGGACCTTACACTCAGGGCTGGATTTACATCTCAGGAGCCTGTAGACACAGAAATCTGAAGTGACCCCCCCATTGGCCATCTCCACTGGACACCTCCATAATGCTCCTAATCTACACATTGCCCTCCATCATCTCCATATTACCCTTACATTGTCCCCTGTCAGCTCCATATTGCCCCCATCAGCTCCACATTGCCCCATCAGCTCCATATTGCTCCATCAGCTCCATATTGCCCCATCAGCTTCGACTTATCCTCACATTGCCCCCATCATCTCCATATTGTCCCCATCAGCTCCATACTGCCCCATCAGCTTCAACTTACCCTCACATTGCCCCCTTCATCTCCATATTGGCCCCATCAGCTCCATATTGCCATCAGCTCCAACTTACCCTCACATACATTGCCCTATCATCTCTACATTGCCATCATCTCCATCATGCCCCCCATCAGATCCATATTGCCCTATCATTTCCACATTGTCCCCCAGTGTCCGTTTACTACCTCTTCCCTGGTGGTCCAGCAGCAGGAAAGGTCTGTATATGTATCACAGTGCCCATGATTGTCTCCAGTGGGTAATTGCTGTAACAGCAACATTGTTACTTCCTGGCTGTCGCTCTATGCGAGTCGTTGTTCTTATAGGTCACTGTGCTTGTGATGTCATCTCTCCTGCCACCTGCCAGGCCTTTTAAACCTCAGCATGTCCTATTACCTTTGCCCTTTCGTGGTGTACCTGAGCCTAGTGCTGTGTTGGTCCCTTGCTGTTCCTGTGTATTACTCCTGCTCCGTCTGACTACCCGTTCCGGCTCTGACTCCTGGCTATGTCTGACTACCCGTTCCGGCTCTGACTTCTGGCTACGTATGACTACCCGATCTGGCTCCGACAACTGGCGACGTCTGACTACCCGATCCAGCTCTGACCTCTGGCTTTGGCTGACTACCCATTCCGGTTCTGATCCCTGGCTGCCTTCGGTTACTCTCCCTCTGTTGCGCTGCAGTTGCGATTACCAGCCTCAGCTACCCAGCCTCAGCTATTGGGATCCTTGCTGCCTGTGCCTACCCATTTCTACGCTCGCTATGTCTAGCAGCGTTTGTCGGTCAGTCCGTGTACTGACCTCCCGTGGTCGTTGCGGTTTCTGTGCTGCCTTACCTAGCCCTCAGTGCCGTTTACTTTGCATTCGGTATACCCTAGCGTTAGGGTATAGTTGCGCTTCATTTTCCTGCCGACTCAGATTGTGGTAGTGCTATGCACTGTCCTCCCATCTGTCTGTGAAGGTTCCTAGGGCCATTCAGAGACTAGCCCCACATGCCTAGTGAAGGGTTGAGGAAGTGTCTTGCACTGTCCTCACCTGGCCTCGTGGTGGTGGTGGAGTTAGAGTCACTACTGTGTGGTCCAGTGTCTGGAGCTACTCGCTGCTGTTGCCTGAGTTACTCTATCGTCTGGGTACAGACGTGGGCCTATCACACTAGCTTAGTGAAGGGTAAGGAAAGTGAGTTCACTGTTCCTCCCTGGCCTTGTGAAAGTGTGTTACTCATTGCTGCCAACTATCGTGTCACTCATTGCTGCCACTACTGTGTCAACCTTGGTGCCGCTATTGTATTTAAAATAAAGTTTTATTTTAAGTTCATCTGTACTTGTCAGTGTTGTTATTTCTTAGTCACTCCGTGACAGTGTGCCTCCTTTGGCACAGACCTGTAGCAGTTGGAGCTCCTGCAAGGTCTTCTCTTCATGCAGAGCGCTGGGAGATTATGTAATCTCCCAGCACTCTGTAATACTAAAGAGCCGACGAGGGAGCGCAGCATCTACAGGTCTGTCCTGAAGGAGCCACAGACCTGACTGACTGGGCGGTGGGGGTTATAGTGCTGGCGGTGAGGCAATTTTTTTTTATTAAAAGGGCACAAGGGCACTTTGGACAAAAAGGGCAGGTGCTCAATCCCCCCTTGGTGTCTATGTGTGCAGGTGCCTGCCTTTTGGCCTACCTCCATCTTACCACTTGCCTTTACACTGCTCACTCTCCTTTGCACTACCTGATGGAGCGAGTGAGGGACTGAGTGTGTGTGTGGTACTGACTGTCCTTGTCTATGTGGAATTAAGAGTGTGTCACTGTGTCTATTACGTATTCAAGATGTGTGAGTGTGTGTTTGTATGAATGACTTTGTGTATGGATGACTTTGTCAGAGTGTATGTGCTTCACATACTAAGATTGTGCGTGTGTGTGTGTGTGTGTGTGTGTGTTTGTGTGTGTGTGTGTGTGTGTGTGTTTGTGTGTAAGCACTGACTGCTGCATGAAACACAGAAGAGAAATTTGGTCAATCATGCAGGACCTTCACCCACCAACACACACCACCCTAATACTCCCTTACGCCTCAACTCTCATCATTCAGTCCCCTCCCCCATTTCCCTCTCTCTCTCTGTCACTTCCTTCACACATTCCCCACTCAGTATTCTTGGGTGTCCTCTCCTCAATCCTGTTTAGAGTTCCCCAGACACTATCTGCTGCTGCTTAACTGTTCCTAACACTCACAACAGCCTGCATGTGTCCTGCTGCAAGGAACCAAACTCTTTGGAATGCTAGCACACTAATTAATCCCACTCTGGTGTCAGGACACTTGCACACTCCTTTGACTACTTGGAGCGCTGGGATTCACAGGGGTCATTTTGATCCATGTCTATGACCTGGTGCTTCCAGAAGCTGCCTTTCCTGTCCTCTGGGAATTTTAGCTGCCTGCATCCACAGATTGCCCGCTGCTTAATATTAGTAATGGTAGTGACTCACATATGTTGAGCTGATGGTGGTAAAAGTTTTTTCCTAACACTGAAACATCACAGTGCCACAAGAAATGCACTGGCCAACTGCCTTTGAATCAATTATTGTGAACATGCTCCCTGCTGAAAGCAAATCTTCATATCATACTCTGCCAAGCAAATACATAAAAAATATCTAAAACAATCTCATGGGCAACTCCTTGCAACATGTGATAGTCTTTACCGTAAAAGGACACAGATGCTAAAAAACAATTGGTTCTTGCATAATAGCATAAGTTATAATATTCATTATGCAAATGTAAAAGTATCCATGTCATAACCCAGTAGTAGCAAACAGATACTCCTTATACCCACCCCCAAAAGCCCACATACTCACATCCACATAATCTCTTTAACCTTTTAGGGGCCAACAACATCTCCAACCCAATGCTTCACTTGGATCCAAGGGTATCACCTACTTTTTAACACCTGTTTAGAATTTTTAACCACAATGTGCTACCCTTTGGACAAGTAAAAATAGCCAATGCACCTAAAATGTACTTTAGAAAGAGCTCTCAGTAACAGCTGTATGTTGTATTAACTGTGTTTTTATTCAAAAGCTAGTTTCTGAGTAATATAAATGTATAAATTATGCTAATTAAGCTCTACATTATAATGGCCCATTTTGTGGCCAGCCAGACAACAGCACTCATTTTATCCGTATCTAAAGTTTTCTAATTCTACTATTTACACTGGGTATTTATAATTTAACTTTTACTTTTTATTTCTTTGCACCTGCCTTTCCACACATAGATTTTTCCTTTAAAGATGCTATTTTCTATTTATTAAACTACTTCTTTGATTATCCTTCAAAATAGGAAGTGAGTAATATCATTTTCTTTTTCTTCCTTCTCACAGGATTTATTATAATGTATTTCTAGACACTGTTTCTCATTAGCACTCACATATCAACAAATGACAAAAGCGATGTTAATGTATAGGAGCAGGGTGTCCATTAACTCGGTTTCCCCCATGGGCCATACATAGAAAGAAAAGCTGCCCCATTTATTTGTGTAAGCAATGCTCAGCATGTAGAAATGCTTATTCACTTTTTATTGAATAAGATTTCCTCAACATGTTACCCCAAGGTGCTATCTTACAGTTTAATAAATACCCTTCTAAGAAGTCTTATTATGAAGAAAAACTCTCAACACTTATGTTTAATTCCGTAGACATTAACTATTTATTTGTCCTACATCGCTTTTACATATTTCCACAAAATAGAGAAACAATAACTAGAAACACGTATACAAAAATTGTATACACTTACAAATTGTTTTTAGATACAAAAAATCAGTTATTTTTAGAGATTTTAGACTGAGAGAAGGTTTTCATTACTCTGAAGGTCGATTGACTGGATGCGTTCTTGTAGTATGCAATACACAGAGTATTGTTAGGAGTTGAGTGGAGGTTATAGTTAGTATGGAAAGCTGGAGTGAACATACTGCTGGTAGCTTTCAATAGAAGAGGTTATAAACTAGGCAAGAAAGGTGAATGGTATGCCTATATCTGAGTGTTAGCCAATTTAGTTCTTTAAAGGGACAGTAATACTTAATATGAAAAAAACTATGTTGCTGGATTTATCCCCAGCAACTACTGTAAGGTGTTTTATTTAAAAGTTATTATGGCTCAGACTTAATTTTTTTAGGTGCAGTATATTAGTGGCCTAAAATTGTACAGTGGTGCTGTTGCTACACCATCCTATAGAGGTTTATGGTCAAGTGACAAGAGCTGTCCACAGGATGGTGTAGCAACAGCGCCACTGTACAATTTCAGGCCACAGAGATACGGACCTAACAAAATTCAAGTTTGAGCTGTAATAACTTTTGAATAAAACACCTTTCAGCAGTGGGAGTACTCTTCTTTTACACAGGGGGCAAATCCTGCAACATATGTTTTTACATATTAAGCATTACTATTCCTTTAAACATATCACAATGATGGGTACTGTAATTACATCGGAGGCCAAATCAACAGAATGAATTATACAGATTGTCTAGTTTACCAAGATGGATTTGTGGCTCAGAAGCATATACTACATCCACATAGTCTATGACCGGCATTAACATTTGTTGAACAATACGTTTTTAATACATTTTAATATAAAGTTTGGATGTTCATTTATCAAAATGAAGACCAAAAGTGAGGTTGTGGTTAAGCTACCTACCAAATATTTGTACGAGTCGAACAAGGCTAATTTATGATTATACTTTGTTATGATGGTTAAATGGTTATTGTGAAGTATAAGTAGCTTGTGCTTTATACCTGATGCCAATATGACGGTTTTGTCAATATTAAAGAATATTGTCATTTATACACAAATACTGCATTTTGTCTGATAAATATGATTGGAACAAATGTAGAGAATGATTACTCAATCCTGAGCTTTTGAGCTTACTTATCAGATTGTCAAAGGCCTTGGCAAATCAAGGAAATAGCTTTAGTAGTTTCTTCATTTTCCACCAGTCTGGATATCATTGCTTTGTTTTAGGAGGGCGTTGACTTTTGAGTGATTTTTGACAAATACCTCATTGAAGTGGGGTGAAAAATAATACTTATAGAGCTACTTGTTTACACATTTTTCCAAGACTTAAAATAATGTGGGGAGTTGGGATACTGGTCTGTAATTTGATATCACATTTATCCCTACTTTTCTGGATAGGAAGAACTGTAGCCACTTTCCTGGCTTTATGCATGCACCCAGATGACAAGTAGGTGTTAATTAGGGATAAATTGGTATGGGCAGTGTCCGAGGCACTGACCTTTAGTAACATTGCTGGCAGTTGGTCAGGCCCAAATTGTGATTTCATTTTTGGGTTGAGAAGGTATTCAAATATTTCACTGTTGTATACTGGCAAGAAATTGAATTCATCAGTGCTGTTGGACCAAGGGGAATGTGGCAGAAACTGTTCACTGCACATTTCTACTTCTGCATTACTTCTGTTTTGTGTAATCAGGGAGGTGGTCTATCCAACCAAATAATTGTTGAATGTATTAGATATTGATATGGGGCATCGTATTGTTTCATTATCTGTTTTTATAGTTAAGGGGTGAGAATGGCTAGGGAAGGGTTTAGATATTTTAATAACCTTTCAAAAGCTGGTTGGATTTGATATGTCACTGTTTAAGTTGTCAGTAAAATATTGAGTTTTCTTTGCTTTGTGCAGGTATTCAGAAATTGTATGTAATCAGTGTGCTTATAAACGGAGCCAGGTGGTTTAAATGTTGTCCATTTGCTATCTCTAAAACTAGTAGGTTATCAGAGACCCATGGTAGATAGGCCCCCTTACCTTGATCTTCCTTATGGAGGAATGGTTATTGCAGACCTCCAAGAACTCAGAGTGAAAAAAGTAAATTGCTGAGTCTAGGTCAGGCATTACGTTTACGTTTACGTCTATACCACAGGCAATTTCTTAGATCATTTAGGAAAGACTGGAGATTACATTTTCCAAAAGATCTGGGGGGAGATTCACTAAGGTGTGATAAAGAGGTGAGAAAGCTGAGATGACTTCTCCAGTGACATTACTTCTCCAAATCCTATGTTATTCTATGGAGCCAACGCACTAAGAATTCTCCAACTTTGGAGATAGGCTCTATAGAATAACATAGGAACCGGAGAAGTGATATCATTGAAGAAGTCATCTATACTTTATCACCTCTTTATCACACCTTAGTGCATACCCCCCCCCCAGTAATTATTATTTTGAAACAAGATTTGATTGCATTAATCTTGCAAAAAACATAGATTATGGAGTGATCGCTGAACACATTTGCTAGTACTCTTGAATCTTGGATTCAGCTTGGGCAGGATGAAAGGATTCAATCCAGCAGAGTATGGATGGATGATTTTTGCTTTATACGATCAATGGAGGAGATTGATTGTGATGAGTTCAATGTCTTAAACAACTAACAGAATCTGGCATTAATTCGGTCCAGCCAATTAACATTAAAGTCTCCAAAAAATAACAACTCGCTTTTTTTTGTTTTGAATGGCAATCTCAATGAAGAGGTAGGCTATGTTTGAAAGGGACTGTGCCAGGGTATTAGGTGGTTGGTAGATTCAAGCAATTATGACTTTTTTATGAGGAGGGAAGAACAATTTTGTCTGCAATGTATTCAAATGTATTAGAGGAAATAGAATAATTTAAAATAATAAAGTTTATAGACTATTTGCTTGGTCTTTACTTAAGGATGAATATCGTTGAATAGCATTGACAGTGTCAGGTATTGTAGGACTCAGCCAGTATTCAGGACGAAAAAGGATTTTTTGATTTGTACGCATAACACCGTGCTTTTAATTAATTAATTTTGGAATGATACTGGGAATGCTACAATGAACAAAATAGAGTCCTTTTTTTAAGGTGATTATGTCTTTTGTTGCTGTTTGAGGGCTAGGGTTGGTTTCTATGTTATTTGCCAAAGCAAGTAATAAAATGCATAAACATTTAGTGAGTTGCTTGCAGTGAGCATATCATGGAAGTGTGCCTTGGTTGCTTTGATTAATGGGGCTGGGTAAGCTTGTATTTAGCACTCTCTGCCAGCTCTCAGAGGGTAGTGCACATGTGGGCACAGAATCCTGTTGGAGGTGTAGCCTGGGTGGCAATTGGCTTGCAAGCATAGAGGAGTCACCTAGTATAAGATGACTAAACACTTAGATGGTTGGGGTTGATTTTTAGTGGTCAATGTTGAGTGGGTCACTTTGCAGAGGCAAGATTGGCTAAAGACTTGGATACTTGGGGTAACTTTTCAGAGGTCAAGCTAGTAGAAATCAGGCAGAGATCAGAAACAGGCCAAGGGTATACACAGAATAACAAACCTTAAACAACACCTTGCATTATCAAAGAACAGCAAGAAACCAAGGATATATAAAGGATAGATCCAATGAAGCCAGTTATTAGAAAAAGTAGGATTTTGCTCATCTTACCAATAAATTGATCATATCACATGAATGCACTTATTTGGTCAGATAGTACAGAGGTTATTTTGGCATTCACTTCCACCAAGATGATAAGAAGGAAAAGACACAGCAGGTAAGTCACCCTTATTATGGTCATAAGGATGCACAAAGTAAGATGGTTTCTAAGAAATGCATTGGAGATATCGCTATCATCTATGTCAGGGTTGGACACCTCAAGGCCCTTTTGTTGTTCAGGACTACAATCTCCATTATACCCAGCCAGTATTAGCTTACTGGGGATGATGAGAATTGTGGTCCTGAACAGCTGGAGGCCCTCAGATCGCTTACCTCTAATATATGTCATTAATAATCCTCTGACTACCAACAAATTAACAACATATTTTGTAGCGCAAGAGTGGTGCCCACCCCTGCTATAAGACTCTCATTAAATATGCCTTAAGTATAAACTCAAGAGGACACCATAAGGGACAAAGAAACATTCCCATTTAATAAAACTGCATTTTTAACTCATCGCATGCCAGAGAGGTCTTCAAATGTAAAGTCTGTCAGCATTCGAGGGGCTAAAAGCCTCATTTAAAGCAATTCATATTTTGCAATTGTTACATGTTGAAGCTGGTTTGCCCTAGGATTGTTACAATTAACATAAAGACCAATGTGTATAGCATATGCATGTATGGAATATGATTTCTGGTTGTCATTGTTTCCAGTGGTACATTTGTTTGGCAGCACACAGTTTGATTGATGGGGTTCACTGTAAAAGGGACTGTTTATTCAAACTGCCCTAAATGTGTCTTCTGTTGTACTGAGATGGGTTCCTCTTCATTCTGACACTTGATAATGCTGAACTGGGGAAGTATATTCTAAAGGCATATATAATTTATTCCCAGAATGCATCTCTTTATCTCTGGCTCTTTTCCCATATGTAGGATTACAGCTAAATTATAGCTGGAGAATAATATAATATTATTGAAAGGTGAACTATATCGTTAACGTGACTCATAATTGAATTCACAAGAGGCTTTACATAGGTAAATATCCTTCTAAAAGCAGTCAATTTTAACAGAACTCTTGTTTTAGTTGCATTTGAGCTTATATATTCTAAATTTGTTGAAAAGAGGCAGGGAATGGGTGCTATGGGTCTGGCCAGAATAGGTTAGAAAGTGGATGGGGTTACCATACTTCCCAAGTGTCCCTCTTTAGGAGGGACAGTCACTCTTTTAGACCTAAATCCCTCTGTCCCTCTTTCCCACCCTGATGTCCCTCTTTTTAGGAGATCAGATTGGTGAGGTGTGTATATAACTGTATAATATTGCTCTACAGCAATAAACCTCACATTATTGTTTGTATAAATGTCTGTATGTGTGTTTATAAATTAGTCTGTGTAAATAAAATACTTTGGTCTTGTTCTAAATCATTTATTAGGTTACACAAGGAGGTGACAATAAGTAATGAAATAGCTTAAAAATTCCTGGTAATGCCCCACCCACCAGCCCCACCCCCAGAAACACACCCTAAAACACAAGTGTCCGTCCTTGGCAATTTGAAATGTTGGGAGGTATGGGTTACCACAGATTGTGCATACCTGGTGGATCAGCCTCTGTCCTTGGAGACAGGTAATTAAATAAAAAAAAACAGGAGTTACCAGGGCAGATCCAGAGAGCACCCAGGTGGGCATACAGTAGAGGAATGTATGAAGAGGAGTTGCTGGGTCAAAGGGCCAAAAGCACACAATGAAAGATGGGCAGTTCTGGAGCAAGCCAACTGCACCGGCTAAATGACCAAATTAAATCAATGGGAGTATGAGGAATTTTTATTCTTCCCCTATGGTGCTGATGTACATGGTTTGCGCCAAAATTTTTCTTCTTTTGTATATAAAACCCCAAAAGTCATCTTTTACATTTATTTTGTAGTGCGTTTTGTTCTTAGTGTTTGCTTGCCTATACTAGACAGAGAAATACACTTGGGCACTGCTTCGAATTGTGAGGACCTGGATTACTGAGATGTCTGACAGAGTAGTCCAGGAGTGTGCGCTAAGATGAACTGGAGGGTTATGTACAGAAGCATGATAAAGAGGTGATAAAATGGAGAAGAATTCTCCTGTGATATCACTTCTCCAGGGGAGAAATACAAATTTGCCAATTTTCCCTTTATTTAAATGTGGGTTTAAACCCCTTGGATGCTAACAAGGTCTCCAGTGCATTACAAAGCAATGGATTGGAGCACTCTCTAGCATCAAGGTGATAACATTCCCATTTAACCCTTTGAGTGCCAGAGAGGTATGCCCTTTGAGCGCCAGAGGGGTAAACAACGCATTGCATTGTTTATCCCTGCTGGCACTCAAAGCGTTAAAGGGATAGTAATACTTAAAATGTAAAAAAAAATATGTTGTAGGGTTTATTCTCCCACTGCTGAAAGGTGTTTCATTCAAAAGTTATTCATTTTCAAAAATGAATTTTTTAGGTGCAATATCACAGTGACCTAAAATTGTACAGTGGCGCTGTTGCTACACCATCCGATGGAGATTTATGGTCCCGGGACCAGAGCTGTCCATAGGATCGTGTAGCAACAGCGCCACTGTACAATTTCAGGCCACTGTGATATTGCACCTAAAAAATTCAACTTTGAAAATGAATAACTTTTGAATGAAACACCTTTCAGCAGTGGGAGTACTCTTGTTTTACTCAGGGGGATAAACCCTACAACATATTTTTTTTTTACATTTTAAGTATTACTATCCCTTTAAATCAATAGGCGTTTGTATTTTCCCCTATGGTACAGCTGATTTGCCCCAGAACTACTTCAGTTCCTCTTAGTACATCAGCCTCCAGATCTCTCAATCTAGAAGAGAGTTAACCCTTTGAAAGCCAGAAGGTGACCAATATATTGCTCTGCAATCTGATTCACATCTTTGTAGCACACCAAACGTTAATCCACATGCCTAACTTAATCCTACTATCTGTTCTTCCCACTGCCCCGAAAGCTTCTCTGCCAGATAAACGTTGAATTAACTAGACAACTCAAGCCTCCTCAAACCCCCTTGCACTTGTATGTTTTTCAGCTTGCCTGCCCTCATTTTCAATGCTTGAGTGGGGATTTCTCTATTTGTTAGTGAAACAATACATGTTCCCAGAGCCGACTGATGATGACATCACTGATACTCAGGGGGAGAAGAAAAGGAAGGGGGTGGCAGGAGGTGCTAGGGGTATTGCATAATGTAATGTTGATCGTGGGAAATTGAAAGCAGCTGCTGGAAAAAATGTCTGTGCCAGCAGTTTGCAGATTTCATGCAAAGGTTGAACAGCCTTGTGATAAAGCAACACTATGGGCCTTATGTATAAAAATGGAGTGGTGCAATTCTGGGATAAATCAACTGCATTGTAAGGGACCCATACAACCCCCCCGCCCAACCTTTTGATTGTCAGAGAGATAGATATCTCTCTGGCACGCAAAGGGTTAAATATGCCTTGTAAACCTCTTGAATGCTAGACAGCCTAATACATTGTAAGGCAATGTTTTGAGACTTCCTCTAAAATTCAAGGAGTTTAACGTTCTATTTCCATCAACTGGAATTTTTAAATGTGAGGTAACATCTCCAGTTTCTAGGTTATTCTCTGAGGGCCTATGCATTAAAGGGACAGTAATGTCCCATAAAAAATGCTTAGAGTTTTGTAGAGGTTAAAAAAAATAAACAATATGACACAAATCCTATCTCTCATGGTTTGATAGATATCCTCTGCTAAAGTTCACGGTCTCCTGATGTCAGCTGTAAAGCTGACAGAAGGAGGTGTGTGTCGGCCTACACGAGGAGGCTCTTTAACAGAACCCCAATAGCGCAATTTAAAAAGAAATAATTCTTTGGAACGGTCTAAAAAGTGTGCTTGCAAACCAGTCACACTTTGTAGACCGTTCCCAAGAAGTATTTATTTTTAAATTGCGCTATTGCGGCTCTGCTGAAGATCTGCTTGCCAGTCCCCGGACCAGCTTACAGCTGATGTCAGGAGAAGAGGAGGGAGGGGAACTTTAACGGAGGATATCTCTCAAACCATAGTGGTTGGAGAGTTAGGATTTGTGTCATATCTTTTTTTTAACCTCTACAAAACTCTAAGCACTTTTTATGGGACATTACTGTCCCTTTAAGATGTATGCATGTATCTTTATTTATATAGTGCCATACATGTACACAGCACTTAACAGAAATTGAAATAATACACTACAAAAATACAGGTTAAGAGCATTAAGCTAAAGTGTGATCATTAGTGTTGAGCGAGCACCCCGATGCTCGGGTGCTCGGGTGCTCTGACCGAGCACCCCCTGAGGCTCGAGTGCTCGGCCGAGCACCCGAGCCCCATTCAAATGCATGGGGCGACACGAGCATTACACCAGGCACCCCCTGCTCTTATGAGGGGAGGGTGCCTGGTCAATGCCCCCCTTCATCTCCGCTATGCCCCCTTCATCTCTGTATGCCCCCTTCATCTCCGCAATGTCCCCCTTCATCTCCGCAATGTCCCCCTTCATCTCCGCTATGCCCCTCTTCCACAATGTCCCCCTTCATCTCCGCTATGCCCCTCTTCCACAATGTCCCCCTTCATCTCCTCTATGCCATAGAGGAGATGAAGGGGGACATTGTGGAAGAGGGGCATAGCGGAGATGAAGGGGGACATTGTGGAAGAGGGGCATAGCGGAGATGAAGGGGGACATTGTGGAAGAGGGGCATAGAGTCTATGCCCCTCTTCCACAATGTCCCCCTTCATCTCCGCAATGCCCCCGTACCTCCAGTCCCTGGTGGTCCAGCGGAGCGTCTTCTGATCTGTGCCTCTTCCGGCACAGATCCCCGCCACCCGAACATGGCGGGAGAGCACATGGCGGTACTCGACGAGTACCGCCATGTGCCGAGCAGAGCGATGCTCGAGCCGATCCGAGCATCGGCCGAGCACGCTCGCTCAACACTAGTGATCATTGCATTATTTGTGTGGGAAAGTGCAGCTAGGGAATCATACACTGGAAAGGGACCCTGTCCCAAGGAGTTTACAATCTAATTAGAATTCATGATGACATACAGAGACAGTAGGAGGAGGGTTATAAGTACGTGTACAAGGTGTAGTGAAGGAAGTGCAGAAGGATTCTGATGTGACTATCGGTGTGCATAAGGAGGATATTGTTATTGAGATGCCTCCTTGAGCAGGTGCATTAAGATCTCTCCAGATGGAAATCTCTTAATTCATAAACTCCAAAGAATAGCACTGGAGGAGTAATATCCTCTTTATCACATCATAGTGCATTTCTCTTATGGAGTAAATCAAGTGTACCAGGGGGTAAAAATAAAAATTCCACATTTTCTGCTAGCACAGTGAGAAATAAGTTTGGCCTTGAGCTACACTAATTAGTATGTGTTTAGGGATTTAGAATAATGTATCACACTGTGCTACCAAACCATAAAGGTTAGTTACTTAAAAATGATTTGTTTTAATGAAAAATGGCTAGTGCAACATGTGAGAAAATTTTAAGTATCTGTAAAACAAGATAAACTTGTCTTAGGGTGAAAAGTCCACTATAAGTTTTATGAAGGTAAGGGAATGTTTATACATATATATTTTCATTCATTCAATGATAGAAATGTCTCTAGAATCCAAGAGGTCAATACAGCATATTTTTCCTTAGATGACACTATCACCTATGAGATAAAATTTACTAAAAGAAAAATGTACATGTTCACGTTCCTTTTTTGAAATGAGGTAGAAATTAATTAGTACATTTCATCATTTGTGGGATTTAGTGAAATATTTTGTGTTGTTGGTGATACATTTGCTCATTTTCGCAGTTTTTTCAACTAAACCCAAATTCGTTGTTAGCCTAAGGAAAATATTTATGTCTGAATTTACTGGAGTAAAAGCATATAGAAATATGTTTTTATATTGGACAATGACCATTATTTTTTCACTTTTTCTGGCCCTGTTTTGTGAGGTTTCGTGTTTGCAAAGGCTTAAAGGGATAGTAATGTTTCATAATAAAAGCAGCTCTAATTAATCATCATAGTATTTGGACTTTGGAGAGTGTTATTTCAATTCTATCAGTGTTGTAGTTCAAGAGTAATTCAATGACAAAGTATCCCCCTCCCACCCCTTTTACTGGTGTAACACTGCTCAGCCAGATCATAAGGGAGGTGCCCAAGTAGATTGCAGAGAGGGACAATCTTCAATTAAGATAAGGGAAAAACCTGAAGAACTTGTGAAGGGGAGCATGGCTTTCATTGTTTTCATAGGAAGAAGACTGTCCCCTTCTGTTATCTGTCTGGTCTATGGACTGGATTCCAAATCTGAGAAGAGATGGCTTATACTAGGTAAAAGGGGTGGGAGGGGGAACTTTGCTTGTGAATATCTCTCAAACCATAAAGGTTTGAGAGATAAGAGTTATATCTTTCTTTATGTTTTTTTAATGCCTACAAAATAAAATAAAGATAAAATGAAGTATCACTATCCCTTTAAGGAGCACTACACCAGTGGAATCAGTGGCTCTTAATTTGTTTTACAGAAAGACTTACAAAGGCAAACATCATCCATACAGCAGTTAAGTATATCTATTTACTGTTTTAAGAAATATTACTGAACAGGGGTACACTATAATCTTACTTATCTGAACCTGTAAAATTATGGGAGGGTTTCCCTATACCCTATGCCCATGACTTTCATGTGTTGATGAGGCTCAAAAAAAGAGAGCCTCAACTCCTTCAAGTAAAAAAAAAAAAATAGACAACTCCTTCAGGTTCAACCTTTGTCAGATCTACCTCAAGGCAAATAAAACCCCACAGATTGCAAAATGCAGTGAGATATCTCCCTGGAGATGTGCCTTGCATCTCTCTATCTCTATTGAATGACCTGTGTCTTGTTAAATGACCACATTTCTTGTCTGTTGCCTGAAAATTGTCCTTGCTATATTAAATGGCCACTACTCTTCTCTGCTGCCAGTCAATGACCCTTAACTTGATAAATGGCTGCTGTTACATTCTGCTGACTTCCATGACAATCTGCCTGTGAAACAACCATTTCTGTATGTCACCTGCAGCTATCTTATTCTAGTTAAATGACAACTGATACTGTCTGTCTCCTGCTCCAGTCCTGTCCCTTGTTTCTACACACACACACAAGGTACAATCTACAGTATTCTGGTTCATAACTCAATATACCTCCCACAGCCTGACATTCCTTATTTCCTCTTATTTCCATCAGATAGAGGAGCAGTCTGAAGAGTATGTCCATTACTGGTGACCAATTGCTCTGGATTGTGTCAAAATATATGGTCTACAGTATTTTGTTTGCTGATTTATCACCAGTACAAAAGATACGCTGCTGGAAAAATGTGATGTGCAGGAGTTCTATACTAATGTAACATGATATATACATTCTCTCTTTATAGGCTGGAAAGTAATATTTTGGAGTTCTGTTTGTAAATTTCCTCCCACTAACTTCTGTAATTTTTGTTTTTTTTGTACTCTTTCCCATAATTTTCAGTGGATAGTAATAAAAGTGATATTCTGTTCTTCTGTTTGGGTCCCATCAGGGATAGTTCAATAAAATAAATGTTAGGTGTTAGTGAAAGCGATTGAATTCAATGAGTAAAGTGGACCTGTCTATATGCTGTACTATAGTGAGAAATTTACCTTAATACTTTCATGCATGGTATGACAGTCTTGGTAATATCCAACACAGTATGCTAATTAGTTACCGTAAAATCTCAGGTATAATACTCACCTGTGTATAATACGCAGGTGTATATTATACCCAATATTTTAGGGGAAATCAAGAGTGCCTATGTATAATACGAACCCTTGATTTCCCCCTTACCAAAAAAAAATTGAGAGCTGCCAGGTACGTTTTCTCCATCCCCCCAGAGCAATTCGCTCTCAAAATAATACATCCACTGAATTCCCCATCTTTCCTGCGGGTGGCATGCTTGCATTTCCTGCCCGCTTCCTTCAATGGGCTGTCAGGACCTTCCACCTCTAGCCAATGGTAATGCCCTGTGAGGATCTTAAGGTCCTCGCAGGGCAATACCATAGGCGGAAGGTCCCTCAGGGAAGATGGGGACTTCAGTGGAAATAAGTAAGGATTATTTTGAGAGCGGATTGCTCTGGGGGGAGGGAGGGAAAGTATCTGGCAGCCCTCTTTTTTTTTTTTTTTTTTTTAAATGTGGCAAGATAATAAAAACAAAAAAAAAGAAACCAAAAAACTCTCATAATGCAAAATACACACACCCCACTTCACAAAAGGTGAAGAGGGGTAAAATTGTGCGTACTATAACCAAGATTTTACGGTACATTAGAGGTTAAACTTACCACTCACTGTTCTATTAGAATTGCCTCTGGTGTATGTGCTCTGTCTATATTCATTCATAAATAATAAGAAAAGAAATTGGAGAGGAGTACTTTAAAACTGATGTGTATTGCTCACTCCCATCTAGGGGTGTATGAAAAGTGAGAAAAACTTCCCTGCATGACTTTGAGAAAATGTTTTCTTCTTTTATCTAGTGCAAAATGTTCCTCATTTTTGCCTATTCCAGCAAATGTTCTGCATATTCCAACACATTTTCTCCTATTTTAGCACATTTTTTCCTATTCAACACATTTTTATCCTATTCCAACACATTTTTCACCTATGTTTTCAATGGTGTAACATTACCCAGCACAATATTACTTCTTCTGAGGACTGTAGTGGAGAAATAAGTAACTGAAAGTCAAAGTTGTGAGTCCTACAGCAACATATACCTTGAAAAAATGTGCATGCAGAGTGTGTTTGTCCTTTGCCCACAGCACTAACTTCCTTCTTAAGTGACACTGGCACATATTCATAATGTCAAGTAATAAAAAAAATAAAGGACAACCTAGAATGTGGCCGATGTGTATTGTAGTGGTTGTGGGGGACTGGCGTGGTGTGATTGGTGGGACCTTGACAAACTGCATTCCCCCCCAGGAGGCGAGGCATCATCATAATTTATTACACACACTGCAGCAACCATTGCTGCAGTCAGTTTTTGAACTATCACTTTACTCCCACGTCCTTGCACTGCTCCACCTTTCCCCCTCCCCCTGCCCCTTATGCGTTTGCTAGACATTACTCAACTACTATTTGTGTTTTATTCTCCACAATACACAACTGATGAAGTGTGATGTCTTGCCCTGGCCCTCAACAAAATTCTCTATGTCATCTGCTGTCTATCAAGTCTGCATCAGTCACAAAGCTCACATCAGGCTCCCAGTCAGCCGTCTGTCACCTAATATATTTATTTGTTTAAAGGAATAGTACTACTTAAAATGTAAAAAAATATGTTGTAGGGTTTATCCCCCTGAGTAAAGCAAGGTTACTCCCACTGCCGAAAGGTGTTTTATTCAAAAGTTATTACAGCTCAAACTTGATTTTTTTTAGTTGCAGTATCACAGTGGCCTGAAAAGTTACAGTGGTGCCATTGCTACACCATCCTATGGAGATTTATGTTCAACTGACCAGAGCTGTCCATAGGATGGTGTAGCAACAGCGCCAATGTAGAATTTCAGGTCACTGTGATACTGCACCTAAAAAATTCAAGGTTGAGCTGTAATCATTTTTGAATAAAACACCTTTCAGCAGTGGGAGTACTACTGGCTACTCAACCAGATCATTCATAAAAAACAGCCAATTTAAAGGGATAGTAATACTTCGTTTTATCTTTATTTTATTTTGTAGGCATTAAAAAAAACATGAAGAACGATATGTCTTATCTCTCAAACCTTTATGGTTTCAGAGATATTCACAAGCAAAGTTTCCCCCTCCTGCCCCTTTTACCTAGTGTAAGCCATCTCTTCTCAGATGTGGAATCCAGTCCATAGACCAGAAAGATAACAGCAGGGGACAATCTTCTTCCTATAAGAACAATGAATCCCTGTCCCCCTTGACAAGTCTTTCAGGTTTTTCCCTTATCTTAATTGAAGATTGTCCCTCTCTGCAATCTACCTGGGCACCTCCCTTATGATCTGGCTGAGCAGTGTTACATCAGTGAAAGGGGCAGGAGGGGGATACTTTGTCATTGAATTACTCTTGAACTAGAACTCTGACAGTATTGAAATAGCACTCTCCAAAGTCCAAATACTATGATGATTAATTAGAGCTGCTTTTATTATGAAACATTACTATCCCTTTAAGTAGCAGCTATTAGGTGAAGGCACTGATCACCTTTCTGGTCGCTGCATTGATAACCTAGCCTATTGAATAGCCATTCTTTCTTATCCAAACTATGTAGCTAACTTTAATTTCAGTCAGAACTAATAATGTTGATTAAAGGGATAGTAATGTTTCAAAATAAAAGCAGCTCCAATTAATCTTCATAGTATTTGGACCATGGACCATACTGTCAGAGTTGTAGTTCAAGGGTAATTGATTTATGAAGTACCCCCTCCCTTTTACTGATGTAACACTCCCCACAGAACAGAAAGGTGGTGTTTAGATGACTTGCAGAGAGGGTCAATCTTCAGTGAGCATAAGGGAAAAACCTGAAAAACCTGTCAAGGGGGGGTTCATTGTTCTCACAGCAAGAAGATTGTCACTTAAGACCAGATTCCACATCTGAGTGGAGGTAGCTTACACTCGGTAAAAGGGGCAGGAGTGGGATACTTTATCATTCAATTACTCTTAAACTTCAACTACAGTATTGAAATAACACTCTCAATGCCCCAAATACTATGAAGATTAATTGGAGCTGCTTTTATTTTGAAACATTACTATCCCTTGAAGTCTATAGTCCGTCTTGTATTGTTTGTGAATTGACAGTATGTAATGAATCCTAAAAATGTATCTTCTTTCCGTGAATTTTTTTAAAGTCTAGGAATGTAAAAATGAAGAATTTCATAAAGGTTTTAACAGTAGCAGTTAAAAAGTAAATTGTAACATACATACTTTAACCTTTCTAAATATATATTTTAATAAAAAGAGACATATTTGTTTAAGTATTGGCCTTCTGTACGTTTGCTACTTCAGCTTTAGTGGAAAAACATATTTGTTAAAGTTGCTTATATACAATACATATCTGACTTCAAAGTTAAAATTTTGCTATCATTAAAAAAAAAACAAAAAAAAATCCGAATTCCGAAATTAGCCGAACCGAATTGCACAAGTCTAGTAAAGTTAAAATTTTGAAATGAGAAAAAAATGGGTGTGGGCAACATATCACATTACAAATAATTTAGGTGAACAAAGAATGTGAAGATTCTAGAAGACGCATTCATTTTTAGCAGGCAATTTATAGTATTTATGAAGATGATAGCAATTATACAAATCTAGAGTTAAGATCATATTTCCCAACTGACGTTACATATAGTGCTTCTTAATATTGGGAGGCATCAAGGCTGATGTATAAGGCAAACTGGGGTAATTCTGAGGCAAACCAACTGCACCATAGTGGACAGATAAAATGTTGCTTTAAATGTTTTCAGTTTATATCTTATTTGTTTTAAAATATAGGAGACGATACAGAAAGAAAAAAAAGGATAGGGAGGGGTAAATGACTGACAGATAAATGAATGGTAAAAAGAACAGCAGATAAATAAATGGTAAGCATGCCAGATACAATACAGATAGAGTAACATACATTATAGAATAGATTTAATATGAATGGTAATTTGGGATGGGCGAAAATTTGCGCCTCAAACTGAAATCAGAGAATAATGGCATTTTCCACTTAGCGATTAATTTCATGCGAAAAGTGCAGTTTTTCTGCTTTTTCCCATCTTTTTCACCTAGCTCATTGTGCATTGAAATCAACGGGAAGAAAAATTTTTCTCCACCACACGAAAGATTTCTACAGCCATATAAAAGGGTGTGAGGCTCTCACAGCATGTCATTCTGTGTTTGTGAGAGGAGAGAGCAGCACCTTGTTTGAGCTACAGAAGATAGGGATTGAACTTTAGTTTACGGAATCTTTTAGGTAGGACATTTGTTCTGCGTATTAGTAGAGTCAGTGAGGCACTCTGTGAAGAAGAAGGGAGGAAAGAGGTTGACATCAAATACTCCAAAATTACATGTGACTGACTGGCAAGACACAGGCAGCTATGTTCTTATCTGCTTGCTGATCTTGCTGTTATTGTCTCTGTGGGGAAGTCTGGGAAAAGTAGTTGTTGGTTTTGTTTTTCAGTTATCATTTTTTTGGACAACAGGGTGGACAGCTTAAAGGGATAGTAATGTTTTATAATAAAAGCAGCTCTAATTAATCATCATAGTATTTGGATCTTGGAGAGTGTTATTTCAATTCTGTCAGAGTTGTAGTTTAAGAGTAATTCAATAATAAAGTATCCCCCTCCCACCCCTTTTACTGATGTTACACTTTTCAGCCAGAGCAGAAGGGAGGTGCCCAGGTAGACTGCAGAGAGGGACAATCTTCAATTAAGATAAGGGAAGAACCTGAAAGACTTGTCAAGGGGGCAGGGCTTTCATTGTTTTCATTGTAAGAAGATTGTCCCCTGCTGTTATCTGTCTGGTCTTACAACCAGACAGATACACTTACACTAGGCTTACACTAGGTAAAAGGGGCGGAAGGGGGAAACTTTGCTTGTGAATATCTCTTAAACCATAAAGGTTTGAGAGATAAGACTTATAACATTCTTCATACTTTTTTAATGCCTACAAAATAAAATAAAGTTAAAATGAAGTATTACTATCCCTTTAAATAAATAAATAAATAAATAAATAAAAATAAATACATAAAAAAGAATAAATAAATATATTAGGTGACAGTGACAGAGAGCTGACTGGGCTTAGACAAGGCATCATACAGCTCTTTCAGTTGTGTTGTGAACCGTAGAGTAAAAGAACACAGTGTAGTTGAGTAATGTCCAGCAAACAAACAAGGGGATGGGGGAGGGGTGGAGCAGTGCAGGGTCATGAGAGTAAAGTAGTAGTTCAAAAACTGACTGCAGAAATGGTTGCTGCAGCTTGTGCAATGATGATGATCTACAGGGAGGATACGGTTTGTCAAGGTCCTAGCAAAACTAGTTCCAGCACCACCATTTGCCAGTAGAAATAAAGAACCATATAAGAAGAACACTGAAGTCGACAACAAGTCGCAATAAAGTGTTGATTATGCTGGCAATAGCATAATAGAAGAAGGTGTATGTAACGGTTTTTAAAGACTCTCAGACCAGTGTGTGAAATAAAACACAATTTATTTAGAGTAAGGTAAGGCAAAGGTCCGCCCTCTAGTGGCGATTGATATACACCAGCAATGATGACTGATAGATACAAATGTAAATGCACAAACGTATTACATGTACATATATAAGGCAGTAGAATGGCATATAACCACAGAGGGTTAAGTCCTTGATAACAGTCAGTCTCAGATGTGGAGGTTTGGCACGCCCTGGGTGTTATTAAGCTGTGCTGGAGACAACATTCACCATAGACTGGATACAGGACTGCCTCGCCACGGTGTTCATTAATAAGCAGAACAGGAATCCACTTAGCCCCCTTGGGCGTACCTACTGGAACTGTTACTGCTAGTGCGAGTGAAAATAGCCCCACGGGCGTAGCTGGAACCGGCCTGCAATGCAAGAGCTCCCAAGCCTCCTTGGACTCAACCGGACACTGGGATATGACGTACCAGAGTCAATAGCCCCACGGGCGTAGTTACCGGATTTGCTGGAGCTGAAGCCTTTGCCTGCCACTACTCGGTATAACGGAATCGCCCAGTATTTGCAATGACAGAGAGAGAGCCAAAAGCGCCCAACCGGCCCAACGGATGTGAATACTCTGCTAGGGTGTACAGAGTTGCCGACGGAGAGCGGCCAACTCAGCAGGAGTATCACCGTGAACGAGGCTCACACTGAGTAGCGAGAGTGGTACCAAGGCAGCACTGCTAGGGTTAAAAGGCACGTTTACTCGAGGCTTTTCAGCAGTACAGCAAAGCTCTGCCGTATGAGTGAGGCGTACAAGCACACAGCTCTGCACAGGTAGAATCACTGCACTGATCGGGGTAACACCAGGCAAGACAGCCATACAAAGACTGGAACAGCGGATAATAATGTCGCGGCGGCGACAACTGGAACGCAGGTCACTGGAACAAGCTGGAAGTCGATCTTCGGAGCAGGAAGTCAGCCAGGCCGGGTCGGAGCACGTAGGAGGTAGTCATACAAGCCGGGTCATACACAAGCAGGAACGTCAGCCAAACCAGGTCAGGATCCAAGGGTGGTAGTCAGACGGACCGGATCATACACAAGCAGGAACACTGGAGAATAGTCAGGACAAGCCGAATCGGTACACAGGAATCCGGAACACAGGAACACATCAACAGTATAACTGGCTCAGAAACACCACGAAAGGGCATCTGACAGAAGTGATAGCCAGGTATAAAAAGGTCACCAGGGGGCGGGCCAAACCAACTCGGCAAATCAGTGTCTGCCATAGATGAGAGTGACAGGAATCACAGGCACTGTGATAGTACCCCCCTCTCAAAGACCCCCTCTCCCTGCCTGAGGCCTGGGTTTCAAAGGATATTTATAGTGAAAGCTGCGTACTAATCTAGGCGCATGGAGGTCCCCTTGATCCACCCAAGAACGTTCCTCAGGGCCATAGCCCTTCCAATGGACCAAATATTGCAGCTTTCCTCTAAATCTCCTAGAATCAATAATACTCTGAACCTCATACTCTTCTTGGCCCTGGACGTCCACCGGCCCAGGAATCACTGGCGTAGTAGTATAACGATTGCACACCAAGGGTTTCAGGAGCGACACATGGAACACATTGTGAATGTGCATTGAGGGTGGAAGTTCCAGTGCATAAGAAACCGGATTAATCTTGCGGATAATCTTAAATGGACCAATAAACCGGGGAGCCAGTTTGTTGGAGGGCACTTGTAAATTGAGATTTCTGGATGACAGCCATACCCTGTCCCCAACTTGAAATGAGACCGCTGGAAGACATCTCCGATTAGCGTGTTGTTGCTGCCGCCTAAATGACTGACTGAGGGACCTCTGAACCTGTGCCCAAGTGGAACGAAGTTGCGCCAAATGCTCGTCCAGAGCAGGAATCTGCTGTGCCTGGAAAGAGTCCGGGAGCAGACAAGGCTGGAACCCATAATTAACGAGAAACGGAGAGCTCCCGGACGATGAATTAACCGCACAGTTTCTGGCAAACTCCGCCCATGGCAACAGGTCAGCCCAATTGTCATGATGATCGGTGACAAAGCAGCGTAGGAAGTGCTCCAGTCCCTGATTGGCACGCTCAGCGGCCCCATTAGTCTGGGGATGGTAGGTGGAAGAAAATGACAATTGGATGCCCATCTGACCACAAAATGCCCTCCAAAACCTAGAAACGAACTGACTCCCACGGTCGGAGACAATCACTCTGGGTACTCCGTGCAGGCGGAACACTTCTCTGGAAAAGACTACAGCCAATTCCTGGGCCGATGGAAGGCCAGTCAGTGGCACAAAATGTGCCATCTTGGAGAATCTATCGACCACCATAAGAATAAACGTATAACCCCTAGAGGCCGGTAATTCTCCCAAGAAGTCAATGGAAATATGAGACCAAGGGCGGTTTCCGTTGGGCACCGGTTGTAGTAAGCCCACAGGGAGATGCCTAGGGGTCTTGGCACGGGCACAGGTGGTACAGGCTGCTGTAAAAGCGGCGCAATCGGCTCTCAGGGTAGGCCACCAAAATAATTGCGAAATAGACCATACTAGTTGGTCCCTACCAATATGCCCAGCCGCTTTAGAAGCGTGATAAGTTTCCAACAGACAGACACGGAATGGCTCATCTACGAAACACTTCCCCACAGGGGTCTCAGGGGGTGCCCTTGATTGTCATGCCAATATCTCCTCCCCCAGGGGCGAGGTTATGGTGGTACGGATAGTGGCCAGAATGCGATCTGGCTGAATGATAGGTACAGGTTCCTCCTCCCTCTCAGTATCAGAAGCGAACTGACGAGACAACGCATCAGCTTTAATATTTTTAGAGCCAGGAAGGTAAGACACTAGGAAATTAAATCGAGACAAAAAAAGTGCCCACCTAGCTTGTCGAGAGGACAGTCTTTTGGCTTCGGAGAGATAAGTTAAATTCTTATGGTCAGTAAGGATAAGTACCGGAGTCTGAGTACCTTCCAAAAGGTGACGCCACTCCTTCAATGCTAGGATGATGGCCAACAGTTCCCTGTCACCAGTCTCATAATGGCTCTGTGCACTAGACAATTTCTTAGAGAAAAAGCCGCAAGGCCTCAAGGCGCCACCTCCCACAGGACGTTGGGAGAGTACTGCCCCAACCCCAACCTCTGAAGCGTCAACCTCCAAAGTAAATGGCAGGGAGGGATTAGGGTGGGACAGTACAGGAGCAAATGCAAAAGCAGATTTCAGGGTAACAAATGCGTTTTCAGCTGCCACGGACCACTGAGAGGGAGAAGCGCCCTTATGAGTCAAATCTGACAAAGGTTTTACAATCGAGGAAAAGTTCTGGATGAACTTCCTATAATAGTCAGCAAAAACTAAGAATCGTTGGATGGCCTTTAACCCTTTAGGACGAGGCCATTGCAAGACTGCTGCCAACTTCTCCTGATCCATGGCAATGCCATTTTTCGAGATTACGAAACCCAGGAATGGTACTTGAGATGTATGGAATGCGCACTTTTCTAGTTTACAGAATAGCTTGTGCTTATGAAGTCGGAGCAAGACTTCTGAAACATCCTTAATATGTTGGGAGAGGTTGGCAGAGTGAATTAATATATCATCTAGATATACGACCACGAAAGACTGGAGCAGGTCACGTAAAATATCATTAATAAATTCCTGAAATACTGCAGGTGCATTGCATAGGCCGAATGGCATTACCAGATATTCATAATGCCCTGTTCTGGTATTAAACGCCGTTTTCCACTCGTCACCTTCTTTAATTCTGACCAGATTATAGGCGGCTCGCAGGTCAAGTTTAGTAAAGATCGAAGAGCCCTTTAATCTGTCAAACAATTCTGTAATAAGTGGAATAGGATAGGCGTTCTTAGGCATTAGCTTGTTCAGCCCACGGTAGTCAATGCATGGCCTGAGTTCACCACTTTTCTTTTTCACAAAGAAAAATCCGGCACCTGCCGGAGATGTAGATTTACAAATGATACCCCTCTCAAGGGCATCAGCAATATAGTCCTCCTTAGCTTTATTCTCCTCACAGGACAGTGGGTAAGTGCGTCCCCTGGGGGGCACCGCACCTGGAGGCAAATCAATGGCGCAATCATATGGCCTATGCTCAGGCAATGCGCTGGCCTCTCCTTTGCTAAACACGTCACTGAATTGCCCATACTCGGTTGGCACAGCCGGAGAGGTACACATAATCTTGACAGGTAGAGAGAGAGACAATTCTTATTACAGTATTCAGACCAGGAGTTAACCTCACATCTCTGCCAGTCAAATCGAGGATTATGTACCTGTAGCCATGGGAACCCCAAAATAACTGAGTGGTGCGGGGAACGAATAATCTGAAACCGAATTTGCTCTTTGTGACAAGCCCCCACCGCCATGGTCACTGGAATTGTCTCAAACGTAATAAATGCAGGCTCCAGGGGTCTGCCATCAATGGCCTCAATAGCTACAGGAGAGTCCTTTTTACATAAAGGAATGCCATGCAAGTCGGCAAAGGACTGATCCATGAAGTAACCAGCTGCCCCGGAGTCCACCAATGCCAGGACCTTGATTACCTTGTCTGCCCAAGCGAATACCACCTGGATGGTGGGTTTAGTAGTGCTAGGATCTAGGGACTGTTCTACACCACCTAGGGCCTGTCCCCCAAGGTACCCCAGGTGCGTTCGTTTCCCGGCCTAACTGGACAATTGCGTAAAAGGTGCCCTGGTTTGCCACAATATAGGCATAGGCCTTGCCTCCTACGATACAATCTCTCTTCCTTAGATAGCCTGGTGAACCCTAACTGCATAGGTTCAGAAGTATCGACTGGTCGTTCAGGAAGAACGGGTGGTGTGGGTGGGTTAAGGAAACTGGTCTGGCCATAGTTTTTTGCTTTAGCCCTCTTAGCCAACCGTCTCTCTCGGATGCGGGAGTCTATTAGCATGACATAATCGATGTACTCATCCAGATCGCTGGGTACATCACGAGCGGCTATCTCATCCTTAATTTGCTCGGAGAGACCCTGGGTAAAGGCAGCCAGTAAAGCCTCATCGTTCCAGCCCACCTCTGCTGCCAAGGTCCGGAACTCAATAGCATAATCGCCCAGTGTGCGATCGCCCTGCTGAATTTCCATCAGCCTTTTGGCAGCAGAGGCAGCCCTGCCAGGAACCTCAAACACTCGTCTGAACTTCAATACGAATTCTCTAAAGTTCAGTGTGCAGGGTCTGGCATTTTCCCACAACGGATTTGCCCATGCCAACACCTTGCCCATCAACAGAGATATCATAAAGCCGACCTTACTACGGTCGTTAGGAAATGCCTGGGGTGCCAATTCCAAAAATATCTCCAATTGATTAATGAATCCCCTGCAAAGGGAGGGTTCGCCATCATATCTTAACGGTAACGGCGCTGCTGCCGTTAACCCTCTCGAGTTAACTGAGGGGACTATAGGCGGATTTTCCGGTGTCAGGACTGGGGTGACCACCGGAATAGGACTAGGCTTGTCCAAATGTACTGTACGTTCGAGTAACGTCTGTAGAGCCAGTGCCAATTGGTCTATGCGCTGCTCATGGGCATCCATTCTCCAATGGATGTTCTGTGTATTACTTTCACCCTTACCATCTGAGGTCATGGCCCTTTCGTACTGTAACGGTTTTTAAAGACTCTCAGACCAGTGTGTGAAATAAAACACAATTTATTTAGAGTAAGGTAAGGCAAAGGTCCGCCCTCTAGTGGCGATTGATATACACCAGCAATGATGACTGATAGATACAAATGTAAATGCACAAACGTATTACATGTACATATATAAGGCAGTAGAATGGCATATAACCACAGAGGGTTAAGTCCTTGATAACAGTCAGTCTCAGATGTGGAGGTTTGGCACGCCCTGGGTGTTATTAAGCTGTGCTGGAGACAACATTCACCATAGACTGGATACAGGACTGCCTCGCCACGGTGTTCAGTAATAAGCAGAACAGGAATCCACTTAGCCCCCTCGGGCGTACCTACTGGAACTGTTACTGCTAGTGCGAGTGAAAATAGCCCCACGGGCGTAGCTGGAACCGGCCTGCAATGCAAGAGCTCCCAAGCCTCCTCGGACTCAACCGGACACTGGGATATGACGTACCAGAGCCAATAGCCCCACGGGTGTAGTTACCGGATTTGCTGGAGCTGAAGCCTTTGCCTGCCACTACTCGGTATAACGGAATCGCCCAGTATTTGCAATGAGAGAGAGAGAGCCAAAAGCGCCCAACCGGCCCAACGGATGTGAATACTCTGCTAGGGTGTACAGAGTTGCCGACGGAGAGCGGCCAACTCAGCAGGAGTATCACCGTGAACGAGGCTCACACTGAATAGCGAGAGTGGTACCAAGGCAGCACTGCTAGGGTTAAAAGGCACGTTTACTCGAGGCTTTTCAGCGGTACAGCAAGGCTCTGCCATATGAGTGAGGCGTACAAGCACACAGCTCTGCACAGGTAGAATCACTGCACTGATCGGGGTAACACCAGGCAAGACAGCCATACAAAGACTGGAACAGCGGATAATAATGTCGCGGCGGCGACAACTGGAACGCAGGTCACTGGAACAAGCTGGAAGTCGATCTTCGGAGCAGGAAGTCAGCCAGGCCGGGTCGGAGCACGTAGGAGGTAGTCATACAAGCCGGGTCATACACAAGCAGGAACGTCAGCCAAACCGGGTCAGGATCCAAGGGTGGTAGTCAGATGGACCGGATCATACACAAGCAGGAACACTGGAGAATAGTCAGGACAAGCCGAATCGGTACACAGGAATCCGGAACACAGGAACACAGCAACAGTATAACTGGCTCAGAAACACCACGAAAGGGCATCTTACAGAAGTGATAGCCAGGTATAAAAAGGTCACCAGGGGGCGGGCCAAACCAACTCGGCAAATCAGTGTCTGCCATAGATGAGAGTGACAGGAATCACAGGCACTGTGATAGTGTATCAGGTGAACAGCCTGCTGTATCAGATAGTGAGACAAGCAAGCACTAAAACACCCATCCTCAAATTAGTAGGGAACTTTGTACAGTAAAAGTGAAAATAAGTTGTTTGAGACCTCCAAAAGCTAAGAGGAATATAAGGGTAGTTGGCAAAAATTATCAGGTGATGCTGCTGTGCCAATCTATAAATGTTTTGAGAAAGCCATTGGAAAGTCTGACCTTGGACAAGCACAGATGTCAAAAAGCACACAGTCACCCTATTAGTCATCATCAGCATCATTGTCTCTTCTTCCAAATCCCACTCAGCCACACACACCTGTTATTAACAGGTTATTAACATCCACAATTTTAAATAACAAGTGCCTCTACTGCTGCTCTAAGTGCTGCACTTTTGACACTTAGTAGTAGTGGTAGTAGAATTGCATCAACATTTAGCCCCAGTAGTAGTAGTAGCAGCAGCACCACCTCAGGAACCCCTCAGTCCATGAAGTCCACAGTATGGAGATACTTCACTCAGGATCCTCAAGCTAAGCATGTTGCTATCTGTTGTTTGTGCAAAAAGCATGTGAGCAGGGGGAAAGTAGACTCACACCTAGGCACCTCTTCTATGAGATCCCATCTGAAGCACAACCATAGGTCTGATTGGGAGACTTGCTATCAGCAGGCCAAAGGTGCCACAACTAGAAGCAGCAGCACTTTAAAAAGTTCCCAGGGCTCTAGGGCAGAAAAAAGAAGAAGTGAAGTTATTTATGTGTCAGAGAGAGTAGTACCAGAGCCAACAGTTAGTTCAGTCCAAATAACAGCTATGAACCCTGCTGCAGAGGAGTATGTTGAGTCTGGTTTTGCAGTAGGAGATGGCAAGAGTCATGGACTGCCCACACATGCTGCCTCTACCGCCACCACATCCTCTAGTCATGTTGTTAAAGCAATAAAGTTTCAGGCTTCTTCTGCCATGTTCTGCCAACCCACACTGACTGAGTTCTTAGAAGGAGTCAAAAACTTCACAAAAACAATCCCAAAGCATGCCTGTGGAATGGCATGTTGGCAATGGACATGTTGCCGTATTCTTTTGTAGAAAACCGAGGTTTCAGAGAACTGATGTCATGTGTAGCTCCACACTGTAATATCCCAAGCCGCAGCTATATTTCCAGGATGGCTGTGCCTGAATTGTACAAGCAGGTGGTTAGTGTGGTGGGCAAAGGGCTGAAAAGTGAGTATGGCAAGAAAATCCACCTGACAACAGATATGTGGACAAGTGGGCAGAGAACAGACTATATGACTGTGACTGCTCACTGGATTTCCCTCCCAGCACCAACAGTGGGCAGCACTAGCTTACAGCATCATGTGGAAGCCAGTAATTGTGTTTGTGGTCCTGGCAGTGTGATTAAAAGACTGCAGCATCAGCAGCAGGATAGCCCATACCATTGTCACACCACCTCGTGCATGCAGAGTTTTGAGAGACAGTCCCACAAAGCTGTAGATGTTTTAAGTAAGCTAGAGCAGGTGATAGAAGAATGGCTTGTACCCCTCTCCTTAAAAGCTGTTTTTTGTCTGCTGATAATGGCTCCAACATTATCACTGCTTTGAGAATAGGTGGTGTGGTGCATGTGCCCTGCTTTGCTCATGTGCTAAATTTAGTTGTGACCAGATTCCTGGTAGAATCTGAAACCCTCAAAGAGATGCTTACTATTGCCCACAAAATCTGTGCCCATTTTAGTTTCTCCTACAGTGCACGCAACAATCTATATTCTATACAAGAGCGTACCATCCTGCCCCATCACCAGCTGAAAATGGAGGTCCCTACCCGGTGGAATTCCACAATGTACATGCTAGAGCATTTGTATGAGCAGAATAAGGCCATTAGCGAGTACGCCATGCAAAACTGGAAGGCTTTGGAGGAGCCTCTTTGTCACAAGGCTAATTGCAACTAATGTGCAATGTATGTGAGCTGTTGAAACCCTTTGAGGAGGCAACCATGCTGGTGAGTCACATTGGGACAGGAATTAGTGAAATTCTACAACTGATATTTTTATTGCAGAAAAAATGAGGAGCATGGCTGAGGTTTCTTACCAGAACAATAACACAGACATGCACATGCTGGTAAAGGACATGTTAGCATGCTTTGAGCAAGATCCTCACATAGTGTCCATTAAAAACAATGAGGAATACATTCTTGCCACTTTGCTGGACCCTGCTTCAAAAACAACATTTCAGAATTTCTGCCAAAGGGCCATCAGCAGTAATGAGGAGTCATGATCAACAGAAACTCTCTAAGGAATTGTATTCTATCAAGGAATATTGAGGCATGCTTATTGATCAAGTAGAGGGTTGCATTGTGGAGGATGATAGGGAGAAAGTGAGGGCGCAACAAACAGAAACACTGTGTAGCTCCTAGAAATAGTCCCACTGCATGTGAGATGATTTCTGCATACTTGCAGGATAGCTATGTTTTAGGCAGAAACAATGACCCTATGGAATACTGGCAAACAAAGCAGTGTGTGTGGCCAGCATTGACACGTACTACATTGGAAACCCTCAGTTGTTCTCCAGCAAGCATTGAGTCTAAGAGACTTTTCATTGTGGCTGGTTATACTGTCAATGACCTCAGGACACTGCTATCAAGCAGCAATGTTGGGAGACTAACATTCTTAAAAACAAACCAACATCTCATACCATCTGAGTATCAGGTAGCAGAAACCACACATGACAGACAAAGCCAGGACAAATATATTAACAGCGGCACAGATGAGGAGGTGGAGGAGGGATGTGAAGAAGGGTTTCTTCCATCTACCCCACTTGGGACCACTGCTATGAGAGACAAGTAATGTGTGTAAATAATCTGAGAAGGAGAATAGAGATTTGATGCAAACGTGACAATAGTACAAATTATTTACATACACAAATCACACCATACCAGTCAGACCCCCACCACCACCACTACAATACACATCTGCCACACACATCATTGGCCCTAGGAAAGACTGTGTAAATTATTCATGTTTCCCATCATTTTTAAAGGATATCCCACAGTCCCAATAGTTACTCTTTGCCTGGCTTTGACAGCCCAACATAAAGGGTCTATGGAGACTGTGAGTGCAACGCTTGAAGTTTGTGGCTGAGAACCTCATGCTTCTTCATTGCGTTCAAGTTGAGAGGCTAGTTCTAATCCCTGAAATTATTGGTAGGATACATTTTGGGGCTGTACAATGCAGCCCCTACCCCTATAGGAGCAGACTTAGTAAATCATAATAATTGCCCTTCAAATCAAATAATTTGAGGTATTTTTATTTTTTCAAAGTAGTTCTGATGTTTTGCTCCAGACATGCTACAGTTCTTAGTGCATCAGCCTCATTATATGGCTAGAAAAAAGAACATGTAGCATCTGAGCAATATGAAATTGTCTATAATAGTTGCTAAGGATGTTTATGAGATTTGTGGGTATGCATTTCAAGGAAGAAATAATGGTAATGACACAGAAGATGCTGAGAAACAAGCAATATTACATTACTGTTAGATGTGACTTTACTTCAGGCGAAGTTAATTGTTGTCCCTTCAGTTGTTGAGCACTACAACTCCCATCATCCCCAACCCAGTAGTAGAGGGTTACAGATCATAGGAGTTGTAGACCATAGCACCTAGGGGGCCAGAATTGACTACCACTGCTTTACAATGATCCAGAATATATCTTACTATTACACTATTGTCGGTTGTTATTAGTACAGCTATTGCTGAAGCAGCATACTCTTTGACTTCTGTATCATGATGATGATTATCACCATCAATAAGAGCTTAAGGGCTGAATTCTGTTGTGGGTTCTTAGACATGATGCCATTTTCAACAAAAAAGACTATTGTGCTTTTTATATACACATTTTGCTGTTTTTTACCTGTAAAAATGTACACTTAGTTTTTGATATTTTCATCATTTTCTCAATTTTTCCTCTAAATTCATCTGATTTCCCCTATCGTCTGCTGTGTTCTTCCATTAAACTGAAACCGTCACTTTATAACAATTATTTTAAAAGTGCTTTCAAAAGCACCTATATTTATGTTAGCCATTTTTATTTAAAGTGATAGTTTATGAGGCATGGCTGTCAGATGCGGAGGTGTAACTAGAACGGTCCGGGCCCTGGTGCAAGAAGTGCCATGGCCCCCCCCAAACCCCGAACACATTGGCCCCTGGGCCCTCCACAAGGCCTGCATTTCCTACCTCCCAATCCCTGGTGGTCCAGTGGAGTGGCAGGAGAGGCGAGCTGGTGCGACGTGCTCCCGCGCTGTCCTCTTCTGTAATGCAGAGCGCTGGGAGATGATGTCATCTCCCAGCGCTCTGCATTACTAGAGTGCGGGAGGGAGCTTGCGGTGCCAGGAGGAGGGGGTCGCAGGGGGCAGCCGGGCCCCTGGAGTGACGGGCCCGGTCGCGGTTGCGACCCCTGCTACCCCTATAGTTACGCCACTGGTCAGATGCTCTGCATTAACAACTACAACTTCCTGTTGGACAGTACTGTCTAATTTAATAAATCTAAGCATCTCATAAACTATTGTTTGATATAAAAAAAATGACGAACATACATAAATGATTTTGAGCAGTCTTTCAAAACCACCTATTTGTTGCACGTTGAAAGTTCCAATTTAAACGTCCCTCAGAGAAAAAAAACTAACTCAGTGGAGGGGTACAATTTGAGCAACTGATCACCACAGTAGAAGAAATTGAGAGCAAAAATGTTGCCATTGCCTTAGTAGCACAACAAGCTAGCTAAACTGGTTTTTAAAATAAAAATGCAGACCTGTCTTTTTTTCTCCCATTTACATATTACTATATTTCTCTCAGTTTCATTCTATAAGGCATTGCCCCTTTAAGCCACTTAAGTTTGTGTAATTTCCAAAAGAATCAAATATTGCCTAACACTGCTATTTTACAGCATGGGGCACAAGGGGAGGGATTATGCACAAAGGTCTGATGATGAGTTGATGAAGATTTCTGTCCTACTTGAGATATCACTGGAGAAATCATCCCTGGTTTACCATCTCTTTATCACCCCTTAGTTCATCTTCACTATGATATATACAAATGAAAGTAGCAATCTAAACATGAAGCACATCCTATATAATAATTAGGTAAATGTATGTTTGTCAGAAGCTATCATACGTAGTGCAGTTGGCTATGTGCGCTGCAGTCATGCGCAGTACAGACTGCCCGCCCCGCGCCTGATACCGGAGTAGGCCGCTCCGAATTCAGACAGGACAATGGTCTAAATTCGGAGTGCCCCGCTCCATATCAGTCGAGGCGCAGGTAGTCTCTACTGTGCATGACTGCAGAGTGGCCATTGCTGGGTGGCGCTGTGGCTCGTATACACGGGCTCTTCAACTAGTGTGTATATAATCTGTATTTAAAAAACTTAAGAAAAAGGGAAGAGCTGTATTTTTCCAGAGATATCTCATTTAATATTATTACAAAATATAACCTAGATAATTTGCGGAGGTGTTTACTGTTACCTTATACATACCTTTCTTTGTCTCCTGAAGGTTTGTTTTCGGTCAGTTGTGTGTATAAAAAGTCATGTTGCACCACTCCTAGATCAGAACGGTGATCTGACCTAGAGTACTCATCATTGCTTCACAGCTTATGATTAATAAATCCTTACAATTATTAACCCTTAATTACCCGGTGTGGACCTTCACACATTGACAAAAACATTGCCAGGATTGGGCAGAGATAGAACTGTACCCATGTGGCAGTCAGTTTGGACACTGTCACAAAGATTATAATAAAGGGGTAGCCAACTGCTGGACTTCCAGTTGTTGAGGACTACAACCGTACCTGGGAGCCTTCTTGTCCCAAGCCTCTGAAGGGCCACAAAGGTCTGGGGTGGGGTGTCCAAATGATGAAATTTGTGTCATAAAGTCAAGCAGGGCATGATTGGGCAGGCAGAATTGATAGGAGGAGGGGTTTGCCTGAAAAGGCAGAGAGTGGGAAGGACAGGGCAGAGAGTGACCATAACTGGCAGTGAAGAGGGTGGAGTTACAAAGGTACTCATGAAGCTCAGAGAATCAGCCTTGAGGCCTGGTAATTAAGTATAAAAACCAGAGTCTCCGGGTCAGAGACAACCATCCTTAAAAAATAACTGTGGCTTGGGATATTCCAACAGGGTACAACACATGACATAAGTTCTTCAACCCTTTGAGTGCCAGAGGGGGTGAACAACACCTTTCATTGCAATATGTTGCCCACCACTCACCACAAAAGAAAAATGCAGCATGTCAATCACAAACATTTTGACAAGTTTACTAGTCCATAGGCATACTTTTGCATTATTGTTGTGCAGGATTTGACTTTCTAAGAATTTAGTAAGTTTGGGATAGCAGTACCTAGTAGAAGAGCTGTGTAACTTTATTACTTTAATGACATAACTTTATGGAGGTGTTGGGGTGGTGGCACTCTATGACTCTTGTCATCTCCTAAAACTAACTCAGTAATACTCCTCTGCAGCAGGAGCAGAAAATCTTGGCACTCTCTCCGACACATCAACAGAGATGTCTTGCATTGGATCTCTACAAAATACTATATCTTGTCTAGTATCAGCCTGCCTCAGTCACAGCTTGCATAAGGGTCCATTGCTTTGCCAGCTAGCATTTGTTTTTTTATTTTCTTTATGTATTTATTTATTTTAATTAACTGTGCCTCACATCCCTATTACTGTCAACAACAAAAAAAATCACTATTAAACTGCTTCTTTCTCCAGCCTCCTCTAGTGCAGGGACACACAGCATTTTGGGATATTTGGGGAAATTCTCCTTTGCTCCCTTCTCACACCCCCAGACTCCCGTAGGACAGAGATAACAGATAGATCAGGAAGAAACTTGGAACATGGCTGCCTGTGTCTTCCAAGGTAGCCACACAGAATTTTGGGGTATTTGGGGGGTCAAATTCCTTTCTCCCTTACTGTCCCCCAGAATCCCATAATCAAAGAACAGATTTCCTGCCTACAAGATTCTTTAAACTCAGCTTGAACTCCACTTTATTAGCCTATCTTTTCTAGCTCAAAAATGTGCTGCTTTCTCTCCCTCTCACAAACACAGAATGGCATGCTTTGGGAACGTGACACTCCTTTTATACTATGCCTGCAGGAAAAAAAGAGAATCTTGTCACTTGGTGGATATAAATTCTGTCTTTCCATTGATTTCAATGCAATGAGCTAGGTGAAAAAAAAAAAGATTAAAAAATGGCACTTTTTGCAAAATATGTACCACTTGGTGAAAAGTGCCATTTTCCTCCTGTGTCTCTTTTGAGGTGAAAACATTTGCCTATCCCTGTCCTTAAAGCTAAAGAGAATCAATTCTGGAACAATGCATTGGTATCATAAGGAACAAATGCAACTCCACCAAATCCCCCCTGATTCTAATGGTTTTTTATTCAACCCTTTGAGTGGCAGAGGTGTACGCAAAGCATTGCAAAGCAATGCTTTGAGTATCCCTCTGGCACTCAAAGGGTTAACTCCTTTATTGATAGAGGTCTCCAACGCATTGCGGAGGATTTTTTATTTCTTTTCTGTGGTACAGCTTATTTTTATCACACCTCTTTATCTTCACTAATATGTCCCCACATGATGAAAACACATTTCTGCATTGGGACTTAGGTCTGTACAAGAAGAAGAATTCTAAGGAAAGCCAACAGTGTCATATGGAACAAATAACTACTATTGTTTTAAATTGGGCTTTAAACCCATTGAGTGCTAGAGGTCTACACTGCATTGTGAAGCAAAATGTCAAAGACCTATCTATAATCCAAGGAGATGACCCTTTGAGTGCCTGAGGGGTATGCAATGCATTGCTCTGCAATGCATTGCGTACCCCTCGGGCACTTAAAGGGTTAAAAGTCTCATTACAATCAAAGGGGTTTTTTATTTGTGATGCAATTGTTTACTCTACAATTTTTTATCATTCTCAGTGAGACTTGAATTTGCATTTCCTCTTTACTTGGCCACTACTCCATCTTGAGTGCTAATTTTCTTTCACAATGACCCCAGTGGAAAACCTCTAAATTATATACAATTTAGCACCTGGCGTCTTCAATCGCCTGTAGAAAAATGAAGCAAGTTGTGATGTTCCATGGGATGCCCTTAATCACAGCTTTTACACACACAGCTACAGATCTACTAAAGACAGGACAGAAGCTCACTAGCGAGTAGGGGTTAATCTGTGTCAGTCATGGATTCCACACTATCCACTGTTCCCACCCCTATTTGTCCTTGTTATGGGCCTATTGCGGATGCGAACTTTGAAAATCCTTCAATTACTCCAGCTAGAAGTCTTAGGAAATGTGCTTATTAATGGTTGCCTTGATCATTAACTGCTTCTCTGCAGCTGCCTAATTATGGTCACCATTTGGCACACCGCCTCTCCTATCGCAAACCACTTAGAATCTTCATTGACCCTAATTACACCTTGTCCTTTTAATCTGTCATCCTCACCTGAGATTGGAAATCTAGTACAGCTGTGGTAACATTAAAGCACATTCATAGACTATGAATTCCCTTGTGTGCTTCCTAAAAATAAAATCTCTTAAGTCCTGAAATATGCACCTTTAGAGAACAATAGAGCTGGACAGAATACCAGATGTTCATTGTTGAAAGGCTGAATGTGGCCCTATCATTGAGCTAAGAGCTGGCAATTAGATCATCGAAACAGCATTGAAGAATGTGGTTAAAGGATTTTCTACCTGAACTAATGGGTGAACATGGAGAGTGTTAATCACAACTGCATATGGAACCAAAGGAAGTCCAAATTACATTTTATTTTAGTTAAAAAACACGAATTGTGGCTTACTTTAAAATATGTATTTAACTGTTTCTGTCTAACAATCATGACACATGAAAAGCCAAAACCAAAATATTTCATCTCCACAACCATATTAAAGAGTAAAGATTGTAAGACATTGCATAAATTGGCTGCATGATGAATATGGGAAATGGTTTGTTTCCTAGCAACCGACAGTAATGCTAATTGTCACAGGCTGTTTACACTGAGCAGGCCATTTTACAAAAACGATTTCTCTTCAGCTAAAAAAAGAGGTGTGGGGGGGAGGGAAACCCCCATATGTTGTGTTTCAAAAAGGCTGTTAATTTAACATTATGATTTGAGAATTACATCTATTTCCCTCAATGGTTTTTTTTTTGTTTTTTTTTGGTTTGTTTATTTTGTGTACATCTTCATGAGGAAATTGAAAATTAATTATTTAATCCATTGCAATGTGTTGCTCAATCATCTGGCACTCAACAGGTTAAATATAAATAAACAAACAAATAAATAAATAAAACAAGAAAAACAAAGTCAAAATGTATTAACTCCTTAAGGACCACAGGGTCCGGGGAGCACTAAAGGACCACAACAATTTTTTTTTTTCACGGCTGTGTTCTGTGACCACAGTGTGGCATTCAGCCGCGATGTGATCACAAACTTCCGTGATGTGCCAGGACCATCACCAGTCCTTAATGCCTGGACAGCTGCAACGGTCCTGGCATGTAACTGGTCTTTAAGGTGTTACAGTATGGGAAAAGCAGGATATCAAAAATGCTGCTCTTTGCCAGCACTTCATTATAATCATTGATGGAGATATACAGGTATTCATTATTGATTTACCATAGTTCTCTACTTTGAGAATGTGAAGCAGGGAAATTAGACAAAAATAGTGTAAATGGTGCCATTCTAAAGGTATACACACATAAGCATAAAGGGTGTATGGTACATATATAAGCTTCAACAATGTCCTCAAACTAATAGTCACTCTGAGAAATGCTGAATATCACCCATAAAATCTGTACACATTTTAGCCACTTCTAGAGTGCTTCCACACTAAATCTGCTAGAATGTGTATATGAGCAGAACAAGGCCATCAGCAAATATACAATGCTTATCTGGAAGGCTTCAGAAGGGGCTGCTTTGTCACCAGGTCAATGGCTGCTTATGTCGGACCCCTGTGAGCTCCTGAAGCATTTTGAGGAGGCTACCTTGTTGGTTAGTTGTATTGGTGCAGGGTTAAGGGAAATACTTCCACTTATTTATGTATTGCTGAAAAAAACCCATAGAGCATTGCTGACGATTGTAACAGATACGAACCAGCTGGTGACTGACACATTAGCTTGCTTTCATCAGGATCCTAGAATAGTGTCTATTAAAATCACTGAGGAGACCCCCACTTTAAATGTAAAATATCTGGATTTGTGCAAAAGTGTGATCAGAATGTCTCTGACAAATCACATTCTGTCAAACCTTATGAAAAATCTTTATAGATTGTCTTGAACATTGTACTGTGGAAGAGGAGAGAAAGAAAATTGTGGTCCAAGAAAGAAATAGAAAGCATTGGGAAGTCAGAAAAAGGATTATACCCTCAACAGCAACAACATTGCCAGAATTACACCTGCAGTGTGCTATTAATAGTGGAGAAAGGATGAGATCATTCTTGGGGGTGACAAATTTAGAATGGAGTAGAGATCTGGAGGTACTTTGTGTCACCACTACCACCCAGAACTAGTGAAATTATGGAGTTTTCTGTAAGTTTAGTTCCTGCTTCTGAATTGTTTTTAGCTACCACCAATGATGATCATATGCTACAGCAGCAGGTTTTTGATGATGCATTCACCTTTCCCACCATGGGTGCAAGTATTGGTGGTGGGAATAGTAGTGAGGAAGATGATGAGGTATTTTGACCTAGCAGCAGTGATATGGGGCAAGCAGTTATGAAGGGTGTTCCACTTCCCAGTACAAACAGTAGTTCCAGTAATACAGTAGAAGAAGCAACAGCAAGTACAACAGCAGCAGTACGAGAACTTACTTCAGGCAGTGACAGTCAACATCCCAGTCTTTCCACACCTTTCCCTGTCCTTAAATTATAGGTATGGGATTAGTTTTAATTGCAGGCAGAGACTGTCCAGTACTCAGTATCAACTTTCCGCAAAATGTGTAACAAAGTTGTGAAGAGGGGGAAGGAACGGTCACTCCATGACACATTTTGCCTTATAAATCAAGTCAAATACAACCACCCGAAAGTACACCATAGATATGAACTGTTCCACTCCATAACTGAACAAATTACATCACATGCTTCAGATGTGAATGAGTCTCTTGTCAGTTTGCGGTGGGAATAAATGTAGGCATATATCTGGGGCATCTGAGCAAAGCAAAAACCATTGTTCAATAGTCAACTACAGGCAGTCCTTCTCTAATGCAGCAGGCAATTGCAACTGGTCCCGATCACAGCCAGCAGACGCAAGTGGCTCCACTCACAGCAGGCCAGAGTCATGCCACCCTCATCAGCAGGTTTGAAGATGTAGCAATATATCTATACACATACAGGGCATAAGAGAGTATCTGCAGACGACACAACCATCTGACTATGCCAAGGTGATCACTGGGAGGGTATTAAGTGTATAGTATGTCAGTCACCCACTCATCCACCATATACATGTTGTGCAGTGGACACGACCCTCAGTCAGTGACTGACAGCATGTAATGTATTGGGGGACAGTTTAACATAACCAGCACTTTAAGTTTGATGTTGATAATTTGGACATGCTGTATGAGTGCTGACATACAGCTTGTGTGATCCCAGCATTTGCCCCTCTTCACTGTGTTTGTTTTCACATTGTGCATGTTGCAGTTGCTGCGAAATGCTCAGTCCCTCACTGTCCCCAAGAAAACATATTCCAACATAGAAGCTGCTGCAACATATAATACTCAAATGAATCATCAGCAGAAACTAAGTATGCAGCAAATACCAGAATGTCACAAATTGGTGGCATATGTTCCTGACTGGCACTGGTAGAGTTGGCATATTACTGGTTTGGCCTCCAAAAACTTGCCAAACAAGCCTGCTCATAATTTGTTTCAAGGTTTGCAGTGTCATGTAAGTCTGCTCACAATTTTTCTATCTCACTCTCTCTTGCTGTTTATTAAATGTGCCTATATGGCTCTACAGAACTATGGAGGAAGTGCAGTCTTTTGATTCTAGGATGGTAGGATATCCCACCCATAGGAGAAAAATAAAAATATATCAAACTTCTTTTTAGAACATTTAAAGTATTAGAAGAAATGCAGGAAACAAATTACTTTTTCACATGTTTCCTATGGGGAAAGAGGAAAATTTTGTGCAAAATTTCCAACAGGAACAAAATTTGACTTTTCTCCCATACCTAATTATAATCAAGTTGCACATATTGGGGATAATCTACAAATCCCCCAGTACTTATCATTTCCTGCACTGTTGGCCCCCAAATCCTATGGCTGTACTCCAGGGAATATGAAAAAGAGGATATGAACGCTTTAGTGCATTTCTATGAAAACACTCTAACATCTTTAAGACTTTAATGCCAGCAAGTCCAGAATATCTGCAACATAACATGCACAGGTAAATGGAGTAAATTTAATCCAATTTCCACTGTAGCGATAGTAGAAAAGTCAATTTCCATATGAAGTGGCCACATATAGAAAACACATCTGATTTTTGCCTTTTTACTAACAACAGTTAATTTACTGTGAGAACTTTGCCATTTTCCTCCTATGCGTTCTATGGTTATGAGATTTCACACAGCAGCGCTACTGCTGCTGAGTGCTGAAGTAGAGAAATCAGCAGCTAATGTAAAAGTTGTTAGCAGGCTGAGTCCTACAGCAATGTATTCCATGAAAAAAGTGCTTGCATGCTGCAACCCTTTGCTCTTTGCCCACAACAATAAACACCTATTTATGCAATTCTGTATCAGAAATACAGGAGAATGTATCCTGAGGGTGGGTCAAAGGGTTGATAAGAAGCCTTAGGCTCATGGCCTCCGCAGAAGAAGTTAGGAAGTGAAGCTCGGGTGCTAGGCTGGGGAGCGGAGCCAGAAACCAGTGTAGCCTTACTGCAGTCAAAAACCATATTAAAGGCGCTGGCAGCAGGTGGTCCAGGGAAAGCAGAGATACTTGAATAGGAGACTGAGGAGTAGTGGAGGCGAGGAAATACGTTGAGACAGGTGGTGGTGAAGTGATGTTAGGGTGAAGGCCTATCTCAAAACAGACGGAGATGCAGTGAAGTCAGGGTATAAGCCAAGGTTGAGGAAAGGTGATATTCATGTGAAGTAAGGTATAATCTGAGGACAAACAGAGAATCAAATACAGCAAACAGGAAACTGATCACTTGGGTTACGACCTGAGCACTTGGATCTCATGAAGGCTAGCTTAAGTAGCGTTTAAACAAGATACGGCTAGAGGCCATTAACCAATAGGTGTCAAGAAATCTAGGAGGAGTAATAGAAAAATGCTGCTACAGAACAGCCTACAGATTTAAGGTCCTCTTAATGGGACCTTAAAGATTACCAGGAGGGCAAAATATATTTTTTTGTATAATAGATTGCCACAAAGCACTAATCCAGGTTCAGATGTAGCAGAGAACTCAGCATTAGTGATGAGCGAGCACCCCAATGCTCGGGTGTTCGGGTGCTCTGACCGAGCACCCCCTGAGGCTCGAGTGCTCGGCCGAGCACCCGAGCCCCATTGAAGTCAATGGGAGGACTCGAGCATTACACCAGGCACCCCCTGCTCTGATGAGGGGAGGGTGCCTGGTCCATAGGAAAAGGGCAGAAAAAGATGGAAACACTACAGAAATGGTTCAGGGACAGCATAGGGAGGATGTCTGGATGCATCTTGGACTCCAACATCGCTGCTGGGAACGATCTTTCGCCCGTAGTATGCCATTTTTACAGACTGACCATAAAACACACAAAAAGGAAAATAAAAACGACTTTAGGCGAAAAATTGTTACCAAACAATATTTGCTGTATATTTACTTGTATATCATCTGCAAATTCTCCCAAAAATTTCCTTGATTTTCGGAAGTGAGGCCATGATTAAGAGGGAAACGTGCGCAGAGGCAAATTCTCCCAAAAATGTCCTTGATTTTCAGAACTGAGGCCATGATTAAGAGGGAAACGTGCGCAGAGGCAAATTCTCCCAAAAATTTCCTTGATTTTCAGAACTGAGGCCATGATTAAGAGGGAAACGTGCACAGAGGCAAATTCTCCCAAAAATGTCCTTGATTTTATTGAACTGAGGCCATGATTAAGAGGGAAACGTGCGCTGAGCTGACCATCTAAAACATTATGGGTGAGGGTCTGCTGCAGAGCTGACCATCCTAAACATTATATGCGAAGGCCCGCTAGTGAGCTGACGCTATAAAACATTATATGAGAGGGCCCGCTAGAGAGCTGACCCAATAAAACATTATATGAGAAGGTCCGCTGGTGAGCTGACCTATATAAAAATTGTCAAACAGGGCCCGCTGGTGAGCTGGCCCTATATAAAAATTATATCACAGGGCCCGCTGGTGAGCTGGCCCTATATAAAAATTATAGCACAGGGCATATGGAAGAGGAGGAGGAGGATGAGAAGATTAAGAGTCAACCATATACCCGTTTTTTGGGTGGAAGGGGTGAATGGGAATACAGAGTATTCCCATCATTGTAAATAACATATATAAAGTGAGTTTATGTTCCCCCGGGGCTTTCCTCCAGTGGAGTGGAGAAGTCAGGGGAAATCCAGGCCTTGTTCATTTTTATAAGTGTCAACCTATCAGCATTGTCGGTGGAAAGGCGGATACGCTTATCTGTTATGATGCCACCAGCAGCACTAAATACCCGCTCAGACAGAACGCTGGCGGCAGGGCAGGCCAGCACCTCCAAGGCGTAGAGTGCCAGTTCATACCATGTGTCCAGCTTGGACACCCAGTAGTTGTAAGGCACAGAGGGATCATTGAGGACGCTGACACGGTCTGCTACGTACTCCTTCACCATCTTCCAAAACTTTTCCCTCCTTGTGACACTAGGCTGCGCATCAGGGTGAGGGTGCTGGCGGGGTGTCATGAAGGTGTCCCACGCCTTGGAGAGTGTTGCCCTGCCTTTCTCGGAACTGCTGTGTGCTCCCCTTTTCTCCCCTTCTCGGTTGGCCAAGGTAGCACGTACTCTGCCGCCAGCGTTGTCAGATGGAAAATTTTGGAGCAATTTTTCAACAAGAACCTTCTGGTATTGCACCATTTTGCTTGTCCTCTCCACCGGAGGAATGAGAGATGAGAAATTCTCTTTGTAGCGGGGGTCCAGAAGGGTGAACACCCAGTAATCCGTGTTGTCTAAAATGCGTATAACGCGTGGGTCACGGGAAAGGCAGCCTTACATAAAGTCAGCCATGTGTGCCAGAGTACCAACAGGCAAGATTTCGCTGTCCTCACCAGGAGGATGACTCTCAATATCCTCATCCTCTTCCTCCTCTTCTGCCCACCCACGCTGAAGAGATGGAACTAAAGTTCCATGGCTACCCTCTGTAGCGGAGGCAACCGTGTCTTCCTCCTCCTCCTCCTCCTCCTCCTCCTCCTCCGCCTCCTCCAATTGTCGCTGAGAAGACGAAGTGAGGGTGCTCTGGCTATCACCTTGTGTAAGCTCTTCCTCCCCCATTTCCACCTCTTCCACATGCAAAGCGTCGGTTTTAATTGTGAGCAGCGAGCGTTTCAGTAGACACAGAAGTGGGATGGTTACACTGATAATAGCGTTATCGCCGCTCACCATCTGTGTCGATTCCTCAAAATTGCGTAAAACCTCACAGAGGTCTGACATCCATTCCCACTCCTCACTTCTGATTACAGGAAGTTGAACGGAGAGGCGACGACCGTGTAACAGCTGGTACTCCACTACTGCCCTCTGCTGCTCACAAAGCCGGGCCAACATGTGGAAGGTGGAGTTCCAGCGCGTGCTCACGTCACACAGCAGCCGGTGAGCTGGCAATTGTAAGCGCTGCTGCAGCTTCAACAGGCCGGCTGAAGCTGTTGATGACTTACGGAAATGTGCACACACGCGGCGCACCTTGGTCAAGAGATCATGCACATTGGGGTAGGTTTTTAGAAATCGCTGCACCACTAAATTAAATACATGCGCTAGACATGGTACGTGTGTGAGCTTGCCGAGCTCCAAAGCCGCCACCAAGTTACGCCCATTATCACACACAACCATGCCTGGTTGCAGGTTGAGTGGCGAGAGCCACTGCTCGGTCTGGTGACTAATCCCCTGCAACAGCTCTGAGGCCGTGTGCTGTTTGTCCCCAAGGCAGATCAGCTTCAGCACGGCCTGTTGACGCTTCCCCACTGCAGTGCTACACTGCTTCCAGCTACTGGCTGATGGGGGAGTGGCGCTGCGTGTAGAGAATTCGGAGGTGGAAACGGAGGAGGAGGAGCCAATAACGTAGGTGCTGGTGGAAACCCTGATGGAGGTAGGGCCCGCAATCCTCGGCGTGGGTAGCACCCGTGCCATCCCAGGGTCCGAGTCGCTCCCAGCCTCCACGACATTTACCCAGTGTGCCGTCAGGGAAATGTAGCGTCCCTGGCCACAAGCACTTGTCCATGTGTCAGTCGTTAAGTGGACCTTCCCAGTAACTGCGTTGGTCAGGGCACGGGTGATGTTACGGGACACATGGTGGTGTAATGCGGGGATGGCACACCGGGAAAAGTAGTGGCGGCTGGGGACCGCGTACCGAGGGACAGCTGCTGCCATCAGGCTGCGGAAGGACTCAGTGTCCACAAGCCTAAATGGCAGCATTTCGAAGGCCAGTAATTTTGAAAGGTGTGAGGTTAGTGCTATGGCCTGTGGGTGGGTGGCTGGGTACTTTCTCTTGCGCTCAAATGCCTGGGGTAACGACATTTGGACGCTGTGCTGGGACAGGGAAGTGGATGTGGTCGCTGATGGTGCTTCAGATGGTACAGGTGCAGGGCGGGAGGTATGCGGGCCTGCGCCTTCGACAGGCGATTGGCCGGCACCGAAAACAGGGGAAGAGGAGGCAGTGGTGTGGCCTGCAGACACAGATGGGCGATCCAGGCGTTCCTCCCACTTACTACGGTGCTTGGATGCCATGTGTCGGATCATGCTGGTGGTGGTGAGGTTTCTAGTGTTCATGCCTCGGCTCATTCTGGTGTGGCACAGGTTGCAAACTACAATTCTTTTGTCGTCCGCACTTTCCTTAAAAAAACGCCATACCGCGAAACACCTACCCTTTGGCAAGGTAGATTTACGCAAGGGGGTGCTCCGTGGAACATTTGCGGGCCGGTTTGGTGCGGTCCGCCTTCTTTCTGTAGCCACACCACTGCCTCTTCCAGCCTGTTGCGGTGCTGCAGATGGCTCACCCTCAGGACTGCTGACATCGCTCGGCTCTACACCTTCCCAGGTGGGGTCAGTCACCTCATCGTCCACCAAGTCCTCCTCCACTTCCTCACTCTGATCATCCTCCTCAAGTCTTGATCCCACCACATACTCAGTCATTGACAACTGTATAACATTCTCCTCAACAAGGTCTTGAGACGGAAATAGTGGTTGATTTAATGGCAACTGTGTCTCATCATCATCATCATCATCCACTACTTCCTTTGACCTTAAATGCCGTTCACATCTGTCATCTTCTTGTGATTGGGTAGCCTCTAGAGGTTGTGAATCAGGGCACAAGATGTCATGTTCCTCTGCAAGCGTGCTTGGAGAGAGGGTCAAATGAAGGATTGGTGATGAGACGAGCTCCTCACTATATCCCAGTGTGGGATCACTTCTTTGACCAGACCGTGTATGGTGGGAGGAAGGATGATCAGAGTGAGGATTATTTTGACCAGACTCTTGGCTACTGAGAGTGGACTTGGTGGAAGACAGGGTGGTGCTTAACCGACTGGAAGCAGTATCAGCTGTCATCCAACCGACCACCTGTTCGCAGTGGTCGGACCTCGAGAGTGACGTCCTGCGACGCCCTGTAAAATTACACATGAAGCTAGGTATGGTGGATGTCTTTCTTTCTTGTGCTCTGGCACCAGGCACAGTTTCTCCGCGTCCTGACCCGCGCCCTGAACTTTCAGGATCACGTCCACTTCCCCGTCCCTTTTTACCCGCCTTCTTCATCTTACACAGAATATGTGACTTTAATATTTGAGTTTGAAAACTTAACAGTATTTCTTCCTATTCTGCAACTCTGCAGAGTACACAGAATAGGCTGCTAAACTGCGGTGACACACACTGAATGGAATAAGTGACTTTAATATTTGAGTTTGAAAACTTAACAGTATTTCTTCCTATTCTGCAACTGTGCAGAGTACACAGAATAGGCTGCTAAACTGCGGTGACACACACTGAATGGAATAAGTGACTTTAATATTTGAGTTTGAAAACTTAACACTATTTCTTACTATTCTGCAACTCTGCAGAGTACACAGAATAGGCTGCTAAACGGCGGTGATACACACTGAATGGAATATGTGACTTTGATATTTGAGTTTGAAAACTTAACACTATTTCTTACTATTCTGCAACTCTGCAGAGTACACAGAATAGGCTGCTAAACGGCGGTGATACACACTGAATGGAATATGTGACTTTAATATTTGAGTTTGAAAACTTAACACTATTTCTTACTATTCTGCAACTCTGCAGAGTACACAGAATAGGCTGCTAAACGGCGGTGATACACACTGAATGGAATATGTGACTTTGATATTTGAGTTTGAAAACTTAACACTATTTCTTACTATTCTGCAGCTCTGCAGAGTACACAGAATAGGCTGCTAAACGGCGGTGAAACACACTGAATGGAATATGTGACTTTAATATTTGAGTTTGAAAACTTAACACTATTTCTTACTATTCTGCAACTCTGCAGAGTACACAGAATAGGCTGCTAAACGGCGGTGATACACACTGAATGGAATATGTGACTTTGATATTTGAGTTTGAAAACTTAACACTATTTCTTACTATTCTGCAACTCTGCAGAGTACACAGAATAGGCTGCTAAACGGCGGTGATACACACTGAATGGAATATGTGACTTTGATATTTGAGTTTGAAAACTTAACACTATTTCTTACTATTCTGCAACTCTGCAGAGTACACAGAATAGGCTGCTAAACGGCGGTGAAACACACTGAATGGAATATGTGACTTTAATATTTGAGTTTGAAAACTTAACAGTATTTCTTCCTATTCTGCAACTGTGCAGAGTACACAGAATAGGCTGCTAAACGGCGGTGAAACACACTGAATGGAATATGTGACTTTAATATTTGAGTTTGAAAACTTAACACTATTTCTTACTATTCTGCAACTCTGCAGAGTACACAGAATAGGCTGCTAAACGGCGGTGATACACACTGAATGGAATATGTGACTTTGATATTTGAGTTTGAAAACTTAACAGTATTTCTTCCTATTCTGCAACTGTGCAGAGTACACAGAATAGGCTGCTAAACGGCGGTGATACACACTGAATGGAATATGTGACTTTGATATTTGAGTTTGAAAACTTAACACTATTTCTTACTATTCTGCAACTCTGCAGAGTACACAGAATAGGCTGCTAAACGGCGGTGAAACACACTGAATGGAATATGTGACTTTAATATTTGAGTTTGAAAACTTAACAGTATTTCTTCCTATTCTGCAACTGTGCAGAGTACACAGAATAGGCTGCTAAACTGCGGTGACACACACTGAATGGAATAAGTGACTTTAATATTTGAGTTTGAAAACTTAACAGTATTTCTTCCTATTCTGCAACTGTGCAGAGTACACAGAATAGGCTGCTAAACGGCGGTGATACACACTGAATGGAATATGTGACTTTAATATTTGAGTTTGAAAACTTAACACTATTTCTTACTATTCTGCAACTCTGCAGAGTACACAGAATAGGCTGCTAAACGGCGGTGATACACACTGAATGGAATATGTGACTTTGATATTTGAGTTTGAAAACTTAACACTATTTCTTACTATTCTGCAACTCTGCAGAGTACACAGAATAGGCTGCTAAACGGCGGTGAAACACACTGAATGGAATATGTGACTTTAATATTTGAGTTTGAAAACTTAACAGTATTTCTTACTATTCTGCAACTGTGCAGAGTACACAGAATAGGCTGCTAAACGGCGGTGAAACACACTGAATGGAATATGTGACTTTAATATTTGAGTTTGAAAACTTAACAGTATTTCTTACTATTCTGCAACTCTGCAGAGTACACAGAATAGGCTGCTAAACGGCGGTGAAACACACTGAATGGAATATGTGACTTTAATATTTGAGTTTGAAAACTTAACACTATTTCTTACTATTCTGCAACTCTGCACAGTACACAGAATGTGCTGCTAAACTGCGGCGAAGCACACTGAATGGAATATGTGACTTTGATATTTTAGTTTGAAGACTTAACAGTATTTCTTCCTATTCTGCAACTCTGCACAGTACACAGAATGTGCTGCTAAACTGCGGCGACGCACACTGAATGGAATATGTGACTTTGATATTTTAGTTTGAAGACTTAACAGAATGTGCTCTAATCTGCAACTTTGCACACTAAACAGAATGTGCTCTAATCTGCAACTTTGCACACTAAACAGAATGTGCTCTAATCTGCAACTTTGCACACTAAACAGAATGTGCTCTAATCTGCAACTGTGCACACTAAACAGAATGTGCTCTAATCTGCAACTTTTCACACTAAACAGAATATTTTTTTTTTTTTTTTTTTTGTTTTTTTCCCCCCACACAAAATAACCTGCTGCCCCCACACACAGTAGTCCTAAAAAGGACTTTTGGTTCTTTTTTTTCACAATTTTTGTTTTTTTCCTCCCTACACTGCCTTTCCCTTCCTATCCTCAGCTCTCCCTGGCTCAGACTGAGCCGAACTCGATGGTCAGGTGCTATACAGCACCCGACCACGGGTTCTGGCCAGCCAATCAGTGTAATGCCAGCAGCCAACATGGCTGCTGGCATTACACCGATGTCAGAGCCTCCCTGCACGTTTATTGGCTGCGCAGCAGCCGCAAAACGTGCGGGGAGGAGACCCGAACATGGCGGGCGAGCACATGCGGTACTCGTACGAGTACCGCCATGTGCCGAGCAGAGCGATGCTCGAGCCGATCCGAGCATCGGCCGAGCATGCTCGCTCAACACTACTCAGCATCTGTGTCTGAATTTATAACATCTTCACAATCTAATGCAACCAATAGGCATAACTATTTTTAGGAACATCTAGATACATTAGAGAGAGAAAATGACAAAGGACAAATCTGGGGGGGGGGGGGAATTTGTTTCCTTTCGTTATACTGAAAATGTCAGCAAAGTCTATGTAAGGCTTACATATGGAAGAAGATTCTGCAGTTACTGATGTGATAAAGAGTTCAGATTTGGAGGTCCTAGGCAATGAGACACATGTCTGATGACAGTAGAGAGGGAACTGATAGTGACTTGATTAGTAGGCCAGTCAGACCCAACTCTACAGGGAATAAGGGAGACTGAAACACATCAAATATCAACCATTCACTGTGTTCATTGATAGTGAGCTATGGGGCAGTAGATTCATGAATGACTAAGCCCAAATGAATAGAAGTCCCATTAAATACTTGGATCTATAGAAGATGACTTTTAGACAACAACTGTTTTTGGAGTCAATAAGGGCTCTAAGTGGAATGACCTTTGATCCCAACTGTAAGGGCAATCAAAGGAAGCAATGAGATGCCGTAAAACGACTGCCAGTTGAATGAGGAATGATTTGCTGTGAACCATACACATAACTTTCTGACAAGCAGGATAGAAACAGAGTAGGTGTCTTTCTTTTCCACAGTATATGCAGAAGTTCAGATTGCAACTCCAGGACCTCTCTTCTTCAGGTAGGATGACATGAGCCATACCGACTTGTATTTGCTTGTGGAGAAGAAGTTGCCTCTGTAGATGGTAAGTCTGCCACACTGGAGCCAGGAAACAAGTCCTCTCATGACTTTGTTCTCAGAGTTGTCTATCAATCTGAATGGATATGGTGATCAAAGCCTCTAGAGAATCAGGTGCCCCTCATACTTCAAGGAACTGGATAACCCCAATTGGAACTGATCCTTCAGAGCAGGTTCATTCCATTGGGTATTAGTAGCCTATTGGTGGAATCCACCAGCATATTCCTCTGCAGGTCTCCTGCCCTGCTTAAGGGAATAAATGAATGGATGCTTCTGCCACAGATGTTCTTTTGGGATCATCATCAACAGCAGCCACAGACTCAAAAGAAGAAGATAGATTTGTAGGCATAGGGCTGTATCCTTTTAGGAGAACGTGTGTACAGGAAGTTGGCTCACCACACATAAGGAGGATCCCCAACATTGACAGCCTCAGAGAAATAGGTATAGAGCTTCTAGTAAATGAGTAGCTCACATGCATTCCAAAAGATACATGAGTATCTGCAAGCCAGATAGGGTAAGGTTTTGGATGTATATGGGGTCTACGTCATCTTTGATGATGCTGTGCAAGGTCAACCTGTAGCGGTCTATAAGTTCATCTTCTGTCATTCTCAGGAGCGTGACCCTTGTGCGGTATACTCTGGGCCTTGTTGGTCATCTGTCAACCATGTGCTGCTTAAGGAGTCCCTGTTGCAGCTGTGGGCATCCTGTTGTGGCAGCTGGGGTGCTGCTGCCAGGTGTTGTCCTCCAGGTGGAGATTGGCTTCTATGTGGCGCTTAAGCCTGAGCCTCATCACTTGCAACAGGTGAAGGCTATTGAACAGGTGTGCTTGTGAGTTTATGGTGATCTGTAGACTATGAACACCTTCTTCTCCTCAGCCTTCACATCTATAAGCATGGAAACATACTTGTCATAATCACTGTCTGTCTTTCTGTCTCTGTCTCTCTTTCTCTTTCTGTCTCTCTCTCTAGGTGATCTCCTTGTAAATAGGCCACATTGGAGGAGGGTGAGCTATCCCTTTAATACAGTGGTGGGGTTTTGTTCAGGTGTGGTCACAAGGTAGGTAATGACCAATGGGAAGGTGTTTGTTGTCCAAGTAATTGTTTGTCGGTGTGTTTGTTGTTTATATTCTGTTGTGTTCTGACTGCTGTGTAGCTGACAGGTGTGTGTGTGTGTGTGTGTGACATAGTGAGGTGCAGGTTGTGTCTCCGTTGACAGGTGATGTTGCACAGATGAGCTTGGGCTGCTCTTGATTTACAGGTGTACGTGTTTTGTGTTAACCTCCGTTGTTTCTTGCTATATTTTGATGCCTTGTGTTGGTATACTTTTTAGAGCCCTTTTCCCTGGGGTGTTGCTAGGTTTTTGTATTTTGTCTGACACTTATTTGTGGGGCAGGGGCATTGTTGGTGTGTTTTCTTGGCTTTGCAGGGGTTATTATTGCCATATGTTTACTTGTGCTATATGTTATGTGTTGTTGAGCTGCTGCTGTTTCTCTGCTTTGTTTTGTCCGATGGTGTTTTTTTTCCACCGTTATGTGTTTTATGGCCAAGAAAACTGGGTCTAGAATTTCATCCATAAAAAGTATTGATTTAACATGTGTTAGCAGTATTGCACACCTCTGAATGGCTCTGGGGACGGCTGTTCCATATTTCTCAATGGACGTAATATCATCCATTGTGAATTGCTTACCGTGCTTATAAACCAGTCGTCGGCTGTTTTTTTTCGGTGTAAGTGTCCTTTAAATCAAGCTCTTTATAGTGGATTGTAAGAAGGCCTGAACTAAATATAAAGAGGGAAACATATCTTCTGCTTCTGTATGAAGAACTCCTTCCTCATTCTGTTAACCCCTTGGATTATAGAGCCTTTCCTACACATTGTGAAGCAATGCATTGGAAGCATCCATAGAATCAAAGGGTTTAAACAAATTAGGAGCCACATATTGCTAATATTTTCAGGAAAACAAATATATGTTGCACAAGCATTTCCTGCAGCTCTGCAATGCATTGCATACCCCTTTGACACTCAAAGGGTTAAAGGGGAACATCACCCTATACAAGTTTGGCTAATAACGAAATATAGCGATTAGCTTGAAAATGTGATAATTTTTTTAATAAAATTTGGGGTATTGCTAAAATTAAGGGTTTAAAAATGATGCGGTGCTTTACTTCCAGACAGACTGTCAATCAGGGCTTGAGTCCTGCAGGAATGCATGGGAACTGCGTTCCTATACATTTTGCACAGCAGGAATGACGTTCCTGCTAGCAATATGGAGATGATGGGGCAGCATGGATATAATGGGGGCAATATGAGGGCAATATGGAGATGATGGGGGCAATGTGAGGGCAATATGGAGATGATGGGGTGCCATTTGAAGCTGATGGTGCGCAATATGGAGCTGATGGGGGGGCAATGTGAGGGCAATATGGAGATGATGGAGGGAAAGTTGGAGCTGATGGGGGGCGATGTGAGGGCAAAATGAAGATGATGGGGGCAATGTGGAGATGATGGGGCAAGCTGGAACTGATGGGGGTAATATCAAGCTGATGTGGAGAAATGTGAGGGCAATATGGAGATGATGGGGCCAATGTGGAGATGATGGAGGGCAATATGCAGCTGATGGGGGGCAATGTGAGGGCAATATGGAGATGAGGGGGCAAGTTGGAGCTGACGGGGGCAATATGGAGCTGATGGGGGGAAATGTGAGGGCAATGTGGAGATGGTGAGGGCAATGTGGAGATGATGAGAGCACTGTGGATATGATGGGGTCAATGTGGAGATGATGGGGGCAAGTTGGAACTGATGGGGGCAATATGGAGCTGATGTGGGGAAATGTGAGGACAATATGGAGATGATGGGGGCAATGTGGAGATGATAGAGGGCAATATGGAGCTGATGGGGGCAATGTGAGGGCAATATGGAGATGGGGCCAAGTTGGAGCTGATGGGGGAAATGTGAGGGCAATGTGGGGATTATGTGGGAAATGTGGAGATGATGGGGGGCAATGTGAGGCCAATGTAGAGATGATGGGGCAATGTGGGGGCAATATGGAGATGATGGGGGCAATGTGGAGATGATGGAGAGCAATGTGAGGGAAATGTGGAGATGCTGGGGGGCAAGTTGAAGCTGATGGGGTGATGTGAGGGCAAAATGTAGATGATGGGGGCAATGTGGATATGATGGGGGCAAGTTGGAGCTGATGGGGGCAATATGGAGCTGATGTGGAGAAATGTGAGGGCAATATGGAGATGATGGGGCCAATGTGGAAATGATGGAGGGCAATATGGAGCTGATGGGGGACAATGTGAGGGCAATGTGGAGATGAGGGGGCAAGTTGGAGCTAACGGGGGCAATATGGAGCTGATGGGGGAAATGTGAGGGCAATGTGGGGATGATGGGGCAATGTGGAGATAATGTGAACAATGTGGAGATGATGGAGGCAATGTGGAGATGATGAGGGGCAATGTGGAGTCAATATAGAGATGATTGGGTCAATGTGGAGATGATCCGGGCAATGTGAGGGCAATGTGGAGATGATGGGTGCAATGTGGAGATGATGGGGCAAGTTGGAGCTGATGGGGGGCAATGTGAGGACAATGTGGAGCTGATGGGGGCAATATGGAGCTGATGTGGGGAAATGTGAGGGCAATATGGTGATGATGGGGGCAATGTGGAGATGATGGAGGGCAATATGAAGCTGATGGGGGGCAATGTGAAGACAATATGGAGATGGGGGCAAGTTGGAGCTGATGGAGGCAATGTGAAGATAATGAGAAGCAATGTGAGGGCAATGTGGAGATGATGGGGGGCAATGTGTGTGCATGCATGCAATAGTGATAGAGACAAAGACACATGCAACAGACATACACACATATAGACACAGAAATTCCCACACACATGCACTGGCATACATAGAGTGAGAAAGACACACTCATACATGCAGTGACACACACATACATATATAGAGAGACACACACTTGATGTGAGCCATACATATTTATTTTGGGTGGGGGGAAATCTTGGGTAAGTTCCCACACTTTTTTCCCAGGACTTAACCCCTGCTGTCAATCTTCCTTTGCTCCCCTCCCCACAAAAAGTCTCAATCCAGCCTCCTCCGATGACTGAGGATTTCTCCAAGTAAGCTGGAGTTCTCTCATTGGCCAGATAATTCCTAACAAATTCATACCTGAGGTGGACAGGCAGTTGTTATAAGGTAAGCTGACAAGATCAGCCCATTTCTAATGGTACAAGGTGTAGAGTAATTTATACACCTGTTTCTTTACATCTAGTTCAGGCAAATGCAAAGGGAATATGACACTTCCAATTGTCCTGCCTAAACCTTGTGTCCTCTAGTGCACCTTATTCACTAAAGTAAGTATTGCTACATCCCCAACAAAGAGGCACAGCCATCCTTGACTAGGAAATCCATTTGTATTAATGACTCCGAGTGAGTCTTTAGTACATAGTACACAGGCCATGGCACACAGAACAGGCGGATTAATGTCCCTATAATGTGTCTCGATCAGACTCAATCTGCTTGTTCTTAGTGCATGTTTGCCATTGATTTATGTTCTCCTGCAGGGTCCATTACTAAAACACTGCTTTTCGGATACCAGTTGGCACTGTTGGTAACAGAATAAATTAACAAAGAAATAAATACATATGAGCTGTAACACATTTTGAATGAAGGTTGATTTACTCAGGAGGAACAGCCTCTAACATATTTTTTTATAAAATAAAGTTCACTGCTTCTTTAACAGTTAAATGACTTAATAATTAGTTGTTATTGTAATAACAGAAATTCACATGTAAACATTTATAACTTGAAGAAAAGCATATATATTCTTAGAAATATCTCTGTACAATTTATTAAAACATATCCATAATTATTTGTGTGTGTATGTCAGTATGTGTTCATGGTATGTGCGTGTGTGTATTTGTGTGTATATATATATATATATATATATATATATGTGTGTGTGTGTGTGTGTGTGTGTGTGTGTGTGTGTGTGTTTTTCTATAAAACATTGTAACCTAGTTGATGAGGCTCGAAAAAGACTTGTGTCCATCAAGTTCAGCCCATGCCATATAACACTTGCTGATCCAGAGAAAGGAAAAGAACAACATTGAAACCAGCTGTCATAAGTCTCAATATTGTTCTGAGTTTAAAAGGTAGCAACTACAGTCTCTGCATACACAGCATCCCATGTCAGAACTGGATGTGTGTGTTAGGGAATGGTGGAGAGCTTATAGGAATTTTGGCAGTAAGTGGACTGCTATGCGGGGAAGAGAAGGACAAGGAGAAGCAATGAAGGGAGGGTTTACCTAGGACTAGCATATAGTATAGCCCCAGAGTAGCTTGGAGTAAGGACTAGGGGTAGCATGAACAGAGGACTAAGTATCGCATGGAGATTTGGAGCAGCATGGCATAGGTACATAGGTACGTAACCTGTTACCTCTGAGCCTCCAACTGCACTAGTTGATGATTCAGATTCAGATTCCTGTTAGGGGAGCCATTCGTATTCATCAGATGAAAGTGTCTGGATCAAGTACCTCATTCAAGAGTGAACTGGCTACCATTGATAGGGACTGTTTATGCACTGATCAGCCCTTTATCTCAACCGCAGCCACAAACGGTATGGCTATGATACCCCTACAAGTTGACTGCAGCCAGGAAAAAATGTTACGAACCTAGGCGCATTCACGTCTCATTTTGGGACGTCCTCCGCACTCATCCAGGAGAAGGTTTAGGCAGCTGTGTGTCACATGGAGGAGCCTCCATGAGGCAACTATTTAAAGAGCTACCATTTCATTGGTTTGGTCAGACCTGGCCTCTGAGGACACCCCCATACACTATGAGTTTGAGCGGCAGTTCTATATTGATGTGCTGGTAGGAGGTGATAGTACCTTACAGGGATTGGGAGGCCTGGATAGATGTCCCTCCAGCTTTGCTTCATACAAGGATTCAGACCTTTGCTCCTCTAGAGTAGGGACGCACTGGATTAGTCTGTTAACAACACTGGGTTCGCTCAGGGATTAGGCAGGGAAGAGCCGAGTTTGATTTTATGCACCCTTGGAGCTATCTATGCAGCATGGAGAGATGGTTTATATTTACGAGCACATAGTTCAGAATGGGTATGACGGAGGGACGGTGAATATCAATCTTCGCATTAGTCCCTGAAGTGTAGATGGTGCGGCCAAGGATGACCTCTCCAGTTTGGGTGCGCCGCAATGGTGATGTCTTCCAAAGGGAACGATTAATTTTGAGGCATGACAATACTGGTGTGTTCGGCAGATCTCTGGGACCACTGTCAAGGTATATTCCCTGGGACCTACATAGAGGCCACAAATTACACATTCCCCTGATTACATGGCTCTTCCATTATCTTTTCTCCAAACAGAGCATTAATGCTTTGCCACAGCCTTGCAGATCTGACTGTGTGCTAGAGGAAAGGGTGTATACATTTCCAGTTTCCCCGGTCTCACTATTCTCTTGAGCACAGATTATGGGGGTGTATCCTCCTCCTACAATGGGCACAGGCACCCCCTCCATCAGAGTAAAGGTGGGGTCTTTGAAGTGTACATGGGGTCACGGCAGTAGGGATCGCTTACCTCTTGCCTCAAGACCAACATCCTTCGTGTCACCCCTCTGTGAGCAGTGCTCTGAAATTCTGTATTTTGTGTGGAGCTTGTGGTGGAATGGGACAGTGAGACTAAGTGATATTCCTTTTGGCAACACACAGGGGGAATACATCCCAGGATGTGGTGGATTGCTGTGGAATGTCACCGCATGCTGCTTGCTCTATATTTCTAGTTGTCTCTTCCCCTCACCTTTTTTTTTCCCCTTTCTTTTCACAGGTTGATGGTGTTGTTGTTGTGTGCTTGGGGAGCTTCGGGCTTCGGTTGTTACTCATTGGTTGTGCTTTCTGTTTGGTTACAGTCTCCGTCCACTTATATGGCTTAGTCATGGAGGTGGTGGTGTGCTGGCTGCTCTTGAGGTAGAGTGGTAGTACTGTGGGTTCGGGCTATCATTCTTCAGGGGTCAGGCTTACTGGCAGAGTCACTCGAGTGCAGGAACATGGCCTTTCAAGTCCCTATGTGCTCATTGTGAATGATGGTGGAGGACACGGTGGTAGTAGGTCATTACCACATGGGCAAAATGGGATGCAGTGGTGTTCAGTTGCGATTCTGGCTGAGCGTTGGGATGGCGATGCTCATATGTCCCACTTCATGTGTGTGTGTGTGGGGGGAGGGGTATGCTGCAGGTGGGGCTGTTGGACTTTATGCCACATGCAGCCTGCATGGCGGTTCACTCTTCTTTTGCTCCTGATTCATTACTGTTTTGCGGAGGGTGTGATGGTTTGTGGCTGTTCTTCTGTTTCTGGTAGCTCCGGTTCTTGTCAGGCAAGTATCATTTAGGTTCTGGATGATGGGTGGATATGCTGAGGGCAACTGGTCCTGTGCTGGTCCTGATGGGGGTTGGTTCCATGGGCCCTCTTGGAAGTTGGTGATATGTGCCAGAGGGATGCCTGGCCATGTGGGTGTAGATGTAGTTGTTTGTATATTTTTTTGCGTATATGTATATGTCTTTGGAGGAAGGGTTTGGAGTTAGTTCTTTGCTTGCTACACTGCAGGTGGTGCTGTGGAACCTGACATGCTGCTTGCATGGTGGTTCTGTCCTTTCAGGCATCTAGTCTCTGTCGGTGGGTAGCTTAGCTTGACTGTTAGTGGCTCAGGATCATGTCCTGCAAGTGTCCGTTGGTGTTCTAGTTGGTTGGAGGGGAAGGATGGTTTCTGTGAATGGGGTCATGTGTGGATGTGTCGGAGGGGTATGATGACATGTATGTCTATGGATCTCTATATGGATCATTATACTGCTCCATGTAGTTTGGTACTGGGTGCATGTTTTATTCTGTGTTTGTAGGTATCTTGGTATATGGGTATGTATGTTCATGTGGTGAGACTATGTAGGTGTGTATAGATGTATGTTTAGGTTTGTATGTCGGTTTACATATATATATATATATATATATATATATATATATATATATATATAATAAACACAGTCATGTGAAAAAGGAAGTACACCCTCTTTGAATTCTATGGTTTTACATTTCAGGACATAATAGCAATCATCTGTTCCTTAGCAGGTCTTAAAATTAGGTAAATACAACCTCAGATGAACAACAACACATGACATATTACACCATGTCATGATTTATTTATCAAAAATAAAGCCAAAATGGAGAACCCATGTGTGAAAAACTAAGTACATCTTATGATTTAATAGCTTGTAGAACCACCATTAGCAGCAATAACTTGAAGTAATCATTTTCTGTATGACTTTATCAGTCTCTCACATCGTTGTGGAGGAATTTTGACCCACTCTTCTTTACAACATTGCTTCAGTTCATTGAGGTTTGTGGACTTTTGTGGTACCGCCACAGCATTTTAATCAGGTTGAGGTCTGGACTTTTGAATGGGCCATTGAAACACCTTGATTCTTTTCTTTTTCAGCCATTCTGTTGTAGATTTGCTGATGTGCTTGGGCTCATTGTCTTGTTGCATGACCTAATTTCAGCCAAGCTTTAGCTGTCGAACAGATGGCCTCACGTTTCACTCTAGAATACTTTGGTATAAAGAGGAGTTCATGATCGACGCAATGACTCCAAGGTTCCCAGGTCCTGTGGCTGCAAAACAAGTCCAAATCATCATCCCCCCACCCCCGTGCTTACAGCTGGTGTGAGGTGTTTGTGCTGTTATGCTGTGGGTGACAAACGTGGTGCTTTGCATTATGGCCAAACATCTCCACTTTGGTCTCGTCTGTCCAAAGGACATTGTTCCAGAAGTCTTGTGGTTTGTTCAGATGCAACTTTGCAAACCTAAGCCGTGCTGCCAATCTTTCCAAACAAACCACACTTGTTCAGTCTTTTTCTAATTGTACTCTCATGAACGTTAACATTTAACATGCTAACTGAGGCCTGTAGAGTCTGAGATGTAACTCTTGGGCTTTTTGCAATCTCTCTGAGCATTGCACGGTCTGACCTTGGGGTGAATTTGCTAGGACGTCCACTCCTGGGAAGATTGACAACGGTTTTGAATGCTTTCCACTTTTGAATAATCTTTCTCAGTGTAGAATGATGGACTTTAAATTGTTTGGAAATTGCCTTATAACCCTTCCCAGATTGATGGGCAGCAACAATTGCTTCTCTAAGATCACTGCTGATGTCTTTCCTCCTTGGCATTGTGTTAACACACACCTGAATACTCAAGACCAGCAAACTGCTAAAACTTTGGCTTTTATAGAAGTGGTGCTGATGATCAATTAATCAAGGGCATTTGACTAGCAGCACCATTTTGGCTTTATTTTTGTTAAATAAATCATGACACGGTGCAATATGTCATACGTTGTTGTTCATCTGAGGTTGTATTTACCTAATTTTTAGACCTGCTAAGGAACAGATGATTTTTATTATGTCCTGATATGTAAAACCATAGAATTCAAAAAGGGTGTACTTTTTATACAGGTGTGCATGTTTCTGTATGTATGTGTGGACTATGGGTGCATATAGATGCGCCCATGGATCTAGGGGTTATGTCTGTGTGGGTATTCAGTTAGGTATTTGTCTGTATATATGTATAGCTGCTGCATGTAGTATTGGTGCTGGGTGTTTGGTTCTGTATGTTAGGTATGTGAGTGTATATGTATATGTGTGTATAGGTATATATATATATATATATATATATATATATATAGTAATATGTGTAAAATATATATATATGTGTATGAGTGCCTGTTGGTGGGTAGGTTTCGGTCTGGGTGTTGGATTGTGTGTATCTTGTGGCTGTGTAGCATAAAGGGTGAGTGGTTTATATTAAGGGATTACTCATCCATGGTATATATGTTGAGCCTGTGGGTTGTGGTTGGGGTTGTCTTGGTGACAGTTTTTTCTCCTCGTGTTGTGGGCTTGGGCATTGGGATTCTGAAACAATGCATTCTGTTTCATGTAGCCTGTTTTGTTCCCTAGTTGGTTGCTGGGGAGTGGGGTCTGGTATGACTGGGCCATGGTATGTTTACGTGCATTCTGATTTTGGTGACCAGCGTGTGGAGTGAGTCATTTAATCTTGGGGGGCTGGGGGGTGTTGTGCACTTCATGCATTGTTTTTTGTGGTGCCCGTCATATGCATTATGGTGTGCATGTGTTCTGATTGTCTGGGTTGTGAGTTGGCTTGGGTTGGGTTGTGTGTCTGCCAGGTTGAGGGTGGCTTGTGCTGGGATGTCCAGGTGAGGATTTGGCCCCAGATTGTTGGATTGAATGGTTGACTGGCTGTGCTCTGTGTATCTGGGTGATGGGCTGGTTTGTTAGTCTTATGTCCCTTACCGTTTTAGGGGTTGCATGTTTAATTTGTGGGGTTGTGCATTTGGAAGGTTGGGGACCAGGCCATGGGTAAAAGGTCAGTGGATCAGGGTATTGATAGTCAACCACTATGACAGGTAGTCCTTGCCTGGTTTTCAGAGACTGAAAATTTGTATGGTAAAATTATGTGGATTTATCCTTGGGCTGAAGCCCTGTGGGAGTTTAGCAACGGACTTAGGTTGCGGTTGGTAATGTTACACATGGAAGCCAAGGACTTTGGGAGTTTGCTTTGTGCTTAGTTTGCAGGCGGTTACGTTATCCATTGAAGGTAAGGTGAATGGCCAATGGGGTAATTTGGTGGCATCCGCCGTAAGTGCTGAAGGATGTTGGAAGTATAGAATGAGCCCATACGATTTAGTCATGCTTTGTTCAAGGAATTTGGGTTTGCTGGGATGTCAGTTAATAATTACTTAATGTTTATGGTAAAATGATAAGAATAACAAAGTAATAAGGTGAATTTAAATAAAGCTGTGGCCTGTTATCCCCAAGATTAGCGTCTGTGTTTATTTGGACATCATACCCTCTCCTTATGACATGTGTGTGTCAATGTTTCTGTGTGTATATGTGTGTGTGTGTGTGCCAGTGTGAGTGTGCCTGTGTGTGTTACTGGTTTGTGTGTGTGTGTGTGTATGTGTGTACGTGTGAGTGTATATGTGTATCTGTTTTTCTGTAAGTGTGTACATTAGTGCTTGTGTGAGTATATGTATCTTTATGCGTGTGTGTGTGTTGGTACTGGTGTGTGTGGGGGGTGTATGAGAGACACCCAGATCATTTGGCATTTTCACATATGAAAAGTGTCATGGAAATGACAAGTTAAAAGCAGCTGATTACAGTGGTTTCATGGCATTTACTGTCCTAGTGAAAAGAACTAACATTGGAAATAATGCAGTCCAGCTGCACCAGTGGCCTCTGCCTGCAATTAATCATCACTCACAGAAAAGGGTTGGAGCGCATCAGATCTGTGCAGATAGAAGTGGCCGTGAAAAGGACAAGCAGGCCTGCTTTGTTATCGTTTCCTTTTTTTGTCACATTTCTGGACTCCTTCTTCCGATTGATAGAATGCTTAATAACAATTCTGATAACACTCTTCCTGAACATAGAACACATTCAAGCTGATGTACTATGAAGAACTGGAATAATTATTCTGTAAACCAACTGCACCATATGGCACAAATAAAAATTCCAATTGATTTAAACCAGGCTTTTATCCCATGAATGCTGGGGAGAAATGCAATGTATTATTTTGAAATACGATGGAGACCTCTTAGTAATGGAAATGGTTTAACCCTTTGAGTGCCAGAAAAGCATTCAGTGCATTGCAATGCAATTCATTGGATACATCTCTTGTACTCAAAGGCTTAACCCCCTGCAGTGCGTTGCATACCCCTCTGGCATTCAAAGGGTTAAAACTCCATTTAAATCAATGAGAATTGTCCTCATTGCCCGAGTATTGTTGCAGTTCTTCTTAATACATTAGCCTTATTGTGCACAATGTAATATTACAGTATACAGGTTGTTCTGTGCTGTCAATAAAAGACAATAGTGTGCAACCATTTTTTGCTGGACCATAAAACCCACCATCCTTGGTTGGCTGAGGATGATGGGATAAGTTGTTCAATATCAGCTGTGAGCAACTGGTTAATCAGCCATGATATTCCTGTATTGTGCACAAGGTGACTAATGCAGTAAAACAAAAATATTTAAATTAGTCTTTTAACCCTTTAAATGCTTGAGAATACTCCAGTGCATTACTTTTTAGTGCCTGTCTAGCATTCAAGGAGTTAAAAGGGAAATTTAAATCAATGGGAATCTCAGGGATTTTTACTGGTCCCCTGTCCTGCAGTTGGTTTGCCCCAGAATGACCCTAATTCTGCTTAGTACCTAAGCCTCGGTGATTCGAATTTACTAAAGAAAGTGCAGGCTTTCAGAAAACCAAGTCCGTCAGAAGGCACAAAGAAATCTTTCCGTTGATTTAACCCTTTGAGTGGCAGAGGAGTGAGTGATCAATGGATGGCTTAGCAGGGTATTGAGTACCCCTCAGATACTCTAATGGTTCATTTTAGCCTTTAGTCTTCATGTTTTGGTATCTTAGTACTAACTAGCTCCAAACGCAAAGCTCTTGTGTAACCCTTTGAGTGCTAGAGGGGTACACAATGCATTGCATGTGTTAAAGGGATAATAATGTTTCAAAATAAAAGCAGCTCCAATTAATCTTCATAGTATTTGGGCAATGGAGAGTGTTATTTCAATACTGACAGAGTTGTAGTTCAAGTGTAATTGAATGATAAAGTTTCCACCTCCCGCCCCTTTTACTGATGTAACACTGCTCAGCTCAGAACAGAAAGGTGGTGTCCAGATGGATAGCAGAGAGGGACAATCTTCAATTAGCATAAGGGAAAAACCTGCAAAACTTGTCAAGTGGGGCAGGGCTTTCATTGTTCTCACAGTAAGAAGATTGTCCCCTTGCTGTGATCTGTCTGATCTGAAGACCAGATTCCACATCTGAGGTGACCAGTATTACACTAGGTAAAAGGGGCGGGAGGGGGATACTTTATCACTTAATTATTCTTGAACTACAACTCTGATAGTATTGAAATAACACTCTCTATGGCTCAAATACTGTGAATATTAATTGGAGCTGCTGTTTTTGTGAAACATTACTATCACTTTAATGTCTTATTCAGTAAAATGCAAGTACTATCTTTAAAAACATGGGGTCATAAGACTTGAGTAAAGGAGTCCCAACGGACCATCCTCCTCCATGTGCACATCGCCCTGGTTCTATCACTCTCCATAGTATGGACCTATAGGACATGTGTGTAGTGGTATACTACCCCTTAAAGGGACCCTGACTTTTTAACATGCTGGTAAAATTTCAGGAGCTAGTAACACTCTTACATAGATAAATACCTTTTTTACAAAAATATTACAGTTAAAAAATGCCTTTACCCATTGTGCCCTGTAGAGCAATTGTTTTGATGAAGATGTGTACCAGTTCCCTGTACAACAGCTTCAGTGTTGAAATCTTTGCAGAAAAAATATATCTTCTGTCCTTTTGCTCCTATATTATCAACATTTTTGGTTCAGAATCTATTTTTGCTAACCTGACTGTAAAATACTATCTGTGGGTAAGTCTATAAGAATACACAGGATTCTATAAGCACAACAGGATTAGAAATACCTATTGTGTGAAGAAGGAAGGCACCAGACACAAAGGAATTACCCAGAGTTGACAGTGGGATTTGCTCTCATTGTCACCAATGTGCAAGGCTAGTTCACCCACTTCAAAGACAGTAAATGTTACCACTGATCAACTGCTTTGAGCCTCCAGTAATTGTTTACCCAGAGAGAACGATGATGGCCCTGGGGCCCTTTCTGTTAAGCAGTGTGAATACAAAAAGTAAAGCAGCATGTTAACCTTTTCACTGTAATGATAGTTTATCTAGCAAGGTGGGTAACATAAACATCAGTGTGGTTGCCTTAAAGAAACAATAACACCAAAAAAATTAAATAGTTTGATACTTTAAAAAGCACATATTTCCAGCTAGCATGTGTAAAACATAATTATTCACATGTTACATTTGCAAAATAAAATCCTTAACTTGCCTTTTAATATATATATAAATTATGTTCAGGGAGCATTTTTTAGTTTTGTTTGACCTGCTTGTATTGAGAGATAAGAGCTAAAATCAAGTTAATTGACTGTAATTAATGCCCAATGGGAGCCCTGCAAAAGACAGGAATGTCTGCTTACTGAGAACATATGTAAGATGAGATTATAGGCCTCAGAAGACAAATAGAGACATTTTCAGATACTGGCATGAATAACAAAGTATTTAAGTATATATAATACAAGTAAGGGAGCAGTAATCGTTTAACCATTTGAGTGCCAGAGTGGTACGCAATGCATTGCAGAATGAAATGAAAATGCATGTTTGAAGTCTTTTCCTGCTGAATTAAACAAGGGCTCTGCAGCTACAGGGTGATTTTTCATTCAACATTTATCTCAGCCCAGATTTGGCTTTTGGACACGAAACAGCTATTTTCTATTGTGGCCACCAGGTAGCGCTGTTTCTCACTTACTATGGAAAGCCATAGTCTACAACTTCAGCTCTCTCATGGAGTAAATAAATAAAAAAACCAACAGCTATTTTTTTCCTTTTGTGTTACAGTTTGATCTGTAACAACCTTTGAATGTAAAGACTTCCAACACTGAGATGTCCTTGTTTCACTCATCAGAACAAGCCATATAACGCAGATTTTTCATAACAAATTTAGCGGCCCTTTAACTCCCTAGGTTTAACCTGTTGAGTATGAAACAATGCATTGGGCACCTTTTAACTCAAAGGGTTAAAAGGCATCAGGATTTAGGTCAGAAGTGGGCAATCACCCAGCGATTGTTGGACTACAAATTCCAAAATACTCAGCCGAATGAGCATATTTCTTCTTGTGTACATGAGGTAGGGAATACAAATCAATTTAAGAAGGAGTGTTGGAGCAGAGAGCATTAATTAGAAATATGCCAACTTGCTGGTTTACATATAATACAACAGCCGCAACCTGGCATCTAAAATGCGAACAAGCCATGCTCTCATCCGTTCATAAATGAGAAACTACATATTTACCCATTGTTAAAAATGGGAATGACAATACAGTAAAAGGATAGAAAACATGTGGCTCTCCAGCCATTGGGTACAACAACTCCCACCATTCCCAACCAGTGGGAGTTTTAGTTTGCAAAAGCTGCAAAGGTTGTTTACCGCTGCATTATCATTATCATGTGCATGTCTACCACATACCCATGTCTACCACATGTGCATTAATACAGTTGGTCTTACTGATTACTCTTTAAAACTATGCCAATTAAATGTGGCATCAGAAATAGTAGAGAATGTCAGTATAAAAATATGTTTGACTCTGTTTTAACATAGTGAGCATAAATGGTTTTCAAGCTAAATGCTTTACTCTTACATTTATCCCACCTCCACCATACTGCTCATTATTACACATGTTCTCCTCTTCTTGTTTCTCATAAGCCTCTTCTATCTGTTCTCACAATTTCATTTAAACCTATGATAATTATCATCATTAAAACACCTCTTTATGGACCCATGAAGAAAGCCTGATTTCTTATCCTCCTGTTTTAAGAATAATAACGAGGGTGTGCAGACTATATAAAATGGTTCTTTTTTTTTTTCCACTGAATTTTAATGACCACGTGTGACACCTGTCCAGGCGTACGCGAGAGGTTGACCCTTCTTATCTCATCCAGAAAATGTTTAGCATTTTCATGTTGATTCCCACGGAACAAGACCTTGGGAACACCTGTTCTTGATTTTGTTAATGTATATTCATGAGCACAGTATGATATGCTGAATGGAAAACCTTGGGAGCCCTTTCAGGCATCCATATGTATTCTGCAATTAAAAAAAATGAATGGTTCGTTAAGAGCGTGAGAACGAGAGCAGAGCCCAGAAAAGTGTTATGCTGTATCTGTATGTACGCAGTACACTACATTGAATTTGTAATTCTACTATAAGTGATATGCAAAAATAAATTACATGGGATAGAAAAAAACACATTCTGGTTCCTTTAATACCAGAAGAAGATTATTTCCATAAATCCTGCATCTTAAAACTGACAAACAAAAGATTTACTGCCATAAACTAAATTTAGGAAGATTGATGAATTTAATAAAATATGATAGCCATTAACATGCATATAAGTGAACAGCACAAATAAGCTTGATTTTCCTCCATTCAGAAAGAACAAGATAACAGATCTGCTAGGACACTTTTTGCACCAAAGAAGATGCATGCAATTGCAGCGCAATGATAAAAACTGAACCAATCAAAATCTCTTTTTTGTTTACTGTATAGCATATTAACTGAATATATTATTATTAATAATGTATTAGCAATTTATTGATATATATATATATATATATATATATATATATATATATATATATATATATTTTTTAGTTTGTGTACTGTATAGTACTGCCTAGCTCCACAATAAAAGCCCTGTTATGAAGGATGTACCACATATGCACTTATGCATAGACTAGACTGTAAGAACCCTCTGATCCTTTTGTATTGTATTCCCTAATTATACTGTCATGCATTTCATTGGGTTGAATGTACAAATCTGCCAGTGAAACTCCATTGATGTTACCCTCCAGCTCCAGTGGCTGCACTCCATTGTATGCAATACAGCATATGATAGCTATAGTGCATCCTGGTAGACATACTCTGCTGTCATTAAGGCCCCTTTACTTTCCTTATACTATGCAAAGGGAAATGTCATAAGGCTATAACATTTCCTTTGTTTAATACATGGGGTTAAACAAGGCATAAAGGAAAGGAATGGCCAAAATGCATATAGACTGTCCCACTGCCCTCCAATTTGTACAAGTAACGTGAACCCTTTGAGTGTCAGAGAGGTATCCAGCGTATTGTGTTGATACCTCCATGGCACTCAAAGGGTTAAGAGGCAACTATTTGATGTATGTTAATACACTAGCAATAGGCAGATGTAGGCCTATGAAATCCATTCTACCACCTTATTTTGCATGGAATTATATCTGGATATTCCCTCTAGTAAGGTCCATTTACAAAATCGTTCACATGGCATACACCTCCGAAGCTTTGCACACCCTCTCTAGCATATAACAAGTTAAAATCCTTGTTTGAATCAAATGGAACTAGGAGAATGTTCACTTTTTCTTTATGGTGCAGGTGGTTTGCTCCAGAATTACTCCAGTTCTGCTTATTATATCAGCCTCACTATCTCTAGTCTCTGTTGTACTGCATTGTGAAACAAGATGGCACCATATTAACCCTTTGAGTGCCAGAGGGGGTATGGAACGCATTGCTCTGCACTCAGATGGTTAACAAAGGATAATAATTATAATAATAATATAATGCACCATGCACTTTGCAACTGAATATTGTAGCCACAGCATTGAGAAAGATGCTTGTGAAACATGGATGTCCAAATGCACATCATATTATGTTTAACCCCTTAACGAGTGCCTGATCCAGGAGGGGGCGGCCTGTAATTGAATTCTGGGATTGTCGTGCATCCACACGGCAACCCTGGAATTCCATGTCGTTCTAAGACCATCACCGATCCTTAACTACCAGACCGCCTTGGCAGTCCAAGGTGTTAAATAAGCATGTTTAACCCTTTGAGTGCCAAAGAAGTATCTAGAACATTGCAAAGCAATTTAATGATAGCATGTTAGCAATAAATGCACAGCAGCTCATTTTTGCTCAGGGACTAAAACTTTTAAATACTCTGGTATACAGAAACAGACAAACCAACTACAACACAGAGGGCAAATAACAATTCCCACAATCACCATTGATTTAAAGGGCATTTTGAGCTTGTGAATGCTTGAGCTGTGTCTGACGTATGCTTAGCAATTCATTAAAGATTTCTCTAGCATGCAAGGGGTTAATAGTCCTGGCTAATTTAATATTATTATTTATGTGTTGCCCATTCTGCAGCTGGTTTGCCCCATAATGTCTGCACTTTTATTTTGTAAACAAGGCACACAGTATTTTAGTGTTCTCTTTTTTTAACCCCTTGGATGCTAAAGACATCTCCAATACATTGCTTTGCATTGTGATGGGAACATCTCTAGCACCAAGGGGTAAGAGAACGGAGAGGGGGTATCCATAATCCCAGGACTGGGGCACAGAACACATGAACATGCTCTGTTTTATAGCAGAATGAAAGAACCACTCGGGGGATGGGCTGAGAACACGCAGTGTAATGTAAATAAGGATGTACCATGAGCATCTGCGTCAGAGATGAAAGAAATTGTGGCCTACGGTGGAAAGAGGGAATTGTCTTACATTATATATTCACTTTGCAGATAATTGTGCGGGCACCTGAGAATAGAAGGCACTAGGGAACATTTATTATTAAGTCACTGATGTTTCCAGGGCCATTCTTGACCCTCTGTGACCTGCACTGGATCATTTATCATGTTCTGAGCATCATCTCAGTTATGGGGACTGACTAAAGATCTGTCTGTCAGCTGAAGTTCAATCACAATGGATTTATCACTAATGTGGGAATTGCACCTCCGGCATATAAGAGGGGAACATACAGAGGACTAGAGACATTCTGGGGCAAACCTATAGGGGGCAAATAAATATGTTCATTGATTTCAACTGGGCTTTTAAACCTTTGAATGCTAGAGAGGGCTCCAACACTTGCATTGGTGATCTTTCTAGCATTCAAGAGGTTAAAGGACACATTTAAATCAATCAGAATTTGGGGAGTTTTTATTTGTCCCCAATGCTGAAGTTGGTTTGCTCCAGAATTACTTCAGTTTTAATATATCAGCCTCACAAACAGCAGTGGGGTCTACTGCATGATCATAATTCAGCTTCTTTTATGAATATTACATAGCTTCATAATTGATGAGGTTGACTAACAAGTTCAACCTTTGCCACATCTCCTTTGTTGATAAAAGCGAAACAGAACCCAGTTAAAGATATTTCCAATTTTACTCAAAGGGTGAAAACAAAAATCTTCCTGACTCCAAAATGATAATTAGATTTCATCCCTGTATCAACATACTATTAGGAGAATGTACAAATTTGCCCGTGCAACTCATTTTCTGCACTTATACTGTAATAGTTTTAAAGTTTGTGTGCACAGGCCAACACTGGCGGCGCTGCAGTCATGCGCAGTACTGACTGCCCACGCTGTGGCTGATACGGAGAGGGGCGCTCCGAATTCAGACTGTAGTCCTCTTTGCACACCCTACAGACTGAATTCGGCACGCCCCTCTCCGTATCAGCTGCGGAGCAGGCAATCTGTACTGCTCATGACTGCAGCGCCGCCAGTGTTTGCCGGTGTACATGGACTTTAAAAAGCATGATGGCTTCTGACAAACATCCTTGGCGAATTATAATTTAGGATGTTGGCATAAATCCATGCACCTTCTGAGTACATATGAGCACAATATGATCTCTTCAGTGCATACCAGCACACACACAACTCTGCCACTGTCAAAACTTTATTATACACAAGCCTGGAACATCTTCACTATACTTGTGCAAAAAAATGGGCTACATTTTATGCAATTTCCCCTGCACCTTGTTAGTAGATTGCAATGAACACACAGAAGAACAGCAATGAGGAGAATATTTGGCATAGAGAGCTTATTGAATAGGCTTTAGGCAGGAGCAGCACAAAAATGGTTCTAGCGCCTATTTTAGTGAAGAATCATAGTACATAGTTCATTCCCCACAAGTGTGCATTAAAACCATAATTCTCTATAATGCTCATTACTTACAAGGCATTCAATAATTAATTCTTAACTTCTCTTTTGTATCAGCCTCCCTATACAAGAAAATCCCAATCTTTACTGACCTAACTGTGACAAAAATCCTTTCCTTTTCTACTGCTATCAGGGAATCTGAGAAAGGCTGAAGCCTAATAAAGTTTCTGATACAAGCCGGCATTCAGGTACGTTTACCATCAGTATTCTGTTAACCCTTTCAGTGCCAGAGGGGCACACAATGCATTGTAGAGCAGTGCGTTGCGTACCCTTCTGGCATTGAAAGGGTTAAATAATGGTGTACAGAAAGACAGTGGAGCTATACTTGGACAAACCAATTGATCTATAGGGTAGAAATACAATTTTACAAAACTCCCATGATTTCGATGGTACGTTTAACCACTTGAATGCTAAAAAGACCTCCAACATATTGCTTTGTACCCTGATATATACTAGTTTAATTACCCAGGTGCACACATACATTAATGCTGACCTTTTTATTTTACTTTGCAAACTCTATTTTAACCTTTTGAGTTCCATATTGCAAAGCAATGTCTTGGACACCCATCTGGCACTGACTTATCTGATATTTTCTATGGTGAAGTACGTTAACCATAGGAATCTTGGCTATAGTATATGATAATAGCAGAAAACACAATACAGCAGTAAGACAAGATAATGAATCTGATATACAAGAAACACCAATACAAATTCCCAAAATACTTACTCATTTAAGTTGGGATTTTAAGCACTTCAGTGCTAGAGGTCTCCAGTGCATTTCTTCACAATATTTTCTAGACAAATTTATGGAACTTTTTATGTGTCCCCTATAACATAGTTTCTCAATTGTGGTCCTCAACTACCCGTCACAGTGCTGGTTTTAAGGAAGGGGTAGCCAGCACTAGTCCTCAAGAGCTACAAATAGTGCATGATTTTAAGATAGCCCTGAATGAGCACAGGTAGAGGAATTAAAGTGACTGAGCCATTAATTAGACTACCTGTGCTCTGGCTGGGATAGCCTGAAATAATGTACTTTTGGTAGCACTTGAGGACCACGGCTGGCCACCCCTGTTAGAAGGATTCCCCATCTTAGACACAGAATGAAACATCAACTGATCACACACACCTATACTCATCAGGACAAGCCCTAAGCACAATAACTGATAGGTGTACTTGTGGGTCGTGTTTGAGAAATTCTGTCCTATGGTGGAGTTGGTTTGCCACAGAATTGGTCTAGGGCTTCTTAGCACATCAATGTCAATGGCATCTGATTTTCTAAACTATTTAAATGTTGACTTGTCTGTGAAGAAATCTGGGATAAAATTGACTGTGTTCATGAGAAGAAGCAAATATCACATATCCTTCTGAATGCCAGGGAGAATATAATGTATTACACATGCCTCTGGCACTTCAAAAACTAAAACATCAGTTTGGTAGAACACAGAGTTTGGAGCAGGCTGAATAGTGGCTATGCACACATAGAACTCTTCAGTTCCTACAATTAATTTCAGTCCAATTAATGATGAGCCTCTGGGGGCAGAGACAGAGAGTTTCCAGGTTTGGATCAGGAACTGGAATATAATGCATGGTCATTGGTATTGTGCTGACCAGACTTACAATTACAAGTAATTATAGTGGTGGTAAACTATACAGCAGTCATGCCTAATAGTAAATCTTGTCACATGCAGGTGGATCAGTCATTACCACAGTCAGGTATGTCAGCATGAATGATCTATTGATTGATTGACCTGGGCTACAGAAGCACATACTCCATAATAGTATAGAAGGTTTTAACCTCTTTTCCTTGCTTTCACTGTAAGGTAGGGGTGGGCAACCTGAATCCTTTAAGCTATTTTTGGAATCAATTCCTATAATCTTTAGCCAGCCAGCAGTGGAAATCATAGTCCAGCAATAGTGGGAGGACCACCGTTTACCCACTACTGTTACACAGAGAATGTAAGGTTACGGGGAATAATTCATATCAAGCATTGTACCTCTATGTATATTTAATTTTGTGCTAAATCATTGACAAGTCTGGTTGTATCACATCTCTTGTTTGTAACAACCTGTCTGCTGCAAGACACATTTATATGCATAGAGTTATGTCCTGGGACCTGCTTTTCTTATATAGCCCTGCTACTTTGAAAAGATTATATAGTATATGAACTTTAATGATGAGAGCTAATCACAAAGGACTTTTAATCCCTAAGGTCCAATAGATCAGTTACTAATCCAGCAAACCATGAACAGAGTTGATCTGTTTATACACACACTGTTGTATTTGATGATTAAATGGCCACATCAGTGACCTCTGGGTCACTTGGGATACATCCACCATTTAACCTGTGTGACCTTGCATCGATCTGAAGTCAAGTATCAGATGTAGAAAATCCATCAGCTGTCCAAGCCATTTGTGGTAAACATGGTTAGCAGCAATTTGACATTACAAGTGTATTTGATCATTGTCATTAACACCTTGGATGCTAGAGACGGTTGGAGATGTCTGCAGAATCGAAGGGATTAAACCAGTTTTATACATTTTAATCAGGACACCTTGTTTACTGGGATAAAAATGGTGGGTTTATATAAACTATGTGTTTGATTATGGAAAAAAATCATTTCAATAAAACCTATTACCTTCTGTGACCTTTACATTCATTCTGCAGTTGCTCTGGAAGGTAAGAGAATGCTAATAATTATAATGTATAAAAATCTGTTTCTTGTTTGCTGTCCACCACTCCCCAGAGCAGCAGGGGGGGCGGAGATTGCCAGCACCCAGCGAATCACCATTCATGGCGAAATCATTGCATCTAGATTGACAGGGGTGGCAATCTTCATATGAGTGATCAGGGGCAAAAATTACTGCAGTGGCACTCCCACCATTGGCGTTCCAGTGGCTCCCCGACATGCTGAAAGTACCAAATCCCATGGGCAATGCCACTCAGCAGTCACTAGTTATAAGACTCCTCCATCAGCCTCATTCACACCAGATAATCCATTGTATGCCTTATGTATAAAGATAAAATGGTCCAGTTCTAGAGCAAACCAAGTGCACCAAAATCGAAAAATAAAATCTCAGGCATGCCCATTGATTTAACCCTTTGAGTGACAGAGGGGTATTAAATGCATTATTTCTAACCCCTTGAATGCTAGAAAAAATTCCAGTGCATAGATTCAGAATGTAAATGAACTCAGTGAGAGTATTTATTTGCCCCTGTAGTACTGTTAGTTTGCCCCACAATTGGTGCACTTTGCCATAAGGTCCATAAGCCACTATGTAGAAAAGCAACGTGGAGCTATTATTCAGCAAACCAACAGCACCACAGGGGACAGATAAACATTTCAATTGTTTTAAATGGGGATTTTGAGTCTTTGAATTCTACAGAGGTATTAAGTGTATAACAAAGCAATGTGTTAGAAACCTAACAGTCAAAGGGTTAAAATATCACATTTAAAAACCATTTAAGGAATGTTTATTTGGCCACCCATAGTTGGTTTGTCCTAGAAAATCTCTTTGCTATAACCCTTTGAGTGCCAGAGAGGTTTCAAACCGATTGCATCATAATGCCTAAAAACCTCTCCGGCATTCAAAGGGTTAAAGCATTATAGCTATATCACCAGTGTAGCATACATAAATCTCCCATATACTATAGAGAGAGGACCCCAGTGTACTACAGAGAAGTCTCCAAAGTACTAAATAGACATATCCTATGTATTATTGAGAGATCTGCAGGACACTATAAAGTATGGAGAGTTCTCCACCACTCGGCACAAAGTCTTTCAACTTACTACTGGGACCTCTACTACACAGAGGTCTTCAACACACTTTACAGAGGTTTCCAAAGTACCACTGAGAATTTTAATGTACTTAGATATGTCTAACACACCACATAGAAATCTCAATACATGACTAATAGGTCTACCACACATTATTGAGATGTCTCCAAAATATAAAAGCAACCAGATGCCCACTCCTTTTACTGTAATGCGTAACTTTTACTGGAAATGTCCAAATGTGTAATAAATATAAATAAAGTCATTAAGACAAAATCCATTCATAAATGTTGAAGCTCTTTAATGACAACTGATAACCACAGAAAGAGTTAACAATTCCATTCTATTCCCTTAATGGCAAGTGTACTGCGGATTTCCAAGCTTACCACTATAGAGAAACTATTCAGATATTCCAAAAAGAAAGAAAGAAAATAGAAAAATCAGTCTCAAAAGTTACTATAATAACTGATTGATATCATTCCTGTGGTACCTTGAAGGTCTACTCTACTTTATTGGACCCAGAGGTCTCCAAACAACTATCTCCAACACACTATCTTCAACACAGTATAGAGAGACCTTCAACACACTATAGAGAGGTTTGCAAGCTCTATAGAGAGTGTCCATTGCACTGTATCAAGGTATATAAGACACTGATGTCCATGGGTTCATAAGTTATTTGAATGTATAAATCTGCTGGCACTCATTTTCTACTTATGTCTCTGCACTTTTGGTTATGTACTAAAGCTTATGATCTCTTTAACAGATATGGGTGCCCACACTCCTCCATTGTCCAGTAATGCTCCTCTACAGAATGCACAGAAACATGGAGTAAAGCATCATCGGGTCTTTGTTTGTACATAATGTTACAATGGATGACACGAAAGGAACACCCCACTATACCCCATTGGACATCTCCACTGCCCTCCTACCTTCCACTGCTAATAGGTTAATAAATTGGTTTTAAGACAACGTAGCACTAATAAATCAGTTCCAGCTTTAATTTTAGAAAGGAATCATATTTCTACACCCCTCTATTTATTTACAGTTTTTATTGGAATTATGGATTTTCATAAATCATACAACACTAGTAATTTCCTCTTTATTGCAATTGCTGCAGTGATTTGTCCTTGAACACTCACTCCCCTGTGGCTAATGCTGTAGATGTATCTCTGACATATTGGTCCATAAGAAGAACATAGTAACATATCTGATGGGGCTGAAAAAGACATGTGTCCATCAATTTCAGGCCATGCCACATCACCCCTGCTTATCCAGAGGAAGGCAAAAAGAAACAAAACAACATTGAAGTCATTTAAGCCAATTAAGCCTCAAATGGGTAAAACAATTTCTTCTGACTCCAAATGGCAGTCAGATAGCTCCCTGGATCAAGAAGACTAGCAGAAAGTAATCATGTGTCCAGAGTTTTCGCATGGTGTCCCACTAAAACATATAGTATGAAAAGTTGGGAGCTTTTTTTAACCCTTTGAGTGCCACACATTGCAGAGCAATGTGTTGTGTACCCCTCTGGCACTCAAAGTGTTAATGTTGCTTAAAAAAAAATCACATTCATTTACTTAATGTATAGCTATAAAATAATATTTTATACATTGTACTCCTGCAAAATTAGCACCTTTCAGTTAACTTTACAACAGTGGTAAAATTAATGAGCCATTAACATACCTAGAACTGATGGAACTAATTCTACAGTTACAATGCACTCCTTCAGATTTCATATTGCTATGACACCTAGTTTTAACCTTTTGTGTGCCAGGGGTATCCATTGCAGTGCTCTGCGATAATTTGGATACTGCTCTGGCATGCAAAGGGTTAATTCCCTCTGCAAATATACATGCAAAAAAAATACTGATGCTGGTGCACTAAAAAGAATTGGACCATAAGGGGAAAAAATGCCCATTGATTTAAATGGGGGGTTTAGCTACTTGAATACTAGAGACTAGTGTTGAGCGAGCGTGCTCGGCCGATGCTCGGATCGGCTCGAGCATCGCTCTGCTCGGCACATGGCGGTACTCGTACGAGTACCGCCATGTGCTCGCCCGACAAGCTCGGGTGAAGAGGATCTGTGCCGGAAGAGGCACAGATCCGAAGAAGCTCCGCTGGACCACCAGGGAATGGAGGTACGGGGGCATTGCGGAGATGAAGGGGGCATTGCGGACATGAAGGGGGACATTGTGGAAGAGGGGCATAGACTCTATGCCCCTCTTCCACAATGTCCCCCTTCATCTCCGCTATGCCCGTCTTACACAATGTCCCCCTTCATGTCCGCTATGCCCCTCTTCCACAATGTCCCCCTTCATCTCCTCTATGCCATAGAGGAGATGAAGGGGGACATTGTGGAAGAGGGGCATAGCGGAGATGAAGGGGGACATTGTGGAAGAGGGGCATAGAGTCTATGCCCCTCTTCCACAATGTCCCCCTTCATCTCCGCTATGCCCCTCTTCCACAATGTCCCCCTTCATCTCCTCTATGGCATAGAGGAGATGAAGGGGGACATTGTGGAAGAGGGGCATAGCGGACATGAAGGGGGACATTGACCAGGCACCCTCCGCTCATCAGAGCAGGGGGTGCCTGGTTTGATGCTCGAGTGCTCCCATTGTATTCAATGGGGCTCGGGTGCTCGGCCGAGCACTCGAGCAGCAGGGGGTGCTCGGTCAGAGCACCCGAGCACCCGAGCATCACGGTGCTCGCTCATCACTACTAGAGACTTCTCTAACATATTTTGATGCAAAGCAAGGGAAACATCTCTGTCATTCAAGGGGTTCAATCCTCCATTTAAATCAAATGTGTATCAGTGTCCAATGGTGCTGCTGGTTTGTCCCAGAATTGCTTCAACTCTTGTTAGTGCATCAGCTGCCTAGTTTAGAGTTCCAACCACAAGCTATCAATGTACTAAAAGAATTGGAGATATTTGGGGGCAAACCAAATGCACTTATGAGACACATAAAAATTCCATTGATTTAAATGTGATTTTTAAGTCATTTAATGCTTTGCAATGCATTGGAGACATTTTTATAATTAAACTAATGTAAAAGCCTGTGTACACTGGCCAAGGACTGGGTAATGTTAACCCCTTGAGTGCCAGAGGGGTATGCAACACATTGCGTTGCATACCCCTCTGGCACTCAAAGGGTTAAGAGGCCTCTACCTCACTGCTCCAGGCAATGCAGTCTTGCGCAGTAGAGACTGCTTGAATGCATGCAGTCTCTACTGCGCATGACGGCTTCTGACAAACATAGCAAATTATTATATAGGATGAGTTAATAAATAAATAAAAGGACATTTTGTGAATTTTTATTTGGCTCTTATAATGCATTCGGTTTGCTCCAGAATTGCTCCATTTCATCTTAGTACATCAACCTCAATGATGTTCAAAATCAGTTAGAACCAGCAAATGGCTAGAGAAAAAATCTGATTTCCACCTACCTACACAGATGGCTAAAGTGGAAAGATGGAGGAATACATATGTGTGCTATACCTTATTTCTTGTTGTGTAACAAGGTACATGTATAAACACAACCGTGGAGAAAATCTGGGGCAAAATTAATCCCTGTAGCGCTTGAGAGGACTCAAAAAATCAAAGGGGTTAACAATCCAGTTCAAATCAATGGAAATGTTTATTTGTTACATATGGTTCATTTATTTTCCCCAGAATGTTGTTCAACCTTTGTGTTTACCAATATTTTATAAGTATATATATATATATATATATATATATATATATCACAATCCCATAATAAAATGGATAAGAAGTGTTGAAAAGAGGGGAGGCACCTGTGTGACTTCTTAAGCAAATTTTTTTTGGCAAAGAATGAAATAAGCCCAAGTTTCGGTCTTATGGACCTTTTTCAAGGCAATTGACACAGGCATAGTTTTTTGTTAATTGTATTAAAAGTCAGACCTTGTAGTGGGGCATCAGGACCCTTCCTGATACCTGCAGCTACTGATCTCCCAAACAATTTGGGTAGGAGATCAATAGTGGGGAAGCAGGGGAGCTCTCTTGCATGTCAATGAGGGAGGCTTTCCTATCTGGGTACTCCGTGTAGAAAGAAAGCAGGGGAGCTTCTATTGATCTCTTTTGAGCCTCTATTGATCTCCAAGCTGAATCAGCTGGGATATCAGAAGGGTCCTGATGTCCCACCACGAGGTCTACATTTTTGTGGGGGAAGCGGTTGGCTAAAACCAGGCTCTTCGACAACTAAAAGTTGATGAAACAGAAATTGTAAAATCAACGGGAAATACATAGAAAATCCCAATCAGATGCAACATAATAGCTGTTTTCCTTAACCCAGTAATGGTCTACGATGGTTTGACTGAAAGCAGATAAATCTATAGTGTTATCTTGATGACACTATATTGCTATAATGTAAAGGCTTGGAGAAAAAAAAAAATTCCAGACTTTTTCTTATGCCTTTTTTTCCCCTGATGTCCCATACAGCTCTCATGTAATCCAAGCCATAGTCTGATATTCTGTTATATGTGAGATATCCCCAATATCAAGGATTCAGCTTGTGGCCAGCATCCAATTTTTATGATTATTATTATTATTATCAATGTATTTATTTTGGCAGAAACATGGAAAACTATTTGAGATATTTAGAATTCCTTCAAGCCCTTGGATAATAAACACATCCCCAGTGACTTCCTTCTCAATTTGTTTGAGACACTGCTTGTATCTGTGTGGTTAAGAATAACATTCAAAATATCAGACATGATACTCCATTTGTTATCTATATTCAGAGTTCCATTTCTTCAATTCATTCATGTTTATGGTAATAAGACAATAAAATCGTAACAATAAATCATCATCCTTTATTTCCTCAGGATGTATACAAAAGTATTTAATGTTCCACCAGTATTTGTTTATGTGCTGTTGCATCCCTCCATTTTTGATCAAAACAAATAGTCATAACTGGGAACTTTAAAAATTAACTGACCCTGAGATCTTTACAATGTTAACCATTAGTGCTCCCCATAACATAGATTATAAGTGTTATATCCCTTCTTACTGTAATCCGTAGGTACTCCAGTTATCATCAGTAAACCTATAACATGCTATTACCTACAGTTATCTCTACTTAAAGGGATAGTAATACTTCATTTTAACTTTATTTTATTTTGTAGGCATTAAAAAAAACATGAAGAATGATATAAGTCTTATCTCTCAATCCTTTATGGTTTATGAGATATTCACAAGCAAAGTTTCCCCCTCCTGCCCCTTTTACCTAGTGTAAGCCATCTCTCCTCAGATGTGGAATGCAGTCCATAGACCAGACAGATAACAGAAGGGGACACTTTATTCCTATGAAAACAATGAAATCCCTGCCCCCCTTGACAAGCTTTTCAGGTTTTTCCCTTATCTTAATTGAAGATTGTCCCTCTCTGCAGTCTACCTGGGTACCTCCCTTCTGATCTGGCTGAAGAGTGTGACATCAGTAAAAGGGGCGGGAGGGGGATACTTTGTCATTGAATTACTCTGGAACTACAACTCTGACAGAATTGAAATAACACTCTCCAAAGTCCAAATACTATGATGATTAATTAGAGCTGCTTTTATTATGAAACATTAATATCCCTTTAAATACACACAAGGCCAACAGGACTTCTTTCTTTACATCTCCTGTACAGAGGCCACCAATTTAGAGACTAAACAATCAGTTATTTGCTGCAGATTATACATTCAGTAACAGTGGACTGTCTCACCCTGAGAATCTAGGCTTTCATCCTGAGACCCTGAGATTTGGGTCAAAACCCTGAGACTCAGGGTCAGACCCTGAGAGTTCCCAGGTATGCAAATAGTAATGAGGAACAGTGGCATACTAATGGATTGGCAGTGGGGAGGAGGGCCGCACCAGGTGCCACTCATTAGGGGGGGCCAGCAAGGGCCGGCACCAAGTAATGGGCGAGGTAGGCGGCGACCTAGGGCGCATATCTACTGGTGGTGCCTGCACGCACCTCGGTGGCTGCTGTACTGAGGAGAGAGGCACCGTGTCATGTGTGTAGTTGTGTCGGACAGTGTAAGTAACATTGGATACTTACATGGGGTACTTCTTGACCTGACTCACTGTGCATTATGCAAATACGGTCATCAGCATGCCACTATGTGACTAACACTAAGTTCGTGTTAGTCATGTAGTGACATCCCAACGGCCGTATTTAGTGTCACTAACTTGGTTTGGAATTGAATTCATTTTTTCTCCCAGTCCCAATTAATGATGTGATTGTGCCCTGGGGGGAGGGGGGTTAACCCTTTGAGTGCTCCATGTTTATTAAAGTTCCTTTGAAAGTATTTTTTTCTTCTTGTTTTCCTTCAGAAATACTCCACTTTTGTTCTGACAAATATGCCCAATAGTACAGAAGTTTAGCTTTAGATTAGTCCCACTTTTATCCTGGTAATATGCCTTATTATATTAGCTTGTTGTTCTTTTTACATTGTACACAGACAGCTTCTGTACAGTGTCACCTATTGTCTGTCTGACCTGCTGCCCGGCAGAGGGGGCACTTGGGGAGAGGGATATCAGCCTGATCCCTACCCCATCATTCGCATTGTGCTGAACTGAACATTTGAAAGGTGATTGTGAAAATTAATTAACCCTTTGAATGCCAGATGCACACTTCATTTGGCACTTTAAGGGTTAACAAATACTGTACAACCTTTTGAAGGCCAGGAAGTTCCAGACAGGTTTCTGTCACTCAGAGGGTTAAGTTTAGAGCCATATGTATGAACACAAAAGTAGGGCAATTCTGGGGCAAAATAGCAGCATTTTGTCATCTGTAGTGCTGTTGGGTTGCCTCAGAATTGCTCCATCTGTCCATTGTGACAGAGGAGGGACAATGCTATGGTGGTTCAGCTCATGACATTTGTCTAAACAAACTGGACTAACTTTGGGGCAAAGCAACTTCAGTTTATAGAAAAAACATTTCTATAAAACCTTAATGATGCAAGTGATTTGAGCCAGAATTGTACTTCGTTTGTTTCAGACCTTTGATTGTCAAAGAAGTATCTAGTGCATTGCAACACATTGGATACCTCATCACTAGCACTCAAAGGGTTAATAAATGATCCAGTCCTTTCCTGTATTATATAAGGATATTACTATAAAGCTAAGCAGATGATGTGACAAAAAAATATGTTAATTAGCACATAAAAGGAGCTAAGGTAACAATCATTAAAAGAAGTGGTGTTTAAGTGGGCATTGTATAAAGGGGTGGAGCCAAGGGGCGACCAAATGAGGTTTTGCCTAGGGTGGCAAAAATTCTTCCACTAGCCCTGGTACCACCCAGTCTCTGTGTGTTTATAAAAAACTGACTCAGTAAGTTTAACTTAGTCTGTCTGAGACAAACAAAACTTAAGTTGCAGAGTAGCAGTTACTGACGCCATTAGATGTGCCCCACCGTCCACTACCTTCCTTTACTGAATCCTAGGCATGTTATTGTCGCAGTTGGCGCACTGCAGCCAATGAGAGAGGAGTGTTTTAACACAGCCAGGATACTCCTCTCTCATTGGTTGTACATATGTGCGTGTGATGTGGCGGTGAGGCGTTGTTGTGCATGGTCTGGACTCGAGATGCCTGGTCAGTGTTTTCAACATTCTAAAGTTAGGGGTGATTGGGGGGTGCCAAATATAGGATCCGCCCTGGGTGCCAAATGCTCTAGGTACGCCCCTGATGAGGACTCTTCTCATAAGAGCTTACAACCTACAGCAAGGATGGGCAACTTGAAGCTCTCCAGCTGTTGAGAACTGTAATGGTCAACATACCCATCCCACAGTTGGCTGGCAGGCCTCAGGTTGCCCAGCCCTGATCTGGAGGCACAATATATATTTTTTGTCAAAGAAACATTGGGATAAATAGAAGATTTTAGTATTTGTGAAAGTGCACACAGAAAGTGAATCTGTGTCTATGTGACTATGTTTGTGTCTGTGCCTGTATTAGTGTGCATCAATGCATGTATGTTTACGTGTGTGTCAGTGTGTGTGTGTGTGTGTGTGTGTGTGTGTGTGTGAGTGTTTTATGTCTGTGTGTTTTGGCATGTGCGTGTTCGTGCATATGTGTCTGTGTCTTTATGTGTGGGTATATGTGTGTGCCTGTGTGCATTTGCATTGTGTGTCTATATGTATGGTTTGGGGGGGGTGCATGAATATGAGTGTGTGTGTGTGTGTGGTGTGTGTCTGTATGTGTCTAGTTAGTGTGTGTGTGTATGCATACATATGTGTCTGTCCGTATGTGTTAGTATATGTGCATATACAGAATGTGTGTGTGTTCATGTGTTTTGCTGTATGTATGTGCATGCATAATGTGTGTGTACAGTATATATATATATATATATATATATATATATATATATATATAAATATAGATGTGATTATGTGAGTGTGCATGTCCGTTCATTAGAAATAATATTAATAATTTGCAATGAGTAGCACACAAGCTGTTAATAGTTCTACTTATGTGTATCACATGGAACAGTACAATTTAAAAATTGTATTCTATATTTCGATCTCTTGGATCATTAGTGGGCAACCAGAGGTTCTCAGGCTGTTCAGGACTACAGCTCTCATCATGATAGGAATTGTAGTTCTGAACAGCTGGAAAGCCTCAGGTTGCCTAGCCCTGCTTTGGACGCTGAGATGACTCCAATGCATTGTTTGCAATGTGATTGTAACTTCTCTAGCATCAAGGGAATCAAAATTATAATTCATTAAAAGCAATGAAAAATAAACATAATCCTTATTTTAACAACTCTGCCACCAGGCGGACCTGTGATGCATTACTCTGTAGAAGCAAAGACAGGGGATTTATAACAGAGGAACTCCAAGTGCTCTGGCTGTACAGATGATAAAGAGACTTCATCTTATTTTCTTATATAGGACAAAGCAGGGGTGATTTTGTAAAAAAAAACAAAAAAAAAAACAACAGGTACCAGGTCACCTTACTGACAAAAGTGCCAAAAAAATGTACAGGTCTCTGATAAATAGTACTGGGTCACCAAAAATGATACTAGGTCATCAACAAAAGGTACTGTTAGAACTAATATTGTAATTGAAATGTAACCTTGATTTTCCCCAACCGTCTGTAACTCTAAATTCCATCTGTCCCTGCTCTTGCCTCCTCCCTTCTAGTAACTAGAAAAGAGCATTGGTATATGTGTATGGGCATTATCCAATAGGTGTACTGGGAGATATGTGTTGAATACAGCCTCCATAGTTCACTATTCTTAGTTTTATGTATTTACATAATCATGTGACATAACATGCCTCCACTCTTCATAGTTCTAACTACTTGCATATATTTATGATGTAATTGGCCTTATGTTCAGAAGAAAAGAGTGAGGATTTCTGGGGCAAACCAATATATTATTGCATTATAGCGCAGAACAAAAATAATAAAAAAAATTCCCATTTGTTTAAAAGGGTGGTTTAACATCTTGAATAGAAGTCTCCAACACACTGTGAAGCAATGTGTTTGAGATTTCTCTAGCATTCAAGGGGTTAAAATGCATATTTAAATCAATAATAATATTTAGTTCTTCCTTATAGTGCAACTGCTTTGCTTCAGAATACCTCCACTTTTATTTTTTTAAAATACAACCCTATGGTTACTCATTATGTCCAAATCCATTTATGAACATCTGTGATTAAATACACATATCCAATTGAGTGCCAGAGGGGTACACAATGCATTGCAAAGCAATGCTTTGCGTACCCCCACCACCAGGGCCGGACTGGGAATAAAAACCAGCCCTGGAAAAAATTGCTGACCAACCCCATAACATTGCATCATTATACCAGCCCCATAGCATTTTTTTCTTGTTTATAAAAGGGGAAAACATGCATTTTAAAACACATCTGAATACCACCACCAGAGCAATACAGAGTTATATGTCACCATCAGAGTAATAAAGAGTTATATTTATACATATATATATATATACATATATATATATATATATATATATATATATATATACACACACACGCCACCTCTTGACTCTTGATTCCCCACTTTTGCATCTTTCTCACACTCTTCATTCTCACCTTTTGCTTCGTACTCCCCTTTTGACTCTTGAGCCCGCTCCTTTTGCCTTTTTCTCTCTCTTTTGATCCCCCTTTCTCCTCCTCCTTGACTCTTGATCCCCCCTTTTGCCACTATCTCCCCCTCCTGAACCCCCTCCTTTTGCCTCTTGGTCCCTCCCTCTTTTTGCCTCATGATCCCCCCTCCATTTGCCTCTTTTTCCCCCCTCTTAACCCCCCTCTGCCTCTTTCACCCGCTCTTGATTCACCCCTCTTGTCAAGTTGCCTCTCTTTACCCCTCTTGATCTTCGTTTTGCCATTCTACCCCTCTTGATCCCCCATTTTGCCTCTTTCCACCATTGTCTTTTCATCCCCCCTTTCGCTATCCTCCTCCTCTTGATCCTCCTCTTTGCCTCTTTCCCCCTCTTGCCTTCATCCAGCCTTGACTCTTGTATTGAGCCCCCTTTTGCCTCTCTCTCCCTCTTGCCTCTCTCTCCCCTTCCTGATTCCCCACTTTAAAGCTCTTTCTCCCCCTCTTGATCCCCCCTTTTGCCTTTTTCTCCCCTCCCCCATTTTCCCCTCTCTTGATCCCCCTTTTGCCTCTCTCTTTCCCCTTCTTGACTCTTGATCCCAAGCTTTTGCCTCTTTCTCCCCTTCCTGATCCCCCTTCCTTTTGCCTCTTGGTCCCCTCTCCTTTTGCCTCTTTTTTTCTCATTTTTGCCTCTTTTTCTCCCTCTTGACCCCCCCTGCCTCTCTTACCCGCTATTGTTCCACCTTCTGCCTTTCTCCCCCTCTTACCTCTATATAAACCCACTTGATCCCCCTTTTGCCTTTTTCTCTATCTTGATCCCCCCTCTTGCCTGTGACTGTGTCTGACTTCTGCTGACCCTGTCTCTGCTCCCAGCTTCCCGCTCAGCTCTGTCTTTGCTCCCAGCCTGCCGTTCAGCTAAGTCTCAGCTCCCAGCATGCCGTTCAGCTAAGTCTCCTCTCCCAGTCTGCCGTTCAGCTCAGTCTCTGCTTCCAGCCTGCGGCTCAGCTCAGTCTCCGCTCCCAGCCTGCCTCCACTCACTAGACGCGGTGGCGGCAGGTGTTTGTTTAAATCTCGCGGCTGCCTGTGGCTGTTGCTTTGCGGCCGCGGATGATTTGCTTCGCATGTTTAAGCAGCCCCGGCCGGCCCCCAGGGAAGCCCAGTGCTGGCGGCCTACCGGTATTTTTCACGGTATCCCGGTAGGCCAGTCCGGCCCTGCCCACCACCACCACCACCAGCCCCCGGCACTCAAGGGATGTTCTATTTTCTGGAGGCTCTTGTCATATTTGTAACAGGTCAAATTATATAAAAACCAAACCACAAGCAGTGTAAAGTTAAGAAAAGAAGACAGCTTAAAGGAGATTTCTTTTAGTGTTTGTGTATAAAGCAACTCAGGTTCTGGGAGTGAAGAATTTCTTTATCATTTAGGTGGTTACTAAATGATGTTATTAAATGGGAACTCTCACCTCTATAAAAGTTCCCCTCATAGTAATGTTCCTTTTGAGGTAATCTGTAATCCGTCTTTTTTTTTATTTAATGCAGAATATCCCGAAATTTAACATGTTAAAAATGAGCCGGTGATGTAAGTTCAGGACAGGCTGTCAACCCTCATCTCTTCCCCTCCCCAAGTAGTACCTGGTCCCAACCTCCTCTGATGACAGAGGATTTCTCCATGTGAGGTGGTGCACTCTCTTGCCAAGGAGGGAGCTCCAGCTCAAATGGAGGAAACCTTTGTCAGAAGCACTAACCCTTTCAGTGCCAGTGCAATGTGTTGCGTACCCCTCCGGCAATCAATGGGTTACATTTAAAAAAAAAAAAAAAAGACTGATTAAATATTAACTCAAAAGGAACATTACTATGAGGAGAACTTTTATTGAGGTGAGAGTGCCCATTTAATAACATCAGATACAAGATCAATGTAACCATCAAGAACGTATACAGGGTCACAAACTTGGTATGACCTGGCTAAAACTATGTCCGGGGTAAGATTGGTTTTTAGGAATATGCTACTTACTGAGTAACATTTTGAAAGCCAGAATTTGTATTAACTGCTTCTATATTCCTGATGCATCAACTGTCACAGAAGGGACCCAAGGTGAGGTACCTTGCACCTTGAAGAACTATACCTACCGAAATTTTGGATGGCCAAAGAAGGATACTTTTGTCTTAGATGGTGTTGCTAGGTGTGTGGATGATGGCCGGGCCATAACAGAGACATTTTTGGTTACTTCATGAGTTTTGAAAGTGTTTAATATAACTGAATTTATGATATAGAGCAAGACAAAGGGCGAGATGTTCAGAAAGTGGTGGTAACTGAAATTGTTTGTCATGAGAATTAAAAAAGTTCTTAATTCAAGACGTGTTACCGTAATTTTTTGGCATCCAATTCCGCAGTCTTCTTCAAAGGGAATAAGCCATCCTAAAAGTGGGCGTGGTTTAATCTACCGTCATATTGAAGGAATTTTCATTTTAACCGTCACTTTTTTGTCTGATTAAAGTCATTTTTTCCCCAACAAAATAAAAATGGCCAAAACATGGAAAATACAAATTAAAGTACTATTAACAGCAATGAGAAGCAGTACTATAGAGTTAACTTGTAAAAAAAAGTGTTTGAAAATAACAATGTGACTTGTATGGCTATGGAGTAATATGATACACCTATATACACACCACACAGTCTGATCTCCTAAAAAGAGGGACAGATGGATTTGGGTCTCAAAGAAGAACTGTTCCTCCTAAAGAGGGACACTTGGGAGGAAAGCAGAACCACAGTGACTAGACATCTTTATCAGTACGGAGACATACAGGGCAATATGTGCAAAAGAAAAGGAAAGTGAAACAGTTATGCAGTAAATTAACTGCACCATAGGGAACAAATGCTACTAATTACTACTAATTAAAATGTTCTTTTGTCCTGATAAATTATAAAGAGGCCTCCAACATATTGTGAAGCAATGTTCTACAGACCTCTAGTATTAAAGGAGTAAAATGCCCTATTTAATCAATGGGAATGTTTAGGACTATGTTTCCTCTGTGGTGCACTTTATTTGCCAAAGAATTGGTCCATTCCTGTACAAATGACCGCCAAAATATATTGAGAGATGGTTTGAGGCCTATACGTGAACTAATCTGCAGACTCTAAAGCTAAAACAAAATATACAAATATGAAGAGTTATGTTGTAATAGACACAGCGATATATACCTTGAAATTATTTAAAATAATATGATACTACCAGTACTGTTTTCAAAAGACTGGGGGAAGCAATTGCCATTTGCATTCCATCCTCACATCCTCTTGTGGCTTATACAGAAGAATACAGCTGGCTGACCAGGAAGTCAGCATTGTAAACAAATGTTGTCCCCCCTCCCAGATGGTGAAAAACTACAATATTTTATATCTTTAAAATGTATCTATGAAGAAGTATCTGAATGTATATATCTTTATATAGTGCCATATATGTACACAGAGCTTTACTGAAACAGAAATAGTACAATACATGAAAAAAAAATTGCAAACATAGTAATATATTGTTTCCTGTAAGAAAAAATTGTAATTCAGCATTAATGTTCCTTTCCAATTTTTTTTTTAATATCTTTATTAACAGATAGTTGGACAATCATGACATCACACCACAAGTGTATACAATAAAAGTCATATATGTAGAGCAATATCAAACAGAAGAGCACATGTTAATCTCTACTAATACCTCTGTTCTCCCCCCCCCCAGTATTTCCCCACCACCTGCGTTATCGCCCAAACCATATCTTACCTAACTGTAGACTAAGAAAAACTAGCGAAAGAAGAACCTGAACTCCCTCCTCCTTTCGATGTGGCAAACCCCCACCCCAGGCAGGCGACCATCAGTGGAAATGGATATCAACCATTTTTACTGATACGTACCATTCCAAATGTTAAATCATCTGACAAATGTTTAAAGGGATAGTAATGTCTACAATAAAGTTTATCTCTGATTATTCCCTATTGTTTGTATAACACTTTACTCTGTGTTTAGTAACTTACTGTTCTGTAGTTTGAAAGATATTCAGTGTAAAAGGATCCCCCTCTCGACCCTTCTGGCCACGTCACACTTCCTCTATCTGTGATCCGGATAGACAGTGGCGAGGGACAATCTTCACTAAGCAAAGGAAAATCCTGCCCTCCTTCGTCAAGAGGGCAGGAGGGGACAGGAAGGGGATCCATTTACATTGAATATCTTTTGAACTACAGAACAGTAAGTTATTAAACATAGCGCAAAGTGTTATGCAAACAAAAGAGAAGAATCTGAGATAAACTTTATTGTAGACACTACTATCCCTTTAAACAGGTAAATGAAAGGTGGGCAGCCAGCAACCCTTCAGCTGTTGTTGGAAAATGACTCCCATTATCCTCAGCTGGTTGTTGGATGATATGAGTTGAAGCCCAACAACAGCTGGTGAGGCAGGGGTTGCATATACCACCATCCTACCCAGGGCTGGATTTACATCCCAGGTGCCCCTAGGCAAGACACCGTAGGCTGCCTTAGCTTCACCCATGACCACACCCATTATTCCTTAAATGTTCCTGCCCCAGTCCTTTTCACTACTTCCTGGGACAGATGATACCCTTGGCCTATAACAGGCAACAACAAATAAATAGCTTTAAACCCTTGGTTGCTGTAGAGATCTCCAACAAATTGTTTTGCAATGAGTTAGTGATCTCTATGACATCCAAGGGTTTAAGTAATAGACTGTAGAAAATTGGTCCATGGACATTGAGATTGCCACATCCACAATTCAAAATGTAGCTGAGGTGCCCCTCAAGATCTGGAGCTCTAAGCAGTTGCCTACTCCATCTATTGGGAAATCTGGACCTGATCTTAACCCTTTAAGGACCAGAGGGGTGCAAAGCACTTTTAGAAGCAATGCACTGCATACCCCATTGATTATTAAAGGGTTAACTAAAGCTTTACTCTTTCACAAATCACTGAGAGCCATGAACTCCCAGCATTGAACCTGGATCTTGCATCTTTATATTAAGGTTGATAAATTGTGCATTTAATGTAGTTCTTCTATATTTCATGACTGAATGGCTCATAAAGTTACAATCACTGTATTGGGATTTTCAGCAGATTGCCCAGACATACCTTTGAATGCCATGTCCATTGAAAGTAGCAAAGTAAGAGTTAGGTGGATGTCTTTATTCTGCTTTAATTGACATTTAACAGATGATGTCTGTAACTCAGTTTCGGTTTAAGAAAGAAACAATTCTCCACCTCCTTTGTGATTTTTCCCTTTATTCCATTGACAAATCTATATAAAATTGAGGCCTACAAATCTTTCAAGAGGGAATGTGACAATGGTCAGATGAAGGGGGAAATAGAAGGTGTCACCACATCATGAACAGCGTCTGTCTGCATCATAGGTTTTACCTCCTACAGTGTTTTATGCTAATATGTTGGGAAGCGGCCTTGCTCCGCATACAGATTAAAGCCACTTCAGACAAAATCGAGGGCTGTTGTCTGGATTATGAACAATGAAATGTCCCTTCCCAAACTTTCCGAGAATGGGGCTGACATTTTATTGTGTCTGAGTGACATGCAGTGAATGGAAGCACCCAGCCCCAGTAACATTGGGGCCTGCACTACATTATATTTTCAATTGGCTTTAGTCAAATAAAGATGTGACGAATAGCCATGGAGCACTGGAAAAAGAGATCAGCCGTCTGAGTTGCATTCGCTTCTCAAAAGAAGAAGCAACCAGTGTAAAAGCATGGGAAGAATATGATTGAACACCTTTTGTCTCTGAGCGCCAGTTTGCTCACAGGATATACAATGATAACTTGGGGCATATATATGAATTAAAGGGAGTTTGACATAAAAAGCTAAACTGTAATAGGTTATGGAACAAAAGAAAAATATATTGAAACTGATCCTATTACAAATGTATGAGATGCTTTAATCTCTGATTACAGACACTGTAAGCATTCATGGGGTAAAGAGTTATTCATTCCTAAACATTCACTATTCTGTAACCTCACCTTGACAGCTGCTAAGCTTTACTTTTGTCATAATGCTGGGCAAATCAGCATTGGTTTGAAGACCTCTTCTTGTACAAGCAAGTCCTGTGATGTCACAATGGAACATGGCAAGCAAAGAGTGAAGGCAACATTATATAACCCTTGTCCCAATAAACCCCACATTCATAGTTCATAAACCCAATATGCAAATATGTCAGTGATCTTCATTCTGAGGCAGCCAAGATAGTGCAGTTTTTTTGGGGATACTTCTGATTTTTCACAAATGGCTCATTCATAATTACAAAGCATATGACTGACACCTGCAGAAACAGAGATATACTTAATGTAATATCTTTATCAATTAAGAATGTAGTTTGAGGCCCTTGACATACAGAATACAGTGGTCGAGTAGAAAAGTAAGATGATGCTGCTGAGTGGCCACATTTATTAAAAATTGGTAATCAACTTTATTGTTTCCCATCTGAAATTAAACCCACCAGAAAAGTCACTGTCCCAGATCATGGGCCCTGGTACTTGCTTAGTTAGAAGACCACTTTCCTTTAGAACATGGTGAACAAATACTAAAGACAATACACACAGTGATAAATGAAGGGTATTATTAGCTCCAGACTACATCCAAACCATGGGAATCCAACCCTCTTGTTGATAGTGCTATTCTCACCTCTTTGTGTGTGGAGGTTGTCAGCCTTGGTTTCAGGGTAGCCAAGCCATTCAGCCATATGTTAATGAATCAATGAGTGTACAGCCTTTATTATTTGTTCCTTTTGATGCCTCAATGTTCACTCTAATCAAGCAGTGCAGGTGCTATCAGAGCATGATTGTTGTGATTATGAATGGATTTTAAAAATAAAAACCTACCAGAAAAGTCACTGTCCTAGAGCATGGGGCTACTTAGACATCTACTTTCCTTCAGAACACAGGGAACAAATAGTAAAGACAAGACACAGTAATAGATGAAGGGTGTTTTTAGCTCCAGGTTGTACCCAAGCCTTGAGATGCCATCGCCTATTGTTGATGCTATTGCTCTCCCCTATTTGCATGTAGATGTTGTCAGCCTTGGTTCTGGGGTTGCCGACCCATTCTCCCATTGTTCCTTTTGATACCTCAATGTCCACTCTATTCAAGCTAGTGGAGGTGCTACCAGAGCATGAGTGATATGATTGTGAATGGATAAAACGCAGACATTAAAAAAAACAAAAAACAACTTTATGAAGACTTGGAAATAGTGATACTCATGCCCTATCCATTACATGGTGGTACTTTTGTTACTGCTTTTTATGAAGAACTTGGCCAGTGACCATAATAATTGCAACACTAACCTAAAATGGAAACAATGAAGAACATATCTGCCATCATCTCACAAATATTGCATTTTGTGCTCTAATAGTTTTAATTGACACGTGTCCCAGAAGATAGAGCCCCATTGTTTTATGCAAAAGGAAAAGAGTAAAATTTATTTTGGGCTATATTTAATAAGAACAGGGCCTTGTATAGCACTCTGATCCTTTTATTTCCTATGTTCCATTTGTACTGTTTAATGTCTCTCTTTGTCTATTCCCTTTTGTACATCGCTGCAGAATAAGTTGGAGCTATATAAATAATGAATAATTATATTATAACGCACAAAATATCTAAATGTAAAACTATTTAAAGGAGTACTACCACTTTCTTACAACAAAAAGTCTTACCTTTCTATAACCCAAAAAATCCTAATGGCCAGTATGAATTGTGCCCTTTTGTCTTTGTTCAAGAGATAACGTCTTCAGTCAGTACTGGATGTCATGTGCATGGAGGTGGACATGACAGTTGCTGGTAGTTTTATTAAGTGAAGAAGGCAGATTGCAAGAACCTTCTAAACCTTTTAACCCTTTGAGTGCCTGAGAGGTATCCACCGCATTGCAATGCACTCTGGTGCTCAAAGGGTTAAGGAATAGGAAGGTGTGCAATGCATTGCACCAATCTCTAGCCCTTAAAGGGTTAAGATTACCATGTGACGTTAGCAGGCTTTCAGGACCTGGGGACTGGTCATGCTAATAACTGTTAAGTCCACTTCCATGGAAATGACAACCAGAACTTATTGAAGATAATGGGGGAGACTTATAAAAAGTGTTCTTGTTCGTTTTTGTGAACGGATCCTTAAATGTTCTTATTCCTTATTGTGTTGGTATTTATAAAGTATTCTAGTTACATTTATAAAAGAATAAGAACATGTCAGACATGGCCTTAAATATTTGGCAAAACTTCTGTTGCTAAATTGTCCCAAATAGGGCCATTTCTTTATAAATACACTGCACCACAAACTTCCTTACTCCATTTTTTTTATTTAAATGTACTACACAGTGTTATGTCCTCCTAAACTGTCCTTAATACTTTTCTAACTACCAGAGACAATCATACAGCCATTTTAGTACTTTTTCCATTAACTCCACTTTTATAAATCTCCCCGAATATCTATTGACCCAAGAACCATGAGAAGCATTCGTAGGGGGCTGATAGGATTTTTTGCCCATAGTTGGAGGTTATAATTGCTTCACAATACTTGGAGACCTTTCTAGATTTCAAGGGATTAGAAACCTTATTTAAATCAGCATTAAGGTTTATTTGTCCCCTATGGTGCATTTGGTTTTCTCCAAAATTGTAAGTCTTCATATCACTAAATATGGCCCTATGGTTTATTACTGTGCTACATTAATAGTACACAGGAATTTGGTTTGCCATTACCTAGTGACTTGCTATTGCCACTCTAACATGTGCTCTACCCAGTGCGTGAATGACTGCATATACCGTGAATTCACAAAAACATCATCTCTCATATATTTCCCTCTCTGAACTCTGATACAGTCTGTTGTTTTGTCTGTAATGAAGTTCAGGATTAGACAGTTGACTGTAAATGACACAGAAGGGGGTGGAATTGTGCACTGAGTGATACAGTATGTACTTTGGATGATACACAACAGGAATAGAATGGAGGTTGATAGTTATACAGTGCAAGACATCTCCTTTTTCCCCTCTAACAAAGCGCTTGTATTGTATTATAGCTGCTCATTGCTGAGCAATTCTACCTTTTAGGCATGTTAGTAATTATGCCTTTAACTACAAATACTAACTTTGAGGTTTTAGTGTGGGTTGCATGTTTATACACAGTTGTCATGTCAGAGTACGTTGAAGTGTTTCCAGATAATTGTAACAACCAATTGCTTGTTTTCAGTTGCTTTGTTTACTGGACTAGAAAGTGAATTGACAAGTTAATAAAAGGACACCAGTTACAGGATAGGAGATACAGAAGCATTGTAAGTGTCATTTAAGTCTACGTGATCATTATGAGCCATGAGAAATTGAGGTGAACATCTGATGGGTGGGATGGAATGGCAGAAGAGGAGTTGCAACAGTAAATTGTAAAAGTAGTTTATTTTGCCAATTAACTCCATTTATAGACTACCATTTAAAGAACTTGATCTAACAGACTAAGCTGCATACAGCATACATGATGGTTGGTTTATAAAATGGAAAAAAGTCAAGTCTACAAACTGAAGATCAGCTAGATTTAATGACAATTCTTATATCCACATACTGAGGCAAATGGACTTACAATTGGTGCAATTCTGAAGCAGCCTAACTGCACCATAAATGACAAATACAGATTCACAAAGTTCCCATTGCTTAACCTTTTGCGTGCCGTAGGAGTACACAACGCATTGCTTTGCAATGTGTTGCATACCCCTCTGGCAGTCAAAGGGTTAATAAAACTGGACTTTCAACCCCAGAATACCACATATGTTTCCTATGCATTGCAAAACAATGCATTGAAGGGCACTCTAACATTCAAGGGTTTAAAGCCCTATTTAAATTAATGGCACAGCTGGTTTGCTCACAATTGCTCCATTTCCTCCTAGTAGATTGACCTCTGTAATAACCATTATCGACATTATCGACATCAAAACAAATCCAGTGGAAAACAGAAGTCAACAAATGAAAACAACCACTTGTCATCTTAGGCCAGGGTTCCATTGCAGGTGACAAATATTATCATCCTATTAAAGCATGCAGATGAAACTAATAACAAATGTATTAACGGCAATGGAATTCAGGACTTAATCTGCATATATATATATTGAGTTACTTAAGAAATAGGGTTGGTCGAAAGCTTTCGCTGTGTTCCCGCTAAAAAGTCTGCGAAAACCACTTTGATGTCTGCTTTTTTGAAGAAAAATCCACTTTAAAACCAGCGATTAAAATCTTTGCATTTTTCGCCAGTTGGTCAAATTGTTTGACATTTTTTCAATGGCTAGAAAGTTTCCGCCCATTGATTTACGTGGTTTTTGCCTTTTCGCTTTAAAAATGTGAGTATTTGCGGAAGTGAAGCACAATAGAAGCAGTTACAGAGAGAGGTGGATATGCTGTGCTGTTCTGCTGTGATCTTTTGGAAAAATTGAGGCCAGAGAGACTTGTAGTGACTATGAGCAGGTTTAAACTAATAAAAGGAGGAACTGGAAGGACCTTTATGTGTCCACTGAGTCTGAGGAGGAGGAGGAAGTGAGCACTACAGATCCAATGCTGTCCAGTCCCCCTAAATCACCCCTAGGGATCTTGGGGAATTTAATAGGGAGGGAGAAAAGGTTAGTACTAGAGCGAGCTGGACAGGTCAGCTGCCTGCGCCTGCTGGCAGACATGCTGCCCCTGCTGCCACTAGTACTGTGCCTGCTTTCAGACGTGCTGCCCCTACTTCCACCAGTGCTGAACCTGCTGCCACCAATACTGTGCTTGCTGTCAGACGTGCTGCCCCTGCTGCAACCAGTGCTCTGCCTGCTGCCAATGCTGAACCTGCTGCCACCAGTGCTGAACCTGCTAATAGTGTGTCGTGTACTAATCAGGAGGGGGAGAAGGAGAGGACGATGCCAAGTGTGACAGCAAGGGACCCTAACTCACACTTGCCATCCCCAAGCAATGCCACCAGTGCTACTACTACTACTACTAAGAAGGTCCAGCAGTTTGTTAGTGTTAGGAGTGACTGTGAGGAGGAAGACTCTGGAGTTGAACTTAATATGGTTGGTGTTAGTAGTAATAGTAGTAACAGTAATGGTGAAGCAGCCGGTGGGACTAGTGTTAGGGGAGTGGTAGGGGAAGCATTTGAGAGCATCCAGACTGCCTGTGCCTGCTCTAAGATGTGCTGCCAGGGCCACCATTTCTGATCCTGCAGCCACTAGTGTTGTACCTGTTGCCAGACGTGTTGTACCTGTTGCCAGATGTGCTGCCCCTGCAGCCAGTGCCACCATTTCTGTAACTGCAGCCAGAGCCGGATTACCGGCAAGGCACACAAGGCGGGTGCCTAGGGCCCGGTCAAGCTGAGGGGGCCCGACGGAGACCGCCTCCATCCTCCTCCCTGACTCCAACAAAAGACCACAGATAGGGTGACCAGACGTCCCCGATTTCCGGGGACAGTCCCCGGATTGTGGGCACTGTCCCCGGCTGGAACGTGTCCCCGGATCTAATCTTCTATATGTTGATACAGTATCAACATACTATCCTGTTTATGATTGTTCGCCAACATGATTATTTCATCAAGTGTGTGCAGGTAGAAGAGCTAACAGTTAGTTGTGCTGGGATGGAATGAGGGGAAGTGGAGTTTAACCCTTTGAGTGCCAGACTAGAGGCTCTCTGGCTCTCAAAAGGTTAAACTCCACTTCCCCTCATTTCATCTCAGCACAACTAACTTTTAACTCTACTTTCACACAATCGATGAAATAGTCATGTTGCTGAACAACTGCCACAGGGGTATCCAATGCATTGCAAAGCAATGCATTGGATACCCCTGTGGCAATCAAAGGGTGTTGGTGTCTCTTCCCCTGTCCCTCCCACCTTCCCTGTCCCTTACTGTCTCTCCCTTTGTCCCTCCCACCTTCCCCATTCCTTAAGATGTCTCCCCCGTCACTAAATCAGTCCTGGAGGAGACGCGATGTTCACTTATCTGGTAAACTTTATCTTTCTGCTGTCGGCTGCTCTGTGAGGCTCTTCTCTGCTATTCACTCCTCCCTGTAACATGAAGGAGATCAGAGGGAGGAGTGTACAGCACAGAACAGCCACATTCACTCTACACAGCACCATGGACACACACACATATATAGACTGTCCACTCTCCTCTCACCCCATTACTCCTCATGGAATAGGAAAAGGTAGAATGCACATCCCACTCACCACAAACAGCCTTATTCATAGTGTGTGAGTTTGTCTATGGCTATGTATGTGTATGTATATATGTATCTATATACAGTCTATGTATGTATGTATAGTATGTATATATATATATATGTACAGTATATGTGTGTATGTATATATGTATGTACAGTATTTGTATGTATCTATGTACAGAATGTGTATGCATGTATACGGGTGAGTATGTATGGTATGTGTATGTATATATGTACAGTATGTATATGGGTGTGTGTGTGTATGTATATATATGTATCTAGGTACAGTATGTGTATGTACAGTATGTGTGTATGTATACTATGTGTGTATGTGTAAATATATATATATGTACAGTATGTATATTATGTGTGTATGTATATTATGTGTGTATGTATACTATGTGTGTATGTGTATATATATATATATATATGTATGCATAGTATGTGTGTATGTATACTATGTGTGTATATGTATATATATATATATATATGTACAGTATGTGTATGTATGTATAGTATGTGTTTATGTATACAGGTGTGTATGTATATTGTAGCAAAAGGGCCACAGTGTTGCCCATCACAATTAAGTCCTTTGAGTGCTTGAGGGCTATTCAGTGCATTGATTGACAATGCTTTGGGTACATTAGCAACAGTGAAAGGGTTAAATGTTTGAGGAAAGAAAGAAGAATCCATGCACTACACTGTGTTGGATACCTCTTTGGTGCTGTAGGGGTTTAAACAAACCAAAGAAAATGGACGAAGTGTTGGGTTCCTTCACTGCCAAACACGTATACAACGCATTCCACTGCCAGGATACCTCTTTGTCTCTGAAACACTTAACACTTTCAGTGCTGAAAACTTACCCAAGCACTCAAAGGACTTAATCCCCAGGGGCAGTGCCATGCTCCTTTTGCTAGTTCTAACTAAATATGCAGCTGCATCAATAGGAAGGCACGGGCAGCATTACCTAAGCTGTCTCTGCCGTCCATTGCCTTTGCAACAAGTTGAAATGGCAGCCAGAGAGAGGAGAGTTTTGTTGGGATACGCCTCTCTCATTGGCTGTAGCACGTAGGACAGCAACACGGCACTATTGCGCAGGACATATGTGGCAGTCTCAGTCAAGCAAGCGGAACAGTAACGCAGGGAACAGCAGGGCACCTCTCCAGAGTGCAACACAATGTCTTAACCTGAAGTGAGTGCGTGTTCTGTGTTTGGATAACACCAGTCAGTGCTACACCTTCCTGTTTAGAAGAGGAATTTAATAATAACAACACATGAATCTGTAAATAATTTAAATCCTAAGGATTATTTTATTCTGACAGTGTTGAGGTAGGCAGTGTGGACAATGTGGAGGTGGATACTGTGAGCAATATGGAGGTGGGAAGTGTGGGGAGGACGACAGGGTGGGCACTGTGGAGTGGACAGTGTGTGGGGGTGGGCAGTGTGGAGGTGGACAATGTGGAGTTGTACAGTGTGGGTAATGTGGGGGGTGGGCAGTGAGTGAGGGGGCAGTGTTGAGGTAGACAATGTGGTCAGTGAGGACTTTGGCAATGTAGAAGTGGACAGTGTGGTGGTGGGCAGTGTGTGTGGAGGAGGACAGGGTAGGCAGTGTGTGGAAGTAGACAATGTGGGCAGTGTGGACACTGTGTGAAGGATGAACAGGGTGTGAGGGTGGCTAGGGTGTGTGATGAGGGTGGACAGGGTGTGAGAGTGAACAGAGTGTGAAGGTGGACAGAGTGTAGGCAGTGTGTGGAGGTGGATAGGTTGTGGAGAAAAAAAATGTCCCCAGATTTCATTTTAAAAATCTGGTCATCTTAGTATGGAATGCATTGCAAAGCAATGCGTTCCATACGCCTCTGGCACTCAAAGGGTTAACGTTCATCAGTTTTAACGCATGTTAACGCACGTCACCACAGAGACGTGTAATTTTGCTCTCTATAGCCAGGGGCAGGCTGTGCAGGGGGACAATTGCCGTTGGGCCAATCATAATTATGGGCCAGTGTCTTGAGACTGCAGTTTGGGCATATGCACTAAAACTGCCTGTGTGGAAAGGCAGGATATGCAGCCAATACGTTCAGAGTGGGCATAGGCACAGTCTTCCCAGATTCAGTAAGTTTCCTGCCTTAATTTATTTGTTTTAGGTTTTTCAATATATATTGCTTTTATATCTAATCTGTTCCCTGCTTGCATTTAGACCATGACAGGAGCAGGGAATTGGAATCCCTGCTGTAATAGGTTTATTTGATGGCCAGTTTTATTATACTATGTATCTGCTGACAGTGATATCAGAGTTTACCTTCTGTACACAGTGATACCAGGGGATGCCCCTCTATACACACTGATACCACCAACCCTTTAAATACCAGAGAAGGGTGCATATTGAATTAAAATGCATTGCATTGCAATGCATTGTGTTCCTCTCTCTGGCATTCAAAGGGTTAATTTTCTGTTAAAATCAATGTATCCTGGGTTCCCTCCCTAACCCTGGCTACATACACAGTGTTTAGTTTACACTACAGTTTTGTAGGCACAGAATCTCAAAGAGTTATCCAAACATTGGAAAACCCTTTGAATGCCTGTGCCCACAAAACTGTAGTGCAAACTAAACACTGTGCAAGTAGCCAGGGTTAGGGAGGTTTGAGGGGGACTACTATATGGGAGGAGGGGGCCCCAAAATGGTACCTTGCCTAGGGCCCTGTGAAGTGTTAATCCGGCTCTGACTGCAGCCAGTAGTGTTGTACCTGTTGCCAGATGTGCTGTCCCTGCAGCCAGTGCCACAATTTCTGTAACTGCAGCCACTAGTGTTGTATCTGTTGCCAGACGTGTTGCCCCTGCTGCCAGTGCCACCATTTCGGTAACTGCAGCCACTAGTGTTGTATCTGTTGCCAGACGTGTTGCCCCTGCTGCCAGTGCCACCATTTCTGTAACTGCAGCCACTAGTGTTGTACCTGTTGCCAGACGTGCTGCCCCTGCTGCCAGTGCCACCATTTTTGATCCTGCAGCCACTAGTGTTGTATCTGTTGCCAGACGTGCTGCCCCTGCTGCCAGTGCCACCATATCTGTAACTGCAGCCACTAGTGTTGTATCTGTTGCCAGACGTGCTGCCCCTGTTGCCAGAGACATTGATGGCCTTTTTAGCAGAAACTGAGAAAGAATTTGAGAAAGGGATGAGGATGGGCATCACCACCACCAGCACTAGCAATGAGAATGAAAAAATAGTCCTACAAAAAAAATAAAAAAAATTGGGGGGTTTGTTGCTAACAAATCAATGTTTCCTTATGGCTTATGCCAAACAAGCTTAAAGGGATAGTAATACTTAAAATGTAAAAAAAAAATATGTTGTAGGGTTTATCCCCCCGAGTAAAACAAAAGTACTCCCACTGCTGAGAGGTGTTTTATTCAAAAGTTATTAATTTTCAAAGTTGAATTTTTTAGGTGCAATATCACAGTGGTCTGAAATTGTACAGTGGTGCTGTTACTACACGATCCTATGGACAGCTCTGGTCCCAGGACCATAAATCTCCATAGGATGGTGTAGCAACAGCGCCACTGTACAATTTCAGGCCACTGTGATATTGCACCTAAAAAATTCAACTTTGAAAATTAATAACTTTTGAATGAAACACCTTTCAGCAGTGGGAGTACTCTTGTTTTACTCAGGGGGATAAACCCTACAACATATTTTTTTTACATTTTAAGTATTACTATCCCTTTAAGTCCTACAAATCAATGTTTCTTCAGGGCTTGGGCCTAAATTAAGACGTCTAAGTCCTACAAATCAATGTTTCCTCAGGGCTTGGGCCTCTAACACAAATCTAACAAATCATCCTCTACAAAATACTTTATCAAGTCAAGTATCAGTCCACCCCAGTGGCAGCTTATGTCAGGGGGTTCCTGTCTCTATCACTTTACATACAAATTTCTTATTTTATTTTATTTATTTTTTATTAACTGCCCCCCAATATCCGTAAAGAAGCCCCCCCTCCACAAAAAAAATTCCCTGTTCAACTGATAAATTCCCCAGACTCCACCCACCAACACGCCACCCTCCTCAGACCTCTTTTATACCATGTCTTATGGGGGTTTTTAATTTGTATTTAGGATTTATTTTGCACTGACCTCCCATTCCCAGTGAACAACCACCCCAAAAAAAAATTCCCTGTTCAGCTGATTCTTTCCCCATATTCCACCAACACAGCACCTTATGCCCCTTTTATACTATGCCTTTGTGAAATAATTTAATATTTGCTATGTGTTGTATATATATTCAATGTTCCCTTTGATTTCAATGGAACGAGATAGGCGACAAAAAAACAGAAAATCTGCACTTTTATCGGGAAATTATTCATCAAGCGGGAAGTGCCATTATTCAGCGATTTCACTTTGAGGTGAAAATTTTTGCCCATCCCTATTAAGAAATATGGCTCCTACAAATTATTTTATTTGTTACTCAAACTGCATATGAAATTCATTTAAATACAGGCAAAGAATGGGATGCCGTGTTTGATTGATGCCGAACATGATTTTAATTTTAATGCTATTTGCATTAACCAGAAATGCCCAAAACTTAATTGAGAGAATATGTGAATTAATCCACTAGTGTAGCTCCTTTGACTTTGGATTCCAAAGCATTGCATGTACTTCTGCCTATGCACTAGAGTGTATGAATACTTTAGTGCATACCAGTGGATGGTGACACAGGAGAATGCAGTAAAGCTACAATAATTTCCTCTGCCCTTTGTTAGTACATAGCATTAAAAAAGGCAGAGAAGAAATTGCCAAAATACTGTTATGGCATAAGTAGCTTAGGAAATTGGTGATAGGTAGGTGCAGCACTAAGAAACAATTTCCAGCTCAGATTATAGCAAGGAATTGTATTAGTACATTCTCCTTGAAGTCAGCTTAAACCTTTTCAGCCTGATTTGAAAAACCCTGGTCTATTGTTCTTTAAAAAGTGTTAAGAAGGAGAGTCCCAAGGCAGAACACAATGATTACATGATATATACAGTATCTATCTATCTATATATATATATATATATATATATATATATATATATAATTATTTTATTTTTTTACACTGATAAATGCCATTTTGAATATCTTCACTCCATCAATAAATTCAGCAGGGTGAGAGAATGGAGAAAACTTAAACAATGTGTAACACTGTCTGCACTTCCCAACACTGACCATTTGACCTTGCAATTGTCTAAACAATGACCTTGACTAGTGTGATAACAAGTGAATAATATACTGATGGTGTGAAAGAGAAGGCAAACCCAAGAGCATGGCATATTGCATTAATTTGCATATGATTAATTGGTATAGATTGAGGATCTATTTTGTTCACAGTGTTACCCTGAAATATCCTGAAATTGTCTTTCCCCCAGAAAAATTAACAATCCCTTTTCAACCATGTTAACCATACTATTATAATTGTTCAGTTTTGGAAAAATCTATAGAGACACAATATAATTATCTTGGAGAAATAAATAGATTGTATAAAAATTCTAAGATCTATTTGGTGTAGAACAAAAACGTTTTTTGGGGCAGAAAAATCCTACACAGAAAATAAACAAATAAATAAATAAATACATAAATAAATGCAAAGGAATATTCTGGGAATTCAATGTGAGGGATGTACTGAATTTGCAATTCCATCTATCATTATTCTGGATCTCATTCTCGAATTAGGCAGCTGCCAATATATTTGCATAATGTTAAAAAAAATACAGACCTACTGCGAAGCAATAAAACAAAGTCAGTTTCCCTGGAAAGAGGTTAATAAATCAAGCTGAATAACTGAAAATCTATAGAGGAGAGGAACATTGTACTTGGGCCTTGCTCTCACGGCATGAGAAAGCCTGAGTTGTTCTTTCATTTCAAAGGAGTACCACTGATCGCATGGCTTGCAAGCAGCTGATAGCCAACAGGATGCATTTTGCATGCTACTCACTGAGACACAGTAGACAAGAGGAAGCTGGGAAATTCAATCTAGAATTTAGGGTAGCTGTTATGTGTCAATCAGGCATGGAATAAAGCTCTCAAAACAAAATGTCTACTGTGAATCTACAGATCTTTTTATTGTGCCAAAATAAAACCCTGCATGAAAGTTAAAGCTTTAACCCTTTTGGTGTACAGTAGGTCGCCATGACATTACAAGTATGGCTCTGTGGACTTCCCTGTCACCCAAAGGGTGAATTATTTGCCTAGCAACATGGCAAGCCCTGGAACTACCATGAAAAAGAGGCTTTATACTGTGTGTCTGTGAAAGATTCATCGCTTGTGGCTGAAAATGGCCCCTTCTTTCTTTTAAATGCATGTCAGAAGCAAGAATAAAGGGAGATACTCCACTGATAAGATCATGCCTAATCTGGTATTCTTTGGAGAACTTTCTTACAACTTTACTGGCTGGGAGTGAGTTTTAGAAAAAAGAGCCAGAGCTGGGTTGAAGAATTCCCAGCCATCGTTATGTTTTCGGTTCCCCTCCATTCTTTAGTATTTCACTCCTAAATCTGTACACTGTTGGAAGAAAAGGGCTTTTTTATTTAAGAAGTAACTAAAAACTGCAGTTTTGTACATTACCTCTCAATATTTTTCCTTCATTTAAAGTGGAACAGCTGCTTTATAACAAATAGTTGATTTTGTAAGAGCTTAAGCACTGTTATTTATTGATGTCATTTTTATTTATAACAATAATTTATGAGAAATTTAGATTTATTTGTTTGCCCGTTTAGTACAAATCTGTCAGGTACTGGCACACTGATCCCCATCCCAACTGCCACTTCCTAACAGGAAGCTCAGCTCATTTGCATAAATTGACAAATTGATAAAGACAATATGTAATACACTATTGTTTAATATTAAAAATAGCAAATAAAAGAGCTTTCAAAATCACTTATTTACCACACTGTAGCTCTTCTTTAACCCCTTAACATCACATAACATGCCAGGACCATCATGACTGTCTGGATGTTAATGACCAGTGATGGTCCTGTCACGTCCTGGAATTTTGTGATCCCAGAGTGCCTGTGCAGCTTTCTGTGATCACAGATCACATCTGTCAAAAAGTGCCTTAGTCCTGCAACAGACTCTCCTCACCCTCCCTGGTACCTACACCCTCTGCACCTGGACTGACCCTTGTTTGCCAAGTCATCCAGTACTCTCCTGGATTACAGACTGCTGCAAAAATTCTACTGCTCCATGCATCAACCCCACTATGGCCAAATTAGCTCCTTCTCTTCTCATCACCTTTCTCACCTGCATAAGACTCTCCTCCTCCTGTATGCACATTGAGTCACTCCATTTTCATTGCACCCTCACTTCTTCCCTCACCACTTCTTTGCTCCCACAAACTTTTCGCATTCCTCCGCTCCCTATCACCACCATCTCCTTCTACCCCTGCAAAAAAGCCCCACTGCTTCAAATCTCACTCCCACCTTATGTCCCTGTCCCTTCTCCTCCTGCTTGGTGCAGGTGACATCTCACCTAATCCATGCCCCCCTTACATTCTCTCCTGTACCACAAAACCCACTCACACACGCAACATCCACAATCTAATAGCCGTACCACATCACCTAACCTCCCCCCCCTTTTGCTTTGGTCTCTGGAACTCCCGCTCTGTATGTAACAAACTAACAGCTGTTCACAATCTATTTATTTCTCACTCCCTAAACCTCCTATCCATCTCATGAACTTGGCTCACATCGTCAGACACTGCCTCCACTGCTGCACTTTCACATGGAGGCCTTCAATTCACGCATACACCCAGGCCTGGCAACAGGCAAGGGGGTGGAGTAGGCATCCTGCTGTCCCCTAACCATATATTTCAGGTAATCCCCAATGCACCCTCCTCTCTACTTGAGGACAAGGAGAACATTTCTACTGATACAATGGATATGCTCTAAACATGGTAGACAGAGCTGGTTTAGACACTAATCAGTAAGTGATATCTGAATCTTTCACCCTTAAAGTACTGATCTTAAATGTTAAAGACCTGAAGTTCCCTCAGAAGAGGAAAGAAATGTTTGATTAATGCCAAAAACACAAGACTCAGAAATAATGGCTTCAAGAGACACATCTTCATCAAAATGTCTCATCTTACACAACAAATATAATAGCTCAGCATCAGTTTAACAGCAGGGTGTAGCTATCCTTGTGCATAAGAATATTCCTGTGGTAGGTCAGAGTATATTAGAAGTCACAAAAGACAAATACATCTTACTCAGGGGATCAATGGCCTTGTAATTGCTCAGTCTGCACCCTTGAGGAGATTTCTGCCCACTCTAAAGGGCTGCTAATTGTGGGTGTGATCTTAACACCCTCCTTAAACCTTATATGGATTTTTCCTCTAAGTCCTCATAAGTACCCAGATCCCATTTCAAGATCATTAAATGGTATCTGTCACTTCATTATTTAATAGTGCATGGCATATACTGAACCTCTCCAGTTGTGACTAGTGATGGGTGCAAAGTCCTGTTTTGTTCCATGGAAATTTTCACAAAAAAGTATAGTTTTTCAAACTTGTCTGCTGGAATTCCCATGGAGAAACCCATAGATTTTTCCACTGTTTCACCAACACCACAGATTTTCTGATGATAACAGTTTCATTTTCCACCAATGTTTTTTTATGCTGGTAAAAGTTTCTACCACTATTGCTTAAAACCCCCCAGAACTTCCCACAATGCAATGTGTTATAGAATAGGCAGGAAAAAAAAAGTGAAAACAGAGAGAGAGATAATTAAAAAATAAAAACTATTTTGTTTTCAGTGCTGGCTAGCATAATGAGCAGCATGTGAAGCTTCAGTGACACTACTGATGCTGCTGGATAAGATATGGAGGAATTAAGCAACACCAGCAGTAAAGAGAGCCCACTTCAATCTAGCCACATGATCCCCAGTTCCCCAACCTTTCTCTTATGGATCTGAGGAAATATAATAAAGAAAGGGTCACTGGGCAGCAGTAGTAGCAGCACAGCTAGGTAGCCTGTGCCTGTGGATACTGTTAGTATAACTCCTTCTGAGGTGATAGCATGTATGATTAGGGGATCGTCTCTCACATTTGTTAGCACCAAACAGTCCCATAGAACAGCAAGATATTGGAGATGGTGAGAATGAGGGAGGGAGGGTGACCGAGCAGCTGGTGTGGAAGAGAGCATTTTTGGCAGAAAGTTATAAGGGATGAGAGAAAGAATTGCAATTGGGGATGGGCATCACCAACACAAGAAGTGACATTCTGGCCTTTGCTGTTCCTGTAATTCCTGCTGCTGAGCCATAGGAGAGAGAGATGCTCATCTGTTTCTGTTTCATGAACAGGATGATGATTAGGGATGGGTGAAAGTCTTTGCCTCAAAAGAAATGCAGGAGAAAAATTTTACTTTTTGTCAAGTACAATTTTTTTTTCCAAAAAGTGCCATTTCGTTTGATTTTTTTCTACTAGCTCATTGCATTGAAATCAATGGGGAGACTGAATTTCTCCCTACCCCCCCTACAAGTTTCCCTTCTTTTCCCACAGGCACAGTATAAAAGGGGTGTCAGATTCCCACAGCATGCCATTCTGTGTTTATGACTGCAAGAGAAAACAGCACTTTTTTGAGTTAGAGAATACAGTAAAGTAGAGTTGTAGCTTAGTTTAGGGAGTCTTGTAGATGGCAAAGGTGAAACAAGTTTCTTCCTGATATGGCTGTTATCTCTCTCCTGGGGGTGTCTTGGGGTGAGAGAAAGAAACAAAGAAGTTTTCCACAAATAACCCAACATTTTGTGTGACTGAGTTGACCCAGGCAGTCGATATCCAAGTTCCTTCCTGATCTGGCTGTTATCTCTATGTTTGGAGATTCTAGTCATGTGAGAAGGGAGCAAAGGGGAATTACCCCAAATACCCCCACATTTTTGTGTGACTCATTGGGAAAACACAGCAGCAGTGATCCAAGAGTCTTCCTGATCTGGAGTTATCTCCATGCATATCCCTACGACACTCAAATGGTATCACGGTGCAGCTTCTCAAGCTGTCACTCACACTTGTGCTGCGCTCCGATTGGTTGAGCCTGTTTGGCCCGCCCCTGGTGACCTTTTTATTCTGGGCTAGTGGCACCTGTCATTTGACCTTTCGTGGTGTTCCTGAGCCAGTTTTGCTGTGCTGTGTTCCTGTGTTCCTGATCTCCGGTGTACCGACTTGGCTATCCCTGACTACGATCCTGTGTACCTGCTCCGTGATTTGACCCGGCCTGGCTGACATTCCTGCTTGTTTTCCTGATCCGGCTTGTCTGAGAAACTGCTCCGTGATTCGACCTGGCCTGGCTGACGTTCCTGCTCATTTCCTGATCCGGCTTGCCTGAGAACCTGCCCCGTGATTCGACACGGCTTGCTGACGTTCCTGCTCCGTGACCTGTTCCGGTCTCTGCGGTCTCCGTTCCTGTCTGCCTTGTTGCCACGGCGACATAGTGACCGTGCTCTTGCTGTTCATTATGGCTCCGTGCTGTGCTGATTCCTGCCACTGAGCTGATCACTGCTGAGCTGTGTTTCTCTATCGAGCTGTTAACCCGTGCAGAGCTGTGTCCCAACTACCGAGCTGTCAGTCCGTGCAGAGTTGCGTTCCAATTTCTGACCTGTTAACCCGTGCAGTGCTGTGTTCCTACTGTCGTGCTGTCTCCAGTGCCATTAACCCGTGCAGAGCTGTGTTCCAGTGGGGCGCGCAGCCCATACAGAGAGTTGCCTTGTGCTGAGCCGTTTCTCTCCTTGCAGTCCGGTGTACCTCATTACCGTGCCCTGTGGCGCACGGCTCTGGCTGCTTCTGTGCACTTCTCTGTGGTTACGCCCATGGGGGCTATTGATCCAGTCTCTCTATTTCGCCCGTGGGGCTATTGGCTCAAGCTCTTGCAATCCATCACGCACGTTTGGGTTATAAGCTCAAGCTCTGGTACTAAGTCATTTCCATAGGCCGTGGGGCTATTGGCCCAAGCTCTTGCAATCCAGTTCCATCCACGACGCCCGTGGGGGCTCCGGTAACTCAGTCGTCTCCGTTATGCCCGTGGGGGCTATTCTCTCAAGCTCTGGCAGTCTACTCGCTCTGTTCATATGCTCGTGGGGGCTACCATTGCCGTACAGCAGGTGGGAGGCAGGTTTCTCTTTGCTGGACATTTTCGTCAGTTTTCCAGACTGTGGGTGTTGAGTATTCTCCACCTTTAACACCTTGGGTGTGCCAAACTATACAACTGAGACGGACTGATTATTCTATTAACCCTTTGTATACCAGTACTCAGTGCTTGTTCATTTCTGTATTATTGTATACTGTGCATACTACTGCTATTCTGCTATTTCACAGTGCTACCCTTAGGGGGCGATCTCTGTCATTATTTTTGTTCTTAAATAAATTGCATTTTATTCTTACCCACTGGTCTGAGTGTCTTGAAAACCGTGACAAATGGTTAATTAAAATAAATAAATAAAATGTAAAAACATTAATAGGCGAGAGAGACAGGGACCTTGACGTGAACTGTGACGGAGGCAGACTGATACTTGATGAGATATAGTATTTTGTAGATGGGCAAAGAAAGACATCACACACCACCCAATCAGTTCTATTGTGTACTTTACAGTAAAAATGCACACAGCAGTTGCATAATGTCCATCAAAAGTACAAGGAGTAGGAGAGGGAGAAAGGATTAGGAGCAGTGCAAGTATGTGTGAGTAAAGTAGTATTCCAAAAACTGACTGCAGCCATGGTTGCTGCAGTGAATGCAAAAAATTATTGTGATTCCTCTCTGCCTGAGGAGGATGCAGTTTCTCAAAGTCCCACCAAATGTTCCACCACCACCAGTACCAATACTGTTAATAAACCATCTAAAAAACACTGAAGTCACATTCTAGTATTGATGGCACTGTGCAAGAAGGTATAGCAGCTCAATCAACTGCTGCATCTGACAGTGAGACAAACAAACACAAAATCTCCTTTCCAGAAAGTAGTAGCAAACGTTGTAAAAATCTCTCATTGGGGAAAAGTAAAAAGAAATTGTCTGAGACCTCTAAATGCCTAGAAGAATATTAAAGTAGTGGGGAAGAAGCAGCAGGTGATGCTGAGGATGATCTAATTACTGATGATGATGATGATGTATATCTGGAAGATATCCCTCCAGCAGCCTCCTCTTCTTCAGATACAGATAAAATTGAGAGTGAGAGAGATGATGGCATGGCCAGAAAGTTAGCTGAAAGGCAAAGGCTCAATTTCCCACCACTGGAAAGGAGCTATCAGGGTGCCCGTGATTGCTTGTTTTTCCTGTCAGTTAGCAATGGGTGCTTCCCATTTGTTGCCTGTGATTAGCCTGCCCAGTATTGCCTATATAGACTGGGTTCCTGCACCCTTTCACTGCCCTTTCGTGTTGTTTCTATGCCAGTGCAATGCCTGTCTGTGGATTCCAGTGTACTTCCTTGGCCTGCCTGACTTCTCTCCTGTTCCTGGGCCTGTGTACCGACCCGGATAGCCTGACTACTCTCCTGTATTGTTCTTGTGTACCGTTCTGGCCTGGCTGACGTTCCTGCTCCTGTATCCAACCTAGTTTAGCTGACGTTCCTGCTCTGGTATCCTGACCCGGCCTGGCTGATGTTCCTGTTCCTGGATCCCAACTTAGCTGTGTTCCGCTTTGACTCTGGTCGCCTCGGCGACATTCTGACTTCCAGTGCCCTCTTGGTTTGGCACCGCAGCCTACAGGCTTGTTTCGCCTCCGTGATTGCACTGGTATTCAGTAGTTGGTTTGCTCCACTCAGTCACCGGTTGCTAGTGCTGCCTCCGTTATAGCACTGGTAGGGTCTTCATGTTTGTCCAGTACGTGGTACTGGTTCACTCCAATCTGTCCTTCCAGTCGCAAGTGTTGCCTCCATGATTGCGCTGGTATACAGTAATTGGTTTGCTCCACTCTGACACCGGTTGCTAGTGCTGCCTCCATTATAGCACCGGTAGGGCCTCCGTGTTGCTCAGTTTATGGCACTGGTTCGCTCCACTCGGAACCTCCAGTCACATGTGTTGCCTCCGTGAATGCGCTGGTATACAGTAGTTGGTTGCTCCACTCCATCTAACTGGCTGCTTTGCTACCTCCGTTATAGCACCCGTAGAGCCTCCGCTACACCGTGTCGCACCAGTCATAGGCTGCCTTACCCGGTATTTTGGTAAGGCCGGTACAGCCTTCTCAGTTCCTTGTTGTACCAGATTAGGCTGCCTTACCCGGTATTTTGGTAAGGCCGGTAGAGCCTCCTCAGTTCCTTGCTGTACCAGTTTAGGCTGCCTTACCCAGTATTTTGGTAAGGCCAGTAGAGCCTATATATGTATACATTGTATGCTATATTACTTAAACCTGTCGTGTATCTGTAACATATGTGTGATGTTCAGGACCTGTCAGGGTTCTTTATTATTTTTTCAATAAAGCTGTGTTTTTATCTTAACTTAACTGTGTCTGTGAGTTAAACAAACCGTGACAGAAGCACTGTGGCTTTCTATAAACTGTTTGAAAAATCAATTGGAAAGTCTAACCCTGTACAAGTAAAGATGCAAAAAAATACACAGTCATCCTGTCAGTCATCACCATCATCATCAAGCCCCACGCAGCCACTCACTGCTAGTGTTGAGTAACTAACAACAGCACAGGTTAACAACATGATGAGTGCCTCTGCTGCTGTTGGAAGTACAGCACCTGTGACACCTAGTAGTAGTAGAATTGGAGCAACATCTAGGAGCAGTAATGATAGCAATCCCTTGGGGACCCCACAGTCGATGGAGTCTACAGTATAGACATACTTCACTCACGATCCAAAATGTAAGTATGTTACTATCTGTTGTATGTGTAAGAAACATGTGGGCTGGAGGAAAGCAGGCTCACACCTAGGCATCTCCTCAGGGAGATCCCACCAGAAGCACAGGTCTGACTGGGAGACACACCATCAATGGGTCAGGTGTGCCACAACTAGCACCAGCAGTAGTTCTTCTAAAAGTTCCTGGGGCAATGGGGTATATAATAGAAGTGCTGTTGATGTGTCAGAAAGTGTGCCAAGATTTTCTGATACTGCTGCAGAGGAGTATAACTCTAAGTTTGTTTTTGAGGTAACAAGAGTCATGGAATGCCAATGCATTATGCCACCACCCCCACCACTAAGTGATGTTTTTAAAGCAATAAAGTTACACAGTTCTTCCACTATGTGTTGCCATCCCACACTGGCGCTGCTGGTGATGGAACTTTGGGTGGGACCTTGACAAACTGCATCTTTTCCAGGAGGAGAGAGATCTCCATTTATTGTGGAGGATGGATTCACACAGCTCACATCTTCTCCCAGTCAGCTGTCTGTCACCTAATATATTTATTTATTTTTAAGTTCTACACCCTATCTTATCACTGTCTGTCAAAAAAAAAATATAACTAAAAACCAAAATCAACAGCTTCTTTCCCCAGAGACAATAACAGCAAGATCAGCAAGCAAATTGGACCCCAGCTGCATGTGTCTTGCCAGTCAGTCACACTGAAGTTTGGGGTATTTGGGGTAAACCTCTTTCTTCCCTTATTCTACCCCAGAGTGCCCCTGACTCCCCTAATACAGATATCAAATGTCTTACCTAAATACTCCCTAAACTATGCTTTGATTCCCCTTTATTTGCCTATCTTTTTTTGCTCAAAAACAAGCTGCCTTCCCTTCTCACAAACACAGAATGGCATGCTGCGACAGCCTGACACCCATTTATATGCCTACAGGAAATTAAGAGAAAACTGCCATGTGGTGGGGAAAAATTCAGTCTTCCCATGTATTTCAAGGCAATGAGCTCGGCGAAAAAAGTGGGAAAACTGCACTTTTCACGGGAAATTATTCACCAATCAGAAAGCGCCATGTTTTGCAGATTTTGGTTTGAGGCAAATGTTTTTGCCCATCTCCAGTAATTAATGACAAGTTGGATATATCTACTTTAAATGTCTGGGAAACATTTAAGTGTTTCTTTAGAGGTATGTGTTTTAGAGTTTGCCCTTATCAAACAACAGAGAAAAAGACCTGGATGACAAACTTAGAGCAGCCTCAAACTTTGAACAGAAGCATTAAAAACTCCATACATCCCACCATAACTAAACAATGATCTTCTTTTCAAAGTCAAGTCAAAGAGATACCACCCTTCAATACTGAGAAAGCCTTTCAGTGATCAAGGATACAATATTATGACTATAGTAATAAATATAGCAGGCTTTTTTCAAAATCACTCAAGTTATAAAGTGTTAATTTTACTTTAAGGTTATTCAGCATAAAATTAACAGTTTTTCTGCCTCCATTAACCTGTCAGATTGAAATTTTCTCAGTTACTTTGTAAATGGAAGGTTGGAGGTCTAGATCTTCCCACTATTGTTTAGTACTCTCAGGAAGTTTGACTTTCATCAGTCACACATAGAAGCAGTATGGTATATGGGCTAGACAAGTCTATGGACTGTAAATACAGATGGCTGTGTCTAACAACATAAAGCCCCCAAAATAATAATAATGATGATAATAATAATAATAATTATTATTATTATTATTAATACATTAATAACATGCACTGATGTCTGAGGGTAAGAAAGAAGCAGAAGCATCTTTGGCTGTGTTAGAAGCACAACATTGGGATTTAAGAGATGATAGAGGAGACAAGAGTTTGCATTGCAGTACCACCTCCACCATTAGCAGCAGCATTAGACCAATCTGGACACAGATACATACAATAACAGACTGGTATATGGGCTAGACTAGTCTATGACTGAGGAAGTACAAGTGGCTGTGTCTAACAACAGAACCCCACCAAAAACAAAAAAAATTAACATACACTGATCTCTGAGAGTAAGAAAGGAATCAGCAGCATATTTGACTCTGTTACAAGCACAATATTGCTCTTTAGGAGGTGATAGAAGAGATGAGAGTTTGCATTGCACTTCTAACACCAGCACCAACAGCAGCATTATACCAATATGGATAGACACATACAGTAGAAGCATGATATATGGGTTGGAAGTCTACTGAGAAAGTACTGATGACTGTCTAACAACAGAAAGCTTTCCAAAACAAACATGCAGTGATCTCTGAGAGTAATGAAACAGCAGCATCTTTGACTCTCTTATAAACACTGTATGGTATTCTGGAGATAACAGAGGAGGTGAAAGTTAGCATTGCAGCAGCATGTGGACAGCATGGTATATGGGATGGAAACATTATTCTGTCATACTACTATACTGATTCTGGCTAAAATGGTGGCAGAATCCCCTCACTCAGCCAGAAAATTTAGAGATGGGTATCCAAGCTTGGGCAGATTGACCTTTAAGAAAGCCACCTGCTCCACCAGGTTCAGGAGATATGCGAGTGATGTTGATTCAGGATGTTGCCCATCACTGAGGTTTTCTTTGGATGCTGGCGGGTGGGTATGAAAGCAGATTTATGGTCCCAGTAGCTTCTGGGGGCCAGACGAAGAAGACAGTGGTAGATCATGGAGATAGGCTCCAACCATTTCGGAGGTACTACTCTCACTTTGTGGTGCTTCCCACCAAAAAATTATCAGTTGATCCAGTATTACTGCCATTGCTCTGATGCATTGTTGCAAAGGCTGGGAGTAGGACTGCTGGGTGGTGCTTCTGCTGCCCAGGGAGTTACCGTGTCCAATTCCTACCCACCTCCTTCCCTGAGCAAGCCCTCTTGTGCTCCATCTTAAACACCATGTGGACAAACTTAACGTCCCTCCAAGTCCACAGTTTGTTATTTTTTGTGAACTATCTTTTTGTGCTTTATTCTTGGGTCACAGGGTGGGCAGCATGTACTCTGGGGTAGCCGTGATAGTGTGTTTATGGGTTTTCAGCTCCTCTATCAGACCCCTGATCAGTGTAGCAACTCTGAATAACCTGTTGCTGACTGAGTAAAACATCACTTTAATTTTCTGGATCAGGTGTTTGAATAAGGAGATGGCTTGACCAGGCTTGCAGTGGTGTGAGTTTAATTTTCAGTGACATCCCTGAATAGCTTGAGAACCACCACTACCTTCCTCATAACTGACCACTCCTGTCTGCCCAGTAGGCAGGGCACCCCAATGTTCTGCTCAGAGGAAATGGAGTGAGGTGCTCTCTGCTGCTCCAGGATCCTCTCCATTATCTCCAAGGTGGTGTTCCACTGGGTGACAACATCTTGTTGTAGCCAGTGCTGGGGTGGATCCACCTTCTCCTTCTTCTCCCACAGCTGCTGGTTTGACTTGACACTACTGTGGAAGTACCTGGCACTGTTATGACAGCAATCAATGAAGTCTGACAACTTGTAACGTCCTTCATTTGGAAGAGCTGCCCTTACCATGAGATGCAGTATTTGTGCGACCCAGTGAAAAACCACAAAGCCCCCTTCTTTGACTGCTTTAACATTTTTGCTGCTCCTTCAGTCACCAGTAATTCCATCTCAACTGAGGTGCCTGCTCCCCATCCATCTCACTGTTCCAGCATCTTCTTAACTATTGCCAAAATGTGAGTTGATGTGTGCTACTCACTCATTAACTCAGCAAAAATAGACCCACTGCTGCTACCGTTAGCCTGCCCATCTTTGTCTGGAGACTTTCAAACTTCACAGGGATGGCAGTGCTTGTGGTAGTGCTGGCACTGACATTGGTAATGGGGTCACTGGTTGTGGTAGCCTTGGCACTGATGCTACTGGCAGTGGTAGTGTTTCTGGTCTTCTGTGATTGATCACGAGTATGGAATAGTCTACGTGTACAAGCAATTTTAGTCTTGAATCAACCAAAGCATCATTACATGATCCTTAGGGCTTTGATATTAATTACAAGTTTTTTTAGTGGGTGGGATGGAGATTTTGCCTCTAGGGCCAGGACATTCACTGCTGCTGCCTTTGGCTGATAGTGCTGCCAAGGAAGAAGGCTTCTGCTTAGAGGTTAAAATACAAAACAAAAGAGAGACAGGGGAGAGGCACCTCCTCGTGTAATATATCCGACAGAAATGGCCATCACCAGCAGTGCAAACACCCAAAGGAGATGTACTCACAAGGGTATATGCTGTGGAGCTACTTATGTAGTGCATAGCATAACCAGCTTATGGGGAACTCACTATCCCACCGCAGACTCTATATAATATTCAGTTGGATATGGCTGCTCCTTCCCACACATATGTTCTCTCCAAAATGGTCCAGTCAATGGCATAGAAAATGAAAAAAGGGAGGGCACCCAATCGTTTAATTAATTGGTGATTATGTTAGTAAAAGGTGATGGAATGTAGTTGTGCTCAGGATGTGAAAAAAAACTTTTTTTCACATCCTGAGCACAACTACACAGTTCTAAACAGCCCAATATTGTCCTATCTTTGGGTGTATTATTATCTTCTGCTTATGGAAAGAAGCCACTGAGTGCATCGCCCAGGTGAATTGTACACCAGAGGACCCGAGTGGAGATTAATCGGCTGTGGAGTCAGACTACCTGACACATCCAATTGGTGAGTACCATTCTATTACCTTTAACTAACATAATCACCGACTGAATTACACGATTGGGCACCATCCCTTTTTTCTTTTGTTTTCTATGCCATCTGCTTAGAGGTGGCTGATGTACTAGTATTCAACTGACTGCTGCGTTTTCATAGCCACCTGCTGGCTTACACACCCTGAGAAGTAGAAGCACTCACAGACAATTCAGTTACTGTTAACAAGTTATTAATAAATATTACATAATTTATTCTTTTAATTTTTTCTACTTTACATTTTTTTTTTCTTTACCCCAAAACACTTAGAAACAACAGGCATAGCTGATGGAGACAGCAGTAACCCATCCTGAACACTAAGTGTGCACGCTGTCTATATGCACTTAAAGCTGAACAGTAATTCCATTTTTTTTAATTAGCACACACTCAATAACAGGAATAGTTGCTGGAGATAGGAGTGGCACGTCTGGAAAACTGTGCTTCCACACTGCCTATGTGCACTAAAGTTTGAACAGTAAAAAATGTACTTCACTTTTTTTTTTAATTAACACACTCTGGAACAATTAGTTGTTTGTCATGAAAACTTGATTTTTGGTTAATTTTATTTTAATTACAAAAATAATGAATGTCTACAAATTTGTATAAAAATGGTTATTTTAAAATGGGTAATGTATAAATGGTAAGTAACCTAACCTCACAACCCAAGAGTGAAAGTCTAGTTCTGAGACAATGAGGCTACAGTGAACTAGAGCAATCCTGGGGCAAACCAACTGCATTTTATGGATCTAATACAAATTCCCAAATTACTCACTGATTAAATTTTGAGCATCAGAAAGTTATCCAACACAGTGCGTTAGATTGCTTTGGATACATCCCTGGCACTCAAAGGACTATTAATCCCTTGTCTCCAATGCTTTCGAGACCTCTCTAGCATTGAAGGGGTTAAAAGCCCAATTTGTATCAATGGGAATATTTACTTGTCCTCTATGGTTTGGTGGGAGTAGTCAGCCCTGATAAGATTCTCTACACAATCAGGTGTCCTAGGTGATTGCCTGTCCGCTTGAGTGCCAGAGGGGTGTGGAATGCATTGCTTTGCAACAGTTAATGGAGAAAGTCATCCCTACCACTGAATAATCTCTCTGGGCTTTATTTTTAAAAGTGAAAATTGCTAAACATACAAAGAAATATGTGTTCTTTGTAAGACATCTAAGTTATCTCTCAGTGTTATACCTCATGTATAGAACTGCATACAAAGGCAAAAATGTTATACTGAAGGAAATCTATTCCCAGGTAGTTTTCCTTTGGCAGGACAGTTCCCATAGGAGCAGACATGCTGACAGAGCAGGGGCTGAGCTGTGCAGCACACTACGCAGCACACTGTGCAGCCTGTCAGATTATCTGGGGATCAGAACTGACCCTCTCTGTTGTAACACCAATTAAAATGAACTCCAAAGGGCCATATACACAAAGTAAAAGCAGAGTAATCTTGGTGGAAAAAAATTGCACCATAGGGAACAAATAAAGATAATAATCTCTTCTCATGTTACTATGAGTTTAATCAGGAGACTGGTATAGTACAACTGATACCTTTATTGGCTAACTGAGTGGCTCTAGGATGCAAGCTTTCAAGAGAACTAGGACTTTTCAGGCATAATAAGAATAACGGCTGAATATATAATAGATGACAGGTTAAACACTCATGTATATTATATTATAATAAATTCCACCGTTCATCATAGGCGGGGCCATTTCTAGGACACAGTGATGAAAGACGTTGCACTGGGCACCATACACAGACAGGTGTAGGTTTGTCCAATATACACAAAAATTACACTTTTGCTTGGCTTAGCACCTCCCCCCCCCATTTTCCATGCCCCTGACCATCATCTGTGTGGGTGCAAGCACAGTGTTCTTTCTCAATGGAGAGAACACACATTGCATAGACAGTTTTCTATCCGACCATTCATGTTATCTTCTGAGAGGGGAAGCATAAAGAAGCATGAGATGGGGACAAGTCACTGAAAGCAACTGATGAGAAGGAGGGAGAGGAGATTCATGGGTGGAGAAGGTGATTAAAGGGAGTGAGTAAAAAGAAATTGATGGAAGAGTAGGGTTGCCACCCAGCCGGTATTTTACCGGCAGGCCAGTAAAAAATTGGCTTCTGTCTAATGTTAAGTCTATGGAGGGAATGCCATGGCCGGTATTTTTCTGAACAAAAGGTGGCAACCCTATGGAAGAGTGGGAATGACAGGCAGGCAGCCTAACTTACAGGCTAATGAAACATGTTGCTGTTCACCTTGTGGCCCATTACAACAGGCCCACACTGGGCTTGTAGTAATGGGAAACAAGGCAAAGGCAGCTCTGTTAGTGCTAGAGCCTGTCAGCAGTTACAAGACATGAAAGATCTGAGCATTTAACCTGTAGTTTAGGTGACCTGCTTGTGTGGTGCATTTTTAGTTCAATGGATTTATTGAAAAATAAGTAACCCAGTCGGTGTGGTTAAAATAGCATTGGATAGTGAAGATTATTCTTACATCTTATCGGTTGTGACAAAAAAGAAAGAAAAAGCATTGAGGGTTTTGTTGCTAGTTTGGCCAAAGTTTGTTTAAGCTTGCTTTCCTGACAAAGGCACCCCACTTTAAGCAAGTCCTAACCAAAATATACTGTAATTTTTGCAATCTGAAAAATCATTCTAAATTAAACGCACAAATATTCTTCTTGATAATACTGTCTTTAAGGAAAGGTGTTGACTGAATATATCGGTAACCCCTTACCGACACATGACATGCCATGAGAGTCTTTCAGGTCTGGGTGTTAAGGACCTGTGACGGTCCTGGCACATCATAGAATTCTGGGATAGCAGTCGTTAAGAGGTTAAAAACACTTAGCAAAACTCATAAATAAAATAAAATATCCATCCTCCTCTTGGTCAGACTGACTCTCTTTGCAACAAAAATCGTCCACAGTGGGAGAGCAGGTAGGATTCCAGAAGGACTGAAACACCACCAGTCCCTCATATAGGCCCAGCCCATCCCATCCCACCACTGCAAGTGACATATAATCTATGTAATACCAAGGCTAGGCAAGCCAATAAAAAACAAGACCATATGCTATACCTTTAAAATAACCCCTTTTTTACAATGAACTTTTTGAGAAACCAGCTAGAATGAGAAAGGAGATATGTGCAAGACAAGAAAGAATTAAAGAAAAAAGTGCTAAAGCACCATACACATTTACTACATATATGAAAAGAAGAACCCATGTGAAAAAGTATAGAGTGCAGCAAAGACTGAGGGGATTCTCCAAGTCTTCAAAATAATAATAAAAATAGAAAAGAAGCAAAAAAATCCCGTGCTGCTCTATACAAATTAGTCAAATGTGAACCATGAGTAAAACAAATATTATACCAATGAACTCACGTTTGAAAACAATGAGGGTTTTATTGCAAGGTTTGGCCAAACTATTTACGCTTATGTACCCTGTCAAGGTGCCCCATTTTAAACATGGCAAATAAAACAGAATTTTTTTTTCTTATTGGCTATCCCACTGTGTATATGAGTAAGTTGCTGGTGTTACCGCACAGTGTTGTGCATATAGCAGTGCATAATGAGGAGAGCTACACCTGCACTGGAATGACACTAGGTAGGAAAGTGCTGTGAATGAGTATGGACCGCACTGGAGCCCATCTTGCTTACAGACCACTCAGAAGCCCTTTCCCTCTGTCTCTGCTCTTAGAACAACCAAGTAAAGATTAATCATTAACATTAGGTAAATTAATCCTTTTTGTGCCAGACAGGTGACCAGTGCATTTTTAACACTTTAAAAAAAATATAATTTGCTACATTGCCACTTATTTAAAGATTTGAATATATAATCTGTATTGCAGTTATTTACAACCTGAAACATGGAAAATGTAAATGAAAAATAAATAAATAACGAAAGGGAAAATCAGCTGTATATCTGGGGTCGAAACAAACATGGAGATTTATAAAACTGGAGTTCTGGAAATAATGGCTGTATTGTGTGCTTAAAATGAAGGTCTGGATTTATACGAATGTCTAAAACAGTTTTGGCGGTGTTAACATTAACAAGTCGAGAATCTTCATAAGTCACGTTAATATAAGTAGAAAATCTGGTACTATGAATTTCTAGAGCAGTGTTTCTCAACCATGGTGCTGTTGCACTTTGGTGTGCCATGAACATCCACTTAGGGTGCCCCATTTTATCTCGGAAGACTTTAAGAAAAATGTGACTGTTGAGTTGTAACTGTATATCTCTGGAAATTGTTATGCACTTTATGTTTATTTTTTTTATTCTCATTGTAAGAGCTAAGAATAACTATATACTTACATTTTTGTAACCTTCATTACACCCATAACAAATTACATAAAATGTTTGGTGTGCCCCAAAAGTTCTAGACTACGTGTTAGGGGTGCCTTGAGCAAAAAAAAAAAAAAAAAAAAAAGATTGAGAACCACTGTTCTAAAGAATTGCCCCAAGAAGCGACAATTTTGAGATAATAATAATATGACCACTTTCGGTTTGATTTTGACAAACTTAATCCTCCTGGGGAGGAGAGGGATCACCATCCTTTATTTCACATGCTGCAGCAACCATGGCTGCAGTCAGTTTTTGGACTTTACTTGCATATACCTGCACTGTTCCTAATCCTTTCACTTTTCCAACCTACCTCTTTACATTTGCTGGACATTACTTAACTACTGGGTTTGTTTTTACCATAAAGCATACAATACAACTGATTGAGTGTGATATCATGCCTTTGATCTCTACAAAATACTCTATCTTGTCTAGTAGCAGTCAGCTATTCCTTTATTTTGTTTAACTATCCCCCTAGCCCTATCACTGTCAACAAAAAAAAATCCACACTCCCTGTTCACCTGCTTCTTTCCACAGACTCCCATAGGACAGAGATAACAGCCAAATCAGGAAGAAACTTGGATCATTGCTGGCTGTGTCTTCCCAGTCACTCACATAGAATTTTGGGTTATTTGGGGTAATTCTTCTTTGCTCCTGTCGCACACCCCAGACTCCACTGACAAGGAGATAACAGCTAGATCAGGAAGGAATTTGGATAACAGCTGCATTCTCTGTCTACTTGTTCACATAAAATTTGGGGGTATTTGGGGTAACCCTCCTTTGTTCCCCTAGGACAGAGATAGCAGTCAGATAAGGAAGGATCTTGGATCAGGGTTGTTTGTATCTACTCGGTCATACATCATTTTGAGGCATTTTGGAATAAACCTACTTTGCTCCTTTCTCACACCCCCAGATTCTACTAGGACAGAGATAACAGTCAGATCAGGTAGAAATTTGGATCATGGCTGCCTGTGTGTTCATAATAAGTCACAGAAGTTTGGGGTATTTGGGGTAATTCTTATTTGCTCACTACTTACACCTCCAAACTACCCTAGGACAGAGAAAGGAGTCAGATTAGGAAGAAACTTGGATCATTGCTGTCTGTGTCTTCCCAGTCAGTCACTCAGAATTTTGTGGTAGTTGGGATTGTTGAAGGTATCTAAGAAAGGGTTAAACAAGAGAAGCAGTTAGGTTGGATATCTTCACATAAACAGATAAATAATAATATAATTTTGAGACCTTTACACAATACTAGGTATTGACACGCTGCTTCACAGTGAAAAAATTGATTAAATAATCAATTACGCATATTTGTGCAAAAATATATATAATTTATTTAAGTGAATACTATATATATATATATATATATATATATATATATATATATATATATATATATATAAAGTGTAAGCAACAATGACATAAATGAGTGAATACCAATTTCAATAGATACACAGTAACTCAAACCACAATTGTTTCCATTAGGATTATCAGCAATTGAAGGGATAACCACACATAGGTATGTTCAGAGGTATTAAATTAAATTAATTGAACCCAGCAGCATAGAATTGATCCTTACAATTAATTAAAATACATTTGGCAGCAGCATATATGAATACCTCTGTCCCAGAAACTGTATAAACTATGCTAATTGAGGTTTAAGGTATATTGTCAGGTGAGTCAGCTTTAATATTAAGCCAGGTCCTCTGACAATTTCCTTATACCATATATAATAACCACATTTAGAGACGATAAGTGGAATAAAATCCCAGACTGAAATCACTATAATATAATTATTTACTGATTTCAATTATTGCATACCTTCTGAATAAAACAATTAACTTGCAATTACTATAGTCACTAATAGATAATACCAAGAATATACTTAGAATCAATCCAATAATATATGTCTAGACAGTATACCAAAACATAAATCATAAACATGACCATAGCAATCCTATGTAAAACCTATAGGGTACTTCAAGGGTTAATCCACTTATTGATATAGGATGCCACACCCAAGATGTAGACTTCTTTTGTCTAGTGAGAGGTTTAAATAAACTTCTCACTGTACAAAAGTTTAGACCCAAAAACATACACAAAGAAAACCAAAGAAACACCTCAAAATAAATAGACAAATAGCAGCTAAAGGGTAAATAAACTAATTCAAAGAATTCCCCCAAATAAAATATTAGTTATAATAACCTGTCTAGGAACACAATATATTCTAGAAATATCAATGATTATATTAACTAATTTATAAACAAGGATACATAACTCTCACTGCTGTCAACTATTTACATTTATCTGGCAAAATATAACAATTTACCAATTAATTAATTAATTCTGCTTAATTCAGAGTTACTACAGCCAATATAGCTTATTATAATTGGTCACAATTGGGTGGCCATTCCGATTAAGACAATTTTAAGAAAAATTATGTTTTTTCAAATATAAAAGAAATATATGTTTGATTCTGAATTTTGCAGAATTAAAATAAGGAAAGATATAATTACCAGTCAAATAAGTTTTTCTTTGTATCTCTTTAACAGCCAGCCAGGTGCACTTCAGGAAAACAGAACAGGAATTTAAGATCCAGGAAACCAAGAGGAAAAAGCCCTTTCTTTCTCAAAGCTTATATATTTATAATGTAAAATGGCCCTTATCAGAATCTTCTCTGATTGGATAAAGATCCATTGCAGTGACATCATCAGTATTATCTGATTGGATACTCTTAATTCCTAATTTCCCTATGACAGTACGCATATATATTATGAAAAAAAAAATCCAAGCACTAGTAATAACGCTATGTACTCTGGAGATGGCACTTTTACTCTACATTAAAATTTGCACCTAAAATGACACCTGGTCTGTGTTTTCTCAAAAACCAGGAATTTGGGGTGTTATCATACGTCACATAATCATGTCATCCTACCAGACTTTCATACAAGTTAGGAACCTAAATCCCAGATATTTTTTATCTCCCCCCCCCCATAGCCATTAGACTGTGGTTGTCTGCATTTTGGCCATAATTTACCATTAAAGTCACCCAGATATTTCCCCTCTCCATTGAGGAAAAGAGGCTAATTGTCTCTATTACATAAGGTAACTTAAACACATTTTAAAACAGAATTTCAGAGAATTTGTCTTAAAAAATTAACCATGACAATGTCTCTGACATAATCCCCCTTTTTAGCAAAATTTTTCTAACTTGATTTAAGTTCTAAAATATTATTGCTAAAACTGGAAGAGACTGTTTGTTATCTTCACGTGACTGGGATCGTCCCAGAAGTTATCACAGTTCACTTCAGTCCATCAACTAGATAATGTCACAGGCTTGTTTCCAAAATATGAAGTACTTACTGTTCTCTTCAATAGATAAAACTATATCTCTAAATAGGAAACCGATAGACCAAATTGGTTGATGGTGAATAGTTTTATCTAATACGAATAGTTGCTTGGCCTACTCAAGGATCTCATTAGTTTTGGCTTGAGCTAAAAAGGCACACATATCATATCAGACTCCAAGTTTTAGATACTGGTGATGGGAGAAATAGAAAATGTCATATTTGATGGTGATCATGGAAACATGTTAACCAAACTCCTCTGGGATACAAATTCTCTGTTAGGATAGACTCTGGCATCTCTTGCCCAATGATTCTTGATGAAGGCTATAGAACCACCCTTGGCTTTGCCTGGAACTCCTGTCATAGAAGAAAGACGATCACATCATGGCTCGGTCTGGACATCCATAGCAATGGCATCTGTCAACCGATCTCAATCTTTTAAAACTCTTTGGTCTCATATATGAAACAGTTGCATGCATACATACATACATAGCAATACAGTTTCAACCAGTATCCCTATGATTTTGGTACTGTAATGATTACTGTACATTTATTTTTGCACTAGTCTGCTTGTGGCCCTCACTAGCCTTAAGCTAAACTATGATAATCTAACACTCTCTGTCTCTGCTCTTCCCCCTTCACAGAGGAGGGACCCTCAGCTGTATGCTAAAAACAAAACCTTGCCTAAAGGAAAAATAAAATTAGCATAACAACATTTTGTTGAGCACCGCTTAACAGCAATTCATTTGTTGACTAGATATGTTAGAGTGTTAGTGGGGAACATACATGCCACACAGACAGACCAATAAAACCAAACATGATAATGTCATTTGGACAATCAATGATACTCATCCATCCGATGATTGAATTAGGATCCTTGTTCTTCTTCAGCTTCTCCTTCTATGATCTGTAACTTAGATTTAGGGTGACAAGCACGCAATTGTTTTATATGAACCCACTTTTCTAAAGTCTCACCATTAGTGGGGATAGCAGATTCCCTTTGGTGGTCTTTAGGTCATGGTAAGTCTTACTACTTACCACTGCTTTCTCCATATTTTTCCGTGCAAACGCAAATACGTGCAAAAAAACGTAAATGCTTGCGTAACTGTTCTATTATCACGGTGCCCGTGATTCCTCCATTTGGGGACATTGCTACTTCCTGGTCATTTCCTTCTAGCTATCACGGTTCCCGTAATTTTCTGGCACTCTCTGCTGTGGTGTGTTCCTATTGGTGGAGCTTGGTTAAACCCGCCCAGTGTGGCCTGTCAGGTGCCCTTTCGTGGTGTTTCAGTACCAGTGCTTCCATTGCTGTGTTCCTGCGTTCCTGTGTACCGATTTGGCCTGTCTGACTATTCTACTGGTTCCTGCTCCGTGTATGACTCGGCCTGGCTGACGTTCCTGCTCCGTGATTGATCCAGCTTGTCTGACGCTCCTGCTCCTTGTATGACCCGGCCTGGCTGACGTTCCTGCTCCGTGATTGATCCGGCTTGTCTGACGTTCCTGCTCCATGTATGACCCGGCCTGGCTGACGTTCCTGCTTCGTGACCTGTGTCCTCTGATCCTGTTCCAGAGGGATCTCATCTATGTCGCCTGGCAACATTGTGAACTGTGTATTTTGAGCAGTATACGCTGACCTCCCACTTCACCCTTGCAGTGCTAGTTGCTTCCGATCCTGAGCCCATCTGTTACACTTGCTGAGCTTGTTGCCTCCGTTACCGAGCCTGTCCGTTAACACTTGCAGTGCTTGTTGCCTCAGATACTGGGACAATCTGTTAACACTTGCTGAGCTTGTTGCCTCCAATACCGAGCCTCTCCGTTAACACTTGCTGAGCTTGTTGCCTCCAATACCGAGCCTCTCCGTTAATACTTGCTGTGCAGGTTATCTTCATTAGCGAGCCTGTCCACTATAGTTGCAGAGCAGTTGTGGCTTCCGTTACTGTGATACCGATAGCTCTTGCAATAATACTAGCTCCATTTATGCACCGGAAGGGTGTTACTGGCTCTGGTCCTACTCAGCTCTGGCAGTGTTTGTGTATCCTTTAACGCACCAAGGGGTGCTACTGGTTCCATTCAGCTCTCGCAGTGTTATTAACCCATTTAGCACCGGAGGGGTGTCACTGGCTCTGGTCCCATTCAGCTCACACAGTGTTGTTAATCCTGTTACGCACGGCAGAGTGCTCTTGGCTCTAGTACCATTTAGCTCTAGCACAAGTGGTTGATCTTACATATCGCCAGTCCTTTGAGGTCAGTAGATGACCTCAAAGGACTGGCGACTCAATACTAAGGTGATCTCCACCTCGCACCTCAGTCTCTGGCTGCTCTTGTCATCTACTGGGCGTTGTCTTTACACACCACAACAGAGACTGATTACTTGCATTGGACTTTAACCCTTGTTATACTCTGTTCCCTTTGCATTATACAGTATTGCTCCTTATCCATACTGTGTCTGCTATACATCCATATTTGCCTTCAGTTACGTGTCATTACCTATTTCTGCCCTTAGGGGGCCGTGTTCCTTATTTGTTCTCAATAAAACTGTGTTTTATTTTTTACCTCTGGTCTGAGTGTCTGAATAAACCGTTACACTAGCATTCTTATTGGCGATCAGTAAATCAGCACTGTCATTATGGCGGAGCCTTTTCGTGGTGTTCCAGTATCTAGCGTTTGTTCCTGTGGTTCCTGGTATCCTATTTATGACTCGGCTCGACTGACTATGTTCCTAAGAGTTCCTCTGCTCCTGACTTCCGTTGCGACCCGGCTTGGCTGACTATCCTGCTCCATGTACCGGCTCGGCTGACTATCCTGCTCTGTGTACCAACCTGGCATGGCTGACTATCCTGCTCTGTGTACTGACCCGGCTTGGGTGTCTATCCTGCTCTGTGTACCGACCTGGAGTGGCTGACTATCCTGCTGTAACGGTTTGTTTGACTCACAAACACAGAGTTAGGATAAAAAACACAGTTTTATTAAATACAATAATACACAAAGAATCCTCACAGGTCCTGTAATATACAACTTATAGTACAGACACACGACAGGTAATTTAGGCCCACACAGGTCCAGCACAAATAAAGAAGACAAAACAGTTTATGCTGACACGGGTCAGGCAGATGATAAGGTTTCCAGGTTTCAGCAATGCAGGAGTTAACGTTCATCAAGATAGGAAAACAGTCCCATATGTGAAGGTATTGAGCTGATTCTTAAACACGCCAAGACTGAATTCACAGTACCAGTCCACTGAAGTAAACAGGAGCGCTACCGGTGCTGACAGTGAGGCAACACTTGCAACCGGTTTTGGACAGAGTAGAGCGTAACCAATGGCAATGTACCGGTGCAATCACGGAGGCAACACTGGCAACTGGTTTTGACAGAGTGGAGAGTAGCCAATGGCAATGTACCGGTGCTATCACGGAGGCAACACTTGCAACTGGTATTGACAGAGTGGAGCGTAGCCAATGGAAATGTACTGGTGCTATCACGGAGGCAACACTTACAACCGGTTTTGCAGAATGGAGGACTAGGCCAGAGGCGCTCCAAAATGGGACAATACTAGGCAAGCCTGCGGGTGCAGAGGTGCCAAACAAGGCAAGGCACCGGAAGTCAGAATGTCGCCGAGGCAACCAGGACCAAAACGGAGATCTGCCGAGTCGGAGCCCAGGAGCAGGAACATCAGCCAGGCCGGATCAGGACACAGGAGCAGGAACGTCAGCCAGTCCGGGTCGGTACACAGTAGCAGGAACGTCAGCCAGGCCGGGTCGATACACAGGAACGAACACTGAAGAATAGTCAGGCAATCCGGGTCGGTACACAGGCGCAGGAACTGGAGAGTAGTCAGGCAAGCCAAGTCGGTACACTGGAAACTTCATAAGCAAACGTAGCACTGGCACAGGAACACCACGAAAGGGCAATGTGTGGGTGCAGGAGCCCAGTATATAAAGGCTATACTGGGCGGGCTTAACACAGGGCAACCATGGAGGACCTCACATTGGATAATAATATCAACAAGGAATCACAGGCAACGTGATACCTGCTCTGTGTACCGACCCGGCAAGGCTGACTATCCTGCTCTGTTACTAACCCTATTGGCTCCTTAGCCTGTTCGAGTTCCTACTTGGCCCGTTGCCTGTTCTTCTCCGTCAGTGCCTGTCCGGCATGGTGTGTTCCTCCTCCTGAGTCACCCGCTTCCCCTGGCATAGCTGTCCGCTCCATTTCTCGAGGTTGGCTGTCGCTCCATTGCACCTCGCTAGTCTCAACCTGTGCGGCCGTTCCATCTGTCCAGAGGTCTCTTAGCATCCTTAGACTGACTCGGACTGGTGCGTGGTTTAGTGACTTCTGTCACTTGTCATTGCTTTGCTCCCAGGTTGGTTCAGTTGCCTTGCCTTGTCACTGCCAGTACTGCAATACCACCTAGAGTACTAGGGGTTCGGTCGCCTTGCCTCGTTGCTGCCAGCAATATTCCTCCTCCTAGCGTACTAGGAGTTCGGTTGCTTTGCCTTATCCATTTGTCAGCTATCTCTTCACCTATCTTCCAGGTGTATTGTTGCCTTTGCTCCTGTCAGTCCTGCTGACCTCCCTAGTGTTCAAGGGATCCAGTTACTCAGTCTGGGCCTCCTCCTGTCGCTCCTACCACGCAGTGGGATCTGCTGTTTCTGCTCCAATATTTCGCTACTGTTGTACTATTCCTGATCCTGGGTCCATAAGAGTACCTCTCTGCCTCATTGTATTCTCGTATCTGTGTCTGTATTGCCAAGACTACTATTACTATTGTTTGGCCTGTACTAATGTACTTAATTCTTGTTTAATAAAACTGTGTTTTACTAAACCTAATGTGTCTGAGTGTCTGAAAACTGTAACATCTATGTACTGGTGTGTTGTGGAGGCATTAATTAAATTTTGATTGGACGTACGGTATAGCAAGTGCTGGGGTAAGACCATCATTCTACCTGTCATGTCAAATGGTGACATTTTCGTGGCTGCATTTGGAGTAGCTTAAATAGCCATAAGAACTAAGGGTAGTTTGAGATCCCAATCCTTACCTGATTCCTTAACAAACTTCTTGAGAATGTTAACACTGGATTGATTATATCGCTCCACCCCACCACTTGATGCAGGACAATAAGCATATGTAATTTACGTTTTACCCTCAATAGTTTCTAGAGTTTGCTCATTACTTCAGTGGTGAAATGGCTACTTCTATCAGATTCAGTAATCTGTGGTAGGCCAAACTGGAGAACACATGGTTAATTAACAATGCAACAGCGGTTTCTGACGTACTATTGTTCGCGGGTAAACACTCAACCTGTTTGATGAACAGACAAGTAACAGTTAGCATATACTTGTTCCCCTTTGCTGTCCAGGTAAATGGTCCTATAAAATCTATTTAAATATTCAACCACAGTAATGACATCCCCCTCTTCTGTAGTGGTGCACGATGAGTGGGGCCAGATGGTTGGAATTGGGAACACACCAAACAACCTTGACAATAGATTTGTAAATCTTTAAGCAAATGAGGCCAGTACGCGTAATCACGGAGAATCTCATACGTGATTTTATCTCCACGATGACCTGAAGTGGGTGCATCATGAGCATGTTGGAGCATTAAACCTCTAAATGAAGTTGGTACAACCCATTGCTGTATTCCATTTTTAGAGGTTCTAATTTACAGACCATCTTGTATATGGAACTGTGCCTTGGATCTCATCAAGATCCTCAAGTCTTCCTTTCCCACACTGTTCTCCTCAGAAATCGGGTGGTTTAGGGTGTCTTCTATATGGTTATAGAATAGCCCTATGATAGGATCCCCTTTCTGACTTGTAATCAAGTCCTCACAAAGTGAGTGTCACGGTTTGTTTTGACTCTCAGACACAGAGTAAGATAAAAATCAAACTTTATTGAAAAGTTTAATGGGAACTCTCACGGGTCCTGATATACACATATATCACATGTACATAATGGGTACAAACAGTAGCTTTTACAAGACACAGCATGGTAGGCTCTACCGGCCTTGCCAATATACCAGGCAAGGCAGCCTGAAAGATGACACTATGGAATGGAAACAGGCTCTACCGGCCTTGCCAATATACCGGGCAAGGCAGTCTGGAGGGTAAAACGACAATCTGAATGTGGCTCTACCGGCCTTGCCAATATACTGGGCAAGGCAGCCTGACAGATGACACTATGGAATGGAAACAGGCTCTACCGGCCTTGCCAATATACCGGGCAAGGCAGCCAGGAGGTCAGAAGGACAGCTCCACTAATGCTGTATAGATGGAGCAGCAGCATAAGGTGGACCAGTGGAGCAAACCAGTATCACAACCAGGGAGACCAAACCGGTGCAATGATGGAGGCAGCAGCAACCGGTGAATGAAGGGTTAACCAGTACCGTGCACTGGACAATAGTAGCAGACCGGTTCTATAACGGATGGATCAGCAACCGGTAATGTGGAGTAAACCAGTATCGTGTACTGGACAACAGGACTGCCCAACCGGTTCTATAATGGAGGAATCAGCAACCGGTGAATGTGGAGTAAACCAGTACCGCGTACTGGACAATCGTATCGCCCAACCGGTTCTATAATGGATGGATCAGCAACCGGTGAATGTGGAGTAAACCAGTACCGTGTACTGGACAACAGTAACACCCAACTGGTTCTGTAATGGAAGATACAGCAACCGGTTCTATAACGGAGGAATCAGCAACCGGTGAATATGGAGTAAACCAGTACCGCGTACTAGACAATCATATCACCCAACCGGTTCTATAATAGATGGATCAGCAACCGATGAATGTGGAGTAAACCAGTACCGCGTACTGGACAACAGATCGCCCAACCGGTTCTCTAATAGATGGATCAGCAACCGGTGAATGTGGAGTAAACCAGTACCTCGTACTGGACAACAGTAATGCCCAACCGGTTCTATACTAGCGGGAACAGCAACCGGGGAATGTGGAGTAAACCAGTACCGCGTATTGGACAACAGTAACACCCAACCGGTTCTATACTTAGCGAGATCAGCAACCGGGGAATGTGGAGCAAACCAGTACCGCGTACGGGACAACACTAACGCCCAACCGGTTCTATACTAGCAGATTCAGCAACCGGTGAATGTGTAGTGAACCAGTAATCAAAATGTTGCCCAAGCGACCCAGCAGCCAGACGGATGACTATCAGGATACAGCAGCAGGAGCAGCAGACAAGCCAGGACAACCACAGGAACGACAGGACTGCCAACCAGGTCAGGAACAGAGCAGGAACAATGGCAGCACGGGATCAGGAATGGAAGCAGGAACGACAGCCCAACTGGATCTGGAACGGAGGCAGGAACCACGCAGGAGAGGCACTTACTACTGGTGAAATGCTGACACTGGTAACGAAGCAGAATAGGCCAAAAGATACAGGTACAAGGCAGGTGACTGCTGACATAGAGACACCACGAAAGGGCAACCAAAGGGTGCCTCAGCCCATTCTATATAGGCAACACTGGGCGGGCAAAAGACAGACAGCCAATGGAGAGTAAACACACCTGACTGACAGCAGAAGTCAGCAATCACGGGCACTGTGATAGTGACTCTTGAATCCACTGTGTTACCGGTGTGTCTGCTTCATTACAGGCTTGTTGCCTAGTAACAGCATTTACCTGTATAGGACACAATAGATGTGAGACATCTAAGGCCTCCCCCTTAAGGGTGCCTTCTTTAGCTAATAGATAGGCTAGATCATTTCCCTGTTTTTCAGGGCCTAGGATCTTGGAATGACCCTTGGTCTTTTATTCAAAAGATGGTAAGGCCATTTGATGTCACGAGATTGTCAACCTCGCAAAACAGTTTACCATGTTTCACTGGTTTATTATTGGATAGGAGCATATGGCTCCTTTTCCAACCTGGGAGGTATTCTACAAAGCTATGGCGAACATAATTTGAATTCAGTTATAATGACAAATTCCTTAATGTTATGCTCAATAGCTAATAGGACTGTCTTATATACTGCACAGAGTTCTGACACTTGGCTACTCTGAGGTCCTAAGCTATACCCTTTGGATATAATAGGTCACTCACCTGTCCAGGTAATCCCTATACCTGCTACCAGTTTCCTTTTGGTACCAGTTATGACATGGTATGAACAACCGTCAATGTACGCGGTTAGGGATTTACTGGCATAAGCAATAACCTTATTCAGGTTGTCCTACTTTTGATATAAAACCCCACTGGGACTAAGATTTGTGAATCCTGTCTCAAGGTAAAATGGCTTACCTCCTTCTGGATAGGCCAGACAAGGAGCCTTGGTGAGTTTACTCTTGAGCTCAGACACAGCTTGTTCCTGAGCTGCACCCCAGATCCACGGTTGATCTTTCATCAATAACAATGGTTTGGTTATTTCTGAATAATTATCAATAAACTTACGGGAATAATTCATCCTACCTAGGAAGGATCTCAATTCTTTGAGATTAGTGGGTGTTTTGGATTTGACTATCGCTTCAACCTTCTTTCTTTGTGGGTTTAACCCTTCGGTGGTCACCTCATGACCAAGAAAGTTAACTTTGGTGCGGCACATCTGTGCCTTTTTGAGCGACAATTTAACACCTGCTTCTTTTAGCTCATTAAATACATATTTAATCTCTGCAAATTCATGACTTGAGTTGATATACCCAAAATGCATTCTAACCCAGGCATATTGTACTCCTCCAAAGTTGAAAGCTAGTTTATATTGGTCTTCCTCACTGACTTTAATGGTCCAGTACCCTTGGGTGCAGTCAATCGCCATATAGAACTTAGACCCCTGCATCTGAACTAAACACTGATCTATATACGGCACTGGCCAGCCTGACATATAGACACGTTTGTTCAGTTGTCTTAAGTCAGGAGGGGGATACTTTGTCATTGAATTACTCTTGAACTACAACTCTTACAGTATTGAAATAACACTCTCCAAAGTCCAAATACTATGATGATTAATTAGAGCTGGTTTTATTATGAAAAATTACTATCCCTTTAAGTCATCAGGTTCCTGCAATGTGACATCAGTGAAATATCTCCCTTCATATTCATACATTTCACATAAATAATTGTGATGTAAAATCGTTTTAGAATACCTCCACTGCCTGCAAGAGTTAAAGGGATAGTAATACTTCGTTTTAACTTTATTTTATTTTGTAGGCATTAAAAAAACATGAAGAATGATATAAGTCTTATCTCTCAAACCTTTATGGTTTATGAGATATTCACAAGCAAAGTTTCCCCCTCCCGCCCCTTTTACCTACTGTAAACAATCTCTTTTCAGATGTGGAATACAGTCCATAGACTGGACAGATAACAGAAGGGGACACTCTTATTCCTTTGAAAACAATGAAATCCCTGCCCCCCTTGACAAGCTTTTCAGGTTTTTCTGTTATCTTAATTGAAGATTGTCCCTCTCTGCAGTCTACCTGGGCAGCTCCCTTCTGCCCTGGCTGAAAAGTGTTACATCAGTAAAAGGGACGGGAGGGGGACACTTTGCTTGTGAATATCTCTTAAACCATAAAGGTTTGGGAGATAAGACATATCATTATTCATGTTTTTTTAATGCCTACAAAATAAAATAAAGTTAAAAAGAAGTATTACTATCCCTTTAATTCCTGAATTTACAGGAGCAAACTTGATGACCCCTTGGTCAGGTTGTACAGCAGCAGCATCCCCCTTCACTCCTCCTCCTTCTTCAACCTGTTCCGAAGAAATGCAGAGAAAAGAAGTGACATCATCAGGGATGGACTTATGTGTACCTGGCTGTGGGCGAGATAAGGAAGAATTGATAGAGTCAAACAAACCATTTACATCCTCTAAAGAAAATGTATTAGCATTACTGTTGGTTAAATCATGATCGGTTATTGTAGGACTTACATAGGGCAAAGCAAAGTTATTTTTTTCTCCTAAGGTCTGCTTATCATTATCCTGTTGTTCTGGAAATATCCCAAAAAGGATTAGATCCCTGCTCTGTATTAGAATTAGAGTTTTGGCCTAGCTGTGCCACATTAGCCATCATTTTGGCCATCATGTCTATCAGTTTGTTAACCTGGACCCTGAGACTTACCTGCTTCTGACCTTGGTTCCCAGAATCAGACTTATTGGTTTGCTGATTTTGCTGGGACTTGGACCCCTGATTGTTAGAGTTTTTACCCTTTTGGAACCTCTTAGGAAACTTGGATTTTTATGTATCCCTGGGACTTTTTGAAAAATGGTTTCTTTCCATTTGAGCTATTAGAACCCTTCTGTCCTGGTGCCTTGTTATGAACCTGTGTAGATTTCAACACCTCGGCATAGGTTCTCTTGCCAGATTCAAAAGGCAAGCTTTCTTCAACCAATGTCTCCGCTACACACTGGGGGGCAGGCTTGTTGTCCCTAGCTGGGGTATTCTTACTCTGCTGGGCATTATACAAATTAATAGCTTGAGTGAGTAAACAATCTAGTGACAACATGGGTGAATAATCCCTAGCTAGATTAGTTTTCATATACCTAGGCAGAGCATTAAAGAAGAGTTCCCTAAACTCATAAGATTGAAAATCTGCATCCTTATCAGCAAGGAAATATGCACATTCATGGTGAGTTTTATAGGGCCCAAAAGCTAGGATTATATGTTCATCAGTTTCTTTCCATGTGGTGATATCCATATCACCCAAGGATCTGAAAAAGAAACTCTCTGAAATATCAAAAACCCAAGGCACATAATACATTTTATGATGGTCAGAATGAAGGCCTATAGATGCAAGTGTTTCAACATAATGCTCTAGATGGTTAAAAACAGACACTTTAGATTTTCTTTGAAAAACTGGCAGTGTCCTTAATAAAACTTATTATTTTGGTTTTATCACCCACTAAGGGTGACCTTTCCTACTCAGTGTGGGTATTGTCCTCCTGTGAGGTTTGAGCACTGGCTTCCTGTTAGAGGTTAATCTGTGACCTGTTAAGAGGCTCTGAGGTGTATGGTGTGTAAATTGCTCTGGGATGCTACCCTCATCCTCACTCCTCAGCATGAAGTGTGAATCATGAGGATCAGCAGCCCCTCCCTCCCCAGGTGAGTGATACTGATGACTGACCTTCCTGTCAGGACCAATACCTTGTTCCTGCTCAGAAGCAGGATTGTCAGGGTGAGAGGCAGTAAAGGCTTGCATCCTATCTGACCATTCCTGTATCTGCCTGGACAAGATATCCAACATCCCTTTATCCATTGACATATCCCCTTCAGGGGCATTATCAATGGACTGGTATACCAAAACTTGCTCCTGAAGTTTGGCGTTCTCATGAACCCACCTGTGTATGTGGGATTGGAGTTGCTTAACTTGTTCTTTCAAGTTGTGGCTCTCACATGTTAAATTAAACATAACAGCATTGAGGATAGAATGCTGTTCTTTTGCAGACCACACTTTTGCCAGATTATCTTTACACTGCTCTCTAGCCCATTTACCTGGTGCGGGAGAGACTGAATTTCCTCTTCCTGTGTTTTTACCAGTTTATGGTAGTCACACATATCTTTCTCTAACTCAGAGATTCTTTCAATCTTAGCCTTCAGGAGTTGTTTTATTGGCTCTATATATTCTTGCTTATCCTCTAATTTGTTTCTCTGGATGGCTATAATATTTAACAATTCAGACATGATTAATAAAATCTGTATATCCAACTCCTTTGGTTTGGTTTGTTCTATACATTTACTTAAAGCTCTATAAGAGAAGCTATCGGGTTGCCAAATTTTATCAAATTGGGATTCTACCCTTAACCCTTTGAGTGCCAGAGGGGTAAGCAATACATTGCAAAGCAATGCGTTGCGTACCCCTCTGGCATTCAAATGGTTAATTAACACTATATCATCACTCCATTGCTGTGCATCACTTTTAATTTTTAGGAGAGAATGGATGGCATAAATTAACCTGCCTTCTACAGACCATTTCACGTCTTCTCCTGAGATCTGTTCCACTGGATCAGACACAGAACCTGACCGAGACATGTTTATGCACAAATATGTTACTGTGTAATATATCTGCCAATAAAATGATTTGACAAATGTGTCAACCCTATGTATAGATCTCAGCAGTGAATTCAATTATGTTGAAGGTATCCAAGAAAGGGTTAAACAAGAGAACCAATTAGGTTGGATATCTTCACATAAACAGATAAATAATAATATAATTTTGAGAACTTTACACAATACTAGGTATTGACATGCTACTTCACAGTAAAGAATTGATTAAATAATCAATTAGGCATATTTGTGCAAACACGTATATAATTTATTTAAGTAAATACTAGCCAGACCTGAAAAGTTACTTGCCACTGCAAGCCATAACATACCCACCAGGGCTGAATTTTTAATCACCAGGGCTAAATTTTCACTCGCCATTGGCTAGTGGCGAGTGGAAATTTTGAGCCCTGTTCAGAGGTATTAACTTATAATAATTGAACCCAGCAGCATAGAATTGATCCTTAAAATTAATTAAAATGTAGTTGGCAGCAGCATATATGAATAGCTCTGTCCCAGAAACTGTATAAACTATGCTAATTGAGGTTTAAGGTATATTGTCAGACGAGTCAGCTTTAATATTAAGCCAGGTCCTCTGACAATTTCCTTATACCATATATAATAACCACATTTAGAGAAACTAAATGGAATAAAATCCCAGAGTGAAATCACTATAATATAATTATCTACTGATTTCAATGATTGAATACCTTCTGAATACCTTCTGAATAAAACATATAAATTGCAATTAATATAGTCACTAATAGATAATACTAAGAATATACTTAGAATCAATATATGTCTAGACAGTATACCAAACTTCATGCAACATATATCATAAACATGACCATAGAAATCCTATGTAAAACCTATAGGGTACTCCAAGGGTTAATCCACTTATTGATATAGGATGCCACACCCAAGATGGAGACTTCTTTTGTCTAGTGAGAGGTTTAAATAAACTTCTCACTGTACAAAAGTTTAGACCTAAAAACATACACAAAGAAAACCAAAGAAACACCTCAAAATAAATAGACAAATAGCAGTTGAAGGGTAAATAAACTAATTCAAAGAATTCCCTCAAATCAGATATTAGTTATAATAACCTGTCTAGGAACACAATATATTCTAGAAATATCAACGATTATATTAACTAATTTGATTTATACAGGTCTCACTGCTGTCAACTATTTACATTTATCTGGCAAAATATAACAATTTACAAATTAATTAATTAATTCTGCTTAATTCAGAATTAGTACAGCCAATATAGCTTATTATAATTGGTCACAATTGGGTGGCCATTCCAATTAAGACAAAGTATAAGAAAAATGATGTCTCTTCAAATATAAAAGAAATATATGTTTGGCCCTGAATTTTTCAGAATTCAAATAAGGAAAGATATAATTACCAGTCCAATAAGTGTTTCTTTGTATCTCTTTAACAGCCAGCCAGGTACACTTCAGGAAAACAGAACAGGAATTTAAGATCCAGGAAACCAAGAGGAAAAAGCCCTTTCTTTCTCAAAGCTTATATATTTATAATGCAAAATGGCCCTTATCGGAATCTTCTCTGATTGGATAAGGATCCATTGCAGTGACATCATCAGTATTATCTGATTGGATACTCTTAATTCCTAATTTCCCTATGATATCATGCATATATTATGAAAAAAAAATTCCAAGCACTAGTAATAACGCTATGTACTCTGGAGATGGCACTTTTACTCTACATTAAAATTCGCACCTAAGATGACACCTGGTCTGTGTTTTCTCAAAAACCAGGAATTTGGGGCGTTATCATATGTCACATAAACATGTCATCCTACCAGATTTTCATACAAGTTAAGAACCTAAATCCCAGACGTTTTTATTTTCCCCATAGCCATTAGACTGTGGTTGTCTGCATTTCGGCCATAATTTACCATTACAGTCACCCAGATATTTCACACCTCCATTGAGGAAAAGAGGCTCATTGTCTCTATTACATGAGGTAATTTAAACACATTTTAAAACAGAATTTCAGTGAATTTTTCTTAAAAAAATTAACCATCTCTTACCAGTCATGACAATGTCTCACACAGAATAATTCTCCTTTGCTCCCTTCTCCCACCCCCAATCTCCCCTAGCACCGAGATAACATCCAGATCAGGAACAAACTAAGATAAAGGCTGGCTGTGTCTTCCTAGTCAGTCACACCAAATTTTGGGGTATTTGGGGTCAACCTCCTTTCTCTCCCTTCCTATCCCCCAGACTACCCCTAGTCACATCTAATACAGAGAACAGATTTCTTGTTTACAAGACTCCCTAAATTAAGATTCAACTCCCCTTTATTAGCCTGTCTTCTCTAGCTCAAAAATGTACAGCTTTCCATTCCTATCATGGCATGCTGAACCCCTTTCTATGCTATACCTGCAGGAAAAGAAGGGGAAACTTGCCACATGGCGGGGAGAAGTGCATCCTTCCCATTGATTTGAATTCAATGAGCTAACAAAAAACAGCACTTTTTGCTAAAAATGTCCAGCTCAGAGAAAAGTGCCATTTTTTTCCTGTTTCTCTTTTGAGGTGAAATATTTTGCCAATCCCTAAACATGATGGCTTAATGTAAAATACATTCCAAATATAAGTTTAAATGTATAATTTTTATTCTTTCTATGTGTGTGTGCATATATATATATATATATATATATATATATATATATATATACAGTACTGTGCAAACGTCTTAGGCAGGTGTGAAAAAATTAAGAATGCTTCAAAAATGTACATGTTAATAGTTTATTTTTTCAATTAACAAAATGTATAGTAAGTGAACAAAAGAAAAATCAAAATATTTGGTGTGACCATTCTTTACCTTCAAAATGGCATAAATTCTTCTAGGTACACTTGCACACAGTTTATTAAAGCAGAATTATCACCGTTAAAAAACTTGAGCTGCAAATAATTCCCCATCTGGCGACTAGCTGCTCAGTAGCGCTGCACGCCTGCTCTGTCAGTCTGTTTTGGAGCTGAATGGCTCCTAGCAACACTTCCTAGAGCCAGCTGGGACTTAAAGTTGATGAAGTGGGTCTATCCCACGAAACGTACTTCGAGATTACCAGTTACGATGATTCTGAGGCTATCTGAGTCACTGTGGGAAACAAAATACTAGCACTGAAACAAGGCTAGAGACACATAACTCCAAGGGTGTGAGTGTCCTCTTTGATTGACTTCATCAGGAGGAGACGGCTTGGAGAGAAACGTGTGGAACGCCTAGTAACGTGCAGAAAGAGAAGGGACCCATGATGACTTTTGATTGTTTCATTGGATGCATATTTGATTTTACTTCTTGTGAGTAGATCCCCTGAAGGGGAATTTTGGTTATTTTTATTTGATTTCGGAATAATGTTTAATACTACACTTAGAGGGATTTCTCTTTGCTCACCTGTGTTCTACTCTCTTGCAATGATTGTGTTTCAACATACATATTAAATTGATGATCATTAGCACCTGTTTGGTATAATTGTTTAATCATACACCTGATTATATGCCTACAAAATCCCTGACTTTGTGCAAGTGTACCTAGAAGAATTGATGCTGTTTTGTAGGAAAAGGGTGGCTACACCAAATATTGATTTGGTTTAGATTTTTCTTCTGTTCACTCACTTTGAGTTTTGCTAACTGATAAAATAAAACTATTAATATGTTTTTTTTTTTTTTTTTAAAGCATTCTTACTTTACAGAATTTTTTCACACACCTGCCTTTTGCACAGTATTTCTATATATTTTTTTTAAATGGGGTTATAAAAATCAAATATATAAGTCCCAGCGGCACAGCTCTGATATGATTCTGCCCTTATTTAGATACTTTGTGTGTAATATTCGGGGTTTACCGCCTTATCATTATTTCTTTAGTGTCAATATTTTCTTCCCTAGGATGGTATCCCTTTTTCATTCTATTTTAGATCTTTATTTCCTTTATTTATTTTTTCTTTCACTCGTTGCTTTATGGTGTTTGTCCAGTGGTGCCCTAAGGACCCTCCCACATGCTGATGTCACGCACCAGTACCCGTTGCTGGGCGTCCACATGTGGTTTGGGATGGCGTGCACCTCAGATGTGATAAGTGGTCTGCTTCTTGTATTTTAAACTGTGTTTTTTTCATTTACCTGATGAAAGTCATTGAAAAGACCAAAAACGTTCTTATATGGAAGCACTGCTTGAATAAAATTCCTTTTACTGAAGTCCTCCGAGTGCTGTCTCCTCCTCTTTCTGTAGCAAGAAACAGCACATTTCTTAGATGAAAAATAACTGAACTCTTTTTTTGTAGAGCTGCCAAACATTTTCAGTCCAAGAAAAGACCTTCGTCAGAGAAAATGGGTTAAACAATGCAGCTAACACAATATAAATAGCAGCACAACCGGTGAACTCACCAATCCCCGCCGAAACCACCACTGGAATGCAAAGTGACAGCATTCTCTGATGCTCAGCTGGGGCTGGTAAAGTCTGAAGACAGCTGCTGTATTAACACTATTGGGCAAAGAGTATATAACTCCATGCAAAGAGCACATCCTGGAATGGGTGAAAAATATTTTTTCAAAACCTAAAAAAGGGGAGAATAAAGGTTATAAACATGTAAATAAACAGCATCAGCATAATGTTATTTAATGTCCGGTTATGGTGGCATTACATCTACATCTTGTGGACAACACACACAAAACTCCTTAAGCGCTATTACACCAGTAACAAATCCAAATATAACCTTATTTGTAATGGACAATATAGGCTCCCAAACCAATCTTCCACAAAGTGGTGCAGCTTACTTCCTGTAGACCTCCAGTCAGAGTCCCCACATATATAGAAAAAAACACAAAAAGGAAGAAGCGCACACAGTCTAAGTGTAGATTATTCTTTTCCTTTTTTCTAATTCTTCAACTCCTCCACCATGTGTGGGTCTATTTTCATTCACCTCCTTCACCGTGTCAGTCACCAGATACATAAGTGAGTATCTCACTCACCTTTTTCAGAGGCAGTCCAGCCTCAAGGTATACTCCCATTCACTGGATAACCCCCAGTGACGGTATCCATACCAGTTATTGCTCCTCCTTTCGTCTCTATGGTCCCAGTTAGCACTTCCTCCTGTGTCTCTGTTGGTATAGTCAACGCTTATACCTGCCCTCTATCTAGGACTTTTATTTGAGCTTACAGGTTTTTGTGATTAGGGGACACTATAGATATACTTAGGAGTCTGGTAATTAATCTTGATATTAAATTTAATTAATCTCAAAAATAAAATTTACAAATAAAACTCTGTACAGATTAGTTTAAAATAATCTCTAAGAGATACAGTTGAAGATGACACATTGTTTTTTACATTAGATGTCTCAAGTTTGCATACAAATATTCTCCGTGATATGGGTAAAGAAGCAGTTGCAGCAGTTATCACAAAGGACACCACTTATGATGGTCCTCCCCCAGATTACCTACTACTGTTGATTGATTATATACTTAAAAAAAACTACTTCAAGTTTGAGGATTCCTTTTATGTACAATTACATGGGACAGCCATGGGTTCTAACTTGGCACCCTCATATCCTCCATATTAATGGAGTATTATGAACAGATCTATCTTTTCTCTGTTGCACAATATGCCCAACACATATATAGATATAAAAATATTTAGATAGATAACATATGCTTGATTTATATATTATATATGTTATATGTTATCTATCTAAATATACATTTAAATATCTAAATATATAATATATATATATATATATATGTTACATAGATTAACATACAACCCATTTAGCTCTCAAGATGATATTTGTAACAGAAATAAAATACATTTGGATGTGATTGTGTTCAGCTACAAATTTTACTCTCTTTTTTGTTAAAATCCAACTTTCATTTGAAGCCTAATATTTAATTTACAATTTTTATTTTAAAATGACCAATAAAAAATCACAAAAAATATGACCACATTTGAATTTATTAACAAAAAATGTATCTACCTTTCTTAAAATAAATAAAGTAGCAGAATTATTAGCTATAATCAAAACACAAAAAAATTCGGAAATAATAACAAATAGTTTTCCTTTTTAGGTAATAATTTCACACTACATAACTTTTTATTATTTACATAATTATTATTAATATTTTTTATTAGGGAAACAAAAATGTATTGAAAATCATACTTCTTAATAAATCATGCAATTTGAAAAAAATAAATAAATAAATAAATATATATATATATATATATATATATATATATAATTTGAATTTTTGCTATCATAATAATAATCAATACATTTGACTGCCATCTAATATTATTGGCAAAGATTCGTACCAGACAAATAGTGCCAAATTTCTAGGAAGATCTTCTAAAGATATAGGGCTGGATTCAAATGCAGGTGCTAATTTTATCTCTGCTTTTATTTCCAGGTATCCCCATAGACTTCAATAGGACATTTTTTATAAAATGGGAGGTAACATTTATATCCTGCATTTGAATCCAGCCCATAATGTATTATTTAAAAATATCATTTTGATAGGGCCATCACCCTAATCGATCCTGTATGTAAACTGGGTGTCCATAAATTTATTAAACTAAAGTCTGGAGCTCAACATGAACATTTTACAAAACCTTTTTTAGTATTATATATTTCAAAGTTTTGGACAATAAAAAGGGCATTTAAGAATATTTAAATGTTTTGAGAAAAGTTTTTTTAGCCTTAAGGGTTGATTTATATCCATTAAATGCATTTTTTAAAAAAGCATCCTGCTAAGTTTTAATGCTTCGTATCCTATATAATAATTCACTAGGATGTTTGTGACGATGCAGTCATGCACAGTAGAGACTGGCCTCGTTCGGGCAGTCTTTACTGTGCATGATTGCATCGCGTGAGAGAGGCAACGCAAAACTGCATTGCGTGGAGCAGTGAGGTAGCAGCCTCTTAACCCTTTGAATGCCAGAGGGGTACGCAATCAAAAGGTTAACATTACCTGGACCTTGGCCCGTGTACACGGGCTTTTACAATAGTGAGATAATATATAAATATCTCCACATTCTAATACATATTTCTTTATTCCCTTTAACACTGTGATTCATCAACTGTTTCCCTTCTTTGTGTCAGACACCATTTTTCATACACCTATCACTCACAATTTTACATTCATTTACATGCTCAAAATTCATATTCAGTTTATTTTCCCACTCTACATGATCTTCATTATTTCAGTTCACATTACTGGCCATTGTCATGTTACTTGTAATTACTCTAACGTATCCTGCTTTATAATAAAAATACTTAATTTACCTAAAAAAAATAAAAATAAAATTATGCCATATGATTCATATTCTACTTTTTCCAGTCAACCACATAAGAGAATTGATATTCTGAAAAACAGTATTTCATTAATTAAAAATGTCATTTTGGAGAGAATCTTGTAAAATTACAAAATTTAAATTAAAGGTCCCGTTTTCAAATTTATTGTACCACAGTACAAATTTATTAATTACATTTTTTATAGACACACTAAATAATATGCAGAACATTTACAGTTATCAGATGGTAATGCAGTTGATGTAGTATATCTAGATTTTGCAAAGGCATTCAATAGCGTGCCACAAAGGAGGAAATCGGGGCTAGGGGATAAGCTTTGCAATCAGATAGAAAACTGGTTGAAGGATAGGGAACAGTGTGTGATTATAAATGGACAATTCTCCAATACAGCTAAAGTTGAGAATGGTGTACCACAGAGTTCAGTACTTTGTTCACTGCTTGTTAACATGTTTATAACTGACCTGGAAATAAATATAGAAAGCAAAATATCAATACTTGCAGATGACACTAAATTATGTGAGGTAATTAATTCAGAAAAGGATATTTTTTCTCTACAGAGGGATTTACATAAAATGGCAGATTAGGCAACCAAATGGAATATGAAGTTTAATGTGGGAAAGTGCAAAGTCATACATTTGGGAAAGAAAAATATCAATGCTACTTATGAACTTAATGGAATAATTTTAGGGGACTCATTGCTAGAGAAAGACCTGGGAAACCTTGTAATCTACATATTGGAAACAGTGACCAGTGTCAAATAACAGTAGCAAAAGCCTGTCTTGCATAAAACAGGTATTGAAGCAAGAGTGGATAACATCATTTTGCCTTTGTACAAATCATTGCTAAGACCTTACCATGAATATGCAGTGCAGTTTTGGGCACCAGTCCTGAAAAAGGATATTATAGAACTGGAGAGAGTACAGTGAAGAGCAGCAAAATTAATTTGAGGAATTTAGGACTTGATGTATGAGGATCAACTAGACAAACTTGGTTGATTACTTTAGAGAAAAGAAGACTAAGAGGAGATCTTTTCACAATGTACAAAAGGTACAATGTGCCTTTTGAGAAGCTTTTGGGTAATGTTTCAAAATAAAAGCAGTTCCAATTGATCTTCATAGTATTTGGGCCATGGAGAGTGTTATTTCAGTACTGTCAGAGTTGTAGTTCAAGAGTAATTGAATCATAAAGTATCCCCCTCCCGTCCCTTTTACCTAGTGTATGCCACCTCCCCTCAGATGTGGAATCTGGTCTTAAGACCAGACAGCTCACAGCAAGGGACAATCTTCATGCCGTGAATATATGGAAAACCCTGTCCCCCTTGACAGGTTTTTCCGATCTTTCCATTATGCTAATTGAAGATTGTCCATCTCTGCAAGCCATCTGGACACCACCTTGCTGCTCTGAGGTGAGCATTGTTACATCAGTAAAAGGGGCAGGAGGGGGATACTTTATCATTCAATTACTCATGATCTACAACTCTGACAGTATTGAAATAACACTCTCCATGGCCCAAATACTATGAAGATTAATTAGAGCTCCTTTTATTTTGAAACATTACTATCCCTTTAAGAAGAAATCAATGTGGAGGGCACATTATACCCCATGTGCTGTGTTTGCCACTTAAGATATACCGTGCAACTTTTATTTAACAGTCCACACACTATTTGGTTTCATAATGCCTGAGGTAAATTTGTCTCAAAATTGCATCTGGAAGCCAATCTCTGTAGCTCTGCTGCAGTTTCCTAGAGTGGAATCTTAACCATTCTGCTATTTGTAGAGGAGTGGATTGATAATGCATAGTAAGTACTGCTATCAACTCTTGAAATTACTTCTCTGCCAGATTTGTGGGGGCTAAATGGTCTTTAAAGTGGAACTTTTGTGCATATTAAATTGCCCCCCAAATAATTTATCACATAACGTTAAGCATATCAATACTGGTATTATCCCTACTAAGTCCGGCATTATTTAGAAATCCGACTTCTTCACAGACGCACCAGGTGCAAAGCAACTCCTCCTTACCAATCATAGAAGAGAGAGGGACGGACAGCACAGGAGCACAGTTGCCCCTTCGGCAAGATGTCTGCACTGTCTCAGAAGAAGCTGGATTTCTAAATAATGACTTACAAGTACTGATATGCTTAACACTATGTTAAAAATGATTAGGGAGGGCACTTTAATGTGCATGAAATTTCCTCTTTAAGGATTCTGTATGGCTTCCACCCCGTCATAGTCAAAAAAACAGTGACCTGTTTACTATCATACATATCATTTGTTCTCATAAATTGTTCCAACCTTTCTACATAAGATGACCATGAATTTGCATCATCAACAGCATTCCAATGAGTGCTCATTTCAGATGAGCCAGTCAGGGTTTGATTAAAGCAACCTGCCTGAAAGTATGATGTAGTTATGATCTGAACCTACCAAGCAAATGTAAATATAATACACAAACACAAAGAATAAGTCTAATGCCTGAGGGAAAGTCAGTATATTATATCCCTACAAGCTAGACCTCAGTTGATCCTTAGCTTGCCAAAGAAACAGCCAGAAGAGCTGTAATACTTAACCTTTAAAAGTCAAATATAAAATACTTGTTCCAGGGTACAGTGAAGGGTCATGTATTTGCTCTCATAAGCACTAGTAAATATTTGAGTCAAAATTAAAACCAGAGGGGACATCTCTAATGCAAGACTTTCATTTGTTAAAAACATGGTGTTTGGGTAGCGGTGGGTGGTGCAGTGTGGTGGATGATCTTGTGTCTAGACCCTATAGTCGTTCAAATATATGAGAGGCTGTGTATTGAATCATATAGTATTATGATCAAGCCTCACTACCTTAGTAAACACAGTACTTGCAGAGCAGAAAAGTGTCACACTTGCAAAAGGTCAAATAATTCCTTTACAATTTACATGTAGTAGACAGCTGGAGAGCTGCCTTCTCCACCACAAAGCATTACATATTTATTCTTCAGTCCATCAATCTTTCTTGATGTGCAGCTCAGCACTGTAAGATCGATGGACTGAAGAATAAATGTATAATGCTTTGTGGTGGAGAAGGAAGCTCTCCAGGTGTCTACTACATGTAAATTGTAAAGGAGTTATTTGATCTTTGCAAGTGTAACAATTTGAGGGACACCACATATTGGAAGCCAAGCACTTGATGCACTGTTTAATACCCGTGACATGAGAATCTCCTGCTTTTCTGGCAGGGAGAGATTCTCATGTCGCCCTTTTAATCACTGTGACATGTTTATAACACCTTGATGTTGCACTCTATTTTGTGTGCAACATTTTAAAAGTGAACCACCTCTCTTACTTTTGATGACATATTTGTTCATACATGATTTAGGGTGCACACCTTTCAAGGTGCACACCTTCAGCTGCGGTCGGTCTATGAGTAACAGGTCGAGGTGTCATGGTAAGTTTTCTAAAGCCTATGAAGTTGAAGATGTTACATGTGTGATGTAATCAATATCAGAATGAGCTTCATTAACTTGTAAATGAAGAAGCAGTGAGTGCCCTCTTAGTGCAAGAAATATAGATATCTCTTAGCTGTGAAGTTATAGTAATAGTAACATTGCTATCACTGAACAAGTAAATTAGAGCTGTTTACATTAGGGTCACAAGAGCATCTGTCTGCTCCATCATCCTGCTTGATTAATACCCCCCAAAACAAAACATAAGGAATGCCCAACACATTTCACGTGCTACAGACAACTTTCTCAGGGGGTCCTGTCTAGATGTCTATATAAGACATCCCAGAATAATGCCTAAATCATGGGAATCAGCAAAAAGCACTCAAGCAGGAAGTGTAAGTCATGCCAGGATAACATTTAACATAAAAATATGTCTCAAGCAAAGGTATGCCTCATGCTAGGGATGGGCAAACTATTTACATTTTTAGTGAAAAGTGCAATTTTTAAATCTTTATTCGCATAGCTCATTGCAATAAAATCAGTGGGAAGGCTGAATTTCTTGCCCCCATGTGGCAAGTTTCCCTCCTTTTCCTGCAGGAAAAGGAGTGAAAATAAAAAATGAGGGAGAGCGCTATACCCAAATACAGATAAGCAAACTCTAGATACATTACCTCCCTCCCCAATGAGCATATGGCAACAAAAAAAGTACACAATATAAGTTTATTTATTGTAGTACATACATAGGTCTACACCCAATACACAATAATACAGTGTTACAAAATATAAAATAAAACACCTAATAGTGGTACCACTAAAGTAAAAAGTCATAAAACTGGGAAGAATAAAAAGTACTTCAAACCTAAAGTATTGATTGGCTGGAGTTTCCACCTGAGAGAGAAGAGACAAGTCTGAAGGAAGTGAGACTTGGCGGGTAACGCTGTGAATAGCTCTGCCCGCTTACACCAGCGGTTGCTGTCATACCAGTGTCTTACATTGGCACCTAAGAGCTGCGACGGTGGGTTTGCCCTGGGCATACACCTGGTGAAGTACCAGGAGACTACAGTGGTTTCCACTGGAGGAGCTCCCACGGGGTGTAACGGCAGCCTGGAGAGGTATGTTTTGTTGCAAAGAAAACTAAGGCCAAGAGTGTGATTTGGACTGGAGAGCTGAGAGAAAAAGAGACACATATACAGAGCTTCACATTTACATTGTGCATTTACATCAGCACGCAGAGACAGGAGAGGGTTTTTCAACCTCCACGCTATTAAGGCCACCTACAGCAGTAAGGCAATGCTTTAGGTTTGAAGTACTTTTTACTCTTCCTAGTTTTAGGACTTTTTACTTTAGTGGTACCACTATTAGGTGTTTTATTTTATATTTTGTAACACTGTATTATTGTGTATTGGGTGTAGTGGATACATATAGTCTCCTGTAGACCTATGTATCTACTACAATAAATAAACTTATATTGTGTACTTTTTTGTCGCCATATGCTCATTGAGGAGGGAGGTAGTGTATCTAGAGTTTGTTTATCTGTATTTGGCTATAGTGCTCTCCCTAATTTTTTATTTTAGGGTTTATGTTTTAGATCATACACAGTGATCTACGGATTGTAACTGCTATTTAGAGAGACTGATTCAGTAATGCTATCTTGGTGTCTTTATTTATTGTAGTTTATTTATAATATAATCTTTACTATAATATATTTTTCTTTTTTATGGCTTAACCCTTGAGAGTCTTATTAGCTGAGAGCCATATCTCCAAATAAGGGCTTTTTTCATTATTGCATAAAAGGAATGTCCGGTTCCCTCAGCATGTCAAGATGTGTTTGTGAGAGGAAGAGAAAGCAGCACATTTTTGAGCTAGAGAAGACAGTCTAATATAGTGGAGTTCAAGCTTAGTTTAGGGAATCTTGTAGGCTGTTCTCTATATTATTGGAGTCTGGGGAACAGGAAGGGAGAAAGGAGTTTGACCCCAAATACCTCCAAATTGGGTATGGCTGACTGGGAAGACACAGGCAGTTATGATTCAAGTTTCTTCCTGATCTCTCTGTTACATCTGTCCTAGGGGAGCCTGATGCTGTGAAAAGAGACCAAAAGGAGCATTACCCCAAATACCACAACATTTTGTATAATTGAGTAGACATGCAGCCGTGATCCAAGTTTCTTCCTAATCTGGCTGTTATCTGTTTGCTAGGAGAGTCTGGAGTTGTGAGAAGGAAGCAAACGGAGAATTATCCCAAACACCCCAAAATAGTGTGACTGACTGGGAACATACAGGCAGCCATGATCCAAGTTGCTTCCTGAACTGGTTATTATCTGTGTTCTAAGGGAGTCTGGTGGTATGAGAAGGGAGCAAAGGAGATTTACCCCATGGAACTATGATCCAAGTTTCTTCCTGATCTGCCTATTATGTATGTCCTAGGGAAGTCTGGGGAAAGAAGCTGTTAAACAGGGAATATGATGTATTTTTGGTTATTGTTGAAAGTGATAGGGATAGAGTTGACAGTTAATTAAAATAAATTAAAAAAATAAGTGACAGGGACCCTGACATGAACTGTGACTGAGGCAGACTGATATTAGATGATATAAATTATTTTGTAGAAATCCAAGACATCATACTCAATCAGTTATATTGTGTACTTTACAATAAAAACACACATAGTAGTTGAGTAATGTCCAGCAAATGCACAAGGGGTAGGGGGGGAGGATAAGAGGAAAAAGAGCAATGCATGGCCGCGTGAGTAAAGTGGTAGTCCAAACCCATGATTCCTGCAGTGTGTGCAATAAATAATGATGATCACTGTCCTCCCGAGGAGGATGTAGTAGATCAATGTCCCACCAAAAGTACCACCAAACCAGCACCAATACTATTAAAAAGCCATCTAAAAACTCAAGTCTGGATTTGAACGTTAGCTGATTCCAATTTGTAATCCTTTGAGTGCCGGGTGGTGAGCATTGCTTTTCCCAGTGGCGCTCAAATGGTTAAACATATTACAATGATAGGTAGAGAACAAAGCCACAATAATGCATTATACAAAGTGTTTCATCAACGAAGATGTATTTGTCAAAGACTGACATTAACATATTGCATGCTGTTGTAATCAGTTTTACAAATGATTACTTAACCCCTTCGCCCCGCGGCCGGAAGTTCTGGACCATGGATTTTTTTGTTGCTTATTGGATTCAAGGGTCCCCGAGCTGCATGCACCGTGAATTCCATGATGTGCCAAGCCCGTCACTGGCCCTTAAGTGCAGAACCACTATGATGAGCCTGACACATTATAGGTCCTTAAGGGGTTGACCTGAATTTTGTAGCATATTTAGCAGAATATTATGGTCTACTGTAAGGCGCTGACTGTTCCTTTATTTGGACAAAAGCCAGATTGAAGCAGGGTAAAAAAGTTGGACAGCTGGTAATACTTGCATGTTTGTGTAAGGACACATTTAGATCATTTGGGGAGTGAGGGTATTGGTCTGTGGTTTGATATGAAGTTCATATCACCATTTTTTTGGATAGGTCTAGCCCCGGCCAGTATACAGGATGACAAGGAAGCATTATTTAGAGATTCAGTGGAATGGACAGTGACTGAAACTGAGCTTTAGTGAAATAATGTTTCTATAACTGCTTCTCAATGAGTAAGACCTCTGATTTTTGACTTCCTGCAAAATAAATAAATACATAAATAATAAAAAGTAATCCAGTGGCTAATATGGTAGAGTGCAGAATGGACATGCAGTCTATTTCTAATTCTGAACTTAAATACAAAAAACAGGGTTATCACTTTGTTGCTATAGAAGGATCTCTATTGCCCTCTAGTGATTCTTAGAGATAGCTACATGAACAATTGTCTGTGCTACGCTTGTGATCCTAACTGAAGCCTTCCAAAAGACAATATTGATTTTTTTTTATCTATACATTTTATTTTCATTGTTGCCCATTGGTTTGAATAAATTGTACATCCTTCTGCTATTCAAGAGGTGAGTCCCTTGTATGATAAATAGGTATCCAGTGTATTGCTGAGACCTCTCTAGTATCCAAGCAGCTCAGGTAAAAGTAAAATATATGACGTTAGTATTAGTGAAAATTTCCAATTACTCTCTTCTACCTTCTGGGCATAAACATTCTGACGTAATGCCAGTCTGAGGGCTGTATTTTCAAAAGAAAAGTGGAGGAGTTCTGGGGCAAACCATTTGCATTATAGGGTAGAAATACAGAATCCTGTGGATTTAAATAGGGATTTTAACCCCTTAAATGCTAGAAATTTCTCCAGTGGATTGTTTCACAATGTGTTGGAGATCACTCTAGCATTCAAGGGGTTAAAATCCTCAGTTAAATTAATGACAAGTTTTAGAAATGTTAGTTCTCCCCTATAGAGAAAATGGTTTGTTCCAGAACGCCTCCACTTTCTCCTGCTGTTTCAGATCCAGCCTGTTTCACTCTGGTAAGGACTAGAGTCCCTTACGAGTCAGTCAGGTAAATTGAAGACTATTGTTTGCTATGGAGGGTGATGAAGTGGCAGACTTCAACGGAGATTACTATAGATAAGAAATTGTAGATATAATGCAAGAATGTATAGACATGATTAACTTGTTTTCTGTATAAATATATTAACTAGGTTTTAGTTCCCTGTTAAGAACTGTTCTGGAATGCAAAGGAGGAGATACACCTGAGTAATTGAACATTTTTTACTGTTTGAAACAGCCAATAGAAACATTTGTGCAAATTGAAAAATGATGCTTTACAAAAAAAGTGATATTTATAATGCAGTTAGTCTGGGAGCAGCCTCTTTTGCCTAGTTGTTCAATAATTGTCCTCATCAAGGTTCATCATTCCTTAAACCTTGTGTGAATGGGAGAGAGTGACGGGAAAGATGGAATGGGTTTAATTGGGTCTTCTGAAGCCTGCAATTGCCTTTCTCTGTCTGTCACTCTAGAAAACATAAGCTCTTGTCTCAATCAATAGCACCGTTATATACCCCTTTAATCCCACAGTCTCTTTGTCCTACTCAAATAAAGAGTCGTCTACCACATATTCTCATCCCTCTAGTCCCTGGCCCTCTTCCCTGCCTACTGTGACCCTTTATGACCCAACTGGTGGATTTCCAGTCTAAAGAATTTCTAAACAGACTCAATGAACACACTGTGATCTACATAGGCATTAAAGGGTATTTCCTCCCCACACCCCCCTGTTGTAGCTTGTGGGATTTTTTTTCTAATGTCAATACTAACATGATTAGAGGAGTAATAGGGAAAAAATAAACAAAACAAAATCTACAATTCATCAGCAATGTTCATATGGCGACAAACACTTCAAGTCACAGCATGTCTGTATTGTGTAAGAGGAAGTTTGCATGTTTTATATTCAAAGCAAACATCTCTAATTAAAAAGAGCATGAAATGATCACATCAGCTAGGGCACAGGACAGGCACAGTGATCTGCTAAAATTGATTTATTTACTGGGTAGTGGTCTCATTTTGGACATGACTTACCCTGTGTGTGGGTCCTGTGTCCCTGTTATTGAGCAGGGGTGTGCAACCTGAGGACCTCTAGCCACGGATGCCTACAGGGGGGATGATGGGAATTGTAATCTTCAACAGCTGTAGGACCTCAGGTTGCCCGCCCCTGTTATAGGGCTCCATTTAACAGAATTGCGAAGAGAAAATGCAGACAGACACTATAGCTGTGCAGAACATTTATATTTATATTTAATGTTTTAATGCCGGTGGTGCTGTTTAAATTTGGCACTATTATAAATGCTTTTGCAATGCTTTTGTCTGAGCAATTCTATTAAAGAGAAGGGGGCAGGATAGTGGATATTGAGAAAAACAAGTTCCTACATCTGGCAAAAGGGGTTTGTTCTGTCTGGGATGTTATGGCCCTTGGGACATATGTATAAAGAATGTGGAGTAATCATAAGGCAAACCAAGTGCACCATGGGGAACAAATAAAGATCCACATTTAACCCCATGAATGCTATATGGCTTTCCAATGCGTTGGACTCCTTTTTTGTAATCACTGGATTAAAAGCACCATTTCAATCCCTGAGAATTTAGGCAATTTGTATTTGTTCCCTATGCACTAGAGGGAACAAATTTAAATATCCTGTATTCCCATTGACTTAAAGTGATAGTAATACTTGAAAACATGTAAATTTAATTCAATAGATAATTTGAAAATATATTACGCGTGCAGTTTTCGATCTCCCAAATCTTTATGGTTTGGGAGATATCAGTCTGCAATGTTCTCACCTCCCTCCCCTTGTGCTGACGTCAGCTTTCAAACTTAGAGACGAAGCTCGCAGTCCACAGACCGTCCTGCGGCTCTCCAGCAGAGCCATGATAGTGGAAGTTGCAAAGAAATACTTCATTTGAACGGTCTACAAGGTGTGCGTGGTTTGCAAGCACACGTTGTAGACTGTTCAAATGAAGTGCTTCTTTGTAACTGCTCTGCTGAAGAGCCGAAGGACGGTCTGTGGACTGCGAGCTCCGTCTCTAAGTTTGAAAGCTGATGTCAACACAAGGGGAGGGAGGGGGGAACATTGAAGACTTATATCTCCCAAACCATAAAGGCTTGGGAGATCGAAAACAGCACAATTAATGTATTTTTAAATTATCTATTGAATTCAATTTACATGGCACTCAAAGGGTTAACATCACCCGATCCTTGGCCTGTGTCCACAGGCTTTTACACTGGTAACATATAAATTATTTTGAAAGCTCTTTTAAAAGCACCTTAGTTTCACATTAATATGAAAGTGTTAGTTTCACATTAAATCTGACTAGGAGTACATTTTGCATCCCTCCTCATTATGAAACCACTATAAAGGCTTTACAGTACTGGAGTTCAGACAGTATAAGATTATACAGAACAGAGAATGACAAAGATTCTATGCTCTAGCAGCAGTTCCTTATATATTCATGACTTTATTTTATTACGAGAAAGGCAGCAACACTCAGCATCCATCAGGAACATATGAATTTTACTAACTGAGTAACAGAAATTTACACACAGAAGATAGGAAGGTTAAAGCAACAAATTCCACAAAGAAAAGTAGTGTTTTATTTTTCGATAGCTGATCAACAGTGACATCTGCAGGCACATAGACTATACAACATGAAATTCAATACTTAAAGGGATAGTAATACTTAGTATATGAAAAATATATATTATAGGGTTTTATCTTCCTGAGTAAAACAAGGGTACTCCCACTGCCAAGAGCTGTTTTATTAAAAAATTATTGCTGCTCAAACTTAATTTTTTTAGGTGCAGTATCTCCATGGCCTGAAAGGTAACAGTAGCTCTGCTGCTACATCATCCTATGGACAGCTCTAATCAGTTGACCATAAACCTCCATAGCAAGGGCACCACTGTAATATTTGAGGCCATTGAGATATTGCACCCAAAAAAATTAAGGTTTCAGCTGCAATAACTCTTGAATAAAAAATCCATTAGCATTGTGAGTACCCTTGTTTTACTCAGAAGAATAACATCTGCAATATATATGTTTTAACCCCTTAAGGACAGGCGGTCATGGGACATTTCCGTCCCATAATGACCGCATAGACGCACTTGGACGCGCCGGTACACGTGACCTGTCGCGTGTATCGGCGCGTCACTATGGGGCCTGATAGAGATCGCTCCGATCTTGGAGCGGTCAATTTCAGGCCCTATTTTTACTTACAGCGCTCCCGGTAGAGCGCTGTAAGTAAAAGTACGTGACGTACTATGACCGTCATCGGTCCTTGAGTATTTCAAGGACTGTGACGGTCCTGGCACGTCAAGGGTCCTTAAGGGGTTAAATACTTACCAGTGAGTTTGACAGCGGCTCAGTAATTTGAATTAACTCAACTGTACTCAGCCAGGGAAATTCTAAAGACATAGCCTGTTTGTTGTACTTGAGGACAGGTCTAAGTTCTAGAGCTTAGAATCTAAAATGACTAAGGGGAATACACAGAGTATATAGTGTCACTAGAAAAATAAATAAATAATGCCCAGCATTGTCTGGGTAGTATATTATGTTCATATTACCATTAAATATCTCTCTGCTTCCTCTTTCTCTCCCTCTTTCTCTCTCCCTCTCTGTCTCTCTCTCTCTCTATATATATATATATATATTTATTTATATATATATATATATATATATATATATATATATGTGTGTGTATATATACCTTTATAAATTCTTAAAAACAAATTATATCTGCAAGTGTTTGACTAACAGGCTGGGACATCTGCCAAGTTGAATGTTGTTGTTTTTATTCACGTTTTTTTCTGATCATAATGCCAAGTGGAAGAAATAATAAAATGAAATAAAACACACAGCAATTAAAAAGAAATGTCATTTTAATAAGTGCAGCATATACAGTGAAGACAGGAAGAAATATTTATTCTGACCCAGAAGAGCAACAGCAAGTTCCTGTGAACTCTTTTTTAGGGTAAAATAAAAGTAATAATGATTAAATAAATGAAATGTTTCTGTGTTTAAATGTTATATAAAAATAAAATAACATATTTGATATTCAATTCCTGAGAGGTGCCTCATTAGTTATTAGTTATTACAATTCAAAATCAAATTATTGTAATTGGATTATTGTGGCCTTTCCATGTTGTGGTGATGCTGCTGCCATTGCTCTCTTTCACAGGCCATGCAGCAATAGCAACAGAGCCACCATGAAATGGACAGACCACAAAACTGCAGTAGTTTTCTGTAATGCACTTTAAATTATATATTTTCCAGCAGTGTCATTATTTTGCTCAGCAGGATATCTTTTTGCATGTATTACTATGCCTTGAATGTTCATTATTTGCTATTCCAGTGTGCATCAGCCCATTACACAATTCCATGGAATGTATAGGTTGATGCACTAAATGGAACTGGAGTTATTTTTCAGCAAACCAACAGAACTATTGGTGAAATTTAAATATTACCCAATTAATTTCCTATACTCCAGGCTTTTTGTGATTTTTAAGGGAACCCCAAGAGCATATTGAGGGGAATATGCCTGAGAGTGTTGTCTGTCCCCACAGAAATAAATGTAGTTTTATCTTTTGGATGTGCACCCAGGTCTAAGCACAGTTACAGTGGTACAGCTCATCTTTGTCTCTATATATATTTATATATATATATATATATATATATATATATACTAGTTGAAGGGCCTGTTACAGGGGCCACAGTGCCACTGCCAGCCGGTCACTGGGCAGTCATGCTCCGAAGGAGCGTCCAGCTATGTATTAGCTGCGCCGCGGGCAGTCTCTACTGCGCATGACTGCATGATTACACATGTTTTAGCTAATTATTATTAATTCATATATATATGAGTACACCCCTCACATTTTTGTCAATATTTTTATTTTATCTTTCATGTGACAACACTGAAGAAATTACACTCTGCTACAATGTAAAGTAGTGAGTGTACAGCCTGTATAACAGTGTAAATTTGCTGTCCCCCCCAAAAGAACTCAACACACAGCCATTAATGTCTAAACCTTGGCAACAAAAGTGAGTACATCCCTAAGTGGAAATGTTCAAATTGGGCCCAATTAGCCATTTTCCCTCCCTGGTGTCATGTGACTAGTTAGTGTTACAAGGTCTCAGGTGTGAATGGGGAGTAGGTGTGTTAAATTTGGTGTTATCGCTCACACACTCTCTCATACTGGTCACTGGAAGTTCAACATGGCACGTCATGGCAAAGAACTCTTTGTGGATCTGAAAAAAAGAATTGTTGCTCTACATAAAGATGGCCTAGGCTATAAGAAGATTGCCAAGACCCTGAAACTGAGCTGCAGCACAGTGGGCAAGACCATACAGCTGTTTCCCAGGACAGGTTCCACTCCGAACAGGCCTCGCCATGGTCAACCAAAGAAGTTGAGTGCACGTGCTCAGCATCGTATCCAGAGGTTGTCTTTGGGAAATAGACGTATGAGTGCTGCCAGCATTGCTGCAGAGGTTAAAGGGGTGGGGGGTCAGCCTGTCAGTGCTCAGACCAAGCGCTGCACACTGCTTCAAATTGGTCTGCATGGCTGTCATCCCAGAAGGAAGCTTCTTCTAAAGATGATGCACAAGAAAGCCCGAAAACAGTTTGCTGAAGACAAGCAGACTAAGGACATGGATTACTGGAACCATGTCCTGTGATCCGATGAGACCAAGATACTTATTTGGTTCTAATGGTGTCAAGTGTGTGTGTGTGTGTCGGCAACCAGGTGAGGAGTATATAGACAACTGTGTCTTGCCTTCAGTCAAGCATGGTGGTGGGAGTGTCATGGTCTGGGCCTGCACGAGTGCTGCCGGCATTGGGGAGCTACAGTTTATTGAGGGAACCATGAATACCAACATGTAGTGTGACATACTGAAGCATAGCAGGATCCCCTCCCTTCGGAGGAGTATTCCAACATGACTACCACTGCCTTGCTAAAGAAGCTGAGGGTAAAGGTGATGGACTGGCCAAGCATGTCTCCAGACCTAAACCCTATTGAGCATCTGTGGGGCAGCCTCAAGCAGAAGGTGGGGGAGTGCAAGGTCTCTAACATCCACCAGCTCCATGATGTCGTCATGGACGAGTGGAAGAGGACTCCAGTGGCAACCTGTGAAACCCTGGTGAACTCCATGCCCAAGAGGGTTAAGGCAGTGCTGGAAAATAATGGTGGCCACACAAAATATTGACACTTTGGGCCCAATTTGAACATTTCCACTTAGGGGTGTACTCACTTTTGTTGCCAAGGTTTAGACATTAATGGCTGTGTGTTAAGTTATTTTGAGGGGGACAGCAAATTTACACTGTTATACAGGCTGTACACTCACTACTTTACATTGTAGAGTGTCATTTCTTCAGTGTTGTCACATGAAAGATAAAATAAAAGTATTTACAAAAATGTGAGGGGTGTACTCACTTATGTGAGATATTATAAATATATATATATATATTTATATATATATATATATATATATATATATATATATATATATATATATATACATATATATATATATATATATATAGTATAAAAGTAGAAAAAGCAATCTGTAGTACAATCACATAATATAAAACCAATGTTTTTCATGACAAAATGTATCTTTTCAAGCAATACTTTTAAGACCTTTCTAGCATTCAAGGCATTAAAATCTCCATTTAAATCAAAGATATTTTTGGATTTGTCCCCTATGGTGCATTTGGTCTGCAGAATTGTTGCTATTTTTCCTAGCCTATAAGAGTCGGTGAGGGTACAAAACCGGTTTGACTCATATGGCCTCCACTTCCATCTACTGAACAAACACCTGTGTCTATTCATATTCCTGAGAACTCTCTGCATCTGCTCCATAGACTCCCAGTTTCAGATTCAATTACTAGATTTCCTGACATGGAAGCTGATTCACCAGCTCACTTACCCGTCCATTTCACCCACTTCACTTTCCCTTTGAGGGCAAACTCCAAACCCTGAGCACTCTGATTAAACCCTGCCCATATTATGGTTTGAATCATGACATTTGGACATGCCCATTCCTGACCCCACGTGCTTTCTCTAGGGATTCAGGAAAGGACTGTTCCCATATATGTCTATACACAGTCACATTCAGTGCATTTTGATGCACACCTCTTCCACTGTAAAACTTTAGTGGGAGACCTGACTAGCATTCCAGGTGTTAAAAGTGTCATTTACATCAATAAGAATTTGTGGAATTTTAATTTCTCCATTGTGGAACAGTTGGTTTGCCACATAATTGCTCCAATTATCTTTAGTGCATCAGCCCTGGCACAAAGGAATTACAGGCCCTGAAAAGCCCATCAGTCCCATAGTAAGAGATTTTAGGTTTTATAATATAAATTAAAAAGATACAGGAGCACTCAGTCCACAAAAGTAATTCTTTGCACTTATTTTGTGCGGAATTCCACTTGTTTTCTCCTTTCACTGAGGCTAATGTACTAAGAGGAACCAAGCAATTCTGAAGCAAACCAACAGTACCAGAGGGGAAAAATAACAATCCCTGTTGAATTAAATGTTAAATTAACACCTTGATAGACATACCTGGGAATGTTGTCTTGTGGAGTCCCTGGAGAGGGCTCATGGGCTACGACCAGGTGTATTTTAATAAAGCCATTTGTGTCATAAAGGGGTGGGGGCTTAATTGGGTGGGATGGGCTTACCATGATTGTGATGGCTAAGTTGGTGGGAAGTGGACAGGACGTTTGGGGAACAGGGTGGGAAGGAGGAGAAATGGGCAAGAAGTAGGTGGAACAGGGTGAAAAAGAGGAGATGTGGGTGTGAAGTGACAATGCACTGGAGTCCACTCTAGCATTCAAGGAATTAAAATACCAATTTGAAAAAATGGGAATTTGTGGAAATGCTATTTATCCCTTATGATACAGTTGCTTTCCTCTAAAACTGTTCCAGTACATCAGCCTCTGTATCTTTTTTTACACAACTGTGACAACCATGAAATTCTGATCCTCCAATGAAATGCCAAAGAATAAATCTGTTACAAACATTTTCTTTCCATTGTTCACCATTGACAGCATTACCAACAGCGCCCCCCTCACCATACAAAAATGTATAATTCAATCTTAACAAAATAAAGTTTGTCTAGTTATAACAATTGTTTGGTGTGGGTGTACTCTTGGTTTACTCATCAGTAAAAGCTCTGTACTATATATTTTATTTCATAACAAGGGTTTACAGCACCTTCATCAGTAAAACTATTATGCCTAAAAGGTTAAAAAAATTGAAACATCATACCTATTTGTCAACAAAATGTTTATTATATGTTTAAGTATGTGCATAAATTGAACAATTCCACAACCTCCTGTTGTTGCAAATGTACTGTAATTATGGCACTTGTGCTACACTTTGGTCATGATGCACAATGAAAATTTATAAGAGAAGAATTAGAAAGGAGCTGAAACAAGAAACACCAAGTGTTTCTAGAACTACGGGGAGTGACAATATTTAATAGTAATGCACTATAGGCTCCAGTGAGTAATCTCCTGGATTGGAGTCTGATGTTATTGTACCCCAACAGTGCATCTCTGTAGAATATGTTTGTATTTTATAAATAAATTATTTTAATTCTCTAGATTAGCAAACTGTGGTCATCCAGCTTGTTTTTGGACTACAAATCCCATCCCCATCAAGTAACCCAACCCTGCTCTTTATTGTAAGCTCCCATGAGCAAGGCTCCCTCTACAGGTTTTTTGTCTTTTTTTTTTTCATTTGGTTGTGGTATACCTGGGAATTCTTAGGGTTTAACACAGAGACTCTTGGTTTGGATTCACATCTCTGGGTCTCAGGGTGAAGGGCCAAAATCTTAGCGTAGGAGAGTCCATTATTATCTGCTATTGATGTGGACAATTGAACTGCTTCTTTAGTCTGTAAATCAGAGCCATTTCTATCTTGTGCATGTCTTGTGCATGTTCATTCAGTGAGTCTCTAAACATGTTTATTCATTCTTGTCAACTGATGGAGCATCTCTGGGATACAAGAAGAAGGAACATAGTGCCCAGATCTATACTCTGGGAAATTTTAAGGGTTAATATTTCAAAGATCTCATAGTCACTTCATTTTGAAAGTTCTAAGTATGGTTGTAATTATTGCTCTCCTTATAAAGGTCTGTAGAAAATGATGCTACTGTTTAAATAAAGGTAATAGCATTATGAATATGTTGATGGATCATTTTAGGTATGTATCAGTATGCACAAGGAAGGATTTACTTCCTAGGTAAGGTCACGGAGTTCTCAGCATTAGAGGGGCAACAGAGCCATACTTAATGGAGCTACAGCAGTCACTGTATTGTACAGTGAGACTGCTGCTGGATCATTAACCATCACTGTAATAAAGCCACTTTACTGAGAAGTTATTTATAGGTATAGAACCCTTTGGACCAGAGGGAACTTGAAACTCTTCCATATGGGCACTTATCTTACTCTTGCAGAGTCTGTTAGATTTGGCTAGGTGGTTAGTTAAAGGGATAGTAATGTTTCATAATAAAAGCAGCTATAATTAATCATCATAGTATTTGGAATTTGGAGAGTGTTATTTCAATTCTGTCAGAGTTGTAGTTCAAGAGTAATTCAATGACAAAGTGTCCCCCTCCCGCCCCTTTTACTGATGTCACACTGTTCAGCCAGAGCAGAAGGGAGGTGCCCAGGTAGACTGCAGAGAGGGACAATCTTCAATTAAGATAAGGGAAAAACCTGAAAAACTTGTCAAGGGGGGCAGGGATTTCATTGCTTACACTAGGTAAAAGGGGCGGGAGGGGGGAACTTTGCTTGTGAATATCTCATAAACCATAAAGGTTTGAGAGATAAGACTTATATCATTCTTCATGTTTTTGTAATGCCTACAAAATAAAATAAAGTTAAAACGAAGTATTACTATCCCTTTAAAGTCAAGTTCCAATTTCTATTTGTCTGTGAGGGTACATAGCTTAGTTTCCTCACCTAAGTCCTCAGTGGACCTCATCAGGTACTCCATTCTCCAGTAGAACTGATAAGCCTCCTAGATAGTCTGCTAAGGAGCCTTAAGAAAGTCCCTGCCCTCTACCTCACATATGGGTCTGCAGGCCCAGTTGGATCTGGTTACATTATCCTCCCTGAAGCCTTCAGTACAGAGCACAGGCTCCTAAACCCTCATGTCACACCACACCCCTTCAATACTTTCACAGAAAACCCTTAAAGGTACCCTAACCCTTTAAAGGGATAGTAATACTTCAGTATTACAAATCCCTATATTAAAGCCCTTGTAAAAAGAAATGTTTTGCCCCCAGTGTCATCTCTCAAACCTTTATGCTTCTAAAGTTGCCCTCTCCCTCCCCCTTCCCCGTAGTCAGCATTTTAGCTGACTTCAGGGAAGAGAGTCGTACGACTTTCAGGCGGCTCTCCAGCACAGCCTGATCGTGTTAACTAAAAAAAAAACTTTCACTGAAATGGTCTTCTACGTGTGCTTGGCTTGCAAGCACACGTAGAAGACCGTTTTAGTGAAAGTTTTTTTTTTAGTTAACGAGATCGCGGCTCTGCTGCAGAGCCGCCTGATGATCTCTGACTGGATTTCCCTGAGTCAGCTAAAATGCTGACTACGGGGAATGGGGAGGGAGAGGGCAACTTTAGAAGCGTTCATCTCTCAAACCATAAAGGTTTGAGAGATGACACTGGGGGCAACACATTTCTTTTTACAAGGGCTTTAGTATAGGGATTTGTAATACTGAAGTATTACTATCCCTTTAATACCCAGTCATTATTAAAGTGAACTTGACACCTTGAATTTAATTTTGTATATTTTACAATGCATTCCAGACTGCCTGTAATAGCCAAAGGCCAGCAGATGGTTAGTTTAGGACAGGATTGTCCAAACCTTTTTCCACAAGGGTCAGACTAGGTAAACATCAACATGTTCAGTGCCAGATCCTACTAAATAATGTAATGGAGTTTATGAAAAGCCTGCATAAAATGATAGTTTATACCAGTATTATTTGGATTTTCATGAAAATGTTCATGAATTTGGATATTCATTTTCATTGCAGTGGTTGCAATGGCCAAGGATCAGAAATGGCCCTGAATCTTAGTTTGGATGTCCCTGGTTTAGGAGATAATGATACTTTTACTTCTAAAAGAGTGAAAGTGGAAGTCTTTCTCAGTGCAGTTTCATGTGCCAATTAATAACAGTGCTCCAGGAGCATGTGGTACCACACTCAAAGACCTCTTCAAACAGAAATAAAAATATCAATATATCCTAAATGATTCATCTTCTGGTCTTGTGTCTAACATTACACATCATTAGTGATGAGCGAGCGTGCTCGGCCGATGCTCGGATCGGCTCGAGCATCGCTCTGCTCGGCACATGGCGGTACTCGTCGAGTACCGCCATGTGCTCTCCCGCCATGTTCGGGTGGCGGGGATCTGTGCCGGAAGAGGCACAGATCCGAAGACGCTCCGCTGGACCACCAGGGACTGGAGGTACGGGGGCATTGCGGAGATGAAGGGGGCATTGCGGAGATGAAGGGGGACATTGTGGAAGAGGGGCATAGACTCTATGCCCCTCTTCCACAATGTCCCCCTTCATCTCCGCTATGCCCGTCTTCCACAATGTGCCCCTTCATCTCCGCTATGCCCCTCTTCCACAATGTGCCCCTTCATCTCCGCTATGCCCCTCTTCCACAATGTCCCCCTTCATCTCCTCTATGGCATAGAGGAGATGAAGGGGGACATTGTGGAAGAGGGGCATAGCGGAGATGAAGGGGCACATTGTGGAAGAGGGGCATAGCGGAGATGAAGGGGCACATTGTGGAAGAGGGGCATAGCGGAGCTGAAGGGGGACATTGCGGAGCTGAAGGGGGCATTCGGAGATGAAGGGGGCATAGCGGAGATGAAGGGGGCATTGACCAGGCACCCTCCCCTCATCAGAGCAGGGGGTGCCTGGTGTCGCCCCATTCATTTCAATGGGGCTCGGGTGCTCGGCCGAGCACTCGAGCCTCAGGGGGTGCTCGGTCAGAGCACCCGAGCACCCGAGCATCGGGGTGCTCGCTCAACACTACACATCATCAGTTTTTAATGTTGTTTTTCTATATGCAAACTTGAATTCAAGGTGACCAATTCATTTTAAAAGGGCTGGTCCAAAACATTTACTCAGCTTCATATGTCCAGATAGATTTATATACCTCTAGATCCATCTGTACATGTATATAAGTGAACAATTTGTTGCACACTCCTCTGGTTCTCAAAGGGTTAAGCAGTTCAGGGGCAAACCAACTGCACCATAACTGTTGATTTAAGCAAATTAATTAATAATAGAGTCACTGGCATTAAAATTGCAAAATGTGTATTAAGTAGTTCCTTGATAAGAAATTATTGCAGTGGATTTTTAATGTTAAATGACACAAGCATTAATCAACCATAATTTATTACAAGTTTTATTCAATCTTCCTGCTAGTTTATAGCATTCAAGGGGCTAATCCTTAGGGAGGAGCAAGAATGGCATGTAACTAATTTACATGGCATGTAGCTGTGGACTCTTGTGGTCATAGAGTTAAGTCAGCAGACCACATTACCACATGAATAGAAACAGAACTTTGTTACTCTGAACTTGTCCTACTGTCCACTCAAGCAAACAATTTGGTCAGCAAATTGACAGAATTACAAGGAACAGAAAGGGGTGAGCCCTCCCTTCTCTCTTTCCCCCAGAAGTCCAATTTGTCTACCATGGCATATTCCAACCCCTGCCGAGTTATTCATCCCCATTGTGAACATCAATACCAGGTACTGATTGGGGACCCTGTGCCATTTTCAATTGCTGAAAGTGATTGGCTTCCTTAATCTGATTAGAATATCCAGAGCCTGTTCATCAGGTGCTTTTACAAACACAGTCACACACAAAGTCACATACAAAGCACACAAAGTCACAGTTACACACACAGTCACATACAAGCACAGTTTCATACAAAGCACACAAAGTCACAGACACACACATACACAGTCACATACAATGCCCACAAAGTCACTGACACAAACACAGCCACATAAACACAGTCACATACAATGCACACAAAGTCACTGACACACAGTCACATACACACAGTCACATACAATGCACACAAAGTCACTGACACACACACAGTCACATAAACACAGTCACATACAATGCAAACAAAGTCACAGACACACACACAGTCACATAAACAGTCACATACAATGTATACAAAGTCGCAGACACACACACAGTCACATAAACACAGTCACATACAATGCACACAAAGTCACAGACACACACAGTCACATAAACACAGTCACATACAATGTATACAAAGTCACAGACACACACACACACACAGTCACATACAATGCATACAAAGTCACAGACACACACACACACAGTCACATACACAGTCACATACAATGCATGCAAAGTCATGACACACACACAGTCACATACACACAGTCAAATACACACAGTCACATACAATGTATACAAAGTCACAGACACATATAGTCACATACACACAGTCACATGCAATGTATACAAAGTCACAGACACATATAGTCACATACACACAGTCACATGCAATGCATACAAAGTCACAGACACACACACACACACACAGTCACATACACACAGTCACATACAATGTATACAAAGTCACAGACACACACACACACAGTCACATACAATGCATACAAAGTCACTGACACACACAGTCACATACACACAGTCACATACAATGCATACAAAGTCACAGACACACACACACACACAGTCACATACACACAGTCACATACAATGTATACAAAGTCACAGACACACACAGTCACATACACACAGTCAGATGCAATGCATACAGTCACAGACACACACAGTCACATACAATGCATACAAAGTCACAGGCACACACACAGTCACATACACACAGTCACATACAATGTATACAAAGTCACAGGCACACACACAGTCACATACACACAGTCACATACAATGTATACAAAGTCACAAACACATAAAGTCACATACACACAGTCACATGCAATGTATACAAAGTCACAGACACACACAGTCACATACACACAGTCAGATGCAATGCATACAGTCACAGACACACACAGTCACATACAATGCATACAAAGTCACAGGCACACACAAAGTCACATACACACAGTCACATACAATGTATACAAAGTCACAGGCACACACACAGTCACATACACACAGTCACATACAATGTATACAAAGTCACAAACACATAAAGTCACATACACACAGTCACATACAATGTATACAAAGTCACAGACACATAAAGTCACATACACACAGTCACATGCAATGTATACAAAGTCACAGACACACACAGTCACATGCAATGTATACAAAGTCACAGACACATATAGTCACATACAATGTATACAAAGTCACAGACACATACAGTCACATGCAATGTATACAAAGTCACAGGCACACACACAGTCACATACACACAGTCACATGCAATGTGTACAAAGTCACAGACACACACAGTCACATACACACAGTCACATACAATGTATACAAAGTCACAGACACATACAGTCACATACAATGTATACAAAGTCACAGACACACACAGTCACATACACACAGTCACATGCAATGTATACAAAGTCACAGACACACACAGTCACATACAATGTATACAAAGTCACAGACACACACAGTCACATGCAATGTATACAAAGTCACAGACACATATAGTCACATGCAATGTATACAAAGTCACAGACACATATAGTCACATACACACAGTCACATGCAATGTATACAAAGTCACAGACACACACAGTCACATACAATGTATACAAAGTCACAGACACACACAGTCACATGCAATGTATACAAAGTCACAGACACATATAGTCACATGCAATGTATGCAAAGTCACAGACACATACAGTCACATGCAATGTATACAAAGTCACAGGCACACACACAGTCACATACACACAGTCACATGCAATGTATACAAAGTCACAGACACACACAGTCACATACACACAGTCACATACAATGTATACAAAGTCACAGACACATACAGTCACATACAATGTATACAAAGTCACAGACACACACAGTCACATACACACAGTCACATGCAATGTATACAAAGTCACAGACACACACACAGTCACATAAACACAGTCACATACAATGTATACAAAGTCACAGACACACACAGTCACATAAACACAGTCACATACAATGTATACAAAGTCACAGACACACACAGTCACATAAACACAGTCACATACAATGTATACAAAGTCACAGAAACATACAGTCACAGACATACAGTCACATACATGGTATACAAAGTCACAGACACATACAGTCACATACATACAGTCACATACAATGCATACAAAGTCACAGACACACACACAGTCACATATATACAGTCACATACAATGTATACAAAGTCACAGACACATACAGTCACATACATACAGTCACATACAATGCATACAAAGTCACAGACACACACAGTCACATACACACAGTCACATACAATGTATACAAAGTCACAGACACAGTCAAATGTACAGACAGTCACAAAGTCATAGACGCACACTAAGATTGTTCATACTTTGCAGTCAGAGGTGTTGACGTACTACGGAACAGCGGTACAATTCTGGATCAAACTAACTGTACAGAAAAATATTCCCAAACTTTACATTGATTTATATGGGAATTTTAACTCCTTTAATGCCAGAGAGCAATCCAATGGAAGCATATCTATCATACAAGGGGTTAATAGCCCCATTTAAATATATGGGGTTTGTTATTTGTTCCTTATGGTACAGCAAGTTTGCTCCTGAATTGCACAACTTCCTTAGCATATCAGTCTCAGACAGTGGGATTTCTTGTTTCAACCAACTAGCAAGTGATCTGAGTAGGTCTTCTCAGTTTAAGTAGCACTGTGGTAGGCCTTTCAATGGATGGAGTATGATCTAAGCCCACCTGCCTGCTTATTAACTGCAGGATTAAAGCCCTTGCCTCCCCCCTCCTCTCATCCTCTTACAGCTCAGTATGAAGGCCTGGGGGAGTATGCCATCTCTTACATGAGAATTTGTCAACCTCTTTTCTGCTTCTTGCCCGTAGATCACAAGGGATTATAAGTGAGGCCAAGCCTACAACTACTTAAACATGGACAGCTTGAGCCTTTCCTCTCATGGGAACCTGCTTTCTAGTGGATGTGGTCAATTGCTTTGTCCCCTCCCATCCAATTTGTACCTCTTAATCCCTTGGAGCTTGTCCCCTTATGGCCTTAGCTTCTATTTTTCCCACACTTATTCCTGACATCCAAATGACCAAAACCCCTGAAATTCTACACAATTGCCCTCTCTTCTGCTCCTCGGACTCCATTTATTGAATGGTCACAATGAGAGTAATGCAGGCAGCAGTGATTCCGGAAGGAACAGGAAGGTTTAATGTCCTTGATGCTGAAGGGGACTTGTCTACATTTTAACCCTTTTTAACCATAAGTGTTAGAAAAAAACCTCAATACATTTTCCAGATTTAACACCTTGTATGCGAAAGAGACATATTTAGCTTCCAAAATGGTTAATAATAATAGAAATATAATTTTTTTCACCTTTTATGCCAGAGAAGTATTTAACACGTTTATTTGCAATGAATTAAGAGGCATGCTTACAAAACATTTTTACAGGTTTCTGCACCAAATTGGCTCGATAACGTTTAATTTTATTTACAAATAATATTTTCTATGCAATGATTGATGCTTAGAAATTTATAAAAGCAGCTCCAATTAATCTTCACAGTATTTGGGCTGTGGAGAGTGTTATTTCAATACTGTCCGAGTTGAAGTTAAAGAGTAATTGAATGATAAAGTATCCCCCTCCTGCCCCTTTTACTGATGTAACACTGCTCACCTCAGAGCTGCAAGACTGTTCGGATGGATCGCAGAGAGGGACAATCTTCAGTGAGTATAAGGAAAAATATGAAAAACCTGTCAAGGGGGGCAGGCTTTTCCTAACACTCACAGTAAGAAGATTGTCCCTTGCTGCGACCTGTCTGGTCCCAGGACCAGAGTCCGCATTTGAGGGGAGGTGGATTATACTAGGTAAAAGGGCAGGGGGATCCTTTATCATACAATAACTCGAACTCTGACAGTACTGAAAAAATACTCTCCATGGCCCAAATACTATGAAGATGAATTGGAGCTGCTTTTATTGGGAAACATTACTATCCCTTTAAATCTTATGAGTCTCAGAGAGGTATGCAATGCATTGTATTGCAATATGTTGGATACCTCTCACTCAAAGGGGTTAATGAAAATATATGTTACATTGCTTTTCCTTCTGAGTGAAACTGGGTTACTCCCACTGTTGGGAGACTTTTTTATTCAAAAGATGTTGCATTTTTTTAAATAAAGAACTCTATTGGAGAGCATGAGTCATTGAATAAGGTTCTCCACAGTAATTCATAAGGACAGGAGGCTCTAAAACCAAGGCTTCACTTCAGGGCATACACTAGATCATATGATCACTGTCATGATACCAGAGCACCCCCTCTTTGTTGAGACATTAATGCCAGCAAGCTCCTTACACCTTCCCCATAGCATGCACAACAAAATGATACCAAGTTACACCATTTCCTCTAAACCTTAATATATGAAGTTAAATAGAGCATAGAGGAAAGCAAATATCCTAAGACTGTCCATTGGCCTCCTCTTAGAGCAAGCCACATTAAGAGAAGAATATTCTAGTAGCTATGTAAATTTGCATTAGGCAGGTGTTTGATGCAAACTCCTGTTTTTTGGGTGGAATGATATTTCTACATTCACCCCAATATCACCTGGCAACCACAATAAAATATTGCAGTTCAATGTAACAATGAAGAAGTTTGGGCTGTAATGATTTTTGAATGAACAATCCTCCAGTAGTCAGAGTACCAATGTTTTACTAATCTGGAATACATCTTAAGGTATTTCTCATAAGAAAAGTTATCTGCTTCTCTAATGTGAGGAGGAGTCTAACAGGTCTATTTAATAAAATGTTCCTATAAAAGAACAGCACACATGAACTGCTGCACTGATTTGTTAAAACCATAGGTCCATACCTGTAAAACACCTTGTGCCAAGCCTCCGTGGGTCCACTATGGTCTGGGGGTGGGAGTGTCCAAATGACATGATGCATAATGTGGGCAGGGCTTGATTGGGAGGAGAGTAGGTGGGATTTATCTTTAAAATATAAAGAGAATGGGAATAACAGGGCAGAGAGTGGAATTGGCAGTGAAGTGGGCAGAGTTAGAAGGGAACTCAATGAATCAGCCTCTGTCACCAGAGACCTGGTAATTAACCCCTTAAGGTCCGATGATCCCGCGGTGTCTGGTCCTTTAAGGACCAGATAGACGAGTTAGACGTGCCGTCCCACGTGACTGATCACGTGGGGAGGCACATCGAAAGGAGGACTGAAAGAGATCGCTCCAGTCTTGGAGCGATCAACTTCAGTCCACGGTATTACTCACCGCGCTCCTGCAGGAGCGCGGTGAGTAAAAGTACGTGACGTACCAGGACCGTCACTGGTCCTTAAGTGCCGGACCAGCGTGACGGTCCGGGTACGTCACAGGACGCGAAGGGGTTAAGTATAAAAACTAGGATCTCTGGGTCAGATCTGTAGTGTTCCCAAATCCCAGGCATAAATAGGGCCAGTACTAAAAAAAACAAACAAAAAGATGACTATGTTTATCTTTTGTCAGTGTATGTAACTACAGATGCAGAAAGTCATTGGGGAGAATGTACAGTTTTGCAAGTGCAGACCCACTGTCGTTAGCTTCTAACACCAGTGTCTGTGCTTCAGGGTATGCACTCTGAGCAGTGTAATACATACTGAAGGGCAATCTGCTCCATCCTTAGAATTTTCAATGAACATTTTTCATACTCCAGCCCCATAGCAGACACAGTGAAGTGGCATACACTAATAACATTTCCTCTTTGCCTTGCTTAGTGCACAGTGTTAAACAAGTTGTAGAAAAAAGGAACATCCCAGAAAAGCCAAGGTCTACCCCATTGTTCTCCCTTTGGCACAAGTCACCTTAATGGGAGTAAATCTAATGTACATTGATTAGTAAATTGGTCTTGCAGGCACTAGGTCAAAAAATCTATTCCAATGCACGTTTTAGCTGGGAATCACCATTGTATATTCCCCCATTGTTCTCTCTGCATCATGTAAACCAGGGGTAGTCAACCCTGGTCCTCAAGAACTACCAACAGAGCATGTTTTCAGGATATCCCAGCGGAGCAGAGGTGGACCAATTAGTGGCTCAGTTACGTTAATTAATCCACCTGTACTGATTCATGAAACTCCTGAAAACATGCACTGTTGGTAGCTCTTAAGGTCAAGAGTTGGCTACCCCTGTAATCACTTAGATCAGTACAAGCTGGCTGAAGAGGTGGAAGGAACATGGAAGCTACTGTACATGCCTGCTCATAGACACAACATTCTCAGCCATGGTGTCATGGCACTTGGTTGAGCCGTGGACATCCATTTATGGTGCACCTTCTTTTCTACAAAAGCTTAGACAAAACTGTTAATGCTGATTTAGAGTTGTATTTTTATGGAAATTGTTATAGACAATTTGTTTGTTATTGTTAGTATGAAAGTGTGGCCTAAAAATAACATTGTATTTATATATTTATACCCTTCATTACTGCTTCACCATTGATCTACAACACATGAGGGGTGCCCTGAAAATGCAATACTGTATGTTAGGGGTGCAAAACAAAAAAACAAACAAACAACTGATAACCATTTGTCTAGACAATGCAGAGAGAATGACAACTCCCATCATTTTTATCCAGAAACATTTGCATTGTATACAAGGTTTTTGAAAGGAATGCCATTAATGTGTTAATAAGTTAAGTGAAGTGGATCATTTGCATTGCATTTTAATAGCACTTTTGTAGGTACGCAGACTCACCTAGTCAGTGGAGCCCCTTCCTGGGTTCTTATCCTAGGCACTCAGGATCAGGCAGGGGGTAGGAACAGATGGTTGTCGCTCACTGGTAGACCTGCGAGGCAAGTGAATTTAACACTTACAGTGGCTGGAATGAGAATCACCACAAAATGTCATTCAGAAATACAGGCGTAACTTGCATTAAGGAGGGTAGAACACAACAAACTTTATTGATAAAACACGCTGCTTATATATATTTACACTCTTATCAAGATCAGAATTTAAGACAGGGCTTGGAACAGTGGTATCACAGTTGACCAATCATGGGAAGTTATTTAATGTCCACTCAGAGAGCTTTTTTCCAAGCCATGCAGCTGAAGAAAGCATAGCATGAGTCATTCAACATTTCAACCACACTTTTGTTGTTTCATTAAAGCTGTTACCTGAGCATGCAGGGAACACCAAAATACACCAAACTTTAACATATGGGACACATAGCACAGGATATAGGTATGCAGGACACTGCAACAGAGGTAAGAGTGCTAGGGTAAAAAGCACAGTTGTGCTCAAGTCCTGCTGGAGGCCCAGGGTGCCCATCTTCCTAAGTTCCACAGTCCTGAATAAGGCAAGTTTGGTGAAAAAGTCACCAGGAACACAGAGTCCATCCTTCCTGACTCATTCCCCTTTGTCCAAGGGTACTGAACATCAAGTTGTTTTGGCCAAGTACCCTGGATCCCACCTATCCAGGCAAAACTTAAAGGGATAGTAATGTTTCAAAATAAAAGCAGCTCCAATTAATCTTCATACTGTCAGAGTTGTATTTCAAGAGTAATAGAATGCTAAACTATCCCTCTCCCGCTCCTTTTACTGATGTAACACTGCTCATCTCAGAACAGAAAGTTGGTGTCCAGATGACTTGCAGAGAGGGACAATCTTCAATTAGCATATGGGAAAAACCTGTCAGGTGGGGCAGGGTTTTCATTGTTCTCACAGTAAGAAGATTGTCCCTTGCTGTGATCTGTCTGGTCTTAAGACCAGATTCCATATCTGAGGGGAGGTGGCATACACTAGGTAAAAGGGACGGGAGGGGGGTACTTTATCATTCAATTACTCTTGAACTACAACTCTGACAGTATTGAAATAATACTCTCCATGATCAAAATACTACGAACATTAATTGGAGCTGCTTTTATTTTGAAATATTACTATCCCTTTAGATGTTCTAGAAGCAGCGAAAACCAAGGTAGTTCCTGTGGGAAAAAGGGCCATCTGGGCTCTGAAATGGGGGCCATAGGATACATGTATTCGTGGGTCCCAGCCCTAGAGCTGCAGGTGGCCAATCCTACCTCCCAAATATGGCCCTTTGCAAACAACCAACAGGGCCAAGGAAAACATGAGGGGAAAAAACTCTTGGGATGTCTCCCTCCCCTTAGGCCACTCTCCAATATGGATCCCTGGAGCCCGATGGCTCCCAAATTAAAGAAAGTGTTTGGGCCCTGGGCCCCACCTCCACTGAGCTAGAGGCTTTCAAGATGTCACAAGAGTGGTCAGTCCCTTGACACACTCATGGCTTACTCTCTGGGACCACTTCCAAGGGTGTAACAATGGAAACCAGAGCACTGCACTCTGCCGTCTGTCACTGTTGTGGTGCCACCTGCACCTGGCATGTCAGTGGACTGATGGTGTGTACGGCGGCCTGCCCTATAGCCACTCTTCCAGAAAACTGCCCCCTCTCTGTAACACCTTCTTCTGCTTGGCCATGGACTACTGGTTACTCCACCTCCTTGTCCTGCAGGGGCTGCTGGGAAGCAGCATCATCCCATTTTCCAGGACCTCCTTTAGTACCATGACACTTACAGGCAGCTGTTTCTCTCATGCCTCACTGGTTTTCTAATAACAAGGCTTGTCAGGGTTCTCTTCAAAGGCAGCAGATTGGGCACCATGCTCTGGAGCTCTGCCTCTCCATCTGATCTAGGCAGTTCCCATGTCCACTCCCTCAGGTCCATCAATTACTCATCCTCTTTGAGGACCATACTATGGCCTGGACTTTCTGCACTTACCTGGGCATCTCTCCATCATAGCTCTCTCTAGATGTAGAGGTATTCCCAGCAGGTCATCAAGTGACCAGACCTGCTTTACTCCAAGTTCTGCCCCCACCACCTACAATTTAACTACAAATGCTATTTTGCCCTGTGGGGATTTGTGTTCTCTGCTCCTCTCTTTCTCACGATCACAACGAGGAAGGGAGAGGCAGAGAACACTGACAAAGGCAATATATATTTACATTGCCGTTGTCATGTGGCACCCCCAGGACATGTGATCCCTGTAGCGTATATCACATGTGCAGAGCCACCAGGGAAAGAGTGAAACTGGCTGCTCCAGTCCTGGAGCACTCAGTTACAGCCTCCTCATCATGATCATATCACGCCCTTAGGCTTGCTGCAATCATGAAGTCTTGACATGCCAGGGCTGTCTCCCATCCTTATAGGTCAGCTTCCTGTGATGCTCCTGGTGCTAAGGGGTTAAGAAAGTGCTTACCTTGATGTGGGAGGGCAAGCAATGTTCTTAATACCCTGGGCCTAGAGCATGCTGTGTTTAAAATAAATAAAGTAAAAAAAACCCCAACACACCGTCTCCATTTTTTCCAGGAAAACAAAAAACATTTGCTCCTTATTGGGTCTGTTGCCGGAGCCAGAATGAGGAAAAATTTAGCAGGTTTTGGATTTTATATGGCCATCCCTGTTCAAATGAATCCTGATGCTCCCATTAGTTGGGATTGTGGGATTACATGAACCTTGGAATGTGACCTGCAGTAACCTCACCTCCTAGCTAATCCTAGCTGGAAGGGTGATATGATTGGCCAGCTGGAAGGGTGACTTTATGTGTATATGTCACCCCTCCAGCTAGATGCTGATTGGCTGGGTAGTGAGGTTACTGCAGCACACATTCTATGCCTTGTGTAAAGTTTCAAAGTTTTTCTTCAGTCTAGCTCAGGAAGAAGCCCAAGAAGGATTAAGGGATTTTTTGGTGTGTGTTTTATTTTCTTGTTTCGCAATTGAGTGTCAGAGGGGTATGCAACTTATTGCTTTGCAGTGCATTGCGTACCCCTCTAACATTCAAATAGTTAAATCTGAATGTCACGAAACACAAAATTTTCATTATTAGTATTCGGTCAAAAACTACTGCACAGATCTATAAAATATCACTTACAGATAGCATATTAAAAAATGACAGAGTCACTGGGGAGGATGCTGGTCCCACTCCCCAGGACAGGGGCAACAGAGCCGCTTTCTGTGCTTGCTGCTGGGTGGTCACAGGACAAATCTCTGGGGGTACATCCACGAGAAAGGAAGAAGTCAGGCAACCTACGTCGTTGCCTAGTAGAACTTCTGCGGGGAGGCTTTTCATGACTCCCACCTCCCCAGTCCAAATGGACTCTGGCCATAGGGATCCACATCACAGTGCCCCTCTGCATCATTAAGCATTTTAAATGCAGAGTACGTCAGCTTCTTCCTGGCCACGCCGCCAGGTCTGGGGCTGCCTGGCTCACCCCTTGTCTGCTGAAGTTCAGCCATCCTTAGGTTGGTGACATCGCTGAGGATCTGTGTAATCACCTTCTGAGGGGGAGTAGAGCCATAGAGGGTCAGGCGCCACTGGACCTCTCTCTGGACCTCCGAAATGTAAGTGGCCACTTAGAAAGGGTTGCTAACTTGATCACCTTCCATTAATTCGGCAATCAGGGTGGCTTTGGATTTGTTGCTCACCACTTGTCCTCTGGATTCCATTGCAGGCAAAACGATCCTGGTGGCTAGGAAGCATCCCACCACTTGCCACCAATGTGATGGATACCCATACTCAGACTGAGTAGCTCCGCCAAAACTGTGTTTCCTTAACCCAGGACACTCAGGAACTTCACCAGCCAGGAACCAGGACCATAGACCCATTCACCCAATCACTTAGGCAAGACTCAGTGTAGGGTGAACGAACTCTGAATACAGCAAGCTTACCCCACCAGACAACACCAGTGTGGGTAAGACAAGAACTGATGTTTATTGTAAAACATACAGGGTTTAAATACATATATAACAAGTTATCCACCCAACAGGACACAGGTACTGCAATCCACATATGGGAAGACAATGGGGGTTGTTAGTGGAGGGGCACATCATATAAAGAGGCACAGTGGTGAAGGGGGGAATACACATCTTTACAAAGGGTGGAGGGTAGTTTCAGTACAAACATGGAGTACAATGAATACAAGGGGAGTGTAAACAATGGGTAGGTCACAACAGGATACAATGGGCCAGACCTGAGTGAGTTAACTATACAGTTGGACAAAGGGATAGGGCTGGGTACAGCAAACATGATTACATCACTACATAATCAGATCAGAGCATAACTTTCTCAACAAATACATCACCCAGTTCCTGTGACAGCCCTCACAGCTGGGCAGTCATTAAGGTGGGGGCTGGGCCCCAGGCCCCTCCAATATCCCAGTGCATGGAGCCTCCATGGCAAGGGCAAACAGGGCAGAGTTTAGTCTCAGGGGGAGGCCAAACCCTGTTCCAGGGCCAGGTCCATAGTCTGTGGGCAGGAGGCTGGCCCTCAGGCCCCTCCAGGAACCATAGGCCTGGTGGTTCCTGTGAAAACCACTTTCCCCTTTGTAAATCCCACTCAGAGAGGAGTTCAGGCAGGCTTTCTAGGACATCCTTAACCCTATCAGTGCCAGAGAGGTATCCAACACATTGCATTGCAATGCATTGGATACCTCTCTGGCACTCAAAAGGTTAATATACTCTCACTAGGAAATATCTTTTGGTGCCCAAAACACTGGAAAACTGACCTAGTACAAAGAACTGGAGAAATACTGAGGAAAATGAACTGCATCATGAAGGACAAATGCAAATTATCATTATAAATGCATTTAGAGATCTCCCTGTCATTCAAAGGGTTAAACTCACAATTTGAATCAATGGTATTTTGAAGAATTTCTTATTCTCATTAACATACCTGGGAACTTCCAGTCGAGGGCTACCCGGAGGGTAGTCCTCTGTTCACCAGGGGGTGACAAAAATGACGTTAATCGCGTCAAAAAGGGGCGGGGCTTGCCGCGAGTGGGGGGGCTTAACCCTTTGAGTGCCAGAGTGGTACGGAATGCATTGCAAAGCATTGCAATGCATTCCTTACTACTCTGGCACTCAGAGGGCTAGGGACTGAGTATCAGCAGGAGAAAAAGCGGATGTGGCAGAGTTTCAATAGAAACTCTCCACATCCGGAGGAATCAGCCTCTGCCCCGGAGACCCGGTAAAGTTCTGTCAGAACCGGAGTCTCCGGGGCAAATCCGGCGAGTTCCCAGGTATGCTCATTAAGATGCAGTTGGTTTGCTCCAGAATTGCTTCAGTTGGTAGTGATGAAAGTACTAAAAAGAACAGAGAGAGGATGGCTCAAAGGCTAAACACATTCATTTGAATAATGCATGTATAAAGGTAGTTCTAGAACCACCCATTATAATAGAAGTATACACACTGCAGTACAGGCACATGAAGGATATGTTAACTTCCCCACGCAGATCTGCACACCAAAAGACTAGGGATGGGCAAAAGTTTCCACAACAAAAGTGAAACAAGTTTAAAATGCCACTTTTTACAGAGTGGTACATTTTTTGAAAAAGTGCAGTTTTGTTGCCTAGCTCATTGCACTGAAATCAAACAGAAGAATGAATTCCTCCCCACCTCATTTCGAGTTTCCCTTCTTTTCCTGCAGGAATAGAGCCAGGTTCTCACAGCATGCCATTCTGTGTTTGTTAGCAAGAAAGAAAGCAGCACATTTTTGATCTAGAGAGGACAGGTTAATAAAGTGGAATCTAAGCTTAGTTTAAAGACGCTTGTAGGCAGAACTTTCGTTCTCTGTATCAGGGGGCACTGGGCACATTGAGGGGGACAGGAAGGGAGGAAGGAGTCTAACTCCAAATACCCCAAAATCTTGTGTGACTGAATGGGAAGATGCAGTAAGGTGAGATACAACTTCCTTCCTGATCTGGTTGTTATTATCTCTGTGCTGGGTTGGGTTGTGAGAAGGGAGCAAAGGTGTTAAGTATCAAGGCTGGATTGCCCAATGTAAGCTTCCTGGTTAAACTCTGTGAAGGAGAATCCTCACAGAGAGGTGACAGACTGCTAAGTTGATATAATAAAAAAAGCATAAAGCAACATAGCAACACAAGGGTAAACTGCAAGGTAGGCCCCAGTGAGCCAGATGCTAGGGGGCAATGAATGGGGTTTGTAACTTGTTGACTATGGCTATTCCACAGGCTTCTTTGCTGCGGCGTAAGCTGGGTTAAAGATGCTGGCCACAAGACCAGATTAGTACCTACTGGAGGAACTGGACCACACCCCAGATGGCAACCCAAAGAACAGCTACTACCTACTGGGTTTGAAAGAGGACAACAAACACACAAACTTGCACTACCTGTCAACAGTTGCTGACCTGAAATGTAAGAACTTGGGGCTTGACTGGACCAGGATCAGTTGAGTTTCGTCCAAAGAATTGATACAGCAGACAGGATAGTGGATAATAGACAGAATACTCGACCTACAACTCAGGGTAAGATCTGGTGGTCGATGTCCGACTGATGGTCGAAGTACAACAGGGAAAGAAGGGAATAGAAACCCACAAAGAAGTTGAATAGTCAGACAAGCCAGGTTGGTATCAGTTGGGCAATGCAGTACAAGGCAGCATACATAAGAATGGTTGAATAATAGAACCAAGGTCGGTAACAGGATATCAAACAAACAGGCACAGTATAGAATCATAGTGCAGGAGAGAAGTCAAAGAAAAAGCCGGGTCAATACACAAGGAATACATTCTGGAACTAGACAGAAGCTAAGGGTCACAAACTGGAATGCTCTGGTCGAGTGTCAGCACTGAGGTACTGGCACTTGATAATGGCTCAAAGAAAACACAAAGCAAGTCAGGGAACCAGGATCCAGCAAACAATAAAACTCAAATGAGAAACCAGATAAGGAATCACAAGACAAGGACGAAAAAGAGGCAGTACATGACAGTAAACCCCCCCAAAGGACTACCTTCAGGAGTCCAAAGATGGCTTGGCAGAAAAGGACTGATGAAAGTGGCGAATCAAAGAAGGCAGTATGGATGTCAGGGGTCACCATCTGGGGACTCTCCTCTGGGTCATAACCCTTCCAGTAGGCCAAATACTATAAGGTACCATGGGAGATGGGAGAATAGGATGGAATTACATATTCCTCAGAATCAACCACAGAGACCATCGGAGGAGGATACGAGAAAGAATGAAAGGCATGAGCCTGGATGTAGTGCTTTAGAAAAGATACATGAAAGATAGGATGTATTGTCACCCCCATCCCTCTTCTTTAAGAATAAGATCCCTGCACCAGCGGTAGAAGTGGATGGTCGTATAAAACCTCTCGCTATATTATCCTGGATGTATTGCTCCAAAACCTTAGTCTCAGGAATAGACAATGGGTAAACCCTACCCCGAGGATGTGATGTCCCTGGCAAAAGGTCTATGGGACAGTCTGGCCAGTGAGCTGGCAATAATTTCGGTGTTGGCCTTGCTGAAGACATCGTCATAAGCCATGTGGGGTCCAGGAACAGAAGGGGAATTGGACCTCAGGATATAAGATCAAAGGTCAGGCACTCAGTAAGTGAATAGCCAACAATATGAACTGTGGAGTGGGTAATGAGACCAGCCCCAAGGGGTTAACCAGCAGTTGCGATGATGTAAATAGGAATGTCTCTTTTCTTAGAGAAAATCCCATGCTGAGCAGCAAAGACGGTGTCCATGAAGAGACCAGCAACCCTAGAGTCAGTCCAACAAAGCGGAGAGGACTAACTTGTTGAAGGAGCCGGCCTGCACCCTGCATGGCAACCCAGAGAACAGCTACTACCAAAAGGGTACAAAGGGGAGCAACAAACACACAGACTACCTGCAGTCCCTGATGACTGTTGCTAACCTGGAATGCAGAAACTTGGGGTTCAAATGGATGGACCGACTGGGAACATGCAGACAGGATCAAGTTGAGGTTTGACCAAAGAACTGGAGCGGCAGGTTAAGGTCTAAGATAGTGATGAGCGAGCACCGTGATGCTCGGGTGCTCGGGTGCTCTGACCGAGCACCCCCTGCTGCTCGAGTGCTCGGCCGAGCACCCGAGCCCCATTGAATACAATGGGAGCACTCGAGCATCAAACCAGGCACCCCCTGCTCTGATGAGCGGAGGGTGCCTGGTCAATGTCCCCCTTCATGTCCGCTATGCCCCTCTTCCACAATGTCCCCCTTCATCTCCTCTATGCCATAGAGGAGATGAAGGGGGACATTGTGGAAGAGGGGCATAGCGGAGATGAAGGGGGACATTGTGGAAGAGGGGCATAGACTCTATGCCCCTCTTCCACAATGTCCCCCTTCATCTCCGCTATGCCCCTCTTCCACAATGTCCCCCTTCATCTCCTCTATGGCATAGAGGAGATGAAGGGGGACATTGTGGAAGAGGGGCATAGCGGACATGAAGGGGGACATTGTGTAAGACGGGCATAGCGGAGATGAAGGGGGACATTGTGGAAGAGGGGCATAGAGTCTATGCCCCTCTTCCACAATGTCCCCCTTCATGTCCGCAATGCCCCCTTCATCTCCGCAATGCCCCCGTACCTCCATTCCCTGGTGGTCCAGCGGAGCTTCTTCGGATCTGTGCCTCTTCCGGCACAGATCCTCTTCACCCGAGCTTGTCGGGCGAGCACATGGCGGTACTCGTACGAGTACCGCCATGTGCCGAGCAGAGCGATGCTCGAGCCGATCCGAGCATCGGCCGAGCACGCTCGCTCAACACTAGTCTAAGATTAAGCGCTCTAATGCGCGAAACATGTCAGACTATACACAGAGTTCACATCTTTGCTGTGTATTGATTTTCTTGCTCCCTGGAATTGGGACATGCTTGATTGTGATTTTTATATTTAAATAATAAATTTGAGTTTTTAACAGTTTCACATATGTGATTTTTCTTTCCCGATACAAGTACCACAAAATTATCTTGCTGAACTGGGAGTGCTTCCACAACCGTTGCTGTCCGGCAGATAGCCATGCACCAAGTTCCATCCTGATCTGGCTGTTATTATCTCTTTTTTAGAGGAGTCTGGGGGTGTGAGAAGGGAGAAAAGGAGGTTTACCTCAAATACTCCAAGATTTTGTGTGACTAAGTAGAACAGGCAGCTGTGATCCAATTCCTTTCTGATCTGGCTGTTATCTCTGTGCTGGGGGATTCTGGGAGTGTGAGAAGGGAACAAACAAGAATAACCACAAATACCCCAACATTCTGTGTGACTGATTGGAAAAACACAGGCATCTGTCACCTTCCTGAGCTGGCTATTATCTCTATGCTGGGGGATCCTGGAGAAAGAAGTAGTTTAGTAAGTTTTTTTTTTAAATTTGTTTCTGTTTTGTGACAATAATAGGGATAGGGAGAAAGAAAGAAAGATAGGTGACAGTGTCAGTGGCATAAGCTGTTACTGAAGCAGTAGATGAGATACAGTATTTTGTAGAGGGTGAAGGCAATACATCACACACAGTCAGTTCTATTGTGTACTTTACTGTAAAAACACAAACACACAGTAATTGAGTAATGTCCAGCAAATGCCCAAGGGGGAAGGGAAAAGGAGAAGAAACATTACAGGGATGTGTGAGCAAAGTGGTAATTAAAAATTAATGGTTGCTGCAGCATGTGCAATTAATTATGGTGATCCCTCTGAGTAGGATGCAGTTTGTCAAAGTCCCACCAAAAGTTCCACCACTGGGGAACATAATAGAAGTAGTGATGTTATTGATGTATTTACTGCAGAAAAAACTGAGGAGCTAAGCTGAGGAATCTTACCATAATGAAAACACAGACATGCACCATCTGTTCAAGGAAATGTTAGCACGCTTTGAGTTATAGCCTATCATAGTGTCCTTTAAAAGCAACAAGGAATACATTCTTGCCACTTTGCTGGATACCCACTTTAAACACAAAAATGACAAAATTTCTGCCAAAGCATCATCATTTTGTCACAATAAGGAGTCACAATGATTAGCAGCATCTCTCTGTGGAATTGGATTCTGTCAAAGAATATGTAAGATATGCTTGATTGAGTGGGGTTTGCATTGTAGAGGACAAGAGGGAGAGAATTAGGCCCAAAAAACTACTAGACAACATAGTGAAAAGGAAGGCAGCAAAGAGTTTATACCAGCAACAGTGTCACTGTCTCTCAGCCAGGCAAGGCAGGCTCAATCTCCGGCACAGAGTCGGAACCCTACTGCAGGAGGTCGACAGTCGAGGATAAGCAAATGTCTTTAAGTGAGGCAGTAGTCAGCAGACAGAAATTGGTTGACTGTGAGTCGAAGACAACAGGAGAGTCGAGGTAGAACAGGAGTCGACTACTAGTCTTCGACAAGCCGGGTTCTGTACACAAAGAGCCGAGCATATGAAGCAGTTGGTACCTTGGAGTCGTAGACAAGCAGGGGTCATAGACAAGCCGAATTCAGTACAAAAGGAGTCAAGTAATGAGACAGTATGAACCTTGGGAATGTAGACAAGTGGAGAGTCATAGACAAGCTGGATTCGATACACAATGTGGCAAACAGGAACTGGAGCAAAAAGTCGAGAGTAGTCAGGAACAAAGCCAGGATCAGGAAAACAGAAAGTCGGATGAATGAGATACAAGCGGAGGTCACAACAGGAATCAGAAATCAGGATATCAGGTAAGCAGGTAGACAGGACACAAGGACGCTGAGCACTGACCATCCAAGGGCAGGGAAAGGAGAAAAGTCCCGGACAAAAGTAGGCCACAGACAGGAGAAGGAGTTTTGTAATTAGGAGTGAGAACGCCTCTGGGGAGGAGGAATCCGACGGGTTGTGACAAATAGTAGCAGAAGCAGCAACATCAAATAGAACATCCCATTCCCAAAATATTGCTGAACACAGGGTGATTCAGGGGTTTTAGGGGCATCTGGCAATCCAGCATTTGTGGTGGTGGTGGCAGCAAATCTCTGTGGGATTCCCAGAGTATGGGTTGGTAACTGACATGTAGCTCCAAGAGTGGTCACACTGCATGTAAGATGGTTTCAGCATACTTGCAGGATAGTTATGTTCTTGGCAGAAACAATGACCCCCATGGACTACTTGCAAAAAGAACAATGTGAGTGGCCAGTACTGACATTAACAGCGGTGGAAACCTTTAGTTGCCTTCCAGCAAGCATTTGAGCGTGTTTTCAGTGCAGTGGTTTATATTGTAAACAAGCAACAATGTTTAAAATGAACCAACATCTAATACCATCTGAATATCAGGTAGCTGTAGTGAACAAAACCACACATGACAGGTCAGGCCAGGCCACATGTATTATTAACATTAGCACATAGGATGAGGAGGAGGCATACAAAGGGTTGCTACCATCTACCACTGTTGGGACCACTCCTATGACCACTGGTTAATGTGTGTCAATAACCCGAGAATAATGATACCTTACATTTGACTCAGACATGATAATGATAAGAAGTGCTGTAGGAATCATGAAAAATATATATACATATATCAATCACACCAGTCCTCCACAAACATACACATCTGCCATATTCATTGTAGTCTGTACCCTTTTTAAAATGTCTTTTAAAATAATATTTAGTCAGCATAGCAGCAGGCTTACAGAGAGGATAGTTAGGTTAGCCAAACAAAAGACCTGTACAAATAATTATTTGCAGGTTTGCAACATATACAAAACCAGATAATTTTTTTTTGCGTAATCAGGGCTTTTGTGCCAAGGTGTGTCCCCTCTTTTCCCTTTTTCACAAGCTTGTCACAAATAGTCGTTGATTGTGATGATGGTGCCTCAACAATATCACTTCAGGTAGGACCTGGATTATTGGTGGCAAGTGGAGCAAGCCCTGGTCCATATCGCTGAATGAAGAAGCCAGACCCATGGTGGCAATGGTGGTCAGACTGTGGCACACTAGCTCTCTTGTCACCATCCAGCTGCTGAGACCAGTGGTGGTGGTGGTCATAGTGTCATCCAGCCCTTTGAATCAAATATTTTGATTAAGAAGGACAATCTTGAAATACAGAGCAGTGTCAAACATATCATGAAATAAAACAAGAACAGAAGCAAATCATCATAATACATGTACAAAGAAGCATATAAGGCCAGGACTATACAGATCTAGTATCCCGAAGCAGCCCATTATGTTTTTATTATTATACAGAAAAACAAACACACAAAACAAAACAAAAAGGAAAAAGAAGGGGTAACGCTCTCTCACTCCAAGAGGACCACTATCACTCCTGGCACCCCCAATGCCCCTGAACCTAAAGCCATGTTGCCAAACTGTAGCCACCTTGATCAAGGAGAAGATTCAGGCTCAAAATTCAACAACGAAGCCCTCAAATGGTACAGAATCTGTGCTGGGTCCCCCGGTGAGCAAAGTCAAGGTGATAATGTGGAATTTTCTGGGTACCCAGGTTTATCAAATGCTCATGAGATGGACATCCATGCCATAGTAACCACCTTATGTGTCATAACTAGGGTCTCTTGTAGAAGGGATCTGACAGGTCATGAGTCAAAGTCTTCAGGAAAAATAGAAAGAATACCCAAATTAGGGGTTAGTGGGTCTGGTCTACCCAAAACCCCCATCAGAAAAGTGAACACCCATTCCCAGAACCTAAGGACCGCAGGACAATTCCAATTAAGATGTAGGAAGATACTGGTAGCCAAGGAAGCATCTGCACATAGGTCATTGTCCCTAGTGCCCATCCTGCGTAGTCTCAATGATGTAAACTTTACTCTATGCAGGATTTTTAATTAGACCAGCTGATGTTGAGCATGTAAAGACACCCCATGACTGTCCTTAGCCATAGACCATTCCCACTCCTCCAGCTCCCCCAGGACCCCCTCCCACTTCTGCCTCAGAGGAGCATCCCCCTGGTAGGTGCAAGCATCCAGTGGATGAAGGACAATGGTCTGTCCAGCCATTTAGCCATGGCAGATAAGAGGAGACGGAACTGATCAATAACGGGCTCCCAATCCCCCCACTGTGCATGAAACACATGCCAAAGGCATAAGTGTGAGTAGAAAAAAACAATGTGGGAGACCAAATTCCCTGTGGAGCTGATCAAATGATTTCAAGCATTTGTCAACATAAACATGCCCAAGCACTGTGATTCCATAGCCAGCCCATATGGTACCAAAGTCCAGGCTGTGCAGGTGTTTAAGACTTAAATTAGCCCACAAGGGAGTAGAAGGGTCCTGGCCCCTCTAGGCTACTGCTGTCTGCATCTCCACCCATGCTCCATATACCGCACCCGTCACCTCGTGTCACAATGTGTATTTGCCCTGCACCTCCAAGTATTAACGGTAACAATCAGGTAAGGCTATACCTACCTCTGATCTAGACCTGTGAAAAGTGGTCAGCCATATCCTAGCCCCCCCTTCACAGGAACTGTGATGTTATTGAATCCAGTTCCTTAAAAAAGATTTGGGAATTTAGACAGAAGTATTCTGAAAAATTGACATCTTACTAAAAAAATCAACATCTTGATATGATTTGCCTGTCCAATAACATTAAGGGGCAAGGCTTGTCATGCTCTAGTCTTATTCCAATTATGAACCACAATAGGAACAAGGTTATCCTGAAGAAACGTGATCCCAAGGTACTTAATGGAGTCAGAGATTAGCATATCAGTAGAAGGTAGGTGGTCATCATCCGGTATTCAGACCACTAAAAACAAGGTGGATTTTAACCAGTTAATGGAAAGGCCATAGTAGAGGTCAAAAACATCAACACAGTAAAGGAGCGCTGACAGAGAGGTGTTTATGTCACCCAGGAAGAGGAGCATGTCATGCGCATAAAGTGCCAGTTTTTCAACACTGTCACCAAACAGAAACGAGAGATAGCAGGATCAGCCAACCACTTTATTTTTAATATTTATATATATATATATATATATATATATATATATATATATATATTTGATTTAAATGTATTTATTTTTTCCTCTCTCTCTTACTCTATTGGATGGAACCATTCTGTCAAGATTTCCGGTGACATTAGAAAAATGCTGGAGAATCTATGGGTTTCTATATGGCCTAAATTTCCACCGGAAAATGCAGAAAACCATGTGTGTTCCTCAAAGGTTCCCACGGGAATAAAACGGGACTTTCTACTGATTCCTGCTAATGATTCCCCTTCTTCAGGGTCACTAGCTTCAGGGTCCATCCTGCTTCTCGCTTTTTTTTTTTTTTTTTTTTTTTTTTTTTTAAATAGTGGTAGTAGTCTAGGGAATGTGGGCTCTTTAGCACTGGTTGTCCCACTGCTAGTGCTAGTGTTAGTGACTGATTTGCCTTCTCAATGACTGGGTAACCACTTTTTTTTTTTTTTTTATATTTGATTTCAATTATATTATGGGTTTAGGCATATTGGCCTCAGGGTTGAAATGGAAGACTTTTTCTAACATTTTTCTGTGTTCCTAGCAAAAAGTCAGAAAATCAACATATTTCTCTATGGGTGAAATTTCCTTCTGGGAAGAGGAAAATCATGCTTTTTTCATGAAATATCCAGCAGGAAAAAAACAGGAATTTTTACTCATCACTACAGAAGACTCCATCGGCTGCTCCTCAAAAGAATGTTCAGTCGACTCCAAAAAGTGAAAAAACATACTAAGACCCACATACAGCAACAAATGTCATGCTCATGCGGTGCAGGTTCACATATACACGTATTAACTCTTTTTGTTTGAATACTCAGTGCAGAGACTGGCAACCAATCATGGTATAAGTTGGTGTACTTGAGTATATATACATATAAATAGCAACAGGGGAAATGCCCCTGCTCCAGTATAGGCTTCCTTAGTCCATATGTCTGACATTTGATATTGGAGAGTAGACCATGGGTACCAGTACTGGTAGTGATGAGAGCAGGAGTGACGATGAATGGGATAGGTAATGGTGGATGTGGTTCCTAGTCAGTGCCTGCCCAAGACTTGGTGCTGCCTGGGTCCAAGGATGAAATGCTGTCTCCCAAACCACGCACACCAAAACACGGCCACATCCAAAAAACAAACAAAAAAACATGGAACGAGGTAGAAATTTACAAAACAAAAAAACCCTGCAAAAACCAGTAACATAGAAGTGATTTAGTGCAAATAACCTAAGCATCATTCAATCAATGCCATCCATTAATCTTTTCCTTGTGTTTGGGGAACCCATGGAGTGAACTCAAAGGCAGGATCTCACCAGGCTATGAAGGTGCTGCAACAGAGGCTTAACTTGAAGTCACCGGGCCCTGGTACCAGAATTGCCATGGGCCCCCTCAACCACATTGGCCACCTCCACATTGTCCCCCCTTCCACAATGCCCCTCAATCTCCACAATGCCCCTCAATCCCCAAAATCCCCATTCATTTCCACAATGCCCCTTCATCTCCACAATGCCCCTCAATCTCCATAATACCCCTCAATCCCCACAATGCCCCTCAATCTCCACATTGCCCCTTCATATCCACATTGCCCCTTCATCTTCACAATGCCCCTACTTATCCCCTTCCCCGAGTCCATCTCCTACCTCGAGTCCCTGGTGGTCTAGCGGCATGGCTTGAGAGATCTGTGCCTCCTTCAGCATAGAGCTGAAGTTCCCACACAGTTCTCAGTAATGCAGAGCACTGGGAGATGATGTCATCTCCCAGCGCTATGTATTACTAGAGCGCCAGAGTGGGAGATCAGCTGGAACACAGACAGTTGCTGCGGGTGCGTGGTGAGGGGTCGCAGGGGGTGGCAGGGCCCCTGGAGTGATGGTCCCAGTCGCAGGTGCGACCCCTGCTGTTACGCCACTATGCTGCAACGTTTCAGGAACCTCCTACACAAACTCTCCTTTCTGAAGCTCTCGCTGTTGGTGTATACACCTGGTGGCTGGTGCCAGCGAAATAAACATGCCTTGGGGCAGCAAAGTGCCACCTGGGTCCATGGACCCACCGGGACCCATATAAGGGCTAGCCCTGTTCCTAGTACTCCCGTAGTACTAGTGTTGAGGCATCAGGAGCAGCACAGTTCACTGCAGAGTTATCCAGTTTGGTGAATCCGGATGGATTACGTTTCACTGGGGATAGGGACTGTTCCACTGTCATCATCTGCAATGTTCACACTGTGTGGAAAGGTTTTAAAGCTGGTTTAAAGCTGGAGAAGGAGGGGACACACATTGGTACATCTGCTCTAATAAAGCACAAACACTATAACCACCCTGAGGTGCATGTTAAACATGTTCAATAGTCCCCCAAGACAAAAAAAATCAGGTGCTTCTGTCACTGTACCCCTTGCCCATTCCTGACAATGAAAACAGAAAACAGTAGCACTTTCATCATCATTGTATTTTTCTAGGGTCTGGGAAAATATCCCTGTACTTCACTGTGTGCCGTCCTCTGCACTGCATCTGTTGCCTGTACTAACACCAGCAGACAGTGAATCTTCAGCTGTAAGGATCTGGAAATATGTCTCCAAACATTGCAGATGGTGTTTTGCAGGGTCCACACAAGGCAATGTTGTGGAGACTAATAGAATGCTGGGGATAAGGGAGCATCTGCTGAGTTTCCATTTTGTCAAATATGCCAAACTCATAGCAGGGAGGGGAACTTAGTTTTACTGAGTTTCAGGACCCATGGGAAATGTTAATCTCTCACCATCACCACTCAGTGACTTATATTTAATTGAAAAGACAAAGGCCATAATCACTGATAAAACTTGATTTCTGGGGAATGGATTATCATTGTCAACATAAGGTGGCACTAATGTTAGTTGAGCTTAATGAGAGCAGATGTGCCAAGTGTGATCCCAGTCTTTCCTCCCTTTCACAACTTATCCACACACTGCACATTGCAGTTGATAGGAAGTGCAGCCTTTACTTCTTTTTCACCATGCTGTTTAGTAATTTTTTTCCACTACCTTTCGCTCATCCTCCACAATGCAATCTTTACGAATTTATTTATACACTTTTACAGAATCAGATTTCAGAGTGCTGCTGCACATGATTTGGCACAAATTCAGCAATCTTATGGTTAAAGCAGGGGTCCATCAATGTAGAAAGACTGTATTCCACATTATTGTTAAAGGGATATTAATGTTTCATAATAAACATCATAATAAATCTTCACAGTATTTGGGCCTTGGAGAGTGTTATTTCAATTCTGTCACAGTTGTAGTTCAAGAGTAATTGAAGGATAAAGTATCCCCCTCCCGCTCCTTTTACTGATATAACACTGCTCAGCTCAGAACAGCAGGGTGTGTCCTGGTAGATTGCAGAGAGGGACAATCTTCAATTAAGATAAGGGAAGAAGCTGAAAAACCTGTCAATGGGGGCAGGGTTTTCATTGTTCTCACAGTAAGAAGATTGTTCCTTGCTGTGAGCTGTCTGGTCTATGGACCAGATTCCACTCAGAGGAGAGGGGTCTTACACTAGGTAAAAGGGGCAGGAGGGGCCAACTTTATCATTCAATTACTCTTGAACTACAACTCTGACAGTATTGAAATAATACTCTCTATGGCTCAAATACTATGAAGATTAATTGGAGCTGCTGTTTTTGTGAAACATTACTATCCCTTTAATGGAGTCTATGTGAGGATTCTGTGCAAAGCATGCTAACATGAGTCACCAGTTGGTTCGCCATGAATATGTTCTAGTTATTGTAAGAATCATCAGCCATATGCTTCATTTTTTTGTAGTAAATATATTAGTGAAAGTATCTAATTGATTACTGCACCTTTCAGTTGCAATGTGGCCTCCTTAAACATTTCGCATAGCACCTGCCACTGAACATGTGACAAAGTAGACCCCTCCAAAACCTCCCAGTAATGCTTTGTTTACTCCCTAATGGCCTTGTTCTGATTCTACAAATGTTCAAGCATGTATATGTGTAAATCAACCTGGTAGGGTCCTCATTTTAAGTTGGTGATGAGGCACAGAGTTACACTCTTGCAACACATGTAATGTATCACATGTACTATAAGACATGCTAAAATGTGCACAGATTTTGTGGGTGATATATAACATTCATTTTAAGGTTTAGGACTCTAAGAGTAATGGAGTAACAATTAGATTTAAAGGGATAGTAATACTTCGTTTTAACTTTATTTTATATAGGCATTTTATAGGCATTAAAAAAACATGAAGAACGATATAAGTCTTATCTCTCAAACCTTTATGGTTTAAGAGATATTCACAAGCACAGTTTCCCCTCCCCGCCCCTTTTATCTAGTGTAAGCCATCTCTTCTCAGATGTGAATCTGGTTGTAAGACCAGACAGATAACAGCAGGGGACAATCTTCTTTATATGAAAACAATGCAAGCCCTACCCCCCTTGACAAGCTTTTCAGGTTTTTCCATTATCTAAATTGAAGTTTATCCCTCTGTGCAATCTACCTGGGCACCTCCCTTCTGCTTTGGCTGAGCAGTGTTAAAGGGGCGGGAGGGGGACACTTTGTCATTGAATTACTCTTGAACTACAACTCTGACAGAACTGAAATAACACTCTCCAAAGTCCAAATACTATGATGATTAATTAGAGCTGTTTTTATTATGAAACATTTCTATCCCTTTAAGACATGGGCAAAGCAGGGCAAATACACCATATCTGATATTCTCAACACAGCTATTATAGTGGAACTATTGTAAGCAAACACAAAGCCAGCTTTCGTGTAGTGGGGTATCAGCCATTTGTCAATGACCTACTGCAGTTTGTTCAACACATCTACAGATTTGTGAGTATACAGTTATTTACAGAAATGAGAGTGGAGTTCTCAGGGTTCAGTACTTGGTCCACTTCTTTTTCACATGTTTATAAATGACGTGGAAATAGGTATAAACAGCAAAATGTCAATAATTGTAGATGGCAGTAAATTATACATGGTAATATTCTTAGAGGAGGATGTTTGTTCTTTACAGACAAATTTACATAAAATGGCAGATTGGGCAAACAAATGGAATATGATATTTAAAATAATAAAGTATAAAGTTGAAAAGAAAAGCTTGCAGCACTAAAACACAATGAATATACATATATACCATAAATAGAATGTGATTTTTTTTGTGAGGGAATATGAAAAACAGCAAGGAAAAAAGAGATCCTTCAAATCCCCAAACAGAGAAAAACCCAGAACAAAAGCAAAAAAGAAAGGAATTCCAGCGCTAATCCATACAGATTGCCTAGAGAATAAAAGCCCTGTGGAATGTATATTATAAACCTGTGTGTATATTAATTAAAAAAAAATTAGGATTTTGTGACATAATTTGTCCAAAGCATGTGTAAGCTCTCGTATTGCACCAAGGTACCTCAATTTCAAGAGGTCCTAACCATTAGCATGTGTGTAGGCTACTCTAAGTCTAAGTAGGCTATTTTAAAAATAGAAAATAATGTAATACTATTTAAAAATGTGTTAAAAAGTATAAAGTTATGCATTTGGGAAGAAAACATAAGAATGCTACTTACAAACTTAATGGGAGAATTGTATGAGACATTTTGTGAGAGAAAGATCTTGGACTATGTGTAAATTGCAAACTTGGCAATAGTGATTAATGTCAAACAGTAATGGCAAAAGCAAACAATAAACCTTCTTGTACAAAAAGGGGTATAGGTAAAAGAGTGGACAGTATTATTTTACCACTGTGCAATCCGTTCGTAATACCTTATAATGAAGTACAAAGGTACAGAGAGTGCAGGGAGAGCAACAAAATAAATTAAGGGATGGAAGAGTTGAAGTATGAAGAGCATTTTATAAAGTCTGATTTATTTATTCTAGATAAAATATGTCTAAGAGGTGATCTAGTTTCATTGTACAAGTATATTTGAGGTTAATACAAGAATGTCTAGGGTACATTTCATTCCAATGCCTGATAAAATAACTAATAGCCTCCGCTTAAGAATAAAATAAATAATTTTTCAAATGCAGCAGAGAAAGGGACTGTTTACAGTCAGGTGGGTAAAACTGTGGAATTCTTTACAAGGGATGTGGTAATGGCAGATACAATGGATACATTCAGAAGAAGAATAAATACATTTCTATCAGAAAGGGACATCAGGTTATGTTATGTGTTTGTGGATAAAACAGGAATTTCTGGTAAATAGATTAATACCCAGCATGGAGCCAGGAAGGATCATATAATTCTGCTTTTCTGGGATATACTGTGATAAGAGTTAAACTTGATAGATTTGTACGTTATGTCTACTTTTTTTACTTTTGTAATATACTATGTAACTATGTATATAACTATGAAACCTCCATGTACCTTACTATCACCAGAAAATCCTAATGGTCCCTATTCATTTTGACCTTGTGCCTTTGATCAATCAATAGCCTCTTCAGTCAGTTCTGGTTATCATATCTATGGAGGGAGACATGACAGTTTCTGACAGTTTTTCCATACTGATGCAGGCAGAATGCAAGACACTACTTAACCCTTTAAGGAAGCCATGTGTTGCAAATCAATTCTTTCAAATAGTGCTCTGGTCCTTAAAGGGCTAAGATTATCATGTGCAATGAGCTGAGTTAGAGGTCCTGTGGTCCTTCAACCAACTGTCATGTCTTCCTCCATGAACATGACATCCAGAATGTATTGAATATGTTATCACTTGAACAAAGGCACAAGGACAAAATCCATATGGGTTATTAGGATTTCTTGACCATAGAACAAACAATTGGGTTTTGTATACAAGAAATAGTCCATCATAGGAAACAAAAACAAAAAGTTGATTTCTAAGGCTGAGCAGTACACAACCTGCAAGGTGTGAGTTCTACTATATCCCTGCAGTGACAGAAAGCATGGCATCTGACTACTAGTGATGAGCGAGCATGCTCGGCCGAAGCTCGGTTCGGCTCGAGCATCGCTCTGCTCGGCACATGGCGGTACTCGTACGAGTACCGCATGTGCTCGCCCGCCATGTTCAGGTCTCCTCCCCGCACGTTTCGCGGCTGCTGCGCAGCCAATAAACGTGCGGGGAGGCTCTAACAACAGTGTAATGCCAGCAGCCATGTTGGCTGCTGGCATTACACTGATTGGCTGGCCAGAACCCGTGATCGGGTGCTGTATAGCACCTGACCAGCGAGTTCTGCTCAGTCTTAGCCAGGGAGAGATGAGGATAGGAAGGGAAAGTCAGTGTAGGGAGAAGAAAAGTGTTTTTGAACAAAAAAAAGACCCAAAAGTCCTTTTTAGGACTACTGTGTGTGGGGGCAGCAGATATATTTTCTTTTGGGGGGCAGAGTTTAAAAAAAAAACGTCACATATTCCGTTCACTGTGCCTAGCCGCAGATTAGCAGCACATTCTGTTTAGTGTGCAAAGTTTCAGATTAGGAGAACATTCTGTTTAGTGTGCAAAGTTGGAGATTAGCAGCACATTCTTTTTAGTGTGCAAAGTTGCAGATTAGCAGCACATTCTGTTTAGTGTGCAAAGTTGCAGATTAGCAGCACATTCTGTTCAGTGTGCAAAGTTGCAGATTAGCAGCACATTCTTTTTAGTGTGCAAAGTTTCAGATTAGCAGCACATTTGTTTAGTGTGCAAAGTGTAAAATATCAAAGTCACATATTCCATTCACTGTGCCTAGCCGCAGATAAGCAGCATATTCTGTTTAGTGTGCAAAGTTTCAGATTAGCAGCACATTCTGTTTAGTGTGCAAAGTGTAAAATATCAAAGTCACTTATTCCGTTCACTGTGCCGAGCCGCAGATAAGCAGCACATTCTGTTTAGTGTGCAAAGTTGCAGATTAGGAGAACATTCTGTTTAGTGTGCAAAGTGTAAAATATCAAAGTCACATATTCCATTCACTGTGCCGAGCCGCAGATAAGCAGCACATTCTGTTTAGTGTGCAAAGTTTCAGATTAGCAGAACATTCTGTTTAGTGTGCAAAGTGTAAAATATCAAAGTCACATATTCCATTCACTGTGTCTAGCCGCAGATAAGCAGCACATTCTGTTTAGTGTGCAAAGTTTCAGATTAGGAGAACATTCTGTTTAGTGTGCAAAGTGTAAAATATCAAAGTCACATATTCCATTCACTGTGCCTAGCTGCAGATAAGCAGCACATTCTGTTTAGTGTGCAAAGTTGCAGATTAGGAGAACATTCTGTTTAGTGTGCAAAGTGTAAAATATCAAAGTCACATATTCCATTCACTGTGCCTAGCCGCAGATAAGCAGCACATTCTGTTTAGTGTGCAAAGTTTCAGATTAGCAGAACATTCTGTTTAGTGTGCAAAGTATAAAATATCAAAGTCACTTATTCCGTTCACTGTGCCGAGCCGCAGATAAGCAGCACATTCTGTTTAGTGTGCAAAGTTGCAGATTAGGAGAACATTCTGTTTAGTGTGCAATGTGTAAAATATCAAAGTCACATATTCCATTCACTGTGCCGAGCCGCAATTAAGCAGCATATTCTGTTTAGTGTGCAAAGTTTCAGATTAGCAGCACATTCTGTTTAGTGTGCAAAGTGTAAAATATCAAAGTCACTTATTCCGTTCACTGTGCCGAGCCGCAGATAAGCAGCACATTCTGTTTAGTGTGCAAAGTTGCAGATTAGGAGAACATTCTGTTTAGTGTGCAAAGTGTAAAATATCAAAGTCACATATTCCATTCACTGTGCCGAGCCGCAGATAAGCAGCACATTCTGTTTAGTGTGCAAAGTTTCAGATTAGCAGAACATTCTGTTTAGTGTGCAAAGTGTAAAATATCAAAGTCACATATTCCATTCACTGTGTCTAGCCGCAGATAAGCAGCACATTCTGTTTAGTGTGCAAAGTTTCAGATTAGGAGAACATTCTGTTTAGTGTGCAAAGTGTAAAATATCAAAGTCACATATTCCATTCACTGTGTCTAGCCGCAGATAAGCAGCACATTCTGTTTAGTGTGCAAAGTTTCAGATTAGGAGAACATTCTGTTTAGTGTGCAAAGTGTAAAATATCAAAGTCACATATTCCATTCACTGTGTCTAGCCGCAGATAAGCAGCACATTCTGTTTAGTGTGCAAAGTTGCAGATTAGGAGAACATTCTGTTTAGTGTGCAAAGTGTAAAATATCAAAGTCACATATTCCATTCACTGTGCCTAGCCGCAGATAAGCAGCACATTCTGTTTACTGTGCAAAGTTTCAGATTAGCAGAACATTCTGTTTAGTGTGCAAAGTGTAAAATATCAAAGTCAATTATTCCGTTCACTGTGCCGAGCCGCAGATAAGCAGCACATTCTGTTTAGTGTGCAAAGTTGCAGATTAGGAGAACATTCTGTTTAGTGTGCAAAGTGTAAAATATCAAAGTCACATATTCCATTCACTGTGCCGAGCCGCAGATAAGCAGCACATTCTGTTTAGTGTGCAAAGTTGCAGATTAGCAGAACATTCTGTTTAGTGTGCAAAGTGTAAAATATCAGAGTCACATATTCCATTCACTGTGTCTAGCCGCAGATAAGCAGCACATTCTGTTTAGTGTGCAAAGTTTCAGATTAGCAGAACATTCTGTTTAGTGTGCAAAGTGTAAAATATCAAAGTCACATATTCCATTCACTGTGTCTAGCCGCAGATAAGCAGCACATTCTGTTTAGTGTGCAAAGTTTCAGATTAGGAGAACATTCTGTTTAGTGTGCAAAGTGTAAAATATCAAAGTCACATATTCCATTCACTGTGCCGAGCCGCAGATAAGCAGCACATTCTGTTTAGTGTGCAAAGTTGCAGATTAGCAGAACATTCTGTTTAGTGTGCAAAGTGTAAAATATCAAAGTCACATATTCCATTCACTGTGTCTAGCCGCAGATAAGCAGCACATTCTGTTTAGTGTGCAAAGTTGCAGATTAGGAGAACATTCTGTTTAGTGTGCAAAGTGTAAAATATCAAAGTCACATATTCCATTCACTGTGTCTAGCCGCAGATAAGCAGCACATTCTGTTTAGTGTGCAAAGTTGCAGATTAGGAGAACATTCTGTTTAGTGTGCAAAGTGTAAAATATCAAAGTCACATATTCCATTCACTGTGCCTAGCCGCAGATAAGCAGCACATTCTGTTTACTGTGCAAAGTTTCAGATTAGCAGAACATTCTGTTTAGTGTGCAAAGTGTAAAATATCAAAGTCAATTATTCCGTTCACTGTGCCGAGCCGCAGATAAGCAGCACATTCTGTTTAGTGTGCAAAGTTGCAGATTAGGAGAACATTCTGTTTAGTGTGCAAAGTGTAAAATATCAAAGTCACATATTCCATTCACTGTGCCGAGCCGCAGATAAGCAGCACATTCTGTTTAGTGTGCAAAGTTGCAGATTAGCAGAACATTCTGTTTAGTGTGCAAAGTGTAAAATATCAGAGTCACATATTCCATTCACTGTGTCTAGCCGCAGATAAGCAGCACATTCTGTTTAGTGTGCAAAGTTTCAGATTAGCAGAACATTCTGTTTAGTGTGCAAAGTGTAAAATATCAAAGTCACATATTCCATTCACTGTGTCTAGCCGCAGATAAGCAGCACATTCTGTTTAGTGTGCAAAGTTTCAGATTAGGAGAACATTCTGTTTAGTGTGCAAAGTGTAAAATATCAAAGTCACATATTCCATTCACTGTGCCGAGCCGCAGATAAGCAGCACATTCTGTTTAGTGTGCAAAGTTGCAGATTAGCAGAACATTCTGTTTAGTGTGCAAAGTGTAAAATATCAAAGTCACATATTCCATTCACTGTGTCTAGCCGCAGATAAGCAGCACATTCTGTTTAGTGTGCAAAGTTGCAGATTAGCAGAACATTCTGTTTAGTGTGCAAAGTGTAAAATATCAAAGTCACATATTCCATTCACTGTGTCTAGCCGCAGATAAGCAGCACATTCTGTTTAGTGTGCAAAGTTGCAGATTAGCAGAACATTCTGTTTAGTGTGCAAAGTGTAAAATATCAAAGTCACATATTCCATTCACTGTGCCTAGCTGCAGATAAGCAGCACATTCTGTTTAGTGTGCAAAGTTGCAGATTAGGAGAACATTCTGTTTAGTGTGCAAAGTGTAAAATATCAAAGTCACATATTCCATTCACTGTGCCTAGCCGCAGATAAGCAGCATATTCTGTTTAGTGTGCAAAGTTTCAGATTAGGAGAACATTCTGTTTAGTGTGCAAAGTGTAAAATATCAAAGTCACATATTCCATTCACTGTGCCGAGCCGCAGATAAGCAGCACATTCTGTTTCGTGTGCAAAGTTGCAGATTAGCAGAACATTCTGTTTAGTGTGCAAAGTGTAAAATATCAAAGTCACATATTCCATTCACTGTGCCGAGCCGCAGATAAGCAGCACATTCTGTTTAGTGTGCAAAGTTTCAGATTAGCAGAACATTCTGTTTAGTGTGCAAAGTGTAAAATATCAAAGTCACATATTCCATTCACTGTGTCTAGCCGCAGATAAGCAGCACATTCTGTTTAGTGTGCAAAGTTTCAGATTAGGAGAACATTCTGTTTAGTGTGCAAAGTGTAAAATATCAAAGTCACATATTCCATTCACTGTGCCTAGCTGCAGATAAGCAGCACATTCTGTTTAGTGTGCAAAGTTGCAGATTAGGAGAACATTCTGTTTAGTGTGCAAAGTGTAAAATATCAAAGTCACATATTCCATTCACTGTGCCTAGCCGCAGATAAGCAGCACATTCTGTTTAGTGTGCAAAGTTTCAGATTAGCAGAACATTCTGTTTAGTGTGCAAAGTGTAAAATATCAAAGTCACTTATTCCGTTCACTGTGCCGAGCCGCAGATAAGCAGCACATTCTGTTTAGTGTGCAAAGTTGCAGATTAGGAGAACATTCTGTTTAGTGTGCAATGTGTAAAATATCAAAGTCACATATTCCATTCACTGTGTCGAGCCGCAGATAAGCAGCACATTCTGTTTCGTGTGCAAAGTTGCAGATTAGCAGAACATTCTGTTTAGTGTGCAAAGTGTAAAATATCAAAGTCACATATTCCATTCACTGTGTCTAGCCGCAGATAAGCAGCACATTCTGTTTAGTGTGCAAAGTTTCAGATTAGGAGAACATTCTGTTTAGTGTGCAAAGTGTAAAATATCAAAGTCACATATTCCATTCACTGTGTCTAGCCGCAGATAAGCAGCACATTCTGTTTAGTGTGCAAAGTTGCAGATTAGGAGAACATTCTGTTTAGTGTGCAAAGTGTAAAATATCAAAGTCACATATTCCATTCACTGTGCCTAGCCGCAGATAAGCAGCACATTCTGTTTACTGTGCAAAGTTTCAGATTAGCAGAACATTCTGTTTAGTGTGCAAAGTGTAAAATATCAAAGTCAATTATTCCGTTCACTGTGCCGAGCCGCAGATAAGCAGCACATTCTGTTTAGTGTGCAAAGTTGCAGATTAGGAGAACATTCTGTTTAGTGTGCAAAGTGTAAAATATCAAAGTCACATATTCCATTCACTGTGCCGAGCCGCAGATAAGCAGCACATTCTGTTTAGTGTGCAAAGTTGCAGATTAGCAGAACATTCTGTTTAGTGTGCAAAGTGTAAAATATCAAAGTCACATATTCCATTCACTGTGTCTAGCCGCAGATAAGCAGCACATTCTGTTTAGTGTGCAAAGTTTCAGATTAGCAGAACATTCTGTTTAGTGGGCAAAGTGTAAAATATCAAAGTCACATATTCCATTCACTGTGTCTAGCCGCAGATAAGCAGCACATTCTGTTTAGTGTGCAAAGTTTCAGATTAGGAGAACATTCTGTTTAGTGTGCAAAGTGTAAAATATCAAAGTCACATATTCCATTCACTGTGCCGAGCCGCAGATAAGCAGCACATTCTGTTTAGTGTGCAAAGTTGCAGATTAGCAGAACATTCTGTTTAGTGTGCAAAGTGTAAAATATCAAAGTCACATATTCCATTCACTGTGTCTAGCCGCAGATAAGCAGCACATTCTGTTTAGTGTGCAAAGTTGCAGATTAGCAGAACATTCTGTTTAGTGTGCAAAGTGTAAAATATCAAAGTCACATATTCCATTCACTGTGTCTAGCCGCAGATAAGCAGCACATTCTGTTTAGTGTGCAAAGTTGCAGATTAGCAGAACATTCTGTTTAGTGTGCAAAGTGTAAAATATCAAAGTCACATATTCCATTCACTGTGCCTAGCTGCAGATAAGCAGCACATTCTGTTTAGTGTGCAAAGTTGCAGATTAGGAGAACATTCTGTTTAGTGTGCAAAGTGTAAAATATCAAAGTCACATATTCCATTCACTGTGCCTAGCCGCAGATAAGCAGCACATTCTGTTTAGTGTGCAAAGTTTCAGATTAGCAGAACATTCTGTTTAGTGTGCAAAGTGTAAAATATCAAAGTCACTTATTCCGTTCACTGTGCCGAGCCGCAGATAAGCAGCACATTCTGTTTAGTGTGCAAAGTTGCAGATTAGGAGAACATTCTGTTTAGTGTGCAATGTGTAAAATATCAAAGTCACATATTCCATTCACTGTGCCGAGCCGCAGATAAGCAGCACATTCTGTTTCGTGTGCAAAGTTGCAGATTAGCAGAACATTCTGTTTAGTGTGCAAAGTGTAAAATATCAAAGTCACATATTCCATTCACTGTGTCTAGCCGCAGATAAGCAGCACATTCTGTTTAGTGTGCAAAGTTTCAGATTAGGAGAACATTCTGTTTAGTGTGCAAAGTGTAAAATATCAAAGTCACATATTCCATTCACTGTGTCTAGCCGCAGATAAGCAGCACATTCTGTTTAGTGTGCAAAGTTGCAGATTAGGAGAACATTCTGTTTAGTGTGCAAAGTGTAAAATATCAAAGTCACATATTCCATTCACTGTGCCTAGCCGCAGATAAGCAGCACATTCTGTTTACTGTGCAAAGTTTCAGATTAGCAGAACATTCTGTTTAGTGTGCAAAGTGTAAAATATCAAAGTCAATTATTCCGTTCACTGTGCCGAGCCGCAGATAAGCAGCACATTCTGTTTAGTGTGCAAAGTTGCAGATTAGGAGAACATTCTGTTTAGTGTGCAAAGTGTAAAATATCAAAGTCACATATTCCATTCACTGTGCCGAGCCGCAGATAAGCAGCACATTCTGTTTAGTGTGCAAAGTTGCAGATTAGCAGAACATTCTGTTTAGTGTGCAAAGTGTAAAATATCAAAGTCACATATTCCATTCACTGTGTCTAGCCGCAGATAAGCAGCACATTCTGTTTAGTGTGCAAAGTTTCAGATTAGCAGAACATTCTGTTTAGTGTGCAAAGTGTAAAATATCAAAGTCACATATTCCATTCACTGTGTCTAGCCGCAGATAAGCAGCACATTCTGTTTAGTGTGCAAAGTTTCAGATTAGGAGAACATTCTGTTTAGTGTGCAAAGTGTAAAATATCAAAGTCACATATTCCATTCACTGTGCCGAGCCGCAGATAAGCAGCACATTCTGTTTAGTGTGCAAAGTTGCAGATTAGCAGAACATTCTGTTTAGTGTGCAAAGTGTAAAATATCAAAGTCACATATTCCATTCACTGTGTCTAGCCGCAGATAAGCAGCACATTCTGTTTAGTGTGCAAAGTTGCAGATTAGCAGAACATTCTGTTTAGTGTGCAAAGTGTAAAATATCAAAGTCACATATTCCATTCACTGTGTCTAGCCGCAGATAAGCAGCACATTCTGTTTAGTGTGCAAAGTTGCAGATTAGCAGAACATTCTGTTTAGTGTGCAAAGTGTAAAATATCAAAGTCACATATTCCATTCACTGTGCCTAGCTGCAGATAAGCAGCACATTCTGTTTAGTGTGCAAAGTTGCAGATTAGGAGAACATTCTGTTTAGTGTGCAAAGTGTAAAATATCAAAGTCACATATTCCATTCACTGTGCCTAGCCGCAGATAAGCAGCATATTCTGTTTAGTGTGCAAAGTTTCAGATTAGGAGAACATTCTGTTTAGTGTGCAAAGTGTAAAATATCAAAGTCACATATTCCATTCACTGTGCCGAGCCGCAGATAAGCAGCACATTCTGTTTCGTGTGCAAAGTTGCAGATTAGCAGAACATTCTGTTTAGTGTGCAAAGTGTAAAATATCAAAGTCACATATTCCATTCACTGTGCCGAGCCGCAGATAAGCAGCACATTCTGTTTAGTGTGCAAAGTTTCAGATTAGCAGAACATTCTGTTTAGTGTGCAAAGTGTAAAATATCAAAGTCACATATTTCATTCACTGTGTCTAGCCGCAGATAAGCAGCACATTCTGTTTAGTGTGCAAAGTTTCAGATTAGGAGAACATTCTGTTTAGTGTGCAAAGTGTAAAATATCAAAGTCACATATTCCATTCACTGTGCCTAGCTGCAGATAAGCAGCACATTCTGTTTAGTGTGCAAAGTTGCAGATTAGGAGAACATTCTGTTTAGTGTGCAAAGTGTAAAATATCAAAGTCACATATTCCATTCACTGTGCCTAGCCGCAGATAAGCAGCACATTCTGTTTAGTGTGCAAAGTTTCAGATTAGCAGAACATTCTGTTTAGTGTGCAAAGTGTAAAATATCAAAGTCACTTATTCCGTTCACTGTGCCGAGCCGCAGATAAGCAGCACATTCTGTTTAGTGTGCAAAGTTGCAGATTAGGAGAACATTCTGTTTAGTGTGCAATGTGTAAAATATCAAAGTCACATATTCCATTCACTGTGCCGAGCCGCAGATAAGCAGCACATTCTGTTTCGTGTGCAAAGTTGCAGATTAGCAGAACATTCTGTTTAGTGTGCAAAGTGTAAAATATCAAAGTCACATATTCCATTCACTGTGTCTAGCCGCAGATAAGCAGCACATTCTGTTTAGTGTGCAAAGTTTCAGATTAGGAGAACATTTTGTTTAGTGTGCAAAGTGTAAAATATCAAAGTCACATATTCCATTCACTGTGTCTAGCCGCAGATAAGCAGCACATTCTGTTTAGTGTGCAAAGTTGCAGATTAGGAGAACATTCTGTTTAGTGTGCAAAGTGTAAAATATCAAAGTCACATATTCCATTCACTGTGCCTAGCCGCAGATAAGCAGCACATTCTGTTTACTGTGCAAAGTTTCAGATTAGCAGAACATTCTGTTTAGTGTGCAAAGTGTAAAATATCAAAGTCAATTATTCCGTTCACTGTGCCGAGCCGCAGATAAGCAGCACATTCTGTTTAGTGTGCAAAGTTGCAGATTAGGAGAACATTCTGTTTAGTGTGCAAAGTGTAAAATATCAAAGTCACATATTCCATTCACTGTGCCGAGCCGCAGATAAGCAGCACATTCTGTTTAGTGTGCAAAGTTGCAGATTAGCAGAACATTCTGTTTAGTGTGCAAAGTGTAAAATATCAAAGTCACATATTCCATTCACTGTGTCTAGCCGCAGATAAGCAGCACATTCTGTTTAGTGTGCAAAGTTTCAGATTAGCAGAACATTCTGTTTAGTGTGCAAAGTGTAAAATATCAAAGTCACATATTCCATTCACTGTGTCTAGCCGCAGATAAGCAGCACATTCTGTTTAGTGTGCAAAGTTTCAGATTAGGAGAACATTCTGTTTAGTGTGCAAAGTGTAAAATATCAAAGTCACATATTCCATTCACTGTGCCGAGCCGCAGATAAGCAGCACATTCTGTTTAGTGTGCAAAGTTGCAGATTAGCAAAACATTCTGTTTAGTGTGCAAAGTGTAAAATATCAAAGTCACATATTCCATTCACTGTGTCTAGCCGCAGATAAGCAGCACATTCTGTTTAGTATGCAAAGTTTCAGATTAGGAGAACATTCTGTTTAGTGTGCAAAGTGTAAAATATCAAAGTCACATATTCCATTCACTGTGTCTAGCCGCAGATAAGCAGCACATTCTGTTTAGTGTGCAAAGTTGCAGATTAGGAGAATATTCTGTTTAGTGTGCAAAGTGTAAAATATCAAAGTCACATATTCCATTCACTGTGCCTAGCCGCAGATAAGCAGCACATTCTGTTTAGTGTGCAAAGTTTCAGATTAGCAGAACATTCTGTTTAGTGTGCAAAGTGTAAAATATCAAAGTCACTTATTCCGTTCACTGTGCCGAGCCGCAGATAAGCAGCACATTCTGTTTAGTGTGCAAAGTTGCAGATTAGGAGAACATTCTGTTTAGTGTGCAAAGTGTAAAATATCAAAGTCACATATTCCATTCACTGTGCCGAGCCGCAGATAAGCAGCACATTCTGTTTAGTGTGCAAAGTTGCAGATTAGCAGAACATTCTGTTTAGTGTGCAAAGTGTAAAATATCAAAGTCACATATTCCATTCACTGTGTCTAGCCGCAGATAAGCAGCACATTCTGTTTAGTGTGCAAAGTTTCAGATTAGCAGAACATTCTGTTTAGTGTGCAAAGTGTAAAATATCAAAGTCACTTATTCCGTTCACTGTGCCGAGCCGCAGATAAGCAGCACATTCTGTTTAGTTTGCAAAGTTTCAGATTAGGAGAACATTCTGTTTAGTGTGCAAAGTGTAAAATATCAAAGTCACATATTCCATTCACTGTGCCGAGCCGCAGATAAGCAGCACATTCTGTTTAGTGTGCAAAGTTGCAGATTAGCAGAACATTCTGTTTAGTGTGCAAAGTGTAAAATATCAAAGTCACATATTCCATTCACTGTGTCTAGCCGCAGATAAGCAGCACATTCTGTTTAGTGTGCAAAGTTGCAGATTAGCAGAACATTCTGTTTAGTGTGCAAAGTGTAAAATATCAAAGTCACATATTCCATTCACTGTGTCTAGCCGCAGATAAGCAGCACATTCTGTTTAGTGTGCAAAGTTGCAGATTAGCAGAACATTCTGTTTAGTGTGCAAAGTGTAAAATATCAAAGTCACATATTCCATTCACTGTGCCTAGCTGCAGATAAGCAGCACATTCTGTTTAGTGTGCAAAGTTGCAGATTAGGAGAACATTCTGTTTAGTGTGCAAAGTGTAAAATATCAAAGTCACATATTCCATTCACTGTGCCTAGCCGCAGATAAGCAGCATATTCTGTTTAGTGTGCAAAGTTTCAGATTAGGAGAACATTCTGTTTAGTGTGCAAAGTGTAAAATATCAAAGACACATATTCCATTCACTGTGCCGAGCCGCAGATAAGCAGCACATTCTGTTTAGTGTGCAAAGTTGCAGATTTGCAGCACATATTCCGTGTAATATGAAGAAGGCGGGTAAAAAGGGACGGGGAAGTGGACGTGATCCTGATAGTTCAGGGTGCGGGTCAGGACGCGTAGAAACTGTGCCTGGTGCCAGAGCACAAGAAAGAAAGACATCCACCATACCTAGCTTCATGTCTCAGTTTACAGGGCGTCGCAGGACATCACTCTCAAGGTCAGACCACTGCGAACAGGTGGTCGGTTGGATTTCAGGTGATACTGCTTCCAGTCGGTTAAGCACCACCCTGTCTTCCACCAAGTCCACTCTCAGTAGCCAAGAGTCTGGTCAACATAATCCTCACCCTGATCATCCTTCCTCCCACCATAGAGGGTCTGGTCAAAGAAGTGATCCCACACTGGGATATAGTGAGGAGCTTGTCTCATCACCAATCCTTAATTTGAACCTCTCTCCAAGCACGCTTGCAGAGGAACATGAAATCTTGTGCCCTGATTCACAACCTCTAGAGGGTACTCAATCACAAGAAGATGACAGAGGGGAACGGCATTTAAGGTCAAAGGAAGTGGATGATGATGATGATGAGACACAGTTGCCATTAAATCAACCACTTTTACTGTCTCAAGACCTTGATGAGGAGGATGATATACAGTTGTCAATGACTGAGTATGTGGTGGGATCAAGACATGAGGAGGATGATCAGAGTGAGGAAGTGGAGGAGGACTTGGTGGACGATGAGGTGACTGACCCCACCTGGGAAGGTGGAGAGCCGAGTGATGACAGCAGTCCTGAGGGTGAGCCATCTGCAGCACCGCAACAGGCTGGAAGAGGCAGTGGTGTGGCTACAGAAAGAAGGCGGACCGCACCAAACCGGCCCGCAAATGTTCCACGGAGCACCCCCTTGCGTAAATCTCCCTTGCCAAGGGGTAGGTGTTCCGCAGTATGGCGTTTTTTTAAGGAAAGTGCGGACGACAAAAGAATTGTAGTTTGCAACCTGTGCCACACCAGAATGAGCCGAGGCATGAACACTAGAAACCTCACCACCACCAGCATGATCCGACACATGGCATCCAAGCACCGTAATAAGTGGGAGGAACGCCCGGATCGCCAATCTGTGTCTGCAGGCCACACCACTGCCTCCTCTTCCCCTGTTTTCGGTGCCGGCCAATCGCCTGTCGAAGGCGCAGGCCCGCATACCTCCCGCCCTGCACCTGTACCATCTGAAGCACCATCAGCGACCACATCCACTTCCCTGTCCCAGCGCAGCGTCCAAATGTCGTTACCCCAGGCATTTGAGCGCAAGCGAAAATACCCAGCCACCCACCCACAGGCCATAGCACTAACCTCACACCTTTCCAAATTACTGGCCATCGAAATGCTGCCATTTAGGCTTGTGGACACTGAGTCCTTCCGCAGCCTGATGGCAGCAGCTGTCCCTCGGTACGCAGTCCCCAGCCGCCACTACTTTTCCCGGTGTGCCGTCCCCGCCTTACACCACCATGTGTCCCGTAACATCACCCGTGCCCTGACCAACGCAGTTACTGGGAAGGTCCACTTAACGACTGACACATGGACAAGTGCTTGTGGCCAGGGACGCTACATTTCACTGACGGCACACTGGGTGAATGTCGTGGAGGCTGGGAGCGACTCGGACCCTGGGATGGCACAGGTGCTACCCACGCCGAGGATTGCGGGCCCTACCTCCATCAGGGTTTCCGCCAGCACCTACGTTATTGGCTCCTCCTCCTCCGTTTCCACCTCCGAATTCTCTGCGCGCAGCGCCACTCACCCATCAGCCGGTAGCTGGAAGCAGTGTAGCACTGCAGTGGGGAAGCGTCAACAGGCCGTGCTGAAGCTGATCTGCCTTGGGGACAAACAGCACACGGCCTCAGAGCTGTTGCAGGGGATTAGTCACCAGGCCGAGCAGTGGCTCTCGCCACTCAACCTGCAACCAGGCATGGTTGTGTGTGATAATGGGCGTAACTTGGTGGCGGCTTTGGAGCTCGGCAAGCTCACACACGTACCATGCCTAGTGCATGTATTTAATTTAGTGGTTCAGCGATTTCTAAAAACCTACCCCAATGTGCATGATCTCTTGACCAAGGTGCGCCGCGTGTGTGCACATTTTCCGTAAGTCATCAACAGCTTCAGCCGGCCTGTTGAAGCTGCAGCAGCGCTTACAATTGCCAGCTCACCGGCCGCTGTGTGACATGAGCACGCGCTGGAACTCCACCTTCCACATGTTGGCCCGGCTTTGTGAGCAGCAGAGGGCAGTAGTGGAGTACCAGCTGTTACACGGTCGTCGCCTCTCCGTTCAACTTCCTGTAATCAGAAGTGAGGAGTGGGAATGGATGTCAGACCTCTGTGAGGTTTTACGCAATTTTGAGGAATCGACACAGATGGTGAGCGGCGATAACGCTATTATCAGTGTAACCATCCCACTTCTGTGTCTACTGAAACGCTCGCTGCTCACAATTAAAACCGACGCTTTGCATGTGGAAGAGGTGGAAATGCAGGAGGAAGAGCTTACACAAGGTGATAGCCAGAGCACCCTCACTTCGTCTTCTCAGCGACAATTGGAGGAGGCGGAGGAGGAGGAGGAGGAGGAGGAGGAAGACACGGTTGCCTCCGCTACAGAGGGTAGCCATGGAACTTTAGTTCCATCTCTTCAGCGTGGGTGGGCAGAAGAGGAGGAAGAGGATGAGGAGATTGAGAGTCATCCTCCTGTTGAGGACAGCAAAATCTTGCCTGTTGGTACTCTGGCACACATGGCTGACTTTATGTTAGGCTGCCTTTCCCGTGACCCACGCGTTACACGCATTTTAGACAACACGGATTACTGGGTGTTCACCCTTCTGGACCCCCGCTACAAAGAGAATTTCTCATCTCTCATTCCTCCGGTGGAGAGGACAAGCAAAATGGTGCAATACCAGAAGGTTCTTGTTGAAAAATTGCTCCAAAATTTTCCATCTGACAACGCTGGCGGCAGAGTACGTGCTACCTTGGCCAACCGAGAAGGGGAGAAAAGGGGAGCACACAGCAGTTCCGACAAAGGCAGGGCAACACTCTCCAAGGCGTGGGACACCTTCATGACACCCCGCCAGCACCCTCACCCTGATGCGCAGCCTAGTGTCACAAGGAGGGAAAAGTTTTGGAAGATGGTGAAGGAGTACGTAGCAGACCGTGTCAGCGTCCTCAATGATCCCTCTGTGCCTTACAACTACTGGGTGTCCAAGCTGGACACGTGGTATGAACTGGCACTCTACGCCTTGGAGGTGCTGGCCTGCCCTGCCGCCAGCGTTCTGTCTGAGCGGGTATTTAGTGCTGCTGGTGGCATCATAACAGATAAGCGTATCCGCCTTTCCACCGAAAATGCTGATAGGTTGACACTTATAAAAATGAACAAGGCCTGGATTTCCCCTGACTTCTCCACTCCACTGGAGGAAAGCCCCGGGTGAACATAAAGTCACTTTATATATGTTATTTACAATGATGGGAATACTCTGTATTCCCATTCACCCCTTCCACCCAAAAAATGGGTATATGGTTGACTCTTAATCTTCTCATCCTCCTACTCCTCTTCCATATACCCGGTGCTATAATTTTTATATAGGGCCAGCTCACCAGCGGGCCCTGTGATATAATTTTTATATAGGGCCAGCTCACCAGCGGGCCCTGTGATATAATTTTTATATAGGGCCAGCTCACCAGCGGGCCCTGTTTGACAATTTTTGTATAGGTCAGCTCACCAGCGGGCCTTCTTATATAATGTTTTATTGGGTCAGCTCTCTAGCGGGCCCTCTCATATAATGTTTTATAGCGTCAGCTCACTAGCGGGCCTTCGCATATAATGTTTAGGATGGTCAGCTCCGCAGCAGACCCTCACCCATAATGTTTTAGATGGTCGGCTCAGCGCACGTTTCCCTCTTAATCATGGCCCCAGTTCCGAAAAATCGAGGAAATTTTTGGGAGAATTTGCCTCTGCGCACGTTTCCCTCTTAATCATGGCCCCAGTTCCGAAAAATCGAGGAAATTTTTGGGAGAATTTGCCTCTGCGCACGTTTCCCTCTTAATCATGGCCCCAGTTCCGAAAAATCGAGGAAATTTTTGGGAGAATTTGCCTCTGCGCACGTTTCCCTCTTAATCATGGCCCCAGTTCCGAAAAATCGATGAAATTTTTTGCAGAATTTGCAGATGATATACAAGTAAATATACAGCAAATACTGTTTGGTAACAATTTTTCGCCTAAAGTCGTTTTTATCTTCCTTTTTGTGTGTTTTACGGTCAGTCTGTAAAAATGGCGTACTACGGGCGAAACATTGTTCCCAGCAGCGATGTTGGAGTCCAAGATGCATCTAGACATCCTCCCTATGCTGTCCCTGAACCATTTCTGTGGTGTTTCCATCATTTTCTGCCCTTTTCCTATGGACCAGGCACCCTCCCCTCATCAGAGCAGGGGGTGCCTGGTGTAATGCTCGAGTCCTCCCATTGACTTCAATGGGGCTCGGGTGCTCGGCCGAGCACTCGAGCCTCCGGGGGCGCTCGGTCAGAGCACCCGAACACCCGAGCATTGGGGTGCTCGATCATCACTACTGACTACGCTTCCTCAAAATATGAGACTGACTGAAGAACACACTACTCATTGAATATGTTAGGGTGATTTTTATTATTTCACCAATGTTACAGTTTTTTACTTCAAGTGAGTGCTTTACCTATGTTATTTTGGGTGGCCACTTATTTAAAATTAACATTTTATTATGCCTTTAAGTGTTTCTTTAAGTGATTGCATAACATTAATCATTTAAAGAGGAAGCAGATGGAATTACAGCATGGACATCCAGCAGGAGATGCACTAAGGTTTCATAAAGGTATGATAAACAGGAGATAATGAATGCAATGCAATACACTTTTCAAGTCCTACATTATTCTATGTTGTCTATGCACTAAGAAGACCAGTTTCAGATATCTTAGTATAAAGGTTCCATAGAAAAGCACAGTAATTTGGAGAGTTTGTCACTGAAGAAGTTATCACCTCTTTATCACACCTTAGTGAAGATCCTGAGTGGCCCCAGTTCTGAAGGCTGGGGGGCCAGACACACACTACCACTGCATTACAGTTTTCTTTAGTTGATGAAGGTTCATAAAGTGCTGAATTAAAATCTGAACTTAATATGAAACATATTTGCTTGTTTTCTATTTATTGAATCAAACTCTCTAAATGTACTGTGTACTGATCCTACAGCAGTTTTCTGTTTTATGTGAAAACTACATTATGGAATATAGAGTGAGGAAGCCAACTGCAACATAAGGAACCAAAAACAATTCCTATTGATTTAAAATACAGTTGTAAATCACTTGAATGTTAGCATTCAGGTGGGTAAAAGCCCCATTTAAGCCAACAGAAATTTGTGGATTTGTATTCCTCCCCCTAGTGCACTTGGTTAATCCCAGAGCAATGCTGCATTTCTTTTGAATACAAGATCCTAAATCAGAGATCAACAAAACATGGCCTGTGGCTAGATCTTGACTGTTGCTGATTTTGACTGGCCCTGAGGTCATTTACTACAGTATAGCTGTACACATACAGCATGACTGCTATAGACAATATCACTTCTGGCTTTCTCTGCAAAGGAAAACTAATCAATTTTATCATGCAGCACAGCACTGATACACTGGTTCTCTCTTCTAGTGCAGAAAGAGCCAGAATTCATGCTTTCTTTGTGCAACAAAACAGCTGTGTTTGATCCAGTGGTTCTCAACCAGTGTGTTGACATCACATCACCATCAGTCCGACAAAAATCTGCCGACATCAATGTCCAACCCACAGGTTTATGAATTTTCACTCCTCACATTGATAATGGTCTATTTCCATATAGAAATTAAACATAATGACTCATTTCCATATGGGAATGCAAAATAATGAGGCATTATCGAATGCAAGGGGATGTGTGGATATGTTAATGTGGCACATAGATACAGTCACTAAACTCCGATAACAGCTTCTGCTGTCAGAGTTCACAGTCTCAACTTTGTCTACCTCAGGCTGGTGAAGCTGGGATCTCCCTGTGCTTTACTATGCAGTAAAAGCCCTCAATCAATCATAAACATGGACGGTTGTGAACTGTTGTCAATGTGGAAGGAATTTCCTCCCTTCAGACATCACCAACACTATGACAATGCTGAAGTTGAAGAGCATGCTCTCTGCTTCCCCATCCTGCTAAAAACAGCACATGCAATTTAAAGGGATAGTAAAGTTTCACAAAAGCAGCAGCTCTAATTAATCTTCATAGAATGTGGGCCATGGAGAGTGTTATTTCAATACTGTCAGAGTTGTAGTTCAAGACTGATTGAATGATAAAGTATCTCCCTCCCACCCCTTTTACCTAATGCAAGCCACCTCCCCTCAGATGTGGAATCTGGCCCTGGGACCAGACAGCTCACAGCAAGGGGCAATCCTCTTACAGTAAGCATAAGGAAGACTCTGTCCCAATTGACAGGTTTTTCCTTATGTTCACTGAAGATTGTCCCTCTCTGCGATCCATCTTGACAGCCTTGCTGCTCTGAGGTGAGCAGTGTTACATCAGTAAAAGGGGCGGGAGGGGGATATTTTATCATTCAAGTACTCTTGAACTACAACTCTGACATTATTGAAATAACACTCTCCATGGCCCAAATACTATGAAGATTAAATGGAGCTGCTTTTATTTTGAAACATTAATATCCCTTTAATATTTATTACAAACAATCAAGGTATAGAAAATGTTACATATATGTATGTGAGTTCTACGTGTTCTATCATGTAAGTGTGATTTACATTTTAGCATTTGTTCTTTTACCACTTGAGCATCAGCATATACATGTTCAACCCCTTAACTGTCAGACAGTTGCAGTAAAAGCCTTAAAGGATCAATCTTTATTATGCAAAAACATAAATTCAGGGCTGCAACTACAGAGGTTGAAGAGGAGACACCATCTGCCCCAGTGTAAAACAGATTCTAGTTATGGATCTATAAAAATATTTTTTGGTTGGAGTCCTAAAAATATTTGCACCAGGGCCCTCCAATTACTAAAGTAATTACAATTCAAACTGGTGCAAGATGTTGGAGCCGAATTGGCACACTTATCCTATATAATAATTTGCTACGATATTTGTCAGAAGCAGTCATGCGCAGTAGAGACTGTCCGAAAGCACAGAATGCTTGGAGGTGTAGGAATGTTGGGAGCATTCTATGCTTTTGGGCAGTCTCTATAGTCGGCGGCAGGACACAGAGCAGGAACGGCCTCTATACCCTTTGAGTGCCAATGCGTTGCGTACCCCTCTGGCACTCAAAGTGTTAATATCACCCAGACCACGGCCCGTGTAAACATGCTTTTACACTAGTATCATAGAATGCAACAAACTAATAGCCTGAACAGCATCTGAATTATCTCAACATAAGGTGGCACTATTACTAAAAGTTCATTATAAAGAAACAACGGTTTGAACTTTAATACGCTTTTATACCTTCGGAAGTGTCTTCCATCAGTGAGAGTAGACAACAGGGAATGCGTGCTCGACAGATCCGCTCGACATACGGCCAGAGCACCCAGGTTTTCTTACAATCTTTGTTCTTTATTTCAATCCATTAAAACAGGTACAATAAGTAGATGCAAGGTTGTTACAACCAGACGATCTGCCTAACGCGTTTCGTCCATTATGACTTAATCATAGGCTGATTGTCTCTCAGCCATAGAGGTTTTAAATGCATATCCAGGCCTGACATCACACTGCGATTACCCAATTAAAAACACAATGTTTACCGTTCCAACCCCCTGTTCATCACGTCAAACCTAGGTATCCATTAACCTCTAACATTACTTCTAATGCTATAATATAATCAAAAAATAGATATTCATAAACAGATAATTTCATACAGAACAGTCAATATTACACCAAAGAGAGAAATTCTGTTAAAATACTGATTTTTTTATACCTCTGTTTGCTCTATGCAAGATTAATCTCAAATGCACACTCCCCTTTAATTTAACCATTGTTTTCACGGCCGGATTTACATCTCAGGAGCCTGTAGGCACAGATATCTGAAGCTCCCCCCCCCCCGGCCATCTCCAAATCTCCATATTACCCTCACATTGCCCCCCAACACCTTCACATTGCATCTCATCAGCTCCACATCGCACCCCATCAGCTCCACATTGCCCTCATATTGCCCCATCATCTCAACATTGCCCCATTCAACTCCATATTGCCCCCACATTGCCCCCCATTAGCTCCATTGACCCCATCAGCTCCACATTGCCCTCATATTGCCACATCATCTCAACATTGCCCTCACATTGCCCCCCATCAGCTCCACATTGACCCCATCAGCACCACATTGCCCTCATACTGCCCCATCAGCTCCACATTGCCCTCACAATGCCCCCCTTCGGCTCCAACTTGCCTCCACCATTTCCATGTTGCCCTCACATTGCCTCCCTCCCATTGTCCATTTCCTACCTCCCTAGCAGATCTGTCATCTGTGCCTCCTTTGGCACAGTCAGTCCTGTAGTTACTGAAGCTCCTGCGCAGTCTCCTATTCAGGAGTGCAGAGCGCTGGGAGATGATGTCATCTCCCAGCGCTCTGCATTCCTACAGAGCCGACGAGGGAGCTCAGCGCTTACAGGACTGTGCCAAAGGAGGCACAGACGACAGATCTGCTAGGGAGGTAGGAAATAGACAACGGGGGGGTGCAATGTGAGGGCAGCATGCAGTGGACGCCGGCGCAGCCAGCGAGGTGGCAAATATTTTTTTTATTTATTTTTTTTAACAAATTAAAAAAATAAATAAATAATCCCATTGGGAGGCGCCTCTCAGTGGTGTGCGCCTGTAGACAGGTGCCTGCTTTGCCTTATGGCAAATCCGGCCCTGATTGTTTTCAATTCTTTTGACTTGATGAACAGGGGGTTGGAATGGTAAACACTGTGTTTTTAATTGGGTAATCGCAATGTGATGTCAGGCCTGGATATGCATTTAAAACCTCTATGGCTGAGAGACAATCACCCTATGATTAAGTCCTAATGGATGAAACGCGTTAGACAGATCGTCTTTGGTTGGAACAACCTTGCATCTACTTATTGTACCTGTTTTTATGGATTGAAATAAAGAACAAAGATTTTAAGAAAACCTGGGTGTTCTGGCCATAAGCCGAGCAGATCTGTTGAGCACGCATTCCCTGTTGTCTTCTCGTTTGTTGTAACCTTCTTGCCTGAGGTTGGAGAGAGTGTTCCTGATCCGCACAGCCTTTGGGCTTTGGTGAGTTGATTTTGTTAGTGTTACAACTTCCAAGTGATTGGTAGCAGCAACAATAGTTTCTGGTTTTTCCATCAGTGTTTTACTGAGCAAGAGAAGCCCTCAAATATGTTTTTTTTTCTCATAATAATAGTGTGAAGGTCTAATTTTATCACTTTTGATTTCTTATGAATCCTGCAGCCAAAAATAGATGTTTTCTTTTCTGGGCCAGTGTATTTTTAGCTGGTAACAATTAGGGGTACTAAGCCAGGACTTTGAGTGCCAGTCCAGGTGTAGGCAGCAATGTCAGATTTCCTCCAGGAGGCTCAATAAGACCTGTCTGCTAGTGATAGAAGTGTGGGCTGAGCTTGTCAACCTGCTCTCAGTCTGTTATTTAATGTACTGGAAATCCTGCTAATAACCTTATGGGGGACACAAGTGCACATTTTGGTTGTTGATTACTCTTTCTTAACCCTTGGAGGACAGAGGTATGACAAAGCAATATATTGCACATTTCTGTGGTTCCCAAGACACTTATAGTTAAAAGGAGGTATTTTCTCCACTATAAAAAATTAACTCTCTCATAGGTAGTTGTGTGTCCATTGCTTTGTATTATATTGGGCATGCCTCTGACACTCAGAGGGTTAATTGGCCCTATGTGAAACAGATAACCCCCTTTAGGTACTAAAAAGGTTAAAGGAAAAGTAATTTATTCTGAGAACATGAATATGTTGCTGTCACTTCTGAGTAAAGAGAAGCTCCATTCAAAAGTTCAAACTCTCTATATACTAGCATTGTGGGACGGAATTGCCCGTCTCTTTGGTTATTTTTAAGCAATGCTTAACCCTATGAGTGGCAGAGGGGTACGCAACACATTCCAATGCATTGCGAACCCCTCTGGCACTCAAAGGGTTAATGTGAGCCTCAGTAAGAAAGGGGATTAATATGCATTATATATAGACTCCTATGTGTACAGGAGGCTCACATTAACCCTTTGAGTGCCAGGGGGTACACAATGAATTGGAATGCATTGCATACCCCTCTGCCACTGAAAAGATTAAGCATTTCTTAAAAAAGAACCAAAGAGATGGGCAATGTCATCCCACACTGCTAGTTTAGTAATAGGTGTGGTCTTACACATCGACTGTGAACCATAGATCAGTGACCAATCATTTTCTTAAGCAAATAAGAGTGGTCCTTTGGGAGAATGGGAAGTACTGTGACTGTGAAAACAGGTTACTACCTGACATTGTGACGCTTTGTGATGTGTAGGAGACCTTCATACGTGTGGCTACATATGTGTGGGGTCATTCAATAATTATGGGAGCATATATAAGACTTTTCCTCTTAATTGTCCCCAATTAGAGATGGAGCCATCTTAGGTGGACTAAAAAGATGAATTGAGTGGTCACATGGGACAAAGAATGTATCGTGAACATGGGAAGTTGTGTGCATTTTCATAGGGCTTCTCACTGTGTGGAGAACATGAGTGGGGCACTACTCGATTTGGGTCATGATCCCAGAGTAGTCCTCTGGTACTGAAGGGGTCAATGAACACTGTCATTTTTGAATTATTTGCTGTGTTTTAACATTTGGGGAGCAGGACAGAGCAGCGGCATGGGGGAAGCATTATTCAAATGATTATAGCATACACTTGCATATCCTGGCCAGTGTCACACCACACAGCTACACCTGAGCAGACATCACAGTGTAGAACCAGGGGGGACAGTTGTAGAAACAGTAACAGCATAGCCGTGCATATTGTATGTCCTGTGTATGCTATGCAAGGCTATGTTGTGAGCACTTGTAGGACTGTCCTCCCAGTGCTGAATTCTGTTATGGGGCAGATATGCAACTGTATGGTGTAACACTGGCCAGGATATGGAAGTGTATGCTGTCATGGCTTGCATGAGACTTCCCCTGATGATGATGCTCGGTCCTGTGACCCAAATGTTCAAACATAGTAAATAATTCAACAATTACGGCGTTCCTTAACCCTTTCAGTGTCAGAGGGGTATGCAACACCCAGTCCTGTCAAAATCACGTGTCCCTGTTTATCCAGGGCTGACAATATAGAGGAGATTTAAATATATCCTTACTGCCACCTCTGGATGTGTGTGCCAGGCACACAGAAGTCTTCTTTTATACACATATATATTCAGCTCATGAAAGTGGCCACTTGGTGGCACTATTGCTGTTTCTTTCAATAGAGAACTATGATCAGGAAAGGAAGTTATTCAACGAAGAAAAGAAATATGCATTTTGTGATCTGGCACTCAAACACTTAAAGGGCAAGTGATAGTTTTATGAAAAAATGTATATTATTGTACTTCTCCTGCTGTGGAGAACTGGGGTGCTCACATAACTTGAAAACCTCTATTCAAGAGTTATGGCTCCAAATATATATCTATTCCCAGGATAAGCACTCACACTAAGTGGGAGATGCACTAAAGCGTGACAAAGAGGGGATACAGCAGAGATGACTTCTCCAGTGATATAACTTCTCCAAGTCCTATGTTATTCTATGGAGCCGATGCACTAAGATTTCTTCAGCTTTGGAGATCTTAGTGGATAAGCTTCACAGAATAACAAAGGAATGGGAAAAGTGATGTCACTGGAGAAATTATCTCCACTTTATCACCTTTTTATCACAGCTTAGTGCATAATCATCTAAGTATTTTATGTCTGTGGCAGGTACTGCAGAAACGATCTAACAAACAACAAGCTACTCACTCACAGATTTAAAAGCAGTTTAATTAATTCTGTATGAAATGGCAATATTTGGATCCTTCAGGAACTTTGTCAAGCAATGGCATGTAAATCTTAGAGTTTCATGCCACAAGCTAAATGACCATCTGTGTCTTCATTTTGTGCAAACTACGTGGTGCGCCCCACTGAGGGACAGGGTAATGACACATGGGGAGAGATGCACTAAGACACAATAAAGAAGTGATAACCTGGAGAACACTGCTCCACTAATATCACTTCTCCAATTCCTATGTTGTTCTATGGAGCCAATACACTAAGATGTTTCCAGCTTTGGAGATCTTAGTGCATAGGCTCTATAGAATAACACAGGAATTGGAGAAGTGATATCACTGGAGAAGTCATCTCCACAATTAATCAAACACATGACATCAAGTACAAATATACATAAACAAGTAATGTGCCTGGTACCTTGCAATGGCTGCCTCTGCAAAGCAAGTCCATGTTTTAGGTGGTCTGATAGAAAACAAGAATTTGTTGAGATGATGACTAGGAAATGGAACTACTTAACCTGCTGAGTGCCAGAAGGGTATACAATGCATTGCAATGCATTAGATGTCTCTCTATGGCACCCAAAGGGTTAAACACATATCAGTCCTTTTCATTTATAGGTGTTAATTTCCCTTCAAACTGGACCTGTTACCTTGAATTCACCTTCCTCTAGGCTGAGGTCAGGAGAACTAGAATTTTTATGTATAAGGGCAAAGAGGAGCAATTGTGTTACAAATCCACTGCTCCATAGAGGCAAATATGCATTATCATAGGGGTTATGCACAAAGTCTTGATAAAGAGGTGATATCACTTCTCCAGTTCCTATGTTATTCTATAGAGCTTATGCACTAAGATGTCAAAAGCTGGAGAAACCTTAGTGCATTGGCTCCATAGAACAACATGGGACTTGAGACATGATATCACAAGAGAAGTTATCATTATCATATCTTTCTCACGCCTTAGTCTCCCCCATTGTGTTAAACTGAACACTATAGAAGTCCCCACATTGCTTAGTAAGAAATCTTGCTTTAAGAACTTAAAAGCCCTATTTAAATCAATTGGAACTGTTAGAAATATTTATATGTTTTCTATGTTGTATCTAGCTTGCCCCAGAATTTATTTGCTTTGCCTTTATACATAAGGTCCACTGAGTTACTTTGCTATAAAGTTCAGATTCTGTGTAGGCTTTAGAGATAGACCTGAAGGTGGCAGCAAAGAGCTATTCTGAACACACATGATCAAGACACCTCTTCACTGCTCTCTTTAGGTTCATTTAGGGAACCACCTGCACAGTAGACAGCCTGCTCATCAGAAAAATAAGGTATAGTGTTTTCTACTACTTCAGTACAGCATCTAGCTTGATTTCCATAGAGAGCTACAAGTGTATTTACAAGTAATAATTTCAACATTACACAGTACATAACCACTGGAGGAACAGAAGAGTGTGCAATGCATTGCTTCACAATGTGTTGGGTACTTCTCTGGTCCTCAAGGAGTTAATGTATTCAGTTAAGTCAACTGTACCGTTTGCTGGAGCGGAAAAACATTTGATAAAAAAAAAAGACTTTCGATAAAACAAATTTACAGCGTATTTCATAAAGTAACGTAAAATACAACGCGTACTACAAATGTTTTTTTATGGAGTCATTATTAACCCTTTGAGTTCCAGAGAGATATCCAGCGCATTGCAGCCCAATGTGTTGGCTACCTCCCTGGCACTCAGTGGGTTAAGGCAAAGATTCATGAAACTGGACATCCAGGGCACGAGATAAGTTCAATCCTTGTCAGTCTGTTTATACGTTTCTGGTAGATGAGTGACGTAATGATTTTCAGGATCAGCCTCCACATCTTCCGCCTGTAAAGGAACCTGTGGATACAGGAGGGGCACATTTAACTTTGATTTCACATAGTCTGCACTCAATGAAACTGATGTAACATAGTAACATAGTAAATTAGGTTGAATAAAGACACAAGTCCATCAAGTTCAACCTTTGTCTCATACCTCAGTGACTGAGAATTGTATAGCTTGCCTGCTACCAAATAAGTTAGTCTTTATCGGACCTTCCTGATCTGCCTATTGATAAACAGTATAATTCTGTATGTTCCCCTTTGAAAGAAATTTAACTAATCTTCTCTTAAAGGGACAGTAATGCCCCCCCAAAAAAAATGTCCAGTTTTGTAGAGTTTAATCAATATGCTCCAAACCCTATCTCTCAAACCGCTATGGCTTGAGAGATATAGGGATTCAAAGTCCCCTCCTCCCTCCCCTTCTCCTGTTGTCAGCTGTAAAGCTGACAGCAAGAGAATCAAGTCGTACGACTAGAGGAGGCTCTGCAGCAGAGCCGAAACCACGTTATTGCTAAAGAATTCGGACCAGCATCTCCTGCTGTCAGCTAGATGCTGACATCAGGAGAAGGGGAGGGAGAGGAGAACTTTGAATCCCTATAGCTCTCAAACCATAGCAGGGTTTGGAGCATATTGAGTAATATTTTAAACTCTACAAAACTGGACATTATTTTTTTGGGGGGGACATTACTGTCCCTTTAAATGTATCCATTGTATCTGTCATAACCACCTCCTTGGATAAGGAATTCCAGAAACAGACCTTACTGTAAAAAACCCCTTCCTCTGCTGAAGTCTAAACCTCCTTTCCTCTAATCTCAAGGGGTGTCTCCATGTCACCTGATCAGGCCTTGGAATAAATAGCTCAGCATATACTTGTACAATGTGATAAGGTCTCCTCTTAGTTGTCTTTTCTCTAGTGTAAATAAACCAAGTTTGTCTAGTCGTTCCTCATATGTCAAGTCCTCCATTCCCTTAATTAATTTTGTTGCTCTCCGCTGTACCCTCTCTAGTTCTAGTATATCCTTTTTCAGTACTGGTTCCCACAACGGCACTGCATACTCAAGGTGAGGTCTTACCAATGATTTGTACAATGGCAATGGCAATGATGTACTAAGATGAAATGGGGATTTTAACCCCTTGAATTGCTAGAAAGAGCTCAACCTCTCTAGCATCCAAGGGGCTAAAAGTCCCATGTAAATCAAGGGACATTTTTATTTGTCCCCTATGGTGCAATTACTTTGTCCCAGAATTGTGCCAGTTATTTTTAGTACCGCAATCTTAACCCTTTGAGTGCCAGAGAGGTACGCAACGCATTGCAAAGAATTGTGTTGTGTACCCCTCTGGCTCTCAAACGGTTAATGTTTCCTGCTCTGTAGACTTATTTCTCAGTATGGGATCAAAAAAGGCACAAGATATCAGGTCCAAGGCACCACCAAATGTAATACCTGCTCAGACAATATTTCTTCTAATCCAGAGGGGGGGGTGCAATCTGCAATAGTCCAACTATATCTCAACTACTAGGGCTTCAGTTTGCCTCCAAGCTTATTTGTCAACCATATCATGCCAGGACAATGACCATGCACCTTTCTTACCTAGCATTACATAATGTTAACAGCTCAACACACTATTTCAGAAATGTGTTTATCTACTTACTACCTGACTCAAGTAATTATCTGCTGGTGTCAGTTAATGGTATATTACTGTTCTGGGCTCAACTGATTATATAATGACTTACTGCACTGTTGTTCTCATGTAATACTCTTGTGTTCTCTTGTAATAGTGTATTGCCCTACTGATTTCATGCATTACTTATCTGTACTCATGTAATGTTATATTACCTTACTGGTATTATGCAAAACACTGACGGTCCCGCATATTGCCCTGCTGATCTCATAATACTCTGCCGTTCTCAGGAAATAGTATATTGTGCTGCTGATCTAATGTAATACTCTTGTATTCTCTTGTAGTAGTGTATTGCCCTGCTGATTTCATGTAATTCCTATCTGTACTCATGTCATGCTGTACACCTTACTGGTATTATGCAAAACACTGCTGGTCCCATGTAATGATGTATTGCCCTGTTGATCTCATATAATACTCTGCCATTCTCAGGAAATAGTATATTATGCTGCTTATCCCATGTAATACTCTGCCGTTCTCAGACAATAGTATATTGTGCTGATGATCTCATGTAATACTGTGGATCTCTGCTGCTCATATGTAACCATCTCCTATATTATATGGAGCCTATACACTAAGATCACTGAGGATGGAGAGATGCTAGTGCATAGACTACAAAAAATAATATAGGCACTGGAGAGTGTTTTCTCATCTAAGGTGTGATAAAGATGAGTTACATTATACAGTGTTCTAATAATCCTATATAATAATTCACTAAAAAGTTTGTAACGATGCAGTCATGTGCAGTAGAGACTGCCCGTGACGTGGCTGATATGGAGCGGGGTGCTCCAAAGTCAGACTGGAGTCCTCTCCGTGCACCTTCAGGTGTGCAGAGAAGATTCCGGTCTGAATTCAGAGCGCCCCACTCCGTATAAGCCTCGGCGCGGGCAGTCTCTACTGTGCATGACTGCTCCCCCACCATTGCTGGCACTGTGGCCTGTGTTCATGGGCTTTTCAGCTAGTAATTTGTATAATTAGTCAATTACTTCAGCTATAGTTTCCTTTTATATTGAAAGTGCTCTTATAAAAATATGTTCCTCACATTGTTTAAAAGATGGGTTTCCCTATATATTATTATAGTAATATATTGCCTCTGTAACTAAATTGCTATAAATAAAAAAATGCATACAGAAGAAAACCTTTAGAAATTGTTATATTCTTATGTTGTAGTGCCATCTAGTGGCAAAAAAAACACTATCGAGCACCATATTTTAATTGTACAATCAATAACATAAATATTTGAGTGCAAAAGATTTGTGAGGCAATGTATTGCACATGTCTTTGGCACTACAAAGGTGACAATTCCTGGGCCTAGATGCACTAAATGTCGATGTGGTGTTGGTATGATATTTTCGATGTGTTCGAATCACTCCTGACAATTCGATCTGCACACACACATCGACATATTCACAAAAATTGTCGGATGGAAGGGGAGGGTTGGAAAAGGTCCCTATTAGCATACAGGATTTTTGAAGTGCTGTTGGTGTGGAAGGGATCGCCTCCCCTTACACATCACCAACACTATGACAATTCTGAACAGCATTCTCTGTGCTTCCCTACCTAGCCAGTAGGGGAATACAGGAAAGGCTTTCAGCACCATGGACACCATGTGGCATTCAAAGGGGTACAATAAACAAAACTAGTACACCAAGCACTACACTATGTCCCACCCCCTCGACACCCCCCTTAGTATGTCGACATATATTGCATATATTCGACATACTAACTCCATCCGACATTCACCTCAGGGACTGACATTTAGTAGATGAACCTGTCTTTTATTCAACACTTAACCATTTGAGTACCAGAGAGGTAGGAAAGCATTGCTTAGCATGTGCTTCCTACCCCTTTGGTACCCAAAGGGTTTATAGGCAAGGTATGGACTGAATACCTTGCCTGTATATGTGTGTTGTAACAATTTACTTTTTATTAAAAACCGTGTTTACCTTTAATGATTAAAATCATTATCAAGCTCTCAATGAATGAATGAACCCAGTCACTGGGTTCATTCAAGGTAAACGGAGCGCTGCGCTCCCATTATTGAATCAGTCACCGGGGTCAAACCCGGTGACTGATTTAATGATCAGAGCGCAGGGCTGCTTTCTAAGAATGACCCCGGTGACAGGGTCATTCAATGAAGGGAGCGCTTAGAGTAGATGTAAAAGCCACATCTACTCTAAGCGCTCCCTTCAAAGTACTTATGGCATTACAGAAGGAAGAAACTAAACATAAAGTAGAAATAATAGGCTCCTGATAAATATACTGCATGATATATTAGAATTACAAAAATGTATAAAATGTATAAAGTGTCTGTAAAATTGTTACTAAGCGACAAAAGGGTATGTACAGTTAGCGACATTTTCACTAAGTGCCTACTCCAGTCAGTTGTTGGTCTTGTCCAAATAAGAACTGTGTTTCAATGTATTTATAAAGAAATTGAGAAGCAAGGCAATGGAAATGTCTTTACCATCAAAGGTGTTAGCTTTTTTTTGACATGTGCATCCTGCAGTAATTGGACTACAAAATGTGCATTGTCTTGATGCAGTCACCATTGTGAATGCCTATGAGGTCTCCATGCAGACTTCACAGTAAAAATTGCCATATCCACAATTATAGCATGATGTCTTCAATGCGAAAACACATTGGTACAATTTATACTCACAGCTGTACACACATTAAAACTAGATAATCCAGTTATTCTCAGGCTCAATCATCAGAGAAAAAGGTTGGGTTTTTAAAGATAGCCTTATTTAAACAGAGGTGGATCAATAACAATGACTGATCCACAAATTACTCAGCTATCATGAAGCAGGGATCTCCTGAAAACCCAACCTGTTGGTGTGCCCAAAGGAACAGAGTTCAGAAATCCTGATAAAATCATTCAGTGATCATTAATAAATATACATTATATAATACAACTCTTAGACACATTCTGTGCATATACACCTTGATACTTTCTCATACATAATCATTGCCACACAATCATTAGGCAGAACATTTAAAGAAGAAATTAGAATTATTTTATTAATATCCAAATGAATAAAACATTTGGTATATGTATCAGCAAGTAAGTAAATTATAGGGAGAACTGGCACAAATCGGGATAGGCCCTACTTCATTAGGCTGCCTCCCCACTGTGCAGGAAGGGAGACTGAACAGCTTTAAACAGCATTTCTTGTATCAAATAAACCCATTGTGTGTTAGATATCATTGCATTAAGACAAAAACTTCTCAAGCATTCAAGGGGACAAATAAATGGCTAATTAAGATGTGGGTAACTTGGGGGCCCTATGTACAAAAGTAAAGAGGAACAATTCTGGAGTAAGCAAAATCCACCAAAGGGGGGATATAATGTTCCATTGACTTAACCTTTTGTGTGCTCTAGCATTTAAGCGGTTAAAAGTGAATGGAACAATGTTTTATTTATTTTTTTATTTCTCCCATATGGTGCAGTTGGTTTGATTCAGAGTCTCTCCTCTTTTTTTGTACATAAGGCCCTGTGTATCTGCTAAAAGTAGATTGGAATTGTGCTGGCCATACCCACAATGAAGCACAGTGTGAGTCCAGTACAGTCAAGGCTCCAGTTACTATTTAGAGCTTGGTCAGCTGCCTAGTAAGCCTAAGTGAAATCCACCCCAGACTTTTACGCTTCTGATATTATTTAATTTATTTCAAACTCCCTATCAAATCCAATGGAGAAATTCAAACCCCAGTCAAATCCATTAATGCATTACCTATCCTAAAGCTCTTACCTCCCAATAAACATGATCATCAAAGCAGTTCTCATCAGATGGGTCTCCCCAGATTGGCAACTTTAGAATGCAACCTAAAGAAAAAGAGTGAAACTGTGGTGAAACAAAGTATGGTGTTATGTCATTTATTTAATAAAAATGCTGTGTTTTAACACTTTGATTGACAGAGAGATATACAATACATTACATTTCCTCTCTGGCACTCAACTGGGTTAATACACAGTGGAGTCTGGTGAACCAAAAGCAGATTTTGGTGCAAAATAGTACAAACAGTGCTAAAAATCTGATTATTGTAATGTGTATATTGATAACACTTTATAACAAAGATAGTTAAAGGCTGAGTATGATGAGTTGTAGTCCAAACAAAGATGCAGGGCCACATGTTGCCTACCCCAACTTGAAACAATAACTGTTAATTTTCCTCCTTCAAAGACAATTCCAAAAGTAGGTCTTGATTCCATTGCAAATGATAACCATATCACTGGTTTTATCTATAAATTCCATCAAAGACTTTAATGGATATCTACGTGATAAAACCATCAATACCTTTTATCACCAGCAATGGAATCCAGACCATAGTGATACTGAGGTACCAATAAAATGTGGTGCAATTCTGGAGAAGATCATCTACAGTATAGAAAAAAAACACATTTTACTCCATGAGGCTGATGCACAAAGAAAGTGGTGCAATTCTGTGGAAAATCAATTGTACTTCAGGAAACAATTAAAATATTCTATTAATTTTAATGAAACTTTTAACCCCTTGTGTGCTAGAGAGATCTAAAAAAAATTCTTTGCAGGATGTTGGCGATCTCTTTAGCATTAAAGAGGTTAAGACCCCAGTTTAAATAATGTAGAATTTGTATTTCTTCCCCATGGTGCATTGCAGTTTCACCACTTTCTTAGTGCATCAGCTTTTGTGTGCACAGTAAGAAATGGTGCAATTCTGGGGTAAAACAACAGCATATGGCTTCAAATAAAACTCCCATTGATTTTATCCTCTAGATACCAGAGGGGTATCCAATGAATTGAATACCCCTCTGACCCAAAGGGCTAATCTGGGCTTTTACATTTTAAAGTGGTCCCCAATGCATTATGAAGCAATGCAAGGGGTTAAAAGCTGAATTTACATCAGTTGGACATTTTGTTTACTTTTACTGACTTGAGTCTGGTAGATATTTCAGGGGCAATCACAGGACACATCTCAGGCAATGTATTCTATCACAGCGTGCAATTCCGAAGCTGCTGAGGATGTGCCAAAATACCTTTCAGTTATTGCTTTGGTTTATGCAGAATTACCTACCTCCCAAGTGTCCCTCTTTAGGAAGGACAGTCCCTCTTTGAGACCCAAATCCCTATGTCCTTCTTTCCCACCCTCATGTCCCTCTTTTTAGGAGATCAGACTGTGTGGTGTGTATATAGGTTTATCACACTGCTCCACAGCAATACAACTCACATTAACCCTTTGAGTGCCAGAAGGATATGGAATGCATTGCTTTGCAGTGCATTCTGTGCCCTTCTGGTCCTCAAAGGGCTAATGTTTGTTTATAATTCAGTATATATGTTTATAAATTAGTATGCATTCCTAAAATACTTTGGTCTAAATAATTTATTCAGTTACACAAAGAAGTGCCAATAGGTCAAGAAATAGCTGAAAAATTATTGGCAATGCCCCGCCCACTAACCATGGTCCCAGCAACACTACCTAAAACAACACTACCTAAAACTCCCATCATTCCCTGCCAGCTAATAGTTTGGCATCAGGTGATAGGCCCACCACTACTTTAGTATGTCTGTTTAGATGTAGTGTTTTTCGTACAGAAAACAGATATATTTCTTTTACAAGCCAATTTTCAAGGAAAAACTGAGGTTTCTGTACTAAGATAAACTGGAATAATTTGGGGGTGCATCAAACACACCACAGGGGACAAATAAAATATGCCTTATATTTCAATGGAGTTTTTAACCCTTGAATGCCAGACAGGTCTCTATTGCATCACTTCTCACTTCACTGGAGACCTCTCTAGCATTCACTGGCTTAAAAACCCCATTTAAATCAATAGGGATTTGGGGAATTTTTTATTTGTCCTCTATGTTCATAGGTTGAATCTCTCAAGGTTTTGTCCCAGGTTTTAGGGTCTCAAGCCAAAGGGCCAAATTCTTGGGGTGATAGAGTCCAGTGCTATGCATTATCTAATATATACTCCAGTTAACTGCTTCTTCAGTTTCTGAATGGTGCTACTTGTACTGGGAGGGCAGGGATTAGAAGTCCTGATTGGCTTGTGTGTCCTCGTACAGTGATATCTTTTAGTTACTACGTATTAATGGCTGCTCGAGGACTGATTGGAGCATGGTAGCACCTCTTAAGTAGGGACATATAATCGAGAATTTATATTATGGGAACATTAAGGGTTAATATTTACAAGATCTCAGGGTAGGCTCATTGTGAAAGTTCTCAGGTATGACTATGTTGCAGATGGTTTGTTCCACAGTGACTCCAGGCGGAAGATGCATTAACATGTGCTAGTGAGATGATAAAGAGAAGATAACCCTTCCAGTGTGATAAACTCTTCAAATTCCTATGTCAGTTTACCAAATTATGTACTAAGATCTCCCACGTATTAACATAGAGTTTGAGGAGTTTATAGCACTAGATAAGTTATCTCATATTTATCACCTTCTTAGAATACTTTGGTGCTTAACTTCCTAGTGTTTCTAGAGCAGTGGTTCTCAAACTGTCTTCTGCACTGGGCCCCTCTAGTTTCACTTAAAACCTCTACAGAATCCCAGCTAGTAGCATAACTGGTTAGTAAAGGGCCTCAGTGCAAGACTGGCTTAGGGCCTCCAGCAGCATACAGACACAAACTTCCATCCTTCCCTATAGCAACACCCAGGATCCATCATGGAATGAGAAAAAAAACAGGGATAGATGTGATGAAGGGAGAGAGATGGAGTGAAAAAAGGATAAAGTAACCAAATGTGAAAGAGAAAATCTAATCCTACTTATACTTGGTGGGGGCTCCCATTAATGCCTTTTCAGGGTCCCGTTACTCCCATTGCCATAGCTAGTTGTTTTAGAAGAAAGAAGTACTGAATTGCCTCCTAAAGGGGCTAAGACAATAGATCAGCCTTTCTGAACAAATGGGCAGTGGGTACTAATCTCAATAAATGAACATTAGTTTTGCGCAGCTCCAATTATCCAAACTTCAACTATACAGGACAGCTGCACATGTTACTCTAGCAATCAATTTCAGACACCCTATAATATAAAAGGCCAGATGTTTGTTTGTCCGATGTAGCCATGTGCAGTAGAGACTAACCGAACACACAGAATGCTGTCCCGTGTACATGGGCTTTTGCAGTCATGTGCAGTAGAGACTGCACGAACCCACAAGAATGCTGGCCTGTCTACATGGGCTTTTACACTAAGTCTAACATAAAACAAAATGTTACAGTGTTTATATTATATATAAGTATACTGCATTGTGTGAATGTATGCTGTTAGTATTGACTTTTGTGATGTGATCATACATAGTTTTTGGGCTATCTTTTTAACACGAGTCACTCTGGTTTCTGACAGACACAACAGATACAGTCGAGAATGTAGCCCAGCAGGACATCTGACACACATTGAAGTAAGGGAGGAGGTGATGCCTGGTGGTGTGTTAGCAAAAACCATCCAACCATCCTCTAGTAAACATCAACTACCTTACTGCACCCATTAGAATGTTGTAGCATTGCACGTGTCAAACATTCAAAGTAATGCATATTTACTCAAGGAGCATTCTAATTCTCATCTTAATGTTCATGGAGGTAGAACAATTATATTACACAAACATACATACACACACACACAAAAACGCTAAAAAGCTCATATTAATGTTTATGGGAATATAACAATTATCAATGTGACTCATTTAATTAGTGGTTACATAATCCACATGTATAGCATTTTTACATTTATTACACATCACAAATTAGTGTTGCAATGGCTTTGAAAGTTGGAACCCTTTCAGTGCCACAGACGATTGCAGTTCACATTTCTATAGCACTGCAAGGGTTAGGGAATAGTAGTGCCTATAGTGCTGAAGCCTGAAATCATTCACTCCACTCCCCCACTTGCCCTCCCTAACACATCACCAGCATTAACACAACACTACCCTTGCATAGCAAATACTTAGTTCACATGACGACCTGTGTGGTATTCTCCATGGCAAAGTGATTGCCATATATTGCCAGACACACATAGCCATAGCATCACCCCTTATTGCATCTCCCACCCTAGGAGTTTTTACAAACAGGGTGCAAGTTCAGGAATATGAACTGTAATTTTGAGGGCATTATTTATTTAATCCTCCAGTAACACCATATTGCACTACTGATAGTTCACCCTTGGGGGAGGAATAGCAGATAGCCATTTGCTTGGTGGTAGAACACATTTTCAGTAATTTTGCTTTCTTTCTGTTTAGTTTTGATTTCCCTAGTTAACAGTCTAGTTTTATATGCAAAATGGTATCCTTTTGAATGGTCGCACGCAAAAGAGAGTGCAACCATTCAACTACTCCAAAACGGTATCCTTTTGAATGGTTGCACGCAGAAGAGCATGCGACCATTCAACTGTTTCAGCAGGTCGCCTGATTAAAAAGCGCAATGTGACAATCTCGCAGTGCATGACAGCTCTAGATTGTCGCACCGCACTGTCGATGGACGCATTAATCACACAGAGGCAGCTGGAACGCATTTTTGTGCTTCAAACATCTTGTTCACACAGTACCACTGATCCCCACAAATAACGGCAATCCTTATGGAGGGGAGAATAAAAGACTATGTCAATGGGTTTTTTTTCAGTGCCACACTTGAAGTCAATTTTGCATCATGTGACAAGTTAAATCAGAAAATACAGAAGGATATTTTTAAAAATGACTCATCTGCTAATATCATACACTATATCTAAAAGCAATTATGTTGCAAAATTTGTAATTATTTTTAAAAGCTCTGAATCTCTCAAGTACATGGAAATAAAATATGCACAATTTTACCTAAACGCATGGCCTGCACAGACCCCTGTGTAACAGGAAAGCAAAAAGGGATTTTTAACTCTATGAACTAACAGGCCCATTCCATTGGTTTGTAGAAGCAGGAATCCATACTGTATTTACTTAAGAAAGTTCTAGCAAGTTGTGTATATCATTTTACAATAAATCTGACTCTGAAAGCAGATCACAAGTAAAAATGACCCAATAACTGTATGATTTTAGTTTGTCTGGTTTGTTTCAGAGAATCACAACTGACAAATGTGCTTTATTTAAACAAACTATAATCCTTATAAGCTTTGCAACCATGCATGAAAATCCTTAAGGCTGGGTTGGAGGGGTCAATAACTGTATAAATAGCATTGTGATTAAGGGTGAGGCAAGTCATTACCTTGCCTTGTATGTGATTTCCTCATTGCAGGTGCAATTAAAAATAAAGTCTAGGTGTCTCTAAAATCAGTCATAGACGTTTTATTTCTTCCACAGGTTACATGGTAAAATAGCTCAATAACAATAAAAAATAATATTTTCCCTGAAAGTAGACCAACGTAAGAATCAAACACTGGCTGTAGTTTTTCTCCTACACAAAATTATGAAGCAAGGAAATTGTTAAAATTAGGAGCTTTCAGAAATGCTTCAGAAATCTAAACTAAAGTCACAAATTATTGTACAACACCACAAGCAGGTATAAAGTACAAAAACAAAAGTGTGAAATATTTTGAACGTCCCTTCAGTAGCCACCATTTATTGACATAGTGAAAAAGGATCAGAAGAAGGGAGGACAAATATAAATTGCATAAACTCTTGTATGGCAACTGTTGAGTTACTGTCTCACTTTCTACTGGGCCCTGTTTCACTGTGGCTTTGGACTGAATGCACCTCCAGTAGTTCCACCCATGACTCTAACAATGAAACCCTTTAAACCCTTGAATGCTAGTGAGGTCAGGAACAGTGTGAAGCAATACTTTGGAAACCTCTCCAGCATTCAATGTATTTGAATGCAGTAGGCAGTGGTAATTTAGGAGTAGATTATTGGGAAGTGCTCACTTCCTGGAAGTATTGGGTTCTATGGAACAGTTTGAGATCCACTGTTGTTTTAATGTAGTGCAGGGGTTCGCAACCTTTGGCTCTCCATCTGTTGTGAGCTACAAATTTCAGCAATCCCATACAATCAATGGTCGGTTGGAGAGGATGGAAATTGTAGTTTCCAACAATTAAAGAACCATGTAATGAATACTCAGTGCAGTGCATGAACGGCAATATTTTTTGTTCTTCACTTTTTTTACTCTATGTTGGCACTTCCATTAGATGCAGCACAGGTAAATCTGTCCCAGAACATGCCCACACTCTCGGAACTCATTTACTCTTGAAATGAGGAAACACACATGACTTTGTCTCTATCTGGCAACTCTCACTTTTCCATCAGATTCGTTATAGCAGACAGGAAGTAGACCATTCTCCTTACCAACAGCAGTGCCCCCTACAAAGGCGAAGGCAAGAGACACACAGATGCCAGCCGCTTGATATCCCCCTTGCATGCTGGGAGTTCTATTTGCATAGTCACCTTCAAATCTAAACATTTTCGCCAGTCTAGAAAAAAGAAAATTACATGGATACATCAGAAATCTAGAAACATGGTTCTCATACCAATACCTGAATACAAACAAATCAGCAGGATTTAACCCTAATACTGGAATGCATTGGTGACCTGTCTAGCACCTAAGGGGTTAAAGAAACGTTTTAATTTGAAATACACAGGAGGCTCATGATATGATTTCTTCCTGTATTTCTTACGTTATGTGGATTAGAATAGGGTTTCTTAGAAGGGCAGTAACCTAGTAAAAAAAATTCCAGACACTCCTAAATGGCATCACAAATCTACCAATAGTTTTTATATTTTCATCAATATCTAAATTTATCCTGAGCCTCTAAATTCAACTGGTTTAACCTTCCTTCAGTCCATTTATGCACCACCCGCTGATGATCAATGGCCAGCCCCACAGAACATGCTCAAATGAACAACCAAGTAGGATTTGAGCAGCTGAAATTATTAGTAGAAAATACTTTTCCCCCTTTCATAGCAACACAAGAAGATTGTTAACCCTTTCAGTGCCAGAGGGGTACACAACGCATCACTACCTACATTTTATCTTAGAAGGCACTATCCCTATTACCAAGGTCCTTACCACAATTTTAGTATGTCTGTACTTGAGCTTAGGACAGTTAGCCTACCGACTAATTAGCTTTGATGGGCTCAGGCTATGTTATGTAGTCAGTCTACTACTGGAGCTCCTGGGATATGATCACGAGCAGTTAGAGGCAGGTACTGGAATTTGTGATATGAGTCACAACACAGACTCCCATTTATTTCCCTGCACTATTGTTGTTGATATAAAATTTGCAGATGTAAACTACTGTCTCTTGCAAAAGTTGTCCATGTAACTTGGCCCACAAGGGATAAGGTAATAGAAAACTAACACTTCCTAATAATAGTCCTAGATTTACATTACTGTGACCAGAAAAGCAAAGGCCCTTGTGAATTTGTTCAAAAAAATAACATCTTCAGTTAGTACTGGATATTGTGTCCATGGGAGAAGACATTACAGTTGCTGGCAGTTTTTTCAAACTGAAGCAAGAGCCCACCTAAGATTTGCATGTCCTGTGAGCATGTGGTTCCCGCCAAATGTCATGTCAGCCTCCTTGGACATGGTATCCAGGACTGAATATCTTATCTTTTGAACAAAGGCAAAGTTCTTAACAGCCTTTAGGATTTTCTGACCATAGTAAGGCAGGTGGGAGAATTGCTATTAATATAAGGTGTTGGTTCTCCTTTAAGTAATTTTGGGTAACTAGCCATTGTGATTGACACAGTATTACATATAACCTTTGCCTTAGGAATAATTGAGAACTGGCAGTGAGAAACTCTAGAACAGACTAACAAAGTGTTATAAAATAGATTGCTTTATACATTATACTCTTCTTTTCTGCTAGCTACTCTTTTGGGTTATGTATGCAAGTAGAAATGTCACTTTGTAACATATATGTGATTTTGAATGAGCTTTAAAAACATATTTATGTCAATAATTTAAAGTAATAGATAATGAAATATGTATCATATTTATTTGTCAGTTAATACAAATCTGACAGGAATGCTGCTCTTCATTCCACATGCCACTTCCTGGACATTATTATTTCATTTGCATAAATGGACAAATCTTAATATCTTACAATGTATTGATTTGCATAAATATCTTACAATGTATTGATTTGCATAAATGGACACATCTAAATATCTTACAATTTATTGTTTGAAATAAAAAATGGCTAACATAACCATATAGTTCTTTCAAAAGCACCTACGTGATGCTGAGGCCTAGATGTTCAAAAAAGTCACAATGAAAAATTGTAGGATCATGAGTTGGTGGTAAAAGGACAATATTTTCAGAAATAAAATTTGAAAACGTGTCATAAAGAATTAAAAATAACGATAAGAAGATCTTGATGAATATCGACCCTTAAAAATTCTGATGTTAAAAATGTATATGATTTTGTCTTTGAAACAAAAATTTTAATAGAAACAAAGACATTTTTTTTTATCAGTTAACTCCATAGTACTGCTTCTCACTTCTACTAAAAGTACTTTAACCCCTTAACGACCCTAGACGGTCATAGTACGTCATGGGTAGATCTGAGTTAACGACCCATGATGTACTATGACCGTCATGGAATTCCGGGCTCCCCCCGTGGCTGCACGTTGTTCGGGGAGTCTGGAACCGGAAGGAGCAAAAAAAAATGCTCCGTGGTCCTTAACTGACCGTGCCGCGCCAGAAATTCCCTCTCATTTGAATGCATTCAAGGGGTTAAATGCCTAATTTAAATCAGTGAGCATTTGAATTATTACCTATGGTTTAGTTTGTACAATTTTGAATCACTCCAGCTTGATGAATAAGACCATATATTTAATTATGACATCTCACCCTTCTGCTGTATAAACCCCTTCTGTTGCACATGCAGCAGTCACTGCTCCAACAATCCCTCCAATAATGCCCGGCATCCCATGGAGATTGTGGATTCCACATGTATCATGGAGTCTGAGCTTGTTAAACAAAAAGGGCTGGAAAGAAAGAATACAAAAACAAAATTATAATTCAGGTTTGCACATCTATAGCTTTTATTCATGGATTGCCAAACTATATATATATTCTGCTTATCAGAGAAGAATACAAACACATAAATACAATGGGAACTAACCAAGAGGCTCCTGATCTATAGAGCTTACGGTCAAATTATAATGAGAAAGATTAAATAAAAATGGACTCTAATATAGTCACACATTTATATGTATTTCCAGTGGCACTGTCAACTTAAGAAGATGTTATGCAGTTTAAGATCCTTTTTTGCACTGGAATACCACAGCATCAGTTCTGCATGTAGAAGAGTCTAGAAGAATCTTCTATATGCAAGCCTCAGCTCAGCCTTTGCTTTTCACTTCCCTGCTCTGATCGTGGGTGGCCACTTATTGTTAAAGGTTTTGAGACTGATATCTTGGAGTTTTTTTTGAGCAAACCAACTGCTCCATAGGGGACAAATAATAATTTTCAAAATTCCAAATGAATAAAATGGGTTGGAGACCCCTCCAAAATCCATCTATCAATCAATGAGCATTTTATTTCTCCCCTATTGTGCCCCTGGATTACTCTGGAATTGCTCCAGTTCTTTCTAATACATCAGCCTCATTGCTTACCTTTAAAGGAGCAATAAACTTAACTTTTTAATGAAAAACAACCTTATTTGGCTTTTCCTGTTAAGTACAGCGAGGGTACTGCTGGCATTTGTTTTATTCAAAAGTTATAACCGTTCAATCTGGTGATAAAGCCATTACTATAACATTCTACAGAGAACGTCAGTCTGTAACCCACAAGAGTATAACTGTCTGAACCCCATGGGAACTGTAGGTGAACTTTCTGGACACCAGTGGTCAGTGAGGGTGTAGTCCTATAATGTTTTTTTTTATTATAAATATTTTTCTTACTTTAAAATAAAAAAATAGCATTTGGTATGTAGCCATTTCTGTTAAACATTGATACCGATACAAATGTGTATTTCTGTCAGACTGAGTTATGTTTTCAGAGTGCAATAGGCTGCACTTCATAGTGAATTCTATGTTACTTACTGTAAGGTAGACAAATCCTAGTGTAGATACAATGCCGCTTATAAACCCAACTATCAGGGCTCCGTATGCAGTCAGCATCATTTCTGCTGCTGTGCCAAGTGCAACGCCTCCAGCCAAGGTGGCATTCTGAATGTAAACCTGTGTGACAATCCCATTATTACAATATGCAAATAGTACTGAGAATGAAGAATACAATAGTCCATGAATAAAAACAGAATGGGGACATTCTGGCCAACTCACTGTATCATAGTGGACAAATAATTATTTTCGTTGATATAAAAGGGGCATTTACACTTGAGTGTTAGAGATGTCTCCAATGCAATGTAAAGCAATGCTTTATAGACCTCTCTTGCATTCAAGATGTTAAAAAAGCTCAATTTAAATAGAAATTTCAGGAAATGTTATTTGTCCCCCATGGTGCAGTTGGCAGTGTTGCCAGATCAACGGTCGCATGTGTGGCACTCAAAAGGTTAAACTGGATACATATGAAAAATGCCTGCTGCATGGATCCATGAGAATAACTGCAGCCTGGTAACCACCTCATGTCTGCAGCAGGCAGTTTTACTGTGTGTTCAGTGTTAACCTTTAGTGTGCCAGAGAGGTATCCAGTGCATTGCAATGTGATACTTTGGGTACCTCTCTATAACTCAAAGAGATAAAGTCATGATCTGACAACTCTACCAGCTGGTTTGCTTCAAAATTGCTCTGATCTTATACAATTTGCAGTAGATTTAGCACATAATTACATTCTAATCGTTAGTCTTGGGTATATGCATATTTATATGGATGTATTGTGCCCTAAGTCAGAAATATTTATATGGATGTATTGTGCCCTAAGTCAGAAATATTTATATGGATGTATTGTGCCCTAAGTCAGAAATCCTTCAATTTTTGTTAACTGCCAGCAAAAAAAACAAACAACCAACCTATACTCTCTAATTCCTTCCTGAACCTTTTTAGCCAATATTTAGTGTTATGATACCAGTATCAAATCCTATATAATAATTCGCTAAATGTGCGTTTGTCAGAAGCTGTCATGTGTAGTAGAGATGACTGTGGCCCATGTACACGGACTCTTCAATTAGTATAATTCATATACATTTGACTTTGATAGCATGCTAACCACCTTGGATGCTACAGAGGTCTCCAAGCCATTGCTGGGCACCTTTCTAGTATTCAAGGGGTTAAAGGGTTTGTTTTTTAACCCTTTGAGTGCCAGATAGATATCCAATGCATTGCAGTGCAATTCATTTGATAGCTTTCTGGCACACAAAGAGTTAAGGTTCAGGAAACAGAAGAGTTCCACAACATCATACCAGTTTGAGAACTGCTAACACATAACACAAAGATATATGGGAGTCAAGGCCAATTGCCACAATAATGTGGTTTTCAATATTTTGGGCATTTTTAGGTTCAGCTCTCACCAGTAAGCAATTGTGCTATAGTCTAAATAGCAATTTTTGACTGGCTGAAAAAATTTTCAGGCAATTTTGCCCATAACTTTTGAAGAACAAGGGGTATTTATTTAATGTCAATGTGCTTCTTTGCTGGTACACTCAACAGTATGTTCTGCATTTTTGTACAGATATTCTACTAACCATAAAGAAAAATTCAAAATATGGCCAGTAATACGTCCCCAGCATGTGGATGTATTCTATGGAAGGGATCCCCTAACATTCCAGTGCTTCCCCACAATTTGTATAGGCAGTGGGAGAGCACATTGCCTCTTCTTCCACTAGATGAGCTCTATGCAATAAATGGTCAGTGAAGGTTATGTGTTTGTGTGGGGTGCTTTGGTATTTAGATACAAGGTAACAAAATAGATCACCAAAATCCAATCTGATCTTGGTGGTTTTCAAGCAAGCATCTCTTCTCTACTGATGGAATAAAGGGTGACAAATTGAGATTTTTTTTTTTTGGTTGTTTTTTTTTTTTTTTTAATCTCTGTATATCTCATTTAATATGGTATGGAGCCCAGATTCGCAGTAACTCACCAGACAGTATACCTACCATTTCTAGCTTGCCATGTTTGTTCACCACACTGGAGACTGCTACAGTGGTGAGCACAGAAGAAGCCAAAGAACAGTAGGTATTAATAACTGCTCTGAGCTGGGCATCTCCATGGTAAGAGATTGCAGAATTAAAACTGGGCCAGTACATCCACAGAAACAGTGTTCCTACAATGACAAAAAGCATAGATCAAGCCAATTATCTCTTTACTAGGTTGTATTGAAGAAAGACAGGGTGGCCTTACTGGCAGATTATAGACAAAATTTGACTGCAAAATGCTTTTATACAGCCAATAGCTTGTCTGATTGATACCTACATGTTATGTGACATTTTTGTATTAACCCCTTGCATGCTAATGAGGGCTCCAACACACTGACAGCATCACAAGGGCTAATAGGGCCCAGCTCACAAAAATGTATTTAAATAGTCTGATAAGGCTCTAGATGGGGGTGGGAACTCAAGACATTAGAGGAGCAGCCACTTATAATAATTTAATTCAACCTAAAGGACATGTTGTTATCATGCAGCTCTGCTTGCATCACTGTTAAAACAAAAAGAACTTTCCAAGCCTTGGTCAGAGCTTTCTCCTCTTCTAGCTTGATCAACATCTGATAATATGGGGGTCTGAGCAGGGACAAACTTCCTTCCTGTTCAAACTCTGTATTACTACTGAGCATCAGCAGATCATGTATTTTGCCTTTGTGAATGCCATTAGTACTAGAGGGTTTGAGCAGACATGAAGATTGCCCCATATGAGACTCCAGATTACCAGGCACTAGTCAAGACAAAAGAGAAGAAAGCCTTTACCTGACCCTGCAGGAATCACTAAGGGCTCAAGTAAGCAACTGGTAAGTATTTTTTTAATAACATGGCTAACAGAACTATAATCAGAGTGGCATGACCTTTGAGTTAAGAAGTTTAATTTTTAGAGGTTACTGTTCCCTTAACCCATTTCATAGTTTTAAATAGATATTATGTTAAAGTGTTTATAGCAAGTATGTTTTCATATTAAATGGCAAGCTATAACTTGGGAGGGAGGCAATTGTTGGACCTCTAGCTGTTGGGGACTACAACTTCCATAATTCCCAGCCAGGTCATGGGAGTTGTCGTTTACAACAGCTGTAGGTATAAAACTGACTTCCCAGCTCCATGGTTTTACTGTACTTTTAACCCTTTGAGTGCCCAGGGGGCACAGAACACATTGCAAAACAATGCGTTCTGTACCCATCAGGCACTCAAAGGGTTAAACAGCTTAAAAAAATATTCTAACAGTGCAGATTGCTCTGATAAAAACATCTAATAATTCCAGAATCTGAAGTAAACAATATCCAGAAACTTTCAGCAGGAAAACTCACCAATCATTGAGAACAAGTCAGACTGATACACTGAGCCCTCCTTGTTGTTATTTTCTTTTAATTTGGGGCGATTTAGAATCCAGGACACTGTTAGCCCAAAATATGCCCCAAAGGTGTGAATAGTCATGGAGCCACCTGCATCGTTAACCTGTACATGAGAAAATACATTTTATATCTGCATCTTTTTCAAAATTTCTTTTTATTTAACTGCAGCTTTCAAGCACTGAAACGTTATTAAAAATGGATATTCTCCCAAGTGTTTTTGGAAGTATAATATAACTTTGTGTCACTTGAGTTATATTCATTTCACTGAGAAACTAGACTTTTCCATCACCCAGTTGGTTAGGCTATTTCCAACTTTATTTGCCACTATGTATTAAAGAGTGCTATATTATATAAACAATTGTGCTCAAAAGTTTGCATACCCTAGCAGAAATTGTGAAATTTTGGCATTGATTTTGAAAATATGACTGATCATGCAAAAAAAGACCCTGTATTTTATTTAAGGATAGCGATCATATGAAGCCATTTATTATCACATAGTTGTTTGGCTCTTTTTTAAATCATAATGATGACATAAATCACCCAAATGGCCCTGATCAAAAGTTTACATACCCTTTAATGTTTGGCATTGTTACAGACACACAAGGTGACACACGCAGGTTAAAATGGCAATTAAAGGTTATTTTCCCATACCTGTGGCTTTTTAAATTGCAATTAGTGTCTGTGTATAAATAGTCAATGAGTTTGTTAGCTCTCAAGTGGATGCACTGCCATGGGGTGCAGAAAAGAACTGTCAAAAGACCTGCGTAACAAGGTAATGGAACTTTTTAAAGATGGAAAAGGATATAAAAATATATCCAAAGCCTTGAAAATTCCAGTCAGTACTGTTCAATCATGTATTAAGAAGTGAAAAATTCAGGGATCTCTTGATACCAAGCCATGGTCAGGTAGACCAAGAAAGATTTCAGCCACAACTGCCAGAAGACCGTGTGGTTGTCTCAAGGAGCGCCATATGACGATAGTTGAACAAAAATTAACTGCCAGAAAGAAGCCTTTATTGCGCTAATTCCACAAGAAGCCGGGTTACAATATGCCCTGACAACACCTTGACACGCCTCACAGCTTCTGGCACAGTGTAATTTGGAGTGACGAGACCAAAATAGAGCTTTATGGTCACAACCATAAGTGCTATGTTTGGAGAGGGGTCAACAAGGCCTATAGCAAAAAGAATACCATCTCCATTGTGAAGCATGGTGGTGGCTCACTGATGTTTTTTTTGGGGGGGGGGGGAGCCCTAAAGGCACAGGGAATCTTGTGAAAATTGTTGGGAAGATGAATGCATCATGTTATCAGAAAATACTGGCAGACAATTTGCATTCTTTTGCACAAAAGCTGCGCATGGGACGCTCTTGGCCTTTCCAGCACGACAATGACCCTAAGCACAAGGCCAAGCTGACCCTCCAGTGGTTACAGTAGAAAAAGATGAAGGTTCTGGAGTGGCCATCACAGTCTCCTGATCTTAATATCATTGAGCAACTCTGTGGCGATCTCAAACGTGTGGTTCATGCAAGACAACTGTAACGGACCATGGAAAATACCCCAAAAGACACTGAAAGGCACTAGGTGAAGTCCCAGGTCTGGGCCTCTGGACAGCCACAATACATGGCGACATTCTGATTGACTGCCTACTCTCCTGTGTTAAAGTTATGAGAATGGTTAATGTGTTGTCATGGACTGTAATAAATGTAACAGATGATGGACCCCTGTGTTAATCCTGGGCCTATAATCTTACATGAGTCTTAAGGGGTTAAATGGTTGCATTCTTGCAATGCCTTTCAAATTGTATCTGTCTCACTCTTTGGTCCAGGGTTTAATTAAGTTTAAGTCTGGCCTAGTGTTTACTGTAAACACCACCACTGTTCACCATTGCATGACTTAATTCACTCATGTCTGGCCCCATTGTGCTATGTTTACATGTCTATTGTCCCTATTAAAACACCATCTACCTAAATATTGTACCATTGTGTCCCTTTGTGCCCAATCTCTGGTTAACACTGTTACCTGTGTATAAAAGAGCTGTTTTTGCCATCACTAAACCAGTATTTGTTCTGGATTCAACCTGTGTCCTGTGTCTTCATTCCAGGATGTTTAAAGAGTCCCCTTTAACTCCCATTCAGGAGACCAGCATTCCTGCTTTATTTTTTCAGCCTTTCAGCTTGGGTTTCCAGCTTGTTTTCCCCAGTGTTCCAGCCAGCCATCCAGCTTCATTGGACCAGTTACCCCTTTGTAGCTGCTTCAAGAAGAGAGGACCCTGGAACAACGGCTAAGGATAACCCGGCGTCCTTAGCTTCCTTTACACTGGTGGCAGTGGAGGGATACTCTCCCCTTACCAAGAGACCCAAACCACCATCTGGGATCTAACTGATGAAACAAGGCTAGTCTAAAACCCCTGGGCTGTGTTGTGTCCAACTGGAGATGGGCTGAGGACCTACTGGCACTGCGCTGGTCACTTATGGGAGACAATCCCCTACCGAAGTGGGAAGAAAGTCTGGCCTTCTACATTGAGGAAGAGAATAATTTACAAGACCAATATGCTGCCCTTTGCCAGAAAGAGGAGGGAAAGTGCTACAGCTTGGCACCGCAATATTATTCCCCTGCAGTATATATGGTTTAAGAGGCTCAGGAGTAGTGTGGGAAACCTTGTTTTGCAACCCCAACTTTGGCAGCAAGGAGGAGATTCACTTTTGAGATATCAGGGATGCCCGAGAGGAGAAGGTGGGCCTCTATGACACCCCATAACTGGAAGAGGAGCTTTGTGACCTTGCTGAGAGTGAGTGGCATCTGGAGAGAGCCTACAAGGGCCTTATCCAGAGGATCCAAAGGCATGGGATGGGAGAGGGAGAGTAGGCATCCTACCCGTATATGCCACCATTAGCATTACCTCAGCGAAATGTAGGAATCCTGTTCTGTTGGCCCTGCCCTGGGGAGTGGGACTGAGGTCCTCCCCAGTGGCTATGATACCCCTGGTCTGGTGAGTGGGACCGAGGTCCTAACCAGTGGGTTTGTTGCCCCTGACCTGGTGAGTAGGACTAAGGTCCTCACCAGTGGATTTGCTGCCCCTGCCCTGGGGAGTGGGACAGAGGTCCTCCCCAGTGGCTATGTTACCCCTAGCCTGGTGAGTGGGATTGCACTCCTCACCAGCCCAAGTCATGCCCCTGCCCTGGGGAGTGGGACTGAGGTCCTCTCCAGTGGCTCTGTTGCCACTGCCCTGGGGAGTGGGACCAAAGTCCAACCCAGCAGCTCTAATACCCCTAGCCTGGTGAGTGGGATTGCGCTCCTCAGTAGCCCGAGTGATGACCCTGCCCTGGGGAGTGGGACCGAGGTCCTCCCCAGTGGCTCCATTGCCCCTGCCCTGGAGAGTGGGAACAGTGTCCTCCCCTGAGGCTCCACTGCCCCTGCCCTGGGGAGTGGGACCGAAGTCCTTCCCAGTTACTCAGATACCTTTAGCATGGTGAGTGGGATTGCGCTCCTCAACAGCCACAGTGATACCCCTGCCTTTGTGAGGGTGACCGGTGTCCTCACCAGCGGCCTTGTCACCCCTGCCCTGGGGAATGGATCGGAGGCCCACTCCAGCCTGAAGTTTTCACCTGACATGGCAGGTGAGACCGCCGACCTGTTGGAAGTCTGGCACCCAGCTTGTTGCCACAGAGAGAGGGACCAATGGAACCAGTGTCCCTCCAGCTGTCCTGGTATTGAGGGGGTCCCGGTGCCTCACCAGACTCCTGCCTACAGACTTGCCCTGGAGCCATAGCCCCCTAGCCTCAGATACAGTGGACCAGGAAATCCACACAGTCCGCAATGCCAACAGACTCTTCCGCCAGAAGGATTTTTACTGCCCAGGACAAGGGGCTACTGGTTACCAGCCCAGGACAAGGGGCTGCCTGTTTTGTAGCCAAGTACAAGGGGCTGCCCAAACCTTTGGCCCCAGACTGCCAAAGACTTGGGACTCGAAAGGGGGAGTAATGTAATGGACCATAGGCCGTTAATAGGGGCTCTTTTAAGAGCCATGGAAAATACCCCAAAAGAGACTGAAAGGCACTAAGTTAAAGGGATAGTAATACTTCGTTTTAACTTTATTTTATTTTGTAGGCATTAAAAAAACATGAAGAATGATATGTCTTATCTCTCAAACCTTTATGGTTTAAGAGATATTCACAAACAAAGTATCCCCCCCCTGTTCAACCAGATCAGAAGGGAGGTGCCCAGGTAGACTGCAGAGAGGGACAATCTTCAGTTAAGATAAGGGAAAAAGCTGAAAAACTTGTCAAGGGGGAAAGGGCTTTCATTGTTTTCATACAAAGAAAATTGTCCCCTTCTGTTATCTGTACTGTCATACAACCTGATCCACATCTGAGAAGAGATGGCTTACACTAGGTAAAAGGGGCGGGGAAGGGAATTTTGCTTGTGAATATCTCATAAACCATAAAGGATTGAGAGATAAGACTTATATCATTCTTCATGTTTTTTTAATGCCTGCAAAATAAAATAAAGTTAAAACGAAGTATTACTATCCCTTTAAGTCCGAGCTCTGGGTTTCTGGACAGCCACAAAACACGGCAGGGCACTCAGAATTCCCCATCCCCCTTGTTGAAATTAGGCGACATTATGACTGACTGCCCACTTTCCTATGTTAAATGTTATGGGAATGGTTAATGTGTTGTCATGGACTGTAATAAATGTAACAGATGATAAACCCCTGTGTTAATCCTGTGCCTACAATCTTACATGGGTCTGAAGGGGTTAAATGATTGCATTCTTGCAATGCCTTCCAAATTGTATGTGTCTCACTCTTTGGTCCAGGGTTTGATTAAAGGGGATCTCTCACCTAAATACATGTAATGCTTATTAGTTAGAGCATTTATCTAAAACACTGAAAATGTTGTTCATTGTATTTAAAAAGCAGTTACATGTGCAAAATTAAAGTTTAAAAAGTGTCCAGCAGCCTACTTCCGGATTGCCGAACTTTGCTGACCAGAGGCAGCTCCCGTCCCACTACCCATCATCTTCCCATGATGGAGGTTGTCTGTCACTAAAGTGGAGCGATCTCATTGGCATATGTGTGTGTTTTGGTGTGTTGTGTATTGTGCGTGTGGGTGTTGTGATGTGTTGTGCAAGTGTATTGCATCTCTGTGTGTTGTGTATTGTGGACAGGTTTGCTGTGCATGTGTTTGTGTATATTGTCTGTGTGTGTTGTATGTTTTGTGCTGTGTGTGTGTTTTTGTGTGTTGTGTATTGTGGGCATGTGTGTGTGTGTATATATTGTCTGTGTGTTGTGTGTCTTGTGATGTGTGTGTGTGTTGTGGATGTGTGTTGTGGGCATGTGTGTTGTGTGTGTGTATTGTCTGTGTTGTGCATGTGTGTTGTGTGTGTGCTATTCATGTGTGTATTGTCTGTGTTGTGCATATGTATTGTGTGGTATGTATTGTGTTTGTTTGTGTAGTATGTATTGTGTTGTCTGTGTATTGTACATGAGTATTGCATGTGTGTATTGTTTGCGTGTTGTGTGTATTTTGCATATGTGTGTGTATTGTGTGTTTGTGTGTTGTGGTGTATTGTATGTTTTGTATTATTTGTGTGTATTGCTTGTATGTGTGTTTGCATTGTGTGTGTGTGTGTGTGTGTGTGTGTGTGTCGTGCATGTTTTTGCACATGTGTATTGCATGTCTGTGTATGTGTATATGTATTGTGTGTATTGTGGGCAGGTTTCTTTATATATATAAAATAAGAAAGGTGGTAAGGGTAGGATGGAAAAGAGAAGAATGGAGAGGTGAGGGAGTGTGGGACAGAATAGGCAGAGGGTAATGTCAAACAAATGTTAGATGTGAAGGGGAATGCAATGTGGGACAGAAGAGGTGGCCAGTAGAATAAACTGGGGGGGAAGAAGATGAGAGGATGGGAAAGAATGTTTTAGGGAAATGTAGGAGAAAAACTAGTGAAATAAGAAGGAATCAGGGAAGGCATTAGAATTTGGAAGGGAAGGAAGAAGAGACGGTAAGAAAGAAAAGGTGGTGTGAGAAAAGGGGTAGTATGGGAAAAAGACGATGAAGGTAGAGAAGGTTTGTATTGCAGGAAAGAGAAGAAAAACTGGAGACAGCAGAATAAGATTTGGAAGAGGCTATTGGCCAGGTGCCTAAAAACAGATGTCAAACCAATGGATATGTCTCCACTGCATTGCTTGGGATGATAGTTTCTTGCAGTTTTAGCAGTTTCTTGCAGTTTTAGCCATTTCAATTTGCCAATTGTTTTATACATTAATTAAGAAGATAACTTGTATTAACCCTTTGAATGGCAAAGGGGCATCCAATGTATTGCAATACAATGGATACATCTTTGGAGCTCAAAGGCTTACAGCAAAATGTTTTATTTAAACTTATAGTCAAACTAGTATGTAAAGTAAAGACTCAGAAATGAATAAACTAAGGTTGTTTGAACCCTTTGATAGCCCTCAAGGGAGCTAAGGAAATTGCTAGTATTCATTTGACACTGTCAAGCAATAAATAATTATACTGCAATTGTTTAATATGTGACAAGTTGTGCAACAGCATGTTATTTACAATGTGGATTATAGTATTATACACTTGACGTAAAAAAGTCTCACCTCAGTTATGACACAACAATGGGCAGCCCATTGTACTTTCATCCCACCCAAAATAATTGCTCCCTTTAGTAATTATGACACGGATTGAATTATACTTTCATGCCTTGATATACTCTGCAAATTCAGACAGGACCTCACAATATATGTCATTTGAGGATACAAAGGGAGGAATCTGAATACACCTTACTTTATAAGTTTGTTCCCAATACTTTTGTATACCCAGTGCTAAAAATGGCCCAAGCAACACTACTGTACATGTCACTATAGGGCAGCATTCCAGATAATATTGGTGATAGCATATTTAACATAAAGTAACAGTGATAATGAAATAACAGCTCTTAAATTAACACACATAACATTCTCACCTCTGAGAGTAGCAGCATTATACACATACAGCCCTCAGCATACACCTCCCCCACCCCCCAGCTTCTTCTGCCCAGAACTAGTGCTATTAGCCCCAAAGAGACAGTTCATTTCTATTGGCTGCTGTGTTGTGTCATACACCTAAACAATCAATAAGAATGAGGCTGACTCTGGATGGTGGCACAAGAAGCTGAGAACAGACATGCTCAATTAGGGTTTCATATAATGTATATGAAGCTGCTACTCACACATTTACACTCCTCACTTCATGCTCTACCAAATAGGTAGTGAGTAATGCAAATGAAAACTGTGTCCTCTAACCTGCAGATAAACACCACATAGAATCTTATACCTAGGAATTTTATAACATGCTTTCTGATATAATAGCAAATTATATTGTTCTGCATTAGCATTCCTTTAAACATAAAGTTAAAATCACTTGGTGGACAGGTATTTCATAAATGCCTGCTACTCTCAAATTAGATTATTTGTTTAGAAATCTTTTATTTTGCTATGGTGGGTACAAGGTTAAAATGAAAGAGTGTTATCATTCAAGTGTAATTACACTACCGATCACTATGATATGTACCCTTTACCTTTCTTGCCTAGTTTATAACTACTTCTCTGGAAAGCTATTGAATTACCTGGGCAGTATATTCATTTTTCCTCTCTATACTTCCTTTACCCTCTGCTCCACTGCCAGAAACTCAGTGGGGGAAATTCACTAAGCAGTGATAGGTGATAAAGTGGTGCTGACTTCTCCAGTGATATCATTTCTCCAGTTCCTATGTTATTCTATGTATGAAGCCTATGCACTAAGATGTATTCAACTCTGGAGATCTTAGTGCATAGGCTCTATAGAATAACAAAGGAACTGGAGAAGTGATAAACTGGAGAAGTCATCTCCACTTAATCACCTCTTTATCACCGCTTAGTGAATCTCCCCCAATGACTATTCCAAATTACAAGAATCTGGGCAATATGCTTTCTCCTTCAGCACTACAAAAGCCTGGAATAACCATCTGAAACAGGTTAAATTCCCTAAAAATGACTGTCTTTTTGTATTAAAACATGTAACTTATAGAAATGTTAATGTGTTTATTTTATGTATGTATGTATTTATGGGCTGTCCGTGCCAACATTCTGAGTTGTGGATGTAGCCAGAGGAATCCCAATGTTTACTTTTTATTTTTAGATTAGAATTAGGTGAAATGCACAAACATTGGAGAGAAAGAGAAAATAAAGTACAGTAAGTTATATCTCAATCTAAACTGGTATTCTTGAAGAGAAGGGATCATTTTAATCTCCAATGGATGGGTATGCAAGCTTTAGATCAGTGGTTCTCAATCTTTTTTTGCTCGGTGTACCCCTAACACGTAATCTTGAATATTCGGGGCACCCCTAACATATTAAGGTGTTAAGTAGTGTTGAGCGAGCACCCCGATGCTCGGGTGCTCGGGTGCTCTGACCGAGCACCCCCTGAGGCTCGAGTGCTCGGCCGAGCACCCGAGCCCCATTGAAATGAATGGGGCAACACCAGGCACCCCCTGCTCTGATGAGGGGAGGGTGCCTGGTCAATGCCCCCTTCATCTCCGCTATGCCCCCTTCATCTCCGAATGCCCCCTTCAGCTCCGCAATGTCCCCCTTCAGCTCCGCTATGCCCCTCTTCCACAATGTGCCCCTTCATCTCCGCTATGCCCCTCTTCCACAATGTGCCCCTTCATCTCCGCTATGCCCCTCTTCCACAATGTCCCCCTTCATCTCCTCTATGCCATAGAGTAGATGAAGGGGGACATTGTGGAAGAGGGGCATAGCGGAGATGAAGGGGCACATTGTGGAAGAGGGGCATAGCGGAGATGAAGGGGCACATTGTGGAAGACGGGCATAGCGGAGATGAAGGGGGACATTGTGGAAGAGGGGCATAGAGTCTATGCCCCTCTTCCACAATGTCCCCCTTCATCTCCGCAATGCCCCCTTCATCTCCGCAATGCCCCCGTACCTCCAGTCCCTGGTGGTCCAGCGGAGCGTCTTCGGATCTGTGCCTCTTCCGGCACAGATCCCCGCCACCCGAACATGGCGGGAGAGCACATGGCGGAACTCGACGAGTACCGCCATGTGCCGAGCAGAGCGATGCTCGAGCCGATCCGAGCATCGGCCGAGCACGCTCGCTCATCACTAGTGTTAAGGGAGGTAGGATGCCCAGCCCTTTGGATTTCTATGACGCTATAATTTCATTGGGTTAGTCAATCCTATGTTGAACTGGCCAACTGTCTGGGAATGAGATGCCCTCAGAAGCATTATATTCCCAAACAGTTTTGAATCTGAGTCACATATTTCATCTCTTTAAAGGGATAGTAATGTTTCATAATAAAAGCAGCTCTAATTATTCATCATAGTATTTGGTCTTTGGAGAGTGTTATTTCAATTCCGTCAGAGTTGTAGTTCAAGAGTAATTGAATGATAAAGTATTCCCATCCCGCCCCTTTTACTGATGTAACACTGCTCAGCTTAGAGCAGCAGGGAGTGTCCATTTAGATTGTAGAGAGGGACAATCTTCAATTAAGAAAAGGGAAAAAGCTGAAAAACCTGTTAAGGGGGGCAGGGTTTTCATTCTTCTCACAGTAGAATATTGACCCTTGATGTGAGCTGTCTGGTCTATGGACTGGATTCCACATCTGAGGAGTGGGGGCTTACACTAGGTAAAAGGGGCGGGAGGGGGGAATTTTATCTTTCAATTACTCTTGAACTACAACTCTCACAGTATTGAAATAACACTCTCTATGGCTCAAATACTATGAAGATTAATTGGAGCTGCTGTTTTTGTGAAACATTACTATCACATTAAATGAAATGCATTAATGAAACACAAACTGTCATACCCAAGATTTAACCTTGGTTTGCATTATCGTTCAATTGTTTTTGCGTTTCTCCCTAGGCATCCATGTAATATGATGTTTTACTTATTCAGCTTTGATATTTAATCTTTGATTTTGTTCTACATTGTCTATACATTTTATAACATCAGCAATAATGGTAAAGAACACAGATTCATTTTATATGCATGAAATATATATTATTATATATTAAATGCTTAGATGCTAACGACATATGCAAATCAACTAGCATCCAATAGGTTAAGCAAAAAAATATTTATTGTATTAAAAATAAATAATCAAAATACATGTGGGTTAACATAATAATCAAACTGAATCTTTTCCACATCAATATTAATCACATTCAATATTAAAAGGAGTTATACTCCACCAGAGAGAAATATTTTAATCCTATGAGTGCCAGAGGGGTGTGCAACGCAATGCATTGTGTACCCCTCTGGAATTCAGAGGATTAATACCAATTTATTATTTTCATTGGGGGTAACACATACACAACAGGAGCTAGAACACAACTGTGTTGCCCTACTCCTGCCTAGTGCCAATTTACAAAGGTACTTCCAGCGCAGTGCGGCAGTCATTGGGTATTTTGGAGCACTCAGTTCCATCCCGGTTTATTAAACTCCATGTATTAAATGAGATGCAGAATAATTTGGTGTAACTTACTTTATGCCAGTTTCCTAGGCATGGGATATGGCAGGGCTGTCCAAGTCCAGTCCTAGGGCACCAACAGGCCAGGATGTAAGGATTTCCCTCATTAACTACAGGTGAGTCAGTCAAAATGAATGAGCCACTGATTAACTCACCTGTGCTTAAAGAGTTAGCAATGTCTAACATTAACTAACCCTAATATTGAAGGTATTAAAAAGATAATATTAATGTGCCAAGTCATATCTCTCAATGAGATATAAGCGCGGAAAGTTCCCCCGCTCTTGCTGACGAGCTGTAAAACTGTCAGCATTGGATCTGAGTTGTGTGACTCAGCGACTCTTCAGCAGAGCTGAACGAGCTCTCTCGAAAAACAAATACTTCATTGGAACGGTCTACAAAGTGTGCTTGGTTAGCAAGCACACTTTGCAGACCATTCCACTGAAGTATTTGTTTTTCGATAGTGCTCATTCAGCTCCGCTGAAGAGCTGCCGGCTGGTGTGGGACCGGGATCTCCTACATGCTGACGTCTGGAAAAAGGATGGAGGGGGAGAATTTCAGCACTTATATCTCGCAAACCGTAAAAGTTTGAGAGATACAACTTAGCACATTAGTATTATGTTTTAATACCTTCAATATTAGGGTTAGTAAATGTTAGACATTACTAACCCTTTAATCAGGGAAATCCTTACATCCTGGAATGTTGGTGGCCTTTGAGGACTAAACTTGGACAGCCGTGGGGCTTGTTAGCATTAATGTCTTATTGACAGTAGAGTGTGGTATTCACTGCAGTGTACATACATTGTAGCTCACACCCTGAAGTGCAGCCACTGGCTTTGAAATCTAATAACCGTGGCACTGTACTGCCAGATCCATACATTTACCACTGTGTTTTTTAAAATATTTTTGCATGCCTAACCACTAGGGCTTTGTAATGAATTGAGAAACAGATATTGTGATGAGCACCCATCGAGATGTCAAGCAAATCCTATCTGCATGACAGAATCAGCAAAACCACAGACGTATGTTTCGGCCTATTTGGGCCTCTTCGGTGTGGTACAGCTGATTTCCTCTAGGCACATGACGAGCAAGGGCCCACGCCTGGGATCCCCTTCCACTTAGAGAGACTAAGACAAATATTGTGGCGAGCACCCATCGAGAAAGAACAAGATAAAGTGTCTTGTACTTAAGCAAAGTGGCCCCCCAAGGGTGCTACAAGTCATGTTTTTAACTCCCATGTGCCATTGCAGAGAGGAAATTTCCATATACACATCAGACTAGTCCCGCCCTAAGACAGTCCAGCTTCGAAATGTGAGGCAAATCCTCTCTGCATGACAGAATCAGCAAACCACAGACGTACGTTTCGGCCTATGTGGGCCTCGTCAGTGCAGTGCAGCTGATTCCCTCTAGGCACATGGAGAGCAAGGGCTGATGCCTGGGATCCCCTTCCACTTAGGGAGACTAAGAAACAAATATTGTGATGAGCACCCATCGAGAACAAACAAGATAAAGTGTCTTGTCCTTAGGCAAAGTGGCCCCTCAATGGTGCTGCAAGTTATGTTTTGAACTCCCATGTGCCATTGCAGAGAGGAAATTTCCATATTCACATGAGACTAATCCCACCCTCAGATAGTCCAGCTCCGAAATGTCAGGCAAATCCTCTCTGCACGACAGAATCAGCAAAATAATTTACTTGCTAATCACTGCACCTCTGAGAATATTTCTGTTATAAAATGACAACCCTAAATATACAGGTCTTTCCAGAGCATCTTGTCTCTCTTCATGCAGTGGCAGCTTCATTCCTATTGGCTGTGCAGGTGGGTTGAATGTCACAACAGCCAAGAGGAATTATTCCATGCTTCTCTAGGACCAGCTCGGAAAAGGAGAAGCCCAGGAGGTGTTGTAAGCTTGTAATGTTGAAACTACCACAATTAGTAGCCACAATGAATTAGTAAAAAACTGAGCATTATATGTTTTCTTTTTTTATGCTAGTTGCCCTTTAAACTTTGATTTAACATAATAAAATGGACTGTGGTCAACTAAGGTAAAGCAAAAATAGGCTTCTAATTCTAATACTACAAATGGATATGATAAAGAAAAGATATGCCTTACATGAAGCTTATCTAGTAGGATCCACTCGTTTACAGCAAACAGTGTGACCTGACACAAGGTCATAATCATCACTTGTACAGGGCTAACTGTTCCCAGGACTCCACCAAAGGCAATGCAAACTGAGGCCACGCAGAAGTCAGCATTGATAAGGCTGTAAGAAATAAAATGAATGATTACTAAACAGTCTTAATATGAGGAATTTAAAGGAACACTAATACCAAAAAAATGAATTAAGTTGACATAATTTGAAATGCCATGTGCTTACTGCTAGCATATTTCAAAATTAATTATTCATATGTTAAATCCCTAAAAATAATTCAAAACTTGCTCTTTAACATGGGAGTAATATACACTGTTCAGAGAGCAATTATATAATGTTGTTGGTGCTGTTTGTATTGAAAGAAAAGAGCTAAAGTCAGTTAATTGACTGTGATTAGTACTAACTGCTCTTGTATTCAGAGTGACTGTTAATTTATCTCAGACCATTTACAAATTATTTCAGACAATTAATGTTAGTCCTGGAGCCGTGGAAAAGGAAGGAATATCTGCTCCCACAGAACATATGACATGCTAGATTTAAGGTCTGAGAAAACAAATAGAGAATTTTTACAGATGCAAACAGGCTAGTTATGCGTATAGAGCTAAATCTCTTATTTAGGTGTTGGTGTTCCTTTAACAAGATATGGAATGAGAGCGCAAATGTGATAGAGATGATGTAGAAAACCAGTATTAATCTAGTCATAAACAGTTGCCTTTTACTTTTGTTTTTTTAATTAAAAAGGAACTCTACCATGTTACCCCCAAGCATGGGAGGCACATTCCCAATAAAAAAATATTTACTACAAAATACGTTACACTTAATTAGCCTTTTTAAAATAATGTATAGTTTTTCCAATAACCCCCTTGGCACTAAAGACATCTTCAATGTGTAGATTAAAGGGATACTAACAACTAAAATGAAACTGATTTATATTAAGTTAGCTCTGTTCCCATAGCTCTTTGGACACAGACTGATTTTAAGGCATCTTTTTTGGATTCTATACTGCCCCATGAATAACTGATGAACTGCATTGTTCACATAAGCTTTAGAAAAGTCACTATATAGAGGCATCTATTTCCTATTCTAGAATGTATCTGTAATGCACTGACAACAGTCCACACTCAGGGCCAGACTGTAATCAAAATTGTAGCATTTTCTTATTTTTTAAAAAGGGAAGATAATTGTTTTTACAATAAAGAGTATATATGTATTAAGATCATATATCGTTCTGCATGCAAATCATTATTGTCCCTTTAAGAAACCTTTGTTAACGTTTTCTTTAAAGTATGGATAGGCTAAGACTTTCAATATAACTTACTAACTATCATGTTATTTCATATGAATCTACAATGTGCTGTGATGGCATGTTATTTGTTAGATAAACAGAGAGACATTTACATCTATATCAGTTTCTTGTTCACTGCAATCTAGCAAGAGAGAGAGAGCTATCTGTGAGTGTCAAGGCTGTGGGTAGATTGTACCAGGGCCAGACTGGGAATAAAAACCAGCCCTGGAAAAATCTTGCTTACCAGCCCCATAGCATTTCTTGCTGACTACATTCAACAGAGGCCCTGAACCTCAGCTCATGCAATTTTGTTTACTTACATAAATAATTCATAAACATTACATACAGAAAACAGATTACTCTATCTTTAAGAGAATACAGTTTGACCCATTAATGCAGTTCAGATTTAAATGAAAATTGTATTTAAATCTGAATTGCATTAATGGGTCAAACTGTATTCTTTTATGTAGAGTATATTTTCTATATGTAATGAATTATATATATGTAAAATTGCATGCTCTGAGGTTCAGGCCAGGGGCCCTGTTGAATCAATATTATATAGGCATTTGTTGTGGACATCATCAAATGTTATGTTTTTATTTGCTTACCAACAGCAGATAAACTGTGCGTGCTGAGCTGGCTTGGCGCTCAGCAGTCTCAGGCTCTAAGCACCAGTCCAGCCCCCAAACAGCTCCTGACACAAACTGTGACTGTCACTGCTGTAGTGGGCACTCGAGCCACTGCGCATGGCATGACGTCAGTCAGCCCATGGGCCCATCATCCAATGGAACACTGAGACACTGCCTGGAGGCAGCGTCCAGTGTTTCTATTGGATATCACATCAGGACAGTGAATTAGACTTCATGTAGCGTGCCCCGTGCTGCGCAACATGAAATCATATCCAGATCGGCCGGCCCTGCTCAGTTGTTAATCCCGCCTCCCAGCTTCAACTAGTGACACTGTTGTAAGCTGCACATAGGCAGCTGCACACATTCCTGCAATGGATGTCGAGTGACAAATCACAAATAGCTATCCGGCTCTGCCCTCCTGCCCCGCATAGACACTCACACTGATTTATTTTTTTTACATGGCAGCCCATTACAGGCACTGACCCTGCGACATACCGGGTATTTTCATGGTATCCCGGTAGGCCAGTCTGGCACTGGGGTGTACCGGGTACTGGGAATCAGACAGAGTGGCTTGGCTACTGGCCTCCTTGGTTTATCCTGCCGATGTGATACAGAATTCTATGGAATCAAAGGGGTATAAGAAATCTAAAACATTGCAACTGAATGCATGAAGAAGAATGGTGGTCCAAAAGACCAAATATATATATATATATATATATATATATATATATAGTGTAAAAGCCAGTGTACACGGGCCAAAGCGCGTAAAGAAAAGAACTACATGGCAGGTGTATTACAGCAGAACTACATCTCTGTTAGGGACCAGGAACCAGACAGACACAAAAATGTAAAATGCAAAACACCTTTATTAAAACAACAAAAGCAAACAAAGCAAAATCGTGATCCACAAGCGTAAACCAAAAGATAAGCCGGGGACTGGAACCAAGACAGGTACTCAGCCAAGCCGGGGTCAGGAATACGGAGATCAGCAATGTCAGGAACAAGCCAGGAGTCAGGAGCCAGAAGGGGCATCAGAGGAAGCCAGGTCATGCACAGATAATCCGCAATCAGGAATTGAGCCAAGCTGCTTAAAATACCCTGGGAGGGTTGGCTGATAACAGTCAGGTGAGTGATCACAGAGAGGTCAGCTGGTTCAGCCAGATCCAGGACAGGTAAGGCAGCAGCAATGGATAGCAGAGCTCTAGATTATCTCAGGCAGCAGAATCAAACAGCAGAGTTACAGCAGCTCAGCCAAACCTTGACAACCTCCCGGCATTCTGTGGGTTCGGGCAGTCACTACTGCACATGACTGCATCGGACAAACATACCTGCATTCGGGCAGTCTCTGCTGCTCATGACTGCACTGGACAGTCTCTACTGTGCATGACTGCACTGGACAGTCTCTACTGCGCATGACTGCATCGGACAAACATACATTTGGCCTTTTATATGATAGGATTAATTTCTCCCCTTCATTACTTAGTTGCACCACCAACCCCCAGAACCCTCACCCCGAGACTGTGCACCCTCCAACACTCTCACTACTGAAACTCTGCACCCCCCCAACACCCTCAACCCTAACATTCTCACCCTGAAACTCTGCACCCCCTAACACTTTCACCAACCTAGCACTCAAAACCCGAGACTCTGCACCCACAACATTCTCACTTCGAAGACTCTGCACCCCCCAACTCACTTCTGAGGCTCCAAACCCCCCTTGCTCTCAGTTCTGAGGCTGTGCACCCCCACACTGCTCTGACGTATGAAGCTCTGCACCCATGCACTGCTCTCACTTCTGAGGCTCTGCACCTCTACACTTCTGAGGATCTGCACCCCTGCACTGCTCTCACATATGAGGCTCTGCACCCCTACATTACACTACAACCTCTGAGGATCTGCCCTTTCACCTCAGAGGCTCTACACCAGATAGAAGAGTACTGTGCCCAGCAGCAGCACCCGACTCCTCTTGTCCCGAGTCCCTGCTTTCCCGAGGACCCAGACACACCCGGACCCTTCTCCTGCTGCGTCCGCAGTCTGCATGAAGCCCCGGCTTCTCCTGCACCTGCCCCCTTAACTCATTCCTTACCCGTGCCTTCTGTCCCATACAGTTTATCCCTACATTTGTATGTCTCTCTGCTCCTCCTGCACCTGCCCTCTTAACTCATTCCTTAACTGCGCCTTCTGTCCCATACAGATTATCCCTACATTCGTATGTCTCTCAGCTCCTACTGCACCCACCCCCTTAACTCATTCCTTACCCACACCTTCTGTCCCATACAGTTTAACCCAACATTCCATGTCTCTCTATCCCCTTACCCCACCTGTAATCACTCTTCTTGCCCCAGCATCTTCCTACCCCTTTTACCACTTAAACCCTTCAGTCTCTTTTTACCCCTCTCCTTCTAGCCGACCTTTTCACCTGCGTTCTGGCAGTCTCTTCTGCACATGACTGCATTGGACAGTTTCTAATGCGCATGACTGCATCAGACAAACATACATCTGGCCTTTTATATAAAAGGATATAAAATATATTATATATATATATATATATATATATATATATATATATATATATATATTTCTTGCTAAGTTTGTTTTAACCCCAATATGTTGCACACTCCTATGACACTAAAAGGATTAGCTGTACCAATATTAAATGAGTGCAAATTCCAAACTGAAATTCCAGTGACTTAGAAAAGCTAATGAGTGATGATGTACATGTGGGTTTAATTGTAATGTTTGTTTTTTACAGCAAATGCAAACACATTGTGTAGACATTTCTGAGTTTGAACCCACTGGATGCCAGATGGGTAGCCGGAGCAATGCAACTCAATGAGCTGGTGTGCTGAATTGTCTAGTTCTTTTAATAGACAATTTTTACTATATAGCTGAACTTAAAAAAAATAAAGAAAAACTTGTCCAAATTAATTGACCTAAATCCCCTATACACCTGTGCCCCTAGTATGTTAAACATGTGCTTTCAAGAGAGGAGCATATTGCAAAATGCATCCAACTGGCCTGCAAGTTATAAACCTGGATTACCAAATCTTCATGAAATGATTACAATTAAAATGTATTATAGGTTTTATGGAAGCATAAAGTGTTTGTGTTGAAATTCCCAAGGCAATAATCAAAAAATCTCACAGACCCTCCCATAAAGGGAGAAGAATAATTGCTATTTGTGTAATATATTTCCTTGGCACCTAAGCAGGTACTTTATACCTGAGCTTATTATTCCTAAGTAGTCATTGACATGGATCAGAGTATTTTAGTTATTCAGCCTGGAAGAATATACAAACTTGGGTTGGATTTTATCTATTCCTTTGGATCTGACATCAGATAATTTCCATTCTCTTTGGCTGACAAGGTAATCACATACAACCATATCCACAAAGCTAAACAGGTGCAACTCATTAGCAAACCAACATTGCAATGCATTTGAGACCTCTCTAGCATTCAAGGACATAAAGTCCAATTTAAATTAATGGAATTTTGTAGCATTTTCAACCATGCAATGCAGATGCTTTACTCTAGAATTTAGGCCCTTGTAATGTATTCAGGAGGAAGCTACAGAGTTGCAATTCTGGAGCAAACCAACTGCAGCATAAAGGACAAAATCAGAATTGTTTGCCTATCAATTCCTTTTCCTTCAGGTCTCCTTTGGGAGCACACCTGAGAGGCCCCATCCTCCAATGTAGAACAGACAATTTTAAAAGGGACCTCCTACCAGACCATCTCCAGTGTTTGAACAGAGACTAGGCAGACACCAAGAAAAATCCCCCAAAAAAGGTATTTATTGGGCGAAAAGCACAAGGGTGGGAAACCAGTGTTCTTCTACCAAAGGAGACCTAAAGGAAAAGGAACTGAATGGCAAATAATTCTGTACTACCTTCAAGGTCTCCAGGTAGCGCAGGAGAAAAAGGAGTATAATCCAAGGGAGAAAACTATGATTCTCAATACAAAGTTTATAAGAGCATTTCCTGGTGGCTTTTTGCTTTGTTCTTGGTCCATACTCTGAAGAAGCGGTGGTGCACACAAAATGAAATGCGTTAGTTATATCTTAATGGTTCTTATTTTATACTGAAAATTTTATTGTTTTAATAAAACCTTGTATTGAGAATAGGCCACCTAGGATTCCCTTTCTACGCCAAATGCATTTGGATTTCTGACCCACAACAACATAAGTTGAACAACTGCTGTATTTGAGTGGAGAAGGATCTGTTTTCTCCGAACACTCATTTGTCAGCCCTGAGACGTGCTGGCAATTACACTTGTGAGTATATATGTTGTTATTAAACCAATATATCTGCATAATTGTACTGCATGATTGGGTGCCCTCTGTTTTTTCTTTTGCTTATTATCTGAGCTGCTGGGAGAGGATGATGAGATGTGCAGCCCTCTATATTATCCTAGTTGAAGTTTGATATCCATCTGCTGTTTAAGCTGTATTGGGACAGTTTTGTATTCTCAACAGGCCTTTTTGTTGTTTCCCACATAAGTGGCTGGCATCAGTTTTCCTTGTGAGTATAACCCACTGTGGGGTTTTGGTGGTAGTATTGGTACCAAGAAGATTCAGCACTAGGGCCGACCCCTGTTTTCTTACTTCTTTTCCTCAATTATATGGATGGCAGAGGTAGTAACTAGATTGCATTTAGCAGACAGCAGAACAGGAGACAAAGAGCTATTTCTTGTTATACAGTCTGTACTGGACACCACCACTGTTGTATTGTCAGATCTTTAGTGTGTGACTTTCTATAAGAGATAGGGTTACCTGTAAAGCTCTCCATATAGTCAGTAGTTCCAAATGATTGGAATGTAGGGTTCTTTCTAATGTTCTACAGATACCTTGAAGGCATTAACTATGAATCTTTGATTTCCAGCCGCACTTTCTGGTGTCCGGGGCCAAGGCCGTTGAATGTTATATTAACCAGGGAAGACCTTAGGATTGATACTTCCTGTTCCACCAGATCAAGGAAAGTTTCATCTGATAAGAGATGACTATGTTGAATAGAGAGCATGGGACTCTGGTCCAACTGAGCAGGATGTAATGAATTGATTGAATGTGGGGACAGCCCCAAGAATCCGCTTATACTGATGTGGTCATCCATATGTGAATGGATATCAGGCATCAAAGTGAAAAAACGCTGGCTGATTTCAAGATGTAGACTTGATAAAATAGTCTGTCCATTTTCTCTGTAGCTAAAGAGTACCACATATAGTCTTCTGCTAGTCCAAGCAAGAAGACAGGTTTTAGAATTTCCCCTCTTTCTTCATCTGGGAAAGACAAAGTTGCATAGCCCTAGGCATGAAAAGGTTGCCACACTTGATATATAGGAAATGTCTCCCGACTCATAACACCATCAAGGAGCCATCTTCATTTTCTTGACCAAAGAGGGGTACTTAAATCAATGTAACATCTTCAATGAGAACAGCGGTTTTCTCAGACAACCAAGCCACATGGTCATTGACCTTAGATATCTGGTCCCAAAAGTCCCTTGAATGTTTGTCTAAAGCAAGCTTCTTCTCAGGAGTGAGCTCTTCATACTTAATCAGAGTGGCGACTATTTTGTGCAGTGGGTAGACTTTATGGGATTTGTTTTTTATCCCAGATATAGACCATCAACCTTATCATATTTCTTAATGTCTAAGGAAGTGAAGATATGCTTGAGCAGGACATCAGTATACTGCCTTGAAAATATATACGATCCTTCTCTATAACCTTCCTAAGAGAACTTCACTATTCTTAATCAGAAATTTCAACCTGCAATTTGTGAGGATAGTTGCAGAAAGATAGGGCCGCCACCAGGGATGGATGAAACTTTTTGTCTCAAAACAGAGACATATGAAATATAGCACTTCTCTCCTTCCATTGAAATGTTGGTGCTAACTAGCATAGGCAGACTGCCAAGGAGAGGGAGCTAGAGTTAATTGACATGAGTGTTGGTGATATCTAGTTGTTCTCTGAGTGTGGGTGTGAAGGGAGAAAGGGAAGTTAAAATAAATAAATAATTTTGTAATCAAATAAATAAATAAAAACATTATTGAATGATAAGCATGCAGGTGATCCAGGAAGGTGATTCTTTTTATTCAGAGCTTACTGAGTCTGAGACTCTACAGAGACTAACATATCATTTGTAGGCAGACATAATACAGCTTACATTCAAGAGACGACAAACAGAAAGCTACAAGTTCAACATGACATACTGCATTACTTACACACTCATACATCCACAAGACTAAGAAGGAACAAGTAAATACTGAGGAGTGGTGGTGCTACATCAGCTACTGATAGCTTTATCTTTTATTGCAAACTGCTGATTCTCAATCTAATACAGTAGATCTACACTATATATATATGGGACAGGCAGGTAAATATGGCGAGCTGGAATTACCTGTGGTTATAGGGAGTGTGAGTGGGATTTGCAGACAGACAAGGCCAGTTGCAAAATTATTAAAAAATACTTTTGACTGATTGGTGACAGACAGGCAGGAGATCCTACACCTGAGCTGAAACTGAGAGTGCCAGTGCCAGATATTACAGATAGATACATTTAATCAAGTTCTGGGTTTTCATGTTGCTTTTGTTCCTGCCTGATTTTGCATCTTGCCCTGTGCCTTTAAATCCTCCCCTTCTTGGTCCCTTGGAGCATGTTAAATGCCTAGTTTCCTTGGTCTGTGTCTTGTTTACAGCTGTTGGATTCAAGTTATGTTCAAGCATTTGCCTTTTGCTAAGCTTTTGTGGTCCCTTTGAGTTCTGCTAAGCTTAAAGTGGATCTTTCACCTCTATACTACATGCTCCCTTTTGACTCAGTCCTCAAAACTGACAATAACTTGTGTATTTTTTTTCAGAAAATTTCTTACAAAATGTACTGTTTGATGTCAAACTGTACAGCAGGCTTCCAAATGAAATGCTGCCTGTCCCATGTATGCCCACCCACCACCTTCCCCTCTTTTCATGATGATCAAGATTATGAAGGAGGAGTGTGGCTAATCATTTTATACATAGTCAAAATGGCAGAACTCTCCTTCATTGATTCCCCCCAACAGTAAGGTAAGGTAAGATAGAGAACAGTTTATTCTACACAACATGGGTCATTTTGGGACTACTATACATATTTAAAAATGTTGAGTGGGGTGATTTAAGGTAGGTGATAGATCCATTTTGAAGTTATGGTTCCAGTAAATATCATTATTCTCTCTGATGGTAATCTAGGGTTTAATCTGTGTAAAGCTTAATCATCTTGCTCTACCACCTTCAGCATTGCTGAGCTACTTGCAGACATTCCTGTCCAGATTTTCATCTATCTTGCTATGTATCCTCTAAGTCCTGAGGTTTCAAGCATTGTTCTGGTTTGTGTTTACATTTCTGCTCATCATCAGCCTTCTTCTATGTCCCTTTGAAGTTAATATCTTCTGAAAGTTATCTCTATACCAGTCCTGTTCCAGGCAAACCACAGATACTTGTTTTAATTTTTGTTCCTGGATCTTTTGAAGTGACACAGTCTACTTAGTAGTTTATTTTTGTTCTGATAGGCAAATCCTCTTTATTTAATCTGATCTTGTACTTCTCTCTCTCCTCTGTGACAATCAGTATCTGCTGTGAAGTTTTGTTTACTTAGTTCAGGTATCATGTTCCTGTTTTTTCGGCCTTGTTTTACCTCTTGGTTTTTCAGTATCATCTATTACATGCTGTTTATTTATGGGCAGGGTGTTTATATTATGGCTATACTTTTTTTTTAATATTAAATTGCTTGTTTTTATATTATTTAGTGATGAGCGAGCACCCCAATGCTCGGGTGTTCGGGTGCTCTGACCGAGCACCCCCGGAGGCTCGAGTGCTCGGCCGAGCACCCGAGCCCCATTGAAGTCAATGGGAGGACTCGAGCATTACACCAGGCACCCCCTGCTCTGATGAGGGGAGGGTGCCTGGTCCATAGGAAAAGGGCAGAAAATGATGGAAACACCACAGAAATGGTTCAGGGACAGCATAGGGAGGATGTCTGGAAGCATCTTGGACTCCAACATCGCTGCTGGGAACGATCTTTCGCCCGTAGTACGCCATTTTTACAGACTGACCGTAAAACACACAAAAAGGCAGATAAAAACGACTTTAGGCGAAAAATTGTTACCAAACAGTATTTGCTGTATATTTACTTGTATATCATCTGCAAATTCTGCAAAAAATTTCCTTGATTTTTCTGAACTGAGGCCATGATTAAGAGGGAAACGTGCGCAGAGGCAAATTCTCCCAAAAATTTCCTTGATTTTTCTGAACTGAGGCCATGATTAAGAGGGAAACGTGCGCAGAGGCAAATTCTCCCTAAAATTTCCTTGATTTTTCTGAACTGAGGCCATGATTAAGAGGGAAACGTGCGCAGAGGCAAATTCTCCCAAAAATTTCCTTGATTTTTCTGAACTGAGGCCATGATTAAGAGGGAAACGTGCGCAGAGGCAAATTCTCCCCAAAATTTCCTTGATTTTTCTGAACTGAGGCCATGATTAAGAGGGAAACGTGCGCAGAGGCAAATTCTCCCCAAAATTTCCTTGATTTTTCTGAACTGAGGCCATGATTAAGAGGGAAACGTGCGCAGAGGCAAATTCTCCCAAAAATTTCCTTTATTTTTCTGAACTGAGGCCATGATTAAGAGGGAAACGTGCGCAAAGGCAAATTCTCCCCAAAATTTCCTCGATTTTTCTGAACTGGGGCCATGATTAAGAGGGAAACGTGCGCTGAGCCGACCATCTAAAACATTATGGGTGAGGGTCTGCTGCGGAGCTGACCATCCTAAACATTATATGCGAAGGCCTGCTAGTGAGCTGACGCTATAAAACATTATATGAGAGGGCCCGCTAGAGAGCTGACCCAATAAAACATTATATGAGAAGGCCCGCTGGTGAGCTGACCTATACAAAAATTGTCAAACTGCGCCCGCTGGTGAGCTGGCCCTATATAAAAATTATATCACAGGGTCCGCTGGTGAGCTGGCCCTATATAAAAATTATATCCCAGGGTATATGGAAGAGAGTCAACCATATACCCGTTTTTTGGGTGGAAGGGGTGAATGGGAATACAGAGTATTCCCATCATTGTAAATAACATATATAAAGTCACTTTATGTTCCCCCGGGGCTTTCCTCCAGTGGAGTGGAGAAGTCAGGGGAAATCCAGGCCTTGTTCATTTTTATAAGTGTCAACCTATCAGCATTTTCGGTGGAAAGGCAGATACGCTTATCTGTTATGATGCCACCAGCAGCACTAAATACCCACTCAGACAGAACGCTGGCGGCAGGGCAGGCCAGCACCTCCAAGGCGTAGAGTGCCAGTTCATACCACGTGTCCAGTTTGGACACCCAGTAGTTGTAAGGCACAGAGGGATCATTGAGGACGCTGACACGGTCTGCTACGTACTCCTTCACCATCTTCCAAAACTTTTCCCTCCTTGTGACACTAGGCTGCGCATCAGGGTGAGGGTGCTGGCGGGGTGTCATGAAGGTGTCCCACGCCTTGGAGAGTGTTGCCCTGCCTTTGTCGGAACTGCTGTGTGCTCCCCTTTTCTCCCCTTCTCGGTTGGCCAAGGTAGCACGTACTCTGCCGCCAGTGTTGTCAGATGGAAAATTTTGGAGCAATTTTTCGACAAGAACCTTCTGGTATTGCACCATTTTGCTTGTCCTCTCCACCGGAGGAATGAGAGATGAGAAATTCTCTTTGTAGCGGGGGTCCAGAAGGGTGAACACCCAGTAATCCGTGTTGTCTAAAATGCGTATAACGCGTGGGTCACGGGAAAGGCAGCCTAACATAAAGTCAGCCATGTGTGCCAGAGTACCAACAGGCAAGATTTCGCTGTCCTCAACAGGAGGATGACTCTCAATCTCCTCATCCTCTTCCTCCTCTTCTGCCCACCCACGCTGAAGAGATGGAACTAAAGTTCCATGGCTACCCTCTGTAGCGGAGGCAACCGTGTCTTCCTCCTCCTCCTCCTCCTCCTCCGCCTCCTCCAATTGTCGCTGAGAAGACGAAGTGAGGGTGCTCTGGCTATCACCTTGTGTAAGCTCTTCCTCCCGCATTTCCACCTCTTCCACATGCAAAGCGTCGGTTTTAATTGTGAGCAGCGAGCGTTTCAGTAGACACAGAAGTGGGATGGTTACACTGATAATAGCGTTATCGCCGCTCACCATCTGTGTCGATTCCTCAAAATTGCGTAAAACCTCACAGAGGTCTGACATCCATTCCCACTCCTCACTTCTGATTAGAGGAAGTTGAACGGAGAGGCGACGACTGTGTAACAGCTGGTACTCCACTACTGCCCTCTGCTGCTCACAAAGCCGGGCCAACATGTGGAAGGTGGAGTTCCAGCGCGTGCTCACGTCACACAGCAGCCGGTGAGCTGGCAATTGTAAGCGCTGCTGCAGCTTCAACAGGCCGGCTGAAGCTGTTGATGACTTACGGAAATGTGCACACACGCGGCACACCTTCGTCAAGAGATCATGCAAATTGGGGTAGGTTTTTAGAAATCGCTGAACCACTAAATTAAATACATGCGCTAGGCATGGTACGTGTGTGAGCTTGCCGAGCTCCAAAGCCGCCACCAAGTTACGCCCATTATCACACACAACCATGCCTGGTTGCAGGTTGAGTGGCGAGAGCCATTGCTCGGTCTGGTGACTAATCCCCTGCAACAGCTCTGAGGCCGTGTGCTGTTTGTCCCCAAGGCAGATCAGCTTCAGCACGGCCTGTTGACGCTTCCCCACTGCAGTGCTACACTGCTTCCAGCTACCGGCTGATGGGTGAGTGGCGCTGCGCGCAGAGAATTCGGAGGTGGAAACGGAGGAGGAGGAGCCAATAACGTAGGTGCTGGCGGAAACCCTGATGGAGGTAGGGCCCGCAATCCTCGGTGTGGGTAGCACCTGTGCCATCCCAGGGTCCGAGTCGCTCCCAGCCTCCACGACATTCACCCAGTGTGCCGTCAGGGAAATGTAGCGTCCCTGGCCACAAGCACTTGTCCATGTGTCAGTCGTTAAGTGGACCTTCCCAGTAACTGCGTTGGTCAGGGCACGGGTGATGTTACGGGACACATGGTGGTGTAAGGCGGGGACGGCACACCGGGAAAAGTAGTGGCGGCTGGGGACTGCGTACCGAGGGACAGCTGCTGCCATCAGGCTGCGGAAGGACTCAGTCTCCACAAGCCTAAATGGCAGCATTTCGATGGCCAGTAATTTGGAAAGGTGTGAGGTTAGTGCTATGGCCTGTGGGTGGGTGGCTGGGTATTTTCGCTTGCGCTCAAATGCCTGGGGTAACGACATTTGGACGCTGTGCTGGGACAGGGAAGTGGATGTGGTCGCTGATGGTGCTTCAGATGGTACAGGTGCAGGGCGGGAGGTATGCGGGCCTGCGCCTTCGACAGGCGATTGGCCGGCACCGAAAACAGGGGAAGAGGAGGCAGTGGTGTGGCCTGCAGACACAGATTGGCGATCCGGGCGTTCCTCCCACTTATTACGGTGCTTGGATGCCATGTGTCGGATCATGCTGGTGGTGGTGAGGTTTCTAGTGTTCATGCCTCGGCTCATTCTGGTGTTGCACAGGTTGCAAACTACAATTCTTTTGTCGTCCGCACTTTCCTTAAAAAAACGCCATACCGCGGAACACCTACCCCTTGGCAAGGGAGATTTACGCAAGGGGGTGCTCCGTGGAACATTTGCGGGCCGGTTTGGTGCGGTCCGCCTTCTTTCTGTAGCCACACCACTGCCTCTTCCAGCCTGTTGCGGTGCTGCAGATGGCTCACCCTCAGGACTGCTGTCATCGCTCGGCTCTACACCTTCCCAGGTGGGGTCAGTCACCTCATCGTCCACCAAGTCCTCCTCCACTTCCTCACTCTGATCATCCTCCTCATGTCTTGATCCCACCACATACTCAGTCATTGACAACTGTATATCATCCTCCTCAACAAGGTCTTGAGACAGTAATAGTGGTTGATTTAATGGCAACTGTGTCTCATCATCATCATCATCCACTACTTCCTTTGACCTTAAATGCCGTTCACATCTGTCATCTTCTTGTGATTGGGTACCCTCTAGAGGTTGTGAATCAGGGCACAAGATGTCATGTTCCTCTGCAAGCGTGCTTGGAGAGAGGTTCAAATTTAGGATTGGTGATGAGACGAGCTCCTCACTATATCCCAGTGTGGGATCACTTCTTTGACCAGATCCTCTATGGTGGGAGGAAGGATGATCAGAGTGAGGATTATGTTGACCAGACTCTTGGCTACTGAGAGTGGACTTGGTGGAAGACAGGGTGGTGCTTAACCGACTGGAAGCAGTATCAGCTGACATCCAACCGACCACCTGTTCGCAGTGGTCGGACCTCGAGAGTGATGTCCTGCGACGCCCTGTAAACTGAGACATGAAGCTAGGTATGGTGGATGTCTTTCTGTCTTGTGCTCTCGCACCAGGCACAGTTTCTACGCGTCCTGACCCGCGCCCTGAACTATCAGGATCACGTCCACTTCCCCGTCCCTTTTTACCCGCCTTCTTCATATTACACGGAATATGTGCTGCAAATCTGCAACTTTGCACAGTAAACAGAATGTGCTTCTTAACTGCGGCTACGCACAGTGAATGGAATATGTGACTTTGATATTTTACAGTTTGAACACTTAACAGAATGTTCTCCTATTCTGAAACTTTGCACAGTAAACAGAATTTGCTTCTTAACTGCGGCTACGCACAGTGAATGGAATATGTGACTTTGATATTTTACAGTTTGAACACTTAACAGAATGTTCTCCTATTCTGAAACTTTGCACAGTAAACAGAATTTGCTTCTTAACTGCGGCTACGCACAGTGAATGGAATATGTGACTTTGATATTTTACAGTTTGAACACTTAACAGAATGTTCTCCTATTCTGAAACTTTGCACAGTAAACAGAATGTGCTTCTTAACTGCGGCTACGCACAGTGAATGGAATATGTGACTTTGATATTTTACAGTTTGAACACTTAACAGAATGTTCTCCTATTCTGAAACTTTGCACAGTAAACAGAATTTGCTTCTTAACTGCGGCTACGCGCAGTGAATGGAATATGTGACTTTGATATTTTACAGTTTGAACACTTAACAGAATGTTCTCCTATTCTGAAACTTTGCACAGTAAACAGAATGTGCTTCTTAACTGCGGCTACGCACAGTGAATGGAATATGTGACTTTGATATTTTACAGTTTGAACACTTAACAAAATGTTCTCCTATTCTGAAACTTTGCACAGTAAACAGAATTTGCTTCTTAACTGCGGCTACGCACAGTGAATGGAATATGTGACTTTGATATTTTACAGTTTGAACACTTAACAGAATGTTCTCCTATTCTGAAACTTTGCACAGTAAACAGAATTTGCTTCTTAACTGCGGCTACGCACAGTGAATGGAATATGTGACTTTGATATTTTACAGTTTGAACACTTAACAGAATGTTCTCCTATTCTGAAACTTTGCACAGTAAACAGAATGTGCTTCTTAACTGCGGCTACGCACAGTGAATGGAATATGTGACTTTGATATTTTACAGTTTGAACACTTAACAGAATGTTCTCCTATTCTGAAACTTTGCACAGTAAACAGAATTTGCTTCTTAACTGCGGCTACGCACAGTGAATGGAATATGTGACTTTGATATTTTACAGTTTGAACACTTAACAGAATGTTCTCCTATTCTGAAACTTTGCACAGTAAACAGAATTTGCTTCTTAACTGCGGCTACGCACAGTGAATGGAATATGTGACTTTGATATTTTACAGTTTGAACACTTAACAGAATGTTCTCCTAATATGCAACTTTGCACACTAAACAGAATGTGCTTCTTAACTGCGGCTACGCACAGTGAATGGAATATGTGACTTTGATATTTTACAGTTTGAACACTTAACAGAATGTTCTCCTATTCTGAAACTTTGCACAGTAAACAGAATGTGCTTCTTAACTGCGGCTACGCACAGTGAATGGAATATGTGACTTTGATATTTTACAGTTTGAACACTTAACAGAATGTTCTCCTAATCTGAAACTTTGCACAGTAAACAGAATGTGCTGCTAATCTGCAACTTTGCACACTGAACAGAATGTGCTCTAATCTGCAACTTTGCACACTAAAAAGAATGTGCTGCTAATCTGCAACTTTGCACACTGAACAGAATGTGCTCTAATCTGCAACTTTGCACACTAAACAGAATGTGCTGCTAATCTGCGGCTAGGCACAGTGAACAGAATATATGAAGATTTTTTTTTTAATATCTCTGCCCCCCCAAACAAAATAAACTGCTGCCCCCACACACAGTAGTCCTAAAAAGGACTTTTGGGTCTTTTTTTTTTTCACAATCGCTTTTCTTCTCCCTACACTGACTTTCCCTTCCTATCCTCATCTCTCCCTGGCTAAGACTGAGCCGAACTCGCTGGTCAGGTGCTATACAGCACCCGATCACGGGTTCTGGCCAGCCAATCAGTGTAATGCTAGCAGCCAACATGGCTGCTGGCATTACACTGATGTCAGAGCCTCCCTGCACGTTTATTGGCTGCGCAGCAGCCGCGAAACGTGCGGGGAGGAGACCCGAACATGGCGGTCGAGCACATGCGGTACTCGTACGAGTACCGCCATGTGCCGAGCAGAGCGATGCTCGAGCCGAACCGAGCTTCGGCCGAGCATGCTCGCTCAACACTAATATTATTCCAACTCCAGACCTCTTTTATCCTATAGTAATACCATTACAGATGCTCATAATCCATCAGACGGCACAGGTATATTAATACCAACATACAGGATTGCAACATGGAGAATCGTAGCTGTTCCAAACCACACTTTTGGGTCATATGAAGGCACCTAGTGGATGTGAGAATAGAATGGGATGGCTAAAGGGATACCCCCCTCTGAAAAAGCTCATGATGAAAACTTTCCAGATGGTCAGAGAAATGCTCAGCTGAGCCCCCACATTAAAAAACTAATTATGAGTAGGAGGGAAAGTAACAGGACTGTCACTGTCAGCAGGAGTCCTTGTCGGTTGACACAGAGGCTCTGCAGCAGAGCCGCAATCGCGTTATTGACAACGAATCCCTTCACTGGAATGGTCTAAAACATGTTCCTGGTTTGCAAGCACACGTTTTAGACCATTCCAATAGTGGGATTCATTGTCAATAACTCGATTGCAGCTCTGCTGCAGCACCTCCGTGTCGACCGACATGGATCTCCTGCTGACAGCTTTACAGATGTCAGCAGGAGACATCAAACTTTAAATGCCTGTATCTCTCAAACCATAGTGGTTTGAGAGATACTTTTTTTGAATTCAGCTCAACGTTTTAAGCTCTTCTAAATGCAAAAAACTTTTTTTTGACATTACTAACCGTTTAAGTGTGCCGCCTGGAGACTTTTAGGAAATGTAAAATTCTCTCTAGCATTCAAAGGGTTAAAAACTTAATTTAAATCCAGCTGGGATGTTCATTAGTCTTCTATGGTGTAGCTGATTTGCCCCAGAAAAGCTTCCAGAATACGATACTTACTATTTGATTTAGAGGTGACTGGTATATAAACTGATCTAATAATTATATAAACTGGACATGACCCCAACAAATGCATTACTATTAACTAGGAGCAAGTGTCTGGTGCAAGAAGAACAGACTTGCTCTCGCCACACGCACAACATGACAAAGTAGGAGTGACAGGCACAGCCGAGGTGTGGTTTCTCAACCACAGTCTTCAAGTACAACCAACAGAGCAGGTTTTAAAGGAACATGAACACCTAATAATAATATCTTAAATTGAACATGATACCTACAAAGCTTTTAGTCTCATTAGAAGAAGATTATTGAATGCATTGCGCCATAATGCTTAAGATAACCTCTGGCACTTAAAGGGTTACATGTATCTATTTAAGCTGCCTATGCTATGCACTTTTTATTCCAATCAGGTTAATGAGTTTGGAGATTTTTGATTTAGATGTTGAGACTCTAATCTCTGGAGAGCTTTTTTCTCTTACTTTGTCAGATACAGCAGAATTAATTCTTTACAGGTCCTGAAAATCATCTCTGTCCACCTTGAATTTGCCATCAGATGGGTAGAATAAATTATAAGGAGACATATGGGGTTCTGCACTAAGGTGTGATAAACAAAAGCAAAAGATAAGGTGTGATAAACAGTTGATACAAAGGAGAAGACTTCTACAGTGACATCACTTCTCCAGTTCCTATGTTATTCTATGGAGCTTATTCAGATCTCCAACGCTGGAGAAATCTTAGTGCAACGGCTCCATAGAATAACACAGCAATTGGAGAAGTGATGTTACTGAAGAAGTAATCTCTGCTTTATCACCTCTTTATCACACTTTACTGAATCCTCCCCAGTCATGCATATACTTTCAAGATAGAAGATTCCACTGAAGGGAGGGTTTGAAAAGATTACAGGTGTCCTTGGCAACTATAAATCAATTCTGCAAAGATTGGTTCCACAACATTAATATTGTATTCTTAACATCATTTCCACAGAGATGGACATACTTTTTGTTGTTGGACTCCAGGATACCAAACCCCTCCAAATGACATCTACCTTCCTCCTTGCTTCCCTCCTTCCTTTGAAGACTTCAGTAGAAGGAATTTATGATCCTGGAATTTGCAATCATGTCCACCTCTGTGACCATGATATCCTATAATATAAAAGGTCAGATGTATGTTTTTCTGATGCAGTCATGTGCAGTAGAGACTGCCCGAACACACAGAATGCTGGCCACGGCTTTTACACTAGTCTAGTATAAATGAAAAATTAATATATGGGAACCAGTCCACACAGAATTGATTCACAATGCCCATTAGGATTCTCTGTACAGATTACTATTATTATTAGAGGTGATTCCTTTCCAGATAACCCTGTCTGAGTTGGGCTGGGTAGTACTTTCTGCACTGTACATTCTGCACTGTTACTGGTATTTGGGTGGGATGATTCAGTGTAGCTCTAAGCTAATACAGAGTTGGTGAAAGCAAATTTACATTAGATTCACAGAACTGATTCACAATGGCCATTAGGTTTCTCTGCACTTATTACTATTATTAGAGGTGATCCCTTTCCAGGTGACCCTGTCTGAGCTGGGCTGGGTATTACTTTCTGCAGTGTACATTCTGCACTGCCCTAGATGAGTCAGTGTAGCTCTGAGCTAATACAAAGTTGGTGAAAGCAAATTTACATGACATTATTGTTTTTTATTGGAAATGCATCTAGTGCAGTCTGCAGTGTTAGTTGTTAGAGCTGTTACACATATTTCTCCAGCTTATCAAACCTGTACAACCTCAGCAACAAAATGATTACCAGTGTGAAACCAGACAGAACATGCCTTGCCTGATGACTCACTCCAGCTGCAGAAAATAAAATTCAGCAGATTATTTAAAGGGATAGTAATCTTTCACAAAAACAGCAGCTCCAATTAATCTTCATAGTATTTGAGCCATAGAGTGTTATTTCAATACTGTCAGAGTTGTAGTTCAAGAGTAATTGAATAATAAGGGTTTCCCCCTCCTGCCCATTTTACCTAGTGTAAGCCACCTCCTCTCAGATGTGGAATCTGGTCCACAGACTAGACAGCTCACAGCAAGGGACAATCGTCTTACTGTGAGAACAATGAAAGCCCTGCCCCCATTGACAGGTTTTTCTGTTTTTTTCCCTTATGTTAATTGAAGATTGTCCTTCTCTACAATCCAGTTGGACACCACCCTGCTGCTCTGAGGTGAGCAGTGTTACATCAGTAAAAGGGGCTTTAACAGATCAGACCCAAATAATATACAACACATTATGAGCAGGCTACCTGTACACCATGCAAATTGATCTGTACCTGAATGATGTAAAGTATGGATACACAATGCTCATTTTGTTCATCTCTGAGGAAGATTTTGACATTTATAATTAAAAAATATTTTTTCATAAATATGTTAGTGGATTTCAAGTGGACTAAGGGACCTATGGAATTGCAGTCCCTATTTAAATAGTATCTTAAAGTGTCTTCAAAACTGTCTCACCTATGTTTCTTTAACCAGTTTGCACTATCATACCTGAAACATATAAATGGAGCTTACCCTAAAACCCATGAACATATTAATTCTTAAAATGCACTTCCAAATAGTTTATACTTGACAAGTAACCATTTGTTTGAGTTTAGAGGTCCACAAAGCAGTCCTCAAGCATCCCATACTGTCATTCAAAGAGTCATAGCCTGATTATAACTAGCTTAGCAGGTATTTCCATTCTATTAAGCAAGTATAAATAATGCAGTGAACAGAGTAGAAAGAGAACATGGAATGTATGAGCCTATTAATCTGTTAATTTACCATGAATACCAGATATTTTAGTGTAAAGTATCATAGTCAATCCCTGAGGGTTGCTAAGTACAGGCACCAGAGAGGCTTCTGAACCATTTAAACAAGAATGGTTTGTTGAGATCTTTATCACTGACTCTTGTATCACTCTGTGTGCATGAGTCCACATACCAACTCTATTATTCGGATAAAGGAAACAATTATGCTCCATACACATCAAAGAGATTTTAAGGTTCTGTCAAGAGGCTTGAAGTTGTTGGAATCAGACATAAAGCAACCTATATTCTGGAATTTACAAGCAGAGTGAAGAGATGCAGTAAATGGCAATAAGGGGCTGGTGATATGTTGGTGAATTGATGTTGATGGCATATTGACAGCATGCAGTAAGTTGTCTTTGCCATCTTATCTCTGTGAATCCACTACCAATCTACCACAATCCATTTTTATCACCCTTGGGGGCATCTTTAAAGTCAAGATGGTTTGCACTTTAGTAGAAAGAGGGCAGCAGTGCTAGGATGTAGGATGGTTAGAGGAGATTTTAAACTAGAAAAGGGGGAGCAGGGTGATGCAACACAGGATGGGGAAGGTAGTATAATTGAGAAACTGGGATTAGAGAAGGGGCAAGGGGTGGAGAGAAGGAATTAATGACAATTTTATGTCCCAACTAGTAGAGGATCCAACTAGAAAATCGTCCTTGCTTGACTTAGTGCTCTCAAACAATTCTGACATGATGAACAGTATACAGGTAAAGGAAAATATAGGCAGTGGTGACCACAATATGGTATCCTTTGAAATGTATTATGAGAAACCAAATAGAGAGGGTTTAACCAAAACACTCAAAGCTAAAATCAATATTAAAGGATATTTATTGGGATGTAATATTAAAAGATAAAAATGGACAAGAATCATGGCATTTGTTTAAAATGCTCTTAGACAAATATACATATCAATATATACCATTATGGAATAAGCACAAGAGGAGCAAATTGAGGCCAATGTGGCTTAATAAGGAGGTTTGATGAGGAATGAGAAATAAGAAGCAGACTTTTAAAGTGTTTAAGTCAGATGGGTCAGATGCATAATTTAATAAATATAAAAAATGTAATAAAATCTGTAAACAATCAATTTGGCTTGCTAAAATTGAATATGAGAGAAGTATCACAAAAGAAAGCAAGAAAAATCCTAAACAATTCTAAAGTATATTAATAATAAAAATATTAAGGTTGATATTAGTTCTCTTAAGGCTGATACGGGTGAATTGATTAGTTGGATAAGGCTATGGCTGCCACCTTAAACACATTCTTTTCTTCTGTATATACAAAGGAATCAACAAAGACAGACTATAGGCAAAAAGACAAAACTGGTTAAATGACAGATGAGAAGGAGCTGTTGCAAATGGAACTTTTTCAAGTTGGTCTAAAGTTGTAAGTTGGGTACCACAGGGTTCAGTCCTGGGCCCAATGCATTATAAAGTAGTGTCTCAATCTTTACTGATGACATTAAGCTGGGTAAGGAAATGCATACATGACTGGATGTTTTTTTCTCTACAGAAGGATTTAGATAAACTGAGTGAATGGGCAGAAAAATAAAGATGACATTTGATGCAGATAAGTGTAAGGTTATGCACATGGGCTGTAGAAACAAACATGCTACATATGCAGTAAATGGGAAGCAACTTGGGGAATCCTCATTAGAGAAAGATTTAGGAGTACTGAGAGATGATAGACTTCACAGCAGTGTGCAGATTCACTCAGCTGCTGCAAAAGGAAATAGGGTATTACCCTACATAAAAAGAGGTATAGGTGCACAGGATGCTAATATAATTATACCTCTATATAAATCCTTGGTTGGCTTCATCTAGAATATGGAGTACAGTTTTGGGCAACAGTTTGTAAAAAAGACATTACTGAACTGGAAAAAGTGCAGAAACGAGTTTAGGTGTTTCAGCTATACTCATGGCTAACAGATGTGTGTAAAATCAAGTACATAGGCATGCCATTTCTATAGACAAACATTGGCAGTAGAATGGTTCGTACTGAAGAGCTCAGTGACTTTAAATGTGGCACTGTCATAGGATGCCACCTTTGCAACAAGCCAGTTCATGAAATTTCTGTCCTGATCTTCCCCGGTTCACTGAAAGTGCTATTACTGCAAAGTGGAAGTGGAATCATCTAGGGGTAACTACAGCTTAGCTATGAAGCCATAGCCTATGCACACTCACAGAAGCACTTAGCGTGTCCTCTGTAGCAACACTCACTACAGAGTTCCAAGCTGCCTCTGGGAGCAACATCAGAACAAGAACTGTTTGTCGGGAGCTTTATGAAATGGGTTTAAATTGACTAGCAGCTGCACACAAGCCTTAGATCACTATGTGCAATGCCAAGCGTGTAGTGGTATAAAGCACACCACCACCACTGGAGCAGTGAAAATGTGTTTGTTGGAGTGATGAATCATGCTTCACTATCTGGCAGTCTGATGGATGAATCTGGGTTTGGGGTATGCCAGGAGAATACTACCTACTGGAATGCATAGTGCCTACTTTAAAGTTTTGTGGAGGAGGGGTAATGATAAATAGGTTACTGTCACACCTGTTAGTAAATACTTAAAATAATTAAAACACAATGCCTCATAACAAAGGTGGTGTGTGCTCGAAATAATAAAAATTCCTAAATAGGTGGTAATTCAGAGATGAGGTGCTCAGGGCATGTGCTATATTACCTAGACCTGGAAAGTGAAGGTTTCAGATCTGCATGGAGAGCTGGAGATCTTCATAAACCCCTTGCATGCCAGAGAGATCCCTGATATGTTTATTTGCAGGCTATTCTAGGATCAAGGGGATGAAACCCAAAAAAGATTAGGGTGGTAGACCATGTATTGTGTTTCTGTGACTACCAGTGTGGGACAGTGGAACAAGGCTGGGAAAGCAGACTATATGTTTGGTTCTGTGTTAACCAGTGGATACTGGAACAAGACTACGGATGCAGACAGTAAATGTGTAGCAACCTGTGGACATTGGAATATGGTTAGGCTGACAGGCAGTACATGTTCTGTTCTGTTCTGTGACTACCAGTGGAACAAGTGGAAGACATCACTTGAATTTGTGGGAGGGAATGCAGGCCTTTATAACGTGGAAGCAGCCTCTCCCACTGTGCCTTTACCAACGTTAAGACTGATCGTCAATCAGGCTGATGTCAGCAACCCTCATTGACTTGCGCATCACTAGGCCAGTTCATAGCCTCGCTCTCCACTAAGCAGCCAGGCTTGTCCATAAGTAACTCTTGAGTTTTATTTTATGTTTTAAAGGGACACTAATGTCCAATAAAATGTTTTCTTGTTTTGTAGAGTTAAAAAAAGCTAAATTATGTGGCACAAATCCCATGTCTCAAACCGCTATGGTTTGAGAGATATTCACATCTAAAGTTCCCCCCTCCCACCCCTTCTCCTGAAGTCAGCACTTTACTGACAGCAGAGATGCAAATATCTCTCAAATAGGAAAAGTTTGAGAGATGGGATTTGTGCTACATAATTAATTTTTTTATCTACAAAACAAGAAAATATTTTTATTGGACATTACTGTTTCTTTAAGATTATTTTTGCTCCTGGTTCATCTGTCCTAGCCAGTTACGTCACTTTCTTTCACGTTATAGCAGTCCTATTGGCCTTCTAGATCCTCATACCTAGGCGATCAATTACTCTCTACAGATCCCTAGAACAAGTAATGGCCCTTGCATCTGCTCTTTATAGAGCTATTGTTAGTATGAATCCAAACAAATATTGTTCTCTTACAACTACAATCTATTTGGACATTTTCAGGTGTAACTTAAGTTACTGGGTCACTCCATCTGCTGCATCACACAAGGATCTGCTTATTACTGACAGAAGGTATCTGACTGTCGCTATACGGTTTCATTAATTTGTCTTCTTTTTCTCCCTGCTTATTTTATTATGTCTCACTTCGTTCAGTAGCTTAACACAAACCTCAGAAGCAAAGCTGAACTCTAAATCATGGTCCCTGAATGCACTGTTTTCTTGGTCTCCAAATAAAATGTGACGTTTCAGTAGGATACCCTACTTCTATTATGTGCCCCAGAGCCCCAGGAACTTTTTTGGATTGCTTCTGCTGCTTCTAGTTGTGGTACCTCTGACATGATGACAGTGTGTCTCCCAGTCAGACCTGTGGTTGTATTTCAATTGGGCTGTCATTGGAGAGGTGAATTGGTATGTGCCTGCTTTCCACCCTGCTCACATACTTATTACACTACTACTAGGTGTCACAGATGCTGCAATTTCAACATTAGCAGAGGCCCTCATCATAGATGCTGGTTATGCAACACTATTAGTGTGTGTGTGTGGCCGAGTGGGATTTGGAACTAGAAGCGGTGATGATGCTGATGATGAGTGACAAAATGACTGTGCATTTTTTTACATCTTTGCTTTTCCAGGATGAGACTAGGGATGGGCAAAAAGTCAGAAAAAAATTCCACATGACTTTTTGTGAAAAACAGCCAATTTTTTCGCTTTTTTAGCAAAAGTTTTCTCTTTTTCTCCAGTGCAAAACTTTCCTCCTTTTCGCCTAGTCCAACACATTATTCTCCAATTCTAACACATTTTTTGCTTAGTCTAACACATTTTTTGCCTATTCATCACATTTTTCTCCTATTCCAACACATTTTGTACTATGTTTAATATGGTGCAACATTTCCCAGCACAATATTACTACTTCTGAGGTCTGTAGTAGAGAAATAAGTAGCTGGAAGTCAAAGGTGTGAGTCCTACAGCAACATATATCTTGAAAAATGTGATAGCATGCAGAGTGTCTTTGTCCTTTACTCACAACACTTACTTCCTACTTAAGTGACACTGGCACATATTCATGATATGATGTTGTCAAGTTATTAAAAAAATAGAAAGTACAACTTACAATATGACAGATGTGTATGGTAATGGTGTGTGGTGGGGGACTGGTGTGGTGTGATTGGTGAGACCTTGACAAACTGCATCCACCCCAGGAGGAGAGGGATAATCATCATTTATTGCATATGCTGCAGCAATGATTGCTGCAGTCAGTTTTTGCACTAATGTTACTCCCATGTCCCAGCACTTTCTCCACCTCTCCCTCACTCGCTTGTGCATTTGCTAGACATTACTCAACTACTATGTGTGTTTTTACTCAAAATTGATGGAGTGTGATGCCTTGCCTTGGCCCTCAACAAAAGTCTCAATGTCGTCTGCTGTCTATCAAGTCTGCCTCAGTTACAGAGCTCCCAGTCAGCTGTCTAGTATATTTATTTGTTTAATTATTTATGTTTTTTTCTTATCTATGTATTTATTTATTTAAGTTGCCCACCATATCTTATCACAGTTAGTCCCAAAAAATGTATATACATAGCTAAAAAACAAAATCAACAACTTCTTTCCCCAGACTTCCCCAGCACAGAGACAATATAAGTAAAATGAGCAAGCAATTTGGACCCCAACTGCCTGTCTCTTGCTAGGCAGTCACACCAAATTTTGGAGTATTTTGGGTCAACATCCTTCCTATCCCCATTGTTCCCCTTAGACTCCCCTACTACAGAGACAAATGTCCTATCAAAATGATTTCCTAAAACTAAGCTTCAATTCCCCTTTATTTGACTATCTTCTTTAGCTCAAAAACATGCTGCTCTCTCCTCTTACAACACAGAATGGCTGCTGTGAGAGCCTGACAGCCTTTTATATGGCTGTAGAAAACTTTTGTGAAGTGGAAAAAAATGTTTCTACCCATTTATTTCTATGCAATGAGCTAAGTGAAAAAAGCAGGAAAAAGCGGGAAAAAAACTGCACTTTTCCCTGGAAACTTTTCGCCAAGCGGAAAGTGCTTTTTTTCGACGATTTCATTTTGAGGCGAAAATTTTCACCCATCCCTACATGAGACTTTCTAATTGTTTTCTCAAATAGTTTATAAACAGACACAGTCTTCCTTTTTAGTGATGAGAGATTGAGTCCTTGCCTTTCAGCTAACTTTCTGTCATTGTAATAATTTCTCTCTCTCTCAACTTCATCTGTATCTGAAAAAGGTGAGGATTCTGAAGGGATATATTCTAGATCTACACCATCCTCATCGGTCATTAGCTCTTCCTCAGCATCGCCTGACACTTCTTTCCCTCTATTTTTATATTCCTATAGGCTTTTACAGGTCTCAAACAATTTATTTTCACTTTTAGTAACACAACAGTTGCTACTACTTTCAGGACGTGTTTTTTTTTTGCTTGTTTGTCTCACTATCAGATGCAACAGTTGGTTGAGCTGCTACATATTTTTCCATTATGCCATCAGCACCAGAATGCAACTGTTGTCATCCTCAGGTTATATTAACTCTTTAAGGACTGCAGGGTCCAGCGGTGGGATGCACTTGAGGACCAAGGAGTTTTTCTTTCTGTGTTTGAAGAACCAGTATGTATAAGCGATCGGGAGAGGCAGTGATCATAACCCGCCTTGTAGGAGCCCTGTGATCGGAAAGTCATGATGTGCAAGGGCTGTCACCAGTACTTAATGCAGGGACCATTGTGATGGTCCTTACACATAACCATTCATTAAAGGGATAGTATTACTTCAAAATTACTATCCCTCATATTGTAGCCTTTAATAAACTGAGTTAAATGACACCAGCGGCATCTCTCAAACCTTTATAGTAATAGTATATTATTATATTATATTAATAGTAATTTAGGTTGAAAAAAGACTTGCGTCCGTCTAGTTCAACCCTTTTCCTATTCCTGTTTACCATCGTTGATCCAAAAGAAGGAAACCCCCCCCCTCAATATAGCAATTTAAAATTCTGACTTGAATGGGGGAGGGGGGAATTCCTTCTTGATTCCAAATGGCAATCAGATTTCTCCCTGGATCAACAAACCCTAACTAAATATTAATCCCAATACTAACGTACATAGCCCTCTATGTTATGCTCTTTTAAATAAGTATCCAGGCCCCTTTTAAAGGCATATAATGTATTTGATAGCACCACCTTCTCAGGAAGTGAATTCCATACATTTATTGTCCTTACTGTAAAGAAACCCTTCGGTTGTTGTAGATTAAATCTCCTTTCCTCAAGTCTAAGCGGTTGGCCCCTTGTCCTGTGTACTGTTCTGTTAATGAAGGAGAATGAATAATGCAGTGATGTGTGAGTAAACATGTAGTTCAAAAAGCAAACTGCAGCCATGGTTGATGCAGCATACGCAGTAAATGATAGTGATACCTCTCCTCCCGAGGAAGATGAAGATTGTCAAGGTCCCATCAAAATTTCCACCACCACCATCACCACTTCTATTAGTGATGGTGGTGGAAATTTTGATGGGACCTTGACAATCTTCATCTTCCTCGGGAGGAGAGGTATCACCATCATTTACTGCATATGCTGCATCAACCATGGCTGCAGTTAGCTTTTTGGACTACATGTTTACTCACACATCACTGCATTATTCATTCTCCTCTCATCCTCCCCCTTGTGTGTTTGCTGGACATTACTCAACTACTGTGTGTGTTTTTACTGTAAATGATATGACAGAATGCACTTTGTGTGATGTCTTGCCTTTGTCCTCTAAAAAATACTCTATCTACTCTAGTATCAGTCTGCTTCAGTCACAGCTCATGTCATGGTACCTGGTGCTATCACCTATCACCCTATCTCTATCAAGGTCAATAACAAAAAAACACACTCCCTGTACAACTACTACTTTCCCCAGACTCCCCTATCACAGAGTTAACAGATAGATCAGGAAGGAACTTGGATCACAGCTGCTTGTGTCTTTCCAATCAGTCACACAGAATGTTGGGGTATTTGGGGTAACTCTCCTTTTCTCCCTTCTCACACCCCAGACTCCCCTAGCACAGAGCTAACAGCCAGATCAGAAAAAAAACTTTTATCACTGCTGTCTGTGTCTTTCCAGTTACTCACACTGAATTTTTGGGGTGGTTGTCCCCCGGATTTCCCCAGGCTCCACTAATACAGAGAACCAATGTCCTGCCTGCAAAACTCCCTGAATTAAGCTTCAACTCCACTTTATTAGCCTGTCTTTTGTAGTTCAAAAATGTGCTGCTTTCGCTTCCTCTCATAAACACAGAATGACATGCTGCTGAAACCTGACACCCCTTCTATACTACGCCTGTGAGAAAAGAAGGGAAACATGCCATGTGGTGGGAATTGATTGATTTCAATGTGTCATTTTTCTCATGTTTCTTTTTTGAGACAACAGCTTTCTCCCATCCCTACTGGTAGCTCCAGCATGCAGCAGCAGCACAGGTGCACCACTGAGCAGCAAACAGCATGGGTTCAAGACGTAACAACAGAAGAAGTACAAACAAGCTCCACCACACTAGTCAAAGATCAACTAGACAAATCAGTGTATCAAAAATTGCCCATAAAAGCGCACCATAGTTTTATCTAATATGCATACACACTGGCAAACCATAATGCATAAAAGAAGCACAGCCAAGCCACAGATTGTTAGGAGTGCACACCAAGACAAGTGGACACAGTACATCAAATAGCCAACACAGGAGATTCAAATTGTCCAAAAATACACACAGAAGAAAACATTATACACATGAGTATACTACAGTGTGTACAAAGTACGCACATGGGACTGACGATTCTACACACGCACAAGTGCACTACAGTGCTCCCAAAGTCCATGCTAAGTGTCCCCATATAATGCGCAAGTACGTCCTTCTTGCAGCAAAAGAGAGTACATGTTCATCACTGTTTTACAGTAAAAGCATGATAATGCACACTTGCACCTCACTGCAGCATGAGTGCACATGCATGACAGGATTGCAAGAGAGCACAAACATGCATACACTATAGTGTGCACCCATATGCACCCAGAGAAGCAAACACATGCACACCATAATAAAGATATAGCTTATAGTGTGTATAAATGAACCACAGCACAACCATATTATTTATGAAGAATCACCCCAGTGTAGCAATAGCGTGCTCTCACATTTCCCATAGTCAAGCTATAGACCATGAAGTCCAACATTACCATGTAGACAAAGAGAATGTTCTCATGCCTCAGAGCACAGTCAAATATGATCACAACCAATGTGCATGACCAAGTGAGAGTATGCCCTACAAGGGCACAAACCACAACGCAGCCAAGCCATTTAAAACCGTAGGGTGTATATACCCAAAGTATAGCAACAAAGTTTGCACACACAAACCCACAATGCTAAAAACAGTGTTTGTGGAACTACAGAGCTGAAACAGCATTCACAAAAGCAAACCTATTCATGTACCAAAGCACCTATGGATGGCAAGAGCTCTCAAATACACCAAAGTGCATCAACAAAATAGACAAAGTAGTCATCCAAACCCACACACCACAATGCAGCAACATCATATGAATACACATTGACCAGTGTGAGGCAACAACCCTCTCACACACATAATCACCAGTGTGCAGAGTTTGTGCACCATGGTGCAGCAACAGCACATTCACAAACACTCACCAGAGTGCAGCAACAGTGCATGCACACCACAGTGAGGCCACAATGACTCTGCACATGGGGACCACAGTGAGGCCACAGTACGACCATACTAAGCATATGTTTAAAGCCGTAGTGCACAAGAGTACTACAATGCGGGAACAGCATTTGCACTCACCATGCTACAGTGCTCCACAGTGCAGAATTAACCAGGAAGCATGCAGAAAAAGTTGAGTACACTGTACTAACAGTAACAAGGTATGTGGTCATTCATTTGATGTGGGTGAATGTCTGTTTACAAAATGGTATGCCTTACTGACATTTTCTTCATATCTGTAATGGTTATGACCATTTAATGGAGGCAGGTCATTTCACAAAAGAAATGTTGCAGGGGTAGTTTTGTGCTTCTGGTACTATAGTATGTCAATCCATACACCATTTATCTTGGCATGGTAGGGTACAAAATACACAGGAAATACCTTACATTTCAAAGATTTTAATATCTTTGAATTGTGGAAAAACCAAAACAATACATTTTTTCCTATAGCTCCACCATATGTAAATAATTGTGCACACCAGCCTAGGGGTAGAAAGGCAATCAAACCCACATCTGATGCAGGTGAGTGTCTACTTTACAAAGTGGTCTGACTGCATGCATTTCCTTCATACTTTTTTTTCTTTTAGCATATATAGCCTATTTATAAATGTAAACAGGTGACTGTCATGTTGTGCTTCTGTCACTCCCTATCAAGCCACATCAATGGAGTACCATTTTTCTTGGAGGTGTAGTAGCTAATATGCAGTAAGAAATTTCATACTTCTCAAATATTTTTGTACATTTGAAGGGATGAAAATGTAATAAAAGCCTATTTTTTACTGTAGTGCCATCTTCTGAAAACATTTGTGAAAGCCAGGTTAGGGGTAGAATGTCAAACAACCCCTCATTTGATGTGGTGGGTTGTCTTCTTTCCAAAATTGTGTGTTTTGCATTCCTTTTCTCCATTTCTGTAGCTGGGACAACCATTTTAGTGCAGGCATGTCATGTTTGACAAAATATAAGAAAATGTAATTTGTAGTTGGTGTAGTTCTGTGCTTCTGGTACCCCAAAAAACTGGGTGCCATTTTTCTCTTAAAGGGATAGTACTGTTTCAAAATAAAAGCAGCTCCAATCAATCTCCATAGTATTTGGGCAATGCAGAGTGTTATTTCAATACTGTCAGAGTTGTAGTTCAAGAGTAATTGAATGATAAAGTATCACCCTCCCGACCCTTTTATCTAGTGTAAGCCACCTCCCCTCAGATGTGGAATCTGGTCTTAAGACCAGACAGATCACAGCAAGGGACAATCTTCTTACTGTGAGAACAATGAAAACCCTGCCCCACTTGACAGGTTTTTCCCTTATGCTAATTGAAGATTGTCCCTCTCTGCAGCCATCTGGACACCACTTTTCTGTTCTGAGGTGAGCACTGTTACATCAGTAAAAGGGGAGGGAGAGGGATACTTTATCATTCAATTACTCTTGAACTACAACTATGACAGTATTGAAATAACACTCTCCATTGCCCAAATACTATGAAGATTAAATGGAGCTGCTTTTATTTTGAAACATTACTATCCCTTTAAGAGAAGTATCTACTGAGTACAGTAGGAAATTTCACAGTTTTCAAATATTTCAGTACATTTGAAGTTATAGAAATGAAAAAAAAGTCCTAAAGTATGCTCCTGTTAATTGGAGTATGTGCAAACTATGCTTGTAAGTAAAATTATACACTTGATATTTTTGTACTCATGGGGTTCAAGGCTTTTAAAAATAATTGATATTTTTACTACCAACATAAATATTTTTGATAGATAGTTTGTAATAGTGGAAAAATTACAATTATTTACATTTTTTGTCTTTATGACATCATAGCTTGCCACACAATGTGAAATTTAGTTTTATGTGAGGTAATGCAAAAAAAGCTGAATTGGTTCTGGAAAAAATTATTGTAATCATTCCTAAATAGATAGATAGATATCAAAAAGGTTGATAATGTGTCTGGCCAGCAGAAAATCCATAATGTAAAGCGGGACCACACCAGCTCATGGGTGAGGAATTTAAAAATCGGCCAAGACTTGTAAAATCTGCTAAAAGTTTGATGTTTATTATAATACTTTAAAACACAGAGACATGGGCTTGGTGAGACAAACTCATGGAGATCGGTTAACAGAGAACCGTCTGATACATTTTGAGCTAATATAGCTCTTACTCATAAGTAAGAACTACTCATAGTCTATGAGCACCCTGAAGCCCTGTTGGTGAATCTCCCTTTGACTGTGTCAATTCTTGATCTTGATATTTGAATCATTGATGTGCAGCACTTTTTTCTTTGTTTGGCCAGCAGAATACAAACAATTCCTCAAGCCTTTGGCACTGATGGGGTTAAATGGGGCGTATAATGTCCTGAATTCTAGAAAAGTCTCTCTAAATCTTAGGGGATTAAAAGTTTAATTTGAATCAGTAGGAATTCTTGGAAGGTTTCCCTATGCTGCAGTTAGTTTGCCCCAGAATTGCACCAGGTTGTTTTAATATTTAATGTCCAGTGAGCCGGATCCTCTTCAGAACCTCACAGGTTAAGAGAAGTTCCCACTACCTCTACAGTGCCAGCACTCAAAATTATTGACTGTAAGCATGCAAGGTCAGTGATTAATTACATCACTAAATTCTGTACCAAAACTAATGTTGATACAATAAATACACCGTAAATTGCTGTTATTACAACCTGACATAAATCATTAACCAGGCAATAGGGAGGCCCATCTCAAGCAATAAGAATCAATGTCAAAATGTCATTTATTATTGTCTGAAATGTTTATGCTTCTGTAAAACAAACAAGGTTACACTTAAACCCTTGTTAAAGTTATCGATTAAACCAAAGTACATTGCATGTAGCATCAACTTGTGTTTGTTTCACACACCAGTGAAGTTTAAAAGCTTTGCCATAATTGTTTCACAAAGACTTTTGGAAGTAAAAAGTGTAATAAAACAGTAAATTAGAAAAAGGGCAATTACTTAAAGGGGAACTATGCCTTGAAATATTTGGCTATTATTTTGTTTATAGGGCAACTAACTAGTGGATAAGTCCCTATCGGCAGATCTTGCTCTGTAGGAGCACATTTGCCAGTGAAGCAGTGGCGGGATTGTGAGTCCTGAAGAATCAAGAGAGAAGCAGAATGGGTGTTTAAAAAGAAACCCTTGGTGAGCTCTTGTTGATTCCACAAGAAGAGATTGAACTGCAAGACCGAAATATCACAATTCAGTCTCAAAGGCCTGCAGCCTTCATGTCCATAACTCTTAGGTGGTGACTTACAATTCAAGACTAGACATTAGTGTGCACTGATCATGTGCAACCTGTGAAGTTTGGGCTGAAGGTGTCACCGCGGTGGCTCTTCCGGGTTCCATATCAGGACGCATATGCGCGGTCCGCATCTGCCTTCAGCTTGGCGGATACGCATGCGCCTGGCTCGCTCCCCCATTGGCTTCCACTCCTCCAATTCTACTTGGCACCCGTACAAGCCTATCTCTCCCAGCTCTCTCCATTGGCCAATCTACATATTTAAATGGGCTGCCCCACGCTTAGGGCACCCATTCCACAAGCTACTCATAGTTTGGTCCTGGGCTCTGGATGTTTGCTTGTCTCTTTACCTTGTTCCTGGCTTGACCGTTGGCTTGTCTAACCACGCCTGATCTCCGCTCCTGGCTTGACCCTTGGCTTGTCTGACCACGTCTGATCTCTGCTCCTGGCTTGTCCCTTGGCTTGTCTGACCACGTCTGATCTCCACTCCTGGCTTGACCCTTGGCTTGTTTGACCACGTCTGATTTTCTCTCCTGCTTGAACCCATGGCTGTGCTTGACCTCTGCCGTGTTCCCTGTTTCCCGTTTGGTGTCCTGCTGGCCTGGTTTTTCTAACGGTTCCCAAGTACTCCTATCCTGGTTGCACCTCAGCTCAACTGGGGTGGAACAATCTGGTTTCGCGACCAGCACCTTCAACCAGCTTCGGCTTCAGCAAGGGAGTGCCTGGCTCGCTGTCACCGCTCACAAGCTCCGCACTCCAGCATCGCTCGCTAGCACCTAAAAACCAGAGCCAGCACCACACGGCTCCGTCGTGTGCGTGACAGAAAGTCACAAGCTTCCAGATTGTATTTCAGCCTGAATCCATCCAGGAGTTTAATTTTCTGGCTGACAGGAGGACCTTTGGGTAGGCTGACCAGACCTTACTTTTAACCGGGGACTCATAGGAGAAATGCAAACTGCAGGACTGCATTAATTTCAGTGAAGTACTACAAAATGGCTATTTCCTATGTGTCCCCGGTTAAAGGTGAGATCTGGTCAGCCTACCTTTGGGGTTGCACAACATAACTCAGGCTGTTTAATAAATTTGCTCCCATAGGAGCAGAGTTAGTTAAACATGATAAAATATCCAGTAACTGAATGAATCCCGAAGGTAAGCTTCCTTCACATGGCAATCAGGTACATATATATAGGTTATTTTTGTACATTTTATCTCTCTTGTAGTCCATTGCTATTTATTTCCCAACATTTGAAATAACCAAAAAATGGACACTTGTTTTAGCTGGCATTTCTGGTGGCATGGCTGGTGGACGGGCATTACCTAGAAATTTTTGTTTATTTCATGACCCACTGACACCTCTTTGTGTAACTGAATAAATTATTTAGAGCAAAAACAAAGTATTTTATTTACACAGATTCATTTATAAACACATACTGAAGATTAACTAAACATTTATGTGAGTTTTATTGCCGTGGAACAATATAATACACACTATTCCTTCTGATCGCTTTAAAAAGAGGGCCAAAAGGGTAGAAGGGAGGAATTTGTATCTCAAAGAGAGGATGGTCCTCCTAAAGAGGGACACTTTGAGAGGTATGGTTTACTTTCCTATAAGAACGTGTGTCCCTTTCATGAAGAGAAGTGTCAATGCCAGTAAAGCAGGCTAAAAAATCAGAATGAAACAATTGAGAAGTAGCAAAAACATTAGACACGTCAAACCCATCTGTGTGATACATTGTTTAGAAGCATGAAAACAGGTGAGCTCAGCAATAGCAAATAACCTGGTAGACCAAGGATTACCACTGTAGTGGATGACCAAAAAATGCTCACAATTTTGAAGAAAAACCCCTTTCAACTTTCAAACAGTTCAAGAACCCTCTCCAGGATGTAGACAAAGAAGTGTCAAAGAGTACCATAAACAGAAGGCTACACCAGCATAACCACTAGATGCAAACCACTAGTAAGCCTAAAGAACAGAAATGCAAGGTTACAGTTTGTTAAAATCTGCATAAAAAACTGTAAGGCTCTAATTCCACAGGACTGTGGTTAGTTCTTCAAGATGTTTGGAACAACCTACCAGCTGAGTTCTTTAAAAAGCTATATGCAAGTGTACCTAGAATAATGAATGCTGTTTTGAAGGCAAAGGGTGGTCACACAAAATATTGATTTGATTTAGATTTTTCTTATGTTCCTTATGTTCTTTTGTTAATTGATAAAAATAAACTATTAACATGTCTATTTTTGAAAGCATTCTTTTTTTCATACCTGCCTAAAATTTTGCACAGTACTGTATATACTAGCAATGTGGGACAGTATTGCCCTTTGTGTTATGACCGTTGGGCGCACATGTCTGAAATGTAGACACACTGATAAACACAGACATATACAACACACAGGCAAATACATACACACAGTGAGTGGCAGAAAGACATGCGTGCACACACCAGAGAGGCACACATGCGGACACACACAAGAGCATGCAACAGTCATGCTCACACACAGGCAACAGACATTCACACACACACACAACGGACATGCACACAAATGCAACAGACATATGCACACACACATATGTAACAGACATACGCACACATACACTGTTTTAAAAGAGCAGAACATAGAGGGTTATGTATGTTAGTATTGGGATTAATATTTAGTTAGAGCTTGTTGATCCAAGGAGAAATCTGACTGTCATTTGGAATCAAGAAGGATTTTTTTTGCCTGTTTTTGGATCAGCAGTGGTAAACAGGAATAGGAAAAGGGTTGAACTGGATGGATGCAAGTTTTTTTTCAACCTAAATTACTATGTTACACACGCAACATGCATACACACACACAACAAAACATACACAAACACATTCAACAGACATACACACCCCTGCCCACTCCTGTCAAAATCACACACTACTCTATCTCCAGGACTGGCAGTATAGAGGAGATATGAATATCTACTCCCTACTGCTGCCCCTAGGTGTGTTTGTCTCTTATTTATATTTATATATATATATATATATGTATATATATATATATATATATATATATATATATATATATATATACATATATATATATATTACACTGCCAGTCAAAAGTTTTAGAACACCCCCAATTTTCCAGTTTTAATTGAAATTTACGCAGTTTAAGTCCAATGAATAACCTGAAATGGTACAAAGGTAAGCAGTAAACTGCCAGAGGTGAAAAAAAAAAAAGTTTAGGATTACAAAAACTGAAAAATAATGTACATTTCAGAGTTATACAAAAAGGCCTTTTCAGGGAAAAAAGTAATGGGTTAATAACTCATAGTTTTTCAGCAGCAATGTAAGTAAATTAATCCTTGAAAGTTCATGCTAACTATGCCTACAGGTGTCCTAACTTTTGTTGATTATTTACAAGCCCTCTGTCCCTATAAAAGCAGTGTTGGCACAGACCATGTTACTACACTCTCTTAAGCAATATCTTGGCAGTATTGTACTGCATGAAGTAGTATTTGCTCTCAAAAGGGCGAAAAAAGGCAATTAACAAAAGAAGACAGACAGACCATTCTAACCATTAAAAGTGTAGGCCTTTAGAGAAATTGCAAAGAAAGCCAAGGTGTCAGTGAGTACAGTTTCCTACACCATCAAAAGGCACTTAGGGCTCGATCCAAATGTTGGCTTCGGCAGAAAAAACTGGCGACGGTGGTTATGTACCGCCAGTATGCAATGCAAATGTTCCCACTAGTTAGAAATAACGGCAGTTCTGAAACACACATCGTCCGTCTCCAAAACATCAAAATCTCACCCATAAAGGACAATGTAGAAGCGAAGCCAAGAGCCATTCAAATGTTGGAGTTAGGGCTAACGCGAGTTAAATTGCAACATTTTCCTCCAGAAATCCAACATCTATTTTTTTGGCGAACATCACACAAGTCAGAGTAGAAAACTACCGTCAGGGAAAATAAAACAGAGAGTTAGGGATAACATGAGTCTGCGCTTCCCTATCCAGCCAGTAGGGGAACACAGAGATGGCTTTCAGCACCATGGACAGCATTGAATGCCATAGAGACGTGCATATATGCGACATACTAACTCCATCCACATTCACCTCAGGGACTGCCATGTAGTCCACAAATCTTCAACACTTAACTCTTTGAGTACCAGAGAGATAGGAAAGCATTGCTTAGCATGTTTCCTACCCCTCTGGTACCCAAAGGGTTAATAGGCAAGGTATGGACTACATACCTTGCCTGTATATGTGTGTATGTGTGTGTGTGTGTGTGTGTTTTAAACATTTGTTTTATTAAAAAAATATTATTAAACATATACATATTAGACCTCAAGAGGAGTGTCATGACCCCTCATGACACCTCCCTACCATGAGGCCAACAATTGCCCTTTCATAACGTTAAGCGCAAACAAGCTATATACAACATAGCTTATATGAGTTTTTATGGTCTATGAAACCAACAGACCTCAAAGGGGGCCACCAGAACCTCTCCTGGTAGCCCCCCTACCATGGATCATCTATTCAAAATGATAGATGATCCATGGGGTGACCCCAAAGGCATTCACTGCCTTCTTGATGCCGCCGCGGTCCCATCATTCAGTCAGTCACCAGGGGTCAAACCAGGTGACTGATTAAGTGATCAGAGCACAGAGCTGCTTCCACAATTGTATCTTTACTTAGATCTCATTCATGTTTAATGCCCTACCTCCTGTGTCCCATTGCTGTTAGTACTTTTGCTCCACTCTCCTTCAAACGGAGAGTGGAGCAAAAGTAGTAATAGCAATGGGACACAGGAGGTAGGACATTATACATGAATGACATCTAAGTAAATAAACAATTGAGGAAGCAGCCCTGCGCTTTGACCGCAGAGCTTCCTTCACATGATGTCATTAATATCCTGGTGGGGGCATCAAGATGGCTGGGGACATTGGAGAGGACAGAGGCACTGGAGGAAGCGGGTGGAGGGGAGAGAGACATCGGAGGAAGTGGGTGGCAAGCTTGTACCTCTCTCCCCTCCTCACTCGTCGACATTGTCCCCTGCCTGGCATCGCACACGCTACAACTTCATCCCTCCTGAGTGAGAAGGGACAAAGTTGTAGAATGTGCAACGCCAGTCAGGGGACAATGCCGACGAGTGAGGAGGGGAGAGAGGTATCGGAGGAAGCGGGCAGCAAATACAAGCTTGCCACCCGCTTCCTCTGATGTCTCTCTCCCCTCCACCTGCTTCCTCCAATGCCTCTGTCCCCTCCAATGTCCCCAGCCATCTTGATGCCCCCACCAGGATATTAATGACAGCATATGAAGGGAGCGCTGCGGTCATAGTGAAGTGGTGCTTCCTCAACTGTTTCTTTACTTAGATGTCATTCATGTATAATGTCCTACCTCCTGTGTCCCATTGCTATTACTACTTTTGCTCCACTCTCAGTTTGAAGTAGAGTGGAGCAAAACTACTAATAGCAATGGGACACAGGAGGTAGGGCATTAAACATGAATGAGATCTAAGTAAAGATACAATTGTGGAAGCAGCCCTGCTCTCTGATCACTTAATCAGTCACCCGGTTTGACCCCGGGTAACTGACTGAATGATGGGACAGCGGCAGCATCAAGAAGGCAATGAATGCCTTTGGGGTCACCCCATGGATCATCTATCATTTTGGATAGATGATCCATGGTAGGGGGCTACCAGGAGAGGTCCTGGTGCCCCCCTTTGAGGTCTGATGGTTTCATAGACCATAAAAGCACATATAAGCTATGTTGCACATAGCTTATTTGCGCTTAATGTTATGAAAGGGCAATTGTTGGCCTCATGGTAGGGAGGTGTCATGAGGGGTCATGACACTCCCCTTGAGGTCTAATATGTATATGTTTAATAATATTTTTTAATAAAACAAATGTTTAAAACACACACACACACACACATATACAGGCAAGGTATGTAGTCCATACCTTGCCTATTAACCCATTGGGTACCGCATGGCAGTCCCTGAGGTGAATGTGGATGGAGTTAGTATGTCGCAGATATGCAAAATATGTCGACATACTGGGGGGGGGGGTTTGAAAGGGGGCATTGTGTAGTGCTTGGTGTACTAGTTTTCTTTATTGTAACCCTTTGAATACCACAGGGGTAAGCAGTGCAAGTCCCTATGGCATTCAATGCTGTCCATGGTGCTGAAAGCCATCCCTGTGTTCCCATACTGGCTCGGTAGGGAAGCACAGAGAATGCTGTTCAAAACTGTCATTGGTGATTTTGGGTTTTCTGACTGAACTACTGTGGAGTGCTGTGATTGGCTGTGGTGCTAGGTAACATTTTTATTGTGTGTTTTTAGGTAATATTTTCTATGCGACTGAAGTTTAAGGTGAACGTGTGTTTTCATTAGTCATCGCTTGTTAGTCTTTCTGGGTAAGGAAGATTTGAATCTCACGTTACGCGGTCTTGGCTAACTCGCAAAGGCAGTTATTTTCTTCATGTTGGTTTTAACACCAACATTTGGATCGAGCCCTTAGAAATTGGAGGAAACTCTGACAGGAAGAGGTCTGGCAGACCCAAATCCACAACAGAATCAGATGACAAGTTTCTGAGAGTCAACAGCTTTCGTGACAGGCAGCTCACAGCACAGCTTCAAGCACAGCTTATCACCAATCAAAGTAAGCAAGTGTCATTTTCAAATGTGAAGAGAAGACTTTGAGCTTCAGGTTCGAATGGTTGAGTGGCAGTAAGAAAGCCATTGCTAATATGGCATAATACAAAAAGAGGCTTGCCTGGGCAATGAAGCACCACCAGTGGACTACTGAAGACTGGAAGAAGGTCTTATGAACAGATGAATTAAACATTGAGCACTTCGGTTCACAACGCAAGGTTTTTGTACGCCATTGAGTAGGTGAAAGGATGGTTCCTCAGTAGTGATGATCGAGCACCCCAATGCTCGGGTGTTCGGGTGCTCTGGCCAAGCACCCCCGGAGGCTCGAGTGCTCGGCCGAGCACCCGAGCCCCATTGAAGTCAATGGGAGGACTCGAGCATTACACCAGGCACCCCCTGCTCTGATGAGGGGAGGGTGCCTGGTCCATAGGAAAATGGCAGAAAATGATGGAAACACCACAGAAATGGTTCAGGGACAGCATAGGGAGGATGTCTGGATGCATCTTGGACTCCAACATCGCTGCTGGGAACGATGTTTCGCCCGGACTACGCCATTTTTACAGACTGACCGTAAAACACACAAAAAGGAAGATAAAAACGACTTTAGGCGAAAAATTGTTACCAAACAGTATTTGCTGTATATTTACTTGTATATCATCTGCAAATTCTGCAAAAAATTTCATTGATTTTTCGGAACTGGGGCCATGATTAAGAGGGAAACGTGCGCAGAGTAAAGCAGGTGTTCAACGTGGTTATGGCCCGGGTAAGGTACAGCATTCAGGAACGGAGGCCGCAGCTACCACAGGTTTTACAACATGTCCGTTTGCCCTTGTTAAGTCCAAAATTTATAGTCGGAACAGTGGGGTCTGATCCATTCAGTAAAAGTGACGAAGTGACTTAGTGGATGAAGCCAAGAACTACCTTCTGCTCTGTCGAACACCCCAGCCCTATTTAATTCAATGGGAGGACCTGAGGCACTCCGATACAACCTGTATATCACAAAATGGAGGGCCTCATTCACATTGTGGTACAATAGTTCAGGTAGTGGTCCAACACTCATAAAGCCGATGCACTAAGTGAAAGGGCTGCCAAAAATTAGACTGAAATGTCACTCCAATACACCCTTTATTACACATAAAGGAGGGCATCATACACACCCTTGAAAAATTAGGATTAATAGCCTGCTGGTGACCCTCTAAAACATTAGGGGCGAGGGCATGCCGCTAAGCTGACCATCTAAAACATTAGGAATGAGGGTCTGCAGCTGAGCCGACCATCTAAAACATTATGGGTGAGGGTCTGCTGCAGAGCTGACCATCCTAAACATTATATGCGAAGGCCCGCTAGTGAGCTGACGCTATAAAACATTATATGAGAGGGCCCGCTAGAGAGCTGACCCAATAAAACATTATATAAGAAGGCCCGCTGGTGAGCTGACCTATACAAAAAGTTGTCAAACAGGGCCCGCTGGTGAGCTGGCCCTATATAAAAATTATATCACAGGGCCCGCTGGTGAGCTGGCCCTATATAAAAATTATATCACAGGGCTCGCTGGTGAGCTGGCCCTATATAAAAATTATATCACAGGGTATATGGAAGAGAGTCAACCATATACCCGTTTTTTGGGTGGAAGGGGTGAATGGGAATACAGAGTATTCCCATCATTGTAAATAACATATCTAAAGTGACTTTATGTTCACCCGGGGCTTTCCTCCAGTGGAGTGGAGAAGTCAGGGGAAATCCAGGCCTTGTTCATTTTTATAAGTGTCAACCTATCAGCATTTTCGGTGGAAAGGCGGATACGCTTATCTGTTATGATGCCACCAGCAGCACTAAATACCCGCTCAGACAGAACGCTGGCGGCAGGGCAGGCCAGCACCTCCAAGGCGTAGAGAGCCAGTTCATACCACGTGTCCAGCTTGGACACCCAGTAGTTGCAAGGCACAGAGGGATCAGTGAGGACGCTGACACGGTCTGCTACGTACTCCTTCACCATCTTCCAAAACTTTTCCCTCCTTGTGACATTAGGCTGCGCATCAGGGTGAGGGTGCTGGCGGGGTGTCATGAAGGTGTCCCACGCCTTGGAGAGTGTTGCCCTGCCTTTGTCGGAACTGCTGTGTGCTCCCCTTTTCTCCCCTTCTCGGTTGGCCAAGGTAGCACGTACTCTGCCGCCAGCGTTGTCAGATGGAAAATTTTGGAGCAATTTTTCAACAAGAACCTTCTGGTATTGCACCATTTTGCTTGTCCTCTCCACCGGAGGAATGACAGATGAGAAATTCTCTTTGTAGCGGGGGTCCAGAAGGGTGAACACCCAGTAATCCGTGTTGTCTAAAATGCGTATAACGCGTGGGTCACGGGAAAGGCAGCCTAACATAAAGTCAGCCATGTGTGCCAGAGTACCAACAGGCAAGATTTCGCTGTCCTCACCAGGAGGATGACTCTCAATCTCCTCATCCTCTTCCTCCTCTTCTGCCCACCCACGCTGAAGAGATGGAACTAAAGTTCCATGGCTACCCTCTGTAGTGGAGGCAACCGTGTCTTCCTCCTCCTCCTCCTCCTCCTCCGCCTCCTCCAATTGTCGCTGAGAAGACGAAGTGAGGGTGCTCTGGCTATCACCTTGTGTAAGCTCTTCCTCCCCCATTTCCACCTCTTCCACATGCAAAGCGTCGGTTTTAATTGTGAGCAGCGAGCGTTTCAGTAGACACAGAAGTGGGATGGTTACACTGATAATAGCGTTATCGCCGCTCACCATCTGTGTCGATTCCTCAAAATTGCGTAAAACCTCACAGAGGTCTGACATCCATTCCCACTCCTCACTTCTGATTAGAGGAAGTTGAACGGAGAGGCGACGACCGTGTAACAGCTGGTACTCCACTACTGCCCTCTGCTGCTCACAAAGCCGGGCCAACATGTGGAAGGTGGAGTTCCAGCGCATGCTCACGTCACACAGCAGCCGGTGAGCTGGCAATTGTAAGCGCTGCTGCAGCTTCAACAGGCCGGCTGAAGCTGTTGATGACTTACGGAAATGTGCACACACGCGGCGCACCTTGGTCAAGAGATCATGCAAATTGGGGTAGGTTTTTAGAAATCGCTGAACCACTAAATTAAATACATGCGCTAGGCATGGTACGTGTGTGAGCTTGCCGAGCTCCAAAGCCGCCACCAAGTTACGCCCATTATCACACACAACCATGCCTGGTTGCAGGTTGAGTGGCGAGAGCCACTGCTCGGTCTGGTGACTAATCCCCTGCAACAGCTCTGAGGCCGTGTGCTGTTTGTCCCCAAGGCAGATCAGCTTCAGCACAGCCTGTTGACGCTTCCCCACTGCAGTGCTAAACTGCTTCCAGCTACCGGCTGATGGGTGAGTGGAGCTGCGCGCAGAGAATTCGGAGGTGGAAACGGAGGAGGAGGAGGAGCCAATAACGTAGGTGCTGGCGGAAACCCTGATGGAGGTAGGGCCCGCAATCCTCGGCGTGAGTAGCACCTGTGCCGTCCCAGGGTCCGAGTCGCTCCCAGCCTCCACGACATTCACCCAGTGTGCCGTCAGGGAAATGTAGCGTCCCTGGCCACAAGCACTTGTCCATGTGTCAGTCGTTAAGTGGACCTTCCCAGTAACTGCGTTGGTCAGGGCACGGGTGATGTTACGGGACACATGGTGGTGTAATGCGGGGACGGCACACCGGGAAAAGTAGTGGCGGCTGGGGACTGCGTACCGAGGGACAGCTGCTGCCATCAGGCTGCGGAAGGACTCAGTCTCCACAACCCTAAATGGCAGCATTTCGATGGCCAGTAATTTGGAAAGGTGTGAGGTTAGTGCTATGGCCTGTGGGTGGGTGGCTGGGTATTTTCGCTTGCGCTCAAATGCCTGGGGTAACGACATTTGGACGCTGCGCTGGGACAGGGAAGTGGATGTGGTCGCTGATGGTGCTTCAGATGGTACAGGTGCAGGGCGGGAGGTATGCGGGCCTGCGCCTTCGACAGTCGATTGGCCGGCACCGAAAACAGGGGAAGAGGAAGCAGTGGTGTGGCCTGCAGACACAGATTGGCGATCCGGGCGTTCCTCCCACTTATTACGGTGCTTGGATGCCATGTGTCGGATCATGCTGGTGGTGGTGAGGTTGCTAGTGTTCATGCCTCGGCTCATTCTGGTGTGGCACAGGTTGCAAACTACAATTCTTTTGTCGTCCGCACTTTCCTTAAAAAAACGCCATACCGTGGAACACATAGCCCTTGGCAAGGGAGATTTACGCAAGGGGGTGCTCCGTGGAACATTTGCGGGCCGGTTTGGTGCGGTCCGCCTTCTTTCTTTAGCCACACCACTGCCTCTTCCAGCCTGTTGCGGTGCTGCAGATGGCTCACCCTCAGGACTGCTGTCATCGCTCGGCTCTCCACCTTCCCAGGTGGGGTCAGTGACCTCATCGTCCACCAAGTCCTCCTCCACTTCCTCACTCTGATCATCCTCCTCATTTCTTGATCCCACCACATACTCAGTCATTGACAACTGTGTATCATCCTCCTCATCAAGGTCTTGAGACAGTAAAAGTGGTTGATTTAATGGCAACTGTGTCTCATCATCATCATCATCCACTTCCTTTGACCTTAAATGCCGTTCCCCTCTGTCATCTTCTTGTGATTGGGTACCCTCTAGAGGTTGTGAATCAGGGCACAAGATCTCATATTCCTCTGCAAGCGTGCTTGGAGAGAGGTTCAAATGAAGGATTGGTGATGAGACGAGCTCCTCACTATATCCCAGTGTGGGATCACTTCTTTGGCCAGACCCTCTATGGTGGGAGGAAGGATGATCAGAGTGAGGATTATGTTGACCAGACTCTTGGCTACTGAGAGTGGACTTGGTGGAAGACAGGGTGGTGCTTAACCGACTGGAAGCAGTATCAGCTGAAATCCAACCGACCACCTGTTCGCAGTGGTCTGACCTCGAGAGTGATGTCCTGCGACGCCCTGTAAACTGAGACATGAAGCTAGGTATGGTGGATGTCTTTCTTTCTTGTGCTCTGGCACCAGGCACAGTTTCTACGCGTCCTGACCCGCGCCCTGAACTATCAGGATCACGTCCACTTCCCCGTCACTTTTTACCCGCCTTCTTCATATTACACGGAATATGTGCTGCTAATCTGCAACTTTGCACACTAAACAGAATGTGGTGCTAATCTGCGGCTAGGCACAGTGAACGGGATATGTGACGTTTATTTTTTACACTTTGCACACTAAACAGAATGTGCTGCTAATCTGCAACTTTGCACACTAAACAGAATGTGCTGCTAATCTGCAGCTAGGCACAGTGAAAGGAATATGTGACGTTTATTTTTTACACTTTCCACATTAAACAGAATGTGCTGCTAATCTGCAACTTTGCACACTAAACAGAATGTGCTGCTAATCTGCAACTTTGCACACTAAACAGAATGTGCTGCTAATCTGCAACTTTGCACACTAAACAGAATGTGCTGCTAATCTGCAACTTTGCACACTAAACAGATTGTGCTGCTAATCTGCGGCTAGGCACAGTGAACGGAATATGTGACGTTTATTTTTTACACTTTCCACACTAAACAGAATGTGCTGCTAATCTGCAACTTTGCACACTAAACAGAATGTGCTGCTAATCTGCGGCTAGGCACAGTGAACGGAATATGTGACGTTTATTTTTTACACTTTGCACACTAAACAGAATGTGCTGCTAATCTGCAACTTTGCACACTAAACAGAATGTGCTGCTAATCTGCGGCTAGGCACAGTGAAAGGAATATGTGACGTTTATTTTTTACACTTTCCACACTAAACAGAATGTGCTGCTAATCTGCAACTTTGCACACTAAACAGAATGTGCTGCTAATCTGCAACTTTGCACACTAAACAGAATGTGCTGCTAATCTGCAACTTTGCACACTAAACAGAATGTGCTGCTAATCTGCGGCTAGGCACAGTGAACGGAATATGTGACGTTTATTTTTTACACTTTGCACACTAAACAGAATGTGCTGCTAATCTGCAACTTTGCACACTAAACAGAATGTGCTGCTAATCTGCGGCTAGGCACAGTGAACGGAATATGTGACGTTTATTTTTTACACTTTGCACACTAAACAGAATGTGCTGCTAATCTGCAACTTTGCACACTAAACAGAATGTGCTGCTAATCTGCAACTTTGCACACTAAACAGAATGTGCTGCTAATCTGCGGCTAGGCACAGTGAACGGAATATGTGACGTTTATTTTTTACACTTTCCACACTAAACAGAATGTGCTGCTAATCTGCAACTTTGCACACTAAACAGAATGTGCTGCTAATCTGCGGCTAGGCACAGTGAACGGAATATGTGACGTTTATTTTTTACACTTTCCACACTAAACAGAATGTGCTGCTAATCTGCAACTTTGCACACTAAACAGAATGTGCTGCTAATCTGCGGCTAGGCACAGTGAACGGAATATGTGACGTTTATTTTTTACACTTTGCACACTAAACAGAATGTGCTGCTAATCTGCAACTTTGCACACTAAACAGAATGTGCTGCTAATCTGCGGCTAGGCACAGTGAACGGAATATGTGACGTTTATTTTTTACACTTTGCACACTAAACAGAATGTGCTGCTAATCTGCAACTTTGCACACTAAACAGAATGTGCTGCTAATCTGCGGCTAGGCACAGTGAAAGGAATATGTGACGTTTATTTTTTACACTTTCCACACTAAACAGAATGTGCTGCTAATCTGCAACTTTGCACACTAAACAGAATGTGCTGCTAATCTGCAACTTTGCACACTAAACAGAATGTGCTGCTAATCTGCAACTTTGCACACTAAACAGAATGTGCTGCTAATCTGCAACTTTGCACACTAAACAGAATGTGCTGCTAATCTGCGGCTAGGCACAGTGAACGGAATATGTGACGTTTATTTTTTACACTTTGCACACTAAACAGAATGTGCTGCTAATCTGCAACTTTGCACACTAAACAGAATGTGCTGCTAATCTGCGGCTAGGCACAGTGAACGGAATATGTGACGTTTATTTTTTACACTTTGCACACTAAACAGAATGTGCTGCTAATTTGCAACTTTGCACACTAAACAGAATGTGCTGCTAATCTGCAACTTTGCACACTAAACAGAATGTGCTGCTAATCTGCAACTTTGCACACTAAACAGAATGTGCTGCTAATCTGCGGCTAGGCACAGTGAACGGAATATGTGACGTTTATTTTTTACACTTTCCACACTAAACAGAATGTGCTGCTAATCTGCAACTTTGCACACTAAACAGAATGTGCTGCTAATCTGCGGCTAGGCACAGTGAACGGAATATGTGACGTTTATTTTTTTACACTTTCCACACTAAACAGAATGTGCTGCTAATCTGCAACTTTGCACACTAAACAGAATGTGCTGCTAATCTGCGGCTAGGCACAGTGAAAGGAATATGTGACGTTTATTTTTTACACTTTCCACACTAAACAGAATGTGCTGCTAATCTGCAACTTTGCACACTAAACAGAATGTGCTGCTAATCTGCGGCTAGGCACAGTGAACGGAATATGTGACGTTTATTTTTTACACTTTGCACACTAAACAGAATGTGCTGCTAATCTGCAACTTTGCACACTAAACAGAATGTGCTGCTAATCTGTGGCTAGGCACAGTGAACGGAATATGTGACGTTTATTTTTTACACTTTGCACACTAAACAGAATGTGCTGCTAATCTGCAACTTTGCACACTAAACAGAATGTGCTGCTAATCTGCAACTTTGCACACTAAACAGAATGTGCTGCTAATCTGCAACTTTGCACACTAAACAGAATGTGCTGCTAATCTGCGGCTAGGCACAGTGAACGGAATATGTGACGTTTATTTTTTACACTTTCCACACTAAACAGAATGTGCTGCTAATCTGCGGCTAGGCACAGTGAACGGAATATGTGACGTTTTTTTTTTAAATTTGTGCCCTCCCAAACAAAATATAACTGCTGCCCCCACACACAACAGTCCTAAAAAGGACTTTTGGGTCTTTATATGTTGTTCCAACACTTTTCTTCTCCCTACACTGACTTTCCCTTCCTATCCTCATCTCTCCCTGGCTAAGACTGAGCCGAACTCGCTGGTCAGGTGCTATACAGCACCCGATCACGGGTTCTGGCCAGCCAATCAGTGTAATGCCAGCAGCCAACATGGCTGCTGGCATTACACTGATGTCAGAGCCTCCCCGCACGTTTATTGGCTGCGCAGCAGCCGCGAAACGTGCGGGGAGGAGACCCGAACATGGCGGGCGAGCACATGCGGTACTCGTACGAGTACCGCCATGTGCCGAGCAGAGCGATGCTCGAGCCGAACCGAGCTTCGGCCGAGCATGCTCGCTCATCACTATTCCTCAGTGTGTGACACCAACTGTCAAACATGGAGGAGGAAGCGTGATGGCCTGGGGCTGTTTTGCTGGATCCGGAGTTGGTGACTTGCACAGAGTGAGTGGCACCCTAAACCAATACTCCTACTATAACATTTTGCAGTGCCATGCAATACCCTCTGGTACACGCCTAGTTGGTCAGCGGTTCATCCTACAGCAAGATAATGACCCAAAACATACCTCCAGGCTGTGTCAGAACTACCTTAGAAGAAAAGAACAAGACAGTAGGCTTCAAATCATGGAATGGCCAGCACAGTCTCCAGACTTAAACCCCATATATTTATACTCCTGTGATTCCTCATTCATTATCAGTATCCAGGGCACTATTACTTTGGCTTCTCAGTCTCTGTCTAGGTTTCTACCTCTGCTTTACTACTGTTCAGAGCCTCACATGCTAATGGGTTCTGTTACCTTGCTAGGACCCCTTTTTGCTATCATGTCTCCAAATCATTCACTTCCTGTTGGTTCTTTGTGGGATCTCCATCCTCTTAGATTAAGGTTCAGCAAGCATACAAACATCCATCTTAATAAACCTACAGTAAACCTAAAGATTGACCCAAGAGAACCTACATCCCCTCCCTGTTCTTTACGCACATGTCAGAAAGTTAAAGGGCAAGTATTAATGACTGAATTTAAGCATGCTAATGTCCAATATGGGCAATAATGTGGTAATGATGAATAACTGAGGCTATGAAAAAATGTGCCTTAAAAATCTTGAAAAGTAAGGATTGGTACAGGGTTCTTCCAAGCTCACCTTTAGAAAGATATTTTTTCATTATTGATTTTGCAGTGATCTTTGGTGTGATAAATGCTGATGAGGTCAAGGATTTTTTTTTTTTTTAAGATAGTCAATCCTTGGCTGTCTACCTTCTATTTCCTGCCCAAAGTTGATAAGACAGTCAGAGATGCCCCTTAGAGACCTATTGTTCCAAAGTATGATTCCTCAATGAAAAAAATTGTGACAAAAGAATCCCAAATGTAGTAGCACGCCAAACAAACAAACAAATATAAAATCACTCCTTTATTTAAAGATTAAAAACATAATAGCCCTAAGAGATGGGACAAGAAAAGGGTAATAAGTCTTAACAGCAGTCTGTAGTTATTTGGATGAATATTTATAAACTGTTGTGGTCGGTCTGTCCAATAATATTCAGGACTCAATGGACTTATTAACCACTTACCACCCAAGGACGTACATGTACGTCCTGAGCGGATGTCCCAGGTGGACAGGGGACGTACAGGTACATCCCGGAAATTGTTTTAAAAAATGAAAAAAAAACTGTTCAGCGGGCATTAAGTGCTGGCTGCGTGCGCGCGCAGCTGGTCACTAAGGGGTTAAGACAACATAATGAATTTGACTATAGAAGCACTCTGTTGTAGTATAGTCCATCATTTGAGCCCCTTTTCACACATCAGCGCTCTAGCTGACAGAATGAGATCCTGGTCACAGGACCAGATGGCTCGGCAGCAGAGCCGAAATAGCATTGTCTACAAAGAAATACTTAATTAGAAATGTCTACAAAGTGTGCCTGCCTCAAACCAGGCACACTTTGTAGAGCGTTCTAATGAAGTTTTTCTTTTTGGCTCTGCTTATGAGCCTTCCAGTCCAGGGACCAGGATCTCATTCTGTCAGCTAGAGCACTGATGTGTGTAAAAGGGGCATGAGGAGAGAACTTTAGAAGCTTATACCTCTTAAACTATACATGCTTGAGAGATGGGACATACATCATTTCACTTATATTTTTAATAAGTACAATATTAAACTTCATTAAAATAAAGCATTCCTATTCCTTTAACAGGTGTAACTTATGAAGTAATTTAAAGATCATTAACTATAGCAATGATTTGCATTAGTCTGCATACTATCTTGGACTACTTATCACCTTAGATACTAGGAACATCTCCAATGCACTGCAAAATAATGCAGTGGAGACATTTATATCACCTACATGGTTAAAGCCTTTTTTACATGAACCTGTAAAATATTTCTACATATCTGTATGTGGTATAAATACTGCAAATTTTCCAGTGTATAATAAGAACAATAATATGTGTCCAGTTCAGCTTTACAGATGCATAAGTTAATTGTATCAGCAAAGAAAACATTATACATCTAATATTACAAATACAGAAAAGTAGGTTTTCGATCTATAAATATATTAAGGTTTGAAAAATTAACTTGAACTTAAAATATAAATGATTAAATATGTGAAGGTTCAATTGTATTTTCTATTATTAAACCTTTTTTAGTACCCACCTTTCTACACCAATGTAGATCTTCCCTCCTACGAAGGTGTGAAACCAGCCCTGCATGAGGATTGCCCACTGCACTCCAAATGCTGCCAGCAGGAAATTGAAGGCAACACTGCCAAAACCATATATCTTCAGGAATGTCATCAAGAACCCGAAACCAACAAAGATCATCACGTGGACATCTACGAAACCTACCAGTTGGGAGAAAAGAAGGGCATTGAACTAACATTTTACAGAAGGACTTTCAACAATCCATCCATTGATCATTAAAAAATCATCTGTTTTGCTTGTCCATCCATCTACTGCAATCTCACTCCTTCCATCTGTCCATCTATCTATCCATCCATTAAACAATCCATATATCAGATCATCTGTTCATCCATTCTTCAGTATCTTTTGATTCCTCCATTCCTTCATCCTTTCTTTTATCCTTACCTTTTTCAATTTGTCCAACCATATACACATCCATTTATCTATCTGTCCAATCATAGGTTCATCAATTTGTCCATCCATTCGTCCATCCATCCATTTCACTATCTAGCCTTCCATCCATACATGCATTTATCTCTCTGCCCATCTACACAACCCTTCAATCATGTGTACTCCCATTATTTTTCTATTCGTCTGTCCATTCCTCCCTTCTATCCATTTGCCCATTCCTCCTTCATCCATATGTCCAGCAATATATTTATCACTTGCCATTTATTCAGTTCTTCATCCATTCTTCTTTACATAAATGCCTTCCTAAATTACTTAATCTCCCCAATATTTCTATATATGCATTAGTTCCTCTGGGACTCAGATCTTCCACTGATATCTATTTGCCATATATTATATATGGAACAGATATCATAAAGAAGACCCAAAAGGAACACAAGTTCATTACCATTGACAAAGTGAAAAGAAATGTGTCCTCAGGTCCAGGTGGCAATACATTTTCTGAATTAACATTTTGCTCTTATAATGCACCATTCAAACATTCTTCACTTTACAAGTTATTTATTTCACAGACAATTCAGGGTTTCTCCAAACTGATACAGAATTTATCAAAGAGGGACAGAGGGAAGGGAGACTGGCTGAAGAAGAAACAGGGGAAGGCATAAAATACAATGTAGAAAAGAAAGAGAGGGCAAGGAGGTGGGAGAAAGAGAAGTACAAGGGGAGAGAGTGGGAGCCCAGAGAGGAAAGCCGGAGATTCAGGTTGGAGCATTAGAAAGTGAGTGAGAATGGGGAGTGGGAAAGTGAGAGGAAGGTGGGAAGGAGAGAGGGCCATAGTACATTAGAGTCTGAGGCACAAGACACTGAGAATGGGGTCAGGACCATGAAATAGAGAAGGAGGGAGAGAAAAGGATGAGGAGAAGCAGGAGTGGCAGAAGGATCCAGTACATCGCCTTAAGAAGTGCTCCCACATTGCTCACAAAAGTGCCCTGGGCATGAAAGGGCTGTGATTGACATATGAAGGTATTTTTTTTTTCTAATGGACATCATGTGATACTATTTCCAGGTTTCTGATTGTTTAAAACAATAAAAATGAAAAAAGCTCTTTCACAATACATGGCTAGAGTTTTGCCAAACAGCCTGTTTTGAACAAGATCTGTGGTTCGGGAAAGGTTTTTGCTCATTCGTTTATGGGATTATGGCAATGTTTATGTGCAGTGTTGACAGACCTGTCACGCAACTTTACAGTGCTGTTTAGAAATAGAGCTAAAATATGTAGGATGGCTTATATTGCTAAGAATCCACTGTTTATGTTCACTGAACAATATTCAGAAGTTTAGGTTAAGTTGATCTCTTTCACCTGGTTTCTATTTTCTAAAATCACAGGTTTATCATAATGAAAACTATGGGCCTTATTCATCAAGCTAGATAGGTGCAATTATGGAGCAAACTAACTACACCATGAGGTTGAGATGAACATCTCTTAAATTGCATTTGAAATAAATTCAAGCAGTAAAAGTATCATTTAAATCAACAGGAATGTTTCTTTCACAATTATAGTGCAATTGGCTTGCTCCAGAATCCATATGTTTATATAAGACGTTAGGATAACCAGCTTAATTAATATACATGAAAATCCCAATGCAATGTGCATGACACAAAGAAAGTTGTAATGGGATAGTTATAAAACTGGAATCATAAAGAAAGTTTTTTTTTAAATTGTCTCAAGGTGACACAAGCCTGTGTGTAAACTTTTAGCTACACTTTTGCTAACTGATAACTCGAGTCCGCTGCCTTTTTGAAAAGTGGCGTAGAAATGGTCTTGTCCAAAAAAGAACATTGTAACGTGCGTATAAAGAAATTCACCAATTGCTCCACAAATAAAGTTAGTTTTAGTGATCAAATCTTAACTCCAGGTATAACCTGTTCTTAATGGAAGTAGTATAAATAGTGTATGTGAAATTGTTTTATCATTTGTGAATTTTCTGTGAGATTTTTCTCAGGATATTATTTTCATGCATGCTCTAGAAATTTCAGACTGCATGTTAGGGGTGCCTTGAGCAAAAAAAAAAAAAAAAAAAGATTGCCCTATGGCAGCTATGATCAGGCAGAATTGTTCTTTACTTGAGTCTATGGGGGCTGTGTTCACAGCACAACACTGAAGAGTACTGCAATTCAGTCTCTCTTGTGGGATCAACAAGGGAGCACTAATGTCGCTTTTTAGACCTCCATTCCAATTCTTTCTCTGATCCACCAGGTTTGATCAGCTGGTTTGTACAGTGAGGTACAATGAGCCTCAAATATCAGTTACGCAAATTATCTGCCTGATGACTAGAAATGTTATAGGGCAGGTAAGCCTTGTTGCAACTTCTGTAATCTGCATTGAAAAAAAGACAATTAGCAGCACTAGCCTGAGGTTGGTGTCAGGGTAGCTGCCTGTATGAACAGCCCAACCAACCACCCATATTATGCTTTTCATAGGCAACATCAACCATCGTGAAAAAACCCTTACAAACTAGGAACGCTTACTCTTTAAGCCCTGAAGTGCCAGAGGAATGTATAATGCATGGTCATTGGACAGTTTCTGTTGGCTCAGACAGACACGCTACATAAAGGAATTTGGTCTCTTTACATTTTTACGGAATGATTTACCAAGGCACATCTTTTATACAGCAGTCAGGTATATCTATATTTTTTTGCATTGGAGCACTGTTTTTACCTATAGAAAAATACCATGTCACAATCTCCATCTTCATTTGGGATTTTGTTCAGTGTGGGTGAGATTTTGTCTATGGATTTTCTCTTTCAGCGTTCTGATGTTTTTGGTGAAGAATAGTGAACTAAATGTACCAGTTATGGAAATCTGCAAATACATTCAATGGCTGCTACAATGTACAGATGTATATCAATTGATATATGTAACTGCTCTATTAAGGACTTCTGCCAAGATAAGGTTAAAACTAATGATAGAAATTGCTGTTTGGGGATTGGGGACAACAACAAGAAGTTGGATGGGCAGCGATGATGGAAGTTATTGTCACCAACAGACAGAGGTCCAGCAACTGACAACTCATAGGTTAAACAATTTTAAAGCCATAAATTCCAATTATGAAGTTGCCCTTTAAGATGGTAGGGTGATGTACTAATATAATTCCAGTAAAACATGTACTGTAACTGGCATTTTGGTCCTAAACTTGCCTAACACCAATTTACAAATGTAGTTACTTTGCAAAATTCTCACTTTAATACAGCTTGCTCCAAGGGAAGGCATCTAGGCAGTATAAGTGCTTTAAGGGTGTTCTTTTTATCTGCAGCTAGTTTAAAACTGGGTATCTTTAACCCTTTCAGTGCCAGAGGGGTATGCAGCACATTGCTAAGCAATATGTTGCATACCCTTCTGGCACTCAAAGGGTTATACATATCTTTATCACGGGGAATTGGTGTAACGTTACTTAATTTTCCTGCTCATAATAGAATGAAGGCATTTGGAGCTCTCTCACACTAAAGGCTTAATGGTGGCAGAGTGTGTGGGCCAGTATGAACTAAAGGCAGAGGTGCTGAAACCTGTCCTCAGGTCCCCCTCTAAGTTATGCAGGTTTCCAGGATTTTCTGAAAAGAACACAGGTGAATCCATCAGATGTTCAATTATTTTGTAGGAAAAGGCTGAGTTATCAACATTCATTTACATTTAATTGAGGGGATCCTGAAAACATGCACTGCTGGGCATTCCTGAGGACAGGATTGAGCACCCCTGATCTAAGGCACACTCTGAAGTTCTGGCACGGTACTTTTAGGCTAAAGTCAGTTGAGATGAGACTGGTGGATTTTTGCATTTGCAAAATGTTCATTCTACAGGTAGCTCTAATGACCCCTTAAAGGTACTCATGCAAGATATTGCCTGCCAAGGGTAACTGAAGGTGATCTTGGATCTTAATGCAATTTTGTTTTTACTTCTGATAATGATCAAGCACATCTGGGTTAAGTAAAGCACTCAGAAGTTATTCATTAAATCATTAAACCAATTCACACAAATTGTTTCCCTGCTTAAAGGGCAACAACAAAATTCAATAATGGACAAAGCTATAAAATGCAAATTCGGCACCATATAATAATACAAAAATAACTGAAACAGATAGGTATTTGTATTCACAAATTAACTTCTTAACCCTTTAAGGACCAGTAAGTCACCTCTAAACCCATATTTCCTATAGAATAAAACCTTATGAAAACTGCAAACAAGCATTGGTCTTGTATGAGAAAAAATGTCAAACAATACTGTGCCAGTCAACTATCCCATAGGAAACCATTTAAACTATCATTAATTTATATAGTGATTTTAATCTAATCTAAAAGTTAGAAAAGTCTCCAAGCTATTGCTTTGCTGTGCTTAAAAGATAACCTGAAATAAATCAAGCATAATGCTTTGCAATTAACCCCTTGGATGCTTGAGACATCTACTAAGCATATCCTATTTAATAAAATGCAAGAATGTATTTTCGTATATGTTTGGTTTTAAAGGGAAAACGTGGCAATAACCATGCAAAAACCCATGCCCTACATGGACACCACTTTTTATTACTATTGTATTTCTGAAAGGAAATGTTTTGGGTCTGCAGCACACAGCTATAAACTAAATAATCAGGGGTGGAAGTGTAAAAAAACATTCTTAATTTAAGAAATGTCATTTAAATTTGCAAAGACGGTTGATATTTATAAAGCAGTACATTTTAAAATGTATAAATATGTGTCTATCTGAAAAAAATTGCAATTGAGATTTTTTTCCGGCATACATAGCTTATACACTCAGTCAAATATTTCAATGAAGAATAAGTTATACCTGGGGAAAGATAGACTAAGCGGTGATAAAGAAGTGATAAAGTGGAGATGACTTCTCCAGTTTATCACTTCTCCAGTTTCTATATTATTCTATATAGCTTATTCATTAAGATCTCCAAAGTTGAAGAAATCTTAGTGCATAGGATCCATAGAATAACATAGGAACTGGAGAATTGATAAACTGGAGAAGTTATCTCTACTTTATCACCTGTTTATCACCTCTTTATCATCGCTTAGTGAATCTCCCCCCTGGTGGGAAGATTAAACCACAAAATATGCTTTTCTTTGTTGTGCTATTAACAAATGTATTTAAAGGGATAGTATTACTTAAAAATTACTATCCCTCATATTGTAGCCCTTAATAAACTGAGTTAAATGACACCAGTGAGATCTCTCAGACCATTATGGTTTAAGAGATAGCTGCTTTCAAAGTCTCCTCTCCCCTGCTGTCAGTGTTCTGCTGCCAGCAGGAAAATCCTGTCTCTGAATCAAGCAGAGGCTCTTCAGCAGAACCGATATCTTATTATGGAAGGAAAAATGATTCATTGAAACAGTCTTCTACGTGTGCTTGGTAACCAAGCACACGTAGAAGACTGTTTCAATGAATCATTTTTCCTTCCATAACGAGATATCGGCTCTGTTTAAGAGCCTCCACCTGTCCCGGGACCAGATTCCCCTGCTGGCAGCAGAACGCTGACAGCAGGGGAGAGGAAACTTTGAAAGCGGCTATCTCTTAAACCATAAAGGTCTGAGAGATGTCACTGGTGTCATTTAACTCAGTTTATTAAGGGCTACAATATGAGGGATAGTAATTTTTAAGTAATACTATCCCTTTAAAAGAAAGTTGCAGCACAATTTTTATTTGGACCATGCCCATTTCTACTAGACTTTTTAAAAATGTAATATTGACATTAGTACTTAGCAAAAATGTTAGTAAACATTTATATATATAGCCTTATATGTTGTGTTTTGACAATTGCAGACACTTTCTTTATTATGCCAATTTTATAAACCCCCCACCACCCATCCCCAAGTGCCTTAACCACAAAAGAAAAGGTGTGGAGCTGCAACAGAAGGGAGTAATTCAAATTATATGCTGAATTAAATGGAGCCAAGTCTTTAAGTGCCAGAGACGTAGTCAATGAATTGTGTTGCAATGTGTTGGATACCGCTCTGGCACTGAAAGAGATGAATGAATGATTTTTAATGACTGGGAAGTTTATGAATGTTTATTTTCCCCTATGGTACAGCTGGTGTACTTCAGAATTAAACCTCTTCTATTTTGCGGATAAAGCCTTAAGCCTGCTTCCATAGAAACAGACAATATAACATGCTAGTTTCCATTTAAGTTGATTATGGATAAGGCCTATGCATGACACTCCCTGCCTTGGTATGTTCTTTATGTTATGAATACAGTAGTTGTAACATGGCTGTAAAACTATAAAATAGATAAGGAGCCCATTGTTCAACCATGTGATTGGAGTTATAGAAAGTCTTTTGATGTACATTGAGCTATAAGAGAAGCTGATTTGAAGCAAACCAACTACACAAAGGGGACAAACAGAAAAATTCCCAAAGTCCTAATTAATTCAATGGAATAACCCTTAAATGTTAGAGTGGATTGGTTTGTCCCATAATATTGAAAAGTGAGCATGATGAAGGATACCTTTCACTCACCTCACAACTGACTGATAATATGTATTTTGAAGAAGACTACCATACATGTAATGAGATCATAAAATGGTCATAACAAAACATCTAAAGAGCCATTTTATACATATCTTTATACTTTATACTGACACTAAAGATATTCTGAAGGGAAATTAAGAATCTGAAGCCTCGCAACCAATAGGAGTAGGATTATAGAAAAACAACTACTAATGATAGCTGACTGGACAATGACACCAGTAGGCATAGAATGAAGATATTGGACCACGGATAAAAACCTTGATTTAGTAATTGAATAGGAGTGGGAAAGCAAGTAGCTTGACCATGAACCAACACTAGATGTAGATAATAGAGCACCTGAAGTAAAATAAAGAAGGTAAAGGGATAATAATATAACTCCTATTACTAATTAGTAGAGTATTAGGGGTAGATGAAAAGTCACTTTTTTATTGATAGAATATTCATATTCTTATAAGTTTTATTTCTGTCCCTGTCAGTGTCACTGCACAAGCAACTCTGGCTCTCTTTCTTTGCCTGTCTGCCCCTACACTAGTAGCTAGTATAAACATTTTTGTAGCTTTCCTTTTATCTCACTAGGACTGTAGTGTTAATTGTTACAGTATAGTACAGTAAAGTATAGACCTGTTAGCCATATAATCAGCAGTTCACAAAGATTGGATCTCATGCTCAGCAAGCAACCTCGGGTAGAATGGATCTCAGCCTGTCTGCCTCTGTCCCTCTCAATCAAAAAGGTTTTATATGTATGTATTTAGTAATGTATTTATATTCTTATGCCTCCCTTTATAACAATACCCAGAAAACAACAGGCTATAACCAATAGTCAAGCAACAACAGATCCCACTTTTTTGTCTGTCTGCCTACAATAGCATAAAACATTAAGCTGCACTCTCTCTCTCTCTCTCTCTCTCCCAAGCACAGACTGAATATATGGTAAATTCATACCCCATTTTATATAGAGGGAATACATGGGGGGGGGGGGGAATTTCCACATTGAGAAAATACATAATTATCAATGATTTCAATGCACTAAAAATACAAAATAAACAGAAAATTGCACTTTTCATGGAAATTCCTCTAGATGGCTGGAAGTGCCATTTTTTTTGTCTATTCCACTTTTGAGGATAAAAAAATTCAACAAACCCTAAAGAGTATGTTAGTGCTCTATGGTTTTATACAATCATAAGTCTAATATTCGTGATACTTTATATAGTATAATGAGTAGGATGAAAAGAAAGATATAACTTCAGCCCTCAAATAGAATGACTAACGAATAATGATGCCAAAATGCAATTACCCAGTTAGATGCACAACAGATTCATATTTTCTTTAAGTTCTTTCAGTGCCATTGTTTGTAGTGGATAAATCCAGAACGTTTCTAATTGGAAAAGTAATTTAAATTAATCTCCACCTCTTAGATTTGAGATTATTGTTTTGATTATTGCTAGGATGGTTTCCTAGCCTTAGTATAATGAAATATTTTTGATGTCTGAAAAGAAATAATTTTAGAGTTATTGTGCATCTGAAACAAACAAGTCTGCTTGTCATGGTGCAGCAAGAATTGTATCTACCCCGAGTGCAATTATGAAATGCAGAGAGTGATATTGTATTGCATTTGTGGCATTTATAAATTATTTTATTGTTTAGTGCAAGAACTACAGTAATTTATCTATGTGGTTCTTTTTTATATGCTTTGAACACGTCCTTTATTTTGCACAATGTTCTATACACTTTGATGTTAATATGGTATATTCACACTATATGCTGATTTTCTATTTTTTTTAACATATTCTTTACTGTATTGATATTGCTGAGATTTTAGTTTGGAAACAGTACTGGGTGTAAATATCATTAATTTGATTGTCATTTGTTTAGTTTTCATTATATAGTGCTCACCTAGATAGCGCTTTATTACATAAAAGGCTTGCCTGTGACATACACTGGTACACAATATGCACTACAATGAGAACGTGCAGTATATATTCAGGTTAACAAATCTCCAGTTTAAATGGGTACACTTACAATAATGAATACTACATGAATTTATTGATTGTTAAAATAATCAAACAGCTCTATCAAGAAGTGGTCTTTGGACCTGGATAAAATGAGTGCATAGTAAAGTGTGCATGGTGGAAGGGGTGCCTGCACTTGGTTAGGTGCAGGGCAAGAGAAAGCCAAAATACATCACTGCATTGCCCTATAATGCTTTGTTACACAAACTGCAACTGTAAGCCGAAAAGAAGTCTTACTCATAGCTTAATCATTGCCTCTCCCCTGGGAAGTAAGCCAAATTTATAACTAATGCAGCTTTAAAACTGATTGTATTAAATTAATATAGAAGATGAGGCTGCTATTATGTAACTATAGCTATTTATACACACCTGTAGATCCAGTCTGAATGTACTTGATGTGCAAATATAAATTCAAAGGTGCTGAATGCAGTATTTACCAAGTGAAGGCATGACATATTACAGGGAAATTCTGTTTACCTAATGGCTCCTAAATGCCTTACAACATCACAAATTGGCACTGTCTTTCCTTTCAGGGAGGTGCTGTAGATCTTTACAGTATGATGCACTGATAAGGTTAGAACAAAATTATATTTCATCCCTTAAAAGACCAATGGGATGCACATTCCCCTCGGGTACATAAAAAGTTAAAACAACATAAAAAGTAAGTAAGCAAATGATAGTTAATGTCATTTTAAGGGACACTGGGTTAAATGTACTTCTGTGAGTCTAAGCTACATTAGCGGAAAAAAATGCATTTCTAATCCTTACACCTGTATAACTGTAATTTACTAAGCTACATACACCAACAATCCTCCTGTTAATGCTGAATCCTTTCATCTTTGCCTTTTTAAAGCTATGTGTTAAGAAAGGTGTGATTTAATTTATTTATTTTTCCATTTTAGTGGGTAAATGGTATTACAGACAGCTATATGAAAGGACATAAAGTGAGCACTGGAAGCTGTCTAGCAATAGATGCTATCAAGATGTATATAGATGTAAACAGCAACAAATCAAGCATGGTAAAGACTTATTATATAGGAATAGAGAGAGAGGAATTCGTGAAGGGCCAGGCCAACAAATCTCTTACATTTTTGGGGGGAACCTTTTCCCTGAGCATGATGTGGTGCTGTAGTAAAGCTCCTGCTGGCACTAAAGCCCTAACACTGGAGGAAGACTCTGCTGGTGTGCACTACACTGATCATATGCTGTAATTCATACCTCCTTTTACAGCCAATGGTGTTGAAAGCCAAACAGTGAAGCTACACTGATGATATACTGATGAATTCATAAATTTACCACACTATCCCCAAAAATTAAAAGGCATTAATATCCATTAAAACATTATGTAATTCCGGTTTGTATGTTTTTAAGTTTTTCCTTTGATGCACCAATTCCACTTCACAGGGAGTTGCCTCCTATTTCTTAGTATACCATGACATACATTAGACTAATCACTTATTAGAAACTTGCATAAATGAACAAGATCAGATGGTCAAGAACAACTGACTACATATGAATAGGAAAAGTACTTTTATAATATATTTTAGAGCTTATGCATCTAATAAATTATTTTACAAACTAGTTGAAGAGCCCGTTACACAGGCCACAGTGCCACTGCCAGCCGGTCGCGGGTGAGTCATGCACAGTAGAGACTGCCCGCTCCGTGGCTGATACAGAGCGGGACACTCTCTGTATCAGCCTTATCACGGGCAGTCTCTACCGCGCATGACTGCAGCACGCACAGCAGTCTCTACTGCGTATGACTGCGTCGTTACACACGTTTTAGAGAATTATTATATAGGATGTTGGCTAGTTACACATGGTATAAAAAAGGAACATTAATAATTAAACATCCTATATAATAATTCGCTAGAATGTTTGTCAGAAACAGTCATGCACTGTAGAGACTTCCCGAATGCACAGAATGCTGGGAACATGGAATACCGGGAGTTCTGTGCTGGGAGCACGGAATGCTAGGAGCACGAAATGCTGGGAGCATTCTGTGCTTTCGGGCAGTCTCTACAGTACATGACTGCAACGGTGGCTGGACCCTCTGGCACTCAAAGGGTTTACATCGCCTGGACCTTGGCCCATGTACACAGGCTTTTACACTAGTTAAAAATAAAATAGGTTGATAAAGCTTTACCACACGTAAAAATAAACTATTCATATGCCACATCCCTAAACTATAACTTTAAACCTTTTTTTATCTTGTTTTGTTCAAAGCACATGTATTTATTGCTGTTTATTCTGTTTGATTTCAGAAATAAGAGCTAAAGGCAGTTCATTGTTTATGGTTAACCCTTTGAGTGCTTTGCATACCCATCTGGCACTCAGAGTGTTTTTGTCATCTGCCCTTGTATTTACAAAGGTTATTATCTCATCTCAGCCCATTTACAGGTAATAATGGTCAATCAATGGGAGTCTTAGAGCCCAGTAGATTTTAGGCCAAAGGAAACAGATAGAGAAGTTTTACAGATTATTTAAATGTTTATAACCCCAGTTCATTTTTGGGCTTCAGTGTTCCAAAACCCTTTCAGCGCCAGGGGCTTTGGGAATTTTTAGTTCCTCGCAGGCAGGACATATATTCAGCATTTTTGCTATCCATTTGTTTAGGAATGATTACCATTTGTAACTTTGTACTTATATATGAATGAAAAACTATATATCCTGAACTTTTTTCTTTTCAGAATGAATTCAGCTTTTTCATGACACCTCACAAAAACTGAATTTTGCATTGTATTATGAGCTATGGCATCATCAATACAAAAAAAGGAAACAATTACTTATTTTGCCACTATCATAAATTATATATATCAAAAACATTTATGTTGGTAGTGAAAATTTCAATTACTTTTAAAAGCCTTGAAACCCTGAATACAAAGATACCAAGTAAGTATAATTGTAAGCATGGCCAGCACAGACCGCTAATTAACAAGAGTAAAATGGCATTTTCAACTTTATGAACTAATAAGCACATTCCATTGGTTATGTGGTAACACTACCCTAAAACAGCTCAATAATTATATAAAAGTATATATTTCCTGTACATAGATTTCCCACTGCATCGAATGAAGGGTCTCTGCATTTCCACCCCTAACCTGGTATGCACAAATATTTCCAGAAGGTGGCACTAAAGGACAAAATAGGTATTTTTTTTACATTTCCACTACTTCAGATCGATCCCGCAACCAGGGGTTAAAGATTTTTTATTTTTGCTTGTCATAGGCCAAGGGTATTTTCTTTGCCTGGAAACAGAGGATGAGACTGAGGGAAGGGTCATGTGTGGAGTGGAGGTGTGGCTATGAGCAGACCTATGATGCCTAGAGTGCCTTGCCTAATGGTGCCTGGGATGAATATCCATTTCTGGACAAATTAGCACATTTGCTTCGTTATCTCTCTAGCTACGGTAGATGTAAATTGTATCATCTCGATATTCTATGATGCTGATTTAATACAAGTTCAAAATTGTGTTGTTTCAATACTCGCTTTCAGCAGAAGTAGAGAAAAATTGTAGCAATTACTTAACCCCTTGAATGCTAGAGCTCTCTCCAATATATTACTTTTGTAATGCTTTGGAGAACTATCCAGCATTCAAAGCGTTAAAGTGCCCCGTTACTTATACTTTGCTCATGTCCCAACAGTAGCTTAATTTGGCCCTGCTTAATATAATTAGTTTAAAAATATTCACCTGTACTTTTAATGTTGTATCATATGCCAAAGTAACTTAGGTGTTTAGTGCATGAGTGGAACCATGACCCACTCACTGAAACAAGAATTGGTGGCATCTAAAGGTAATGGAGAATAAAACACTGATTGTAGGACCTTCCCATTCCCCCTGCTCCTAATGTAGTACATCTGTCTGTGTCCAGGCGTCAAGTAGTCAGAGGGATCGTTAAAGTATTAATACCATTTTAATATACAGCTCTGATCCTCTGTGTAAATTGTAGCAATTTACATAAATGCAATGTCAAGAAATGTGTATTGTGAAGGAAACAAGTTTGAATTTACATAGCCATTACATATAATTGCTTAGACTGGATAAATTAAAGGGGATTTGTTATCTAGGAATAAGAGGCTCCTCCCTTGTTTACCATAAGAATGTACTTAAAGGGATAGCAATATTTCACAAAAAAACACAGCTCCATTTAATCTTCATAGTATTTGGGCCATGGAGAGTGTTATTTCAATACTGACAGAGTTGTAGTTCAAGAGTAATTGAATGATAAAATATCTCCCTCCCGCCCCTCTTACCTAGTGTAAACCACCTCCCCTCAGATGTGGAATCTGGTCTTAAGACCAGACAGATCACAGCAAGGGACAATCTTCTTACTGTGATCATAAGGAAACCCCTACCCCCTTCACAGGTTTTTCAGGTTTTTCCTTATGCTCACTGAAGATTGTCCCTCTCTGTGATCCATCCGGACAGTCTTGCTGCTCTGAGATGAGCAGAGTTACATCAGTAAAAGGGGTTGGAGGGGGGATTCTTTATCATTCAATTACTCTTGAACTACAACTCGGACAGTATTGAAATAACACTCTCCATGGCCCAAATACTATGAAGATTAACTGCTTTTTTGTGAAACATTACTATCCCTTTTAGCTTGTGTCCTTCAAACAAAAGTCTGTCACATCTATTTACTTTATGTTTGCAATGTATTTCTAGTTGGTTTTAGTTTACAATCTTATACAGCTGAACCACACAAATTATTCAAGGGGTTAAAACACATTTAGAAGCAATTATGAAGCGATATTTTAGAGACTTCTAAGGGGGCCTACTACGTTATACTCTGCCCAGGTGATTAAACAGCTCTCACTGTGCTCTGTGGAATATTGTTGATTTTGCATTTAGATTAAATTGTAGAATTTTGCACTATTAATAAATCAGATTTTTTTTTTGCTTGCTTGCCTTCTTTAGTCCTTTGTGTTTCAGAGAGATATGTAAGGCATTGCATGCCACTCTGGCACTGAAATTGTTATGCTTTGAGCCATCTCCACCACTGTTGATACTTCATCATTCTGCGTATCTCAAAAGATGCACATCATTACTTAATGAAGTATCATCAAGCATCCAAATCAAACAGCATTCTTATTCGTACAGGTGGATAAGCAGATTGTAATCTGTGCAGATAAATCATCTTTGACTGTCAGGTTGAAGAATAGAGAAAGGGACTTAATTCTTTGCATTCCATTTAAATGAGAACGACTACCTCTTAATAATATCACATGGCAGAAAAATACTATTGAACTCTATGAATTTTGCCCCTTTGCTTGTTCAGTTCTAGATGTCATTTCCATGAAGGAGGACATGATAGATGCTGTCATGAATCTACATAACACCTTAAGGACTAGCAACATGTTGCACAATACTCTGTTCCTTATAGAAATGATAATACCATGTGCAGTAAGCAGAGTTTGAGGTCCTGTGGTTCTGCTAACAACTATCATGCTCACCTGTATGGGTATGACAACAATTTCCATAGGCATTTTTATTACCTAGTGGGCCCTGGAATGAAATCTGAGGCTGGACATCCCTACATGCTGTGGTGCAAGTCTGAATAACATACACCAACCCAACACAGGCCTTACTTAAGGACCCAGAGAAAGCATGGCTCACACTCCAACACATACCCAATGCCAACCCATACTTACTGTATTCTTGGGAAGGAGTCAAACACTTCACAAAAGCAATCCAAAAGTACGCCTGTGGAATGGCAAGGTTGCCAAGATGTTGGCAGTGGACATGCTGCCATATTTAGAGAACTGATCTAATTTGTAGCTCCTCACTGGCATATCTCAAAGTGCAGTTATTTTTGCAGGATGGCTGTGCCTGAATTGTACAAGCAGGTGGTTAGTGTGGTAGGCAATGTGCTGCAAAGCTCATATGGCAAGAAAATCCACCTGACAACAGATATGTGGACAAGTGGGCAGAGGACAGACTGTGTATGACTGTGACTGCTCACTGGGTTTCCTTCATACCACCACCAGTGGGCATAGCAGAGAAAACAAAATATTACTAGAGTTTTAAGGAATGGGGCACAATGGTATTTTACATGATAACCCAGAAATACATCAGGCCAGTGTCTAATGACCCATGATAGAATCTGGATGGGCTAATCCCCCAAATCTTCCCAATTTCGATGCCCACAAGGTCCCCCTAGGATTTTCCTCCTCAGAGCTGGGGCTGTGAGCTCCAGAAAAGTAGCTAATGATTTCTAGTGGCTGCTACACTTCAATATTTACCTCCATAGCCAATAGGAATAAGGCTGCCACTGCCATCTTAAGTTCATTTGTTTGAGAAAAGTTTTATTTTCCTGATTTTACTCAATTTACTAAACACAGGCAGATTTAGTAAACAACCCCCACTATATATTAAACTTATATATCCAATTTAAAAAAAGTTTTACTAAATAACATAATTTTGGTATATTATTTTAACATATGTAACATGGTACCCCCTGGTTAGTTCTCTTCACTTAAAAATCCCCCACATTCTTCCAGAGGCTGAGTGAGTTATAAGTGAGTTATAAGTGTCCCTCAGAGAGACAGGAGGAAGATAAGCCAAAATGGTTTAAATGGGGCAAAAAGAGAGGCCGTGAAGGCATTGTATTGCCACATTCAACAAAGGTAAAGAGGAGCAATTCTGGGGCAAACCAATTCAACCATAGGACAATTTTACAATGATTTAAATGCAGCTTTAGCCCCTTGAGACCTCACCAGCATTCTTGTTAAATGACCCATTACAAACAATAGACAATTTGGTAATTTTTATTTTCCTCCAAAGGTGCAGTTGGTTTGCTCCAGAATGTCTCCTCTGGACACAAGACACAATTCTGGGGCAAACCAACTGCACTGTAGGGAGGAAATAAATACCCCATTTGATTTAAAATGCTGCAGACCTCACTCATTCAAGTGGTTAGAATTCCTATTAAAATCAACGAGATTTTGATGAATGTGTTTTGCTTATCTCTAGCATTCAAAGGATTAAATTACTAATATTTTTAATGAAGAAAATATTGTAGAGCTTTTGCTGCTGAAAAAATAAGGGCACCTTCACTACCAAAATATTATTTGTTCAAAGTTATTAACAGCTCAATATAATGTCTCACAATTTCAGTGTTTTGGGAGCTTTGCAGTCCATGACTGAAATTCTCCTCAGAGACTAATGAAACAGCATCACCTACTGGTCATTTTTGTAGAACTGAACTGTACTAGATTTTAACTGAATTTTCTCCCAGTAGTAGGATGGGGTAACCTAGTATCTGTGTGTCAGATAGATAGATAGATAGATAGATAGATAGATAGATAGATAGATAGATAGATAGATTCAAGATCTCAAAAAAGATCCAGAGGGGGATCAAAATGTTGATCACCTAATAACACTTCATTTTCATCTAAGAAAGCCTTTGGTGTGCTGGATTTATATCTATATTCTGATTTAATCTCCGTGACACCCAGGCAAAAGCTTTTTGATATCAAGAGTTCTGCCCTTCATATATGTCCAGGACATACTTGAAAACGAGAGAAATCTTAATGTATTCTTCCTGGTAAAACATTTTCTAAATCTATATATATATATATATACAAATAACGATAAATAAGAATAAAGCATTACAATACCTTTGAATGAATTCAATTACAGTCACTCCCAATTAATGATCAATGAAGTAGACTTACTTGGATATCTGTAGTAATAGTTATTTTCATTGTCACTTGCAATGCCATTTAGCAGCCTGTACTGCTCCCAATATGGATCAGATTCAAAGTTATAGCGGACAAAGACGCCAAATAGGACTATCATGGCAATCTCCCAGAGAAAGCAAACTAAAGGCAGCTTCCATCGCATGTTGGTATTCCTAACCATTTTTAAATGTTTTGTATTATTACTTAAAATACAGAAAATGCAAGACCTGGAAGAGATATTAATATGTATATCCTTCTACAATTATCTTTGCAGAGAACAGTTCTCAATTACATTTGAAAAGGTGCATTAGTTTTATATAGCTGAATTTAAAGGGTGTGACTTGCACACCCTGAAAAGGTCTTCTTCGTCCAAATGCAGCACACCTCTCATGTGAAAGGGCAGGCTGTTCACAGCAAGGAAGGCACTAGCATTAGTATTAGGCAGATTCAGTAATCAAATATGAAGGTGGATCTATTCTGGTGCAGACCACATGAATCATAGAGAACAAATTATCACTGTGTTAAATTAAGTTTTTAACTAATTGGATGCTAGAGAGGTCTCTAATGTGTTGCTTTGCAATGCACTGGAGACCTCTATAGCATATAACAAGGGGTTAAATGTGCAATTTAAAGTGGACTTGTAACCAGAAAAAATCTAACATTAAAAACAGACTAAACATAATGCTAGCTATTTCCTTACAATATAATCGTTGAGAAAATAACCTGTGTTGTTGCACATCCTGGCACTTTTGCTATGACTGGATTTGGGCATGGCTCACATGCTGGGGCATTTCTAACGCAAAGCAAGATATTAGTCTGGCCATCAACTAATTAGCGTACTATACAGGGATTTAGGATAACGTGCCATACTACAACACCAGTGTGTGAAGGTTATTATCTCAAACACAGCTGCAAATTTCAGACCGCCTTTTGTCCATTTCCTCCTGGATGGCACAACATCAGCTGAAGATAAACATGGCCAAAACTGAACTGCTAATTTTCCCACCAAGACCTTGCCCAACACCTAGCTTCACCACTACAGTTGATGGAATTTATATTGATCCGGTCAGCTCAGCACTCTGCCTTGGGGCCATATTTGATTCCTCTCTTTCCTTCTCCCCTGACATTAAAGGGATAGTAATGTTTCATAATAAAAGCAGCTCTAATTAATCATCATAGTATTTGGACTTTGGAGAGTGTTATTTCAATTATGTCAGAGTTGTAGTTCCAGAGTAATTCAATGACAAAGTATCCCCCTCCTGCCCCTTTTACTGATGTCACACTGTTCAGCCTGAGAAGAGGGGAGGTGCCCAGGTAGATTGCAGAGAAGGACAATCTTCAATTAAGATAAGGGAAAAACCTGAAAAACTTGTCAAGGGGGGCAGGGATTTCATTGTTTTCATAGGAATAAGAGTGTCCCCTTCTGTTATCTGTCCAGTCTATGGACTGCTTTCCACATCTGAGAAGAGATTGCTTACACTAGGTAAAAGGGGCGGGAGGGGTAAACTTTGCTTGTGAATATCTCATAAACCATAAAGGTTTGAGAGACAAGACTTATATCATTCTTCATGTTTTTTTAATGCCTACAAAATAAAATAAAGTTAAAACGAAGTATTACTATCCCTTTAACTCCGTGGCTAGATCATCTCACTTCTTTCTCCACAACATTGCTAAAATCTGCCTGTTCCTCTCCCAACAAACTACTAAAACTCTTACACATGCCCTCATTCTGTCCCACTTAGACTACTGCAATATCCTACTAACTGGCCTTCCTGCTACTCATCTTTCACCTATTCAATCTGTTTTAAACTCACCTGCATGAATCACCACACTCTCCCCAAAAACTGAACCTGCCCACATAATTCTCAGACATCTGTCATGGCTCCCGATTCAGCACCGCATCAATTACAAAGTCCTTCTCTTCTCATGTTCCTGGCCACCTCCTTTGCTCATCACACAACACACTTCTTGTTGCACCATCTACACCCTCTCCCCAGAGGCGTAACTAGAAGCCACCGGGCCCTGGTGCAAGAATTGCCATGGGCCCCCCCCCGACCACACTGGCCCCCTCAACCCCATTGGCCACCTCCACATTGCCCCCCAATCTCCAAATTGCCCCTTCAACATTGCCCCTCAATCTCCACATTGCCCCTTCATCTCCAGATTGCCCCTTCATCTCCACAATGCCCCCATCTCCACAATGCACCCCAATCTCCAAATTGCCCCTTCCACAATGCCCCCTTCATCTCCACAATGTCCCCTTCATCTCCACATTGCCCTTTCCACAATGCCCCTTCATCTCCATATTGCACCTTCCAGAATGCCCCCTTCATCTCCATATTTCCCCGTCCACAATGCCCCTTCATCTCCACATTGCCCCTTCCACAATGCCCCCTTCATCTTCACAATGCCCCCATCTCCACATCTCCCCTTCATCTCCACATTTCCCCTTCCAGAATGCCCCCATCTCCACCTTGCCGCTTCCACAATACCCCTACCTCCAGTCCCTGGTGGTCTAGTGATGTGGCTTGACAGATCTGTGCCTCTTTCGGCACAGATCTCTAGAACTGATGCACCCGCGCGCCGCTCTAGTAATGCAGAGGCTGGGAGATGATGTAATCTCCCAGCGCTCTGTATTACTAGAACGGAGCGTCGGCGGCCGTAGTGGAAGTTGCTGCGGGCGAGGGGGTCGCGAGGTGTGGCCAGGCCCTTGGAGTGACAGGCCCGGTCGAAGGTGCGACCCCTGCGACCCCTTTTGTTACGCCACTGCCTCTCCCGTCTCAAACATTTCTCGCTTTCTGCTCCATACCATGGAACTCCATACCTCTCTCCCTACGTCTTGAAAAATCCGCCTCTGTCTTTAAGTCTACCTGATATCTTATCTTCTGGAGCACTAGGACCATGTACTACCTTTGGCCAAACACAGGAATTGTAATCTCAGCTCTTGACACCCTCTTACCCCATTGTCTGTCTCCTTTTACCCATTTAGACTGTAAGCTCCTTGGGGCAGGGACCTCTCTCCCCTTGTTTCTATGAATGTTGCACTTATTTCATCCCCTCTTATTTATTGTGACATATGTCTATTGTAAGGCGCTGCGTACAATGTGTGGCGCCATATAAATAAAGATATACATATATACATACAAAGCCCTTTTTATTTTACAGAAATATGGTTAGGACAATATATAGATATATTTTAATTCTATATAAAACAACCAATACTTGTATAAAACAGGATTTGGTATTGTATTTTGTTTCCTATGGATGATAAAGTAGTCTCCAATACATTGTGAAGCAATTCAGTTTGGAGACTTATCTTGCAGCCAAGGGCTTAAAGGGATAGTAATACTTTGTTTTATCTTTATTTTATTTTGTAGGCATTAAAAAAACATGAAGAACGATATGGTTTATGGTTTAAGAGCAAAGTATCCCCCCTCCCCCTTCAGTCAGATCAGAAGGGAGGTGCCCAGGTAGACTGCAGAGAGGGACAATCTTCAATTAAGATAAGGAATAAAGCTGAAAAACTTGTCAAGGGGGGAAGGGTTTTCATTGTTTTCATGCAAAGAAGATTGTCCCCTGCTGTTATCTGTCTGGTCTTACAACCAGATCCACATCTGAGAAGAGATGGCTTACACTAGGAAAAAGGGGTTGGAGGGGGAAACTTTGCTTGTGAATATCTCTTAAACCATAAAGGTTTGAGAGATAAGACATATATCGTTCGTCATGTTTTTTTAATGCCTACAAAATAAAATAAAGATAAAATGAAGTATTACTATCCCTTTAAGACTTTTTTTGTGCTTGTAACTTTGAGGCTAAAGGTATTTTGTAAGGTAGTTGGGGCTACGGCTAGAGCTATGTACAAAATGTGGGTGTGGCAATGAGTAAGGTTAAAATCATGGGATATGTTGCCTTGATTCCTGTGCAGTGCTACATAAAGACATTTCCATATGTTTCCTGCACTTAAAGGGATAGTAATGTTTCATGATAAAAGCAGCTCTAATTAATCATCATAGTATTTGGACTTTGGAGAGTGTTATATCAGTACTGTCAGAGTTGTAGTTCAAGAGTAATTCAATGATAAAGTATCCCCCTCCTGCCCCTTTTACTGATGTAACACTGTTCAGCCAGGTCAGAAGGGAGGTGCCCAGGTAGACTGCAGAGAGGGACAATCTTCAATTAAGATAAGGGAAAAACCTGGAAAACTTGTCAAGGGGGGCAGGGCTTTCATTGCCCTTATAGTAAGAAGAATTTCCCCTTCTGTTTTCTGTCCAGTCTATGGACTGCATTCCACATCTGAGAAGAGATGGTTTACACTAGGTAAAAGGGGCGGGACGGGGAAACTTTGCTTGTGAATATCTCTCAAACCATAAAGGTTTGAGAGATAAGACTTATATCGTTTTTCATGTTTTTGTAATGCGTACAAAATAAAATAAAAATAAAACGAAGTATTACTATCCCTTTAAATTGAAATATGGTCACCTTAGACCAGTGGTGGACAGAAGGAGGCCCTGGGGTCACATGTGTAAGGTGATCAGATATCCCTTTAAATTATTTCTGTACAGTCCTACAGAATTACTTTTTCACTTTTTAAAATAGCATTTAAGGAGATATCTGATCACTTTACACATGCAGCCCTCGGAGGCTTCTCCTGGTACAGTGAGAAGAGCAGAACATTTGCCTCTACAACATCGTACACGCTATAATTTCACCTTATAAAGTTCACACCCTATTTATTTTACCTTAAAGAATACCGCCTTTACACTTACACTGTTCCAGTTTAACCACTTGGGTACTTTAGAGTTCTTCACAATGCATTGGGGAGCTCTTTAGCATTCAAGGGGTTAAACTACCTTTTTATACCCCTATTTAGAGAATTTAATCCCCTTTGATGGGCCAAAGGTCTATCAAAGGGAGTTTGTCCGGTCACCTGTCACTGCCTTAGACTAAGGGCACCTTGGGTGTTCTGCTTAGGGACTTTTGAGATAAAAATCCGACCTTAGCAAGATGGGTATGTTAATCAGTTACACATGTCTCTGGTATGCACAGGTTTACAGGCAGGCTAGGTCTGGAACTGTTACTTTGTAGCAAATGGGTGATTTTGCTAGGATTTCTTTTTTACCATATTTTATTTCAAACATAGTTTATGAGATTTTTAGCTTTATTTATTTGTAGTTTAAAGAAATTGAACTAATACTTAGTTACAGGTAGGAAGTGCCATTTGGGATGAAGGGTAGTGTGGAAGTACTGCAAGGTATCTGATCATATCCATGGGTTTGGGCTCAGGGGTGGACTGAGCAGTTAAGCATTCAGTCATGGACAGTGGGGGGGCAGGCCATATTCGGGGGACAATTGGGGTGCCAGTACAGAAGCAAAGCTACAGGGGCTGAAGAGGGTGCAGCTGTGACTAGGCCAGCATCTCAGGGGGCCCTCCACCTCTGCACTTTCATGTCGGTTCTTGTTACACAATTACATTTGCTTGCTTGTTCCCTGCCTATGAGAGGAGAGACATTGGCCCTTTATTGGTCTCTTATGTGGTGAGCTGGAGGCTTGTAAAATGTTCTTTAACCCTTTGAGTGCCATAGAGGCTCACAGCACATTGCTTTGCCCCCAGTTGTTTTCTCCTTTCCACTCATCTCCCCTAGTCTTTCATTCCCCTCTCTACTTTCTCCAGTCTTTTCTCCTTTTTAACATTCTCTCTCTCCCTCAGTGTCCCCCTAAAGCCCCTCCTGATTACATACCTTTGCTTGCAAAGGAGGGGGCCTCATGACTAGAGATGGGCAAAAATGTTCGCTTCAAACCAAAATAATGGCTCTTCCCGCTTGGTGAATAATTTCTGTGAAAAGTGCCGTTTTTCAGCTTTTTTTTCACCTTGCCCATTCCATTGAAATCAATGGCAATTGAATTTACACACAACCCATAGCAAATGTTATTTTATTTCCAAAAGGCATAGAGACTGGAGAGGGTTATGGTGAATAAAACACATGGACCTGACGGTATACACCCAAGGGTACTTAAGGAACAGTTCAGTAATAGCAAAACAATTATAGTTATATCTATTGATTCACTTTCATCAGGCATAGTGCCCTGTGATTGGAGGAAAGCTGATGTAGTCCCATTGTTTAAAAAGGGAGCAAGATCCAAACCTGACACTATTTAGAACTATGTGAAGACAAACAATATTATTAGTAGAAATCAGCATGAAGAATAGATCATGTCAGTCTAATTTACTTGCATTTTATGAAAGAGTAAATCATTTGGACAGGAGAATTGCTGTATATGTAGTGTACTTGGATTTTGCAAAAGCCTTTGATACAGTGCCTCACAACAGGTTATTGCATAAATTAAAAGGTTTCGGTTTGGGCGGTGTTATCTGTACATGGACTGAGAAACGGTTAAATGATAGATGGCAGAGAGTTGTTATAAATTGAACCTTTTCAAATAGGTCTAAAGTTATAAGTGGAGTTCTGCAGGGTTCAGTCCTGGTTGTTGTTTATTAATGATCTAGAAGTGGGAATTGAAAGTAGCATCTCAATCTTTGCTGGTGACACTAAGCTATGTAAGGAAATACGTACAGAAATGGATGTTTTTTTTTTGCAGAAGGATTTAGATAAACTGAGTGAATGGGCAGAAAAGTGGCAGATGACATTTAATGTAGATAAATGTAAGGTTATGCACTTGGGCTGTAGAGACAAATTTGCTACATATACTCTAAATGGGAAACAACTTGAGGAATCCTCATTAGAGAAAGATTTAGGAGTGCTGATAGACAATAGACTTCACAGCAGCATGCAGAGTCACTCAGCTGCTGCAAGAGCAAATATGGTAATAGCCTGCATAAAAAGAGGTGTAGATGTAAGGGATGCTAATGTTATCCTACCTCATATAGAATATGGAGTACAATTTTGGTCACCAATTCTTAAAAAAATACATTGTTGAACTGGAAAAGGTGCAGAGACTGTCAACAAAACTGATAAAGGGTTTGAAGGATATGAGTTATAAAGAGAGACTAGCCAAACTGGGTTTGTTTACATTAGAGAAGAGAAGTCTAAGGGATGATACGATTAACATTTACAAATACATTCAAGGTCAATACAAAAAAATAGCCAATTAATTTTTTACGCAAAGAGCTGAGCTAAGAACAAGAGGTTATCCATTAAGACTAGCGGAAAGGTGATTTCAACTAAAACAAAGGCAGGGATTCTTTACAGTAAGAGCGGTAAAGCTCTGGAATTCTTTGCCTCAGCATGTTGTACTTGCAGATAATGCAACTGCTTTCAAAAAAGCAATGGATGCCTATCTAGCACAGAGCAATATTAAAAATGATGACAGATGGCTTCAAAGCAGATAGGATACAGGGAAATAGCTGACTGCCATTTGGAGTCAGGAAGGAATTTTTTTACACACTTGGGGCTAAGTTAGAAATTGCTCCAGAAGGTTTTTTTTTTTTTGCCTTCCTCTGAATCAACAGGGGTGTTTTTGGCATGGGCTAGACATGACAGACACGTGTTTTTTCAGGCTCATCAACTATGTTACTAGATTAAACATTGATTTGTTGGACTTAGACTTGTTAGAAACAAGCCCTGTAAAATATTTTTTTCTTTTTTGTAGGCCGTTATTTTTTTATTTTTGTTTTTTTTTAAGCACAAGCCCTGAGGAGAAAAAATGCCCTACTGGCCTAGTGCTAGCAGGTCATGTTGTGTTCACCAGTGGCCACTGGCCATTGTCAAATTCCCTGGTGTAATTATGGAATTTGTGACTGCTGTTCTTGCTGCTGCTGAGGAGTTTAAACAGCAGGATGATTAAGCAGCTCAAATGGAATGGGATCAACAATAGCAGTAACATGGGTGATGGATGATGAAGGTTCCACTTGCCATAACTAGCTCCAGTGATGCACCTGAGGTAGTAGAGGTTGGTGAATAATGCTTCTCCACCTGCTCCTCTTCCAAAATCATGGGTGTGTTGTTAGAATATAAATTTTTCCCTTGACAGCAGGAACTGTGCCTCTCATCAACAACTGTAATGTGCACAGTGTGTCTGATAAATAAGTGAAGGACTGGGTACACAGGGCACATCTGGACTCACATCAAACAATTGGCATAACTGTAACCAAACACCATGATACGTAGGGTCCCCAATATGAAATCATCCCACCAGAAACTAAATACTGCTGCTGTCACTATGCCCTGTGTCCACTCCCAGCTAAGGACACATAACAGCTTGCAGACACTTTAATAATAATGATGAACCCTCCCTGCCACCAGCTCAGCATATTCTGTGGGATGGAATCTCCTCAAACTCTGCTTTATGCCCTGGTTGCATTTATCCTCCACTACACTGGCATGTGTGGTCACTGACTTGTCACAAAATGTGCACAGTGCCATCGATGATGACTGCAGTGTGCCTGCCCCAAGAGAAAAATAGTCCCACACACAAGGCATCAGGGGGGAGGGGAAAAGTGGAAAAGAATGGCCTCTTTCATCTTCTCTTCCACATTCAGCCTCACTGGCTGGGGCAGAGGATGATGTTGTTGATGTTGCTGCTGTTGCTACCTCAGAATCAGCAATGCAACTAGGAACTGGAATGTTGCTGCTGGCAGGTGGATCTTGTCCTAGCCCCACATCACTGTGCCCCATTCTCACTGTGTCCACGGCAGTCTGTAGAACACTAGTCTGCTCCTCAGCATCCTGCTGCCCTTGCAACTCAGCAGCAGCAGTAGCAGGAATTAGAACATTAGCAAACTCTGCAAATTCCAAAAGCTCACTGGTGGTGGTGGTGGTAGAGGTGCCCATTTCCATCCCTGTCTCCCATTCCTTCTCAGTTTGGGCTAAAAAGGCCATTAATGTCTCTTCCACCCCAACTTCTCTACCATCATCACCACCATCAGTCCCTCCTTGCTGCTGCTATTCTATTACATACGTCTCGCCAGTTGTAGGAGGTAACAAGAAATGTGACAGAGGGTCCCCTAATGTCACACCTGCCATTTTTTGTTGACCTGAAGAAGGCAGACCAGCAGCAGACACAGGCAGCTGATCTGTGCTCCTGGTAGTGGTGGCATTATTGCTGCTAGCCCCCAGTTCTGGCTTATTCAGGATCATGTTCCATGTGGACACTACCATAGGGACTGGGAAAAGGGGAGTCCTAGGTTCAGGGGAATGTGGGCTCCCTTGACTGCTAGCCTGGCCACTCTGCATTATTTCCCTACCACTCCTCTAACACTAGTCCCACCAGCTGCTTCGCCATCACTACTGCTAACACCAACCACATCAATTTCAGTCCCTTAGTCTTCCTCCAAACAAGTGATATGATCACCCCTTTCTTCACTCCTAACACTCTGTACAAGCTGCTGGACCTTCTTACTAGTAATACTACTGGTGGGACTGCTTGGGGATGGCAAGCTGTCACACTTGGCATCATCTCCTCCCTTCCCCCCGCCGAGAATCAAAAGACACACTGGCAGCAGGTGCAGCACTGATAGCAGGCTCAGCACTGGCAGCAGGAACAGGTAGTTGACCTGTCCTGCTCACACTGCTACTACTACCATGTTCTTCATGTGATACAAATTTCCCCAAGATCCCTAGGGTTTGATTTAGGGGGATTGGCCATTATTGGGGCTGGGGAACCAGGGCATCCAGACCCTTTCATGTTGGTGGTAGTGGTTACTTCCTCCTCCTCAGACTCACTGGATGCATAACCGCCCTTCCAGCTCCTCCTTTTATCGTTATTAAACTTGCTTATAGTGATAGCAATCATTGTGAGTTTCTCCTGCCTCAGTTTTGCTATTAACTCACAACAGAACAGCCTAGCACCTCTCTCTCATTCTGTAGCTGCTTGTATTGTGTTTCACTTCCTGAAAAATGGTAGGCTTTATACAGAAAAGGAGAAACACGTGATTAAAGAGGCAAAAACTTTCTAGCTGTCGAAAAAAATAGAAAAACATTTTTGGCAATGGGTGAAAATGGCGAAGATTTTAATCACTTTATTTAAAGAGGATTTTCCTGTGAAAAATGGGACAACCACATGTTTTTTGCTGATTTTTTCGCAGGAATACAATGGGACCTTTTTCCCACACCCACTCATGAGGATCCCTGTGGGTGAAGGCACAGACCTTTACGGGGAGATGTGTCTTATCTCACCAACCAGTACTGAGGTCGCAAGGCTGGTGAAGTTGATGGGTTGGGTGCACTGCATTCTTGGCACAGGATTAACCTCACTATACTGTTCTCATATAATGGGGTATTTCTTTTCTACCATCTGCAGTTGTATATTGCTGTACAGTTTTGGTACATAGCTTGCTGATCCATCTTCATGCTCCTCTCTTTCTTTTGTCTATCATTGATCTCTCTGTCTTTATCCTGCAGTGTGATATTCCTCCATGCATCACACACTAATATGGGAAGCAAAGTAGAAACACACATTACTAGTCAATAATGATGTGACCTAGTACAAGAGCTAATTTATTTAATATATTGAGATCAGTACCCAGCACTAGACAGTATTTATATATCAGGCACCCTAGGCAAGGACCTCTAGGCACCCTTAGCTCCTCCAACGGCCACACCCCTACTCCTCTCATAACCCCCACCTCAAATCCCATCCACTGTCCCCTGGTACAGAAAATACCCTTAACTTGTAAAAAACAAACACAAAGAAAATGCTTTCACCCCCTTAGTGTCTAGAGAGATCTCAAACACATTGCTTTGCAATGTGCTGGAGGCCTTTCAGTCATTGAAGGCATTAGAAAACAGCCAGTATAGGGGTATCTAAAATGGTGCAGGAACACTACGATTCTACTGGTCATACTCACTACTCTAAATGTGGGTGTGTCAAGCATAGCTGAGGCATCCTTCAAACTTTGGCATTCTAGGCAGTTTCCTACTCTACCTAATGTATCTGGGCCCCGGAGTATAGGAGTGAGCCTACCCTGAAAGAGGCATTGACTCCTGGGGTTATTGGTCAGGAGGTTCGCTTTCCTTCGCTTCCTGTGATCAGGAGAGGAGAATGCTTGGGGACTGGTGGGGGGGGGGGTTTAGCTGGGGTGATAGGAGATGGGAAGGGAGGGAACTTCCTTTTGGGAAGTATCTTCTCCAGAGTTCAGGCAGCAGATTCTATGGCAGTCGTGGATACTGAGCAACTGTTAGAACTTATGCTTGCTAAGGTCCAAATGGAAGGGATTGACTGGCTCTGGACATTGATCGGAGAGCAGTCTCTCCAGTGGAGAACAATGTCGCTGCACTTCTATTGGGTGACACTGGAGAGGCTTAATGGGAAATTCAGCCCTGCCCAGCACTCTTGTATTCTAAAAGGCTGTTATTCAATCAGTTTAGAGACAATACATAACTATCACTTCATGGTCACTTATGAAGGCTGCTGTGGTGATGGGAGTCAGGATCCCCTGGAAAATCCAGTCATGGCTGCCCCTGCAGAGTATATTGAAGCTGAGATTTTAGGCCTCTGGAAAGAAGCAGATATGTTTTACAAATGCTCTCAGGAATACAAGGTATTTAAATGTATTATTTTTAGGTGTTTGATGGGGTGAATTTATGCTAGCATTAGCCATACAACACCTATGGTGTATGCACAGCAATGTACGATTGCTGTACGACTGTTGTAAAGTATTTATTGTCAGAAAATCCCATACACCTACCCCACAGCATGTGCAGGAAAATGCCATAACATTGCACCATTTCCTCTATGCCTTGTTTAGTGTGTGTTAACCCTTTGAGTGCCAGAGGGGTGAGAAATGCATTGAAACACAATTTGTTGCTCACCCCTCTGGCACTCATAGGGTTAAATAAGGTGCAGGAAAGGAATGCCTCAAAACCCCCATAGACTGCACAATTGCCCTCCCCTTGGTGTAAGCAGCTTTAAGAGGAGAATTTATAGTGTAAGTAGCTTAATAAATGGGTATTTGGCAGACCCAGGGATAGAAAATCCATCCTGGAACCTGTTTTTGCAATGAAATATGTTCATACATACATAAACCACAGTGTTAAGTTAGTTTATATCAGTCTGTTTACACCTGTACTGAGCAGTTGGTATTTTTGTTTTATGTTTTCTATTTGCTTTTGTGTGCTATGGGTTAAGGTTATTTATCTGAGTAGTGGTAGTATGTCAGGGGATTACCTAGAATTCCTTGCCTAGGGGAACCTAAGATACAAAAACACAATCCACCCACTAAATATAAGGATAACATTGGACAACACTGGCTGCACTGTTTCCTACCTTCAGGCATTCTCACCTTGCCTCCAGATTTTTGACCATATAACCTCTGTGTTTGCAATGTTTTTAGCATCCGTGAAAGTGAATTTGAAATCCTAAATGTAATAGTCAGTGATGCAAGACTGGGTTTCCTGAGGCTGAAGTACAAAGAACTGGAGCAATTCTGGAACAAACGAGCTGTACTACAGGGCAAAACAAAATATTTCATTGAATTAAGTGAGGGTTTCCACTCTTTGAACACTAAAGCGATCCCAAATGCATGACTTCATAATGCATTAGAGACATTCCTGGAAACATGAAAGCCCAAGTTTCCCAGCGTATTAAGGAGGGAAGATGATGGAGTGTCCAAATTACATGATTTGCATCATAATGTGGGTGAGGCTTAATCAGGATGGCTTGGATTAGGTGGCAGAGAGGCAGGAGTTGCCCTGAAATGGGCAAAGAAGTGGGTGGAACAAGCTTGAGAGTAGGCAGAACAGAGCTGGGAGTGGCCAGCGTTGCTAGGGAACTCAGCAAGATGGAGAATCAGCCTCTGTCCCAGAAGACCCAACAACTAAGTGTAAAACCGGGGTCTCTAGGGCAGATCCAGAGAGTTCTTGTGTATGGTTGGAAACCTTTATGGAATCCAGTGGTTTAAGAGCCTTACCAATTGTTTCAAAATTGTCCCAGATATCCTGAATATATCAGCCTGTACAATGTGTGCAAATAGTTGCAAAAGACCTGCACTTACTTAAATCGATTGACAACATTTTTTTAATCCAAGAATGACTGCTTGGCACAACCTGCAGCAAGGATATGATAGTATGGGAGTGGGTGGGAAATTACGGGCATTTGGTTCCACGACATCTTATATTGTGACCATTTCTGACAAGGTACAGAGGATATCAATGCAAAATGATCCAATTTTCCTGAGCATGCCATAGAGGTGGCATTAGGAATCACTCAGAGCAGGAGTGTGAAACCCGAGGCATCCAGCTCTTTAAGACTAGTATTCCTCTCATCCCCTGCCAGACAATGGTTGAAGTAGGATGATGGGAATCATAGTTCTCAAAATGTGGGAGACCACCAGGTTGCCCATCCCTGCATTAGAGGCTTCTGATGGAATTGTGTATGCTGGTAAGTGTAATAGACTGAGTTGGCAGATCTGAAGTATGTGACATGAGCATGAAGAATATAAGCACTGGTGACTGCTACCTCTAAAAGTGCTGTATAACTTTAATTTTATTACAAGACTCTCTTTACGGTCTCTCAGCAGCAGTTAAATTAACTTTGTTTTAACAGAAAAAACATTTTAAATAATATAAACATGCTAGTAACACCTAACCCTATCTACCAATCAGGTGCCAGTATCCCATATAAACTGCTTGTATCCTTTGTAATCTTCCTCTTTCTTTGCTGCTCCCTCTGGATAAGTAATATAATAAATACATACATTTTATTCTGATATTTATTTAAATGTATTCTAGTCTATTAACTGTGTGTTTGCCCTTTTATTGTTATGCATATAATTCATGTTTTTTCACATTATGATTTTAATATTTGATACTTTGCTTGTTTTTCTTGATTTGTATCCTTTCTAGGGTCCCTCTTTATTTATCTCCCTTTGGGTAGCACACTTGGTATATCTCTGTAGTCTTTCCTGTATTTTCCCCATAATTGTTTACCTCAGAAATGGTCCTCCGTTGTGTTACCTGAAGCGCATACACAAAAACAGCCATTTGAGGGCGTCTTTCTTTCACGTTGCCATAATCTCTTACAGTGAGGTCTGTTTTATTTTCCTTTATTTACTTTCAGAATTTGCGACTGCTGGTCACCCTCAGTCATCCGCTATATAAGCGGATTAATATCCAGGTATGCACATAATACCTGCCTTGCCATTTTAACTTTGTTTTAACAGAAAAAACATTTGAAATAATTTAAACATGCTAGTAACGCCTAACCCTATCTACCAATCAGGTGCCAGTATCCCATATAAACTGCTTGTATCCTTTGTAATCTTCCTATTTCATTGCTGCTCCCTCTGGATAAGTAATATAATAAATACATACATTTTATTCTGATATTTATTTAAATTTATTCTAGTCTATTAACTGCGTGTTTGCCCTTTTATTGTTATGCATATGATTCATGTTTTTTCACATTATGATTTTAATATTTGATACTTTGCTTATTTTTCCTTGATTTGGACCCTTTCTAGGGTCCCTCTTTATTTTTCTCCCTTTGGGTAGCACACTTGGTATATCTCTGTAGTCTTTCCTGTATTTTCCCCATAATTGTTTACCTCAGAAATGGTCCTCCGTTGTGTTACCTGAAGCGCATACACAAAAGCAGCCATTTGAGGGCGTCTTTCTTTCACGTTGCCATAATCTCTTACAGTGAGGTCTGTTTAATTTTCCTTTATTTACTTTCAGAATTTGTGACTGCTGGTCACCCTCAATCATCCTCTATATAAGCAGATTTATATCCAGGTATGCACATAATACCTGCCTTGCCATTTTAACCCTTAAACTTCCTTGTGTCTTAATACTATCACTGCATATAATACCTGCCATGCCAATGGAAAAGTGCCCATTCTCCTACCCTTAGGACAGACTCTTCCACTGCTTTATTCATCAGCTCCGATGCACCAGTTTGCATAGGCTGTCACGGCTCTATCCCATCATGCTGCATCGGATCTGATGAATAAAGCAGTGGAAGAGTCTGTGCTAAGGATAGGAGAATGAGCACTTTTCCATTGGCAAGGCAGGTAGTGATCGAATGTAAGACACAAGGCAGTTTAAGGGCTAAAACAGCAAGGCAGGTATTATGTACAGTGATCGAATGTAAGATAGCTTAAGGGTTAAAATGTTACTGCCTGGGAGTTCACTCTCCTGTAACACTATGGTACTTGATGCAACCTTTCAGAACCCACATGAGAATCTGGCTCTGTCATGCAGTGCGAGATATTCATGTCGCCATTTTTATTATGGCGACATGCTAACTGTGTCCTTTGGTCGCACGCTCTTTTGCATGCGACCTTTTAAAAGTAAATCTTTATTTATTAACTCATCTGGAGTTTATAATCAGTCAAGAGAAATCAATTTTCATTCTGCCACAGTCTATAGAATTCCTATGCTTCATTAACAATTCTCAAACCACTTCTCTCCATCTGCCACAGAAAAAGTTAAAGTGAATTGACAAAGAGACAAAAACTCTTCTGCGCAAATAAATTATATTGCTAAAAAACAAAGCCAGGATGGCTGACCTTCTTTCGGCCTCAATCCAGGTGATTTTCCCAGGACCTCTTCAACAGTTGAAAACAATTCATCTAAGTAAGGCTTAGGTTAGTCAGACCAAGTTTCCTTATCCCTAGAGGCAAAGGAAGAATTGAATTGGTGGCTTTCTCACGCAGAGACATGGAACGGTAGAGCCTTTTTGGTTCAGCTCCAGACATCATCATAAAGTCAGGTGCCAGCAGTCATGACTGGGGAGTATGCTGCGGTTCTCTCACCACCAGATGGAAATGGTCTCAGACAGAAACCTTCATGCACATCAACTGCTTAGAATTGCTAGCAGGTTCTTTTGCTATCAAGAGCCTCACTCACAGTGCAAAGAATTGTTGCATTTGTCTCAAAATGGACAATATTTCAGCTGTGAGATATATCAATCATTCAGGGGGGACCAAATCAATGATTCTAGCACACATGGAAAAAAAAATGTTTCGATTTTTCCTGGAACATTTCAGTTCAGGCAGAATATCTCCCAGGGTTAGTAAACACTGTTGCGATTGGTAATCGAGACATCTCAAAGATTACAGTGATTGGAAATTACACAGGACAATTTTCAATCGAATCAATCTATTGTGGAGTCCATTATGAATAGACCTGTTTGAGTCTCTATTGAACAAACAGCTACATTTTACAGCTGGAGACCAGATCCAGAAACTTTGGCATTGGATGAGTTTCTTCAAACATGGACAACGGGAACGAATTATTACTTTCTTCCATTTGCCATGATCCATAGGGTTTTTTTCAGATCAGGAATCAACAGGCTACGGTAGTCCTGATAACTCCCTTCTGGCCAGCTTGACCTTGATTCATACATCTCCTGGAGTTTTCAGTAGATTACCCCAGATGCCTCCCGCAATTCCCTCTATTATTGACAGATCCCTTGGGGAATCCTCAAGAATTACTGGTATCAAACCAACTACATCACATGGCTTGGTTGTTCTCTGGAATACCAGATCTGCCAAGGAAATTTCATAAACGGCTTTGTCCCTCATAGATGAAGCATGGACACCAGGTACTAGATCATGCTATGCGTCCTGCTGGGCAATTTGGTCTCCTTGGTGCCTGGAACAAGGTCTGGATCCCAAATCTTCAGATCTAACTAGTGTGATCAATTTCTTATCCTCAATATTTTAGGATGGGAAAACTTACAGAACTATTAACTGTTACAGATCCTCTATTTCAGCTAATCATGAGCACTCGGAGGGATGTCTGGTTAGCCAGCATTCTTTAGTATGTAGTTTAATAAAGGGTATTGGATTCTCAAGACCACCAAATTCAAGATATTCCTCACTTTGGGCTGTCACTTCCGTGTTACAATTCTTTGACTCTTGGCCTGTTCAGGAACTTTTGTCTCTGAAACAACTTTTAGTGAAACTCCTTATGTTTCTCTGATTTATTTTCAGTGTGTTTCAGATGTACGTGCTTTGGATATTAACAGTGGGTCCTTTGTTCCTCAAGGAATATCATTTTGTTTTTCTAGGAGAACAAAAACTGCTTCTAGGTGGATTTGATATCCATCTTTTCTGCATAACCCAAACCTTTGTGTTGTTCAATGTCTAAAATATTAGAAGATAGCAACATCTGATTTGTAGCTATCCATCCATAATCACTTGCTGATCTATTTTCAAAAACCTTACCTACCGGTTACTTCGGCCCTCTGGATGAATTGGAATATGTAATTATCGGGCATCAACGTTTCTCACTTCTTCCAGAGGAGCTATGGCTTCTCAAGAGCTGTTAATTTGGGACAGATTAGAAGGTAATCTCAGAGCAGCTGATTGATCTAGGGAATCCATAGTTAAAACTTTTTATTTTAAAACTATAGATCATGTTTCTTGCAATGTTATTGATATGCTTTACACTAGCATAATATGAAGCCTCCAGTCTTGCAATCCAATTTGTAGATTTTCCTAATTTTGTGAAGCAAAGTCAGGATTTTATTAAAGACACAGAGGCAAATATTATCACTCTCACTTCCCTTCCCTATCATTCTCCTTTTCTGTTTTTGTCTCCACAGTTTGATCAATTATTCACTACTAGTGTAAAAGCCCGTGTGCACAGGCCAAGGTCTTGGTGATGTTAACCCTTTGAGTGCCAGAGGGGTACGCAACGCAACTAAGTCATGCACTGTAGAGACAGGCCGAAAGCACAGAACTCCCAGCATTCTGTGCTTTCAGGCAGTCTCTCCTGAGCATGACGGCGTCTGACAAACATTCTAGGGAATTATTATAAAGGATGTTGAAGAGAACGTCCTCAACCAATTTCTTCCACTACCTCAAGGAGAGTTCTATGTTTACTGTCCTAAATTGTTTTGTTGTTTAATTTACTCTCATTTTCGGGACACCAAAGAAAAAGGAAGATTACAGAGTATACACACAGTTTATATGGGATACTAAAACCTGATTGGTAGATAGGGTTAAGGGTTACTAGCATGTTTGTATGTATTTAAATGTTTTTTCTGTTACATCAGACTTGATTTAACTTTGCTGCTGATGGATGTAGAGAGTTTTAAGCGTAATATTAGCCTCCCTGTCTTTAATAAAGTCCTGACTTTCCTTCACAAAGTTAGTAAAATTAAAATCAACAAATTTCACTGAAATTTTCACTCTTATGCTTCTGGTGCAGAAAACCACATCACTGTAATAGCGATAAGAAATGTGTCTGACAATAGGATTTAATCCTTAAATGCAACAGTGCATAAAACTGGTCAGACTGGAAAATGTGGTTGTGCTGTAGCTGTTTTTTATCTGTTGTGTCATATAGACTAGCTGTGGGACAGTACCCTGCCTTTCTATAAAGCTGTTCCTGGAAAGCTGTGTGGGGAGATTTTATCTGAATTATTAGACTTGTACTTTTGAGAATTTAACCACATGAGTGCGAGAGAGGTGTGCAGATAATTTGCTAAGTGAAGTTTACTTGGGGGGGGGTTAAAGGGCAAGTTAAAAAAAAAATCTAAACATAGAACATTAGCATTTAACCCTTTCAAAGCAATGCTCAAAACAAATGTCTTCACAGCACTCAAAGTGTTAAACTGACAGTAAACCTCAATTTGGACTCTGCAAATTCAGCACCTGCATAAATAAAGTAAAATTGCCAACCAGATTGTGTTTTTCTTTTTTACATCTTCGTTTGTTTGTTTCACACTTTTTATGCCCCTGACAAGGAACTCTCTCAGTTATTGTTTCCAGAGACTTTCTATTAAGGTATTGTAAAAGCAGGAACAGTGATACAACCTCCTTGTACAATCTCTGCAGCACTGAGTTTAATTTACCCTATAATTGCTCCAGTTCTTCTTAGGCTTTTCTATGGCAGGGAATGTGCAGCATACTATCACTTGAACAAATCTCAACTACTCCCTGCGCCACTCCTCGACATAAATCGCAGGATCTCCAACTACAATTATTCACAAAATGAAACACAGAAAGATAGCATACATACACCAGATGAAAAAGTCCCAAAATAGTTTCCAATATGGTCCACAATTTTCAGGATTTGCCGCTGCTCCCTCCTAGCGGGTTGGGTTGATTCACCTGTGATTTAAAGTATATCCTCTTGCTATATATTCAAAAGTTCACTGGCCTCAGAAAGATATTTATGCTTAAGAGCGCACTTTTATAGCGAGGTTTCTTATACTTAAAACCCTTATGGGTGTCAATAAATGGTGAAGTTGGTCAATGGGTGTAGTGGTATAATATTTTACACTAACCCGACCCTACCATACAAATTAAAGAAGGAGTGGGGATCGTATAAGCTGAGGAAAGAGTGAGAGACAGCTGGAGATCCTGCACATTGCTTAAAAGACACCAGACTGGGGTGAGAGCCAGTGAATGTTTGTACATCTGGAGGCAGGATTTTGCCTCTGAAGAACGTAAGTAGATCCTTTGGAAAAAAAATCTTCTTTGGTGATGGTGGTGGACTAAAAATTTTAATACATATTACACTTAGAGGAGATTGCCTGGGCCTGCACTTTTTCTTTTTGTTTTATACCTTCACTTGCCCCTGCCTTCACAGTGTCTGACAGAAACCTCACTAAAAAGAGAAATACGTGGAACAGGGAGATAAAAAATGGGGAAAAATTAAAATAATAACAATTCAAACTAAACTATAGGCATTAGGCAATTTGAAGGTACATATTGTGCACTTGCAGAATATCTAACGTCATAAACGGTTTGACTGTCTCTTTAATTACCTCCCCACCAATGCACCATAATAGTAATTTATCCTTCACTGTATTTATATATACTAATATCAACCCTTAACCCTTTGAATACCGGAGGGATACGCAACGCATTGCTTTTGCATTGCGTACCCCCCTCTGGCACTCAAAGGGTTAACACTCGATGGTAGGATTATTTGGTAAAAACTTATTACAACAGTCAATACCCAGTTGTTTGCCCCAAGGATGTCAAACACGACTTAATGAGATGCCTGACTAATGTTTATTTCGACTAACTGATCTCTGCTTCACCAAAACTAAATTATCATCCTAATTATACAACACCATTACACTGAAGAATACGGTTTCATTTCTTCCAACGCCGCAACATCCAAATGACAACATTCGTATATAGGTGAGGGATGGAGCCGTGCAATCCGAGCGAACTGATTGTGCACTCTGTACTGCTCAGTAGACTGACTCCGGTTAGCACAGGTCTCAACTAGAATGTGGTATGTCCCAGGTCTCCCATCGATCTGTATGTGTATTACAAATCTGAAGAAAGATGACTTCACAAATGCACTATACTTGGCAATGAAAATATCTGATTTTAAGCAGCGATATTGTGGCTGCAGCAACAATGTACCTGGTTAACCTCGTTTACCTGGTTAATCTGAGTTTTTTCTTCATCAAATCAGTGAATAGATGTCTCCAAGGTAGGCATTCTCTGCAACGTTATTTGTAAACGTCTCAAGGAGCATACTAACTTATATATATATATATTTTTTTTTTTTTTTTTTATTTTTTTTTTCAATTTTAAGGTAATGTCGATGTGGCTCATCGGCTGTTTGAGGAATTGCAACTCCATTCATCCACACCGGTTGATGCTAATCGGATTTGTAATGTGACCATAGCCGGAGAGCCATAGGTGGTTACCTACCCTTAAGTTTCTATCCCTGTAATTGCACGAGCGGATATTCAAAAGGCTAATCAGTTCCTAAAGCAGATGCGTAAGCACATTTAACCCTTTAAGTGCCAGAGGGGTACGTTGGCACTGAAAGTGTAAAATCTTTGTATTTTATCTCTCTATATAATACGCAGCACATAAACGGTGGCATAAAGATGTAGGGTAAGGATGATGAACTAACATAATCCCCGTTCATGTCAATGGTTCTTTGAACCACTTGAACGCTAGAGAGGACTTGGAGACTTCTTTACCTGTGAAAAAGGTACTTGTCCTAATTGAACTAATTAGAATTGGAGGATTTTTTAGGTATCCCTAGAGTGTGATTTTATTGTTCCACTTCTACATCGGCCTTCATATCTATTATATTCATTTTTTGTGGAAATCTTTGTTCTGAGGTTATTTCACTGAGTTTTATCTTCAGTGCTTTAATAACCCTTTCAATGCCAGAGAGGTACGCAACGCATTGCTTTGCAATGCAATGCGTTATATACCCCTCTGGCACTCAAAGGGTAAAAACTACGAGTGAGTGTTGCATACTGAGAAATGTGATAGATATAATAAAGACTGTATTTGAAGCGCGAATTTCTTTTTTCGGCATCGTGAACTATTTTATAAAAGTCTGCAAACGTTTACTCAGAAATAGACACCCTCGATAGTCATTAGAAAGCAGGCAACATTTGGCGCTCCAGTTTTTTTTGGGGGGCTACGATATTCTAGCTTTCAGGAGCTGGAGAGGGAAATTCAAAGTTTGCCTATCAGAATCTCATTTTTTTACCAAATGCTTTAGTCGGCAGGCTGCTGATACCAACAGACTAGTGGTATGTGTTGTGTAATGTGTAACGTTTTATCTATGAGTATCTATCTCAAATCGACATTCCTGGTAAGATTTAACCGTTTGAGTGCCAGAGATGTACCTCTTTGGCACTCAAAGGGTTAAGAAGACGGGGAGAAATACATATTATGTAAGTTTCTTGGTTTGGATGCTGCATCTCTCGCGCAATATATATATATATAGATATAGATACATAAAGAGAGAGTAATAGAATTATCATTATCAAAGCGCAGGTGGAAAAAATAACCCATTGGATGACAGTTAGGCCTTGCATTTGTTGCAAAAGCAATGTGGGAACCTCTCTAGTATCCAAGGGATTCAAATGAGTAAATCTGGGTGCACACTACATTGTAAAGAAATATCTAGTATCAGACAAAACAGGGGTAGTCTGTTGTTGGTACTCCAGACTTTGGTGGGACGGAAGTGAAGTCTCCAACAACTGATTACCCTGAGGTAGGATCTTATTTATGGCTATTTTGGGGGCTGGCATTCAGTTACAAGTCCTCAAGTTTCCATTAAAGTGAAATGATTCAGAGTTGTCTTCAGTACCCAGTAAGCTAAATAAAGTTCAGGCGCTGCAGGCTGATTTTAGCTGAAGATACATTATATGATTTAGTGTAAAGGATAGCTGCAGACAATGGTCCTTGAGAAAATAAAGTTAATCATAATCAGTGATCATTAACTGTGCTATAGTAATGAAACTGATGTAGTAAGTAGAACTGGAGAAATTCAGGGTAAAACCAGCTGCATCATACGTTTCATGTAAATTCCCATTAATGTAATGGGGACTTTTAACCCCTTGAATGCTTGATAAGTCTCATTGGAGACCTTTCTAGGATTTAAACGTTTTTTATGTGTTTGCTGTTTTTTTGCCTGGTGTAGATACAATGTTAGCACGATGTATTAGGAAAACCTGAAGGAATCCAAGTGCAAACCTCCTGTACCATAGGTCTCAAATAAAATTCCAACATTCTCATTGTTTTAATAAGGATTTTTACCCCTTGAATGACAGACAGGTCACCAGCTTGAGAACTCTTCTATTCAAGGAGTTAAAAGTCCTTTTGAAACCAGTGGGAATATTTATTTGTCCCCTGTGGTGCAGTTGATTTGCCCCAGAATGAATCAAGTCCTTAGTACATCAGCCTCTGTATACTCATGATTGCACAAGTTTTATACATGTGCTCTGATCCTAATAAAAGTGTCAGAACTGTATTTATATCTCATACATACAATGTCATTCTTGTGACTATGTTAAGAAGAGAGTGGTAGACCAAACAGGCACACTACAATTACCTTAAAATTAGCACAGACTGAAACACAGTTTAACCCTTTGAGTGCCATAGATGTGCGAAACACATTGCAAAGCAATGCTTTGCGTACCCCTCTGGCACTCAAAGGGTTATACATAAATTGTGATAACCTTCTTACAATACCTTCACCAACTAGTAAGATCATAAAAATACTTATTACACATAGGCCTGAGAAGTGGCAAATTAATTAAAATTTTCTGCCATGTAATTGCTCTACTTTTTTCTTTATAAATATAGAGGATTATTTAATAAGAACTTGAGTAATTCTGGAGCAAACTAAGTGCACCATAAGGAATAAATAAATATTTCCTGATCCTCAGTGTAAATGGGCATTTAACTTCCTTCAAGGCCAGAGATATCTCCAACACATTGCTTCTCATTGCTGTCTATCAGTAAAAGGAGGAGATTCACTAAGATGTGATACAGAGGAGATAAAGTGGAAATTACTTCTCCAGTTTATCACTTCTCCATTTCCTATGTTATTCTGTTGAGCCTATTCACTAAGATCTCCAAAGCTGTGCAAAGGCTCCATAGAATAACATAGGAATTGGAGGTCATCTCCGCTTTATCACCTCTTAATCACCGCTTAGTGAATCTCCTCCATCATTTCCACTTTATCACCTCTTTATCACCTCTTAGTGAATCTCCTCCATTGTATTTAAAGCCACATTGAAATCAATATGTAGCATTCTGTTTCCCCAGTGGTGCATTTGGTTTGCTCCAGAATTGAGGTCTACTTAATAAATAAGTCTCATAGTAGTGTTTTGTGTCTTGAGTTTAGACTAGTTTTGCACCCAGCGGATTTTGCTATACAGTCCCCAGCTTATTAGAATTCCATTTCTAAGATCTGTTACACATGAAAATACTTATACATATATGACAGATTCCTAACTGGTTTTCATTGTTAATACAAAACATATATTGTGCTACTGTACATTAGTGATATACTTGATAATATGTGTAAGCACTTCATTTGTAACTGAGACATCTGTGAAATATACTTACTTGGATATCTATAGTAGAAGTCATTTTCAATGTCACTGGTGATATTGTCCTTTATCTTAGTCTCTTCCCAACTTGCATCAGATTCCTTATTGTAACGTACAAACACCCCAAACAAGACTATCATGGCAATCTCCCAGATGAAGCAAACCAATGGCAGCTTCCATCTCATATATGTATTTTTTATCATTTTAAATTAATTATATATTTTTTTTTAAGTAAACTAAAATCCAAGTTATCTTGCTATTAGTATCTGTGGAGGTATAAATGCCTAATCCCCAAATGACACTTAAAAAGGTATCTTATTGTATACTGGAGTGTATAGGGGTGTGACTTCTCACCTGAGAAAGGGGAGGAGACTAAGAACAAGAATAGGTACAGTGATTGACTTTGTAGCGTTTTGCATTATTTGTGTATTTGACTTTCCAAGCACCATTAGGAGAAGGGGCGTAGTTGGGGTTGGGCCTACATGCCCCACTGGAAAACTCATCAATTGGTTGAGCCCGTCTTACATTTTTAAGTGCTCAGCTGGAAATGTAATCCTAGCAACACACATTAGAACTGACTTGCTAGTACTGGCCAACAATACTTTTGCTGCACAAAGCTTTCATGTTTGGTTTTTCAGGAAAAATAGCAAATATGAAAAGACATTGCATACATGTATTTACAAAATGAAACATAATAACACAGATCCAAATGTAGAAATTACCACTTAATACTTCCATGCACATTTTTGTACAATCATTCAAACAAGCAAATGTAAATATTTTTAACTCATAAGCTGATACACCAATTGTTCCTTGTCATTTCTCTTAGACATTTTTCATCTTGCCAAGCAAATCTTTAACCCTTTGAATGCCAGAGGGGTATCCAACACATTGCTTCACAATGCATGGATGCCTCTCTGGCACGCCAAAGGTTAACATTTGTAGTACTAGAAGCCCATCACGTCATATTGCTCTGTAATGCTTTTCCAGTACCGCTGCCACTCAATGGTTCTAATTCTATGTGCTCTACACTTTCATTTAAAGGGATAGTAACACTTCATTTTAACTTTATTTTATTTTGTAGGCATTAAAAAAACATGAAGAATGATATAAGGCTTATCTCTCAAACCTTTAAGAGATATTCACAAGCAAAGTTTCCCCTCCCGCCCCTTTTACCTAGTGTAAGCCATCTCTTCTCAGATGTGGAATCTGGTTGTAAGACTAGACAGATAACAGCAGGGGACAATCTTCTTCCTATGAAAACAATGAAATCCCTACCCCCCTTGACAAGTTTTTCATGTTTTTCCCTTATCTTAATTGAAGATTGTCCCTCTCTGCAATCTACCTGGGCACCTCCCTTGTGCTCTGGCTGAGCAGTGTTACATCAGTAAAGGGGCAGGAGGGGGATACTTTGTCATTGAATTACTCTTGAACTACAACTCTGACAGAATTGAAATAACACTCTCCAAAGTCCAAATACTATGATGATTAATTAGAGCTGCTTTTATTATGAAACATTACTATCCCTTTAAGCTTAAATGATCAGTATTAACTGTATGATTGCCAGAGGGATGTGCAATGCATTGAAGAGTGATGAATACACTCTCCAGTGGTACTCATTGGATTAAAGGGTAACTATATCTAAGGGAATTAGTGGCTTCTAGTTTTTTTTAACAGTATTACCTACTTAGATAGAAGAACTGAATACATCAGTCTGCTATGGCTGTTAATACAACTTTTTGCATTGTTCCTGAAGTTGTCTAAATATAATGATTTCCATTGAAGTATGTGTACTGTGTTTAGCTTCCACTTCCCCACTAAGCAGAAGTAATTATGTAAAGAGAGGTACCTGGAAACATAATTGTTCAATGTTATATTGCCTTGCTTGTGGTATATAACATGTAGTGGCCTTAAAGGGGTAGTGATACTTAATATGTAAAAATATATATATATCAAAAGGGAACATATAGGGTTATACTGTATATTAGTAGGCAAATCAGGAAGGTCTGATAAATTACTAAATTATTTGTAGCAGGAAAGCTATACAATTCTCATGTCATTGGGGTATGAGGTAAAGGTCGTACTTGATGGTGTCTTTTTTCAACCTAATTTACTATGTTAATATGTTACTCTATTACAAGGTCTGTCACCCTGAGTAAAATAAGAGTACTCCCACTGCTGAAAGGTATTTTATTCTAAAGTAATTACAACACAAATTTGCAAGTTTTAGAAGTAGTATCAAAGTGGCCTGAAATTGTACAGTGGTGCTGTTGCTACACCATCCTATGGACAGTTCTGGTCAGTTGACCGTAAATCACCACAGGGGTAACAACAGTGCCACTGTAGAATTTCAGGCCACTGTGATACTGAACCTAAAAAATTAAAGTTTCAGATATAATAACTTTTGAATAAAACATTTTTCAGTAGTGGGAGTACACTTGTTTTACTCAGGGAGCTAATCCCTACAACAATGTTTTTCAATTTTAAGTATTACTATCCCTTCAAGTAGTATCAGTTAAAAGGTGCCAGGTCATCAACCCTGCATGAAATGGGTGAAAATCGGCCCTGACAATAAGTTTCAGCAGTCTGAATGGTTGTTTAGTCTGTTGTCTTTATCTGATTGTAAACTGAAGTTATCCATTGACAACAGCAAATCAAATGTGTACCCCCTACACACAAAGGGAAGATGTGTAGAACCAGTATTATGTTAGCATATGATTAAATGTGTTGGTGTGGCACCTTTCACATGGGTGATATTGTCACAGTGACAGCAATATATGGAAAACATGCATGAGCTGTTAATCTTTGTGTCCTATACGGCATTTCTCACAGGTAATATTTGCAGAGATTGTTGCAGAGACAGCGTACTGCAAGTTTCTTCTGACAGTGTTATAATTCAGCTAAAAATTCTAGTATGGGTTACACTGGAAATACATTGAAATTCCTTCAATTTCCCTGCTACACTGTCACCTGTTTATGTTGATCGAATGGGATATTGGTACTACCTTGCTAAACAGTTGCACAAAAATACACAAACATATTCAGTTGTTAATAAAGTTGGGCTTCAAAAATTTTCCAGGTGAATGAACCCTATAAGAATGTGTTACAAGTCCAGTTAAGGATAACATCTCTATTGGAAATTTCAGATGCATGATAGAGATGTGTAGGTAGTTCATTAATTCTATGTGAGATCAGAGAATGAGTGATATGTATCAGCATAATCAGACATTCAGTAATAAGTAGATTATACATGGTGTGTATCACTTTTGTATGTTATTTCGGTGTAAATGTGTTAGTCTTATTGTTATGTCTGTGAAACACTCAAGACTTGCCTTTTGAAAATTATTGCTATCTCTCAAAATTAATTAAAGTCAGTTCCTGGCTTGAGTTTTATACTAATCATGCCACAAAAAGTTATTTACTAAGTGACATTGTAGTTTGAATTGATAAAATGCTTGATAAAAAAGTAGAGGCTTCCAACTGGGGGTGTATTTGATATTGTTTCATTATCAAGGCATGGACAGTGGAATATATTGTAAATGACAGAGGAGATCAAACCTACAATTTTCTCCATCTGAGCAGGTTTTCTGGATCTCTTCAGTTGCATAATCACAAGAATATCCATCATTAATTATTTACACAAAGAGCTGAGCTAAGAACAAGAGGTCATCCATTAAGACTAGAGGAAAGGTGCTTTCAACTAAAACAAAGGCAGAGATTCTTTACAGTATGAGCGGTAAAGCTATGGCATTCTTTGCCTCAGGATGTTGTACTTGCAGATAATGCAACTGCTTTCAAAAAAGCAATGAATGCCTATCTAGCACGTAACAATATTGAAAATTATGACAGATAGATTGTTGATCCAGGGAACTATCTGACTGCCATTTGGAGTCAGGAAGGAATTATTTTACCCACTTGGGGCTAAATTGGAAATTGCTGCAGAGGGCTTTTTGTTTGCTTTCCTCTGGATCAACAGGGATGCTTTTGGCATGGGCTGGACTTGATGGACGCATGTCTTTTTTAAGCCTCATCAACTACGTTACTATGTAGAATACATGAACCACTGATTGATCTGCATGTACCTTTTGTGAGAGGACATCCTGAACACCTAAATTGTTGGATAAACTCAAGGACAAGTTTGCCCACATCTGCTATAGTACATTTACATGGAAACTTATAATTATTGACATTGTGTTTGTCATCAATGTAATGACAATATACATCATGCAGTATGCATTGAATTTATATGTAGTGAATAAAACCTCAATGCTCTGTAATAACAAAACACATTTCAGTAATGTTAAGAATCTCTGCAATGATAGTAAAACAGTAATGGCAAATAAACAGTGACAATAATCTCAATGCGCTATACAATAATATGTGCACTGAAAACAAACACAATGCACTATACTGTAAAGAGCAGCTATCTTGTTTTACAGTTCCTATGGGAACATACTTGGTTAAAAAAAAATCCAGGAGCTGAGCTGTACAATCCCAAAAGGGTATCTGTCAGCCATTTGGGGGATCAAAATCTGACCTCCACAACTGTCAGAGGGATGAGAAAAGTAAGGAAGCATGTGGCTTAATCCTTTCTATGCCAGAGAGGAATCCAATGCATTGCAACACAATGCATTGGATACCTCTCTGGCACTGAGAGGGTTAAAGCACAAGTGTAACTTGCTATTTGTAGTGCCCTGTAGACTGCAAGTGTTGGGTTGGATCAGTGTGACAGCCTCATGGTTCAGTTTAGAGACTCCTCAACAGTTCTGCTGGTGATCTGCAGGGGTTCATAGTGTAGTCCCAGCTTTTTTGTCTGGTCTGCTCCAATATGAGGTTTCAGGCAGATACCATGTGGTTTGCAAACCCGACGATTGATGCATCAGAGCTCAAAAGGATTTTCTCTAATATTTTATTTAACAAGCACTGAATTGAATACATTACATTTGTCTGCTTTTCCTTTGTCTGAGTAGTACCCATAGTCTGTTTTTAAGTTTTGATATTAAAGAACATTTTTGCACTATGTTCCTGTTCCCTTATCTCCACACAAGGTTATGCTTAGTATTAAGGGAATTAGATGAATCTGGAAAGACATATACAGCAGCAGAATGGTATATGGGCTAGACAAGTCTATTGAATGAGTAAGTACAGGTGGATGTGTCTAACAAGAGAAAGTATTCTCCCCAAAATAATATACACAGATCTCTGACATTATGGAAGCAGCAGCAGCATCTTAGACTCTGTTACAAGCATGGGCTGGGCTTATGGAGATGATATAGTAGGCATTGCAGTACTGCCAGCAGCAGCATTAGACTAATCTGGACAGACACATTCAACAGCAGCATGGTATTTGAGCTAGAAGGCTATTTACTGCGAAAGTCCTGGTTTGCAGTCTAAGAAGAGAAAGCACTAGTGATGAGCGAGCATGCTCGGCCGAAGCTCGGTTCGGCTCGAGCATCGCTCTGCTCGGCACATGGCGGTACTCGTACGAGTACCGCATGTGCTCGCCCGCCATGTTCGGGTCTCCTCCCCGCACGTTTCGCAGCTGCTGCGCAGCCAATAAACGTGCGGGGAGGCTCTGACATCAGTGTAATGCCAGCAGCCATGTTGGCTGCTGGCATTACACTGATTGGCTGTCCAGAACCCATGATCGGGTGCTGTATAGCACCCGACGCGCGAGTTCGGCTCATTCTTAGCCAGGGAGAGATGCGCTTAGGCAGGGAAAGTCAGTGTAGGGAGAATAAAATTGTTGAAACTCTTTCAAGACCCAAAAGTCCTTTTTAGGACTGTTGTGTGTGGGGGCAGCATTTATATTTTGTTTGGGGGGGCACAATTTCCTTTTTTTTGTGGGGGGGGATATTTATAAGGTGACATATAATACTAGATGCACAGGAAGTCAGTGTAGGGAGAATAAAATTGTTGAAACTCTTTCAAGACCCAAAAGTCCTTTTTAGGACTGTTGTGTGTGGGGGCAGCATTTATATTTTGTTTGGGGGGGCACAATTTCCTTTTTTTTGTGGGGGGGGATATTTATAAGGTGACATATAATACTAGATGCACAGGAAGTCAGTGTAGGGAGAATAAAATTGTTGAAACTCTTTCAAGACCCAAAAGTCCTTTTTAGGACTGTTGTGTGTGGGGGCAGCATTTAATTTTTTTTGGGGGTGGCAGAATTTCATTTTTTTGTGGGGGGGGACATGTTCTAAGTTGACATTGTACTAGGTGCACAGGGACAAATATTTCACAGTGCAGTGACAAGCTGACATATTCTGTTAGGTGCACAGGGCCAATGATTTTACAACGCAGCGACAAAAAGGGCCATTTTAAACGTGTGCCTAGCCGCAGATTAGCGTCACATTCTGTTTCGTGTGCCTAGCCGCAGATTAGCGTCACATTCTGTTTCGTGTGCCTAGCCGCAGATTAGCGTCACATTCTGTTTCGTGTGCCTAGCCGCAGATTAGCGTCACATATTGTTTAGTGTGCCTAGCCGCAGATTAGCGTCACATATTGTTTAGTGTGCCTAGCCGCAGATTAGCGTCACATTCTGTTTCGTGTGCCTAGCTGCAGATTACCGGCATATATTCCGTTTAATATGAAGAAGGCGGGTAAAAAGGGACGGGGAAGTGGACGTGACCCTTATAGTTCAAGTAAATATACAGCAAATACTGTTTGGTAACAATTTTTCGCCTAAAATCGTTTTTATCTTCCTTTTTGTGTGTTTTACGGTCAGTCTGTAAAAATGGCGTACTACGGGCGAAACATCGTTCCCAGCAGCGACGTTGGAGTCCAAGTGTCACGGTTTATTATGACTCTCAGACACAAGTTTTAGGTAAAAAAATCAATTTTATTGAAATAATAAATGATAACTTAGGATGGCAATAACATACATATATATATATACAGAATATAGCACAGACAGAAGGCAGACTCTACCGGTCCTGTCAATATACCGGACAGGACAGTCTTTAGGCTCTACCGGCCTTGCCAATACCGGGTAAGGCAACCTGCAGATGGAATAGCATAACGGTTTTACCGGCCTTACCAAATTACCGGGCAAGGCAGCCTCAATAGATACACAATGTAGGCTATACCGGCCCTGCCAATACCGGGTAAGGCAACCTCAGATGGAATGTGGTAAAAGGTTCTACCGGCCTTACCAATACCGGGCAGGGCAGCCCAGATATAATAGCAGCAGTCAGATGGAACTGGCAAATTAGCAGAATCGTTAAGCAGCAAGGCTTTGGAGCAAACCAGCGTCCGCACGCTGGAAACAACACTGAATAGTATAGCCGTTAGGCTTAGCGAGCAAACCAGTGACCGCACACTGGAGTAACAAGCGAGTAGTATAGCCGCAAGGCTTAGGAGCAAACCAGCGTCCGCACGCTGGGACCAACACAGATTTGTATAGCTGAAAGGCTTTGGAGCAAACCTGTGACCGCACACTGGTGTAACAAGTGAGTTTGTATAGCCGCAAGGCTTAGGAGCAAACCAGCGTCCGCACGCTGGGACCAACACAGATTTGTATAGCTGATAGGCTTTGGAGCAAACCAGTGACCGCACACTGGTGTAACAAGTGAGTTTGTATAGCCGCAAGGCTAGGAGCAAACCAGCGTCCGCACGCTGGGACCAACACAGATTTGTATAGCTGATAGGCTTTGGAGCAAACCAGTGACCGCACACTGGTGTAACAAGTGAGTTTGTATAGCCGCAAGGCTTAGGAGCAAACCAGCGTCCGCACGCTGGGACCAACACAGATTTGTATAGCTGATAGGCTTTGGAGCAAACCAGTGACCGCACACTGGTGTAACAAGCGAGTTAGTATAGCCGCAAGGCTTGGGAGCAAACCAGCGTCCGCACGCTGGGACCAACACGGAATAGTAGCAATGTCACCAACGCGACCAGGCAGAAGGTCGCCAGGATACTGAAGACAGGTGATGAGATGACAGGAACCAGCAACGATCAGTCAGGTCAGAAAACAGCAGAGAAGTTCAGCAGGAACTGCAACACCAGAGACTAGGCCGGAACCAGGACTGGAAGTACTTCAGCATGCAGGAAACACTGGAACAGTAGAGATCAGGAACTCAGGAACACATGAGATCAGGAACTCAGGAACACTGGAACAGAGGCCCAGCTATCACTAGCATAGTGATAGCAAGAAGGTCAGAAACAACACGAAAGGGCACTCAAAGGGTGCCCAATCCAGGTTTAAATAGTCAATAAGAGGCGGGCTATCTGCAGACAGCCAATAGAAGCCCCCTACTGGTGACAGACAAGTAACTGCAGCAAATCACGGGCACCGTGATAGTACCCCCCTTTCAAAGACCCCCTCTCCTAGAATAGGGTTTAGGTTTCTGCGGGTAATTGGCATGAAAGGCCCTAGTTAACCTAGGTGCATGAAGGTCCGTACTATCCACCCATGACCGATCCTCAGGACCATACCCTTTCCAATGTACCAGGTACTGTACCCTTCCTCTAAGCCTACGGGAATCAATAATGCTCTGAACCTCGTACTCCTCCTGGCCCTCGACCTCAACAGGTCCTGGCACCACAGGTGTGGTAGTATAGCGATTGCAAACCAGAGGCTTAAGAAGGGACACATGGAACACATTATGGATACGCATGGATGCAGGTAGGTCTAGTGCATAGGAGACAGGGTTAATTTTGCGAATAACTCTGTATGGACCAATAAACCGAGGAGCCAACTTATTAGACGGAACCTGCAGCTTGAGATTTCTGGAGGAAAGCCATACTCTATCCCCAACCTGAAAGGAAACCGCTGGAAGCCTTCTGCGATTAGCATGGCGCTGATGACGCTGAAATGACTGACCAAGTGCCCTCTGAACTTGTGCCCATGTGGAACGGAGTTGCTCGATATGCTCATCCAGAGCTGGAATCTGTTGCGTCTGAAATGAGTCTGGAAGCAAACAGGGCTGGAACCCATAATTAATCAGAAACGGAGAGCTCCCAGATGAAGAATTGACCGCACAGTTCCTGGCGAACTCTGCCCAAGGCAACAAGTCGGACCAATTATCATGATGGTCAGTAACGAAACAACGGAGAAATTGTTCCAAGCCCTGATTAGCTCGTTCAGCGGCTCCATTGGTCTGGGGATGGTAGGCAGAGGAGAAGGACAGCTGTATGCCCATCTGTTGGCAAAATGCCCTCCAAAATCTAGACACAAACTGGCTCCCCCTGTCAGACACCAGTACCCTAGGCACTCCATGCAACCGGAATACTTCTCTGGCGAACACCATTGCCAATTCCTTCGCTGAAGGAAGACCACGGAGGGGCACGAAATGAGCCATTTTAGAAAACCTGTCCACCACCATGAATATAAAGGAGTACCCCTTCGACATAGGCAACTCTCCCATAAAATCAATGGAAACATGAGACCAGGGGCGTTCGCCATTAGGCACCGGTTGAAGCAAGCCCACAGGGAGATGTCTCGGGGTCTTAGCGCGGGCGCAGGTGGCACAGGCATTCGTAAATTCGGCACAATCGTTTCTCATGGAAGGCCACCAAAATAACTGAGAAAGGGACCATAACAATTGGTCTCTACCAATATGTCCCGCAGCCTTAGAGGAATGGTAGGTTTCGAGCAGCCTAGTACGAAATGATTCAGCGACAAAACATTTGCCCACTGGGGTTTCATGGGGAGCGGACCCCTGAGAGGCCAGGATCTCCTCCCCTAGAGGAGAAGTGATACTCGTGCGTATAGTAGCCAGTATTCTATCAGGTTGGATGATAGGAGCTGGTGCTTCCACTCTGTCACTGTCGGCCTCAAATTGTCTTGACAGTGCATCAGCCCTGATATTTTTTGACCCTGGCAAATATGATACAATGAAATTAAATCGAGACAGGAACAGTGCCCACCTGGCCTGACGAGAGGACAATCTCTTGGCCTCCGAGAGATAGGTCAGATTCTTATGATCTGTTAGGATTAAGACAGGATTCTTAGTACCTTCAAGCAAATGACGCCATTCCTTAAGAGCAAGGATTTGGAGCAAACCAGCGTCCGCACGCTGGAAACAACACTGAATAGTATAGCCGTTAGGCTTAGCGAGCAAACCAGTGACCGCACACTGGAGTAACAAGCGAGTAGTATAGCCGCAAGGCTTAGGAGCAAACCAGCGTCCGCACGCTGGGACCAACACAGATTTGTATAGCTGAAAGGCTTTGGAGCAAACCAGTGACCGCACACTGGTGTAACAAGTGAGTTTGTATAGCCGCAAGGCTTAGGAGCAAACCAGCGTCCGCACGCTGGGACCAACACAGATTTGTATAGCTGATAGGCTTTGGAGCAAACCAGTGACCGCACACTGGTGTAACAAGTGAGTTTGTATAGCCGCAAGGCTAGGAGCAAACCAGCGTCCGCACGCTGGGACCAACACAGATTTGTATAGCTGATAGGCTTTGGAGCAAACCAGTGACCGCACACTGGTGTAACAAGTGAGTTTGTATAGCCGCAAGGCTTAGGAGCAAACCAGCGTCCGCACGCTGGGACCAACACAGATTTGTATAGCTGATAGGCTTTGGAGCAAACCAGTGACCGCACACTGGTGTAACAAGCGAGTTAGTATAGCCGCAAGGCTTGGGAGCAAACCAGCGTCCGCACGCTGGGACCAACACGGAATAGTAGCAATGTCACCAACGCGACCAGGCAGAAGGTCGCCAGGATACTGAAGACAGGTGATGAGATGACAGGAACCAGCAACGATCAGTCAGGTCAGAAAACAGCAGAGAAGTTCAGCAGGAACTGCAACACCAGAGACTAGGCCGGAACCAGGACTGGAAGTACTTCAGCATGCAGGAAACACTGGAACAGTAGAGATCAGGAACTCAGGAACACATGAGATCAGGAACTCAGGAACACTGGAACAGAGGCCCAGCTATCACTAGCATAGTGATAGCAAGAAGGTCAGAAACAACACGAAAGGGCACTCAAAGGGTGCCCAATCCAGGTTTAAATAGTCAATAAGAGGCGGGCTATCTGCAGACAGCCAATAGAAGCCCCCTACTGGTGACAGACAAGTAACTGCAGCAAATCACGGGCACCGTGATACCAAGATGCATCCAGACATCCTCCCTATGCTGTCCCTGAACCATTTCTGTGGTGTTTCCATCATTTTCTGACCTTTTCCTATGAACCAGGCACCCTCCCCTCATCAGAGCAGGGGGTGCCTGGTGTAATGCTCGAGTCCTCCCATTGACTTCAATGGGGCTCGGGTGCTCGGCCGAGCACTCGAGCCTCCGGGGGCGCTCGGCCAGAGCACCCGAACACCCGAGCATCGGGGTGCTCGATCATCACTAGAAAGCACCACTCCCCAAACAAACACACTAAAATCTGAGTGTAAGGAAGCAGCCACAGCATCTTTGACCTTGTTACAAGCACTGTATGGGCTTCAGGAGGTGGTAGAGTTGGCATTTCAGTACAACCACTTCCAGCAGCAGTATTAGACCAGTGTGGAAAGGCACATACAGCAGCAACAGGCTGATATTTATTGAAAATTTACTGGTAGCTGTCTAACAACAGGAAGCCCCATCCGTAAACATACATTAACTGTTTTTTGAGGTAGGCTTCAACCATATCGGAGGTGCTACTCTCACTTTGGGGCACTTCTGTGGCATCCACAGAAGAATCATTGCCTATGTACACTTTACCTATATGCAATTACTTTTAAACTGTAACTCAATTTTATTTTTTTTAAATTAACACACACTCAGTAACAGGTGTAGTTACTCAAGACAACAGTGGGGTGTCTAGAACACTGTGGATGTGCATTTAAGTTTGAACGGTAAAAAAAAAAAAGTACTTTTAATTTTTTTTAATTAACAGACTCAGGAACAGGAATAGTTGCGCACTGGACTAGACCACTTGTTATCGATTGGATGGACAGACAATTTTGTCTTTGGGTACTGCACTAGTCACTGACTCCTAGTCCCAGTCCCTAGCTATTAATTATTTACTAACTAACCTAACTCTAGCTTCTGCTAAACTAACAGTACTACAGCCTCCAGCACTAAAGGAACACAATCAGAAAAACTAGATATTAAAGATATTAAACACATTTTTTCCAGAAAAATTCAGAGAGATGAGATGATCTCATTGGCTGTGACACTACTTCACTGCTGGCTGCTAAATTGAGACTAAGGAAAACGTGCTGCATTGAGTTTATATCAGTTTGAGGGGCCATACCCTTGAAAATCATGATATGGCTACAGTATAAAATGCATTGCAGTTAAACTAGAGATTCACAGGCTGTTTTAATAATCAACCACAGCCATAACCAAATGCCTGTCTCTCCACTTCATACCAGGATTGTGTTGGTTATTTTGTATATCAGTCACTTTTTATCTCTGCCTTCCTACACACAGTTCCTTCTTACTTTCCCCAGAAATGAGTCATTTTCAACTATACCACGGAAATTACTTTACATATAACTTTACATATAAAGAAAAAAGGGTGCCCAATAGTGTAGTATATAACCAAAAAGGGTATAATGTAGATATATAAATGAATACTCACAAATGAAGTGATCAGCTAAAGAGTTGTGCTGACATAAATGCCTTTGTAGAAATTGACCCGTAAAAAATATTTAATCTAAAAAATGTATAAAAGCAAATAATTGCTCAGAGGAAGTTGTGTACTCTATCATCTAATGTGTTTCACGCTGTAACCTGACGCTTTATCGTAGAATATAATAGAGTGATGAGCAATTGAACAAATAAGCCATTACAGATAACATATTTAAATAATCGACAAACAATTTTGATTGGAGTTGACATATCCTATAATTGAACATAATAGACAACCCAATTTGGTGATCCAGATGGGCCTCTATGCGCTGTATGTAAAACAAGCCATATGGCGTGTCGACACAAACCTCGCACAACATGCAGGTCAATGGAGCATCTGCATTGTGAACATGTGACAACAGGGAAATGTAAACATCAACAACAAAATCGACGACTGGGTACTGGTTGTATGTCTCCATGCGTGACTGCCAAGGAAAACATAAACAACAGCGCATAGTGCATACAAAATCCAAATAAAAATACAATTAAATATACAAAACAGAAAAAATAAAGAAGATACATATACTGGACAGCAAACAAATACTAAGCTTGCATGTGTGTCGATATCAAAATACAGCCGACATATAGTGCAGAAAAGAATATGATATACTAATACTAGGCATCGGCTATATAAAAAATAATGAATAATCAGCAAACATAGCAGCCGAGATCAACCAAAAATATAAAAAATAACAGTAATGATAATAATCCAAAAACTATATAATACATAATAAAAATAAAGATAAAAAGATACGTATAAAAAATACAATAAACAAAGATTGCACATATGGACAATTAACAATCTCTGTAAAAAGAGAATATATCCGTATTCAAAAACAATATCTAAAAAGAGATAAGCACACGATGGTACATTTGAAATCAATATATCATCAGGTCTAATACATAACTAACTGAAGAACATGATCCAAAGTCCTATAGATAGAATGGTATATATATACAAATCCCAACACTGTCAAAAAATAGAGAGCAATGGGATTTATAATATAAATTAATAAAGCAAGGAACAAGGAAGAGTGAAAGGGCTGTGAATGTGTGTGGATGATAACTTGGTGTGTGTGTAAATGTATGAAAGGGAAAAAGAAAAAAATAAATAAGAAAAAACATTGTTTATTGTGATAAATGCCCAAATTGGGTCTTAACTCAAGGAAAAAAACATGTTGAGATGTGAGTATGTGAATATATAATAAATGTGAAATGTGAGTATGACTAAAAAAATAATGACAGTGCTGATAATAATGATTCTGTAACTTTGTGAACCTTTTGATTAACATGTTTTGATTACCATGTCTTTATCTGAATCTCAGGAAACACATAATTTTCAGTTATTTTTATATTTGATACCAACTGAAAACTCATATCTATTGCCAAAGCTGTTAATGTACTAAGATTAGTAAAAATGCCTCTATTCTGAAAGGCTGTTATCTTATCCTAGTCCTCTTACAGACAATGAAACACTATCACTCCAGAGAAACATATAAATATTCCTTGTAATGGATGCACACTGGATCCCTGGGAACAGCAGGAATGAGAGCCTCTAGAGACCATATGTATAACTAGATTTTAGGCCTGAGAAAAAAATAGAGACTTTTACAGATAGTTAATTTTTAGTGTTCTTTAGGTTTAATGTCCTGGGAGCTTGTGCTTGGGATCATTGTCGTGAGGAAAGATAAATTCACTCCCAAACTTCAGTTTTTGAATGAACTGAATCAGGTTCTTTTGCAGTATTTGCCTTTATTTTTCTCCATCCATTCTTCCTTCTGTATTAACATTATGCACATTTCTTGCTGATGAGAAGCTTCCTACTACTGAACTTCACTTTAGGGATTGTGTGCCTTGAGGCTTGGGTTGTGTTAGCTTATAGTCATACATAGTGTTTTGAGTTTTGGCCAAACAAAGCTCTATCTCTGTCTCATCTAACCACAAAACTTTTTTCCACATCTCACCTGGTGCACTCTCATGCTTTCTGGCAGACTGCAGTGTAATTTCAGGTGGCGCTTTTGGAGTAATTGTTTATTTCTTGTCACCCTCCCATACAGGTCAGTGTTATGCCCAGTTCTTGTGACTGGTGCACCATTATTCCACTCCCAGACACTGAACTCTGTAACGCCTTCAGAGTGATTCTTGAACTCACCCTGGCTTCTCTGATAAGGTTCCTTATTGTTTCAGGGATGTCTTTTGCCTAGATGGTGTGATGCAGCTTCCACTTCCTGATTACTGATCCAGTGGTGTCTCCTGGGATAACCAAACACTTAGATGTTATTTTGTACCCTTTTCCTAATCTATGCATGTGTATTACTTTATCATTAAACTCTTTAGAATGTTTCTTGGTCTTCATTTTCCTTCAAATCCATAGATATGTGTAATAATGGTAATGGTAATAATGTGCAGAGCTTATGGTTAAAAACTGAAGCTAACTGTGGTGTAAAAAAATGTGTGAATATGCTACAAACTACCAAATATTGCTTAGAATGATGAGGCCCAACTAGTTTTGCAAATGAGAAAAGTTACAAATCATTGGAATACTATAATTATGGGAGATTTTAATGATCCAGATATAAACTGGAGTAATGAGACCTGCCCAACGGTTAAGGGAACTAGTTTGAAAGAATACTTAGGGATAGCTACATGTTACATAGTAGTTATATAGTAGCTTAGGTTGAAAAAGACTTGCATCCATCAAGTACAACCCTTTTCCTATTACTGTTTACCTTCGTTGATCCAAAAGAAGTAAAAAAAAATCCTTCATTACACCAATTTCAAATTCTGCTTTGAATGGGAGGAACATTCCTTCTTGATTCCAAATGGCAATCAGATTTCTCCTTGGATCAATAATCAGTAAATAAATATTAATCCCAATACTAACATGCATAGCCCTCTAAGTTCTGATCTTTTAAAAAAGGCATCTAATGTATTCAATAGCACTACCTCCTCAGGCAGTGAATTTCATGTCACAGATAGTTGAAGTGCCAACAAGAAATAACAATGTATTGGACTTAATGATAATGACATAGTGACCAGTATCAAGTAGGTTATCATTGGGAAATAGTGAACAAAAAATGGGTTCATTTGAGACCAGTATGAAGAAGCAAAACTATAGGTTAAAACCAAACTTAATTCTAAAAAGCCTAACTTCAAAACGTTAACCGCATTAGGAAAAATACTGTGAAAAAATGGTCATAATTTAAATTTAGATTTCAGAAATATATTCAACAATATATAGCCTTGGGGAACAAACATAAAATAGTAGAACAAAAGTGTGGTTAAATGCAGATGTAGAGAATGAAAACAATGAGAAAGTTGAATTTAGACTACTGAAGGCTGAAGGAACCAGGAGTGCAACAAAGATTACAAAAAGGCAATTATGTTAGCAAATATAAAAACTGTACACAAATTGGAAAGGAGAGCACAACTAATTCAAAAACTATCTGAAATATATAAATAGAAAAAAAATGAATAGGGAATTCATAGGACTGAGTTTATTAGTGAGGATATGGAAAAGGCTGATTTTTTCAACACATTCTTTTCATCGGTAGATATCAGTAAACAAGCAGTAGTAGAAGAGAATAAACAAATAACAATTACAAACATGCCATTATCAGTTATAAGGGTAACACAATAAGAGGTCAAGGGAAGACTGGACAAAATTAAGACTGACAAAGTACCTGGTCCTCCTGACAGTGTACATCCAAAGGTTCTTCAGGAACTTAGTGCAAGGCCACTCTTTTTAATCTTTAAATACTCTGTCTCCACCGGCTCAGTCAGTGTCACAAGATTGATGTAGAGCCAATGTGGTGCAATTATTTAAGAAGGGAATTAAAACAGAGCCTGGGAATTATAGACCTGTGAGATTGACATTGGAAGTGGGAAAACTGAAGTGATAATTAGGGATTATATTCAGCATTACATTGAGAGAAATAAAATATTTACATAGTTTTATGAGGAGCAGATTTTGCCAAACAAATCTTTTTCACTTCTATGAAGACGTAATAGCCACCAGAATAATGGTAAAGCAGTAAAGGTAATTTATCTAGATTTTACAAAGGCATTTGATACAGTGCCATACAAGAGGTTTGGGTAAAAAATAAGGAAATTGGGACCAGGTAATGACCTGTGTAACTGGATAGAAAATTAAATAATCCAGGGTAATAAATTGAAAGTAGGATATTTGTTCTCATCAGAAGGATTTCAATATCCTTTTTTGTGCTTTCTTAACTTATATGGGGCTGCTTGATCACCCCAATAGATGGGCTCCTCTTCTTGTGCCTCTTATGTGGATACAGACCAGGGACCTGGGTTTGTTAGAAGATGGCTGTAACTCTTAGCCATTTTTCCTCTTTTTCTCTAATCATATAGGAGCCTGAATACTGAAAGCATTCCAGTTATCAGAGTACACAAGTCCAGTAAGTATGTCCCCTGTCTGTCTAGCAGCCCATTCTGAGGTCTCTGTTGATTTAGCTAGTTTGGCACTTGGTGTCTACGTTCTGTCAGTTCTGTTGCCCCTCTCCCCATAATGGGGGTGATCTCCTACATTTGTTTTACTTTATTCCACTTTATTTTGTTTTATTTTTCACTTTTTCTATTTTTCAACTTTTATGGGCCAAAGAACCTTTAATAATGGGTACCTGCAGCGGCCATATTGGATGAGTCATCTGTTGCATTATTAGAACTCCTGCAGCACCGAGTGTGCCCCAGTGTGCAGGAAGAGGCTCACTCTTTTACTATTATGAAGGGGAACACCATCAAGAGGTCTGATATCACCTGAACAGTGAACATTCATGATGGCTGGAGAGTCACTGCACCATTTAAATGTCTGGAGGGAAGATTTCATTTTTTCCCGGGCCTTAGAGAAGAGTAAGGGGAAATACTATGCCTCTCCATTCCTTTTTTCCTCCTCCATCTGGAGGCTGTAGTCTTCCTCCTGATGTTCGGTCTTAAACCAATTACAAGCAAACAAGTATTATTTACTTAATTTCTGTCTTTTATTCTCTACTTGGGGGTCTCCTGGCTATATCTGAGCACAAGGGAGATATGTGCAAGTCTAAGATCACCAGGGCTTCAGGGGTTTCCTTATGAGCCATTTGCTCCTTGTATCAGACTACTGTTTCCAGGTATGTGACTGGTACATTATGTCCCTCTTGTTTTATGGCCCCTATACAGCAACTTCTGGGTTCCACTTCTCCTGAACAGGAACCTGCATGGGTTAAATCCCTTATTTCTAATGTAAATAATATTCCTTCCTCTATTAAGAAGGTATATGAATCCTGGATCCAGAACTGTCCTGGTCCCACAAAAGATCATCTAATTGTTTTGTGTGTCTCTGGGGGGGAGTGTTTCCACTGGAAGGTGGAATTCTTATGAGGAGAAGGAAACTGATAAGGATGATTTTGATTCCTCATTTACTTCTGGGAATTCTTTTGAGGAAGACTATGGGTCTTGGTGAGGATCTTATTGTAGCTGTTCTGTAGACTTATGTCTCTGAAGATTCTGACTTAAGTTCTTCATCTCTTCATATTTTTAAGAGGTGCAAGAGGGATGCTTTCTCTTTCCCATTGACCTTGGACCTGGTGGTCCTGGAGGAATGGAAATTACTTAAAAAGAAATTATTAATTCTTAGGCATTTTCCATTCTTATATCCATTCTCTTCTGATGAGGTCCAGAATGAGCTACCCTCCCACTTACATTTGGCTACCGATTTGTCTCTTTTCAAAGCTTATGGCATTGCCACCTAGGTGTCTTTCATAAGGCAAATTTTGAAGCTACTGATAGCACTTTACTATCGACCTTCACTACATTGCTTTTTGGGGGAGCAACTCTTAGGAGCAGTCCATGCAGACGAGCCTAAAAAGGACCTTCCTTTTTCCATTTCTAAGATCCTGGAGGTTAATGTGTATCTTACTGAAACAGCAATTGATTCTGCCAGGGTAACTAGAAAGTATTTAGTGTTCTCTGTTGCACTGCAACATACGCTTTGGCAAAAAATTTGATTGTCAGGCCAGTCTTCCAAGAAGTCTTTAATCTCTCTTTTATTTATGAGCAAGAAGCTGTTTGGCCCAGAATTGGAGAAGGTTATTATCCATGCTTCTGGGGACAAGAGTGCTCTTTTACCTCAGGTTACCCCTAAGTGTGCCTTTTTCCCTAGAAGATTCTCCCCCTGCCATTATGGATTTGTTTCCAGAGAGTCCACTCAAGCCGTGACCCAGGCACTCCATTCCCAATCCCAAATGTGTGCAGGTAAGAAGCCTACCCAAAAGACCCTTCTGACAAGTTCACCTCTGCATGACTCACAGGGGTCGGATGCACCTCACGCAATCAGGTAATCTGTCTCTTTCACAGTAAGTGGACTTTCTCCATGGCATGGCAGTGAGCATTATGCCTGATTTCTGAAAGCTACCACATAGATTTCAAATTATTTTCTCCTTTTTGCTTCTTTAGGTGCAGGGACCCTTTATGTCCAGGGATACAATTTCTTCTCTGGTGGACGTGCAGGTCTTGATACCTGTCCCTTCTCAGGAAAGATTAATTGGATTCTAGTCCTGGTTCCCAAAAAGGATGGTGTCTATTGTCCTATGCTGGATTTAAATCATCTTCAGCTGCTTTGTTAATTCACCCCAGTTCAAGATAGATTCTTTGCCCTCCCTCATTGATATGTGCTCTCCCCAGGCAAAAATTATTCTTACATAGATATTCACATCTATGCAGATCATCAACATTTCCTTTAATTTGCTTTTCAAGACCATTATTTTTAGTTCACGGCCCTTCCTTTTGGGCTGTAGGTTTTCACAAAGGTCATGGTAACGTTGGCTGCCCATATTCCTTTTACAGTGATTTCTCTTACTGCCTATCTGGACAACCTTTTACTAAAAGGCTCCCTGGAGGAGACTCTGTCCCTTCAGCTTCAGATGTGCATGTTCTTATTGGAACAGCATGGATGGGTGATCAGTTTTGAGAAATCATCTCTGGTTCCATCTCATGCTCTAGTCTTTCTCATCATGAGATTCAAGACCCTTCAGGGACAGGTCTTTCTGCCAGAGTCAGTCATTGTCTGTGAGATGTCTCTGACCTTCCTTTGGACATGGGTAATGGTGAAGGAGTATTTGAAGGTTCTGGAGAATCTGGTGTCTTCACTGGAGGCAGTTCCTTTTGTCCACATTTTGGAACTGCCACTGGATATTCTCAAGAGTTGGTCCAGACAGATGTGCCATCTCTCTCGCCTGTCATCATTTTCTCCAACTGGATAGTGTTGATGGTTTCAAGTGTGCTATCTGACTCTGGGTAGCCCATTGGTTATCCTGATTTAAACGGTAGTCATAACAGATGCCAGGCTGAAAAAAGGGAGCCACCTTTGGCTTCTAGCCATTGTGTTGGAGCTTCGGATGATTCATCTTGCTCTGCTGCCTTGGTTATAGCTCCTCTGGGGACAGAAGGTGTGGCTTCAGTCTGACAATGCGACAGCAGTGGCTTCTGTCAACTGCCAGTCCTCACGATCAGAAGTTCTAATTCTTGCTTGGATCCTGGGAATTGTCAGCTGAACCCCATGATGTTTGCCTCCATTGTTCGATGGTAGGGTCTTCTGGCTGTAGATCTGTTGACATCTAGGTCACACTACAAGGTTGCCCTGTTTTGTTCCAAGTCCCAGGATGCTCTTGATCTCTCAGCGAGCCCAATAAGAATTCTGTGCCTGTTGCCCAGCCATGTGTTTCCACTTTTTCATCTTATTCCTAAAGTGTTAAGGAAGGTCAGGGTGGAGCAGGCGCATGTAATGCTGATAGCTACTTACTGACCTTCCCAGGAGTAATTTTCCAATTTTCTCAGGCTATCCATTGTTGAACCAATCTGTCTTCCTCCTCTTCTAGCCCTCCTTTCCATGGGTGTGTCATCCAGAGGTGGAGACGTTAGCTTTGAGGGTTTGGCTCTGATTCTGTCACCATTACTATGATAATGGCCTGAAATCTGGTTTCCTCTAAAGCTTATCATAGGGTACGGTACTTGTATTACAAGTGGTGTGAAGACCAGGGTTCTTGACCTTGCCCCTTTAGTCTTCAGACAATTTTGGCCTTTCTGCAGGATGGACTTAAAAAAGAACTTAGTCTAAGTTTTATCAAGGTCCAAATTTCAGCTCTGTGCTTTTTCAGAAGCTTATTGCATTACTGTCAGATGTGCAGACTTTGGTGCAAGGGGTAGCTTATGCCATCCCAGTCTTTTGGGATCTTACTGCTTCTTGGGACTTGAACTTGGTCCTGACAGTGCTCTTTATGAGTCTTAGTCTTCTGTTTCCCTTTTCTTCATGACTCCTAAGAGAGCGTTCCTGTTTGCATTTCTGCTTGGTATGTGGCTGAACTACAGGCTCCTATAAAACCCCCTTTGTTATTTTGCATTTAGATGTGGCAGTTTTGCAAACTCCAGTCGGGTTTCTCTCTAAAAGACAGCAGCAGAAAATTCACTGTTTGGATGTCTTTAGATGCTTGAAGGATTACGTTCATCTCATGGAGCTTTTCTGAAAATCAGATATATTTTTGCCATTCCTAAGGTCCCTCTTTTGGGCTGAGCTGCATCTAAGGTGATGGTGGTGTTTTGGATCAAGGCGACTATTTACCATTCCTATATCCATAGGAAAAGCCTGTGCAGTTTAAGGTCATGACTTATTCCACCAGACTCGTGTGTGTGTCCTGGGACTATAGGAATCAGGCGTCTGCAGAGCAGTTGTGCAAGGCGGCAGCATGGTCGTGGGCATCCCTTCAACACTACAGAAGCTGGTTTGGACAGAGGGTCCTATAGGCCATTGTGCCTGTGTAGGTGTCCTTCTCTTTTCTTCCAGTAATCTTTCTTCACTTACTTGGTTTCATGTGTAGTGTCTGTTGACACCTAGAGTTCTTGGTTGTTCCAGTTCATCTATGGAAACTGGTTTGTGTTTTTAGGGGCTTTTATCTCCTGCATATTGGGGGATAATTTTGGTATCTCCCCACAGTTCCTCTGCTCCACAGTGGATGAAAGAGATAAGATATTTTTTGTGTACTTAAAAAGAAATCCTTTCCTCTTAGTCCACGTGGACTTACCTCCAAGAATAAAAAAGTTGTTTGAGTTCCAGGCATGGGTGTCCTTTGTGCCCACACCCTGTCCATTCTCATACCCTGTCCACATCCTGTCCACCCTCACACTGCCCACATTGTCCACTTACACAAACGGCCCACCTCCACACACTGCCCACCATGTCCTCCTCCACACACTGCCCACACTATCCACCTCGCATTGTTCACGTTCACACTGCCTACATTCTCCACCGCAACACTGTCCCCCCACACACTATCCACCCTCACTTTGCCCACACTGTCCAACTCCACGTTTCCAACTCTACCCTGCCCACCTCAGCACTGTCCACCCCCATACACTGTTCACCATCCACACTGTCCAATTCCACACTACCCACACTGTCCTCCTCCACACACTGTCCACCCTGTCCTCCTCCCCACACTGCCAACCTCCACATTATCTACCTCCACATTGTCCACACTGTCCACCTCCACACACTGTCCACACTGCCCACCTCCACAATGCTCACCCCATCCTCCTCCACAAACTGTCCACCCTGTTGTCCTCCACACACTGCCCACACTTTCCACCTCCACACAGCCCCTCCTACACACTGTCCACCCCCACATTGAGCACACTGTCCACCTTAACAATGCCCACCTCCAAATTGCCCACACTGTCCACCTCCACAGTGTCCACACTACCCACCTCAACACACACTGTCCACACTGCCCACCTCATCCTCCTCCTCCACAAACTGACTTGCCTGTCCTCATCCACAAACTTTCCACCCTGTCCTCCTCCACAAACTACCCACCCTGTCCACATCCTCATTCTGTCCAACCTGTCCACCTCCACACTGCCCACCCCATCCTCCTCCATAAACTGTCCACCCTATCCACCTCCACACACTGTCCACCTCCACACTGCCCACCCCATCCTCCTCCATAAACTGTTCACCCTATCCACCTCCACACTGCCCACCCCACCCTCCTCCATAAACAGTCCACCCTATCCACCTCCACACACTGCCACTTCCACTCTGCCCACCTCCACACTGTCTCTCCCACACACTGTCCACCCCTCCATTGTGCCCACTGTTCAACTTGACAATGCCCACCTCCAAATTGCCCACACTGTCCACCTCCACATTGTCCACACTGCCCACCTCCATACACACTATCCACGCTGCCCACCTCATCCTCCTCCACAAACTGTCTACCCTGTCCTCATCCACAAACTTTCCACCCTGTCCTCCTCCATAAACTACCCCCTTGTCCACATCTACATTCTGCCCAACCTGTCCATCTCCACACTGCCCACCCCATCCTCCTCCATAAACTGTCCACCCTATCCACCTCCGCACACTTCCACCTCCACATTGCCCACACTGTCCACCTCCACACTGCTAACCTCCACACTCACCACAATGTTCACCTCAACACTGTCTACCCCACATTGCCCACACTGTCCAACTCCACATTGTCAACATTGTCCACCTCAACATTGTCCACCTATAGTGTTCCTTGGGAAGATTAAAGGGATAGTAATACTTCGTTTTAACTTTATTTTATTTTGTAGGCATTAAAAAAACATGAAGAATGATATAAGTCTTATCTCTCAAACCTTTATGGTTTATGACAAATTCACAAGCAAAGTTTCCCCCTCCCGCCCCTTTTACCTACTGTAAACAATCTCTTCTCAGATGTGGAATGCAGTCCATAGACCAGACAGATAACAGAAGGGGACACTCTTATTCCTATGAAAACAATGAAATCCCTGCCCCCCTTGACAAGCTTTTCAGGTTTTTCCCTTATCTTAATTGAAGATTGTCCCTCTCTGCAGTCTACCTGGGCACCTCCCTTCTGCTCAAGCTGAACAGTGTGACATCAGTAAAAGGGGAGGGAGGGGGATACTTTGTCATTGAATTACTCTGGAACTACAACTCTGACAGAACTGAAATAACACTCTCCAAAGTCCAAATACTATGATGATTAATTAGAGCTGTTTTTATTATGAAACATTACTATCCCTTTAACCAGTCGCCTTTGAGGACTTGTTTTTGCCTTTATTTAGTATTGTACATTATTTCCAAGGGTTTTTAAGAGGATATATGTTAAATATTATTATGTCCCCAAGGATAGATGTTTTAAATTAAGCAGAAGTCATACAACAGTATTATATATATATATTTACTCCAGTAGAGTTTTGTTTATGATACTGTTACATGCTATCATTTTTCAGAATAACATTATCAGGATTTATATTATATACAGATTCACGTGTTATTATTATACACCTCTTCTAGACAGGAAGGTGTAGCGCTGACTGGTTTTATCAGAAGAAAATTGTATGAGTCAGGCCGATTAGGAGAAGCAATGTCTTCCCTGTTTAAATTTTATATTTTTTCTAGATGTATTCTTTGCCACAATTTAATGTCAAGCCAGATAAGCCTCAGCATTAGATAGGGATTCAAACTGAGATTGAGTTCTGATATCAGCCGACATATTAACTAGCTTGCTTAATAATATATATCATCAAAGGCAAGCCGGATAAGCCCCAGAATGAGAGATCATTGATTTATAATGATGTTAGGTGTCAATATTAGATTACTTATTTTGACAAGCTTGCCAAGCTCTGTTTGATAGATCTGCCAACATACGCTCTCTACAACAAATCGGAATAATTCCGGTATTGCAACTAATTCTAATCACGGATACTAATACAGAGCATTACATTGGACTAGTATAATCATATCTGCTATTATTTTTCATATTTTTAATGGCAAGATGGAATAGCCTCTGCACAATTAGAGATCTTTATTACAAGGGTGGATATCTGATATTGTAGTACACTTATCTGCCAGAGTGCAAACTCAATTGTGTTTCAGAGTCATAATTGGGCAAAGATGGATTGGAGCAGATAGCCCTTAGATAAAAATTTTTCACAGGCTCATGCTATTCTACCATTATTATTTATTATTTATCACATTTATGCAATTTTTGGTTTCTCTATTTGTCGGCATATCAGAGGTTAACTCGGCAACATTGACTGAGTGGTAATATTTTGGAATGATCTTTGAGTAGTGATTCTCAAGGACTCCTTTTGAGGCATATTTCTAGGGTTCATGGACTAAGCTATATCACGTTTTGACACATTATGCACATCGGTTGAACACTGACTTAACCCTTATTGTCAAAACCGTCACCCCAGTGACACATTTCTTGAGTGGCAAGCAGATATGCCCCGGCAGTACATTACACATTTCTATGTATAGAGCCATGATATACCAGTGTTAATTTGCACTTTTTTGTTTAAATTTTGTTTTTAATGGCAATGTAATAAAACTTAGGTTTTATTAGTCCTCTACCTTTGTGATTCATGGTTATCCACTACCCATCAGTGCATCTACTGTAGAGAAGAGTGCTAGTACAGCAGGGTTATCTTTTGTCACTCATGCACTCACTTCAGAAGTCATGCTGGAGAGGTGCATTGCTGCTGCCTGCATTCCTGCTACGTTTGCTCTGAGACTGCCACACATGTCCTGCACAATAGTCCCACACTGCCATATATAAGCATTCCACATCACACAAATCAGTCTTTAACTGTCACGGTTACCCAGAGAAGTTCAGGTGTCAGTACGGTTTAGTTAATGCAGTTTATTAACAAATGACATAAAGATGATATATACAATATATACAATAGGAATAAGCACAGGTTAATAGCCAGCAAGCCTGCTACCAGAAATAATAGGTCGCAGTGCTAAACCACTGTGCTGGAGATTAGGCCTTAGCCATTGGAAGTCTCACCTGGAACCAGGAACAGGAACTGGAACAGGAAGCCAGGATCTTGATCCAATGAGGAATGAGGTCTGACTCAGCCTGCAGTCAGAAGGAAATATCACTGACTCACACCAGGAGCCAGTAAGGATGAGTACTGATTCACGCTTGCAGTCAGCTATGCAAGTCTACCAGAGCCCCAGGCCCGCACTATATTGGGTGCCTGATCACCAGGGGAAAAGACAAAAGAATAGTGAGACAGAGCCACAAGTCAGCATCAGAGGGGGTAGTCAGACAATCCGGGTCATACACAGTTCAGGTAGTCAGCAAGAGCCACAAGTCTGCACCAGACTGGATGTCCACTATTAGGGGTTAGACAAAAAAATAGTCAGACAGAGCCACAAGTCAGCACCAGAGGGGGTAGTCAGACAATCCGGGTCATACACAGTTCAGGTAGTCAGCCAGAGTCACAAGTCTGCACCAGATTGGATGTCCACTATTAGGGGTTAGGCAAAAGAATAGTCAGACAGAGCCACAGGTCAGCACTTGAATGGATGGAAGACTAGCCAGGTCATACACGGAGCCCAAGGTAACAGAACTGCTATGAACAACAACGCAAGGGCAACTGAGTCAGGCCTCAGTCTGCCCTTTAAACCCCTCCACAGGAAGTAGGAGGAGCAGCTCAGAGGAAAGAAGTAGGAAGTTGGTAGGAGGAGACTACAGGAAGCAAACAGATAAAACATAGGCCTGCAGCATGCTTGAAGCCTCGCGCCTGCAGATGATTCTGAAGTCAAGGTAAGCTGTAACATTAACCCATTAATGACCCATGACGTACATGTAGGTCACGGGGTGGATGTCGCTAAAGGACCAAGGACGTACATGTACGTCATGGAATTCAGGGCTCCCCACGCTCTGGTCTGCAGATCATAAATCTCCCTAGGATGGTGTAGCAACATCGCCACTGTACAATTTCAGGCCACTGTGATATTGCACCTAAAAAGTTCAACTTTGAGCTGTAATAACTTTTGAACAAAACACTTTTCAGCAGTGGGAGTACTCTTGTTTTACTCAGAGGGATAAACTGTACAATACATATATTTATACATATTAAGTATTACTATCTCTTTAAGACAGGGTTGGTAACCTCTTAGGGTGCCAGAATTTAAGGGGCGCCTGTGCACAACATTTAGGTGGGAACTCCCTCCCATTCAGATTCAATGCATAGCTGAGCAGTTTGTCATTCAGTCACATTTAAACTAATAGAAATCCAGGAAATGTATATTTGTTTTCTGGTGGTGCTGTTGTTTTGCCCCAGAATTTCTCCCTTTTTGTCTATTATGGATGCAGCAGGATACCCCAGTGGGTAAATTTGTGTGCACTTACCCTTTTACTGAAAAAGTGTTGAAGGGTAAGGTTCCCTTTAAAGGTTAACTAGGGAAGGGATTGGAAGAATACTTACTGGGGAGGGACACAGTATGTAGCAGGGAATGTTCTGGGAGGATGTGCTCTTTATCATATTCTCGATGGGTGAACGAAGTCAGACTGAATAGGGCCTCCAGACCTCTCTGTGGGGCCTAAGTGAAGGGGGTGGCTTGAGCTCCCTCAAGGGGCCTTCACAGTCTACTGGAAACAACATTCTCAGAGTACCTAGCAGGCTCCACAAATTTGAGCAAAGAAATTAAGCTATGCACCTGGTCAGAGAGTTATTGATATTTGAACCCGGCCGTAAAGGACTGCCTAGCTAGATTGATCAATCTCTGCATCAGAAAGTTGCATTCCTTCTATGGAAAAGAGATAAGAGTACCAATAATGCAATGGACAGTCCCAGCCTGGGCAAAAAGCATTGTTTATGATGATGAATAAAGATGATCTGTTCTGAAATGTACTGCACACACTATTCCTTAGCAGGGACTTACCTTACCAGGGCCTCAGACAGAATTCTGGAAGTGTACAGGATTTGCATCTGGATGTTAACAGCCATACAGTAGTCTAGTATACAGTATGGTTTGGATTTAGGTCTCCACTGACCAAAAGGGTATTAAATACAGTTAGGTTACATGAATCCAATTTAACTCCATGTGGTCCAAGTGGAATGCATTCATGAAAGCCCATACTCTTACTTCCTAATTCCCCCAATCCTTGCATATCAGAGGCCTACTGACTTCAGCTGGTCTCTCTCAGGCTCTTCCACATCTTACCTCTAATTCCTGTAATCTTCCAACTGCTCATTGAGACCTGGCCTATGACAGTCTTTAGTCATTTGATATTCATTCTTTACACTCTGTTTAGGTCTGACTTTTGATATCTTTATGCTCAGCATTTATAAACCTTTGCCTGTGCATACTTCATTTGATCTGACCTTTATATAGTCTAGTGAAATGTACATACACTTTTTATGTTTCCTGAACCCCTTTTTTTCTCTCCCTCCTCTAACATTCCCTTCCTGTTATTGTCCAAAATCCTAAATAACGTTTCTTAAAAATAATTTATGAGAGGACTGGTCACCTTAAAACAACCAGCAAATAAATATCTTAGTAAATCAGAGTTAATTAGATAGGTATAAGTTTACAGTGAAATCATATTAGTACATCCCCCCTAACATAGTTACATCATGAATGTCAGCAAACCCCCTGCATGCATAGTGGTAAATACATGGGCATTAAAAAGATAATTTTTGGTATATGTAAATGTCTAGTGCCAGTTTTTATGTGAAATATAATTTGTACATTCACCCTATTGCTGCTATAATAAATGCTCCCAGCGAGTGGGCTTTGCCTACATTCATTTATAGCACTGTGGTAGTAATATTGTCCCAGCACATAAAAAATTGGCATAAAATGACAAACTGTGCCAGTAACAAATAAAGTTTACGTTCTCAAATACATACATGCAGTATATGTGTGTGTGTACTGTGCGCATGTGTGTGTGTGTGTGTGTGTGTATTAAACACATAAATGGATAGTACAACATAAAGGTTGTTTTTAATTCTCTTTAAAATGTAATACGCTTCTCTTAAGGTGAAAGGTTCACATTAAAAACCAAATCTATTTGTCTTCTGCCTGAGCCATATAATGCTGTCTGAAATATGCACTGTAGAGGCATCCATTCAGGTGTTTGGAAGGACTTTAGTACCCCATTATCAGTGCAGTCTTGATCAGTATCTCAGCAGTGGTACTGAAGTATTGTTTATAAACTGTCAATGATAAGAGAAAATACTTTCTGATTAAACGTTAGGTAATACTTAGCTCAATAAACTATCTTCTGTCTTTCATTAACAAAAGTAAACAAGGGTTAATTCCATAGAACAGCAAATGCAAACAATAAAAAAACAAGTTTAATTTAAAATTTTAGGTATTTAGAATTAAAGTTGCTTTACAGCTGATTGCTTGCAGTACATGATATTTAACTGAAAATGGAGCCATTTCATTTGTAGGTGTTTATGTTATTTCGGCTTAGTAAAGTACTGGGACATGTCAAGGTTACTAGATGTCTATATCTGTGATAGAGTACAGTACACCTTGCAAAACAACATGCAAGCCTGTGAATATATTGCTAAGGCTTCTCGGGATCTAAGTCATAACCTAGATGTTTATAATAATAAGACCTTGTGTGAACATTTTGTGTTATATGTAATTTATTCCATGTGACTGTGACTAAGTTGTCCTTGCAAAAATTCATTGTCATTGTATCTGTTTTTTTCCAGGCACTTCACTTTGACCCTTCTCTCTGCATGAGGGCATAAGAGGGTATAGTCTTATCATTTTTCATGAGTCACAACTGCATTATTGAAGTATGGATTTGATTGAGTTATTATGCCATTTTTGAGGTTTCTCAACCCCAGGAGTTCTAGAGGCTTCTCCAGAGATGTTTGTAGTATCCAAGGGCTTAACAAAGGTGAAGAACACATTGCTACAGATAATTCCAGCTTCACCACCATGCTGAGTTTCTTACAGGGCTTGATTAGGCAAAACAGGCAGTGGTCTAGGACCAATGGATCATGTTCATAAAGCAAATTGAGCAATTCTGGGACAAACCAACTACACCATATAGGACAAATAATTTCATGATTTGAGTGGGACTATTGCTAGAAATGCCTCCAATTCATTGTGTTATACGTCTTTAATGCCCCATTTTAAAAAAGGAATTTTTATTTGTCACATTCCACTACAAATACTGGATCTTTGTCTTTTTCTCTCAAGATAACCCTAACAGGGAATTTAGAATTTTCAGTGCACCCCTAGCATTTTATAGGCTTTTGTCAAGGTCATAATGAAGAGATCTAAAAGATGGCAGAGGGCTCAGAAATGAGCCTGAAGAAACAATGAGGGGCCAGGCACAGCCTTCTTCTTCCCCTTTGTTTGGGAGAGTGGAAGCCCACCATAAGAGTAAAGGAAAGTGGACTTTTCTTCCCCTTAGTGGTGAGATCAGAGAGGGCAGGTAGAGTAGGGACAGGTGAAAAGGGGAGAAGGAGTTAGGGACATATAACGTGGCTGTAACTGAGGCCTCCTGCTGATTCCCAAGAGCTGGTCCTCTTTACTGAATAAAGTAGCCACTTCCAGTGCTTTACATAGGAACTATGGGACGTCTTGAGTGAAGGGGCAACAGATTTCCCATTCAGTCCAAAATATGAGCTCCGCGTCCCAGGGTACTTCAGCCTGAGGACGCCTATGGTCCTGGCAAGGAGGCAGAGAGAGGAGAGGAAGAGGAGGATAATGAAGGCTCTCAAGGTGAGAGAAATAGAAAAAGGCAAGGTGGGGAGCAGGATGTCTGGGGCTACATAGGAAGGGGAGGTAAGGGAAGAGCAGTGGGCACAAGCATAGAGCCGGATGGCAGGGACAGTGACAGGGAGTGCCGTAGGCTAAGCATTGGACCCCTTGGCCCCAAGGGGTGGTCACTAACGTGCCTCCATGGATACAAAGTCCAGCAGCTAATGCTATGTTTTTCCCTCCATGCAAACGAACAACATGGACAAATCAGCAGAGAATGGTGCAAAACAGCATAGGAGAATGAAAGAGGGGCATACATGTAAAGTTATTCTTAGGTCTCACAGAATGACAAAAGAAAGCATATTACACATAACTATTTCCTTAAATATATATGTAAAACTCATTAGTCACAATTTTTGTCTAAGTACCATAGCGCCGTTTTTGAGAGTAACTGCCCTAAAGCATTGCTTACTTTGCTAAATAGGAAATCCAAACCTGCAAGACAATGAACATAGTAGAGCAGATGGTTTGACTTACAATTGTTCTTTTTAAAGAGTCATTGTATTTAAAAGATGTGTTTTTTTTTCTTGATTCAATTTGTGTATAAATGTGTAACTTTGTATTGTTAATGCTCTCTAGGACAGAATTAAAAAGTAGAGAAATCTAAATGTATTATTCCTAGTAAAACACTTCCTAAATTAAATAAATAATCTCATTTGTATGGTTGGTACATATGGTCCATTGTCCTTAGACCATTTCCTGCTTTGCCTAAGGTGAACATTGCTGAACTAGCTGCATTTTAGCTTTAGTACATAACGCTTCACCTGCACTTTATTTGGTCTTGCTGGGCTTTTCTGTTTTCTGGAGGTGCCTTGTGCCCTACCTGGGGCTGCATCCCATCTGTGATCTAACCTGGAAAAAGACTGTGTATTATTGGGATGAAACACTGGCATCAGTCAGAGAGGCTGTACGTGTCAACAACAATTTGGACCGCATCCCACTAGTGAAATCCGATATATCTATACGTAAGTGGGTGCGTCAAGACGGCCTTGTGGCTTGCACAGCAGTTGTGCAGAATCAGACCCTACAGACATGGAAGTGGTGTCTGGTAGAGAGAGGCAACCTAATCGAACAAGACACTGTTGCTATCAGGAAACGCTTGGCGGGTTTTGTGAATCATAAAACCACATGTGATGGGACATACCATGAGACAGAAGTTCTGGCACAGCCAAATGAAGAAGTGACTGTCAGGCTAGCAACTGAGCAGCAAGACCAATGGACAATCAAAGAAAAACCCCCATGGGGTGGTACTGGATTATGGCAGATTTTGTGGGCACAAAGCAACAAGTGGCCCATTGCTGATGGACTTACTGGTCTCTTGGAAAATGAGATGGCTGACAGTGTGGCACAAATCCCCTTCCAGACTATGAATAGACTGTTGAAGTTGGGGGACTGGGCTCAAGCCAAGGGCGGACACAGAGAAGCATTAACATTCTACCAGTGGACCGATTTAAAGGGAATCTCTCTGACTATGGATCAAGTGAAAGAGATTGTGATCAAGTGTCTCATTGGTCAGGCTATACAGAAGAAAAAACCACAGTCCACCTCTGAACAAAGAGATCAAGGCATTACAGGTGGTGAGGTTGGGCAAATTAGTTTCCTCGGGCCCCTACCACAGGAAGATCAATAGCTGAAACTAGGATCTCTGAGCACCAAGTTCTATGGAACCCGACAAACTGACGATACTGACATGTTGCTGAAGATGTGTACTCTAACACGGGATGTGCATTGGGTGTACCATATCCCTTTTAACCCGCAGGAAGCGGGTATGTTTGAAAGAATGCATGGCTTGCTGAAGGAACAAATACGCAAGATGACTCCCACACACGCTCTGGGGAAGGGTGTCTTGTTCAGGATGTTACTCTCTTGGAGCGAATGTTGGGTCATGACACAGAAGAACAGAGTAGAGTGATTATGGTTGCGTCTAGAGATATTACAGAAAAGACAATTGAGGAAGGGGTGTAGTGTGGCATTGTGAGTGTTTCCTGTTTGTGTTTCATATCCCACCCCACAATCAGGGAGTTATGTGCGTGGAATGAGATAATGCAAGTGGAATCAGGGAGATATGTATGTGACATGGGATAATGCGAGTGGAAGAGAGGAGGTGTGTACTTGGAATGAGATAATGCAAGTGGCAGATTGGGAGCTAAGTGGAAGTTTTGTAACTAAAACCCATGTATGTTTGTCCCATAGGTTATCCCTACTACCATGACTAGGAATGCATGTGGGAAACCTGCATCACAAACTAAGGACAAGGGACATCTGATATAATAAAAACATTATGCTTTGCTTGCCACAGCGTCAACTGCTTTGGTGTATGAAACTTGTGGTTTTCCATTTTGGTGGGACTGAATATTATAGATGCCACGGGACTATGAACTGCATATACATCCAAGATCTAGTTCAGTTAATCAAGGATATCACTGAACTGCATGATAATGCTTTTCGCTTAATCGCAGAAGATTTGAGAATGATCCAGAGACAGTTAGCTCAAATGACTTTTGTACTAGATTATCTTACTGCTAGTCAGGGGGGCATGTGTACTATTGTAGGCCCATCCTATTGCCATTCTGTTAATATGTATCCAATGCAATTGAGGCTCACATTCAACAGGTGGAACAGTTGAAGGACCGTTTGCAGCTGAGCACCACACTGAATCCTACCGACTGGTTGAAAGTTGTGGGGGGGGTTTTGGTTTGCAGGCATCCTTCAGATCGCATTGCATGTGTGTATCATAGTTCTTATTGTGTATATCGTGTGGAAATGTATTGGGTGCCTGCTTTCTCGTGTTGTACCACTGCTGCAGAGGTGCACCACTTACCTATCTGATGTGAGCAGATCAAGGGTGGAGTGTAAGGGATGGGGTTTTTTTGGTGATCTCCTCATGGTTAGTTGGAGGTTAATTCTCTGCAGTTTTGGCTGGCAACAGCAGAGGGGCAGGCGATGCTAGCTTATGTAGTGTTTATGAGAGACAGGTAGTGATGTCTCCAATATTCAGCCTTCTGTAACCAAGCACATACGCATGCGCAGTGTTAGACATCCAAGGGTGAAGTCTGTATTTCACCCTTTTCTCAACACAACAGAGCTCAGAGCCATTTTGGAGACTTAGGGAGTGTGTACCTGGTCTCAAGTCTGAGAGGTAGAGATTGTACCTCATCCAAACCTGTGTATTGCTGTTTAGCCATTTGGGACGTCAGGTCTGTTTGGCTGTTCACCTGTGTAATGATACTACAGAGTTTAGTGTGGACGACTCTCCCACACGTAGCTAAGTATCTTTTAAATTATTGCATCTCTTTTTATTTCCCAGAGTTGGTATGTCTCTTATATTCCTGTGAACTCTGGCAGAAAGTTCTCTTTTTCTTTTTATATCCCAGAGTTGGTATGTCTCGCATACGCCTGTGAACTCTGGCAGGATGTTTATCTCATAACCTATTTAATTATTGCATGTTTAATAAACTGTACTGCTTAACCTGTTTAATTTTTAATTATTGCATTTTCAATAAACTGTAGTTCATAGTTTTCACTGTAGTGTGTCTTTATCTTTATTCTGAAATTCCTGACCTCTAATTGTAACATGTATGTTATTGTAACATGAGGAAGAGAAAGCATGTACACCTTGCTATATCCCTTGCTATATTACAAACAAAGGTTGTGATGAACACGTCCTCTCCAGCGGCCACCCTTTGCCTTCTAGCGGCATATAACATAATGTTTGCCACTGTTTCTTTTTGTAAAGGTCAGTGGATAAAATTCAGTCATTCTGTATAATTATTTTGATATCCAGAAAGGCAATTTCTTAATAGTTCTAACAGCTAGTAACATCCAATGTGTTTTTGTTCAGACAATATATGAACTCTAGTATTTCCTCTTTATCTTATCATAGGAATTCACAGAATTTATTCTCTGCTACTAAAAAGTATTTCACGGCTTCAATTTCCAGTTCATACTTGCTGCCAGTATACAGTGATTCAATATCTACTGTTATTAACATTGTGTGGCTTCATATTTTAATATCCTCTAGTTTTGATTAAGGGTGGGTGAAAGGTCCCACTGTGTTCCCACGAGAAATTCCCCAAAAACCACATGGTTAACCAATTTTTCACTTGAAAATCCGCCCTAAACAAACCCCTTAAAATCCTCTCCTTTTTTGCCTTTTCCAAAAATGTTTTTACTATTTGTTCATTGGCTACAAACTTCCTCCCGTGTACTTAAAGGGACAGTAATACTTAAAATGTAAAAAAAAAATATGTTGTAGAGTTTATCCCCCTGAGTAAAACAAGGGTACTCCCACTACTGAAAGGTGTTTTACTGAAAAGTTATTACAGCTCAAAGTTGAATTTTTAGGTGCAATATCACAGTGGCCTGAAATTGTACAGTGGCGCTGTTGCTACACCATCCTATGGACAGCTATGGTCCCGGGACCCCCTTGTTTTAATCAGGGCGATAAACCCTACAACATATTTTTTTCTTTTACATTTTAAGTATTACTATCCCTTTAAGTATACTTTGCATTTTGTCACCTAAAACGTGACATTTCCCAGAAGTGAATCAGAAAACTAAGCAGCTAGAGAGGGTGCTCTGCAATTTTGAAGCTATATATTTAGTGAAATTAAGGCAGCAGAGGCTCAGTCTGTTGGCTAACAGTATGAGCACCCATCTTAAAATAGAAAAGGAGTAGGTCGAAGGACCGTGATGTGTCCAGTGAGTCAGAGAAGGAGGAAGAATGACTACCACCAGCATGGAAGGGTCTGGGAGACCTGATTCCCCAGACCCAATGATGTCCAGTCCCCTAACATAGTCTCTTGGGATCTGGGGGAAATTTATGAGCAAAACAGAACTGGGTAGCAGTGCGAGCAGCACAGGTCAGCTGCCTGTGCCTGTTACTGCTGCTGCCAGTTTTCCTTCTGATATTCAGGAGGAGGAGGAGATGAATGCAAGTGTGACAGCAAGGGACTCTAAGTCCCACTTGTCATCCGCAAGCAGTCCCACTACTATCACGCAGCAGCTAGAGAGTGGCAGGGGTGAGGGAGGGGGTGGTGATGATGATAATTGTGATGAAGCAGCTGGTGGTGGGACTAGTGTGATCACAGTAGATCATCCTGCTGGGGTGGAAGGGAGAAGTGATGATGACGAGCAGCCAGACTAGCTGTCAAGGGAACCCACAAAATCCCCCTAACCCTGTGACTCCCTTCTGCTGGCATTGTGCCTCTGGGACATGATGCTGAAGAAGGCAGAACTGGCTAGCAGTATTATCATCAGCAGAGATCAGCTGTCTTGCCTGCTGCTAGAGCTGCCATTCTGTCTTCTTCACCTGAAGAGATGGCAAGTGCAAAAGTGTGACTGTCACATTTGACATCATCACCAACCAGTGCAACTCTCATAAAGCAGCAGCAGCAAGGAGCAGGGCCTGGATTTACAATAAGGCAGAGTAGGCATCTGCCTACAGGCGCACCCCACAGAGTGGCGCCTGTCATTGGGATTGCTTTTTTATTTATTTATTTTTTTAAATTAGCCTCACTGGCTGCGCAGTGCCCGCTCCACGTTGCCCTCACATTGCCCCCCCCCCCATTGTCTGTTTCCTACCTCCCTGGCAGGACAGGTCTGTGCCTCTTTTGGCACAGTCCTGTAGATGCTGCGCTCCCTCATCGGCTCTTTAGGAATGCAGACAGCTGGGAGATGACATCATCTCCCAACGCTCTGCATTCCTGAACAGGAGACCGCGCGGGAGCTCCAGCAGCTACAGGACTATGCCAAAGGAGGCACAGATGACAGATCTCCTGTCAGGGAGGAAGGAAACAGATAACTGGGGGAGGTAGAAAACGGACAGTGGGGGGGGGCAATGTGAGGGCAACATGGAGATGGTGGGGGCAAGTTGGAGCCAAAGGGGGGCAATGTGAGGGCAACATGGAGATGGTGGGGGCAATGTGGAGCTAATGGGGGGCAAGTTGGAGCCGATGGAGGGTAATATGGAGATGGAGGGGGCAATGTGGAGCTGATGGGGGGTAAGTTGGAGCTGATGGGGAGGGGGGCAATGTGAGGGCAAGATGGAGATGGTGGGGGCAATGTGGAGCTGATGGGGGCAAGTTGTAGCTGATGGGGTGGGGGGCAATGTGATGGCAATATGGAGATGGTGGGGGCAATGTGGAGCTGATGGAGGGCAAATTGGAGCTGATGGGGGTAATGTAAGGTAACATGGAGCTGATGGGGGGCAAGTTGGAGCTGATGGGGGGCAATGTGAGAGCAATATGGAGATGGTGGGGGCAATGTGCAGCTGATGGGGGCAATTTGGAGATGGTGGGGCAATGTGGAGCTGATGGGGGGCAATGTGGAGCTGATGGGGGCAAGTTGGAGCTGATGGGGGGCAATGTGAGGGCAATATGGAGATGGTGGGGGCAATGTGCAGCTGATGGGGGCAATTTGGAGATGGCGGGGGCAATGTGGAGCTGATGGGGGCAAGTTGGAGCTGATGGGGGCAATGTGAGGGTAACATGGAGCTGATGGGGGGAAGTTGGAGCTGATGGGGGGCAATGTGAGGACAATATGGAGATGGTGGGGGAAATGTGGAGCTGATGGGGGGCAAGTTGGAGATGGCGGAGGCAATGTGAGGGCAATATGGAGATGATGGGGGCAATGTGGAGCTGATGGGGGCAATGTGAGGGAAATATGGAGATGATGGGGGCAATGTGGAGATTAGGAGCATTGTGGAGGTGTCCAGTGGAGATGGCCAAGGGGGTGGGGGCGCTTCAGATTTCTGTGCCTACAGGCTCCTGAGATGTAAATCCGGCCCTGGCAAGGAGGGACTGGTGGTGGTCATGGTGGAGAAGCTGGGGTGGAAGAGACAATAAGGGCCTTTTTTTAGCAGAAATCGAGGAGGAATGGGAGACAGATATGCAAATGGGGATGGGCATCATCATCACTACCAGCTGTGACATTGCCAAGTTTGCTGCTGCTGAAATTCCTGCTGCTGCTGCTGAGTTGCAAGAGCAGCAGGATGATGATGAGCAGACTAGTATGCCCCAGACCCCCATGTCTACAATGGGAATGGGGTACAGCAGTTGGGATGCTAGACTAGTAGAGGTTCCACTTGCCAGCAATTATCCTGGTCCTATTTCTAGTGCTGATTCTGAGGCAGCAACATCATCATACTCTGCCCCAGCCAATGAAGGGGATTGTGGAGAAGAAGAAAGAGGTAATTCTTCTCCACCTTTCCTGTCCCCCCTGAAGTCATGGGTGTGGGTCAGGCACAGTGCAGTCATCAACATAGGCACTGTGCACTCTGTGAGACAAGTCAGTGAAAAGGGTAAAGTAGGGGATACACCTTGGCACAACCTCCCTGATAATAGACATGAAATATAGACACCATGACATGTTTTTTGAAGCATATTAAAGCTAAACCCCCACAATAGAAATCAGGAGCCACTGTTGCTGTACCCCCTGTCTCTCCACAAGGGCACCAAGAATCTAGGTGGAAATCTAAAAGGAAGAATAATAGAGAAACCTAGCCTGAGCCTTAAAGTTTGATGGCGAGTGAAATACCTGGCTTGCCATCAGCTTCTTGCACTAGGGTAATCCGGGAAGACTGCAGAATATGCTAAACTGGTGTCAGGGAGGATTCATTATTATTCGGATTCTGGGGGGATTATTGATATGACATTGCGGACCTAAGCATCAAGGTGTTTGCTTTCAGTTTTGTCAGTTGTCTGATGTCTGTGCAGATGTGTCCATTGTTCCCAGTCCTTCCCCTATTTCCTACATACACTGTGCACATTGCAGTTGCTGATGAAAGGCACAGTTCCTTCCTGCTGTCAATGGAAAAATTAGTATCCCAACACCACCATGGTTTTGGAAGAATTGCAAGAGCAAAATCATTATTGGCCAACAGACTGAAACATTGGACTATACATATTTTATGGTTTTTATGAATAAAAGTTAAGTTTTATTCTATTGAGTATGCCCGACTATTTGATTCCTGTTGATTCTATTTTCTATAAAGCGACGGCACGTTGCATTCAATGCAGGTGTGTGCGGCAGTCTAACCATTTCTCTCAACTTCTTTTCTCCACATGTACCTGATGTGTTGGTGGCTAGTTCTGGTGCTGCTACTGCCTCAGGCACATCACTGGAGCTAGTGGCAAGTGGAACCATGATCATCATCACCGATGATCATCATCACCCATATCACTGCTGTCCATCCCATTTCCAAGTAGTACAAATCACTGTTTCCTCAGAGCTTGTGCTTTTAACAAACCCGAGATCAACAAATCATCACTGATTCCTCAGGGCTTGTGCCCCTAACAAACCTGAAACCAACAAATCACTGATTCCTCAGGGGCTTGTGACTCTAACAAGCCTGAGTCCAACAAATCATCACTGACTCCTCATTGCTTGTGCCTCTAACAAACCTGAGTTCAACAAATAATCACTCATTCCCCACGGCTTGTGCCTCTAAAAAGCCTGAGTCCAACAAATCACTGATTCCTCAGGGCTTGTGTCTCTAAAAAGCCTGAGTCCAACAAAGCATCACTGATTAATCAAGGCCTGTGCCTCTAACAAACCTGAGTCCAACAAATAACTGATTCCTCAGGGCTTGTGCCTCTAACAAACCCGAGTCCAACAAATCATCACTGATTCCTCACAGCTTATCACGGTGCCTGTGCTTCCTCTTGCGACATTCTGTCAGTCTACACTTTGCTTTGCTCCTATTGGCTATGCTGTGCTTGTCCTGCCCAGTATGGCCTTTATATGCTGGGTTCTGGCACCTCTCCCTTGCCCTTTCGTGGTGTTCCTGTACCAGTGCTTGTTCCTGCTTTAAGTATTCCCAGTGTATCGACCCGGCCTGCCTAACTACTCTGCATCGCGTCTCCTGCCTGTGAGCCGACCCGGACCACCTGACCATTCTTCCTCTCCTGTTCCTGTGCACCGACCCGGCTTGGCTGACGTTCCTGCTTCGTGCATTGACCCGGCTTGGCTGACGTTCCTGCTCCATGTACCGACCCGGCTTTGCTGACGTTCCTGCTCCGTGTATCGACCCGGATTGGCTGACGTTCCTGCTCTGGCTGCCTCAGTGTCGCCTTGGCGACATTCCTTTTTGGTTGCGACCTCAGGGAGAGTTGCTCTGTTGCCCAGTCCGTTCCTGTCACGGCAGTGTGCAAGTGGCCTTGTCTCCGTTACTGCTCCTGCAGAGTGCAAGTGGCCTAGTCTCCATTACTGCTATGGCAGTGTGCAAGTGGCCTAGTCTCCGTTACTGCTACGGCAGTGTGCAATTGGCCTAGTCTCCGTTACCGCTACGGCAGTGTACCAGTTGCCTGGCCTCCGTTTCTGCTACGGCAGTGTTCTATATAACTCAGTCTCAGATACTACTCTGGCAGTTCACGTTTGTCTGCTAACCTATTACTGGTCGCTACTCATCCTTAAGCTCTCTATGTCATGTGTGCTCCTTCACAGACCTCTCTTCACATGGGACTGTTTACACTCGCTGAAGGCCATTAACCCATGCAGTACAGATATCCTGGGAATCCTTCGTATACTGCCTGACCTGTGTCAGTATATTCTGTTTTGTACTCTATGGCTATACTGGACCTGTGTAGGCATATGTATATGTAACCTGTCTTGTGTCTGTATTATTCTGATCAAATACTACAGGACCTGTGAGGGTTATTGTTTTACTGTTTTTTCAATAAAACTGTGTTTTATCCTAAACCACTGTGTCTGTGTGTCAGACAAACCGTTACAGTACGAAAGGGCCATGACCTCAGACAGTAAAGGTGAGGGGAAATGCACAGAACATCCATTGGAGGATATTGAGCAATAATGTATTTAAAACTTGAGCAAAAGAGACAAAAACTATGCCATCTATAATGGTAGTCTTTTCATTGGTTATATACATCATGTGTAATTTTAATTAGTGGTGCAATTTAAACAAAATAAAAAGTCCTGTTGTACTGTATTTTGTTCTACTTTCATGACTGGGTCTAAACATTAAACAAACCTTTAAGTAAGCAATGCAAGGAAAGTACCATACTTGACGACAGCAGCATAACAGAAGAAACTCTGAAGAAGATAACAAGCAATCCTCGTGATGCTTGTCATATGACTGACCTTAAATTAGGTGTATAGAAAGGTCAGTACAAACCATTTTGCTGTATATCCATCAACAATCCTTTTAAACATTTTCCACTGATGACCACTCATCAGTACAGATTTGGGACTAAACATCTTGGTGACTTTAGAGAATATGACAACACCTATGTAAAGTATCTTATTTTATATCAAAAGATTACTTAACAATATATGCTTCCTTTTTGGGTGATAAAATGGGCTAATTTTCAGGTGAGCTCTGAATCCATTAGTGGAAAAAAAAAAAAACCTGTGGTCCTTAACTGCTGGCCGCGGTCCTTAAGGGGTTAAGGAGGAGCTTCAACCTCAACTTAAGTGGCTTTTTATTAGTTTCAAGGACACTTGCCCAGGTATGGGTCTTTATTCTGCTTTTTGCACTTCAGCTCTGTTATACTTTATAGCTGTACAGTGTTATATTTTTGAGAATGTTACATGATTCTTAAATTACATGGATGGGGCTTCCTCTCCTTTGCCTAATGTCAATCAGACTGATTCTACAGTCTTATTCATGTAGCTCAAGCAACCATAAAGATATTACTTTGAGATTGAGCATATTTCTAGCACTTGCTTGATAAAAAAATTCTCATGCAGTATACGATTGATGAAAATACTGTTGTGTTGATAAAAATGTCAGCTGAGCATGCTAAGCTTACTTTATCAATTAAAACATTACTTTTGATCAAGCAAGCACATAACCATAACCCCCAAAAATGGGCAATCATGCTCATGTAAATTTCCACTGACAAATAAAAGATAAAAAAATAAATTTATTTGACCCTTATGGAGCAGCTGAATTATTCTAGGATTGCTCGAATGTGAGGCACAGTAAGTCTGATGTGCTTAAAAGAATTGGCTCAATTGTGGAGCAAACCTACTGCACGATAGGGGTCAAGTAATAATTCCCAAATAGTCATTTGATTTAAATGGGGACTTTTAACCACCGGAATACTTTGCAATGAGTTGGAGATCTCTTTAGCATTCCAGAGATGGAAATCACCATTTAAATAAATAGACGTTTTTAGTTGTTCCCTTTGGTGCAGTCGATTTGCCCCAGAATTGTACCAGTTGTAATTAGTACCACAGCCTCAGTACCATTATCAAATATGATTCAATACAAGTTAGTTCTAGTATATTCATATAGTTGCCCTGTTAACAGAGCTGCTTCCCTGGGAACAAAACTGCCATTAACATGTTAAGTGTCAGGGTGATATACAACGAATTGTGAAGAAATGCATTGGATACCCCTCTGGCACTCAAAGGGTTAAGCCAGTGGTACACTGTGTGCCCTGGTGCACCAACATGGAGCAGAATGAATATCTGAAATGAAATGGTATCCTTTGAAGATATCTCCTCTAAATAGCCCAAATCCCTGAATGATTTCTTTAGATTCCTACAGATGCATATGTTTGCTCTTAGTAATTTCATAAAATTATTTTCCATAAGCTCACATATTTTAAAAAAGCATGTATGGATAATTGTATGTGATGGGGCATGATTTCCAATATTTACTGTCTTTTATCTCCATACCCAGAAGACTGTATATTTTGATACATACCTGGGAGACGGACCTGCATTCTTCTTACCAAATTATCTAGGAAGCCACATCAAGACTACTGAATTGTGTAACACACAAAGAACAAGACTCCAAGAGCTTAGGTGGTACATCACCCCTCTTAAAGGGATAGTAATGTTTCATAATAAAAGCAGCTCTAATTAATCATCATAGTATTTGGGCCTTGAAGAGTGTTATTTCAATTCTGTCAGAGCTGTAGTTCAAGAGTATATTATACTAGTTGAAGAGCCCGTGTACCTGGGCCACAGTGCCACCAAGCAACGGCCGCTGTGCAGTCATGCACAGTAGAGACTGCCCTGGCCGTGGCTGATACCGAGCGGGGTGCTCCAAATGTTGAGCATGACTGCAGCTTGCGCAGCCGTCTCTACTGCGCATGGTGGCTTCTGACAAACACACACTTAGCGGATTATTATTTAGGATGATTGGGTCTTTTCCTTACCTTTGCCTGACAATATATGTTTTTTATTGACTTTCCTCATCTCTTCTCTTCCCTTCCCACCACCATTATTTTATGTTCTTGTTATTTATTAATTGTTTCTGCTTTTGGTCCTTGACTTGATATTGCAATAAATAAACATTTAAACATTAGTGTATCAGAAAGGTCACACTTATGTACATAGGATAAAGGTAGACAGGTAGAAGAAACAGTTTTTTGTCTGCAGTCACATTGTGTTTACAGTAGTTAAAAACTCATGTGTTGTTAATGTTATTAATGAAAACAGAAACTTCCAATTGCTTTCACTTTATCTTAAGTGGAAACAAATGATCTTATGCATGAGCCAGTCTTCAAAAGCTCTAGAACTATAAACAACATCCTTACCATACTATCTAATTGCAAAACTCTTATTAGATTTGTGTTGTGATGTTTCTGATACAGATTACTTCACCCTTAGACTACTGAAGTGGGGTAGACTCAGCAAACACTGTGCTGCCAACAAAGAGTTAAAATATAAGAGCTTGCAATATATGGAGGGGGCATGTTCAAATCCAAATGTAGCAACATAACACTCCAAACTGACAAAAATGTATACGTGGTGAACTTGACTCACCCTGAACCACTCATATATGTCTTGATATATATGACTGGTATGGGAAATGTAAATAATATATTATATTGTTTTTAGTGTGTTATGCCCTAAACCAGTTATTCTCAATCATTATTTCAAGGCACTCCTAACAAGAAGACTGGAATTTTGGGGTATCTCTAACATTTTATGTAATTTGTCAATGGAGTAAAGAAGGATACAAATACTTGGACACAATCAGAATAACTAAAATAAACATACTGTGTGTAACTCAACATTCACATTTTATGTCAAAGTCTTCATAGATACAAAACAGGAACCCTAAGTGGATGCCCAGTCTCCACCAAGGTGCCTCCACCAAGGTGATCCCTTAAAGCGGAACTACCACAGCTAAAAAACTTGCCCCCCAATAATTCCCCATCTGGCGAATAGTTGCTCAATAGCGCTAGTCGCCAGAATTATTACCGCGTTAACGAGAATTATCCATTGTTCCCGGGCTGACAGGCAGGACGGAGTGCAGATATTTTTCCATAGTGACGTCTGCACGCCTGCGCTGTCGGTCCCAGCCTGCTCTAGGAGGAGTTTCTAGGGGCCGTTCGGCTCCAAAAGGGACTGACAGCACAAGCTCGCAGATGTCACTATGGAAAGATGTCTGCGCTCCAGCCTGCCTGTCATCCCGGGAATAATGGATAATTCTCGTTAAAGTGGTAATAATTCTGGTGACTAGTGCTACTGAGCAGCTAGTCACCAGATGGGGAATTATTGGGGGGCAAGTTTTTTAGCGGTAGTAGTTCCGCTTTAATGAGTTCCTCCACTGCAGCCTGAGCAGGAGGAACTAAGAATGAAGGAAATCAACTATCCTGGAGCCAGGCGCTACCTGGCGGAAGCCAGGACAGGGATATGGTGGGGATCACTTCAATAAGTCACTGTGGTCTGTCTGGATGCAGGGCCATCTATGCCTTCTCCAGGATTGGAGAAAGGTGAAGAAAGGTTCTCTTGGAAGGGATCTTTTGACATGTTGTGGTATAAGAATACATAAGCAGCATTCTGTCTTGCACCATTGCCCTTCCAGTGTTAACCTTATAAGTTTCTATAAAATGTATTTTAATCACTTTTTTAACACTGTAAAAACCTGGAGAGTGTGTGAAGCATTTCAAAGCAATGCAGTGCATACCCCTCGAGTCCTTAACCCCTTAAGGACCCATAACGGCTGCACACCGTTCGGGGAACGCTCAACCGGAATCGAGAAAGAAAAATGGCCTGTGGTCCTTAAGTGCTGGCCGTGTGCGGCCAGTCCTTAAGGGTTGAAAGGTTAAGATTAGACATGTGCGAATTCATTCGGAGACATTTGGATTTCGTCGAAAATGGGGTCATTCGGAGACATTCGGCCAATCCGAAACTCAAGGGTCATTCGGAAAAAATGATCCGACTCCGAACAGCCCAGGTCCGAAATTCGTCAAAACTTTCGGAAGTTTCGGCAATCGACACATTTCCAAAAGTTTTGACTACTTTTGACCAGGACATTTTGTACTTCCTGTGCGCGCTCAATTACTTTCCCTCCATAATTTTCCCTCCATGTCTCTAGTCCAATTCCATTCTCCGTTTCATGCACTACTTCCCTCTTTTGTCTGTATTCGAATAGCCTTCTTCGTTTCATGATGGGGGTTGGACTAATGACACACAGACAGACTGCCTGCATTTCCTCATTGGGTTGTTGGAGCTCAGAGAGAGAAGAGATTAGAGAGTGTACAGTTGTTGTGTAGGCAGGCAGGTAGCATTAGGCTAGGCATAGGTAGGCAGCCAGCATTAGTTCCAGTTATTGCCACTGCAAGAACAAGTAATATTTGTTCCTGTGCAAAATATAAAAAAATATTAGGTATTTGTTCGAATACAGGGCCGGCCCTTACATGGGTCCCAGTGGGTCCATGGACCCAGGCGGCACTTTGACAGGGGCGGCAATTTGCCGTCCCATAGCATGTTTATTTTGTGCTCTTCCGCCATTTCTGTGTTGCAGGGTGTCCCATCAGTGTGACTGTCAGCAGCCAGGCAGCCCTATGCTCACTCAGTGGTGATGCCTGCTGGCTGCTTCAGTGACGTGAATTATGTGATAGTGAAACATTATGCCTATTTTGTATTGTTTATCGCCCACCTAAAGTCAAGACTTGAGTAAATAGGTCTACCATCCCAGATTTGCTAGAGAGGTTTTACAAATACAGGAGGGTGCCCCCTGTACAAAATGAGTCTAAACATTTGGGATCCCTAGTATGAGTGCACAACAGTGCATGATGTGTCCTGAACAGGATTGCTGTGAGGTGTCTCCACCCAGAAGGTGCTGGCCGGGCTGAGCTTCAACATTGCGACAAGTGACCAACTAAGAGCACCGTGCCGTGCAGCCATAGCATCACCCCCTCCTACTCTCCGGGTCCCGCTGACTGGCAATAACAGGTGAGTCACTAAGAGATCTGAAGCCTCTCTGGAAGTCCTTTCACTTGGAAAGGGGCTAGGTATTACTTGGGGGAGTTGCCTCGTGTGTAAATAATTTCTAGGTGGGAGATGAATGTGCATCACTTATGTGTTTCCTAACAGTAGTTAGAATACAACTCCCATCATCCCCTGATTATGACATTGGGAAATGCCCAGCAATTATCATAGAGCCCTGTATTGCACACTCACGGAAAACGGTGATATTGCTATACTAAGACAATGCTGTGGACCCCTCTTCAGTATAGATGTCAAGCATTTTTTTTATTTCTCTCCTGTGTTGCAGTTTGTTCACAACAGAATGTCTCAATTTTTCTTTTTAACCCTTTGAATGCCAGAGTGGTATGCAACGTATTGCTTTGCAATGCATTGCGTACCACTCTGGCACTCAAAGGGTTAACACATTACATCTATCACATTACAATCATTGATGTTTATTCTTGATGTAGTATGAAACTCTACAATGTATATACACATAGAGTTATCTGATATGAGGGGAAATCAGGATAGGAAAACGAGAGAGAGGAATTTGGGTACTAAAGAGGGACAGTAGGGTAGGAGGCTGGTACCAGAAAATGAAACCTTAATCTTTACCCATGTACTAACATAGAACGTGACATGTAGTTTGTCCATATTCGAGTCGACCACTTATGTTGAGTAGGATGTGACAGGCATGGGTTTTCGATGTCGAGCATATGCTAAATTGAATGACAGGCATGAGGTTTCGATGTTCGAACATATGCTAGATTGAAGGACAGGCATGGGGTTTCGATGTTCGAACATGATAAATTGAATGACAGGCATGGGGTTTCGATGTTCGACGTTTGCATTGTGACTGGCATCCCATGCTAGAGTAGAGGCATGCACAGACTTTCAATGTATGACAATGTCCGTTTTTGGGATGGATCTTTTTCTAAATGCACACCCTGTCTGCAAATAATGATAGCAGCGTGCACGGAGGCGCACTGCTATAATTTAACCCATGTTAAATTCGGCCGAATAATTCGGAATGGATCAGAATTTCGTCCAAATCGAATAGGCCCGGTCCGAAATTAGGATCATCCGAATTAGAAAAAAAAAAATTTGTCCGAATTCGAATTTTACCGAAAATGTTGCCCGTGCACAAGTCTAGTTAAGATATGGGGGTTTTCACTTTTATAGAAATAGTGCTGCTTTACTTTTTAGTACTGATTGGTATCATAAAAGTTGGCGGTTTGCGTATGCAGTTAAATAAAAAGTTACCAGTTGTTGTTAAATTCTTGGTGCCCAAGTTCTTTATTTTGTACCTTATAAACTAAATCTCCAGCAGGTCACACATTATTGTGAAGATTCTGAAGCAGTAAAGTATGAAAGAGACAGCCAATCCCAATCAGGACACAACCCTGCAATTAACCAAATAACTGAGTTAATTCAAGAGTCCAAAGGGTTAAATATGGCAGAATATGGAAGGGGTCATACACACATACAATCACACACACAGACACACACACACACACACACACACACACATATATACAGTATCTCACATAAGTGAGTACACCCCTCACATTTTTGTAAATATTTTTATTTTATCTTTCACGTGACAACACTGAAGAAATGACACTCTGCTACAATGTAAAGTAGTGAGTGTACAGCCTGTATAACAATGTAAATTTGCTGTCCTCCTCAAAATAACTGAACACACAGCCATTAATGTCTAAACCTTGGCAACAAAAGTGAGTACACCACTAAGTGGAAATGTCCAAATTCGGCCCAGTTAGCCATTTTCCCTCCCCGGTGTCATGTGACTCGTTAGTGTTACAAGGTCTCAGGTGTGAATGGACAGCAGATGTGTTAACTTTGGTGTTATTGTTCTCACACTCTCTCATACTGGTCACTGGAAGTTCAACATGGCACGTCATGGCAAAGAACTCTCTGAGGATCTGAAAAAAAGAATTGTTGCTCTTCATAAAGATGGCCAAGGCTATAAGAAGATTGCCAAGACCCTGAAACTGAGCTGCAGCATGGTGGGCAAGACCATACAGTGGTTTCACAGGACAGGTTCCACTCAGAACAGGCCTCACCATGGTCGACCAAAGAAGTTGAGTGTACATGCTCAGCGTCTTTTCCAGAGGTTGTCTTTGGGAAATAGACATATGAGTGCTGCCAGCATTGCTGCGGATGTTGAAGGGGGTCAGCCTGTCAGTGTTCAGACCATACACCGCACACTGCATCAAATTGGTCTGCATGGCTGTCATCCCAGAAGGAAGTCTCTTCTAAAGATGATGCACAAGAAAGCCCGCAAACAGTTTGCTGAAGACAAGCAGACTAAGGACATGGATTACTGGAACTATGTCCAAAGGTCCGATGAGACTAAGATAAATTTATTTGGTTCAGATGGTGTCAAGCGTTTGTGTAGGCAACCAGGTGAGGAGTACAAAGACAAGTGTGTCTTGCCTACAGTCAAGCATGGTGGTGGGAGTGTCATGGTCTGGGCCTGCATGAGTGCTGCCAGCACTGGGGAGCTACAGTTAATTGAGGGAACCATGAATGCCAACATGTACTGTGACATACTGAAGCAGAGCATGATCCCCTCCCTTTGGAGACTGGGCCGCAGGGCAGTATTCCAACATGATAACGACCCCAAACACACCTCCAAGACGACCACTGCCTTGCTAAAGAAGCTGAGGGTAAAGGTGATGGACTGGCCAAGCATGTCTTCAGACCTAAACCCTATTGAGCAACTGTGGGGCATCCTCAAAAGGAAGGTGGTGGAGTGCAACATCCACTAGCTCCGTGATGTCGTCATGGAGGAGTGGAAGAGGACTCCAGTGGCAACCTGTGAAGCTCTGGTGAACTCCATGCCCAAGAGGGTTGAGGCAGTGCTGGAAAATAATGGTGGCCACACAAAATATTGACACTTTGGGCCCAATTTGGACATTTCCACTTAGGGGTGTACTCACTTTTGTTGCCAAGGTTTAGACATTAATGGCTGTGTGCTGAGATATTTTGAGGGGACAGCAAATTTACTCTATTATACAGGCTGTACACTCACTACTTTACATTGTAGCAGAGTGTCATTTCTTCAGTGTTGTCACATGAAAGATATGATGAAATATTTACAAAAATGTGAGGGGTGTACTCACTTATGTGAGATACTGTATATATATATATATATATATATATATATATATATATATATACTGAGGGGCGGTAAGCATTTGCAAAACTTAATCGTACTGTCTTTAAGACAAATTTACCACTGTGCCTCAGGCGAAAGGTTTTTGACCAGTGTGTTCTCCCAGCCATTACTGGTTGTGAAACATGGTCACTGAATGCCAAAGCCATACAGAAACTTAAGGTTCCACATAGAAGTATGAAGCGGTGAATTCTAAACATAACAAAAAGAGTCCGAAAAACGTGTGCATTGATTCGTCAGCAAACAAAATTCTATTCGTTGAAAGAGTAAAGTGCCTGAAATGGAAATGGGCACGTTGCATAGCAAGAAGATCTGATGGTAGATGGGCCAAACACATTTTTGGAATGGATACTAAATGTCCAAGAAGGAGACCAAAGACAATATGGGTAGATGAAATTACCAAATTTGTCGGTACACAGTGGCAACAAAAGGCACAGGACCAAAGTTGTTGGAGGCTTGCTGAGGAGGCCTTCATCCTGCAGTGGATCGACAATGGCTGAAGATGATATATAGATATATATACTACCTACAAGACAGGCTGTCGAATCTAGGACATAACATATTTTCTGAATGACAAATAATAATTGCAAAATAAAAATTATTCACAAAGCAATAACGTTATCATAAAATAAACCATTTTAATGGAAGAGTACTGTTTTTAATGAAAAACATATATTGTGGCACTGAGTAAAACTTGGGTATTTTCACCGCTAGTAAATGTAGCATTCCAAAATTACATGACATAGTACATAGATGATGAGGCTGAAAAAAACATGCTTCCATCAAGTTCATGTTGATCCAGAGGAAGACAAAAAAACAACAACATTGAAGCCATTTCCAATTAAGCACCAAGTGAGTAAACAAATTCCTTCCTGACTCCAAATAACAGTCAGATAGTTCCCTGGACCAACCACCTATCTGCACTGAAGTCAACTGTCATAATTCTAAATATTGTTTTGTGCTAGATAGGTAAGAATGATTTTTTTTTAAAGATGTTACAGTATCTGCAAGCATAGCATCTGAAGGCAAAGAATTCCATATATTTACCACCCTTACTGTAAAAATCCCTGCCTTTGTTTAGTTGAGAACGTCTTTCCCTTAGTCTTAATGGATTATCTCTTGTTCTTTGCTCAAGTATTTGAGTAAATAATTCATTGGAGAGTTCTTTGTATTGACCTCGAATATATGTGAAATTGATAATCATATCACCACTTACTGACACTAAGAAAAAGTGGCATCCAAAATGATACAAAGTACAAAGTGCTGCAGGTTAAAGCAGAAGTTTCATGCTGATACAAGTTGCCCCATATGTATTTATCATATCACTTGATTACCAATAAAAGGTGTCTAAAGTGTGCAAAGTGTTGGCATCAGTATTAATCAAACCAAAAGAATACACAGAGCGCTTCCAACGTGTTGAATCTTCTGATGTGCACCTGCGCTGAACTACCCTGCCCCTGTTACTCACTTTTTGTTTCAAGATGTCCCCTTTGTCTCGGGCATGCGTGCGTGTAAACACACACTGCTGTAGTCAAGCTCTCCGCACAGCCCGCTTTCTATTTTTAGTGAGGAAAGCTACCTGGATGAACACGCTCTCACACTGGTGGAATGACCTGGATGTGCAGCAGGATGAGAGCGAGCCAGGTCATGACATAGATCTGGGCTGGTTCAGGGAGGGACTTGCTGACGAGAGGAGAGTTGCCTTGGAGCATGCGGTACAGCTTGTACCGCACAGAGCTATGATCCTACGTCATCAGATACATTTTTAATCATGATTTCTTGACCTACGAAGAATTAAAGAGATAGTAACGTTTCACAAAAATAGCAGTTCCAATTAATCTTCATAGTATTTGAGCCATAGAGAATGTTATTTCAATACTGTCAGAATTGTAGTTCAAGAGTAATTGAATGATAAAGTTTCCCCCTCCCGCACCTTTTACTAATGTAACACTGCTCACCTCAGATGTGGAATCTGGTTGCTTGACCAGACAGATAACAGCAAGGGACAATCTTCTTACTGTGAGAACAATGAAGACCCTGCCCCCATTGACAGGTTTGTCAGGTTTTCCCTTATCTTAATTGAAGATTGTCTCTCTCTGCAATCTACCTGGGCTCTTCCTGCTGCTCTGAGGTGAGCAGTGTTACATCAGTAAAAGGGTCGGGAGGGGGATACTTTATCATTCAATTACTCTTAAACTACAATTCTGACAGAATTGAAATAACACTCTCCAAGGCCCAAATACTATGATGATTAATTAGAGCTGCTTTTATTATGAAACATTACTATCCCTTTAAAAAAAAATAAAATGCACATTTGGAGATAATGAAAGGTGGCTTAAAGTGATAGTAATGTCTAAAAAAAACGTTTTTGCATTTAGAAGAGCTCAAAAAGCTGATCTAAATGCAAAAAAAAGTATCTCTCAAACTGCTATGGTTTAAGAGATACGGGTGTTTGAAGTTTGATTTCTCCTACTGACAGCTGTAAAGTTGTCAGCAGGAGATTCGTGTCGGTCGACACTGTGGCGCTTGAGAAGTGCCGGGATCTCGTTACTTACACGGAATCCCTTCAATGGAATGGTCTAAAACATGTGCCTAGTGGGGAAGTTGGAGCTGATAGGGGGCAAGTTTGAGCTGGTGGAGGCAAGTTGGAGCTGATGGGGCAAAGTGGAGCTGGTGGGGGGCATCTCTTACAGGCATCTCCAGACCAGGGGCAGACTGGCCCAGGAGGCAGAGAGAGGACAATCATGAAAAGAGGTAACAATCATGAAAAGAGGTGGGATGTAATTAGGCGGGGTATAAAGGGGTGGGACACAAGGGGTGGAGCCAAATGGGCGGCAAAATTAGGTTTTTGCCTAGGGTGGCAAAAATCCTTGCACCAGCCCTGGATAAGTGTAGATGAAGCTAACTCACTAGATCAATTATAGAAGCTACTTTGTAACCCTAGTATTTGCTGAGTAAGATTGCATTTGTTCAGTCCGTGTTATGCCAACACAGACACTCATTAGAAAGAAGGATAACACTAAAAGTTCTCCTAGAGCTAAATAAATTATAATCTAATCACAGAAAGCCGATAGCCATGTGTTCAGTCCATGTTGCAAACACAGACACTCATTTCTATTCAGTAGCTTTTATCGTTAGGTATTTTCTGGTGAGTATTATTAAAGTTAGTTTATTTAGATAGCTGAGTTTCCATTCATTAGCCCTGTATGGCACAATTTACCCCGTAGGACACCCTACGCATTCTGCCGGTCTGTATGCCAGCTTCGCCAGGGGCTAACTTGTGCCATACAGGGCTAATGAATGGAAACTCGGCTATCAAAATAAACTGACTTTAATAATAATTTATCCAATCATGTGTTATCTAAAACAGAAATGGCAGTCCTGAGTAAAGGCTTAAATTATATACCAACCTCTAACCAGGATGATTTTCAATGGGAAGTAGATCTTTTTAACCTTTTAAGTGCCAGAGGGTACTCAAAGGGTTAAACTACATAGGCAGCTTAAACTGAAGAACACAAAGACAAACGGCGCAGAAGATAACCTCTAAGTGCAGTATTATGAATGTTCAGTCCATTAAAAACATCACTCAATCTTTTGGAAATGTACTCACATTCTTCTGAGGCTCCAACCAGCCTCCAGGATGAATCGCTTGTACTGGCTCACACCCCAGTCTGGTGTCTTACGTCAAAGCTCCAATTGCTCTTGATATTCAATCAATGTGGAAGCGTCAACAAGTACTGTGTATCACAAACCCAGCACTTCCTGCTGACACAACCTAATTGTTATAAATGTACACCATTCTTGACCATAGGTCAGAATAGGGGAAACAAAAAGTGACGCCAGTCGTATCCACAAGTCAATAGATATGAATGGATATCAGATTTATTTATAAAAAAAATTGTTTTATAATATAAATAAAAAATTATTGGATAAAAACACCAACAACAACTAAAAAAGTAAATCTACACTCCAATATTTTGGGTTCCTAGCTGATGCATTTCGTGGTTAAATACCACTTCTTCAAAAGCCCCAAAACAATAGGTATATTGGTGTTTTTATCCAATAATTTTTTATTTATATTATAAAACAATTTTTTTTATAAATAAATCTGATATCCATTCATATCTATTGACTTGTGGATACGACTGGCGTCACTTTTTGTTTCCCCTATTCTGACCTATGGTCAAGAATGGTGTACATTTATAACAATTAGGTTGTGTCAGCAGGAAGTGCTGGGTTTGTGATACACAGTACTTGTTGACGCTTCCACATTGATTGAATATCAAGAGCAATTGGAGCTTTGACGTAAGACACCAGACTGGGGTGTGAGCCAGTACAAGCGATTCATCCTGGAGGCTGGTTGGAGCCTCAGAAGAATGTGAGTACATTTCCAAAAGATTGAGTGATGTTTTTAATGGACTGAACATTCATAATACTGCACTTAGAGGTTATCTTCTGCGCCGTTTGTCTTTGTGTTTTCCAGTTTTCTACGTAGTGGGAGCCCTACCCAGTTGGAGTGAGCTGCAAGGATTTCTCATCTGTGGACTATTTGGATAATATTATGTTAATGTATTGCCTGTATTCTTAATTTTTCATTTGATTTTGTGGTGGATTTTTGGGTACCATTCTGTTGTAGTAGTATAGTTGCCCTATTTGTGTGACTATTTTGCTGCTTTTGTTTAGTGGGCCCATTTTTGACCACAAAGGCAGTATAATATACCTTTATTTCTTTATAATTGTTATTCTTTAGAGTGAAGCGCAGCAGAATTTTATATATAACTAGCAACATGGGACGGCGTTGCCCGTCATGTTATGACTATTGGGCGCACGTGTTTGAAATGCAGACACATTGATAAACACAGACATATGCAGCATACAGGCAGACACATACCATACATCCCAAGTGTCCCTCTTTAGGAGGGACAGTCCCTCTTTGAGGGCCAAATCCCTCTGTCCCTCTTTCCCACCCTGTTGTCCCTCTTTTTAGGAGGTCAGACTGTGTGCAGGGCCGGCTCCACCTATAGGCGAGGTAGGCGCCGGCCTAGGGCGCACACGTACTCGGGGTGCAGGCATGCAGCGGAGAAGAGCTGCGCCCACACACACACCACGCCAGGAACCACAACACAGTCAGGTCTGTGTTGCTACAGCGCTCCCTCATCTGGTCGGATCTTTAGTAATGCAGAGCGCGCTGGGAGTCATGATCTCCCGCCGTGCTCTGCATTACTGAAGAGAAGACTGCGCGGGAGATACAGGTATGTGATGGGGGGCAAGTTGGAGCTGAGGGGGCATAGTGGAGCTGAGGGGGCAAGTTAGAGCAGATGTGGGGCAAAGTGGAGATGATGGGGGCAAGTTGGAGCTGTTAGGGGAAAGCTGGAGCTGATGGGGCATAGTGGAGCTGGTGGGGGCAAGTTGGAGATGATGGGGGCAAGTTGGAGCTGATGAGGGTCAAAGTGGAGCTGAGGGGGGGCAAGTTGGAGCTGAGGAGGGGCAAGTTGGAGCGGATGGGGGGGCAAGTTGGAGCGGATGGGGGCAAGTTGGAGCGGATGGGGGCAAGTTGGAGCTGCTGGGGGCATAGTGGAGCTGATAGTGGAAAGTTGGAGCTGAGAGGGCATAGTGGAGCTGGTGGGGGCAAGTTGGAGCGGATGGGGGCAAGTTGGAGAGGATGGGGGCAAGTTGGAGAGGATGGGGGCAAAGTGGAGCTGATGGGGGTAAGTTGGAGCTGAGGGGGCAAAGTGAAGCTGAGGGGGCAAAATGGAGCTGGTGGGGGCACGTTGGAACTGATGGGGGCAAGTTGGAGTTGACAGGGGCAAAGTGGAGCTGGTGGGCCAAAGTGAAGCTGATAAGGGGCAAGTTGGAGCTGGTGGGGGGCATCTCTTACAGGCATCTCCAGAACAGGGGCAGAGTGGCTCAGGGGGCAGAGAGAGGACAATCATGAAAAGAGGTGGGGTATAAGTAGGCAGGGTATAAAGGGGTGGGACACAAGGGGCGGAGCGAAATGGGCGGCAAAATTAGGTTTTGCCTAGGGTGGCAAAAATCCTTGCACCAGCCCTGACTGTGTGGTGTGTATTACTTTGCTCTACAGCAATAAAGCAATAAACTTCAGTATATGTGTTTATACATTAGTCTGTGCAAATAAAATACTTAGGTCTTGAACTAAATCATTTATTCAGTTACATAAATAGCCAGTAATAGGTCATGAAATAACCCAAAAATTCTTACTAATGCCCCGCCCACCAGTCACGCCCCCAACAATATCACCTAAAACTAACGTGTCCCTCTTTGGCCCTGTGAAATGTTGGGAGGTATGCACATACACACAGTGAGCGGCAGAGACATGCAAAAGACACGCACACACACAGACACACTGGAGATGCACACATGGACACACATATGTAACAGAGATGTACACACACAGACACGCAACATATATGAGCAGAAACACATGTGCTCATGAGTTGTGTACCCCTCTGGCACTCAAAGGGTTAAGGTATAGAGAGTCATGTCAGAGTTAAATAGCAGTGGGAAGTGTGTTCATACCTGGGAACACTGACTTGTGAAGTCCCTAGAGGGGACTGATGTGGAGAGACAATGGGGCAATCTGGGTTAAAAGTGGGTGGGGCTTAATCGCGAGTAGGGGGCAGGGCTTAACATAAATGTGAAAAAGTGTTAGTAATAGGCTGGGGAAGGAGGAGAAGTAGGAGGGGAATGCAAGTTTACAGTGTGAGGGGTTTGAACACACTCCATGAGGGGTAAAACTTGATACACAACCCTGTGGCAGTCAGTGGGTTAAGTGTGTACCTGATTGCTGTCTGTCCTGAGTCTTGCATGGCAAATGGTGACAGTGAAGAAGTAATTAAGCAATGAGGGCCTACCTTAACCCTTTGAGTGCCATTTTGTTCCCCTGGTGATGCAGCACCGTTCAGTGGCTTTACTACAGGTCCTGCTGAGGCCACTGGGAGTCAAGGTGAGTGACTGTGTGTCAGCCATCTTTCTTTCTGGCTGTGTGTGTGTGGTGCTGTGTGAGTGGGGCATGTGTGTGTAATACCTGTGAACCTTTACTTGTGGAGTCCCTCATGTGGTGCTGATGTGGAGAGAGCAATGGGGCAATCTGGGTTACAAGGGGGCGGGGCTTAATCGCGAGTAGGGGGCGGGGCTTAACATACATATGGAAAAGTGTTAGTAATAGGCTGGGGAAGGAGAGAGTGGGAGAGAAATGCAAGTTTACAGTGTGAGGAGTTTGAACACACTCCCTGAGGGGTAAAACTTGATACACAACCCTGTGGCAGTCAGTGGGTTAAGTGTGAATCTGATGGCTGTCTGTCCTGTGTCTTGCATGGCAAATGATGACAGTGAAGAAATAATTGAGCAATGAGGACCTACCTTAACCCTTTGAGTGCAATTTTGTTCCTCTGGTGCTGCAGTACAGGTCCTGCTGAGGCCACTGGGAGTCAGGGTGAGCGAGTGTGTGTGTGTGTGTGTGTCAGCCATAAGTATTTCTGGCTTTGTGTGTGTATGTGGTGCTGTGTGTGTGAGTGGGGGCATGTGTGTTTGGTGCTGTGTGAGTGGGGCATGTGTGTGTGTGTGGTGGTCTGTGTGTTTGTGTGTTGCTGTATGAGTGAGGCATGTGTATTTGTCTGTGGTGTAGGAGTAAGTGGCGGCCATATTGTTTTTTTCTGACTTTGATAGTGGTGGGCGGGCTGCATAGTGGGGGCGGGCCAACTCCCTGCATGATTGAATCACCCAATAGGAGTAGTAACTCCTGCTTTATGCCTCCCCTGGGTGTGTTTTGGCAGGCACAAAGTCTTCTTTTATATATATAGAAAAATATTTTTTTTTGTTTTTCTAGCTTAAACTGAAGGACTTTTTTCATAATGTACCGATCAAGGATCAACCTTAATTTAAGAAACAAAATAGTTTTGACCCTATTTGTTTAAATACCCATACCTTTGTCAGTCTTGTTTCTAATGAGATCAGAAACATTGTATATAAACAGCCTACAAGCCTCTCAAACTTGTGTCTGGCTGAACATAAAGCTATATTTGATTTATCTCACGACAAATTCATAATTATTAGACAAGCTAACAAAGAAGGTGGGATTGTAATCCTTGACTACACTGATTACCGTAATGAAGTCCTGAGTCAACCTGGTGATGTCCATTGTTATAGAAAATTGGACCATGAAGGAGATTGATTCTGTCATTAATTAATAGATAGATGTATCACTAAAGAAACTAAGAACTTCCTTACCCAACAGTACCCCAGAGTCCCTGTTTTGTACATTATACCGAAAATGTATAAATCTTGCAACAAAACCTCTGGGAGGCCTATTATATCCACTAAAGGCTCCTTGTGTCAACCCCTCTCCCACTGTTGATTTCTTCCTTCAAGCATATGTACCAAAGATTAACAGTTATATATGTGACTCTAGTGATTTTATCAGTAAGCTGCCTTATTCTGTAGGTGATGACATATTCTTAGTCACCTTAGATGTCTTTAGCCTTTATACTAATATTCCACATTCTTTGGGAAAGACACTGTTAGGGCTGCACTCACATATAATTCCATATTTGAGGGACCACCAATAGACTATTTGTTATTGTAGATTGACATCATATTGAATAAAAATTATTTCAAATTTGAGAATTCCTACTTTTTGCAGACCCATGGTACTGCTATGTGATTAAACATAGCTCCCTCATATGCCAATATCTTCATTGATTATTATGATCAATTGCACATTTTCTCCAATAATGATTTTTGCACTAACATCATTTTCTACAAAAGATTTTTCTATGACATTTCTTACTCTGGACAGGTGGGGAACTGTCATTGAGACAGTTTGTAAATTCTCTAAAAAACATCGAATTCACTATTTTACCCTTACTTTCCATAGAACACAGATCAATTTTCTCTATATGACAATCTATTATGAAAATAGGCTTCTTAAAACTAGAATTTGCACCAAGAGCACAGACAGAAGTACTCTTCTGCATACTATGAGTCATCACCCAGTTTCATTAACCCCTTAGGGACCCTTGACGTACCAGGACCATCACGGTCCTTGAACTACTCAAGGACTGATGATGGTCATGGTACGTCACATACTTTTTACTTACAGCGCTCTACCGGGAGCGCTGTAAGTAAAAATAGGGCCTGAAATAGACCGCTCCAAGATCGGAGTGATCTCTTTTAGTGTTGAGCGAGCATGCTCGGCCGATGCTCGGATCGGCTCGAGCATCGCTCTGCTCGGCACATGGCGGTACTCGTACGAGTACCGCATGTGCTCGCCCGCCATGTTCGGGTCTCCTCCCCGCACGTTTTGCGGCTGCTGCGCAGCCAATAAACGTGCAGGGAGGCTCTGACATCGGTGTAATGCCAGCAGCCATGTTGGCTGCTGGCATTACACTGATTGGCTGGCCAGAACCCGTGGTCGGGTGCTGTATAGCACCTGACCAGCGAGTTCGGCTCAGTCTTAGTCAGGGAGAGCTGAGGATAGGAAGGGAAAGTCAGTGTAGGGAGGAAAAAAAGCAAAATTGTGAAAAAAAAGAACCAAAAGTCCTTTTTAGGACTACTGTGTGTGGGGGCAGCAGGTTATTTTGTGTGGGGGGAAAAAAAAAAAAAAAAAAAAAAAAAAATATATATTCTGTTTAGTGTGCAAAGTTGCAGATTAGGGCACATTCTGTTCAGTGTGCACAGTTGCAGATTAGAGCACATTCTGTTTAGTGTGCAAAGTTGCAGATTAGAGCACATTCTGTTTAGTGTGCAAAGTTGCAGATTAGAGCACATTCTGTTAAGTCTTCAAACTAAAATATCAAAGTCACATATTCCATTCAGTGTGCGTCGCCGCAGTTTAGCAGCACATTCTGTGTACTGTGCAGAGTTGCAGAATAGGAAGAAATACTGTTAAGTCTTCAAACTAAAATATCAAAGTCACATATTCCATTCAGTGTGCTTCGCCGCAGTTTAGCAGCACATTCTGTGTACTGTGCAGAGTTGCAGAATAGGAAGAAATACTGTTAAGTCTTCAAACTAAAATATCAAAGTCACATATTCCATTCAGTGTGCTTCGCCGCAGTTTAGCAGCACATTCTGTGTACTGTGCAGAGTTGCAGAATAGGAAGAAATACTGTTAAGTCTTCAAACTAAAATATCAAAGTCACATATTCCATTCAGTGTGCTTCGCCGCAGTTTAGCAGCACATTCTGTGTACTGTGCAGAGTTGCAGAATAGGAAGAAATACTGTTAAGTCTTCAAACTAAAATATCAAAGTCACATATTCCATTCAGTGTGCTTCGCCGCAGTGTAGCAGCACATTCTGTGTACTGTGCAGAGTTGCAGAATAGGAAGAAATACTGTTAAGTCTTCAAACTAAAATATCAAAGTCACATATTCCATTCAGTGTGCTTCGCCGCAGTGTAGCAGCACATTCTGTGTACTGTGCACAGTTGCAGAATAGGAAGAAATACTGTTAAGTTTTCAAACTCAAATATTAAAGTCACATATTCCATTCAGTGTGTGTCACCGCAGTTTAGCAGCCTATTCTGTGTACTCTGCACAGTTGCAGAATAGGAAGAAATACTGTTAAGTTTTCAAACTCAAATATTAAAGTCACATATTCCATTCTGTGTTCGTCACCGCAGTTTAGCAGCCTATTCTGTGTACTCTGCACAGTTGCAGAATAGGAAGAAATACTGTTAAGTTTTCAAACTCAAATATTAAAGTCACATATTCCATTCTGTGTTCGTCACCGCAGTTTAGCAGCCTATTCTGTGTACTCTGCACAGTTGCAGAATAGGAAGAAATACTGTTAAGTTTTCAAACTCAAATATTAAAGTCACATATTCCATTCAGTGTGTGTCACCGCAGTTTAGCAGCCTATTCTGTGTACTCTGCACAGTTGCAGAATAGGAAGAAATACTGTTAAGTTTTCAAACTCAAATATTAAAGTCACATATTCCATTCTGTGTTCGTCACCGCAGTTTAGCAGCCTATTCTGTGTACTCTGCACAGTTGCAGAATAGGAAGAAATACTATTAAGTTTTCAAACTCAAATATTAAAGTCACATATTCCATTCAGTGTGTGTCACCGCAGTTTAGCAGCCTATTCTGTGTACTCTGCACAGTTGCAGAATAGGAAGAAATACTGTTAAGTTTTCAAACTCAAATATTAAAGTCACATATTCCATTCTGTGTTCGTCACCGCAGTTTAGCAGCCTATTCTGTGTACTCTGCACAGTTGCAGAATAGGAAGAAATACTATTAAGTTTTCAAACTCAAATATTAAAGTCACATATTCCATTCTGTGTTCGTCACCGCAGTTTAGCAGCCTATTCTGTGTACTCTGCACAGTTGCAGAATAGGAAGAAATACTGTTAAGTTTTCAAACTCAAATATTAAAGTCACATATTCCATTCAGTGTGTGTCACCGCAGTTTAGCAGCCTATTCTGTGTACTCTGCACAGTTGCAGAATAGGAAGAAATACTGTTAAGTTTTCAAACTCAAATATTAAAGTCACATATTCCATTCAGTGTGTGTCACCGCAGTTTAGCAGCCTATTCTGTGTACTCTGCACAGTTGCAGAATAGGAAGAAATACTGTTAAGTTTTCAAACTCAAATATTAAAGTCACATATTCCATTCTGTGTTCGTCACCGCAGTTTAGCAGCCTATTCTGTGTACTCTGCACAGTTGCAGAATAGGAAGAAATACTGTTAAGTTTTCAAACTCAAATATTAAAGTCACATATTCCATTCAGTGTGTGTCACCGCAGTTTAGCAGCCTATTCTGTGTACTCTGCACAGTTGCAGAATAGGAAGAAATACTGTTAAGTTTTCAAACTCAAATATTAAAGTCACATATTCCATTCTGTGTTCGTCACCGCAGTTTAGCAGCCTATTCTGTGTACTCTGCACAGTTGCAGAATAGGAAGAAATACTGTTAAGTTTTCAAACTCAAATATTAAAGTCACATATTCCATTCTGTGTTCATCACCGCAGTTTAGCAGCCTATTCTGTGTACTCTGCACAGTTGCAGAATAGGAAGAAATACTGTTAAGTTTTCAAACTCAAATATTAAAGTCACATATTCCGTGTAAGATGAAGAAGGCGGGTAAAAAGGGACGGGGAAGTGGACGTGATCCTGATAGTTCAGGGCGCGGGTCAGGACGCGGAGAAACTGTGCCTGGTGCCAGAGCACAAGAAAGAAAGACATCCACCATACCTAGCTTCATGTCTAATTTTACAGGGCGTCGCAGGACATCACTCTCGAGGTCCGACCACTGCGAACAGGTGGTCGGTTGGATGACAGCTGATACTGCTTCCAGTCGGTTAAGCACCACCCTGTCTTCCACCAAGTCCACTCTCAGTAGCCAAGAGTCTGGTCAACATAATCCTCACTCTGATCATCCTTCCTCCCACCATACACGGTCTGGTCAAAGAAGTGATCCCACACTGGGATATAGTGAGGAGCTCGTCTCATCACCAATCCTTCATTTGACCCTCTCTCCAAGCACGCTTGCAGAGGAACATGACATCTTGTGCCCTGATTCACAACCTCTAGAGGGTACCCAATCACAAGAAGATGACAGATGTGAACGGCATTTAAGGTCAAAGGAAGTAGTGGATGATGATGATGATGATGAGACACAGTTGCCATTAAATCAACCACTATTTCCGTCTCAAGACCTTGTTGAGGAGAATGTTATACAGTTGTCAATGACTGAGTATGTGGTGGGATCAAGACATGAGGAGGATGATCAGAGTGAGGAAGTGGAGGAGGACTTGGTGGACGATGAGGTGACTGACCCCACCTGGGAAGGTGTAGAGCCGAGCGATGACAGCAGTCCTGAGGGTGAGCCATCTGCAGCACCGCAACAGGCTGGAAGAGGCAGTGGTGTGGCTACAGAAAGAAGGCGGACCGCACCAAACCGGCCCGCAAATGTTCCACGGAGCACCCCCTTGCGTAAATCTACCTTGCCAAAGGGTAGGTGTTCCGTGGTATGGCGTTTTTTTAAGGAAAGTGCGGATGACAAAAGAATTGTAGTTTGCAACCTGTGCCACATCAGAATGAGTCGAGGCATGAACACTAGAAACCTCACCACCACCAGCATGATCCGACACATGGCATCCAAGCACCGTAGTAAGTGGGAGGAACGCCTGGATCGCCCATCTGTGTCTGCAGGCCACACCACTGCCTCCTCTTCCCCTGTTTTCGGTGCCGGCCAATCGCCTGTCGAAGGCGCAGGCCCGCATACCTCCCGCCCTGCACCTGTACCATCTGAAGCACCATCAGCGACCACATCCACTTCCCTGTCCCAGCGCAGCGTCCAAATGTTGTTACCCCAGGCATTTGAGCGCAAGAGAAAATACCCAGCCACCCACCCACAGGCCATAGCACTAACCTCACACCTTTCCAAATTACTGGCCATCGAAATGCTGCCATTTAGGCTTGTGGACACTGAGTCCTTCCGCAGCCTGATGGCAGCAGCTGTCCCTCGGTACGCGGTCCCCAGCCGCCACTACTTTTCCCGGTGTGCCATCCCCGCATTACACCACCATGTGTCCCGTAACATCACCCGTGCCCTGACCAACGCAGTTACTGGGAAGGTCCACTTAACGACTGACACATGGACAAGTGCTTGTGGCCAGGGACGCTACATTTCCCTGACGGCACACTGGGTGAATGTCGTGGAGGCTGGGAGCGACTCGGACCCTGGGATGGCACGGGTGCTACCCACGCCGAGGATTGCGGGCCCTACCTCCATCAGGGTTTCCGCCAGCACCTACGTTATTGGCTCCTCCTCCTCCGTTTCCACCTCCGAATTCTCTACACGCAGCGCCACTCCCCCATCAGCCAGTAGCTGGAAGCAGTGTAGCACTGCAGTGGGGAAGCGTCAACAGGCCGTGCTGAAGCTGATCTGCCTTGGGGACAAACAGCACACGGCCTCAGAGCTGTTGCAGGGGATTAGTCACCAGACCAAGCAGTGGCTCTCGCCACTCAACCTGCAACCAGGCATGGTTGTGTGTGATAATGGGCGTAACTTGGTGGCGGCTTTGGAGCTCGGCAAGCTCACACACGTACCATGCCTAGCGCATGTATTTAATTTAGTGGTTCAGCGATTTCTAAAAACCTACCCCAATGTGCATGATCTCTTGACCAAGGTGCGCCGCGTGTGTGCACATTTCCGTAAGTCATCTACAGCTTCGGCCGGCCTGTTGAAGCTGCAGCAGCGCTTACAATTGCCAGCTCACTGGCTGCTGTGTGACGTGAGCACGCGCTGGAACTCCACCTTCCACATGTTGGCCCGGCTTTCTGAGCAGCAGAGGGCAGTAGTGGAGTACCAGCTGTTACACGGTCGTCGCCTCTCCGTTCAACTTCCTGTAATCAGAAGTGAGGAGTGGGAATGGATGTCAGACCTCTGCGAGGTTTTACGCAATTTTGAGGAATCGACACAGATGGTGAGCGGCGATAACGCTATTATCAGTGTAACCATCCCACTTCTGTGTCTACTGAAACGCTCGCTGCTCACAATTAAAACCGACGCTTTGCATGTGGAAGAGGTGGAAATGGGGGAGGAAGAGCTTACACAAGGTGATAGCCAGAGCACCCTCACTTCGTCTTCTCAGCGACAATTGGAGGAGGCGGAGGAGGAGGAGGAGGAGGAAGACACGGTTGCCTCCGCTACAGAGGGTAGCCATGGAACTTTAGTTCCATCTCTTCAGCGTGGGTGGGCAGAAGAGGAGGAAGAGGATGAGGATATTGAGAGTCATCCTCCTGGTGAGGACAGCGAAATCTTGACTGTTGGTACTCTGGCACACATGGCTGACTTTATGTTAGGCTGCCTTTCCCGTGACCCACGCGTTGTACGCATTTTAGACAACACGGATTACTGGGTGTTCACCCTTCTGGACCCCCGCTACAAAGAGAATTTCTCATCTCTCATTCCTCCGGTGGAGAGGACAAGCAAAATGGTGCAATACCAGAAGGTTCTTGTTGAAAAATTGCTCCAAAATTTTCCATCTGACAACGCTGGCGGCAGAGTACGTGCTACCTTGGCCAACAGAGAAGGGGAGAAAAGGGGAGCACACAGCAGTTCCGACAAAGGCAGGGCAACACTCTCCAAGGCGTGGGACACCTTCATGACACCCCGCCAGCACCCTCACCCTGATGCGCAGCCTAGTGTCACAAGGAGGGAAAAGTTTTGGAAGATGGTGAAGGAGTACGTAGCAGACCGTGTCAGCGTCCTCAATGATCCCTCTGTGCCTTACAACTACTGGGTGTCCAAGCTGGACACGTGGTATGAACTGGCACTCTACGCCTTGGAGGTGCTGGCCTGCCCTGCCGCCAGCGTTCTGTCTGAGCGGGTATTTAGTGCTGCTGGTGGCATCATAACAGATAAGCGTATCCGCCTTTCCACCGACAATGCTGATAGGTTGACACTTATAAAAATTAACAAGGCCTGGATTTCCCCTGACTTCTCCACTCCACTGGAGGAAAGCCCCGGGGGAACATAAACTCACTTTATATATGTTATTTACAATGATGGGAATACTCTGTATTCCCATTCACCCCTTCCACCCAAAAAACGGGTATATGGTTGACTCTTAATCTTCTCATCCTCCTCCTCCTCTTCCATATGCCCTGTGCTATAATTTTTATATAGGGCCAGCTCACCAGCGGGCCCTGTGATATAATTTTTATATAGGGCCAGCTCACCAGCGGGCCCTGTTTGACAATTTTTATATAGGTCAGCTCACCAGCGGGCCTTCTCATATAATGTTTTATTGGGTCAGCTCTCTAGCGGGCCCTCTCATATAATGTTTTATAGCGTCAGCTCACTAGCGGGCCTTCGCATATAATGTTTTATAGCGTCAGCTCACTAGCGGGCCTTCGCATATAATGTTTTATAGCGTCAGCTCACTAGCGGGCCTTCGCATATAATGTTTAGGATGGTCAGCTCTGCAGCAGACCCTCACCCATAATGTTTTAGATGGTCAGCTCAGCGCACGTTTCCCTCTTAATCATGGCCTCAGTTCAATAAAATCAAGGAAATTTTTGGGAGAATTTGCCTCTGCGCACGTTTCCCTCTTAATCATGGCCTCAGTTCAGAAAATCAAGGAAATTTTTGGGAGAATTTGCCTCTGCGCACGTTTCCCTCTTAATCATTGCCTCAGTTTAGAAAATCAAGGAACTTTTTGGGAGAATTTGCCTCTGCGCACGTTTCCCTCTTAATCATGGCCTCACTTCAGAAAATCAAGGAAATTTTTGGGAGAATTTGCAGATGATATACAAGTAAATATACAGCAAATATTGTTTGGTAACAATTTTTCGCCTAAAGTCGTTTTTATTTTCCTTTTTGTGTGTTTTACGGTCAGTCTGTAAAAATGGCGTACTACGGGCGAAAGATCGTTCCCAGCAGCGATGTTGGAGTCCAAGATGCATCCAGACATCCTCCCTATGCTGTCCCTGAACCATTTCTGTGGTGTTTCCATCCTTTTCTGCCCTTTTCCTATGGACCAGGCACCCTCCCCTCATCAGAGCAGGGGGTGCCTGGTGTAATGCTCGAGTCCTCCCATTGACTTCAATGGGGCTCGGGTGCTCGGCCGAGCACTCGAGCCTCAGGGGGTGCTCGGTCAGAGCACCCGAACACCCGAGCATTGGGGTGCTCGCTCATCACTAATCTCTTTCAAGCCCCATAGTGACGCGCCGATACACGTGACAGGTCACGTGTACCGGCGCGTCAAAGTGCCCCTATGCGGTCATTATGGGACGGAAATGTCCCTTGACCGCCAGTCCTAAAGGGGTTAAAACAAGGCTTACCGCTTTCCCAAATGAAAACAATAATATTATAACATGAATAATTGTCACTGTACACTTAGGATAAAGAATCACACAACACAGATATAGGTGAATTTATAAAGTTAAAAGTCTCTGCCCGTACCTCCAATCGCTAAGGTCCTAATTACTTAAGACACAATATTTTGCAATTTGTTGTCTCCTTATGTCTCCAAACACAATGCAAAACACAGAAAAAATCCAAGTCAAGTTTTGACAGTATAGCAGATACAGTAAATAGTGATTGTAGTGATGGCACACGTACACCAGCATGCAAAGTGGACTATATTTTCATCACCTTGTTAAGTCCTTTTTTATATAAAAAATCATGGCTATACCTAAGTCCTTTATTTATTAACTAGTTTAAAAGCCTGTGTACACGGGCCACAGTGCCACCCAGCAGCCTCGGCTGGTGCCCAGAGCCTCTCTGCTCACCAAGCGGGCCCAGGAAGGTGCGAAGAGAGGACTCTGGTCCGAATTTGCAGTGCCCCACTCCATATCAGCCGCTGCGCATTCATCAGTCTGTACTGCACATGACTGTAGCGAGGGCAGCCTTTACTGTGCATGACTGCAATGCTCGCAGTCTCTACTGCGCATGATGGCTTCTGACAAACATCCTAGCAAATTATTATGAAGGATAAAGTCCTCTTTCTGGAAAGTTTTGACAGTATAGCAGATACAGTAAATAGTGATTGTATTGACTGCACATGTACATCAACATGCAAAGTGGACTATATTCTCATCACCTTATTAAGTCCTTTTTAATATAAAAAAATCATGCATGTACTTAAGTCCTTTATTAATAATAAATGAAGCCATCCTTCTGGAAAGTCACACAAGTCCTCTTGTAGATATTAATTTTCAAAACATATGGAAAACATAGAAAAAAGGAAGATCATAGGGTAATAGTTCTTTCCAATATGGACTCTCACACTACAAATCCTTCTTACAAGGTGTCAGTCAACAATGAGTATGTAGGATTCTTTAACTTTCCTTCACCACTTTAAGACAGGGACAACGCTCTTAGTCTCCAATTCCTGCGTATATTTCAAACACCAGTACTGAGGACAAACTTCCTTTTCACCTCTCCTTTACTTTCAGATAACGTCCGCACACTATTTAGATGTGATACACTCTTGACTCAGAAATAGGCTTGAATGAATGTAATTCGAATTGTCTAACTTTTACTGCTATTGAGATTGTCACAAAAGACTGGAGAGGAGGAGATATTATTCAGAAAGTATCAAAGAAAGAGACAGAATGGATTTTTAAAATGAAATGTATCCAACCCACTGGTCTCAAAGTCACAATAGATTTAAATTGTTTTATTAAGAGTTCATTTATAAGTGAGGTTGAAAAGTATATATATATGGGTGATTGTTCACTCTTTGACCCGCCCCTGATGAAGTACGGAGTATGAAACGCATTGTCGGAGTCAACTAGAGTCTGGAATGAACACCCATCTATACTGTCAGCAGCCTTTTCTGTAGGAACAGACAGTGACGACAGACGCCGTGTCTTACCTGGTGAACTTGAAGGAGCGGGTCTCCCCCTGTTTCTCCGGTAAAATACTGCGGGGTTTTGGGTGTTGTATTCCATGATGCTATTAGTGATTTTAGATTATATGTATGTTTTAGAATAAATGTATTTTGTTGGACATCAGATGAATTGAAGCCTATTTCTGAGACAAGAGTGTATCACATCTAAATAGTGTGCGGACGTTATCTGAAAGTAAAGGAGAGGTGAAAAGGAAGTGTGTCCTTGGTACTGGTGTTTGAAATATACGCAGGAATTAGAGAATAAGATCGTTGTCCCTGTCTTAAAGTGGTGAAAGAAAGTTAAAGAATCCTACGTGCTCGTTGTTGACTGACACCTTGTAAGTAGGATTTGTAGTGTGAGAGTCCATACTGGAAAGAACTATTACCCTATGATCTTCCTTTTTTCTATGTTTTCCATATATTTTGAAAATTAATATCTACAAGAGGACTTGTGTGACTTTCCAGAAGGAGGGCTTCATTTATAAATAAAGGACTTAAGTACATGCATGATTTTTTTTATATTAAAAATGACTTAATAAGGTGATGAGAATATAGTCCACTTTGCATGTTGATGTACGTGTGCAGTCAATACAATCACTATTTACTGTATCTGCTATACTGTCAAAACTTGACTTGGATTTTTTCTGTGTTTTGCATTGTGTTTGGAGATATAAGGAGACAACAAATTGCTAAATTTTGTGTCTTAAAGTGTTAGTAATGTCTAAAAAAACTTTTTTGCATTTACAAGAGCTTAAAAAGCTGATCTAAATGCAAAAAAACAGTATCTCTCAAAGCGCTATGGTTTAAGGGATATGGGCGTTTAAAGTTTGATTTCTCCTACTGACAGCTGTAAAGCTGTCAGCAGGAGATCCGTGTCGGTCGACAAGGAGGAGCTTGAGAAGTGCCGAGATCTCGTTACTTACACAGAATCCCTTCAATGGAATGGTCTAAAACATGTGCCTAGTATTCAGGCATCAGGCAATCCAATGAAGGGATTCCGTGTAAGTAACGAGATCTCGGCATTTCTCAAGCGCCACCGTGTTGACCGATGCGGATCTCCTACTGACAGCTGTAAAATCAAACTTCAAACGCCCGTATCTCTTAAACCATAGCGGTTTGAGAGATACGTTTTTTTGCATTTAGATCAGCTTTTTAAGCTCTTCTAAATGCAAAAAAAGTTTTTTTAGACATTACTAACACTTTAAGTAATTGGGACCTTAGCAATTGGAGGTACACGCGGAGACTTTTAACTTTATTTTTTTCTTGTAGTTTGGTGTACTATTTATATCCGCTGCTGCCTCCTCTCTCTTTAGTCCCGTTTCTTCTTTTCCATACACTACTATTCTGTTACCGGTTTGTGCACTAAATTATTTCTATATATACAGATGAATTTAACCAGCTTATTAAGATCAATATACAGGAGCAAGACACTTCCTCAACCTTCTCAGGAACAGGCGTGAGGACACTGCGCAGTCCACTACCCAGGAGCTGACACTGAGCCACATCCTGTGACCATGGATCGCCAAGGAAGCAAAGGCAGTAGAATCTTGCCTATGATTCACAGAGCGAGTGTGCAGAAACCTAGAGAGCTAGGGATCAGGCAACAGGAGCGAGACTGTCTGGCTACCCACATCGGATCTGACCTGTGGCTCTGGCTGACTAACTCGTTCCATTTATGTCCCCAGCTTGTCTGACTACCCACATTGGTTCTGATCTGTGGCTCTGGCTGAATAACTCGCTCCGTGTATGACCCCGGCTTGTCTGACTACCCACATCAGTTCTGACCTGTGGCTCTGGCTGACTAACTCACTCCGTGTATAACCCCGGCTTGTCTGACTACCCACATCAGTTCTGACCTGTGGCTCTGGCTGACTTACTCGCTCCATGTAGTCCCCTGTTTGACTGACCTCTGGCTCTTGCTGCCTATTGCTCCGTCTAGTGCCCAGCTTGTCTGACGTATGACTCTGGCTGACTACTGGCTCTATACTCTCCGAACTTGCCTGACCATCAGTCTCAGTGTTCATGGTTCAGGTCTGCTCTCACTCCCTGTTGCCTCTGGCCACATGACCCAGGGTGGAGACTTGTGCTACAGTTACTGTTCCCTCTGGTGTTCCACCCGCACCACGATTCTAGTCTCCGGTATCTTGCAGTAGTCCAGTGCGCAGCACAGTGTGCAGCTCCAGGTAGGAGCCTTGGTCCTATCATCCTGTGTTCTGGGGTTGTGTAGGCTATCCTATTATTACTGTACTTATTAATAAAGGTGGATTTATATTTTATATTCGGGTCTGTCCTTATTTGCCTGATTACCCTGACAAGATGAGAAGCGTTTTGGACATTCACTTTGTGTACGAGACACCCAACCAGCTTTAACAAGGCCTATAATTTGTCTTGTTACACTTAAAGTCAATGTTTTTGTAGTTGAGTCCTCTTAGGCTTTATAAGTAAAATATAATATATAATTGAATAGAGTGGAGGACAAAGCAAATAACTTAAACTTTGACTTGAATGTTAAAGATTGTTTAATAATAAGTCTTCATTTTGATAATCTGATTATGTTTCAGCCTTTTGTCAACAAAGAGGTGTTCCTTGGTAAGGGACATTAGTATTATTATTTGAATACTTAACTAGAACATGTATTTTGAGCACTCTATTGCCATTTGAAGTCTAATGTATGATTTTAACATCAAAAGTGTTATTTTTAGTGTTACCACAATGGTTCACTCCCTCCGATGAATGAGTATAAGAAGATAGTGAATTGGGATTGACAAGCTACACCTAGGTAAGCAACAAGTTGATTGCTTTATAATGGCTCTGTATTGGAAGGAGTTAACCATAGACCTTTCACCGCAACCTCTTGGGATTTTAGCTTCCTGTAACTATGTGTATTCTATGTTGTTGAGATATGATGTGTTTATATATACTATTATATTGTTGATCTAGGCGGAGGGTTTGTAGTGTTGCAAATCTTTTTGGGAGTCAGTGAGACCCTTAGTTGGATTTGGGTGAGTGATTTTGAAACTTTGTAAGTTTCTTTATATGCAAAGGCACATCGGCCACAAATAACAAATGATTTACGGCGGATTTAAAAGTATGTCTACAAGAATAGCTAACGAGCGTAGGCACAACAAAAACACGTAACATAAAAACCTGCATAGCACCTGTTTTCACATAACAGTGTGTCCCAATCACCCGTTAAAACACAACTTGAGTCAAAATGTAACCTAACGGCTGGCGATGCCTAGCAACCCTGATAGATGCACAAACAAAATTCAGAGAGTGAGTGGGATCAAGTGTGTCTCTGAGGGCCTGTGGGTGTGCCTGGGTGTGAGTGAGTGAATGATGGCGAGGAAAGGAGGACAGGAGAGAGGGATGGGGAGAGTAGTGGAAGAGAAGGAGAAAGGTCAGTAGGGTATCCCTGAGCAGAGTAGGGGTGGGAGAGGGAGATCTGCAGGGCGGAGGGGGACCCGGTCCAGAAGAGCAGGCACATGGAGGGCAGGGATAGAACCTACAGTGGGATGAGGGGTACCTGCTGGGGACCACCACACACAGGCAGGGGCAGCACAGGCAGGACACTCTGGTTCCGACATCTCGCAGGCCAGAGCTGAGTAGGAGAGAATCAGGGATCCTCGCTACTCCAAAAGAGGAGAACAGGGCTCTCGTGGAGGCTGCCTTGGAGAGGGAGAGCATCCTCTACCCTGGCCTGTCAGCGAGCAGGAAGGCCACCTGGAACCAGATATGCAGCCGGGTGAACACGGTGGCTAGATGCAGACGGGATATAGAGTCCATCAAGAAATGATGGGGCGACTGCAGGAGGTTGGTGAAGAACAAATTGGCTGAAATTGCTAAGCGGGCCCGACGCACCGGAGGTGGCCCACTTGTCCCTATCACCTGCGGATGAGAGGAGATGGTGTGGCAGAACCTGTCCTCCGCAATCATTGAGGGAGTCCTGGAGGATCTGACACTGGGGAAGAGAGGAGCCTCCACACTACCGGTAAGTGCATCATCACATAACCCCACACAACCATTACACACAAACACAGTCACATCTCAACATATGCCCATCAAGCATCCACACAACTGCACCAACACAGCACCATGAGGGTTAAAACAGGACACAATGCAAGGACAAATGGCAAGGTTCAACCAGGCCCAAACCTGTCCAGGTCCCAGGTCAACCCTCATGTTGCAGTGCTAATCACACACAATTCACACAAACCATGCTCATAAAAGTATATGTTAAACATCATAACTGTTCCTACACAATGACACCCATGTACCCACAGGGAACCCAACACATAAACCCTTGAGTTTTAGAGGGATCATCAATGCATCACTCAACAATGCTTTGGCAACCCCTCCGGGACTCAAAGGGTTAACCAATAATAAGAACACAAGTCAAAAGGGTAACGATTACATGCTACACAGGGGACATTCACTAAGCGGTGAAAAAGAGATGAAGGAGATAAATTAACCCTTACACACCCTCATTTCACCAATCCCCATGTTAGTCTATGGAGACTATTCAATAACATGATTCAAGTTGCTAAAGTTTCATTGTATGGACTCCATAGAAATCATTAGAAATGGGGAAATGAGATCACTGGTGAAGTCATCATCATTTTCAATTCATCAGGTCCTCATCACTGCTCACTGAATCACAAAGAAGATGGATCAGGTCACACATCACAGTGTCACTGAGAATAACTGGGTGTATGTGCAACACACAAGCCTAAAATAATTCCCCTGAATTAAAGGATAAACAAGTAGGCCTTTGGGTTGTGTATGCAATCATTTACTCTAACTTGAAATTACATATTTCACAGTTGATTCCCACATGGATCCTCTGGAGTGGTGATGTCATGGATGGATGGTACACCAGCCACTATTTGCAGGATACACATGGGAAACAAATATTAACCATTGTAGTTTGGTCAGCAACAGGCCATGAATGATCTCTGAGTACAGCTGGCTTATTCAGAAGGATGGATGGGCTAATCCAGAAAAAAACAGGCCTTAATCAAAGGTATTCTTCACTACTGGCCTGATTGTTGGTCTTCAGAACTGAACTGGAACAGACCTCATGGACTGGATCCTGTCAACTTCATCAATCTGTGATTGCCAGAGTGGTATCCCATGCATCGCAATGCAATGCATAGGAAACCATCATGACAACCAGAGAGTCACATGTAAACTACCTCAATATCTTGTATTTTACAGGATAAAATAATAAGATAGGGATGAATAACAGTTGAATCATACTGCAGATCTGTTAAAAAAAAAGATATGTAAACATAGAAAAATGGTCTGATATGTATGTGGATATGTATCTTTCATATGGGTACAAATATATCCTAACAAGAAATGAACCCAGAGATCAGTTCAGTACGTGTGATTGCCTTCCTGGCTATATATAGGCAACCATTAAAACCTACCTTATATTGATATCATAAATAAAAACATACCTAGTATATCCCATCTAAGTAAGGTGGGATATACTAGGTATGTGTTCATTGAGGATATCAAAAAAATTTAGGTTTGGATGGTTGCACATATAAAGCCAGTAAGGCAATCACACATACTGAACTGGTCTCTGGGTTCATATCTTGTAAGGATAAATATGGACCCACATGAAAGGTACATATCCACATAGATATCAGACCATTCTTCTTTCTGTTTACCTTGTATGGGATTGTAATGGTTAATTTCACCTTTATGTGATATTGTAGGCATTGTAATAAGATGTGGATCGATGTAAGTCCTATCCCTCAAACCCCCATGGTTAAACAGATATTGCTCTGTATGACAGCTGTAGATTTCATTCATTTGAGCAGATGGGGCTCTTCAGCAGAGCCAAATTTGTGCCATGTAGGGATAAATACTTTATTGGAATGGTCTAAAAATTGTGCCTGGTTTGCAAGCACACTCTGTAGACCATTTCAATGAAGTATTTATCTCTAAATGGTGCAATTTTGGCTCTGCTGAAGAGCCTCCGTCTGCTTAAATGACTGAAATCTACAGCTGTCACATACAGCAATATCTGTCTAATCATGGGGGTTTGAGGGATAGGACTTTTATTGATCCACATCTTATTACAATGCCTACAATATTATATCATGCTGAAATTAACCATTACTATCCCGTTAATCCTATCATTCCTACGTTTTCTAATCACACCATCTCATTTATCCAACACAGCTTACAGGCCTCCAGCACAGCAGGAGCCCATGGAGGAGGCTGAATCACCACCCAGTGAGGAATATGCAGAGGAGGAGACTGCCCGGTGGTCACCGTACTCACCATCCAAACCTGCTCCAACACTGACTGCTCCAACACTGGCTGCTCCAGCACTGGCTCCTCCAACACTGGCTGCTCCACCTGCAACAACATCTGCTGCACTACCACAATACAGTGTCAGGATGCAATGTGAGGACAGGTGGATGCAACCCACCACCTCCACGAGCTACTACCCTCGAGCAGCAGCACCACCACCACCAGAGAGGCAATGGCTGCCCGGGACAGTGGACACCATCCAATATGGGCCATATTCCCACCAGATGGACCTACCCTCCTGGATGGCTCTCCAACATGGCCCCAGGTATGATCCCAGGTGGGGGTCAAGCACCTACCAGTGGCCAAGGTATGACCCTTGGCCACTGGATTACCAACACCTGGGCCTGATTGGGGAGCCCCAGCACCCCATATACCGAAGGAACACTTTACCCCACCACCACCACCACCACCACAGACATTATTTGGCAGCTCTGAGTCCATTGATGTGGTGGGCACACATCGCTCATCTGCAGCAGCCACCCTGCCAGCAGACACAGCCCCGCCAGCAGACTCAGCAGCAGAAGACACAGCAGCAGCAGACACAGTAGCAGCAGACTCAACAGCAGACTCAGCAGCAGACTCTAGAGCAGACACTCCATCAGCAGCAACCCAACCAGCAGAGTCACCAGGCACATCCACCTCCAGCATTGCACTCATCAGGGGGATGGAGGTGGAGTGCCTGGTGCTACAGAGGAGGCTACTCCAGTAATGCCACAGAACCAACACAAACATCACAAGGCACAGAAGGGAATCCCGGAAGAACACCTCAAGAATCGAGGCAATGATACATGCAATGGAGTTAGAGCTCCCGGAACTGAACACACAAGTCTGACAGTACCAAACATGGATGATGGACCTGATAGGGCAGCTGCTGGTGGAGTTTAGAGCCCACAACCGCAGGGAGAACCTGCGTGTGGAAAGGGAGCTGTGGTCGAGAGAGGGGTCCACTGCACCCACCACTCCCTCCAGTGTGACCCCTGAAGCTGCACCTAGGGTGCAAAGGGTCAAAGGCGGGTGCAAAGGCGGTCAGCCAGGGCATCAACATCTCGCACCCAGTCAAAGGTCCCCCCCAAAAAAAGAAATAAACAGCCCAAGTTGTTATTTTCCCCCATAAATAAAAAAAATATTGTGCTTTTGTATCCTGTCTGATTTGCTGTGTGTTTAGTGTTAGATTGGGTGGCAGAGTTGTCTCCAATGCATTGCCAATAAATGCAGTGAACACAACTTCTGCCTAGGTAACATGTTTGTGGGATGTTACAACATGGGTTCACACACACACACCGTTGTACAAATTCAACTGGCAATCTTTCCCTGGAGCCATATAACATGACAGTGTTATATGGCCATGATGTGTGTTGAATTTGAACAACAAAACATACCCCTTAGCACATCAACTGGTGCAACACTGAACATTCGTCTGCATCAATTGTTGTGGTTTAAAGTGTTAGTAATGTCTAAAAAAACTTTTTTGCATTTAGAAGAGATTACAAAGCTGATCTAAATGCAAAAAACAGTATCTCTCAAACCTCTATGGTTTAAGAGATACAGGCGTTTAAAGTTTGATTTCTCCTACTGACAGCTGTAAAGCTGTCAGCAGGAGATCCGTGTCGGTCGACACGGAGGCGCTTGAGAAGTGCCGAGATCTCGTTACTAGTGTTCAGGCACATGTTTTAGACCATTCCAATGAAGGGATTCCGTGTAAGTAACGAGATCTCGGCACTTCTCAAGCGCCACTGTGTCGACCGACACGGATCTCCTGCTGACAGCTTTACAGCTGTCAGTAGGAGAAATCAAACTTTAAATGCCCGTATCTCTTAAACCATAGCGGTTTGAGAGATACGGTTTTTTGCATTTAGATCAGCTTTTTAAGCTCTTCTAAATGCAAAAAAGTTTTTTTAGACATTACTAACACTTTAAGGGGTTAAAGGGATAGTAATACTTTGTTTTATTTTTATTTTATTTTGTAGGCATTAAAAAAACATGAAGAACAATATAAGTCTTATTTTTCAAACCTTTATGGTTTGAGAGATATTCACAAGCAAAGTTTCCCCTCCCACCCATTTTACCTAGTGTAAGCCATCTCTTCTCAGATGTGGAATGCAGTCCATAGACCTGACATATAACAGAAGCGGACAATCTTCTTCCAATGAAAACAATGAAAGCCCTGCCCCCTTGACAACTTTTTCAGGTTTTTCCCTTATCTTAATTGAAGATTGTCCCTCTCTGCAATCTACCTTGGCACCTCCCTTCTGCTATGGCTGAGCAGTGTTACATCAGTAAAAGGGGCGGGAGGGGGATACTTTGTCAATTAATTACTCTTGAACTACAACTCTGACAGAATTGAAATAACACTCTCCAAAGTCCAAATACTATGATGATTAATTGGAGTTGCTTTTATTATGAAACATTACTATCCCTTTAAGAAGCCAACACATTAAAGGGCTAGTTTGATGGATTATTAATATTCCACTGGGAGATCATTTGAAATTACAGGATTCCACTGAATCCAAATCTTTGAGAACAAATACCATGTACTATTTGCAATGTTTCAGATCACCAGGAGACTGTGGAGGCTGGAGTTCTGGAGCACACCTACTGCACCACAGGGAACAAATAAACAATCCACAAATCATTTAAATGGAACTTTAATCCCATGAATGAAAGGTCTCCACCTTATTGTGAAGCAATGCATTTCATGATCTATCAAGCATTCAAGGGGTTAAAGCTCCATTTAAAGTTTCACTTTGTACAAAAGTAGGTGATTTTGAAATTGCATTAATTAGAGCTGCTTTTATTATGAAACATTACTATCTCTTTAACCAAACATCTATTTGACTTAGCTGAGAACTAACAAGCAGGATAGATGATAGAACATGCAGTCAGGGCTGGTGCAAGGACTTTTGTATACACAGGCGAAGGTGCATTTTGATGCCCCCACCCCCTTTCGACCCGGCCACAGTCCCCTGTCCCCAACCTTGCCACAATCCCCTGCCCACATATTCACCTCCACACTCTGCCCACCTCCACACTGCCCACCCCATCCTCCTCCCCACCTCCACATTGCCCACACTGTCCACCTCCACATTGCCCACCTCCCCACACTATCCACACTGCCCACCTCACCCTAAACACACACTCTCTCTCTCTCTCTCTCTCTCTCTGACTAAGCACACACTCTCTCTCTCAGACTAAGCGCTCTCTCTCTCTCTCTCTCTCTCTCCTCTTTCTCTCTCTCTCAGACTAAGCACACGCTCTCTCTCTCTCAGACTAAGGGGAGCTGATCTACCAGACTTCTAGAAATACTAAGTGGCCTCCAGTCTGACTGCTTTGACAGCTCTAGTGTCAACCCATTCACCCCCCGACTGGGCATTGATTGACTCCTCACATAGAATATCGGAACCAAAACATTGCCTGCCAGAACACTTAACACCTTCTCTGCAGTGTACACTCATCGGACACTTATTGGCTTGCCCAGGGCACCTCTATATCCACATACAGCTACGCCACAGATTTAAAGGATACTTTGACAGTATACAGTTCTCCCATGTATTGTACTCTGGCCTACACATCCCATAATCCTCAGCCAGCCAACTGGAAAGAATTTTGCCTATCTGGATTACCATCCATCACATCAAGAGAACGACATGTTTTCCCCTTTCTCCTGACTGTAGGTGGGGCCTGGTCCATAGACATCACTTTACATGTCATCCTAAATGCTTCTAAGGTTAAGATCAAAAGACTTACTGTTTTCACTTCCCCATTCTGCCAGATCCAGGGTTGGCCCAAGGCATTATGCTGCCTGGGTCCATGGTTGAAATGTTGCCCCCTCCCAAAAAAAAAACAAAAAAAAAAAAAACACCCACTAAAACATGTAAAAGGGAAAAAAACATCTTGGCCAGGGCTGAGCAATCATAATCTAATTTCTGCACTAACATAATGTTATTGCAGAGATTTATTGCAGAGATGCCATTTTTATGGTGCCCAAGCCTGATCACAGTTTTTTTCCCTTTTTACCAATACAAAAATAAGCTTAACAGGATACAAACATTGCCCCTCAATCTCCACAATGCCCCCATATCTCCACAATGCCCCTTCCACAATGCCCACTTCAGCTCCACAATGTCCCCTTCATCTCCACAATGCCTCCTTCATATCCACAATGCCCCTTCCACAATGCTCCCTTCATCTCCACAATGCTCCCTTCATCTCCACAATGCCCCTTTATCTCCATATTGCCCCTTTTACAATGCCCCTTCCACAATGCCCCTTCATCTCCACATTGCCCCTTCCACAGTGCCCCTTCATCTCCACATTGCCCCTTCCACATTGCCCCTTCTTCTCCACACTGCCCCTTCTACAATGCCCCTTCATCTCCACATTGCCCCTTCCACAGTGCCCCTTCATCTTCACATTGCCCCTTCCATAATGCCCCTTCATCTCTACATTGACCCTTCGTCTCCACAATGCCCCTTTATCCCCTACCTCGAGTCCCTGGTGGTCTAACAGCGTGGCATAAGAGAGACTGTGCCTCCTTCAGCACAGAGCTGAAGCTCCCGCGTGGTTCTTAATAATGCAGAGAGCTGGGAGATGATGTCATCTCCCAGCGCTCTGTATTGCTAGAGCACAGAGACTAGTAGGAGATGATGTCATCTCCCAGAGCTCTGTACTACTAGAGTGCCGAGACTAGTGGGATATCAGCTGGATTGCTGCCCTTGTCAGAGTGCCCACTGGGACCCATGTAAGGGCCGGCTCTGTCTCTAGCTGGGTAGTTGCTGTTGAGGGTGTGTACCAAATCCTGGGTCGCTCTGCTGTGTGTCACATTATAGACGCTGCGAGGAAGCGCTTGGTAGCATAAATCAGTGCTCCCTCACGGCAGATACATATCTAAAAAATAAATAAATGAAAAAAAAAATTTGCAGCTCCCCCCTTTTCGGCGCCCCTCCACTGCGGTGCCCTAAGGAGGCTGACTAACCAGCCTTATGATAGCGCCGGCCCTGCATGCAGTCAGATATGTGTGATTCTAACTCTTATTGTGAAACTGACATACTGTAGAACACAAAGGTCACCCTAGGATTTCAAAGTGTGTGCTACACATTGAAATCCTAGGGGGAGCATTGGGTTCTCCAGTAAGTCAGTTTCACAATAAGAGTTATAATCAAGCCTAACTTCCTGGAGAACCCAATGACAGTCCTAAGTTTTAATGTGTAGCACACACATTGAAACCTTAGGATGAGCATTGTGTTATCTAGTAAGTTTTGTTGATGTTTTACTAAGGTTGTAACAGACATCACCAGTGATATCACTTGTCCACTTAGTCTGTTTGGTAATGTAGCCCAGGTACTGAGATATGTCAAACCAAAGCAATCTCAGAACATTGGTTACATTGATCAACATGACATCACTGTGCAAGTCATGTCCTCTGTATCACCTCTTTATCACTCACAACACACATTGGTGGATCACTGCCATCATCTCATTGCATGAATACATCACAAAGTCCACTCATGGTCAAACAACTAGTGGACTCCTGTGATATAGGTCATGCATTCACATGTATGGGGGATACACTAGCCTTGAGTGTGGTTCCGCATTGAGACAAGACTAATCCAACATTTATTCATACAGACATAGATTGAATAGTATTCAAAGAAAACTCCGGCGCTTGTATGCACAATGTGTCAAAATTTGGATAAAAATATAATCATCTAAACACAGTGTATCTTTCTGTCTCACACCAGATATCTCAACAGAATGCCAATATAACCTACAGATTCTGCCCAAGTTAAATCCAACTCTAAAAGACTCCAAAACACCTTATCCCAAGCCTCGGGCGAATCTGAAATATTATATGGTAATACACAAAATTGCGATAATAAACAACAAAATGTAATTCTTCTATGTATAGATTAAAACATCCACATAAGGTCAAAGTATAGAGTTAAGATATAAAGAAACATGAACCTGATCTTTTAGTTGCCATACCAATTGCACCAATCTGTATTGTCTCTTTAAATCCCTTTGAGAATGTCAGTTCTATGCAAATGTTCCTAACGTTGATATTCCAGTCCCAGCAAGATATGAAGACCACAATCAAAAGAAACGGAAAACATACATTAATGATGACATCAATTTATATATGAAAAAATCGTAATATCCACTCACATTTAAAACTTAGGTGGTTCACTCCGTTGTTGATCCAAAGTAGTTTCTTGCTTTGCCGGATCTTGTTGTTATTTAGGTAATCTGTTCCCCAGATCTGAATTCTTCTCTTTATTTTCTCCCCTTCGTATTCTGGAATTACCCGTTAAAATTCCTTGAATGGAGGGGTATAAACGTCAGTATCTTCAATATATAGGAAACCCCTTACCAGCATCCACACTTACTCTTCAAACTTCAAGGATCTATATCGTCAGGCAGTTTCCACCTTCACTGTACTGCTCCTGATGCTTAACATTGGTAAGGAGATTGTTGGATCATGGGACCGCAACCATGGAAGTCCAAGAATCAAAGGAAAAAGAAGGGATGGAAGGACATCGAACTGGATGTCTTCCATGTGGACGTCAGAAATCAGCAACCGGACAGGGACTGTCTCAAACTGGATGGGTCCGGTTTGCAGTGGTCATTGATCGGCCATATGAACAGTAAGTGGATGCTTCTTCTTTTGGAGGGGAATGCCCAAGGTGGTGGAGCAATCCTGGCTAATAAAACATCCACTAGCACCAGAGTCCACCATGGCGATGATTTCACTCTGTCGGCCGTCACAATGTAATGAGACAAGGAAAGAGAAGTAGGACTCTGGTGAAATAAAACAAGCAGCAGGAGTGGAGCAGGTTGCATGAGGATTACCTGGGCGAGATGAGGGGTGAACAGGACAGGTCTGCAGTACATGCCCACTGCTACCGCAGTACAGACACAATCCCTGTTGCCTGCGACGGTCTCTCTCGGTCTGGGACAAAGGACCTCGGACCACACCCAGCTGCATGGGTTCTACGGGCGTGAGGGAGGACGAAGCAGTAGAAGGCTCGGAGCCAGGAGGACATGTAGGAAGGGCAAAGCGAATAGGAGTGGCTGAGGAAGCCTGGCGTTCTCTGCGTCTTTCTCTGAGCCTTCGGTCCAGCTGGATTACCATCAGGACCAGGTCTTCTAGTCGGTTCAGTAGGCTGCACCTGGCCAGCTCGTCCTTCAATGCATCGGACAGACCATGTTGGAATTGATCGTACAGAGCAGGCTCGTTCCAACGTGTGTCACTAGCAAGACGATGAAAATCGGACACATAGTCCTCTACCGGCCTTTTCCCCTGGACTAGGGTACGTGGGACGGACTGTGCTGATGCAGCTCGGAACGGATCGTGATATAGTGTTTCCAGAGCCTGTAGAAAGGCTGGCCAGGTGGCCAGTGTAGGGCTATTGGTCTGCAACAAATGATGGGCCCACGTCTGGGGCTCAGCAGGGTTATTACTGTATGAACCTTGACGAAGTCTGACGCATACGTCATAGGGTTGAGGGAAAACAGCAGCTCACATGCCGTAACGAAGGACCTGAAATTGGTCCGATCACCGTTGAAGCGATCCGGGAGAGGAACACGTGGTCCAAGTAAAAGGCGGCCTTCTTGGTCCTGGGTGGTGGGCCCACTTTCGCTGGGTGCGACAGGAGGGGGAGAGCTAGCAGACTGCAAGTCGTGCAGCTGTTGCTCTAACTGGCTTTGGATAGCCTGAAGATCCTGGACGAACTGACTAAGGGCAGCAAGCCGGCTGCCCAAAGAGTTGAGTGCTTCTAGAAGCTTCGTGGGCTCTATTATATATATATATATATATATATATATATATATATATATATAGAACAAAGTAGTAGTGGGCACTCTATGAAAAAAACTAATGTATTTAATGCCCGGGTGCTACCTCACAATACAATAATGTATAAATGTCCTGTAGTCCAAAGACTAATTGGTAGGAGCACTCCAGGGACTTATTAAATTTTAAAAATATTTTTTATTAAATCAAAAAAGTCGACGTTTCGGCCCTCACAGGGGCCTTCCTCAAGAAAACAAACAAAAGTGACCATTTATACAGTGTAACCATCAAACTAGGCACAAAAATTAACCCTAACGTTAGGGTCAATTTTCGCACCTAGTTTGATGGTTACACTGTATAAATGGTCACTTTTGTTTGGTGTTTGTTGTCTTGAGGAAGGCCCCTGTGAGGGCCGAAACGTTGACTTGGCTCCATTGGCTGTCTGCCTTCAGCCCACCCTGCATTGCCTATTTAGACTGAGCCTGGGCACCTTTTGGTTGCCCTTTCGTGTTGTCTCTATGCTGCTCGCATCTCCATGGAGTTCCTGCGCTTCTTGGGCCTTGGCTATGTTCCTGCTTGTCTGAGATCGTCTAGTTCCTGCTCACCAGTCACCCTGGTTCCTGTATCCGTTCCTGATCCGGTTGAGATTGCTGTCTTGTCGCTGTTTCCTGCTACATTCCCTGCTGCCGTTCCTGATCCGGTTGACCGTCCGGTGTGCTGGTTCCTGTCCTCCTCAGATGTGTTCCTGATCCTGGATTGCCTGCAGTGTGCTAGTCCTACATAGTCGCTCCGGCGACATTTCTATTCCTCAGTTGTGTCTCCAGTACGCGGGTACTGGTTTGCTCCACAAGTAACCGGCTGCTGTTGCACCGGTAGAGAGACTGGTTTCCCCAGTACGTGGGTACAGGTTCACTCCATTAACAACTGGCAGCTGTTGCACCGGTAGACAGATTGGTTTTCCCAGTACGCGGATACTGGTTCGCTCCACTAACAACCGGTTGCTGTTGCACCGGTAGAGAGATTGATTTCCCCAGTACGCTGGTACTGGTACGCTCCACTAACACCGATTGCTGTTGCACCAGAAGAGAGATTGGTTTCCCAGTACGCGGGTACTGGTTCGCTCCACTAACAACTGGTTGCTGTTGCACCGGTAGAGAGATTGGTTTCCCCAGTACGTGGGTACTGGTTCGCTCCACTAACAACCGGCTGCTGTTGCACCGGTAGAGAGATTGGTTTCCCCTTTACACTGGTACTGGTTCGCTCCACTAACAACCGGCTGCTGTTGCATCGGAAGAGAGATTGGTTTCCCCAGTACTCAGGTACTGGTTCGCTCCACTAACAACCGGCTGCTGTTTTACCAGAAGAGAGACTGGTTTTCCCAGTCGCGAGTACTGGTTCGCTCCATGCCTTACATTGCTGTCATGTCCTAGACAGCTCCGGTGGTCCGTTGGTTCTCCAGTACGCGGATACTGGTTGGCTCCTGTACTTCTTGCTGGCTAGCCACATTTAATATCTATTTGCCTCCGCATTCATCCTATGTGACTGATTGTTCCAACTAGCCAGTCACCAAGGCTTTAGTGGTTGCCATTCTGCTCTGTGTCCAGACTGCCTTGCCCGGTATATTGGTAAGGCCGGTAGAACCTAATCCTCTCTTTACCATCTTGGGTTGCCTTACCCGGTATTGGCAAGGCCGGTACAGCCTCTGTACTTGTTGTCTCAGCCCCAAGGCTGCCTTGCATATTGGCAGGGCCGGTAGAGCCTTCTCTGTTTCGTTATACCAGTCGCCAGGCTGCCTTGCCCGGTATATTGGCAGGGCCGGTAGAGCCTATCATATTCCTTGTACCAGTCTCCAGGCTGCTTTGCCCGGTATATAGGCATGCCCGGGAGAGCCTATCACATTCTTCGTACTAGTCTCCTGGCTGCCTTGCCCGGTATATTGGCAGGGCCGGTAGAGCCTATCTATTCCTTGTACCAGCCTCCTGGCTGCCTTGCCCGGTATATTGGCAGGGCCGGTAGAGCCTGATCCTCATGATTACCATTGCTTATGCTCTAAGTCATTGCAATATATATGTACGTGTATGTTACCCTATAGGGTTGTCTTAAACTTTTCAATAAAGTTGTGTTTTTACCTAACTCCGTGTCTGAGAGTCTTAACAAACCATGACAGTACGAAAGGGCCATGACCTCAGATAATAAGAGTCATGGTAATACACAGAACATCCATTGGAGGATGGATGTACATGAGCAACGCCTCGATCAGCTAGCGGTAGTGATTCAAACTATTCTTGAACACACAGTACTATCAGACAAGTCTGTTCCTAGTCCGGTGGTCTCCTCAGGTCGTCAGACACCGGAGAACGATACTATGCCCTCAGGGGCTGCAGTTAAGGGGTTAAGCGCCTCCGCCCCTTTGCCACTCAGATATGATGGTGATCCTAACCTGTGCAGAGGTTTTATCAACCAACTTGAAATATTTATGGAATTGACTGAGCATGCCTTTCCCAGTGACCACAGTAAAGTTGGTTTTATGATATCCCTGCTGACTGGTAGAGCCTTGGCGTGGGCCAATCCTTTGTGGGAGAGTGCGAAACCCTGCACAAGGAGTTTCAGAGAATTTGTGCAGTCATTTCAGAGAGTGTGTGAGCCTCCTGGTAGAACCACCTCTGCTGCTAAACGCCTTATGGAGATACAGCAGGGCAGCCATGCGGTGGGCGATTATGCCATTGAATTTCGCACCATGGCAGCAGAGGTAGGGTGGAACAACGAGGCGTTGTTGGCAGCCTTCGCTCAAGGTTTGAGCGACCAGATTAAAGATGAAATTGCAGCTAAAGAACTGCCTACGGACCTAGATGATTATATTGAATGTTATCCTAATTGATACTCGGATGGCTAAAGATCAAAGACTAAGGTAAAAAAATAATGGATCTAGCAGTACAGTTTGCCCACCCATCCCTCCCTTGGCATCTAAACCCAATGAACAGTTACGGGAATCAGGTGAACCTATACAATTGGCTTTCACCAGACTAACCAGGGAGGAGAGAAAGTATCGTAGAAGGCAGGGATTGTGTTTATACTGTTACAAGAGTGGGCACCTGCTAAGATCCTGTCCCGTGCGTCCGGGAAACGAACACACCTAGGGTACCTTGGGGGACAGGCTCTAGGTGGTGTTCAATCATCCCCAGGTTTGGGCACACTGAAACCCACCATACAGGTGGTACTTTCATGGGCAAAACGCTCAGTGGAGGTTTTGGCCCTGGTTGATTCCGGCGCAGCTGGGTATTTTATGGATAATACCTTTGCTGAATTGCATGGGGTTCCGCGGATTGAGAGAGAATCCCCTCTCGCTATTGAAGCTATTGATGGCAGACCCATAGAACCTGCACAAGTTACCTTTGAAACAATGCCATTATCTATGACTATTGGGGCACTTCACAAGGAGGAACAGCAGTTCCAACTTATCAGTTCTCCACACTACACAGTAATTTTGGGATTTCCTTGGTTACAGCTTCATAATCCACAGTTTGATTGGCAAAAGTGTGAAATCTCTGCTTGGTCTCAGTTTTGTATGGAGCATTGCGTATCCCACCCGGTTAAGATCTTGTGTACCTCCCCTTCACTTCCAGACGAGTACTAACAGTTCAGTGATATATTCAGTAAGGGAGAAGCTGGCACCTTACCCCAGCACAGATCTTATGACTGTACTATTGAATTGCCTCCAGGGGTGGTGCCCCCTAGGGGACGCACTTATCCATTGTCTTGTGATGAGAATCAAGCTATGGAGGAATATATTTCTGATGCCCTTAAGAGAGGGATCATAAGGAAATCCACCTCTCCTGCCGGGGCTGGATTCTTTTTTGTAAAAAAGAAAAATGGTGAGCTGAGACCATGCATTGATTACCATGGCCTAAACAAGCTAATGTCCAAAAATGCTTATCCGATACCACTCATCACCGAGCTGTTTGACAGGCTTAAAGGTTCTTCAATCTTTACCTGATTAGACTTGCAAGCTGCTTATAACTTGATTCGGATCAGAGCTGGTGATGAGTGGAAAACCGCCTTTAACACTAGATCTGGTCACTATTTATATCTAGTCATGCCATTTGGTCTCTGTAACGCACCCGCAGTATTTCAAGAATTAATCAATGATATCCTCAGGGATATGTTGCAGTCTTGTGTGGTTGTCTACCTGGACGACATACTCATTCATTCCGAAAATATGTCACAACACATTAAAGACGTGTCTGAAGTGTTGCTCCGCCTACGTAAAAACAAATTATATTGCAAATTGGAAAAATGCGAGTTTCACAAAACCAGTGTGCCATTCTTGGGGTTTGTAATTGGCAAAGAAGGCATTGCCATGGATAAAGAGAAACTAGCAGCAGTTTTGCAATGGCCACGGCCCAAGGGTCTAAAAGCTATCCAGCGATTTTTGGGCTTCGCTAATTATTATAGGAAGTTTATTAAGAACTTCTCTACTATTGTTAAACCATTGTCTGGCCTTACGCACAAGGGTGCTAACCCATCTCAATGGTCGGTGGCTGCGGAAGATGCCTTTGAGAAATTGAAATCTGCTTTTGTTAATGCTCCTGTGTTATCCCACCCCAACCCATCTCTTCCGTTTACTTTGGAGGTTGATGCCTCAGATATTGGGGTTGGGGCAGTACTTTCTCAACAACCTATTAAAGGAGGAATTCTCAGACCTTGTGGGTTTTTCTCTAAAAAATTGACCGGGGCTCAAAGCCATTACGAGATAGGTGACAGAGAATTACTGGCCATTATCCTTGCCCTGAAGGAATGGCGCCACCTATTAGAGGGCACAAAAAACCCAGTCTTAATTCTGACTGATCACAAAAACTTGACCTATCTCTCTGAGGCTAAAAGATTGTCCTCACAGCAAGCCAGGTGGGCACTGTTCCTTTCTCGATTCAATTTTATTGTGTCTTACTTGCCGGGGTCTAAGAATGTTAGGGCTGACGCACTGTCAAGACAATTTGAGTCCGAAATTGACAGAGATGAGGCGTCAGCACCTATTATTCAGCCTGACCGGATATTGGCTACACTACGTACTAGTATCACTTCACCACTGGGGGAAGAGATTTTGGCCTTCCAGGCTTCTGCTCCTCCAGAAACCCCAGTGGGCAAAAGTTTTGTTGATGAGCCATTCCGCACTAGATTGCTTGAGACATATCATTCCTCTAAAGCTGCAGGACATATTGGCAGAGACCAATTATTATGGTCCCTCTCTCAAGTCTTTTGGTGGCCTTCCATGAGGGCAGATTGTGCTGATTTTACGAATGCCTGTGCCACTTGTGCCCGTGTCAAGACCCCTAGACACCTCCTGGTGGGCCTACTTCAGCCGGTACCTATGTTTCCATTGATTTTATGGGAGAATTGCCAGTGTCTAGAGGGTATTCCTTTATACTGATGGTGGTGGACAGGTTTTCTAAAATGGCTCACTTCGTGCCCCTCTGTGGCATTCCCTCTGCTAAAGAATTAGCAGTGGTTTTCGCTAAGGAAGTATTTCGGTTGCAAGGAGTACCCAGAGTGCTGGTGTCCGACCGGGAGAGCCAGTTCGTATTCAGATTTTGGAGGGCATTTTGTGAACAGATGGGCATACAATTGTCCTTTTCCTCCGCCTACCATTCCCAGATCAATGGGGCCGCTGAGCGAGCCAATCAAGGATTGGAGCAGTTCTTGCGCTGTTTCATTACTGACCATCATGACAATTGGGCCGACCTGTTGCCCTGGGCAGAGTTCGCCAGGAACTGTGTGGTTAACTCCTCATCTGGGATAACTCCTCACTTGGTCAGTCCTTCCGGCGCCATCAGCGCCATGCTAATCGCAGAAGACTGCCAGCGGTTTCCTTTCAGGTTAGGGACAGAGTGTGGCTTTCCTCCAGAAATCTTAAACTTCAAGTCCCATCTAATAAGTTGGCTCCTTGATTCATTGGTCCTTATAGGGTGATTCACAAGATCAACCCCGTCTCGTATGCCTTGAACATTCCTGTGTCCATGCGTATTCATAATGTCTTCCATGTCTCTCTCCTCAAGCCTCTTGTATGCAACCGTTATACTACCAACCCTGTGGTGCCAGGGCCTATAGAGGTTGAAGGTCAGGAGGAGTATGAAGTTCAGAGTATCATTGATTCCTGCAGACTTAGAGGAAAAGTGCAGTATTTGGTGCATTGGAAGGGTTATGGCCCTGAAGAACGATCCTGGGTAGATAGTAAGGACCTTCATGCTCCCAAATTACTACGAATCTTCCATTCTAAATACCCTCAGAAACAAAGACCCTCTTCTAGAAGAGGGGGTCTTTGAGAGGGGGGTACTATCACGGTGCCCGTGATTGCTGCCTTTCTTTGTCAGTTACCTGTAGGGGGCTCTCCAATGGCTGTCTGCCTTCAGCCCGCCCTGCATTGCCTATTTAGACTGAGCCTGGGCACCCTTTGGTTGCCCTTTCATGTTGTCTCTATGCTGCTCGCATCTCCATGGAGTTCCTGCACTTCTTGGGCCTTGGCTATGTTCCTGCTTGTCTGAGATCATCTAGTTCCTGCTCACCAGTCACCCTGGTTCCTGTATCTGTTCCTGATCCGGTTGAGTTTGCTGTCTTGTTGCTGTTTCCTGCTGCATTCCCTGCTGCCGTTCCTGATCCAGTTGACTGCCCGGTGTGCTGGTTCCTGTCCTCCTCAGATGTGTTCCTGATCCTGGATTGCCTGCAGTGTGCTAGTCCTCCATAGTCGCTCGGGCGACATTTCTATTTCTCAGTTGTGTCTCCAGTACGCGGGTACTGGTTTGCTCCACAAGTAACCGGCTGCTGTTGCACCGGTAGAGATATTGGTTTCCCCAGTACGTGGGTACAGATTCGCTCCACTAACAACTGGCTGCTGTTGCACCGGTAGAGAGATTGGTTTTCCCAGTACACGGATACTGGTTTGCTCCACTAACAACCGGTTGCTGTTGCACCGGTACAGAGATTGGTTTCCCCAGTACGTGGGTACAGGTTCGCTCCACTAACAACTGGCTGCTGTTGCACCGGTAGACAGATTGGTTTTCCCAGTACACGGATACTGGTTTGCTCCACTAACAACCGGTTGCTGTTGCACCGGTACAGAGATTGGTTTCCCCAGTACGTGGGTACAGGTTCGCTCCACTAACAACTGGCTGCTGTTGCACCGGTAGAGAGATTGGTTTTCCCAGTACACGGATACTGGTTTGCTCCACTAACAACCGGTTGCTGTTGCACCGGTAGAGAGATTGGTTTCCCCAGTACGCTGGTACTGGTACGCTCCACTAACACCGATTGCTGTTGCACAGGAAGAGAGATTGGTTTCCCAGTACGCGGGTACTGGTTCGCTCCACTAAAAACCAGCTGCTGTTGCACCGGTAGAGAGATTGGTTTCCCCAGTACGGGGGTACTGGTTCGCTCCACTAACAACCGGCTGCTGTTGCACCGGTAGAGAGATTGGTTTTCCCAGTACGCAGGTACTGGTTCGCTCCACTAACAACCGGTTGCTTTTGCACCGGTAGAGAGATTGGTTTCCCCTTTAAGCTGGTACTGGTTCGCTCCACTACCCCGGTTGCTGTTGCACCGGAAGAGAGATTGGTTTCCCCAGTACACGGGTACTGGTTCGCTCCACTAACAACCGGCTGCTGTTGCACCGGTAGAGAGATTGGTTTCCCCAGTACGGGGGTACTGGTTTGCTCCACTAACAACCAGCTGCTGTTGCACCGGTAGAGAGATTGGTTTCCCCTTTACGCTGGTACTGGTTCGCTCCACTACCCCGGTTGTTGTTGCACTGGAAGAGAGATTGGTTTCCCCAGTACGTGGGTACTGGTTCGCTCCACTAACAACCGGCTGCTGTTGCACCGGTAGAGAGATTGGCTTTCCCAGTCGCGGGTACTGGTTTGCTCCATGCCTTACATTGCTGTTATGTCCTAGACAGCTCCGGTGGTCCGTTGGTTCTCCAGTACGCGGGTACTGGTTGGCTCCTGTACTTCTTGCTGGCTAGCCACATTTAATATCTATTTGCCTCCGCATTCATCCTATGTGACTGATTGTTCCACCTAGCCAGTCACCGAGGCTTTAGTGGTTGCCATCCTGCTCTGTGTCCAGGCTGCCTTGCCCGGTATATTGCTAAGGCCGGTAGAACCTAATCCTCTCTTTACCATCTTGGGTTTCCTTACTCGGTATTGGCAAGGCCGGTAGAACCTCTGTACTTGTTGTCTCAGCCCCAAGGCTGCCTTGCCCAGTATATTGGCAGGGCTGGTAGAGCCTTCTCTATTTCGTTATACCAGTCGCCAGGCTACCTTGCCCGGTATATTGGCAGGGCCGGTAGAGCCTATCATATTCCTTGTACCAGTCTCCAGGCTGCCTTGCCGGGTATATAGGCAGGGCCGGTAGAGCCTATCACATTCTTCGTACCAGTCTCCTGGCTGCCTTGCCCGGTATATTGGCAGGGCCGGTAGAGCCTATCTTTTCCTTGTACCAGCCTCCTGGCTGCCTTGTCCGGTATATTGGCAGGGCCAGTAGAGCCTGATCCTCATGATTACCATTGCTTATGCGCTAAGTCATTGCAATATATATGTACGTGTATGTTACCCTATAGGGTTGTCTTAAACTTTTCAATAAAGTTGTGTTTTTACCTAACTCCGTGTCTGAGAGTCTTAACAAACTGTGACACCCTAATACTAGAGCACCAAAGGTCTGCCATGGCAGTGCTTATATATGCCTCGGGTGCGTCTAGGACTGTGATGGAGGACACAAGGAGGAACCCTGGAAGCAGACACAAAAGAGAAAAACATTGTGCGCCTGCACGAAGCATCAAGCCGGTGATGACACTGAACCCGGAAGCAACCGCGCTCTGAGACACCCGCTGGTGGTATGGACAACTGACATAACAGACATCCACCACGATGTTGTGTAATATAGCACTTGCCATAACGATGCCTCAGACTTTGCCTGGTGCATACTGCAGTGCTCCCCCCGAGTGATCCAAACACCTGAATTGGGATTTTATGAGCCCAAAAGTTCTCTCAATGGCATTCCTTGTTCTGCTATGAGCCTGATTATATTGCACCTGGGCTTCGGTTCTGGGATTCTCCACCGGGGTCATTAGCCATGATCTGCAGCCATAGCCTGAATCACTTGTGGACAGTGAGTGATGTGGCTAGACAGGAAGCACATGTTGTATGAATGATGTCTTATGAGGTGGACGTGCTAGCTGTGAGTGAAGAGCATGCTGAGCAGTGTTGTGTGTGCACGTGTGGATGTGGTGTGATTTGGTACTGTTAACTCACCCAGAAGCCATCCCCCTGTATAGGTTCCATTTTCAAAGCCTCTCTGTACAGATGAGTTTCTGAGTATATATGAATCATGACAGCTCCCGGGATATTTTGCACAGACATTCATGATCCTCAGGTTTCTGTCATACACCATCTGCACGTTCATGGAGTGGAAGTTCTTTCTGTTGATGTAGATCTGTCCAACAGGAGCTGGAGCTTTGATACGAACATGGATGCAGTCTATTGCACTCATGACCCTGGGCATGCCTCCCCTTGCGTAAAAGCCCTGCTTCAAATGTATCCACTCCATGTCGGTGGTGGGGAAATGTATATAGGCACTGGCCTTGCTTTTAAGGCTGGCAAGACCTGGGCCAGCACCCTGAAGAATGTGGCCTGTGACATGCCAGATGCGTAACCTTCTGTGGACTGGAAGGCACCACTTGCCATGAAGTGTATGGCACACAGGAGTTTTTGCAGACCATATAGGGCATGGTTGTGGATGTAAATCAGATCCACCTGATCCTTGATGACCTCATACAGGGCAATGATGCTGGCAGGCCTCAACCTGTAGCGATCAATCACCTCGTCATCGGTCATTCCAAAGAGAATGACCCTTGGGCAGTATACCCTGGGCCTTGGTGGTCGTCTATGCATCCTACTCTGCTCCAGGGGCATCCTGTTGCTGGGGAGCATCCTGTTGCTGCAGCTGTGCATCTGCAGTCAGGTGCTCTCTGCCAGGTGGGAATGGGCTCCTGTGTAACTCTTGAGCCAGAGCCTCCTCACTTGCAACAGGTGAAGGGTGCTGATCAGGTGTGCCTGGGGCTTGCTGGTGTTCCCTAGCTCTCGACCTTGCACGTCTTCTCCACAGTCTTCGCATCAATAAGTAACCCAACATACTAATTGTTCTCTCTATCTCGCTATATCTCTCTCCCTGAGTGGAAATCAAGCCACAAGTGAGTGTGGTGAGCTGTCCCTTTAAGTACGTCTCAATGCACGTAAGTCTATCGGCCGTAATGATTTGTGAACTGCCTTTAGCTGTTCTTAAGACGGACCTTTAAATGGCTTACTGCACGTTAATGCACATGTTAGTGGTTTTTTTTTTACTAATGCCTGCCTTTAAATCTACCCCTCAGTGTCTGAAGATTCTTAGTGCAGCTGTACCAGTGTTTGTTTGTATATACTAAGTGGACATAAAGAGGGCTTCAAGGCTGGCACACAAAGATAGCGACACTTGTATCACTGCAACGGATAATAAAGCTTTAAGAGCATCTAACATGTTAAATTGCCATATTAACCCCTTTATCAGTGGAGCCGCTTGACTTTTTATGTGTAAGGTTGGGGAAGCAGTATATGTGATTACCAGTGGTCAGAGTTTACTATTAAAATGTCCCCTTGAACAAGGTGAGTGTCAAAAAGGCGAGTCAAAAATATCACCCTCATCATCTCACCAGCATCAAAAGGGTGAGTTTAGAATGTCGCCGCTGACTTTTAATGGCACTCCTACAAAGTGTCTCTATCTGGACTCGCCAGACAGGCAGCACTGGGAGAACACATGCACTGTGCTATAGAGGTTGCTCAAGCTGGACTGATGTGCAACCTCTTGGATGCTGGAATGGTCTCCAGTGCAATTAACATGCAAAACACAGGAAAATATATGTAAAGGGCACACGCCTGTGTACACATTGCTGTGTATGTGCCCCAGACCCCTCACTAAATGGAGCAAAACAGGGGAAACTGAAGCAGCACACAGCAGAATTATGCTGAGGAAGCAGTGTAGGTTGCCTGATTACCATTGGACGAAGGCTGTGGAAGCACTGTATAGTTATCTGAGTATAAGGTTTCTACACTAGCGGTCAACAGTTTTGGGATATCTCAATTTTTGCTGCTTTTCATTATTGCCATATAACTTGACAAAAACATTAGAAAAACCATGTAAACACTGGGTATTTCTACAATCAAGACAAGTATTATAATCTATTTAGCAGGCTTTTTTTAGCGTTTGTAGATGTGTAAAAGATTTTTAGTGCCAAAGTTAAAAAAAAGTGCATTTGTAACATTTGTTTCATCATCGTATATAATAATTTGCTAGGATGTTTGTCAGAAGCCGTCATGTGCAGTAGAGTCTGCCCGAACGCACAGAATTCTGGGAGTTCTGTGCTGGGAGCATTCTGTGCTTTTGGGCAGTCTCTACAGTGCATGACTGGGTCGGTGGCAGGACGCAGAGCAGGACCGGCCTCTTAACATCACCCGGACCTTGGCCCGTGTACACAGGCTTTTACACTAGTATTTTATAAATTGTTTTACAGGAAATTTGATGAAAATAATGGTATCTTTAGAAAGCCCATCTTATGGCAAGAAAAACAGTATATAATATATGTGGGTACATTAAATGAGTAAGAGGAAAATTACAGCTAAACACAAACACAGTAGAAGTGTTAAAACAGCCATTGTCCTTCTGGGCCATAGCTGTTTTAACACTTCTGGACAATGGCTGTTTTAACACTTCTACTGTGTTTGTGTTTAGCTGTAATTTTCCTCTTACTCATTTAATGTACTTACATATATTACATACTGGTTTTCTTGCCATAAGATGGGCTTTCTAAAGATACCATTATTTTCATCAAATTTCCTTTAAAACAATTTATAAAAATAATGAAATAAATGCACTTTTTTAACTTTGGCACTGAAAATCTTTTACACATCTACAAATGCTAAAACAACCCTGATAAATAGATGGCAGTATTTGTCTTGATTTTAGAAATACCCAATGTTTACATGTTTTCTAATGTTTTTGTCAAGTTAAATGGCAATAACTAAAAGTAGCAAAAATTGAGGTGTCCCAAAACTTTTGACCACTAGTTTACATGTCATCTGAACCATATTTATCATTGGAATAACATTTTCATTTTTTTGCCATAACCTTGCCATATATTATGTATTTTAGGGCTTCTATATATAATATGTGAGAGTAAGGTAGAGGTTTGTAAAGGTGGGATTTTTTTTATTTACAATGTTGGGCCCCACAAAGTGTTTTAATATAAAATGGTAAATAACAATGTGACATTTTTCCTTTGTATGTATGTTTGCAGCAACTAGTGTTTTTTTGTTATGTGGTCTTCCTGGCCTGCAACGACGAGATATATTTACAACAATTCCTTGATGTTTTTCTTTTTCTATTTGTTACTTTTTTGTGCAGGTGAGAGATTTAATTTTACGTACCACTATTTTACCATAATATCGTCATGATTATGTCCAATTTTTATTTTTGTTCATAATAAATCAATATTTCAAAATTATTTTTAGTTTTGTGTTTCATTCAGGGTGCAAATGAATGCTCCCTCCCCCTTTAAAAAAAATCTTAATATGGGGTCTAAGGATCCAATATATTTTTAAACACTCCTCATCTTGATGTGATGGGAATAGAGAGATGAGGGATAAGGTTATCTCCCCATATTTTATTTAAGTTCTACTTGGCCTTGAATAAAAACATATGTTTGTTTTTAAACCACATTAACCGCTCAGTTGACAGAGCAACTAATGCAAGCCAATCTGACCAAGGAGAAGTTAATCTGAAGTCAGGTTAGGATAAAGAGTGTAGAAGGGCAATAGTGTAGTGATTTTAATGCTGATTCACCTCTCCATTGCCACTGTGGTTAGAATTCATTGATGTGCAATGTGTGGCAATCCAGTCTGCCAAGGCAGGGGTTAAGACATAAAAGGTGTAGGGATGGTGTTTAACCTCTTGTGCATCAGTTGGTCCACAAGAGGTTAAAGGAAGAAGAGGTCACTGTAGGGTCAGACAGCAGCCAGGGAAGGCTCTAGCTCTCCTCTTCACCATAGCCTGATCCAGGAGAATAGGGAGCAGGCATAGGAACAGGTTAGTCCCTAAAGCAGATCTGGTTGAGCATCCAGCGGGAAGGTACAGCCAGCTTTGCATGATAAAAGACACTTGTGTACTATGGTTCCAAGGAAGCCTTAGTACATTAGCAGAGGGAGGTGTATTGTGCAACGAACAGGTGGATTTATGCTTCTCAGATGTACTCATACACTGTCCACCTGTACTAGGTACATGACCCCACTATTGTTATGAAGTGACAGTTATACTTTAAGGATTAAAGTGGAGCTGTCATGGTTCAATAAGGTATCCCCAATTAATTTTTAGTAGCTTCTTATTCATGGAAATAGCATAATAACATTGCTTAAATGCCAGCATGATTTAGAACTATAACATCATATGCAACTTCATCAGTGGGACAGCGCAGGCATCTTGCCGAAGAGTGATCTGTGCACCTGCGCTGTCCATCCCTGCCTGTACCTTAATGTACAATGCAACTTCCCCTTTGGCAAGTACCCTATCAGCGTACAGGCAGGAATGGACAGTGCAGACACACAGAGCACTCTTCTGCAAGATGTCTGTCGGGCCGCCCGTCGGCGACCCGGTCTTACCTCCCGCAGTGCCTGGACTCACAGTGGCACTCGGCTCCGGTCCCCTGCCGAGAAGCCATGGCGGCTGCCACGCCGGGTCCCCTCTGTTTCCTTGCGGACCGGCGTCCGCTCTAAACCGGCAGGCAGCCCTGTCAGACGCGCACACACTCGCCCTTCCTTGTGTGCGCGTCTCAAACAAGGGTCTGGGATTTCCCGGGCGTTGCCATGGCAACGCGGCGCCCGGCTCCGCCCCTCTTCAGCTGCTACACATCCACAGCCTATATAAACCCTGAGCTCCCTGTACATGGTGCTCAGTGTTACTGTGGCTTCCCTTGTGCTCAGTTGCTTCCTAGTGCTCCTTGTTGATTCCTGGCTCCTTGACCCTTGGCTATCCATTCTGACTCCGCTGACCTCTGGCTCCTTGACCCTTGGCTTGACTCCTGGACTCCGCTGACCTCTGGCTCCTTGACCCTTGGCTTGACTCCTGGATTCCGCTGACCTCTGGCTCCCCTATCCTTGGCCTGATTCCTGGACTCCGTTGCTCGTGCTCGCAGTTCACACTGGGGTGGAGCCTGTGTTCTCTTTCTTCCCAGACCCTCTCCCAGTGTGCTGTTCCAGTAAGAGCGACTATCCTGCTTCTGGGTTCCTGCATCTAGATAGTGAGTATCCATATCTTACTCACCTGACAGAAACACTGAGCCTATATGGAACCCGCAGGAGTCGCGGACGCTATCACCGCCCTCTCCCAGCAAATTGCCGCTCTCACGCAAACCATGCAGGACCTCCAGGCCGGTCAGACTCATCTGCAGCATCAATTACATGACCTGCAGACCAGCTCCGCTTCTTCAGGCGCTTCCGCTCCAGCGATGCCACCTGTAGGGGTACCCCCCTCGGACAGGACGTACACTCCCGAACCCAGAATTCCTCTCCCAGAACGCTACTCTGGGGACCGTACGAAGTATAAGACCTTCATCACAGCCTGTCAGGTCATGTTTTCTCTTCAACCAAGAACTTATGCCTCTGACTTCATTAAAATACGAACTGTGATCTCATTGCTGTCCGGAGAGCCCCAGACCTGGGCTCATCAGTTGCTACACACCAATGATCCCGCATTGGCTTCCTGGCATTCGTTCCTCCATGCCATGGACCTTCTGTTTGATGATCCCCTCCGGGCCTCCTCTGCCCATATCGCCATGAGGGCCTTACGGCAGGGCCAAAGGCCAGTAGAGGAGTATGTCACTGAATTCCGCTCTTTGGCCATCAAGAGAGAATGGAACGAGCCTGCCCTGGTGGATCAATTTCGTCTCTGCTTGTCCAATGCCCTGAAGGACGAACTGGCCCGAGTGGGTATCCCTCCTTCTCTTGAAGAACTCTGTCATCTAGTCATCAGGATTGATCGCAGATTACGGGAGAGAAGACTGGAGCGGTCAACCCAACTTGCTCCTCCTCCAAGACGCCAAGCTCTACCACCCTCCAGTACTCCTACCTCCACTTCTTCTTCCGAGGAACCGATGCAGATCGGACTTGCTCGAGGACCTCTTTCTGAGGCTGAGAGAGCACACAGACGTGCAAACAGTTTATGTCTCTACTGTGGCCAACCCGGTCATATGATTCGTTCCTGTCCCCGCAGACCACGTGACCCAAGGGGTAAGACTTCTGATTCAGAGGTGTGTCTTAGTTCAGCTCCTGTCGGTGGCTCTCCTCACCTTTCTGTTTCTCTGTTGTTGCAGTGGACCAGTGACGACATCTCTGTCCTCGCCATCATTGACTCTGGCGCCAGCTGCTGTTTTATGGACCAGGAGCTCGCTAGACAACTCCGAGTGCCCACACAAGTCAAGCCCTCTCCAGTCTACATACAGGTTGTTGATGGATCTTCTTTGCCTTCCGGACCCATTACGCAGGAAACCCTGCCTCTCCGGATGACCTTGGGCAGTCGTCACTCGGAGAAGATAAGTTTCAATTTGGTGGCATCTCCACTATTCCCTGTGATCCTTGGACTGCCTTGGCTACGACTACATAATCCTGACATCAACTGGGGCAAGGGCACGCTGTCATTCTCATCCAGTTACTGTCAGCATCATTGCCTGGATACTCCTTCAACCTTACTCCTCACGCAAGACCAGACTTCAGAACCTACTACAGTTCCTAAGCCATATCACGAATTTTTAGATATCTTCGATAAAAGAAAAGCAGACCAATTGCCTCCCAGGAGAGAGTACGATTGTCCCATCGATCTTCTACCCGGAGCTCCTATACCCTTCGGGAGGATCTTCCCTTTATCCGAGCCAGAACTGCACCATCTAAAGGCCTACATCAAGGAAAACCTGGAAAAGGGATTCATCCGCCCGTCAACATCACCAGCCGGGGCTGGTATCTTCTTTGTGGGTAAAAAGGACGGGGGTCTTCGACCATGTGTAGATTATAGAGACTTAAATCGAATCACAATAAAGAACCGTTACCCACTCCCCTTGATACCCGAACTTTTAGACCGTATTAAGGATGCAACTGTCTTCACCAAGTTAGACCTCCGTGGGGCCTACAACCTCGTCCGCATCAGAGAGGGGGACGAATGGAAGACCGCCTTCCGGAGTAGGTACGGCCATTTTGAGTACCTTGTGATGCCATTTGGACTCTGTAACGCCCCAGCCACCTTTCAGCATTTTCTGAATGATGTATTTCGTGATTTCCTGGATTCCTTTTTAGTAGTATACTTGGACGATATCTTAATATTCTCATCATCCATCACTGAACACCGTGAGCATGTAAAGAAGGTTCTGCAGCGTCTTCGTGATCACCAGTTATATGCCAAGTTGGAGAAATGTTTGTTTGAGACCACTACCGTGACTTTCCTTGGCTTCATCCTAACACCTGGGAAAGTCGTTATGGACCCAAAAAAGGTCTCAGCAGTACTCGAGTGGCCTGTACCCACAGACAAGAAGGCAGTCCAGCGATTTATAGGCTTCGCTAACTATTATCGGAAATTCATCCGCAATTTCTCCCGCATCATCTCACCGATCACTGCGCTGACTCGACAAGCACCACAGTTTCTATGGACACCTGAAGCCCAAGCAGCGTTTGACCAACTCAAGAAGAGATTCACTTCTGCCCCAATCCTTGTTCAACCTCACACCTCACTCCCTTTCTTTGTCGAGGTAGACGCATCTGACTTTGCTCTAGGAGCCATCCTCTCCCAACGCCACCCAGAGACAGGGCAATTGCATCCGGTAGCCTTCTACTCCCGCAAATTGTCTCCGGCCGAGGAGAACTACGGCATCGGTGACAAAGAGCTCCTGGCGATTAAACAAGCCCTGGAAGAATGGCGGCACCTCCTCAAAGGCTCTTCTCATCTGGTTACAGTCTACACCGACCATCGTAATCTTGAATACCTCCGTGCAGCTCGTCGTCTGTGCCCCCGACAAGCCAGGTGGGCACTATTCTTTACCCGTTTCAACCTGCACATTACATACAGACCAGGTACCAGAAACACCAAGGCTGATGCCCTTTCCCGACTCCCAGTTACCCGTGACAACGAACCCAAGGTAGTAGACACTATTTTACCTTCAACCGTGTTCATAAATACTTCAGCTGACGTTATGGAACACATCCGCTCCAGCTCTATCAGCTCCCTCTACCCAGAGACTACGCCACCAATTCAACGATCCAATCACTTCCTGTTGTACAGAGGAAAGATCTTTGTGCCCGAGCCTGTTCGACTATCCGTATTGCAGAGATGTCATGATTCCCGCTTAGCTGGTCATGGAGGAATCAAAAAGACTCTAGATCTCCTCCAAAGACATTTCTGGTGGCCAACTCTCCAACAAGATGCCACTCAGTTTGTGCGATCTTGCACAATCTATGCTCAAACTAAAGTACCCCGCATTGCACCGGCCGGTCTGTTGCGGCCCCTACCAGTACCCGCTATGCCTTGGGCCGACATCTCAATGGATTTTATAGTCGATCTTCCTCCTTCCTGCAAACACGATACCATCATGGTGGTCATCGACAGATTTACCAAGATGGCTCATTTTGTACCAGTTATTGGGATTCCTTCTGCCAGTACCACCGCTTCTTTATTCCTGTCCTCGGTGTTCCGGCTCCATGGCCTGCCCAAGAGTATTACTACCGATCGAGGAGTCCAGTTCACGGCACGGTTCTGGAGATCCTTCTGTGGAAATTTGCAGATTCAGCCCTCGTTGTCCACCGCTTTCCATCCCCAGACCAATGGACAAACAGAGGGAGTGAATCAAGTGCTTGAGCACTACCTCCGATGTTACACTACCTACCTGCAAGATGATTGGCTCCAATTTCTACCCACCGCTGAGTTTGCATACAACAACCAAACCCAAAGATCCATACGCATGTCTCCCTTCTTTGCCAATTATGGATTCCACCCATCCTCTTTTCCTGGGCTACCTTCTGACTTATCTGTACCAGAGGCTTCTGAACGCCTCTCCCGTCTCGTAAAACAGTTCCGAACCCTCCAACAAACCCTCTTGAAAGCCCAGGAGAGTTACAGAGATCAGGCCAACCGCCATCGCTCTGCCGCTCCGGTCTATCAGGTGGGCGACAAGGTGTGGCTGTCCACAAGGAACATCCGGCTTTCCTGTCCAACCAAAAAGTTGGGTCCCAAGTATGTTGGACCTTTTTCCATCCAAAAGGTCATCAACCCGGTGGCGGTTCAACTTCAGTTGCCAGACGCCTATCACATCCATCCTGTCTTCCATGTGTCCTTGCTAAAGCCCTACATAGCCAACACCTTCCCAGGACGCCTTCCTGTCGCACCAGCTCCAGTCATGGTGAATGGCGAAGAGGAGTTCGTGGTTCATCGAGTGCTTGATTCCAGACGCCGCAGAGGCAGACTCGAGTACCTCATCCACTGGAAGGGGTACGGCCCCGAGGAACGCTCTTGGGAACCAGCTTCACAGGTCCATGCCCCTGCATGCATCCGATCCTTCCATAAACGGTACCCTCATCGGCCCGCACCATTTCCCGCCCGGAGGTCGCACCTCAGGGGGGGGTACTGTCGGGCCGCCCGTCGGCGACCCGGTCTTACCTCCCGCAGTGCCCGGACTCACAGTGGCACTCGGCTCCGGTCCCCTGCCGAGAAGCCATGGCGGCCGCCACGCCGGGTCCCCTCTGTTTCCTTGCGGACCGGCGTCCGCTCTAAACCGGCAGGCAGCCCTGTCAGACGCGCACACACTCGCCCTTCCTTGTGTGCGCGTCTCAAACAAGGGTCTGGGATTTCCCGGGCGTTGCCATGGCAACGCGGCGCCCGGCTCCGCCCCTCTTCAGCTGCTACACATCCACAGCCTATATAAACCCTGAGCTCCCTGTACATGGTGCTCAGTGTTACTGTGGCTTCCCTTGTGCTCAGTTGCTTCCTAGTGCTCCTTGTTGATTCCTGGCTCCTTGACCCTTGGCTATCCATTCTGACTCCGCTGACCTCTGGCTCCTTGACCCTTGGCTTGACTCCTGGACTCCGCTGACCTCTGGCTCCTTGACCCTTGGCTTGACTCCTGGATTCCGCTGACCTCTGGCTCCCCTATCCTTGGCCTGATTCCTGGACTCCGTTGCTCGTGCTCGCAGTTCACACTGGGGTGGAGCCTGTGTTCTCTTTCTTCCCAGACCCTCTCCCAGTGTGCTGTTCCAGTAAGAGCGACTATCCTGCTTCTGGGTTCCTGCATCCAGATAGTGAGTATCCATATCTTACTCACCTGACAATGTCTGCGCTGTCCCACTGTTGTGTATGATGCTATGATTCCAACTCATGCTGCCATTTAAGCAACGGTATTACTCTATTTCCATGAATAAGAAGCTACTAACAATTAATTGGGGATAACTTATTGAAGCATGATAGTCCCCCTTTACATTAACATTTTTACACAGCTTTTCATGATTGTATCCTTTGAGTACCAGAACATTGTGCATTGTGAAGCAAAGCATTGAACACCCCTGTGTGCAATTTAATGTGTAAAAAGATTATTTAAAGTGATTCATCCAAAAAATTATTGTGATATGTCACATATTTATAAGCAAGATTGATTCAATTTCCTCCATGAAAGAAAGCAACTTTTCTGTTCTGACATGTCAAAAATAATCAATAGCACCAGCATTTTTTACAAACTGTCATACACAGCAAGCATTTTTCAAATTCTCCTCAAAACTTCTTAGAATACATGTAGTTTTAATTCACTTGTAATAGAACAGAGGTGAAGCTTTGAATTCCAACCCACTTACTACATTATGTGTACTTGCTGTGAGGGAGGACATACACGTCTTTTAGATGTTTTCTCATGCCTTTCACTAATTGGCTGGACACACTTCTGTGTCTACCAATTAATGAATGAGGCTGAAAAAGAACTGGTCTAATTCTGGAGAAAACCAACTGCACCATAATGGACATCTAAAAATGTAAAAAAATTCCCATTACTTTCAAAAGAACTTTTAACTCCCTTAATCAAATCCATTGTGTCACATTTTCCCTGAACATCTCTAGCATTCAATGAATTAAAAGACCTATTTGAATCAATGTTAATATTTATTTCATCCATGTGGTGTGGCTGGATTGTCACAGAACTGATCCCATTCTGTTTAGTCAGGCTTTCTGTAACCAATATTTTATTACAGAATCTAGTAACTTTTTATTTCTATATGCATGCAAGCTCCCCTGTTGTCTATTGCTAATTGTTTCTGTTTACAGAGTGATAAATACTAGTGTCTTAGTGAGTCATTCAGATTTATTGAAGCCCATTATTTGCTGTGAATAGATGTGATCTAGAGTCAAATTTAGACAGAGATCATTATGTTCAGGGACCAATAGATATAATAAAATATATGCTTCAGAAAGGACACCTACCTAGGAAAGTGAGTGAGCCTCATGCATAAAAAAATTATTTATTCCCTTTGGTTCAACTGATTTGCTCCATAATTGCTCAACTTTTCTGCATAATGCCCAATGTGATAAAGGGATAGTAATTTTTCATAATAAAAGCAGCTCCAATTAATCTTCATAGTATTTGGGCCATGGAAAGTGTTATTTCAGTACTGTCAGAGTTGTAGTTCAAGAGTAATTCAATGACAAAGTATCCCCCTCCCGCCCCTTTTACTGATGTAACACACTGTTCAGCCAGAGCAGAAGTGAGGTGCCCAGGTAGATTGCAGAGAGGGACAATCTTCAATTAAGATAAGGGAAAAACCTGAAAAGCTTATCAAGGGAAGAAGAATGTCCCCTGCTGTTATCTGTCTGGTCTATGGACTGCATTCCACATCTGAGGGGAGGTGGCTTACAGTAGGTAAAAGGGGCGGGAGGGGGAAACTTTATCATTCAATTACTCTTGAAGTACAACTCTGACACTATTGAAATAACACTCTATGGCTCAAATACTATGACAATTAAATGGAGCTGCTGTTTTTGTGAAACATTACTATCCCTTTAAACAGATTGAACCATTTGTTACATAGTTACAAATTCACATGACCAAAATGGATATTAGTCTGTTTATCAGATGTTCTTGTATTACCTAGTAATATACACTATAACCCTGCATGTTCCCTTCTGCTATAAATGCATCTAATCTCTTAAATGTATACATTGTATCCGTCATTGCTGCATCTTTCTGCAGGAAATGCTACGTTTACAAGGCCATATTTCCACTTTGGTGAACTTGCCTTCTGTATTAATTCCCAAGCATGTTACACACATATACATATAAACACATACATACACACATGCATATACACAGGGCCGGATTTTCCGTAAGGCAGAGTAGGCATCTGCCTACAGGCGCACCCTACAGAGGGGCGCCTGCCACTACAACTGATTTTTTTTTTTTTTTTTTTTTTTTTTTGCGCGGCTTGACATGCCGCTCCGAGCTGCCAGCCGCCGCATTGCAAGCTGTGAGCTCTCCCGGCTCTTTAGCAATGCAGAGCGCTGGGAGATAAAATCTCCCAGCACTCTGCATTACTAAAGGGAAAGCCGCGCGGGAGCTCCAGCAGCTCCATGTCTGTGCACAAGCACAGATCTCTCCAGCCGCTGGACCACCAGGGACATAGGAAACGGATGTGGGGGAGAGAATGAGGCTTAACCCTTTGAGTGCCAGAGTGGTACACAACGCATTGCAAAGCAATGCGTTGTGTACTACTCTGGCACTCAAAGGGTTAATTTGGAGATAATGGGAGCAATGTGAGGTCATTATGGGGATGATCATGGGGGGCAAACGATGTGCTGATGGGGGGGCAATGTGAAGTCAATGTGGAGGTGATGGGGTCAGTTTGGAGCTGATGGGGGGGCAATGTGGAGGTGATGGGGTCAGTGTGGAGCTGATGGGGGTCAATGTGAGGGAAAGTTGAGATGATGGGGCAATGTGGAGCTGATGGAAGGCAATGTGGAGCTGATGGGGGGCTATGTGAGGGCAATATGGAGATATGGAGCATTGTGGAGATGACGGGGGGGGGGGCGCTTCAGATATCTGTGCCTACAGGCTCCTGATATATAAATCCAGCCCTGCATATACACAGACACAAACACAACAGACAAATGAAAATACATACACAGTTACATACACATACACTCAGAGAGAAATATGCATTTCTAACAGGAGTGGCATAAAGTGTTACACTAAATGTTAGTTGTTAGTTGAACACCCACATTGGCATTAGGAAGAATATTTCCAAACACACACACACAGACTCATGTTAACACAAACAGGTAATTCACATGGCAGATAGTACTTACACCTTCTATGTCCCAAAATACTATTCTTTAGATCAGGCATGTCAATCATGTGGCCTGCGGGTTGAAAACTTGCTCCAACCAGGCCAACACTGTTTGGCCCTCTGCACACATTGACTCCAGATGACTCTCTGTCATCTATCATTTAACCAGTTCTCAATCCATATACAGATAACACCACACAAACTGAAGTCTTTTAATTTATGTAGTAACCTGAGGCACAGCAAAATCCAAGTCACTACATCAACATCAATTCCCTTGTCCAAATTATTACTTACTCTTTCATAAAATGCAAGTACTAATAATATTGTTTGTCTTCACATATTTCCCAATATTGTCATTTAGTAACCCTTCTAATATCTTACCCACTATGGAAGTCAAGCTCACAGGTCTATAATTTCCAGAGTGACAAGATGGAAACAAGTGGCAAACAATCACAGAGCCGCCTACTTGTCAAAACACTGCCACGCTTGTTGGGGCATTGCTCAACAAGAGGAGACCAATGAGGGCAGCGCCTACCTGCAGAACACATTGTAAAACGTCGACCTCACATACTGTACAGGGAGCCACCTACTGGTCAAACAAACAGTTACACATCAACATTACATAGTTACACATCGACATTATAGTTTCCCCATAGAGCGTTGGCGACCAATCAGGTCTACCACATGGTAGGTGGACAGTTAGGAAGCCTCCTACTTTCTACTGTTGATAGCGGGGATTTACCTTCCCGGCCTCCTTCCTAAACCGTAACAACCGGTTGCAGACCAAGGGCTTCAACAGGGAAATATGGAAGACATTATGAATGCGCATATTGGCTGGAAGTTCCAATGCACAAGCCACCAGATTAATCCTCTGCAACACCCGGAAGGGACCAATGAATCGAGGAGCCAATTTGTTACAAGGTACCTGGAGATGCAAGTTATGGGAAGACAAACACACTCTGTCTCCTACCTAGAAGGTAGGCACCGGCAATCGCCTACAGTCAGCCTGCCTTTTCTGTTGCTGCACGGAACCACGTAGGGTATGCTGTACCCAAACCCAAGAGAAACGGAGTGCCCTCAAATGCTTGTCAAGAGCAGGAATTGCTTGTGCTTGGATGGTCTCAGAAAGAACCGTGGGTTGGAACCCATAGTTGACAAAAATTGAGAACTGTGAGTAGAAGAGTTAATAGCACAATTCCTGGCAAACTCCACCCAAGGTAACAGGGTAGCCCAATTATCATGGTGGTCAGAGATATATCAGTGGAGGAACTGTTTTAAGGCTTGGTTCGACCTTTTCGCCACACCATTAGACTGTGGGTGGTAAGCGGAGGAGAATGCCAATAGAATTCCCATCTGAGCACAGAAATACCTCCAGAAGTGGGACACAAATTGGCTTCCTCTATCGGACACGATTACCTTGGGTATGCTGTGGAGAAAACTTCCTGGCAAATACCACTGCCAATTCTTGCACGGATGGTAAGCCCTTAAGTGGCACGAAGTGAGCCATCTTCGAAAATGTGTCCACAGTCATCAGTATTACTGTACAGTCCATGGAACTAAGAAGGTCAACCATAAAATCGATACAAAGATGTGAACAAGGGCGCTCCCCGTTGGCCACTGGCTGGAGCAAGCCAACCAGCAGGTGTCGGGGTGACTTATTCTGAGCATATGTCATAAGCAGCCATAAAAGCAGCACAATCAGAACAGAGACTAGGCCACCAGAATACTCACAATAACAACCAAATCAATTGGTCGCGACCAATGTGGTCAGCAATTTTTGAGGTATGATAGGTCTCCAACAGCTTAATGCGCTGGAACAAAGCAACAGCCGTCAGGTTTGTCAGCAGGCTCTGCAGCTTGGGCAGCTAAAATTTCCTCTCCCAGAGGAGAAGTAATACAGGTACGTATAGAAGCCAGGATACAATCCACTGGAATGATCGGGGAAGGTGGAACCTACTCCCTGGAAAGGCTGCAAAACTGGCAAGAGAGAGTGTCTGCCTTCGCATTCTTAGAGCCCAGAAGATAGGAAACCACAGAATTAAACCTGAATAGGAACAGTGCCCATCTGGCTTGTCTAGACGACAAGCGCTTAGCCTCAGAAAGGTAAATGAGATTCTTGTGGATGGTCAGAAACAAGATAAGAGATTTAGCGCCCTCCAAGAGGTGCTTCCACTCCTTCAGGGCCAGGATGATGGCCAGTAACTCTCTGTCTCCTATTTGATATACCATTTCAGCTTTAGACAGTTTCTTAGAAAAATACCCACAAGGGCATAAGGCCTCCCCAGGAGCTGAGCACTGTGACAACAAGGCGCTGTCATGGTTTTTGATGAACACTCAGACAGAACGGTAAGGTTAAAATAACTTTATTAGAATAAAGTGCATACACGAGTGTAGGCCCTAAGACCCAGAATACAAAACAAGAAAATATATACAATGGGTACAGCGAAAAGGACCAGAATAGATAATCAGGATAAACTGGTAACAATATATGTATATATATCAGGATCTGGCAGAACCAGTGAGATTCGAGGTACAGTCCCAGAACTGATGGGTAGGTGCCAACCCCAGAGGTCCACGAATAGGACAGAAACAACCCAGACGCCTGGGTACTGGAACCCGTAAGGGCAATAGGAATGGACTGGGAACCAACTGACAGTTAAGGACTCTGGCAGACTGGCAAAACCCAGGCACCTGGGTACTGACCCAACTGGAGCGAGGCAACACTGGCCAAGGCCCTAGAAAGCTGGCAGGAGGCAACCGTGTATATGCAGACCAACCCTGAAAGGGTTACAGGAGACCTAGGCAGCTGCTAATGGAAAACCCTAGAACGCTAGGGGTGGATCGATATATGGTAAGTAATAGGAACGCAATCAGTGTCCCTCAACCTGCAAGGTGGAAGTTGCAACGCTGGCTCTTGAGCCCAAGGCTCTGCAGTAAGGAATGGTACTGCTTTCACCTGGAAGCTCCAGGTACATACAGGGTTAATGGACAACGCCCAGAGAGTAACTGCAACTCCCAGAGGGAGTGAGCCCAGCGCTACTAGGGAAGCAGACACAGAGAGTGATCAGAGTAACTCAATCAGTGTGTAGAACACTGCACCGGTACTTCGACTGTACACACCACCTAGATGGCCGTAGAGCAGCTTGAGCACAGGGCTCAGCCTTTGGTCGACAGAAAACAGCGCCGTGCGGCGCACACCGAGAATCAATAGCGAGGCCCTGGAAACCGGTGACCTCACGGGGTCACCAAGAGGCACAGACACACACAGCAATAACGTGGATAGGAATCCACGGTCGGCAACCGCCACAGCACGGTAGGCAGCCAAATACGGTCAGCAATGGATAGGTGCAATGGCCAGATATGCTCTGCAACAGAGCGGTTTCTCAGCCAGGATACAGTCAGCAACGAAGCAGGTTCATCAGCCAGATTCGGTCAGCAACGGAGCGGGTTCTCAGCCAGGATACAGTCAGCAACAGAGCGGGTTCATCAGCCAGATTCGGTCAGCAACGGAGTGGGTTCTTCAGCCAGATTCGGTCAGCAACAGAGCGGGTTCTCAGCCAGGATACAGTCAGCAACAGAGCGGGTTCATCAGCCAGATTCGGTCAGCAACGGAACGGGTTCTTCAGCCAGATATGGTCAGCAACGGAGCAGCAACAGGAACTCAGGAACGTAGTCAGGCAGGCCAGGTCCTACACGAAACAGCGATAGCACAAAATAAACTCAGGAACTCGTACACCACGAAAGGGCGCCTAAGGAAGGACATCCCAGGGTATATAAAGGCAAGCCCTGGTAGGAGCAATTATGACCAGCCAATCAGGGAACAGCAATAATAAAAATGTCGCCGTCAGAGAAGGAAGCACGTGCACCGTGATAGGCGCCCACCCCAATCTCGGATGCGTCAACCTCCAGTGTAAAGGGTAGTGAGGGATTGGGATGTACCAATATCGGAGCTGCAGCAAAAGCTGCCTTCAGATTTTCAAATGCCAGAATAGCCTCTTGGGACCATTCAGAGGTCTTGGCCCCTTTACAAGTCATGTCGGTAAGTGGTTTGACAATAGTAGAGAAATTTTTAATACATTTTCGGTAGTAATTCGCGAACCCCAAAAATCTCTGGATCGCTTTAAGTCCCATAGGGCGAGGCAATTCCACTAAGGCATACAATTTTTGGGGGCCCATGGCGAACCCGGATGAAGATATGATATATCCCAAAAATGTCACCTGAGGCTTATGAAATTCACACTTCTCCAACTTGCAATACACGTAAAAGACTCAACACTTTGGATACATCCGACTGATGGGTCTCCAACGTTGGAGAGTGAATAAGGATGTCATCCAAATAAACAACCACACAACTTTGTAGGAGTTCTCTTAAGACATCATTGATTAACTCCTGGAAGATAACCAGAGCATTACACAAACCAAAGGGCATAACCAAGTATTCATAGTGCCCACTCTGGGTATTAAAGGCTGTCTTCCACTCATGCCCTTCCTTTATTCGCACCAAGTTGTAAGCGGCTCTCAAATCAAGTTTCGTAAATGTCTTAGACCCTTTAACATGGTCAAAGAGTTCGGTAATCAAAGGTATAGGATAAGCATTCTTGACCAATAGTTTGTTTAGACCACGAAAGTCAATGCACTGATGTAGCTCTCCGTCCTTTTTTTCACAAAAAAAAATCCAGCACCAGCGGGGGATGCAGATTTACGAATGATGCCTCTGGCCAGCGCATCTGAAACATATTCTCCATGACCTTATTCTCCTCCACAGACAAGAGATAGATACGGCCCCTGGGAGGTGTAGTAGCAGGCAAAAGTTCCAAAGAGCAGTCATATAGCCTATGAGGTGGTAAGGCACCAGCCTTACTTTTGCCAAATACGTGTCACGGTTTGTTTGACTCACAGACACAGAGTTAAGATAAAAACACAGCTTTATTGAAAAATAATGAAGAACCCTCACAGGTCCTGAACATCACACATATGTTACAGACACACGACAGGTTCAAGTAATGTAGCATACAATGTATACATATATAGGCTCTACCGGCCTCACCAAAATACCGGGTAAGGCAGCCTAGAAGATGGTGCAATGGAACTGAGGTGGCTCTACCAGCCTTACCAAAATACTGGGCAAGGCAGCCTAATCTGGTACAGTAAGGAACTGAGGAGGCTCTACTGGCCTTACCAAAATACCGGGTAAGGCAGCCTAATCTGGTGCAACAAGGAATTGAGGAGGCTCTACCGACCTTACCGAATACCGGGTATGGCAGCCTATGACTTGTGCGACACGGTTTAGAGAAGGCCCTACCGGTGCTATAATGGAGGCAGCAAAGCAACCGGTTAGATGGAGTGGAGCAAACCAGTGCCGTAGACCGATGCAAAAACGGAGGCAATACTAGCAACCGGTGTCAGATTGGAGCAAACCAACTACTGTATACCAGCGCAATCTCGGAGGCAAGACTTGCGACTGGAAGGACAGAGTGGAGCTAACCAGTACCATGTACTAGGCAAACACAGAGGCCCTACCGGTGCTATAACGGAGGCAGCACTAGCAACCGGTGTCTGAGTGGAGCAAACCAACTACTGTATACCAGCGCAATCTCGGAGGCAACACATGTGACTGGAAGGACAGAGTGGAGTGAACCAATATCATGTACTGAGCAAACACGGAGGCCCTACCGGTGCTATAACGGAGGCAGCACTAGCAACTGGTGTCTGAGTGGAGCAAACCAGCTACTGTATACCAGCGCAATCTCGGAGGCAACACTTGAGACTGGAAGGACAGAGTGGAGCGAACCAGTACCATGTACTGAGCAAACACAGAGGCCCTACCGGTGCTATAACAGAGGCAGCACTAGCAACCGGTCTCTGAGTGGAGGAAACCAACTACTGTATACCAGCACAATCTCTGGGGCAACACTTGCGACTGGAAGGACACAGTGGAGCGAACCAATACCATGTACTGAGCAAACACGGAGGCCCTACTGGTGCTACAACGGAGGCAGCACTAGCAACCGGTCTCTGAGTGGAGGAAACCAACTACTGTATACCAGCGCAATCTCTGGGGCAACACTTGCGACTGGAAGGACACAGTGGAGCGAACCAGTACCATGTACTGAGCAAACACGGACGCCCTACCGGTGCTATAACGGAGGCAGCACTAGCAACCGGTGTATGAGTGGAGCAAACCAACTACTGTATACCAGCGCAATCCTGTGGGCAGCGGTGCCAAACCAGGAAGGCACCAGAAGTCAGAATGTCGCCAAGGTGACCAGATACAGAATGGAACACTGCAAGTCAGAATCCAGGAACAGGAACGTCAGCCAGGCTGGGTCAGGATACCGGAGCAGGAACGTCAGCCAAACCGGGTCGGTACACGGAAGCAGGAACATCAGCCAAACTGGGTCGGTACACGGAAGCAGGAACATCAGCCAGGCCGGAACTGTACACAGAAACAATACTAAAGAGTAGTCAGGCAATCCGGGTCGGTACACAGGAGCAGGAACAGGAGAGTAGTCAGACAGGCCAAGCAGGTACACGGGAAACCACAGACAGGCATTACACTGGCATAGAAACACCACGAAAGGGCAGTGAAAGGGTGCAGGAGCCCAGTCTATAAAGGCAATACTGGGCGGGCTACCAATGGGAAGCACCCATTGCAACGCAGGCAACCAATGGGAAGCACCCATTGCTAACTGACAGGAAAAACAAGAAACAAGCAATCACGGGCACTATGATAATACGCCCTTAAATGTCTCATACTCCTCCGTAAGGAGTGGAGCGATAGTGTGAGTGAGTCTTAATGGACATGACAGACAAGACAGCACATTGTGGAGACCAGGCCAAAATGTCACATATGTGCCAGTCCATCCTGGGGTTATGTGCCTGCAACCAAGGAAACCCCAGAACGATGGCATAGTATGGTGAATTAATCACCTGAAATTTCAGGGCTTTGGTGTGAAGGGCTCCTACCCTAAGGGTTAGCAGAGAGGTCTCATGCGTAATGTGTGAAGGAATCAAGGGTCTACCATCAATGGCTTCTATGGCCAATGGGGAAACACAAGGAAGCAATGGAATAGTGTTACTAGCTGCAAATTCTGCATCAATAAAGCAGCCAGCAGCACCCGTATCCAGTAATGCAGGAACTGAAACAGACTTAGCTGCCCAAAAGAGCTGTACCTTCAACATAGTTTTAACAGGAAACAGGAACGTCAGCCAATCCGAGTCGGTACACAGTATCAGGAACGAGACAGTAGCGTGGTCAGGCAGTCCGGGATCATACACTGGATCAGAATAACAACAACTAGCGCCAGGCATCAGGTACCCCATGAAAGGTCATTATCCAAGTGACAGCCCAGGGTATAAAAAGGCTGTCGCTAGGAGGAGCAATACAGTGCAGCCAATAGGAGAGCAGCAACATAGAGATGGACAGAATGTTGCTCAGATCACGGGCGCCGTGGTAGTACCCTCCTCTCAAAGACCCCCTTCCGAGAAGAGGGCCCAGGCTTACTGGGGTACTTGGTATGAAAAATGCGCTGTAATCTGGGAGCATGCAGGTCCTTGGAATCCACCCATGAACGCTCCTCTGGGCCGTAGCCTTTCCAATGGACCAAATACTGCAGTTTGCCTCTGAATCTGCATGAGTCAATGACATTTTGCACCTCATATTCCTCCTGGCCTTGGATCTGAATAGGCCCTGGTGCCACGGGATTGGTAGTATAATGATTACAGACCAGAGGCTTGGGCAGAGATACGTGGAACACATTGTGAATACTCATGGATGGTGGGAGGTCCAGAGCATAAGACACAGGATTAATTTTGCGAATAACTTTGAATGGACCAATGAACCGGGGAGCCAACTTATTGCAAGGAGTCTGAAGGTTAAGATTCTTAGAGGAGAGCCAGACCCTGTCCCCAACCTGGAAAGAGACCGCTGGCAGCCATCTGCGATTAGCTTGGCGCTGATACCACTGGAACGAAGCATTAAGGGTCCTTTGTACCTGTGCCCAAGTGGAACGGAGTTGCTCCATATACTCATCCAGAGCTGGAATTTGTTGTGACTGAAATGAGTCTGGAAGCAGACAAGGTTGAAACCTGTAATTGATGAGAAACGGGGAGCTTCCAGACGATGAATTAACTGCACAATTCCTGGCAAACTCCACCCAAGGCAACAGGTGGACCCAGTTATCCTGATGGTCAGAAACAAAACAGAGCAGAAATTGTTCCAAGCCCTGGTTGGCACGCTCAGTGGCTTAGTTGGTCTGGGGATGATAAGCAGACGAAAATGATAACTGTATGCCCATCTGCTCACAGAAAGCCTTCCAGAACCTTGACACAAATTGGCTCCCACGGTCAGATACCAATACTCTGGGTACACCGTGTAATCGAAACACCTCCCTGGTAAATACCCTTGCCAACTCCTGGGCAGAGGGAAGGCCGGGCAAAGGCATGAAGTGTGCCATTTTCGAAAATCTATCCACAATCATCAGAATAAACAAATGTCCTTTAGACACCGGTAACTCCCCCAAGGAGTCAATAGAAACATGAGACCATGGACGTTCTCCATTGGGTACTGGTTGTAGAAACCCCACAGGAAAGTGTCTAGGGGACTTGGCAAAGGCACAGGCACAGCAGGCTGCGGTAAATGCCGTGCAATCAGCACGCAGGGAAGGCCAACAAAATAACTGCGAGAGTGACCAAACTAATTGATTCCTGCCGACATGCCTAGCGGCCTTAGAGGCATGATAAGTCTCAAGGAGACGGGTGCGGAGAGGCTCCGCTATGAAACATTTACCCACTGGGGTCTCCGGAGGCGCATCAGACTGATTAGCAAGAATCTCAGATCCCAGAGGTGAAGTAATGCTGGTGCGTAATGTGGCCAGAATGCGATCTGGCTAGATAATCGGTAATGGAACCTCCTTCCTCTCTGTGTCAGGGTTAAACTGCCTGGACAACGCATCTGCCCTGACATTCTTGGACCCAGAGAGATAAGACACAGTGAAGTTAAACCTGGACAAGAATAAGGCCCACCTAGCCTGATGTGAGGACAATCTCTTAACCTCCCAGAGATATGTAAGATTTTTGTGATCAGTCAGGATTAGTACTGGGGTACGGGTACCCTCTAAGAGATGCCGCCATTCCTTGAGGGCCAACATGATAGCCAACAACTCTCTGTCCCAATCTCGTAGTGGCTTTGTGCAGTAGTTAATTTCTTAGAAAAAAAACCACAGGGCCTTAGCACACTCCCAGGGTCCAGGCGTTGAGATAGTACTCCCCCTACCCCAGATTCTGAAGCATCAACCTCCAAAGTAAACGGCAGTGGGGGGTTAGGGTTGGACAATACCGGAGCAGAAGCAAATGCAGACTTCAGAGACATAAAGGCCTGTTCAGCCTCCTGGGACCACTGAGAAGGATCAGCACCCTTGTGAGTTAGGTCAGACAGAGGTTTCACTATGGACGAGAATTTTTTTTATAAATTTCCTATAATAATTGGCAAAACCGAGATGGATAGCCTTAAGCCCTTTGGGACGTGACCACTGGAGGACTGCTGCCAACTTGTCCCTGTCCATAGCGATGCCATCCTTAGAGATAATAAAGCCCAGAAAAGGTACCATGGGCTTGTGGAACTCGCATTTCTCGGTTTTGCAATAGAGTTTATTCTCACGGAGTCTGCACAACACCGCTGTGACATCCTTAATGTGTTGTGACAAACTGGCAGAATGGATAAGAATGTCGTCAAGGTAAAAAAACCACACAAGACTGTAACATGTCACTTAAGATGTTGTTTATAAACTCTTGGAATACTGCAGGTGCATTACACAGTCCAAATGGCATTACCAGGTATTCATAGTGACCGGACCTGGTATTAAATGCCGTTTTCCACTCATCACCGGCTCTTGATCAAATTATAGGCGGCACGTAGGTCAAGCTTAGTAAAGATGGATGAGCCCTTTAAACGATCAAATAGCTTGGTGATGAGTGGTATAGGGTACGCATTTTTAGGCATAAGTTAATTCAAGCCCCTATAATCAATACAAGGGCGCAACTCCCCATTTTTCTTTTTTACAAAGAAGAATCCTGCCCCCACGGGTGAGGATGACTTCCTGATAATGCCCCTTTGCAGGGCATCTGTAATCTAATCCTCCATCGCCCGATTCTCCTCGCAAGACAATGGGTAAGCACGACCCCGAGAAGGAACGGCACCCGGAGGCAGATCAATAACACAATCGCATGCCCTATGAGGTGGCAAGGCTCTTGCCTCCCCCTTACTAAATTGTCTCTGAATTGCTCATATTCAGCTGCCACAGAGGGGGAGGCACACATTACCCTCGTAGGGTGGGAGATGCAGTTCTTATTGCAAAACTCAGACCAAACCGTAATCTCACAAGTTTGCCAGTTAAACCTGGTATTGTGCATATGCAGCCACGGAAACCCCAAAATGAGAGCATGGTGCGGGGAACGGATGATCTGAAAATGTTGAACCTAGGAATGTAATGCCCCAATACGCAACCTCAAGGGGCTTGTCTCCATGGTAGTCTGGGCAGGTACCAACGGTCTCCCATCGATGGCTTCAATGGTTAACGGAGCCTCTTTCGCCACCATAGGAACATTGTGGGAGACCGTAAACGACTCATCCATAAAATATCCGGCCGCGCCGGAATCAACAAGTGCCCAGGAAACTACCACCTGTATGGTGAGCTTTTGACTGGTTGGGTCCAGGGACTGCTGAACACCACCTAGGGCCTGTCCCCCAAGGTACCCTAGGTGCGTTTGTTTCCCGGCCGGGTCGGGCAAGAATGCAACAGATGGCCCGTCTGGCCACAATACAAACAGAGCCCTTGTCTGCGGCTGTGCGCCCTTTCCTCCTTAGATAGTCTAGTAAAACCCAGTTGCATAGGTTCACCACGTTTGGAGGTGAGGGAGGTATGGGTGGGAAATTTGACCTTACAGACCCCATTTCTCTCGCCCTTTGCTTGCGGTCTTTGGTTGCCATCTGCTCCCTGATAAGGGAATCCATTAGTATAGTGAAATCGATAAGATCATCAAGGTCAGTTGGCAATTCTCGTGCAGCCGTCTCATCCTTTAATCGATCACAGAGACCCTGTGCGAATGCTGCTACCGCCTCATTGTTCCAGCCCACCTCTGCTGCAAGGGTACGGAATTCTATCACATAATCCGCAACTGTGCAAGACCCTTGTTGGATTTCCATCAATTTTTTAGCAGCAGAGGCGGCTTTTCCAGGAACCTCAAAAACTCGACGAAACGCCCTTACAAACTCAGAGAAGTTCTGAGTACATGGTTTAGCGGATTCCCATAGCGGATTTGCCCATGCCAGGGCTCGCCCCGTGAGCAGGGAGATCATAAACCCCACTTTACTGTGATCAGTGGGAAAAGCATGAGGGGTTAATTCAAGGAAGATTTCCAACTGGTTAATAAACCCCCTACACAAGTTAGGTTCGCCATCGTACCTGAGAGGTAATGGAGAGGTAGCCGTCAGCCCTTTATTAGCGTTAGTCAGAGTACTAGGCTGTGCTTCTGGTGTCAAAAAGGGGGGGAACACCGGAGCCGGTAATGGATTGCTCATGTGAGCCGTGCGCTCAAGAATCATTTGAACAGCCAAAGCCAACTGGTCTAATCGTTGTTCTTGGAGGTCCATCCTCCAATGGATACTCTGTGCATCACCTTTACTGTTACCATCTGAGGTCATGGCCCTTTCGTACTGTTACGGTTCAGTACACTTAGACACGTAAGGTAAGGTAAAAACAGTTTTATTGAAGTACATAATGAACAATGTAACCCTCACAGGTCCAGTATAGTATAAACTGACACAAGACAGGTTACAAGTGGTACCCACACGGGTCCAGTAAAGTGAACAACACAATACTGACACGGGTCAGGTCAATGGGATTGATACAGTGTATGAATGTCCAATGTAACCAGTGCAAGGCTGGTAGTAACGTATAATGACTCAATGTCACCTGTATGATGTGGAAGGTGACAAGGACAAGACTGCAATCACAGGCCCTGGACGCCTGTACAAGGAAGCAATGGTGGATGCCCACCAATGGCAACAGACTGGTCAGAGCTCATGCTTAAACGGAGGCCCTACTGGAGCAACCCAGCACCGTGTGCACGTACTACCTGAAAGGGTTAATGGGCAAAGGATCAAATGGATGGCACCCGGAAGCGCACAACCGATCAAACTGGTGACTAATAGCCCAAGTAGCGTAGCCCAACAAAACCCAAGATGGTAGTGGTATAATGAGGCCCTTCCCCCGGAGGGGTAAATAGTGCTGTGGTCTGGATAACGGTAACCACCGGAGGCGCCCAACTTAACCAACACAGACCAAGCGAGTGCAACACGGGTGGAAGCAGCGAGACTCTGATCACCGTATCACGGTTCCCGTGCTATGCTGTCAATCATGACTGTACTACCTGTGCATTGGAGAATGCTGATTGGCCTGCCCAGGATGTGCCTTTATACACTGGGGCTTGGGCACTTGTGATTGGCCCTTTCGTGGTGTTCCAGTATCTGCGCTTTGTTGCTGTGTTCCAGTTCTCTGTGTACCGACCCGGCTTGTCTGACTCTTCTGCTGATCCTGCTCCGTGTATGACCCGGCTCTGGCTGACGACCCTGCTTCGTGATTGATCCGGTTCTGGCTGATGATCCTGCTCCGTGTATGACCCGGCTCTGGTAGACGACCCTGCTCCGTGATTGATCCTGTTCTTCGGCTGCTGTTCCTGCTGTGCTCCGGTTCCGGTTATCGCCCAGTTCCAGTCTACTGTTCCGGTGTACCTGCAGGTCTCGGTCGCGTCCGCGACATTCTGATCACTTGGTGACTCGCTGTTCCTCTCACCACTCTAGCTGAGATAGAGGTTGCTTTGCCATACGTTGTTTGTTGCTGTCTCTCTGTACAGAACCTGTTATCTCCTGCGGTGCCTTGTAGTCTCCAGTCTTATGCCTCAGTTATCTTGCCAAGCATACAAATATCCGTTAAGAGCCGCTCTTTAGTACCTCTGATACGCCTCACTACCTTCTGCAGAGCATTGCCTGCCCGGTGTTCGGTGTGCACCGTGACCGCGCCTGTTGGCACTGGTATCCGTTCGCTCTTGCTGGGAAAGTTCCGTACGGCACCGGAGGGGTGTCCTGGCTCCGGCCTACATACGTTCAGAGGTTACGCTATCCATTTGCACTATCCAGTGCTTGGCTCTCAGTGCTTGTGCAGTCGCTATCATTATTGACATCCAAGGGGTGTCAGGGCACTATCCATTGGGCACACGCAGGGTTAACTTCCATTCTCAGTTAAGGGCGATTCAGGTTCTTGTACTTCAGCTTGGCAATAGCACTTCTCCATAACCCACGGCGGTGGTATTAGCTCAGCTCTGGCACTTGTGCCTTCCTATCCTATTTGAGAGTGAATTCAGTGCAGACACTTTGCTCCAGCTTTGTTACTTAAGAACTGTGTTCCAGAGACTGCTACTTTGCTCCAGCTTTGTTACTCAAGAACTGTGTTCCAAAGACTGCTATATATCCTGGGCGTTGGCCAAACTAGGATTGAGTTTCTCCTCTTGCACTTGTTAACCCTTTGGGGTTATTTCCCATCTATTCATTGCCCATTATATTTGCTGTATTGCATTCACTCTGTTCGTGTTTGCTATTACTGTTATTCCTGTGCTGGCCCCTAGGGGCATTGTATTACTCCTTGATTCAATAAACTGTGTTTTTACTTTACACCCTGGTCTGAGTGTCAGAAAACCGTTACAGTACGAAAGGGCCATGACCTCAGATGGGAAGAGTGACAGTAATACACAGAACCTCCACTGGAGGATGGATGTTCACGAGCAATGCCTAGATCAATTGGCTTTGGCCATGCAAACCTTGCTTGAACGTACGGTACATCTCGAGAAACCGAATCAAAATCCGGTGGTCCCCCCAGTCATGACACCGGACAATGCTACTGGGCAATTGCTGGCTCCCTCCAGAAGTCTCACGGCGGCGACGCCGTTACCGCTCAGATATGGTGGCGAACCCACACTGTACAGAGGTTTCCTTAACCAACTAGAGATATTCTTAGAACTCACACCCTATGCTTTTCCGAATGACCGTAGCAAAGTTAACTGGTAAAGCGCTGGCATGGGCTAATCCTTTATGGGAGCAGGCCAAACCCTGTACTCTGAATTTTAACGAATTTGTCAGACAGTTTCGCACAGTATTCGAGACACCAGGGCGAGCCACCTCGGCAGCTAAGAAATTGATGGTAATTCAGATGGGCGATCGCACTGTGGCCGACTATGCTATAGAATTTCGTATTTTAGCTGCAGAAGTGGCCTGGAATAATGAGGCACTCCTGGCAGCTTTTCATAAGGCCTATCCGATTCCATCAAGGATGAGATTGCTGCCAGGGAGGTACCTACTGACCTAGATGAGTACATAGATTATGTGATACTCATTGACACCCGCATGCGCGAAAGGCGCTTGGCAAAAAGGGCTAGTTCCAAGACCCATGGGCACGAGAGGTCTTTTTACCCACCCTCGCCTCCCATTCCTCCTGATGAGGTACCTGAAACAGGGGAGCCTATGCAGATTGGATATACTAGGTTATCTAAGGAGGAGAGGGCTTACCGCAAAAGACAAGGGTTATGTTTATATTGTGGTAAGAATGGGCACTTACTACGCACATGTCCGGTACGTCCGGGAAACGCACGCACCTAGGGTACCTTGGGGGACAGGTCCTAGGTGGTGTACAGTCGTCCTCAGATCCTTGTTCCACGAAACCCACCATACCGGTGAGTTTTCTTCTGGGTGATCAAGCTGTGGAGGTACTAGCCCTGGTAGATTCTGGCGCAGCAGGCTATTTCATGGACCGGGCATTTGCTGAAAGACAATATTCCGCTGTCTAAAAGAGATACTCCGCTAGCCATTGAGGCTATTGATGGCAGACCCCTAGAACCAGCACTTATCACCATGGAGACTACTCTCATCACTATGGCTATTGGGGTTCTCCACAAAGATGTGAGATTAAGTCTTGGTCTGAGTACTGCACTAGTCACTGTCTATCTCACCCAGTCAAGATTATGTGTACCTCTCCTTCTGTGCCAGCTGAATACAGCAAGTTCAGTGACGTATTCAGTAAGGGTGAGGCTAGCGCATTGCCGCAGCATCGGCCATATGACTGCGCTATTGATTTGCCCCCGGGAGTCGTGGCACCAAGGGGTAGGACCTACCCATTGTCCGGGGAGGAGACTAGGGCCATGGAGGAATACATCGAGGATGCCCTGAGACGAGGGATTATTTGTAAATCATCCTCTCCGGCAGGTGCAGGCTTCTTTTTTGTTAAAAAGAAAAGTGGCGAATTACGACCGTGTATTGACTACCGTGGACTCAATAAGTTGATTGCCAAGAATGCTTACCACATTCCGCTCATCACAGAATTATTTGACAGGTTGAAAGGCTCCTCTATCTTTATGAAATTCGATCTTCGTGCTGCCTACAACCTAATAAGGATAAGGGCCGGTGATGAGTGGAAGACGGCATTCAATACTAGGTCAGGCCACTACGAATATCTGGTTATGCCATTTGGGTTATGTAATGCACCTGCCGTATTTCAGGAGTTCATAAATGATATCCTCCGCGACATGCTACAGTCTTGTGTGGTGGTGTACTTGGACGATATATTGATCCATTCTGCTAATTTAACCCAGCACATCCAGGATGTTTCGGAGGTATTGATGCGATTACGCAAGAACAAATTGTTCTGCAAACTAGAAAAATGTGAATTTCATCGCTCCCAAGTACCATTCTTGGGTTTTGTTATATCCAAGGATGGCATAGCGATGGACCAAGAGAAGTTGGCAGCAGTTCTACAATGGCCACGACCCAAGGGGTTAAAAGCTATCCAAAGGTTCTTGGGCTTTGCCAACTATTATAGAAAGTTTATTCAGAACTTTTCTACCATTACAAAACCTCTCTCTGACCTTACGCATAAGGGCGCAAATCCCTCTCAATGGTCCGAGGCAGCTGAAATAGCCTTTGAAACCCTCAAAAAGGCATTTGCATCCGCTCCCATACTATCCCACCCTAATCCCACCCTGCCATTTACACTAGAGGTTGATGCCTCCGAGGTGGGGGTAGGGGCAGTTCTCTCCCAATGCCCCAAGGAGGGGGGTAACCTGAGGCCGTGTGGGTTCTTCTCAAAGAAACTGTCTAGTGCCCAAAGCCATTACGAAATTGGTGATAGGGAACTGTTGGCTATCATCTTGGCATTAAAAGAATGGCGACATCTTCTGGAGGGCACTAGAGCACCAGTGTTGATCCTCACAGACCATAAGAACTTGATTTACCTATCCGAGGCAAAAAGGTTGTCATCTCGCCAGGCTCGATGGGCCCTATTTCTGTCTAGATTTAATTTCATAGTATCGTACTTGCCTGGGTCCAAAAATATTAGGGCGGATGCTCTTTCTAGACAATTCTGCACGGACATTGAGAGGGATGAGGCCCCGGTCCCCATAATTCAGCCAGACAGGATTCTGGCTACTATTCGTACCAGCATCACCTCGCCACTGGGAGAGCAAATATTGGCGTCACAAGCTCGGGCACCTCCTGAAACCCCAGTTGACAGGTGTTTTGTGGACGAACCTTTTCATACCCAATTACTTGAGACCTACCACTCATCTAAGGCAGCTGGGCACATTGGCAGAGATCAGTTGGCATGGTCACTATCACGAACATTCTGGTGGCCCTCCCTGAAAGCCGACTGCTCTGCATTCACTGCTGCTTGCGCCATCTGTGCCCGTGCCAAAACTCCCAGACATCTCCCAGTGGGTCTGCTCCAACCAGTGCCAAATGGTGATCGTCCATGGTCCCATATTTCTATTGATTTTTTGGGAGAGCTGCCGAGTTCCAAGGGCTATACGTTTATCCTGATGGTGGTGGATAGATTCTCAAAGATGGCTCATTTGTGCCCCTCTCTGGCCTTCCCTCGGCCCAGGAATTGGCATCAATTTTTGCCAGAGAAGTATTCCGCTTGCACGGGGTGCCCAGAGTAATTGTGTCAGACGGGGGGAGTCAATTTGTGTCGAGATTCTGGAGGGCATTCTGTGGCCAGATGGGCATTCAATTATCCTTCTCCTCCGCCTACCACCCCCAGACCAACGGGGCCGCTGAGCGTGCCAATCAGGGACTGGAGCAGTTTTTACGCTGCTTTGTGACTGATCATCATGATAACTGGGCTGACCTGTTGCCGTGGGCAGAGTTCGCCAGGAACTGCGCGGTTAATTCATCATCTGGGAGCTCTCCATTCCTTGTTAATTATGGGTTCCAGCCCTGTCTACTCCCAGACTCATTTCAGTCCCAGCAGATTCCGGCTCTGGATGAGCACATGGAGCAGCTCCGCTCCACTTGGGCACAGGTACAAAGGTCCCTCAGTCAGTCCTTCCACAGACATCAGCGGCATGCCAATCGCAGACGGCTGCAAGCGGTCTCCTTCCAGGTTGGGGATAGGGTATGGCTTTCCTCCAGGAATCTCAACCTGCAGGTGCCCTCGAACAAACTGGCCCCCCGGTTCATTGGGCCATTCAAGATTATTCGCAAGATCAATCCTGTGGCATACGCTTTGGAACTTCCTAATACTATGTGTATTCACAATGTGTTCCATGTGTCACTATTAAAGCCCTTGGTTTGCAATCGTTATACTACCACTCCGGTGGTTCCTGGGCCGGTGGATGTGCAGGGCCAAGAGGAATACGAAGTTCAGAGCATTATTGACTCGAGGAGATTTAGAGGCAAGTTGCAATATTTGGTCCACTGGAAGGGATATGGGCCTGAGGAGCGCTCTTGGGTCGACCACAAAGACCTCCATGCTCCACGATTGTTGCGCAACTTTCACTCTAAATACCCTCAGAAACCAAGACCCTCCGGCAGGGGAGGGGGTCTTTGAGAGGGGGGTACTATCACGGTTCCCATGCTATGCTGTCAATCTTGACTGTACTACCTGTGCATTGGAGGATGCTGATTGGCCCGCCCAGGATGTGCCTTTATACACTGGGGCTTGGGCACTTGTGATTGGCCCTTTCGTGGTGTTCCAGTATCTGCGCTTTGTTGCTGTGTTCCAGTTCTCCTGTGTACCGACCCGGCTTGTCTGACTCTTCTGCTGATCCTGCTCCGTGTATGACCCGGCTCTGGCTGACGACCCTGCTTCGTGATTGATCTGGTTCTGGCTGATGATCCTGCTCCGTGTATGACCCGGCTCTGGCTGACGACCCTGCTCCGTGATTGATCCGGTTCTGGCTGATGATCCTGCTCCGTGTATGACCCGGCTCTGGTAGACGACCCTGCTCCGTGATTGATCCTGTTCTTCGGCTGCTGTTCCTGCTGTGCTCCGGTTCCGGTTATCGCCCAGTTCCAGTCTACTGTTCCGGTGTACCTGCACGGTCTCGGTCGCGTCCGCGACATTCTGATCACTTGGTGACTCACTGTTCCTCTCACCGCTCTAGCTGAGATAGAGGTTGCTTTGCCATACGTTGTTTGTTGCTGTCTCTCTGTACAGAACCTGTTAACTCCTGCGGTGCCTTGTAGTCTCCAGTCTTGTGCCTCAGTTATCTTGCCAAGCATACAAATATCCATTAACAGCCGCTCTTTAGTACCTCTGATACGCCTCACTACCTTCTGCAGAGCATTGCCTGTCTGGTGTTCGGTGTGCACCGTGACCGCGCCTGTTGGCACTGGTATCCGTTCGCTCTTGCTGGGAAAGTTCCGTACGGCACCGGAGGGGTGTCCTGGCTCCGGCCTACATACGTTCAGAGGTTACGCTATCCATTTGCACTATCCAGTGCTTGGCTCTCAGTGCTTGTGCAGTCGTTATCATTATTGACATCCAAGGGGTGTCAGGGCACTATCCATTGGGCACACGCAGGGTTAACTTCCATTCTCAGTTAAGGGCGATTCAGGTTCTTGTACTTCAGCTTGGCAATAGCACTTCTCCATAACCCACGGCGGTGGTATTAGCTCAGCTCTGGCACTTGTGCCTTCCTATCCTATTTGAGAGTGAATTCAGTGCAGACACTTTGCTCCAGCTTTGTTACTTAAAGGGATAGTAATACTTAAAATGTAAAAAAAAATATGTTGTAGAGTTTATCCCCCTGAATAAAACAAGGCCACTCCCACTGCTGAAAGATGTTTCATTCAAAAGTTATTGATTTTCAAAGTTGAATTTTTAGGTGCAATATCACAGTGGCCTGAAATTGTACAGTGGCGCTGTTGCTACACCATCCTATGGAGATTTATGGTCAACTGACCAGAGCTGTCCATAGGATCGTGTAGCAAGAGCGCCACTATACAATTTCAGGCCACTGTGATATTGCACCTAAAAAATTCAACTTTGAAAATTAATAACTTTTGAATGAAACACCTTTCAGCAGTGGGAGTACTCTTGTTTTACTCAGGGGGATAAACCCTACAACATATTTTTTTTTACATTTTAAGTATTACTATCCCTTTAAGAACTGTGTTCCAGAGACTGCTACTTTGCTCCAGCTTTGTTACTCAAGAACTGTGTTCCAAAGACTGCTATATATCCTGGGCGTTGGCCAAACTAGGACTGAGTTTCTCCTCTTGCACTTGTTACCCCTTTGGGGTTATTTCCCATCTATTCATTGCCCATTATATTTGCTGTATTGCATTCACTCTGTTCGTGTTTGCTATTACTGTTATTCCTGTGCTGGCCCCTAGGGGCATTGTATTACTCCTTGATTCAATAAACTGTGTTTTTACTTTACACCCTGGTCTGAGTGTCAGAAAACCGTTACACACCGGTCCTGTATACGAACAACCAAAACCACAAACTAGGATCAGCCAGTAGTAGCGGTGCCCTCGAGGCAGGCAAACAGGAGCAGTTCGGAGGAGCCAACTGGTACAGCAGAAACAGGAACCACCGCCAAGAAGAGTCGGAAAACAGAGCAGGAACGTCAGCCAGGCCGGGTCGGTACACGGAGCAGGATCCTCAGATGCGCCGGGTCGGTACACAGAGCTGGGTCGTCAATCTCGCCGGGTCGGTACACGGAGCAGGAACGTCAGCCAGGCCGGGTCAGAACAGGAAACAGGAACGTCAGCCAATCCGAGTCGGTACACAGTATCAGGAATGAGACAATAGCGTGGTCAGGCAGTCCGGGGTCATACACTGGATCAGAATAACAACAACTAGCGCCAGGCATCAGGTACCCCATGAAAGGGCATTAGCCAAGTGCAGCCCAGGGTATAAAAAGCCTGTCACTAGGAGGAGCAATACAGCGCAGCCAATAGGAGAGCAGCAACACAGAGATGGACAGAATGTCGCTCAGATCACGGGCGCCGTTATAGAGGGAGCGGGGTTGGTCACCATTTTTGGGTTATTGCGTTCTAGTAGCGCTGTGCAGGATGCTTTGAAGTACTACATTAGTATTACCCTCTGAATTCATGGCCCTTGCTTATTGTCACAGTTCCCCAGTGATATTCAGGAGTCAGTACGGAATAGTAAAATAGAGTTTTTGAAAATTTAAACAGGAATACAAGTAGTATCAACAGAAATAAGCAGCGGGTCATAAGCCAGCATGCGCTACTATCAGAAAGAGTAGGCTGCAAAGACTGAACACCCTGCTGGAGACTAGGCCGAAGCCGTTGGTAGTCTTCACTGATACCTGGAGCAGGAACAGGAACACGATGTCTCCGATCAGGAACCACGAGCAGGATACCTGACTCACGCCTGCAGTCAATCTAAAGAGGAGAGTATACTTGACTCGCGCCTGCAGTCAGTATGAAGAAAGCGTATACTTGACTCATGCCTGCAGTCAGTATAAAGAGGTCTACCAAAGCCACAGGTCTGCACCAGATTGGGTGTCTACTATATACAGGATAATGCAGGAGAATAGTCAGACAAAGCCACAGGTCAGCACCAGATAGGATGGTCAGACAAGTCAGGTCATACACAGATCAGATAGTCAGCCAGAGCCACAGGTCTGCACCAGATTCGGTGTCCACTAAATATAGTATAAGGCAAGAGAATAGTCAGACAGAGCCACAGGTCAGCATCAAACTGGATGGTCAGACAAGCCAGGTCATACACAGTTCAGATAGTCAGCCATAATCACAGGTCTGCTCCAGATTGGGTGTCTACTATATAAAGGATAAGGCAAGAGAATAGTCAGGCAGAACCACAGGTCAGCACCAGATTGGATGGTCAGACAAGCCAGGTCATACACAGATCCCAAGGAAAACAGAACTGTATAGTACAACAACGCAAGGGCCGCTGAGAGTAGGCTCAGTTTCCTTTTAAAGCCTGGAACAGGAATTAGATGGGAGGGGAATCAGCCACCAGCATAAAATCCCACTCTGTGTCATTCTGCTGTGTCGTGCCCGAAAAACGACGCATCTCACCATGATGCGTCAACTCGGCGACCCACGCCCACATCAAGCGGATCGTCAAATGGATCGTCACCATCAGCAGCCAAGAGGACATGGATGCCCAATGTCACCCCCAAGCGCGCACAAACCAGGCACCATTAGCGACGCTTGGGATGCCGCAACCTACCTATTTCGACACTTGTTGCATCGCAGAAGGATCAGACGCTGGAACTAGGTAAGCTATGACAGTCATCCACTGGCCACGTTTGTCCAATATATCCGTACCAAGTATTAGTTCCATCATCTTCAACTTATACATAGACATTATTGGATGTATTTCTGGAGGGACAAGGGATGCTTGTTACAATCAGATTTCTCTTTCTTTATAAATCTGACCATCAGCTGTTTATTTCCTTACTAACCAACAATAGATAGACTGATTTATATGGGTTTCTTAAACTGTGAGTGACTGTCATTTTGATTCATACAATGTCCATATATATATCATGCATCTCTCTAAATATATGTGATACAGTATAATAATATACAGGGATATTTGATTTGCAAATTAACTATATACAGGATAACTATATACAGGGATATTTGATTTGCTATTAGTAGGAAGTATCTATAGAAAAGGCAGCGCCTGTATAGTGGCTCGGTGAGAGCTTTGAATATTTTGTATTGTAATGCCTTGAAATTTCTGCCTGGAAGAGACCTTGCTGATGTAGTATAACTACCTTGTGTCTTGTTACTGTGCTCAGTCTTGCCATGGTATATGACTTTTGACATTAAACTGTCTTCAGCAACCTCACCATGTTAGCTGAGTTTGGCTGTTTCATCCTCATCCAGTTTTATTCCTCTTACACAGCTGCTTCTGTTTCAGTTAATGATTGTGTTTCAGCCTACATATTAAATTGATGATCATTAGTATCTGTTTGGTATAACTGTTTAATCATACACCCGACTATATGCCTACAAAATCCCTGACATTGTGCAAGTGTACCTAGAAGAATTGATGCTGTTTTGAAGGCAAAGAGTGGTCACACCAAATATTGATTTGATTTAGATTTCTCTTCTGTTCACTCACTATGCATTTTGGTAATTGATAATAAATACACTATTAACATGTCTATTTTTTTTTTTTTAAAAGCACTCTTACTTTACAGCATTTTTTCCCACCTGCCTAAAACTTTTGCACAGTACTGCATGTCAGAGCTGGACAGCCCCTATTTGAACAGGGTATTGGTCATTCAGATATAGAACAGTTAATGTACTATTGAGCAGATATACCAAGACAGATAGATCAGAAAGGAGTGTCATTGTCTAACTGTTGCTTTCATCGTGCTTGAGTCTAATGCCAATTCACCTCTCTTTACAAACATATAGTACTGCAGCACCCACACTGTAAGATGAAACTCCAGACCCTGGTGCAGCAGCACCAACACTGTCACCACAGGCTGGTAGCAGCAGCAGCAGGATGATACCTGATACAGGTTGGCTGACACCACAGCTACCACCATCGCCACAGCCAACCCCAAAAATACATGGCTGTATGCCACCCAGACCCCCTCCCCCACAAGTCATTTGTGGCAGCAGCAGAATCAACCAGGATGTACGCCAACCAGATCCCTTCTCATTCAGTCAGTTCTAGCAACAGTAGGATCAACCCAGTTGGATGCCACCCACATGCCCCTCCTCCACTCAGTTCTGGCAGCAGCAGGATCAACCAGGTTGGATGCCTCGGACCAACAAGGGGATAACCTATGCAACCCTGATATCATCAAGAAGGTGAGGAACCCAAGTGTGGGACATGAACCAGCCATATGTTTGTCTGATAGGGCTACCTCAGGGACCTATCCACTCACCATCTCAGCTGCCACAGTTACACCAACCACTCACAAAGTTACCACCTCCATAGCAGCTGCTGCTCACAAAATCCACATGCAACATCCACACCTTCCTCTGTATCACTGTCCCACATGGGGCTCTAGATGTGGAATATTTTTCCATATCAGAGAAGGCGCCAAAGAAGGATGACCGGATACCTCAGGGACCTACAAAGAGTAAAAATCTTGTTAACATAGTAACATAGTAACATAGTAAATTAGGTTGAAAAAAGATACAAGTCCTTCAAGTTCAACCTTCGCCTCATACCTCAGTAACTGAGAATTTTATAGCTTTCCTGCTACCAATTAAATTAGTCTTTATCAGACCTTCCTGATCAGCCTACTGATAAACAGTATAACTCTGTATGTTCCCTTTTGAAAGAAATGTATCTAATCTTCTCTTAAATGTATCCATTGTATCTGCCATAACTTCCTCCCTGGGCAATGAATTCCACAATTTGACAGACCTTACTGTAAAAAAACCCTTCCTCTGCTGAAGTTTAAACCTCCTTTCCTCTAATCTCAAGGGATGTCCCCTGGTCACCTGATCAGGCCTTGGAATAAATAGCTCACCGCAGAGATCCTTGTATTGACCTCTCATATACTTGTACAATGTGATAAGGTCTCCTCTTAGTCGTCTTTTCTCTAGAATAAATAAACCAAGTTTGTTTAGGCCTTCCTTATATGTCAAGTCCTCCATTCCCTTAATTAATTTTGTTAGTATCAGTATCAAGATGAACCAGCACAATGATCCATCCACCTCTTTCTCAAGCCTGACACCTGCCCAGGCCCCAGTACCTAGGAGGTTGACCAGACAGAATCAAAAGGACAGCAAAAGGAAATAAAGAAGCCCTGCTTCTTTTTTAATAAAACAGTTATGTTTCTTTTCTCAATCCCAAGTTTTATTTCCACCATTAATGCAGGTCAAAATAATTTCACTACAGGGGAGATCCAAAAATTCCAACAATTCCCATTTATTTAAATGGGGACCTTTACCCTATGAATGCTATACAGTATTTTTTTCAAATTTTCACCACTTCAGAGATGCAAAAAACTTAGAACACCATGGAATATCCTACAGTAGCCAGTACCTAATGCAAGCCAGAGAAAAATGGTACCACATTGGTATGGTTTGACATAGCACGGGGTTCAAGTAGCAATAGATTTTATTTCCATCTGAATAGGTATGGGGAAGTTGAGGTATAGGTTCTTATAGAACCTGCTCTTCTTTGCTCCCATAAAAAAAACAGTGGTCCAATGCGTTCCCCTTGCATAAATGACATCTTTACAGTGGAATTCCTCCACCATCAGAGGACTACCAGTGACCGAAAACTGCTGACAGGTTAATCCTCTGTCCCCAGTATCAGCCCCTTTGCAGCTAGTGCTGCAACTGTTTAATGGACACTGTTAAGGACATGGATGTCCACAGTGCAGTGGTTAAAGGGTTTTTTGTTTGTTTTTTTAAACTGTGGCCGCTAAAACAGATTAGGCACCCCATTCAAATGGATTAGCTTAATTATCATATTTTCCATGTGCATACTCACAAATGAAACAGCCTGGTGATGACCAGAACCAGTTATTTAGAATGCTGCTTTTTCAGTTTTCAATATTTCCATGATGCCATATCCTACATGGAGTATGTGCAAAATACAACACTACTGGACATTTTCAATAATCTAGAGAGGTACAATAATGGAGGAAACCAATTGCTTCATAAGGGAAAATTAAAACATACCTAAATTCTCATTGGTTTAACCTCTTAAATGCTTTTAACCACTTTACATGCTAGAGAGCTCTTTGAGACCTTTCTAGTATTCAAAGGTTAGAAGACCCAATTAAATGCATTAAAATACCCATTTACATTATTTACATATTTCCCCAGTTTTACAGCCAGATTGCTCCAGGACTATACCTGTTTTTTTTTTTAATGAATATGGCCCTATATCCAGGGCTATCATTACCAGCGATACACAAAGCCAGGGCCGGCGCCACCTATAGGTGAGGTAGGTGCCGGCATAGGGCGCATATCTACTGGGGCGCAGAGGCAGAGCAGAGCTGCATGCACCTCTGCGGCTGCTGTGTCAGACTGTGCAAAGTTACCAACGGCGTTAGATGTGCTCCGCTGTCCAGTACCTTCCTAGCTTGTTGAATGAAGTTGTGCAGTCCATTCACACTAGAGCTAATAAGAGAGGAGTGCATTGACAGGATACTCCTCTCTCATTGGCTGCCTGTGTTTGTTATGTGGCACGGCGCTATTGAAAATCAGCACGTGGTCTGGAGATGGAAGTTGTCACTTGGCAGCAGGAAAAGTCACTCAGGGTGAGCGATTAGCGAGTGACCTGGAGAAGTGATGAGGATGCCTGAATAATACCCCCAGAGCCTGCTAAAGCTGGCAGTTGCAGTAGAGATCCTGCAGAGCGATCTGGAGGTGGTGCACTCTGGCCAGTGCAGGGTGAGTACAGCAGCAGGGCTGGGTGTGTGAACTGAATACAGTGGGGCTGCTGGTCCTAGATATGGGGAAACAGAACAAGGAGCTATTGGTGGGCTCCTCAGTCCTGGCATTTCAGATATGCAGCTGCCAATAAACACAGTCTGCATTGTTGTATATGGATGGACTTATTTTCCTATTGTAAATAACTCATTTATTTAACCCATTGGATGCTAGAGATGTCGCAGTATGATGGAAACACCCCTGGCATCCAAGGGAATAAATAAATGAGGAAATTAGAGAAATACAATACACAAAAAGAAAGCAGTGTAATTCTGGAACAAACCAACTGACTGTACCACTGAGCCTTTAACCCCTTGAATGCTAGAGAGGACTAGAACCCATTGCAAGGCAATAAAGGGGATAAAGCCCCATTTGTATCAGTGGAAATGTTTGTTCCTCCCCATGGCGCAGATGGTTTGCTTTAGAATTGCACCTCTTTTGCTTTCTGATTCGCTTTGTATATTTCTTCCCTTGAAGGAATCCCTTCTCTAGTGTGCTGGTGACATCGAGTTAAATAGACAAGGATGAGGATAATGTATTTCTTAATTGATAGGAATGAATAATTATAGCCTGTAAACTATTCAAAAAATGGATTTATTTATTTAAATCGATTAAGTCAATGACTATACTTGTATTCAACATGCAACTATTCTTAACCTGTACAGTGCTGGCAAGCAGGAGGGTACAGGCCTTCTAGTTTGTGTGCTCATTAATTAGGTAAAAAATAAATTAATAAATAAATCGCAGGTGTGCTGCATTTGGGCCACAGGACACATGTAAGACATCCATGGCAAACAATGTCTATTACCTACATAATATTCCACTTGTAGTCACTGAATCACCCACACACTGTAAGCGATATAGAGATAATAAAGTGGAGGTGGCTTCTCCAGTGATAACAGTTCTCCAGTTCCTATTTATTCTGTAGAGCCAATGCACTGAAATCTTCAAAGTTGAATGAATATGTTTATTTATATAGCGCCACAAGTGTACACATCGCTTTACAATGTAAGGGTTTAAACAATACAGTGTTACAAGTGCTTTGTAGTGTGAAACATTGGGTGAGAGGTCCCTGCCCAAAAGCTTACAATCTAAAGTTGGAGAATTCTTAGTGCATTGGCTCTATAGAATAACATAGGACTTGGACAAGTGATATCACTGGAGAAGTCATCTCCACTTTATCACCTCTTTATCACATTTTAGTGCATAACCCCCATAGTGTGCGTATGTGTATATGTTCCACATCAGTAACAGCACTGATATACAGCTAACCAGACCCATGGGCACAATTTGATCCCCATACAGACAGTATTTATTTTGCCCATCTCTGCCCTAGTTGCTTGGCATGTCTTCATTGCACTGGAAACATTTTTACCGTCCAAGAGGATAAACACAACATACCCACTTTCATAATATTCAAGTATAAAATAGATTAAGGAAGACTGAACTCATTCAAGATCAAATAAACAATGTCAGTTAATTGCTGTTATGAACCCCTAGCACAAGCCCCTTCTGGAAAGAACATCACTAGAGACCCCCTAACCACCCTGAGGAGTAGGAGAAGGTCAGACTCCTCCAACAAGGGATAAGATAGCTAGGAGCTGGGGAGTGACGCTGGGGTACCATGCTAGCGGGCTGTGGTTGCCTAGAGGGAGCTGCTCTGCAGCCTAGGGCTGTGTAAAGATGCTAGCCTCTAAGCTAGATTAGCCCCTTTAGTTGGGCCAAAGGGGGCCCACGATAACCGCCCCTAGACAAACTATACTACCGTATCCCCAGGGATAAAGCACACTCCAACTGGAACTGTACTCACTCTGGTAGTCAGGCGGGCAGTGGAGAAGTCCGCACAGATCAGGGGAATGGTCAGGCTAGCCAGGTCAAACACGGAGAACTCAGGAACAAGCAGCAGGCAGGAGAGGAGTCAGAGGCCAGGCTGGATCATACACGGTGGAAACAGGAACCAAAGCAGGAACGGTAGGCGGAAGAGAGGTCAGGAACCAGCCGGGTCATACATAAGATAATCTACAGGACACAAGGAGCAGAGAGGTGAGCGGAGTCAATGGGCAAGCCAGGATCATACACAGGGCTGGAGAGCAAGAGTAGTCAGGCAGGCAAGGTCAGGAAAATCAGGCAATAACAAAGGGCAGTAGCAACACTGAGACGCTATACAAACGCGTCTCAGTGCAGGACTTACCCCCTTAAGAGAAGGAGACACCAGAAGAGGCAAGGCTGGAAGGCCAGAACCGGCAAGGGAGACGTGCGTAGGCATCCTTGCCAGAACAGTGGAAGGGAAGGGAAGACAGTGCGCATGCTCCGGAACCCAGGGAGCGCCTAGCACTCATGCGCCCAAGGAAGTAAAGGCAAGAAGAGACATCGGCAGAGACCGAAGGACCGAAAACGGGCCTGAAGGAGGTATGACAATTGCTCATTCGTACATGTAGAGCTTTCAGATAAAGGCTCCAGCTGGCTTGCTGCGTAGTAAAGTTTTGCATGCAAAATCATATGCATTAATGTGACAATGACAAGCTGTCTTCTAAATTTGTGGCAAAAAACATCTGTTAATGCATAAAAGGTGCTAAGGTAACAATTATAAAAAGAAGTGGGGTAGGAGTGGGTGGGGCATAAAGGGGTGGCGCACAAGGGGCGGAGCTAAGGGGCAGCAAAATGTGGTTTTGCCTAGGGTGGCAAAAATCCTTACACCTGCCGTGCACAAAGCCATGCACTATAGCATTTGCATGACCACTTGAAATTGTTTCAAGTCAATAGATTGGAAAAGACAATTTATTCGGTATTTATATAAAGTGTTTTGGGCAATGTCTTAAAGACCAATACATTTAAACATGTCATAAACCTTGTTAGAAGACAATCCACTATGCAAGATTGCAAGTTTCCCATTTTGAGTGTTCTTCCAAACCTGAATTGCATCATGTGAAAAGTATATCTGTTGTTGAAGTTTCTTATCAGGGCATTCAATTAAGTACTCTAAAATCCTTTCATTTGCTTTGACATTTTGTGATCCTGTATAAGATAATTTAGTTGCCACTCTCTTATAGCACTATACTCCATACTTGCAGGCCAGGTATGAGGTCATATAGGAGGTAAAAGAAAAAAATGAATGCAAGTACAGACACCCAGCACATTTTCTCTTTATGTCTCTCTGCACTACCTTAATCTTATAAAATAGACAATTTTTAGTCCAACCAAACGAAAAGAATCCCATATAAAAGTCATCCGATACTTCTGGATTTTTTCAGCAGACCTCCTACTGCTATCACTGCCTGCTGCTGTATTCCTTTTCACCAATCCACGTGATTTGTAGCAAACGCAGTGCTGTACAGACATAAAAATACAAACAGAAACAGCACATATGGCGCCTCCAAGAGTAGCCTCTTGTAACGGTTTGTACGACACTCGGACACAGCAGGTTAGAATAAAACACAGTTTTATTAAAAGACACAAAATGAATGCCCACTACGGGCTATAGTGAATCACAGGAAAATATCAATCATGTACATATGCCCACACAGGCCCAGTATACAAGGTAGAGAGTAATATACTGTCACAGGTCAGGCATAACCAGGCAACTTCAGCACAACATGGGTTAAAGTTCATAGAATTTAATCAGTCTTTGATGTGGTGTGTTTGACAACGCCCAGTATGATGGTAATGGTAGCATGAGACTGTGGTGCGAGAAGTGGAAGCACCTAGTCTGTAAAGCAGGACTGAGACTCTACCTTGCCAATAGCACCCCGACCAGTGCAGTAACGGAAACACTGTACACTGCAAGAGCTGGAGGATTGGAGCCAATAGCACCCGACCGGTGCAGTAACAGAAACACTGTACACTGCAAGAGCTGGGGGATTGGAGCCAATAGCACCCGACAGGTGCTGTAACAGAAACACTGTGCTCTGCAAGAGTTAACGGGAGGTCCAGTGTAACGGAGGCAACAGTACTCTGCAAGAGCCAACAGAAGGCCCAGTGTAATGGAGGCAACAGTGCTCTGCAAGTGTTAATGGAAGGCTCAGAGTTAACAGAGGCAATAGTGCTTTGCAAGTGTTAATGGCAGGCTCAGAGTTAACGGAGGCAACGGTGCTCTGCAAGTGTTAACGGAAGGCTCAGAGTTACCGGAGGCAACAGTGCTCTGCAAGTATTAACAGAAGGCTCAGACTTAACGGAGGCGGCAGTGCTCTGCAAGAGTAAACGGAAGGCTCAGTGGGATGAAGGCCACAACACTCTGTCGGCTAGGCCAGCAATGTGGAAGTAAGAATGTCGCCCAAGTGACACGGGGAACAGGATCAGAATAGCTGGCCGGATCACAGCGCAGGAACGTCAGACAAGCCGGGTCAGGTCACGGAGCAGGAACATCAGCCAGGCCAGGTCGAATCACGGAGCAGGGACGTCAGACAAGCCGGGTCAGGTCACGGAGCAGGAACGTCAGCCAGGCCGGGTCGAATCACGGAGCAGGAACCAGAGGGAATAGTCAAACGGGCCAAGTGGGTACACAGGAGAGCAGGAACACAGCAACACAGTAGCACTGGTACAGGAACACCACGAAAGGGCACCTGACAGGTGCCAGAGGCCCAGTATAAGAAGGCCATACTGGGCGGGACAAACTAAGCTCAGCCAATGGGAGCGCACCACCCCGAGAGTGACAGAAAAGAGCATGGGCACCGTGATACCTCTTTGGTAGGGTCTCCCACCAGATATCAGGTGCACACCCCTTTGCAATGGCTACTTACAAGATGAAGAGGCTAAACCAGCCTATGAGTTCATTCACACATCAATATACCAACATCTCCATATATCCGGAACAGAACCGGTCTCCACTTCCAGAATACTCTCAGGTCACTCTAAATATATTCGCTAACAATAAACCACTACCTGGCCTACTATAAAGTCTTGATTTATTATGGTAGTACAAATAATGTATAAAATGTTACAATAAACTGTAACTATATATTAAAACTAATCTCAACAATAATATATCCATACTCGTTTCGTCACATATAGTAACTTTGTTAGGAAAATATTTAAATCTGTTAACCTTTTTTTGAACAATCTTGAATTGTCCAAAATGACAGCTACTTCTAACTTGCAAATATTAGGTTTCCCCTCCATAGAAGCTAACCAAAAGGATCTCTCCTCGCCTATCCATCCGGTAGGTTCTTCCGGTCTCAAGTCATAATACATAAACTTTACCATGGCAACAACAAAGACACAATACAGTACCTTTCCCCACACGCTTCTTACATAGCCTGCTTAAAGGCAAGAAGCAGAGCCGGATCATCCATTATGGCACCCTAGATTACTATCTAGGGTCCAGGCAATATGAGGGGCCCTGCCTCCAGATGATGGGGTCACAGACAGGGGCCCTGCTATTCCTGCCACTAACATCCTGTATCAGATGCCATTTTTGTTAAGAAACCAACAGTTGCTCCAACTTCCATTAGAGACACAATTCCAGTACCTGATAGCAGCACTCTGTGTCAGAAGCACCGGATCAAGAGATGTGGGGCCCCAAATTGGTACCTTGCCTAGGGCCCTGTGGAGCCTTAATCCTCCTCTGGTAAGAAGTAATCTGTTTAAGTGCTCATTTCACCATGTTGCTGCCTGTCACCTTTCCCCCTGCTCCTGGCCCTCCCTCTACCTACAGCTTCTAATTCTGTAAGCTCCAGGCTGAGGCCCCGCTCCCTTCTTACATAGCATTATCACTCTCTCTCTCATAGCCCTGCCCCTTATCCCATCGGCTCCTGGCTTCAAGCCAGTCATAGGCCTTATTTCTTTCCCACAATTAGCAATCATTGTGGTGCAACTGTGTTGCACACCTTAGCAAGTCCACATAGAATTTAGGTATTAACGTATTGTATTCACTCCATCACAACAATTCAATTAATAAACATGAGAGGAACTTCAGAGATTCATTTCATGGACAGAGCCAGAGAACCAGGAATCAATCCAAAAAGAAACATCTCATTCCCTTCGTTTCCCCTCGCCCTTCTCTCTTCAGCCCTTCTCTTTCTCCCATCCTTCTTGTCTGCTATGCATGGTCCAAAAGAGGAGATTCCTTCCTTTTTTCCAAAAGGTTGCAACTCATGGGCAGTAGTTTATATCAATACTTCTATCAAGTATAACTAATTTCTTTATTTTTTCAAATAAAGTTTATGTATGTTTTTACCTCTGTCTTAAAAAAACAAAACAAAAAAAACCTTTCATGTACCTTATTTTCATGTCTTTTTGCCCCAATGTCCAGCAACACTTACGTTGTGCAGGTAAAGGCTTCCTAATGTTTTTCCTTCCTTTTTAGATCATCAGTTATCTGCTGCCTACCACATAGTATCAATTAGCTTTGTATTCACACATTTCTAGTTCCCTCAACTGATCTTCCCTCAGCTGATCTGCCCCAGGTCTTTTTCGAGTACCCCAGTCACATCATTCAGGAATAGTTGTTCAGCTGTCTGGGTATTTTTGCCTACTCCGGTATGTTTGAAAATATATCTCTGCACACCTCTCTACAGACTTGGGAAGCACCAAACAAAATCCTCTTTATATCAAATTTATTCTCCTTTACATTTTCCCCTTATCCGTCAAGGTTCACTACATCTTTTCTGGCCACATCAGGTACATTTTTGTTTCACTATTCTTTGTCACTTCTGTACGCTTGATAACAGTTATTGCACCCCTTATTGACTAGTTGGTTTAGCCATAAGCACCATCCACATTTGACATGTCAGTACTCACAACTTTCACACACCCCTCCTCCCCCATTTTTAAGAGATATTTCTCCCTTTTTGCATTTTTTCACTTCCCAGGAGCTAAAGAAACAAATCTCCACTATCCTTACTGCTTCATGGTGGTCGAAGGATACTAACAATTTCATACCTCTTCACAGAGGCGAAAGAACTCCTTAATTCCTTAACTCTTCACAGTGGCTGAAGGCTCTCACAATTGCTTACCTTTTTGCAGAGGCCGAAGGACCCCCTTAATTCCGTATCTCTTTGCAGAGGCCAAAGGACCCCATATTTCCTCACCTCTTCATTGAGACCAAAGGTCCCCATAATTCCGTGCCTCTTCACAGAGGCCGAAGGTCCCCATAATTCTTTGCCTCTTCGCAGACGCCGAAGGACTCCATAATTCATTGCCTCTTCACAGAGTCCAAACTACCCCACAATTCTTTACCTCTTCGCAGAGGCTGGAGGATCCCATAATTCCTTACCTCTTCACAGAGGCCGAGACACCCTGTTATTCCTCAGTCTTCACAGTGGCTGTAGTTCCCACTAATTTTGTCACAAAGGCAAAGGACCCCCCAATATCTACAACTAAGCCAAGTCCACATAATTCCTTACTTCTCGACAGTGGCTGAAGGTTCCCATTTCTCCTCAAGTTTTCAGAGGCAAATGGACCCTATATTGCTTATATTGTTGCCTTCCCTCTCCTCAGGGGCCCAATGATTCCATTTCCTTACCTTTTATTGAGGACAAATGCCATTTATTCCTTGCCCCATTGAAGAGGCCAAGGTTCCCACCTTTTCCTTATCTGCTGAAAACAGGCAATAAGATCCATATTTCCTTCTCCCCTAATAGTTCCCCTTTCCTTTCCATTAAGCCTTTTTTCCTTTCCTACTAGGTCAAACCTTCTGTGTTTCGATTTGTAGTCTCCCGCTCCAGAGTTATTCTTCAATGTCTGGTCTTCCCTCACTCTTATACACATTAGTTTGTTCCCTTTTAAGACTCTTATTTTATGCCTCACTTTTGCATGTCTCATACTGTATCCCCATACACGTTAAGCAATTAATGATTACTATTAGTATGTCTTTCCGCTATAGCCTGTTCCCACCTTCCGCCTCTATTCCTGTTCTTTTATACCAACAGATTCTTAATATGGAGGATCAAGACCTCTAGCCCCTATCTGCAGATGACCCTATTAACCCTAAACTCAGGAGCCCCTCTTTACTAAAAAGGACTGTTCTTAAATGAATGTTGGAACGAACTATGAGACACATCCCCTACTCCGCATCCTCCACAAAGGCTGAACTATTTTGCCTCCTTCCCCACCCTATCAGTTTCTTCTCATCCCTAGTCCCGACTTCAAGCCCCTTCCTCAGCTAGCGCGTATTACACATCTCCTTACAGATCTCAGTTTCACAGTATCAGATATCCAATCCAGGCTAACTGCTTCGGAGAACATCTCCTCGATTCCTAACCTTTCCTCCCCATCTGTGGAAGTCTCATTCCAGCCAGGTACATCCTCTACTCCTCCCCCCATCCCCCGATTACCCCTGCCACATGATTTCTCCATATATCTAAAGAGACATAATTGAAGGGAAAGATGTCAGCCTGTTTACTCTGCTGACAGCAGTAAGCTATGGTAATGTTTCAGTCACCCCAGGTTATCCAGGAATTTATCCATCCCTGAATTTGTGCTTTCATTTAGCATATTTAGGGACATTTCCTGCTCTGCATTCCCACTTAGGAGGCAATAATTAAACCAATACCTATATATCATTGTGACCCTCGCATACAAATATCGAGATTCCACTTTTAACAAATACCACTGTTCCTTCTCCACCAAGGTGGCAGCAGCCCATGCACAATTCAATTATTCCACCAACTAGAGTCTGCTCAATAACAAGCTTTTCCATAGACACTTTGCCAGTTTGAAGGCTCCAGTTTGCAACTTGTGCTAGTCCTAATACCATTTCCCCAACTTATTTCCCACCATTCAGTCTTCATCAAATACCATCCCGATCCATTGTGCCGCACCTCCCCCTTTTTCTCTTCCTTCTTCCTTCACTCCCACCCTGCAACAAATTAGGCAGGCCCATTTATTATCTCTGTAATTTCCTGATTTGCAACAATTTTATTATCAGTGGTCGTTTCATAAGTGTTTATTGTACATCTGCTCCATCTGTCGCAAGCCCATTCCCATGCCATTTGTCCTAGCAGTTGTTCCACCAAAAATGACTAGGTTCCATTAACATTAAAGTCTCTTCTTTCTTTTCACCCTGGCTCTCATTTAATGCAATTTATTATTTCAGGCTTCACAAGGTTTTCATACAGGCATCACTGACTGTCCCTCAACTTCACTTGAATGCCCCAATCTCAGGTCCGACCTTGCAGAACCTGAGGTCATCTCATCTCTTCTAGCAAAGGAGTATGAAAAAGGTTTCTTACTGATAATAGACTTCTCAACCCCTCACTTCTCTCTCACCTCAGTACTAATTGCCTCATTCCCTCTGAAGAATATTCCCTTCAATATACCCACATCGATGATGCCATCACTCTAATTAAACAAGCCTATTCAGGTTGCTGGTTGCCAAAAACTGATTTTTCAGATTCATTTAATTCTCCTCCCAGTTCATCCATCCCTGTGGCATCTGCAAGGTATTAAGTGACGCCAGCAATATTATTTGCCACTAGACTCATCTTCAAGTCTAAAGGGAGCCCAAAACCATTTGATACTTTCGCAGCCATCCTTTGTTGCCTTCTAATCAACCACTGTCATTGACCCATGGTACTCCATTACAGTAATGATTTTGTTTCCTCATTGAACCAACTACTTCTACCCCATCCAGCCTCAATAAACTGTTATCTCTTTTCCACAACCTTCAGTTCCTTCTCGGTCACCTCAATTTCGCAATGAAAATTATTTTTCAAGGTAGATATATATTATTTTTCACCTACTCCTTCTCTCCAGATTCCACTTCTCAAATCCATTTACTCAATCAGCAGATCAGACATCATCATCTATACTACGTTTTGCAGCACTGGAATGGCTGTGCTCTGTTTCCTCCTTACCATTCTACATTATCCCAGACAGGTGACCAGGGGACACCCCTTGAGATTAGAGGAAAGGAGGTTTAAACTTCAGCAGAGGAAGGGTTTTTTTACTGTAAGGTCTGTCAAATTATGGAATTCATTGCCCAGGGAGGTAGTTATGGCAGATACAATGGATACATTTAAGAGAAGATTAGATACATTTCTTTCAAAAGGGAACATACAGAGTTATACTGTTTATCAGTAGGCTGATCAGGAAGGTCTGATAAAGACTAATTTAATTGGTAGCAGGAAAGCTATAAAATTCTCAGTTACTGAGGTATGAGGCGAAGGTTGAACTTGATGGACTTGTGTCTTTTTTCAACCTAATTTTACTATGTTACTATGTTTACTATGTCTGCTGAGATGCTTCAGCAGGGAATGGCTTCAGTCATTTAAGAGAACGACTTGTTCTCCAAGCCCTGGCCCAAGGTAGCTTTAGAACTCCAGATATACAAAAATAGAAAGTTATAGCACACTATTCATAAGAAATGGGATCCATCCATGTATATCACACATGGGGTGCTGTCAGATCCATATCCATATATAGACACAATACAAAAAGAAAAAAATTGGATCTAATGACGCACTCAATGACCTCACTATTAGTATCTTCATAAATAAAGAATATTTTCAACCACATAATATCAAAAATATAAATTTATTGATTCTACCAATTTAATATTCTCCATGGGGAAAGTCATAGTGCGCAGTCCAACCCTTTCCAAATATCCGCTAGAGACACAATTGTACAATTAAAATCAAAGCCTCCATCCACAAGTAGTATGGAAAAAAGAGTCCTATAACTCTATTACTCGGTGATATAAAGCCAGATTAAATAGTCCTTAAAGGGATCCTTAAAGGAGATGTACTTATCACCAATTAATCCAAATAGATGACTACTCATTCATAAAAATGATGAAAAATGAGTTGTTAATAATGTTCATTAAGTCAAATAGTGGATCATTAGTATAACTGTCACAAACAATAAAGGATGACGCCACACAATGTCCAATGTCAGCTACAGAGATAATTGACAATTTGCCTATATTTTTCTATGTAGCCAGATGAATACGTATGTTAGTGTCACCCAACTGATGTAACATTAATGGGTTTAGAACTCCCTCTATTCAATACCATGTCCCCTCTATTTGAGCTATATCCTATTGTCACAGCAGCAAGCAACCCATTACCCAGTATTTCCCCTCTTTACATAGCAAGTATATAAGGTGAGCCCCCTAGTCAGGCTGACCACATTGTGTCTTCCCTGGGACCCCGATAGGCCCAGGGACTCCACAAAGCTCTCTTATGCTCTTTTATCTATTTAAGATTCACTGGAATCCCAGACCACACATTTTGCCCTACATGTTGTATTCTTTCTATGGGGAAAAAATGAAAACACAAAAACAGAAATAGCAGAAATATTTTGACATGGATTTATTCCTGTATATTTGTTGAATGATAAAGTAAACAGTCACATTACTTGCATAACTTGACTTAAAGCAGAACTGCTTGCTCCTATGGGTGCAGAATTAGTGATATGACAAGTGCTGCAATATGCACCCCTTGTGTACACAGTACAACTAGTTCTGGGGAGCACAAAACTGACTCTAGCAGTTTTGCCTGGTAGTCTATTTAGCTTGAGACTTGAAGGTGACGTCACTGTAAGATGTTTATGCACTCAGCCTGTCTAACACTTGAATGCATACAGTTGAGTTAATCAATGTGAATGAGCCTCTGATCACCACACCTGTGCTCCAGCAGAGAAATCCACAAGTCCTGGCCTGTTAGCGGCCACTGAGGGCACAGGTGAGTTAATCAATGTGAATGAGCCTCTGATCACCACACCTGTGCTCCAGCAGAGAAATCCCTAAGTGCTGGCCTGTTAGCGGCCACTGAGGGCACAGGTGAGTTAATCAATGTGAATGAGCCTCTGATCACCACACCTGTGCTCTAGCAGAGAAATCCCTAAGTGCTGGCCTGTTAGCGGCCACTGAGGGCACAGGTGAGTTAATCAATGTGAATGAGCCTATGATCACCACACCTGTGCTCTAGCAGAGAAATCCATAAGTCCTGGCCTGTTAGTGGGTCCTGAGGACAGGAGTCGAGAACTACTGTATTAGAGTGAACAAAGCTGATGCCATGTACTAAAGCTGCAAAAAATCTCTTCCACTGGTCTATATGTTTATTATTATTATTACCACTATACTTTATTCATGAAAAATATACAAAATACTACAAATGGCGAGAGGGCATTGCTTCTATCTGCTTACAAATTAGAGTACAGAACTAAGGGAAATATAAAGTGTGGGTTGGTTGCAGTGCTGGACAATTAAACCAGTGGATACAATTTTAACCCTCTGAGTGCCAGAGGGGTACACAGCACATTGCATCCCATCTTCTATTAACCTTTTCAGAGGGGTACACATCACAAAAAGGGTTAATAGAAAATGGGCTGAAAACTAAGGCACAGGTCTACTGTATTTTAAGCATCAGGGAGCTCCCAACACAGACTTTGTGTCACCTACACCTACAGTGTGCTGAGTGAAACTCCAAGCTGTAAGCTACTGGGTCTTCATTGTCTGTTGGCTCCAGTTCTACTGATGCAACATGAACAGAAGGAGAGCCCTGTAGCATTAGAAGAATATATGAAAGTCTGACTTACCACACCCTAGATTCCTCTGCAATGAGTATTTTTCTCAACTCATTATGGGGCCATATGCAAAAAGATATAACTGAATCGATTCTGGGCAACCCAAATGTACCATGGGGACCAGATCAAATTTTTATTGATTCAAAGTGGAGCTGTCACTTTGCAACAAATATGTGATTTTGAAAGAGCTTTCAAAATAACATAGTTTGCTATACCCATTTGTATTTCAAACATTAGTTTCAAATATTTAAATATGCTTGTTAATTTATGCAAATATGCTAGTACTGGGGAGCAGGAAGTGGGAGTCGGAATGGGGAGCAGTGTAGAATGTTAATATCTGGCAGAGACGATCTGGCAAGTGGGTGGCCGTTAAGGACCATGGAGTGTTTTTTTTTGAGCACTGAAGCAGTGTGGGACTGGCGTGTTGGTCCTGGCACGTCATGTGTCACTAAGGTGTTAAACACAAAATGGGAAAAATAAGTATAGTTGATTTTGAATGCAATTTCAAAATCACCTACTTTTGTACAAAGTGAAACTTTAAATGGAGCTTTAACCCCTTGAATGCTTGAGAGATCATGAAATGCATTGCTTCACAATAAGGTGGAGACCTTTCATTCATGGGATTAAAGTTCCATTTAAATGATTTGTGGATTGTTTATTTGTTCCCTGTGGTGCAGTAGGTGTGCTCCAGAACTCCAGCCTCCACAGTCTCCTGGTGATCTGAAACATCGCAAATAATACAAGTATTTGTTCTCAAAGATTTGGATTCAGTGGAACCCTGTAATTTCAAATGATCTCCTAGTGGAATATTAAGAATCTATCAAACTAGCCCTTTAATGTGTTGGCTTCTTAAAGGGATAGTAATGTTTCATAATAAAAGCAGCTCCAATCAATTATCATAGTATTTGGACTTTGGAGAGTGTTATATCAATTCTGTCAGAGTTGTAGTTCAAGAGTAATTCAATGACAAAATATCTCCCTCCCGCCCCTTTTACTGATGTAACACCGCTCAGCCAGATCAGAAGGGAGGTGCCCAGGTAGACCGCAGAGAGGGACAATCTTCAATTAAGATAAGGGAAAAACCTGAAAAGCTTGTCAAGGGGGTCAGGGATTTCATTGTTCTCATAGGAAGAAGATTGTCCCCTGCTGTTATCTGTCTAGTCTTACAACCAGATTCCACATCTGAGAAGAGATGGCTTACACTAGGTAAAAGGGGCGGGAGGGGAAACTTTGCTTGTAAATATCTCTTAAACCATAAAGGTTTGAGAGATAAGACTTATATAGTTCTTCATGTTTTTTTAATGCCTACAAAATAAAATAAAGATAAAACGAAGTATTACTATCCCTTTAAGAGGTTTCCAGTGCATTGTTTTGTAATGCACTGGTGACCTTTCTGGGAGCCAAATGCTTAACATGTATGCTTATATGAATGTGCCTAAATGTAAAATGTTTCCATTAAGTTAAAGGGCAACTATCATATAGATCTGTGGTCCTCAGCCCTCTTCTAAGGGACCCTAACAGGCCATGACTTCAGGATTTTCCATTTTGAGTATAGGTGCATTAATCAAAGGCTCAGTCATTTAGTTAACTCACCTGCAAAAAGCAGGGAGATCTTTGTTTGTTACCTTCCTCTAAGGAGAGGGTTGGGAACAACCAACTTACATAGTGTCCTACAGGCAGATCTGCTCACCTGCTAGCAGACATATTGGTGAAGCCAGAGCTGCATTGCGACCCCCTGATGATGCTAATGAGTACTGAAAAGAGACCTTTCTGCCATCCCAAATTATCAATTCTGGATCACACAGTTCAATTTCCTGTCCTCATAAATCCTCTGTATTAGGCTTGAAAGCCAGACACAGCCAGTGTATGGGGACTGTGCACACAGCTCAGGAGTTTGTGGCTGAGAGCCACTGACTTCGAGTTTCCATTCCAGGAAAGGGGGTACATTTTCTGATTCATAGTTAAACATGAAACGTGCCCTTTAAGACATTATTATTATGATAAAATGTACCAGATAACAATTACTTCAGTGATTTTCAAACTATGGTTACCTGAAGAAGTACAAGGGATTCCCAGTAACAAATATAAGGAATGGGAGCGCTAAGGTAGCAAACAGTGTATGTGTTGTTCTTTAACTGTTTGAGTGCGATAGAGTTGTACAATGCTTAGACTGGCTTGGACACATCCCTAGAAACAAGAAAACAGAAGGTGCTCCAAGTGTAACACTGTATGGATGATGTTAGACACATTGTTACCCTTCACCAGTAGAATTCTACTCACAAATATCACATCCAAACCAGCACATATGTGGTGGCTGAAAAGTGTGCAGGAGGGATTTTTAAAATGACCCAACTACAGTGCTGGTAGACAGTCTCTTAAACCTAGGTGAAGGTAATAAATGTACTTACATTGATGATGGTTGAGAGGAGGTATATACCTGCTCACAACAGTTTAGGCATACGGAGCATTTAAGACCTGTCTCTGCTCAGGCTCTCAGGTTCCAATACTAGAGGGCAGAAGAAAGGCTGCTGTATATCTTCTTTTTGTAGCAAATATACTTTTAATATAAAATAATCACATATATAAAATAATTATGCTATTATGGCATTCCTAGAGTTATTATTTGGAACAACTTGGACATTGTTGTCTAACTGGGAGCATATTCATATATATGGAACTGGACAGTAAGACATGCTTTAACTCTTTTGAGCCCCAGAGAGATACGCAAAGCATTGCTTTGCAGTGTGTTCAGACCGGATTTGTCAATAGGCAGACAAGGCACTTGCCTAGGGCGCCTGATTTTCTGGGGCGCCTGGCAATGTCCTTGTCACGCCCACCGACCCACCCATTTTTGAATGAAATATGGTTGCCCCAAGCCAGAATGAAAATAGTAATAGTTTGCAGAGTGCGCCTCAGCTCATGCGAGGGTGCTTGGTTGCTAAAGTAATTACTGTGTGCTTGTGCCTACAGTACTTGGGCTGCCCTACCATGACCCTCTGCTGTGCACCTGCACTAGTTATCTCACCTGATCTGGTCTTGTGCGTTGTGTCCGTCATGATGTTGCGATGCATGAGCAAACGCAGTCGCGTGCTACGCACTTGATCTCCACAGAGCTTGCGTGGGCGGCTGCATATATACCACAGAAACCAGCTACACACATGGATTTTGTGGTGCATAGCTGGTGATGGGTGAGGAAAGTGGACAGGTATGGCTATGGTTAATCATTATGGCAGGATTTATGTAGGATGTGCTGTTATTGTGTGTGATAATGGTAAAAATCACATTATTCATTTGATCAGCAACCTTTGCTTTAATGGGGCCATAAACCTTGGGCTATCGCTTTAACCAGTTGAGTTCCATAAAGTTATGGGATAATTCTTTGCAGCCCCTTCTGGCACTCAAAGGGTTTTACATTTTATACAAAATAGACTGTCTCTTGATTTTAGCCTCCCCTGATTTTGGTGTTAATTTAGCATTACCAGAAGAACTAGAGTACAGCAGTGGGCAATCGGAGTCCTTCCAGTAGTGGAGGACTACACTTCCCAAGTTCCCAACATCCCCAACTGGAAGGGCTTAGGTGATGGCATATTTAACTCTAAGTAACAGAGGGGCCCTCATAGTGCATTGCACATCACTTTCTTCCTTAACCCTCTGAGTACCAGAGGGATGTCCAGTGCATTGATAAGCAATGCATTGGGTACCGATGTGGAGCTAAAAGGGCAAAATGGTTAATACTTGGTGTTTGTGTGTATATATATATATATATATATATATATATATATATATATATATATAAATATATATATAAAAAATACCCCTAGACCTGCAGGGGTTTATGCCTTTCTGTCAGGGCATTCTATTGTCGCAGCTGTACGACATGCTGGCGATGCTTTGAACATAGTATTGGCCCAACGGTAGTTGACCCCAGCTTATACTGTATGCAGAGGCCCCATTTTTATTAGCTATAACTTTTTCTAGTAACCTGCCTCTATGCTTTCTCTTGCTTTTGTCTGTGGAAGAACCGCTTGCATTGTCATGCAATGCACTGGTGTGTTTCCTACATGAGCAGACAGAGCTAGCCTAGAGCTGAGTTCAAGCCTTGTTTTACCATATTGTTTCTCTTGATTATTAGAGTCATCCATCTGGGGCTTGTGTCAGTCGTCTGTGAAGACTAAATCTAAAAATGGGTTTGATAGGAAAAAAGGAGTGTGGTTAAGTGGAGGTGTGGTGAAGCAAGGGGTGGGGTCAGGGTGGGGGCAAAGGAGGGGCTAGGGGCGCTGGAGGGTATCATGCCTAGGGGTGCCTGAGATGTAAATCCGGCCCTGAGTGTGTTGCATACCCCTCTGGCACTCAGAGGGTTAACTGATGTATTAGTGTATTTCAGCATTGTATTTATACTTGTCTTTTTTATTTACAGCTACAATAAAGAAGAGAAGACACGAGATACAAGAAAGAAGAGAAGAAAGAAGTACAGAAGATGACCAGGAAGCTGAGGACTCCGCTGCACATCAGGATTAATGGTAAGTGTTACTTGTAATGGGCTGTTGGTTTGTTACTTAGTCGGGTTAACCCTATGAGTGCCAGTGGGGTAATTATACCCTACTGGCACTCATAGGGTAACTCTACTAACCTTGGACACCTATTAGGCACTTTGGATGTATTGATGTGGGGCTTGGGGACCCATTTCAATACATTCATTTTGGACTTAGGTTTTTTTTTTGGGGGGGAGGGGTTTAAAAGCCGCGTCATCTGACTAAAGATCTGATAAGGGAATTTAGTAAAAAAAAAAAATGGGTCTTAAATTTTATGCAATAAAGTGAGTCCCTTATTGGATCATTAGGGCTAATGCCGTCCTTTAAATGGCAAGTTGTAGAATTTTTTTTTATTTCAATGGGCCAAAACACATGTTAATTTAGAGGCCGGTAGGTTTTTTTGCCAGCGTTTTTTAATAGCAGATCTTTAAATCGCTTACAGTGCTTGAAAAAATGCTGTCTCCTGTTTTTTTTTTTTTTTTTTGCCGTCGGCTGCCTTTATATCTGGCCCTATCTCTTTAACAAGGAAAAAGAGAAAACCATTTAGGGACCTTAGGATTTTGTTAGCCACAGTTAACTAACCATGGGTTTATGATTAGGCGGTGTTAGTTCTCCTTTAACCCTTTGAGTGCCAGAGGGGTATGTAACTCAATGCTTTGGAATGCGTTACATACCCCTCTGGCACACAAAGTGTTAAAGATGATGTTTAAAAAGAAATAATTGTTTAAAAACATGGTTCTGTTTTCAAGAATATGTACAGATGGGAGCGCAATACATTTATAAAAGTTCTTAGAAATTGAAAATTCTTTGAGAGAGAATAGAATGAACTCTGCTAATCAGAACAACCTGTCTATGACCTATAATGTTGCTTTTCAAACAATATGTATATTGAGAGTAACTGGGTATGATGAAAGAATTGGTAACTGCTGACACTAGCATAGAAGAGAATGTCAGAATATGTTACTGAATATTTTCATAGAAAACTTGTCTTGTGCTACTGACATTTTCCTCACTAGCTACAGGTGAGCATGAGGAATCTAATTTTGCACGCTACAATGAACTATTTCAGCCTGAAGGCTGTTAGCTGCTATCACAAACCCATAGTGAATTATACAAAGAATCCTGATATGACATATTTGGTCCACCATCATATTTCTCCTGGTACAGGACTAAAAGTTTACCTGTGTCTCTTCTCACGCTACCACAACACATTACAACATTAATGTATCTTTTAGTGAATTGATTATTTTTACCCTTAGTCTTTAACTGCTTGAGGACGAGTGACATGCCAAGACTGTCACAAAAATCTGTTCTTTCAGGATGGATGATGGTTCTGGCACGTCATGGGTTAATGATCACAGCACATCCCAGAACGATCCAGGAGAGGAACAGACAGTTTCAGCCATTCCTCTGTTACTGGGCTCAGCGGAGCCACATGAAAAAGGCAATGTATGTAAAGCATTGCCTTTGTCACTGTTCTCTGCCTCCTCCACCCCACTGCGAGGTCCCAGTGCATCAAATGGACAAAGTTGGGGCACTTCTGATGTACTGGGAGCAGGATTGGTGGGGAGATTGTATTAAAAAAATCTATCCTTTTCACCCTTCATTGTGTAACAGAATAAATGATTTAGAGGAAGACCAAAGTATTTTATTTACACAAAATAATTTATATATATATACATTCTGAAGTGTAAACAAACATTAATGTGAGTTAATGTGAGTTGAAAAGGTAATTTTTTGAGGGGGTTTGTTGACGGGGATTCGAGGGACAGCTAATAAAAAAAGGAATAAATAAAATAAATAAAACAAGAAATTGGTATGTAACGTGACAGAGACAGGGACTCCCTGATGTAAGCTGTGACTGGGGCAGACTGATACTTGATAGGATAGAGTATTTTGTAGTGGATGGTTTGTAGGACTTAGACTTGTTGTTAGAGGTCTAAGCCCCGAGGAAACATTGATTTGTAGGACTTCGACTTCTGTTAGGCACAAACCTTGATGAAACATTGATTTGTAGGACTTACACTTGTTTGGCACAAGCCCTAAGGAAACATTGATTTGTAGGACTTAGACTTGTATTAGGCCCAAGCCCTAAGGAAACACTGTCTAACTTGTGTTAGACCCAAGCCCTGAGGAAACATTGATTTGTAGGACTGGTCTCCGAACGAGTTTGATTTCTCAATAATGCCAGACTTATTCAGGATCCTACAAATATTGATATATGTATCACTATGGGAATAATGATTTGGGGGGCACTTTAATATGAGTGAAAGTTCCGCTTTAAGCTTGATGCTGAACCACATGAATATGTTGGGACATGTCTGTTGGGTAACACTGCAATACAGGAACACACACAGCATCATTCATCAAGCTAAAGAGGTACAATCCTGGAGCACACCAACTGCATTATAAGGTGAAAATGAAAATGCACATTGATTTATATGGGGCTTTTAAGCAATTGATTGCTAGAAAGGTTTACAGCTGATTGCAAAGTACTGTGGAGTAAGTGGAGGCTTTATAAATAAAACACTGAAAAATGAGTTGGTGAGATAAAGCAAAATAAATAAAAAGGTAATTTAAATCAAAGGGAATTTGTAGAATTTATATTTCAACTGTATAGTGTAGATGAGTTGCTCCAGAATTGTATCTACTTAGTAAACATGGTTGAAAATGTTTTCCTGAAAAGTGAAGCAGGCTAAAAATGGCACTTTGTGCTGTGCAAGAATTTGTTTTTCAAAAAGTGTGTATTGTATTGAAGTCAATGGAAGAAGTACATTTCCTCCCAGTTCCATATTCCCAGAGTGCAAGTATAAAAGGGTGTCAGTGATCCATAGGTTGTCAGTCTGTGTTTTAGAGTGAGAGAGAAAAGAGCATACTGTGATTTCTGGAGGCAATAAAAAAAGCAAGTTCTTTCTTTATAGAGATGTCAGAGCAGTATTGAGGAGACACAGCTAGTTATTTTCTAGATGAGGCAGAGAAGAGGGGAGAGTCCCCACCCAAAAAAGAGTGTTAGGGTGAGGGACAAGCAGCCAGCCATCCTTAGGCTGAGTGACTAGACACTGACACAAACCACAAAACACATCTGACATGACAAAGGGGTTCAGTTTAACATACTGTATGTACCATTTATACACAGCAGCGTTCCAATCTATCCTCAAGAACTAGAGGGGCAAGGAATGATGTACTGAGATGTGGAGCTGCACTGGTGAACCAGTGGTTGCCTTGTGCTTTATTATGTTATTGCAAGCTGTAAGTGTTATGTTTTTTGATGCCAACCTAAGTCTATCCTGTACAGTACTATAAAATACCACTGCAGTAGTTCTGGGGGGAGAAAAAAACATTGTGACACTTTATCAATCTAGAGGCAAATAAGGGAGCTAGTTGCTTGCAGTTATAGGGAGTGTGACTTTAGTGACTGTGCCAGAAATTAAAAAAAATATAAAAAAATAAACTTTGATTGATAAAACATAGGCAAGCAGGATTTTTTCATGAAAATTATGACAACTGACAGGAAGAGTGATAAACAAATTTAGTGACATAGATCATACAAGAGAGGGACAAAATATTTTTCCACATACTACTACTGCTAGCCATGTGTTTTACAATACCAACATCAACAATATGATTCAAGAGCAAGGGTAAAGGGAAAGGAGGAGTAGGAGGAGTGGACATGTTGGTGGTCGTAGTATAATGATACTCCAAAAAATTGAGTGCGGCCATGTTTGCTGCATCTATTGCAGAAAAAGTTATAATTATGAACCTCTTCCTCATGAGGAGGAATCCATTAGTAAAACCGATGGTAACTCTCAGTAGTACTACCAGTCTAACACTGGCTCAGAGGAATGAGGCCCCTCGATTATGTTTACAAGGGAACCCAGCTGTAATGATGGAGTAGATTCCTAATTATTTCAGTGGAGCACTTTATATTTTGGCCTGCTACAGACACCTCAAAAAATTGCAATGCAATGAGTCGGAGACCTGACTAGCATTCAAGGGGTTAAAAACACTATTTACATCAATGGGAATCTTGTGATTTTATATTTATCTATTATGAAGCAATGGTTTTGCTCCCGAATTGTACCTATTTAGCCTGATGAATCAGTTCCATAGAGATAAATAGCAAATTTAGATGATTTGAACGTCCTGTTACGTTCATTAAGATTTTTGTTTAAATGCCCTTGAAGGACTTTTGACTGATCAAGGGTATCCTGAAAACTTGAACATGAACAGACAACCTTGTTCATCAATTGCTGCTAAAAAAAACATAATTTGTCGGATTTCAGCAGTCAGTTAGAAACTGTCAGTTAGAAACTCAGCTACTTTTACTACCCTTCATTTTTAATTATAACTTCCTGAAATATGGATAAGTGACTGATGAGTTCCAACTGGAAATCAGCTACTTGTTCTAGAAAGTATATATATTTGGAGGAAAGGTTTGGTTTAGCCAGTTGTTACAGGAACTATTCACCAAAAACAGATCAGTGTTCTGTCTTCAACAGAACAATTAGCAACAGTAAAAGTACAATTAATGTTTTGTACTCGTTGACGTCTGTTAGGCTGATGTACTAAACAGAACTGGAACAATTCCAGGATAAACTATCTGAACCATCGGGAACAAATAAACATTTACATTGCATTTTTATTTATCTTTTATCCATGTGGAACACATGAACCATGGGGTTAAGTTGCTACTAAGATTTGCGAGAAACACCCTGTATTGTAGCTCCAGGGATTTCTATAAAAATGCAAGTTTCTTTTGCACCTTTTCCCCGGGAATTCCTACCCATTGAGAAACCCATAGATTTTCTGCCAAATCATTAAACCACAGATTTTCCAATGACAATGGTTCCATTTGCTATCTATGTTTTCAATGGTGACAAGTGTTCCCACCTCCATGCAGCATGTTGTACAACAGACAGATGAGAGAAAGGAAGTAAATCATGATAACATACAATGCGCTGACTTTGGGTTCACAGTGCACCAAGTAGTAAAGGCAATATGGGAGAAGCTTTCCTTTATATAGTAGGCACACTGGAGAATAATCCAGAGGCTGGTTTAACAGACAGGGCATAATGAGACATACAAGGATTGCACTGATAATGTTATTGGAGATTGTGGTAAAGATGGTAAGAAAATAATTAAAATAGTTAGGATAATGTTAATGGGAGTGGTCTAGAGTAAAATAGAGCAGAAGGAAAAGAGTGAGTGTAAGAAGAAAGAGGATAAAGACAGTGGTGCAGGGGGTAAAGATAAAAACATGAAAATTTTAAGTATTTGGAGGTCTGGGAACCAGGTGAGTAGGAGGGTGTGAACATCAGAATGGGCCTAGGGTGGCATAATGCCTGGACAGGACCTGGCATACTGGTGCTTATGTTTCAGTGAACAGAACCCAGAACATTTATAGACACCGGGAACACGCACAACGTTTTACAACAGGAGTAGGCCATTGTTGGCTCTCCAGCTGCTAGAGACTAGAGTTGTAGCCTACATCTGCTCTGGAAGATCAGGAATCTAGAAAGTGGGAACTTCATATTGTGCACACCCACACCTGCCTCAGCTAAGGGATTCTCTGCCATTTGAACACCTTTAGATATCAGCAAAACATTGTGGTTCTGTGGCTAGCAATGACAGTAGAACAAGGCTGGGCAATTCACAAATGTTGTTGTGTGAGTACAAATGAGAGTGGAATGAGGCTGGGGTGTAATTGTGGCTCTTTGACTACCAGTGGACTAGAAAATGCTGGGTATCAGAAGGTGTATGTGTGGTTGCATGATTTCCAGTGGAACAAAGCTGGGGTATCAGCATTGTACTTACACATCTGGCACTCAAAGGATTTAAAATATACAACCATATTACTATATAGTGGGCCTCCTTTAACAAATATATCAGGGGGCTCAGGGGGCCTTAAAATAGCCCTGGCAGCAGTAGAAACTGAGAGGCTGATGATGCTGCTGCTGAAACAAAGGTGGAGGAATCCAGTAGCAGCAGTAATGAAGGGAGCCAACCCAAAGAGAAACACATAGTTTTTTTTTTCCTTTTTTCAAACACCATGGATCTTCCAGTGAGAATGATTACATCATGATTACATCTAGTAGTGATAGCCTCAGTTTCTGTCCAAAAAACAGGTATGACCATCGTGGCCTGGGCCTAGCTCAACTGTGTTGCTGAATATTCAACAATAGCGCGTGTTGCTGGGTGGGGGTTAGATTTGAAAATGGTGGTGATGATGGTGATTACTGACAGGATGACTGTATATTTTTAGGCAGACTATCCATTCAATCTGAACTTTCAGTGTATAAATAGTGATGGAAGACTGAGACTTTTCTTTTCAGCTAATTTTATGGCCATGTCATCATTTATCTCACTCTCAATTTCACGTAAATATCAGTAGTGTAGGATGTCGGAGGGATATAGTCTATATTAACATCATCATCAATAATTAGGACATTATAAGTATCACCTGCCTATTCTTCCCCACTACTTTCATATTATTCTAGGCTTCTTGAAGTCTTAAATTGTTTTAACTTTTCCAGTTAGTGGGATTTTCACAATATTCACTACTACTTTTAGAATTGTTGTTATGCTTGTTACTCTCACTATCAGATTATCACAGTGCACCTTGGTATCCGTGCTGCCAGTTACCCTCGTGCTATTTCGCTGCTCTGTCTGGTGGTCACGGGTGTAGGCGCACATTTCTGTCTCTGAACTCGGCGCTTGTTTATATGCACGTATTCAATTTGACTGATTGATTCCTGCCTCCATATAGGCCTATATTAACTTCCCAGGGCCTAAGGTCAGTTGTCCTTACATGGTGTTCCTGTGATTACTTGTTACATTTGCTCCTCATTGTGACCCTGGTTTGGCTTCCATTCTCGATCCATGTATGACCGCAGCCTGTCTGACCATCCACACCGGTTCTGACCTGTGGCTCTAGTTATCTCTCGCTCTGTGTATGACCCCGGCTTGTCTGACTATCCACACCGGTTCTGACCTGTGGCTCTGGCTGACTACTCTCTCCATGTATGACCCCGGCTTGTCTGACTATCCACTCGGGTTCCGAACTGTGGCTCTGGCTGACTACTCTGAACTGTGCTGTCCTCTGCTCTGTTCACCACTGTCCCCATTGTGTACCGAGCGGTAGTACTCTGATTCCGTTGGGTGCCTTATACATCCTTGGGCGATAGAACCATAGGCTAGTTCTCTACTCCTCTCTGAGTAGTACAGGCCTCAGCTCAGCGTCAGTCTGGGTAGTGCACTGTGGCCTGTCTATTTTATGTTCTGGGGATTTGCTGGGGAATTACTTAATAATAATAAAACCACTTAATAAAGGTGATTTTACTTCAATATACCTGTGTCTGACCTACATTTGTACTGGTTACCATGACAATAAGTAAGGGCCATGAGTACTGAAGGTACAAGCAATCCACTTTCTCCGAGCATCCTGTCCAGGATGGACTCGCAGGATCAACGCATTGATCAATTGCCTTTGGCCATGCAGACTTTATTAAACCGAACTGCGCACCTTGATCGTTTTACTCGGCAACAGGTGGCCTCCCCATGGTGGCACTGACTGTTCTTGCTACCCCTGAGGTTGGTGTTGTTAGAGGGTTATCTGGTTCCACTCCATTACCTCAACGCTATGAGGGGGAACCTACACTCTCCCGGGGGTTCCTTACTCAGCTGGGGATTTTTCTAGCGATGGTACCGCATGCATTTCCGAGCAAGAGGAGTAAAGTGGGACTCCTGATTTCCCTCCTGTCGGGCAAAGCATTGGCATGGGCTAATCCTCTTTGGGAGACAGACAAACCCTTTATTTACAATTTAACAGAGTTTGTGGCCTCGTTTCATAGGGTCTTTGATGTTCTGGGTTGTGCAACCTCCGCTGCCAAACAACAGTCTGTGTCTTGTTTTTGGAGGTCTTTTTGCGGACAGATGGGCATCCAACTCTCATTCTCCTCGACTTACCATCCTCAGTCTAATGGTGCTGCAAAGAGGTCTAATCAAGAGTTGGAACAGTTCCTCTGTTGCTTCATATTGGACCATCACGATATTTGGGCAGACCTGTTACCATGGGCTGTTTGCCAGGAATTGTGCCGTGAACTCCCCGTTTCTGATAAATTACGGGTTTCAACCTTCTCTTCTTCCAGAATCCTTTGAGGTACAGAACATTCCAGAACATTGAGGGTACTCCACTCCACTTGGGTACAGGTTCAGAGATCCCTGCAAAGGCCCACGCAACTATCACAGTGCCTGTGATCCTTTCTGTCACTCTCGCTTGTGGTGAATGCTGATTCGCTATACTGGTTTGGCCCGCCCCTGGTGACCTTTTTATGCCTGACTGTGACACTTGTCAGGTGCCCTTTCGTGGTGTTTCAGAGCCAATGTTGCTGTTGCTGAGTTCCTGTGTTCCGGTTTTCCGTGTACCGAATTGGCCCGTCTTGACTACACTCCTTTGTTCCTGTTATGATTGACCCGACTCATCTGAGTACCCGCTCCGTGATCCGACCCGGCTTGGCTGATGTTCCTGCTCGTGATTGACCTGGCTTGTATGAGTACCCTTTCTGTGATCTGACCCAGCTTGGCTGACTTCCTGCTACGTGACCTTTTAACGGACTGTTCCGGAGTTCCTGCTCTCCTCTCCGGTTGTCGCTGTGGCGACATTCTGAATTCCGCCACTGCCGCTTGCCTGGTTGATCTTGTGACCTGCTCCTGTCCAGGCTTGCTTGCTCCCAGTGCTGAGTATTACCTGACTGCAGAGTTGTGTTGCTGTCCTGAGCCTCCGTATCGCTTGCAGAACTTACATACCTCTCTGAGCCTCCGATCTGTAAAAGCTGCATTTAACCCTAGCTGTGCCGCAGTACCTTTCGCTAGCCTCTTTCACTGGTATAGAGCCTCCCTCTTGCATTATATCTGCTGAGCTGGCCGCTTATGCTCTGGTTGGTCGGCGGCTCATTACACCATTGCAGAGTAGTGCTGTCGGTAACGGTTCCGGTAGGGAGCTATTTGGCTCAACGCTTACATTAACACCATTGAGGCTGAAGGCACAAGCTAATGTAACTGTGGGTGAAGGGCTATTGGCTTCTCCGTTGCAGCATATGTGGTCCGTTGTTACACCCGTGGGGGCTATTGGCTCAAAGTTCTTGCAGGTTGAATAGGTTACCCCAATGGGGGCTATTGGCTCACTACCTCTGTCCCGCTGGTCTCCGTTGTACGCCCGTGGGGGCTATTTGCAGCTCTTGCAGTTCAGGTTATACTGTGGTGACGCCCGTGGGGGCTAACTACTCAAGCACTTGCAGTGTCAGTCGTACCCTTGGTTACGCCCGTGGGGGCTATTCTGGGTACTGTGTTGCTGATATTACCTCTGGTCACACATAGCCTAGGAGCAACATCTCTCAGTACTATAAGTGTGATTCCAGCTACACTTACTGCTTCCAATTAACACCTTGGGCGTGCCAAACTCCACTACAGAGACTGTTCATCTATACATTTAACTCTTATCTGGGTTCCTCTCCTGTGCCTGTCCTGAGACAGTATATGTAACATTCTTATTCTGTATACTGGGCCTGTGGGGGCATATATGTTATTGCCTTGCTATTATTTTGTGTTGCCTGTAGAGGGTGATCATTTGCCTTATTTTTCTTTTAATAAAACTGTGTTTTATCTCACCCCTGGTCTGAGTGTCTTAAAAAACCATTACAGCAACGCTATAAGAGACACGCAGACCATAGATGGCTGCCAGCTCCGGTTTTCCAGGTGGGAGAGAGAGTGTGGCTATCTTCTCACAACCTTAATCTACAGGTGCCTTGTAGGAAACTGGCTCCTCGTTTTGTAGGCCCCTTTCAGGTTCTTTGTAGGGTTAACCCTGTAGCCTATGCCCTGGAACTTCCAGGTAACATGCGCATTTCTAATGTGCTTCATGTATCCCTACTTAAACTCTTGGTGTGTAACCGTTACACTACTGCTCCTGTCCATCCAAGGCCTGTCAGAGTTGGGGATCATGAGGAATATGAAGTGCAAAATATTTTGGACTCACGTAGAGTCAGAGGCCAGGTACAATATCTGGTGCATTGGAAGGGCTATGGCACAGAGGAATGCTCTTGGGTGGCCAAGAAGGACTTACTTGCACCAGCTCTTATCCGTGCATACTCCTGCTTCCCTGCTGATTCTAATCCTCTTCCACGGGGGAGAGGTCGTTAAGGGGAGGGTACTATCGCAGTGTACCTTGGCATGAGTGCTGCCAGTTACCCTTGTGCTATTTCGCTGCTCTGGCAGGTGATCATTTCTGTCTCTGAACGTGGTGCTTGTTTATACGCACGCATTCAATTTGACTAATTGATTCCAGCCTCTGTGTAGGCCTGTATTAACTTCCCAGGGCCCAAGGTCAGTTGCCCTTACATGGTGTTTCTGTGACTACTTGTTACGTTTGTTCCTCGTTGTGACCCTGGTTTGGCTTCTGTTCTCGCTCAGTGTATGACCCCAGCCTGTCTGACCATCCACACTGGTTCTGACCTGTGGCTCTAGTTATCTCTTTCGCTCTGTGTATGACCCCGGCTTTTCTGACTATCCACACCGGTTCTGACCTGTGGCTCTGGCTGACTACTCGCTCAGTGTTGACTCCAGCTTGCCTGACTATCCACACCGGTCCTGAACTGTGGCTCTGGCTGACTACTCGCTCTGTGTATGACCCCGGCTTGTCTGACTATCCACTCCAGTTCTGAACTGTGGCTCTGGCTGACTACTCGCTCCATGTTAACCCCGGCTTGTCTGACTATCCACCCCAGTTCTGAACTGTGACTCTGGCTGTCTACTCACTCCATGTATCCTATTCGCATTAGCGGTACTGTGGCTTGCGCTGTCCTCCTCTCCATTCGCCCCTGTTCCCATTCTGTACCGCTCGGTAGTACTCCGATTCCATTGGGCTCCTTATACATCTTTGGGAGATAGACCCATAGGCTGGTTCTCTACTCCTCTCTGAGTAGTACAGGTCTTGGCTCAATGTCAGTCTGGGTAGTGGACTGTGATCTGTCCATTTTATGTTCTGGGGCTTTGCTGGGGAATTACTATTATTATGTATCTTTAATAAAGGTGGTTTTACTTCAATATACCTGTGTTTGACCTTCATTTGTACTGGTTACTGTGACACAGACATAGCAGTTGATTGAATGATTACACCCTCCTCTACTATCCCATCAACACTAGAATGTGACTCATTACCACCTTCAGTGTTTTAAAATGTTTTTTTAATTCTACTGGTGGTGGCAGTAGAAAGGAGAAGGATCATTATCATTTATTGTACACGTTGCAGCAGCTATGGCTGCCATCAGTATTTTTTTACTAGCACTTTATTGTCCCATGCCCTGCATTACTCCTGCAGAAAGGGTTGCAGTGCCTCCCTCACTAACCACTTTAATTTCATAACAGCCCATTTTATGTGTGCTGGAAGATTCTAGTGAATACGAACTTAAGAAGAAATTTACAATTGCATTCTTTTAATTTATGTACTGTAGAATTTGTACACATATTTGTTTTCTTTTATTTAGTATTTTGTATGATTTGATGCTCCAACACATAAACATTAATTGCATTCCATCTCATATAGCTAGAAATGTGAATATAGTTCTAGTTGTGAATGGAATTAATAATGTGTTCCATTAGGTGTTTGGTGTAGCCATATTTGATACTTTATGGAAGAATGAACTGGAAGTTAAAGCTCTCTATTATAGAAATTGGGAATAGATGCACTAAACTTTGATAGGGTCCACTGTGGCAATATGGCTGTGAACTGGACCCGACTACATCTCACGGTATGCAAAAAATGTTCAACTCCATCTTATCCATGTGATTAAATCTCTATGCTTTCTCAATCTCTTCACCAAACATACAATGTTGGGGTGGCAAGTCGTGATGGGCAAAATTTTTTTGCCTCAAACTGAAATTGGCAATTAATGGCACTGTCCGAATGGCGAATAATTTCCTGTGAAAAGTGTAGTTTTTCTGCTTTTTTTCACCAGGCTCATTCCATTGATATCAATGGGGACATTGAATTTACACAAAACACATAACAAATATTATTTTATTTCCCAAATGCATAGTATAAAAGGGGCATGAGGGTGCCTGTGTTGGTGGGGTATGGAGAAAGAATCAGTTGTACAGGGAATTTTTTTTGGGGGGGGAGTTGTTTAGTGGGATTGGGGACAGTTAATAAAAAATAAATTCTAAATACAATTAAAAAACCATAAGACATGGTATAAAAGGGGCCTGAGGAGTGTGCCTGTATTGGTGGGGGGAGTCTGGGGAATTAATCAGTTGAACATGGAATTTGTTATTGGGGGGTTCCTGACTGCTGTTGGGGGGACAGTTAATAAAAAAATAAATAACTAAAATAAAATAAGAAATTTGTATGTAAAGTGATAGAGACAGGAACCCCTTGGTATAAGCTGCCACTGGGGTAGACTGATATTTGACATGATAGAGTATTTTGTAGAGAATGATTTGTTAGATTTGTTGTTAGAGGCCCAAGCCCTGAGGAAACATTGATTTGTAGGACTTAGACTTACTAAAAGCACAAGCCCTGAAGAAACATTGATTTGTAGGACTGTCACACTCCTCCAGGCATTAGGAGCCTTTGTCGCTCCTCTCTGGGAATTATGCGTCTGCCAGCAGGCTCCGATGCCTCAGATGCTGGTCTGCACCTGCGTGGCGTGTGTCATACGTCGGGTAACGTTGGGGTATTGCGGTGACATCATCAGGCTGCACTTCTAAGCCCTATAAAAGCCCCAGCAGGCAAAGCATCTGTGCTCACTTGTAGCTGCCTAGTACTTCTCTAGTTGCACTCTATACTTATGCTTATTGGATCTTCCAGCTTACTTGACCTCTGGTTGTCTCTGGACCACCTCAAAATCAGCCTGCCTTGTCCACTGCCTGTCCCTGACTACTGCTTGAACTCAGCCTGCCTTGACCATTGCCTGTCCCCGGATTTTGCATGAACTCAGCCTGCCTTGACCATTGCCTGTCCCTGGATTTTGCATGAACTCAGTCTGTCCTGGAGCAGTACTGTCACGCTGGTCACGCTCATCTCTTCCACCGAGGCTAGAGTCCAAAGCTGGGGACAGAAGATAGAAGCATCGAAGGGCGGATATAGACCAGGCGGAGAAGCGGGGAACAGGCCCCCCAGCGAGCAATACCAGAACAGGAAGCAGTATGGAATCCGCTAGGGTCATCCAAACAACTGAGATGCCAGGCCGAAAACAGAACACAAGATGACCAAAAACCACTGTAGAACCGCAGGTGGATCTCAGATAAAGGAGTGAAAGTCAGAAATCACTGTAGCACCGTAGACTGATGATCAGATGAAATCTGCGCGCTGTAGCACCGCTGGTCAGTAGAGAGATGAATTCTGCACACACAACACACTGGCTGAATACTCTGTAGCACCGCTGGCCGGTTGATCAGATGAATTTCTGCGCTCACGGGCTGGATACACTGTAGCACCGCTGGCCGGTTGATCAGATGAATCTCTGTGCTCACGGGCTGTTTATACTGTAGCACCGCTGGCCGGGTGATCCGATGAATCTATCCGCTCACGGGCTGGATACACTATAGCACCGCTGGCCGGTAGATCAGATGAATTTCTGCGCTCACGGGCTGGATACACTGTAGCACCGCTGGCCGGTTGATCAGATGAACCTCTGCGCTCACGGGCTGGATACACTTTAGCACCGTTGGCCGGTTGATCAGATGAATCTCTGTGCTCACGGACTGGATATACTGTAGCACCGCTGGCCATTTGATCCAATGAATATATGCGCTCACGGGCTGGATACACTGTAGCACCGCTGGCCAGTTGATCAGATGAATCTCTGTGCTCACGGGCTGGATACACTGTAGCACCGCTGGCCGGTTGATCAGATGAACCTCTGCGCTCACGGGCTGGATACACTTTAGCACCGTTGGCCGGTTGATCAGATGAATCTCTGTGCTCACGGACTGGATATACTGTAGCACCGCTGGCCATTTGATCTGATGAATATATGCGCTCATGGGCTGGATACACTGTAGCACCGCTGGCCAGTTGATCAGATGAATCTCTGTGCTCACGGGCTGGATACACTGTAGCACCGCTGGCCGGTTGATCAGATGAACCTCTGCGCTCACGGGCTGGATACACTTTAGCACCGTTGGCCGGTTGATCAGATGAATCTCTGTGCTCACGGACTGGATATACTGTAGCACCGCTGGCCATTTGATCTGATGAATATATGCGCTCATGGGCTGGATATACTGTAGCACCGCTGGCCGGGTGATCCGATGAATCTATCCGCTCACGGGCTGGATACACTATAGCACCACTGGCCGGTAGATCAGATGAATTTCTGCGCTCACGGGCTGGATACACTGTAGCACCGCTGGCCGGTTGATCAGATGAATCTCTGTGCTCACGGGCTGGATACACTTTAGCACCGTTGGCCGGTTGATCAGATGAATCTCTGTGCTCACGGACTGGATATACTGTAGCACCGCTGGCCATTTGATCCAATGAATATATGCGCTCACGGGCTGGATACACTGTAGCACCGCTGGCCAGTTGATCAGATGAATCTCTGTGCTCACGGGCTGGATACACTGTAGCACCGCTGGCTGGTTGATCAGATGAACCTCTGCGCTCACGGGCTGGATACACTTTAGCACCGTTGGCCGGTTGATCAGATGAATCTCTGTGCTCACGGACTGGATATACTGTAGCACCGCTGGCCATTTGATCTGATGAATATATGCACTCATGGGCTGGATACACTGTAGCACCGCTGGCCAGTTGATCAGATGAATCTCTGTGCTCACGGGCTGGATATACTGTAGCACCGCTGGCCGGGTGATCCGATGAATCTATCCGCTCACGGGCTGGATACACTATAGCACCGCTGGCCGGTAGATCAGATGAATTTCTGCGCTCACGGGCTGGATACACTGTAGCACTGCTGGCCGGTTGATCAGATGAATCTCTGCGCTCACGGGGTGGATACACTGTAGCAGATGAATCTCTACGCTCACGGACTGGATACAATTTAGCACCGCTGGCCAGTAGATCAGATGAATTTCTGCGCTCACGGGGTGGATACACTTTAGCACCGCTGGCCGGTTGATCAGATGAATCTCTGAGCTCACGGGCTGGATACAATGTAGTACCGCTGGCCGGTAGATCAAATGAAGGATACAGGCACAGGAGAGCAGTGGAGATGCCCTGGCTGACAACAGGAATGCGTCGGGATGCTTGGGAGACACAATAGGCAAGCGGAGCTGAATGATGCAGGGAATCATAGAAGAGACGCCGGGAGGAGAAGCCAGCAGAAGAAGAGTAGTCGGTAATCAAGCCTAGGTCACACCCGGGAGATCCAAAGAGAAGGGAGGGAGAAACCAAGCGGATGGTCCAAAAAACGGCAAACAGGAGAACACGGTCAGGAGATTTTTTTATTTAGAAAATGTTTTACCAAGTCAGAAACCAGCAAGGCAAAATGTACAACAGATACTCCAATGAACTGGGCTCAGTAATCAAGCACTGAGTGAATGTGGCGCCAGGAATAAAAAGGTAGAGTGACCAATGAGCATCAGGGTCAGAGTTCAGGTCAGACCTAAGGTTGTGACAGTGCCCCCCCCTCCTTAATGGGAACCCTCCGGGGGCTCAGGTTTGTCAGGAAACTGTTTATGAAAGGCTCACACCAATGTGGGTGCATGGACTCTGGAAGCTGGTATCCAGGATCTCTCCTCAGGACCATACCCTTTCCAATCAATAAGGTACTGTAAAGAACGCCATACCAGACGGGAGTCTAATATTTGTTGAACTTCAAACTCTTGATGACCATTGTGAAGAACAGGAGGGGGTCGAAAATTTCCTTCCTTAGGGGCTGGTTTCAGTAATGATATATGAAAGGAATTGGAAATTTTCCATGTCTCGGGTAGTTGCAGGGTTACTGTGACTGGATTGATAATCTTGGTTATTTGGAAAGGGCCCACAAATCGAGGTCCTAGTTTAGGGGATGGTTGGTGAATATTCAAGTTTCTAGTGGAAAGTCACACCATATCTCCTGGTGTGTACTTAGGACCCTGACGACGATGGCGATCAGCTTGGAGCTTGTACCTAGCTGATGATCTCTTTAATTGTCTTTGGATTTGGTTCCATACATGGAGGTGGTGATCCACTGTAGAGTCTGCTGCCGGATTGCCAGAGGAAGTCATTACTGGAATGGTTCGTGGATGAAAACCATAAACTGTGAAAAATGGAGAATACTGAGAGGATTCATGCAGATTATTGTTAAAGGCAAATTCAGCAAAGGGTAATAAGTCAACCCAATTATCCTGATTGTCTGAAATAAAATGTCAAAATACACAAGAAAAAAAGGGGAGAGTCTCATAGTGTAGATGTATAGCTCAATGTCAAATGGATAAATGATATAAAATGTACTCACAATATAACTATGTCATGGATATAAATCGCAATGACAAATAAAGCCTGTGGAGGATATTGTACTGCCTCCACACAGATATCCTGGATCCTTCTCGCTCAATCCTTGAGAAAACACCACTCAACAGCGGGGCTTAAAGGGAAACACAAAACACAAAGTGCAAGGAGAGCTGTCCTGTTTGTATTTAAATAATACACTAAATCCAAAATATAAGTGAAGATATTACTCACGTAGGGTCTCACACTGGCTGTTATCTCCCACAACCGGTTAAAAACTCAGCGGGGAATCCGGACGCTGGTTCCCCCCGCTACAGAACCACACAGGTGTGCATCAGATTTTCAGGCTTGCGTTCAGACTTGTAAAAACATCATTCCAGAAGCAGCAGACCAAATAAATAAAATGTAAAGTTTATTGATAAAAACAAAACCACATTAAAAAAACATACTATATCCTCGACATGTTTCGTGACACACACGTCACTTCTTCTGGAGGAAAATTCAATTTGTAAAATACAATCTACAAAGCTCCGGATTCCCTGCTGAGTTTTTAACCGGTTGTGGGAGATAACAGCCGGTGTGAGACTCTATGTGAGTAATATCTTCACTTTTATTCTGTATTTAGTGTATTATTTCAGTACAAACAGGACAGCTCTCCTTGGACTTTGTGTTTTGTGAAATAAAATGTGGCAGGAATGCTTCTAGAGTTTGGTTAGTTCGTTCCGTTTGTCCATTTGATTGACGATGGTAAGCTGAGGAAAAATGTAGTGTGATACCAAGACGAGTGCAGAAGGCTTTCCAAAATTTTGAAATAAACTGAGATCTTCTATCAGAGACAATATTCAAAGGGCAACCATGTAGTCGGAAAATCTCTCAAAGGAAAATGAGGGAAAGTTCTGTGGCCGAAGGTAGTTTCTTTAAAGGGATAAAATGTGCTTGTTTAGAAAATCTGTCCACCACTACCAGTATGACCCTGCAAGAATGGGAATTAGGAAGTTCCACAATAAAATCCATTGCAATATGGGTCCCCGGAAGGGAAGTATGGGTAAGGGGAGGAGAAGACCAGCCGGGGGTTGATGGCTGGATTTAGTTCTTGCGCAGGAAGAGCATGTAGCCACTAGACTCTTTACCTCCTGATGAATGGATGGCCACCAAAAGTGACAGAGAATAAGTTCCAAAGTCTTTTTAATTCCAGGGTGGCCCGCTATGGGGGACTGATGAAAAAATGTAAGGATCTCCGTTCTATATTGTTCTGATGTGAACAGTATCCCTGGGGGTTGTCTAGGAAGTGGATTGGACTGAACAAGTTGAATCTCTCTAGCATTTTCGTGGATAAGGCTGATACAAAATGGTCAGAGGAAATAATGGGTTCAGGTTTGGGGATGGGTCCTGGTTCAAACTGTCTTGAACGAGCATCAGCTTTTCCATTCTTAGATCCGGGTCTGTAAGAGATAGTAAAGTTGAATCTGGTGAAAAACAGGGCCCATCTGGCCTGCCTGGGATTAAGTCTTTTAGCTGATTCCAGAAATTGTAGGTTCTTATGGTCCGTGAGAACTAAAACTGGTATTAATGATCCTTCCAGTAAATGCCGCCATTCCTCAAAAGCCATTTTGATGGCGAGAAGTTCCCGGTTTCCGACATCATATTTGGATTCAGCTGGAGAAATTTTCTTGAAAAGAAGGAACAGGAATGCAATTTTTTAGTGTCAGGATCTCTTTGAGATAATATAGCACCTGCTCCTATTTCAGATGCATCCACTTCTACAATGAATGGTAGTGAGGTGTCAGGAAAATGTAGAATAGGAGCAGTGGTGAAAGATAGTTTTAAATTTTCAAATGCCTGGAGGGCCTCCTCTGGCCATTCCTTAGGATTAGCCCCTTTTTAGTGAGTGCTGTGATGGGTGCAATGATTTTAGAAAAGTTAAGAATAAATCCTTGGTAATAATTAGAGAAACCGATGAATCTCTGAATAGATCTGACGTCTAATGGCAGCGGCCACTGTGAAACTGCTTTAATCTTCTTATGATCCATCTCAAGTCCAGAGCCAGAGACGATATATTCCAAAAAAGTCACTCTGTCTAGTTCAAACTCGCATTTTTCAGGCTTAACATACAAGTTGAATTCTCTTAATCTTTGGAGGACCGCTCGGACCTGGATCCTGTGCTGCTGGAGGTTAGACGAGTAGACTAATATATCGTCCAGATAGATAATAACACAAGTAGAAATAAGATCCCTAAAAATGTCATTCATGAAACCCTGGAAGACGGCGGGGGCATTACAAAGTCCAAAAGGCATTACCAAATATTCGTAATGTCCGTCTCGTGTGTTGAATGCCGTCTTCCATTCGTCTCCAGCTCTAATTCGGATCAGATTATAGGCCCCTCTTAGATCTAATTTGGAAAAGACAGTAGTCCCCTTAAGTAATTCGAAAAGTTCCATAATAAGGGGGATTGGATAAAAAGTTCTTCACCGTAATCTTATTAAGTCCATGATAATCAATACAAGAGCGAAGGGAGCCATCCTTTTTTTTAACAAAGAAAAATCCCGCTCCGGCAGGAGAAGAGGATGGTCTTATAAATCTTTTAGCCAAGTTCTCTTTCACATATTCAGAAAGGGCCTTACTCTCAGTAGCAGATAGAAGGTAGGGTTTGGTACGAGGGGGTGATGAGCCTGGAATAAGTTCGATTGTGCAATCCCAAGGACGACGGGGGGGAGAACTTCAGCTTTGACCTCTGAGAAGACGTCTGAAAAATCTTGATAGTGTGCGGGAATTAATCTAGGTCCCTCCTCAAGGGAATGAGTATTAGATCCACCAATTACCTGTTTGATGATGGTTTTGATGCAGTCTTGGAAACAATTCTTGCCCCAGGAAGTCATTTGTCCTAATTTCCAATCTATCACTGGATTGTGAAGTCTGAGCCAGGGTAAACCAAGGATAACCGGGTTCATGAGAGATCTGATGATGTCAAAAGATACAGTCTCAGAGAGAAGGGCTCCTGTAGTCATCTGGATAGGTTTGGATTCCAGATGGATTATGCCCTCACCCAGAGGAGCTCCATCAATAGAGGAAACCAGAAGGGAACAGGACTTAGATTGAATAGGGATCTCCTGGCTCTTGGCCCACTCTTCGTCCATAAATATGCCTGCAGCTCCGGAATCCACAAAGGCAAGGACCTCAGAAGACCTCTCAGCCCAAGCAAGACAGATAGGAACCAAAAACCGAGAAGGGGCGGGTTGGGGGGGAGAAACACAAATTGGCTTAACAGGCCTCTCCCCTATGACCCTTAAGTCTGGGAGTTTCCCGGTTTAGTAGGACACTGGCAGACGAAGTGGCCCTTTATGCCACAATATAAGCATAGTCCCAAAGAGCGTCTATGTTTCTTCTCCTCCTCGGTGAGTCTTGATCTAGACACACTCCCAATCTCCATTGGTTCGACCGTGTTTTCTGTAGATACCTGTGGCTGGTTGGGCCAGGGCTGGTGCCTGAGAAGTCTATATCTTTCTCTCTCCATCTGTCTCTCCTGCATTCTTAAATCAAGATCCAAACATAAGGCAATCAGGCCTTCCAATTTTCTGGAATCGTTCTACAAGTAAGGGCATCCTTTAATCGTTCATTAAGACCTTTCTAAAGGCTGCCTTGAGTGCTCCCGCATTCCACTCCGTTTCATAGGCTAATGTACGAAACTCAATGGCATATTGATTCAGCGTGCTGTCTCCTTGTCGAAGTTCAAGGAGTGCAGCTTCAGCTGCTGCTCGTCTGCCAGGAATATCGAATACAGATTTAAAGGTCTTGATAAATTCCTCCGCATTCTGTACAATAGGAGAGTTCTGTTCAACCAAGGGAGATGCCCAGGCCATGGCTTCATCCCTGAGTAGGGATATAATAAAGGTGACCCTGGTGGTGTCAGAGGAAAAGGTCTGTGGAAAATTCTTAAAATGTAGGGAGCATTGATTTAAGAAACCCCTGCATTCTGAGGGTCTTCCTGAGAATTTCTCAGGTAAGGGAATTTTTGGAGGTTTCACTTCTGGTGATTAAACTGACAAGATCTGATTAGCCGCTGGTCCTGAGGCTTCTGTGGTCCGAGGAGATGTACTTGCTTGGGCCCTCATAAGGTCAAGGATAGCATACAACTTACTCTCTAAACTCTGAAGATAAGCCGCATGAGAGGGAAGGACTTGTTCCTGTTGATTCTGGCGAACAAGAAGTCTGGATAACTCTGTGGGATCCATCGTGGCTTGATTATTCTGTCACACCGGTATCACGGTTCCCATGATTTTCTGTCACTCTCTGCTGTGGTGTGTTCCTATTGGAGGAGCTTGGTTACACCCGCCCAGTGTGACCTTCTTATACCGGGCCTCTGGCACCTGTCAGGTGCCCTTTCGTGGTGTTCCAGTGCCAGTGCTTCCGTTCCTGTGTACCGATTTGGCTTGTCTGACTATTCTACTGGTTCCTGCTCCATGTATGACCCGGCCTGGCTGACGTTCCTGCTCCGTGATTGATCTGGCTTGTCTGACGCTCCTGCTCCGTGTATGACCCGGCCTGGCTAACGTTCCTGTTCCCTGATTGATCTGGCTTGTCTGACGCTCCTGCACCGTGTATGACCCGGCCTGGCTGACGTTCCTGCTTCGTGACCGGTTTCTTGTGATCCTGTTCCAGCGAGATCTCGTCTATGTCACTTGGCGACATTGTGAACTGTTATCTAGAGCAGTATATGCCGACCTCCCACTTAACACTGGCAGTGCTGAGCTTGTTACCTCCGTGGTCTTGCATATTGCCAGTCCTTGACGACTACTGATTGGACTCACAACTAGGTGCTCTCCACCTCGCACCTCAGTCTCTGGCTGCTCTTGTCATCTACTGGGCATAGTCTTAACACACCACAACAGAGACTGATTACCTGCATTGGACTTTAACCCTTGTTATACTCTGTTTTCCATTGCATATTACAGTATTGCTCCTTATCCATACTGTGTCTGCTAGATACCATATTTGCCTTCAGTTACGTGTCATTACATATTTCTGCCCCTAGGGGGCCATGTTCCTCATTTGTTCTCAATAAAACTGAGTTTTATTTTTTACCTCTGGTCTGAGTGTCTGATAAAACCGTTACAGTATGAAAGGGCCATGACCTCAGACAGCAAAGGTGAAGGTAATATACAAAACCTCCATTGGAGGATGGATGTCCATGAGCAACGCTTGGACCAGTTGGCACTGGCTATGCAGACATTACTTGAACGCATGGTACACCTTGACAAACCAAATCTGAATCCGGTGGTCCCCCCAGTTCTGACACCGGATAATTCTTCTGGGTTGCCTGCTGCTCCCCATAGAGGTCTAACGGTGGTGGCGCCGTTACCAAAAAGATACGATGGCGAACCTACCCTATGCAGGGGGTTTATCAATCAGTTAGAGATATTCCTGGAACTCACACCTCATGCTTTTCCCAATGACAGTAGCAAGGTTGGGTTTACGATTTCATTGTTAACGGGCAAAGCTCTGGAATGGCCTAATCCCTTGTGGGAGAACGCTAAACCCTGCACTCAGAAGTTCATAAGGAAGTTCCGTACAGTACCTGGTTGAGCCGCCTCTGCTGCCAAAAAATTGATGGAGATACAAATGGGCGATCGTAGTGTGGGCAATTATACCATAGAATTTCGGACATTGGCAGCAGAGGTAGGATGGAATAACGAAGCGTTAGTGGCAGCCTTTGCTCAGGGGTTGTCTGATGCTATTAAAGACGAAATAGCTGGCAGAGAGTTACCCAGTGATTTGGATGAATATATTGATTATGTCATGCTTATTGACTCTCGTATCCGTGAGAGGCGCCTGGCTAAAAGGGCAAGAACCAGAGGTTATGGGCACGGCAGTCCTTAAACCCACCCTCGCCTCCCATTCCTCCTGATCGAACACCTGAACCGAGTGAACCCATGCAGCTTGGATTCACTAGACTTATTAAGGAGGAACGGGCGCACCGTAAGAGACAGGGGTTATGCTTACATTGTGGCAAGGCTGGGCACCTTCTGCGCACTTGTCCGGTACGGCCGTGAAACGGACGCACCTAGGGTACCTTGGGGGACAGGATCTAGGTGGCGTACAACAGTCCCCAGACTCTTGTACACAGAAACCCACCATCCAGGTGGGATTTTCATGGGTTGATCAGGCTGTGGAGGTGTTTGCTCTGGTAGACTCTGGTGCGGCAGGGTACTTCATGGATCAGTCTTTTGCCAAACTGCACAAAATTCCCTTGGTCAAGAGGGACACTCCACTAGCCATTGAAGCCATTGATGGGAGACCCCTGGAGCTGGCATTTATCACTTTGGAAACAACTCCTATCATTATGACTATTGGGGCTCTTCACAGGGAGAAAGTATGTTTCCAAATAATTCATTCACCCCATCATGCGGTCATTCTGGGTTTCCCATGGTTACTATTGCATAATCCCCAGTTTGATTGGCAGAGATGTGAGGTCAAATCTTGGTCTGAGTATTGTTCTAAACATTGTCTGTCACACCCGGTCAAGATTTTGTGTACCTCTCCCTCCGTGCCAGCTGAATATTGTGAATTCAGTGACGTGTTCAGTAAGGGAGAGGCTAGCGCATTGCCACAGCATAGACCGTATGATTGCGCTATTGATTTGCCTCCGGGTGTGGTGCCTCCTAGGGGCCGGACATACCCTTTGTCCTGCGAAGAGAACAAGGCCATGGAGGACTACATTGAGGATGCCCTTAAGAGGGAAATCATACGCAAGTCTACCTCACCGGCTGGTGCCGGTTTCTTTTTTGTGAAAAAGAAAAGTGGCAAACTAAGACCATGTATAGATTACCGGGGGTTGAATAAACTCATGTCAAAGAATGCCTACCCTATCCCACTCATTACGGAGCTATTTGACAGTATGAAGGGCTCCTCTATCTTTACGAATCTTGATCTCCGGGCTGCGTACAACCTGATCAGAATTAAGGCCGGGGATGAGTGGAAGACGGCATTCAATACTAGGTCAGGGCATTACAAATATTTAGTGATGCCATTTGGGTTATGTAATGCTCCTGCTGTATTCCAGGAGCTTATCAATGACATCCTTCGTGATATGCTTCAGTCTTGTGTGGTTGTATACCTCGATGACATATTTATTCACTCTGCTAATCTAACCCAACACATTAAAGATGTATCTGAAGTTTTACTTCGTTTACAAAAGAACAAACTGTTCTGTAAACTTGAAAAATTTTCACAGATCCCAAGTACCCTTCCTGGGGTTTGTAATTTCTAAAGATGGCATTGCCATGGACCAAGAGAAACTGGCAGCAGTCCTACAATGGCCAATTCCTAAAGGGTTAAAAGCTATCCAACGCTTTTTGGGTTTTGCCAATTATTATAGAAAATGTATCCAGAATTTCGCTACAATTGTTAAACCCCTGTCTGACCTTATGCATAAAGGCTCTAATCCCTCTCAATGGTCTGAGGCAGCTGGAAAAGCTTTTGAGACCTTAAAATCCGCTTTTGCATCCGCTCCTGTACTGTCCCACCCTAATCCCGCCCTGCCATTTACATTGGAGGTTGATGCCTCCGAAGTTGGGGTAGGGGCAGTACTTTCCCAACGTCCTGTTGGTGGTGGTACTCTGAGACCTTGCGGGTTCTTTTTCTAAGAAGCTCTCTAATGCCCAAAGCCATTATGAGATTGGCGACAGAGAACTCTTGGCAATTATCCTCGCATTGAAAGAACCCCGGTGTTAATCCTTACTGATCACAAAAATTTGACTTATCTCTCAGAGGCTAAAAGGCTGTCCTCTCGCCAGGCTAGGTGGGCACTGTTCTTGTCTCGATTTAATTTCGTAGTGTCCTACCTGCCAGGCTCTAGGAACGTTAGAGCAGAAGCTTTATCCAGACAATTCAGTCCTGACATTGAGAGGGATGAAGACCCGGTACCTATTATTCAGCCAGATCGCATCCTGGCTACAGTGCGCACTAGTATCACTTCGCCGCTGGGGGAGGAGATTTTGGCATCCCAAGCTAGGGCACCTCCCGCGATCCCAGTGGGCAAGAGTTTTGTGGATGTGCCATTCCATACCCGTCTCCTGGAAATGTACCACTCATCTAAGGCGGCTGGGCACATAGGGAGGGATCAATTAATATGGTCTCTGTCTCAAGTCTTTTGGTGGCCCTCTCTTAGAGCCGATTGTGCTGCTTTCACGGCAGCCTGTGCCACCTGTGCCCGTGCCAAAACCCCCAGACACCTCCCAGTGGGCTTGCTACAACCAGTTCCTAATGGGGAACGCCCATGGTCCCATATATCTATTGATTTCCTGGAAGAGTTGCTGGTGTCCAGGGGGTACTCTTTTATCCTAATGGTGGTTGACAGGTTTTCTAAGATGGCTCATATCGTTCCCCTCTCTGGTCTTCTGTCAGCTCAGGAACTGGCGGTGGTTTTCACTAGAGAGGTATTCCGCTTGCACGGGGTTCCCAGAGTGGTGGTGTTGGACCGAGGGAGCCAGTTCGTGTCTAGATTCTGGAGGGCATTCTGTAGCCAGATGGGCATCCAGTTGTCCTTTTCCTCTGCCTACCATCCCCAGACCAATGGGGCCGCTGAGCATGCCAATCAGGGATTGGAACAGTTCCTGCGCTGCTTTGTGACCGATCATCATGACAATTGGGCCGACCTGTTGCCGTGGGCAGAGTTTGTCAGGAATTGTGCAGTTAATTCATCATCCGGGAGCTCTCCGTTCCTTATTAACTATGGGTTTCAGCCATGCCTGCTCCCGGACTCATTTCAATTGCAGCAGATTCCAGCTCTGGACGAGCATATGGAGCAGCTCCACTCCACTTGGGCACAGGTTCAGAGGACCCTCAGCCAGTCATTTCAGCGACTGCAGCGGCATGCCAACCGTAGATGGCAGCCAGCGGTCTCTTTCCAGGTTGGGGACAGGGTATGGCTCTCCTCCAGGAATCTCAACTTACAAGTTCCATCTAATAAGTTGGCTCCCCGATTCATTGGTCCATTTAAAGTCATCCGCAAGGTTAACCCTGTCTCGTATGCACTGGAACACCCAGCCTCTATGCGCATTCATAATGTGTTCCATGTGTCCTTGTTAAAGCCCTTGGTTTGCAACCGTTATACTACCACCCCGGTGGTTCCTGGGCCGGTGGATGTTCAAGGCCAAGAGGAGTACGAAGTTCAGAGCATTATTGATTGCAGGAGATTTAGAGGGAAGTTGCAATATTTGGTCCACTGGAAAGGCTATGGTCCTGAAGAACGCTCTTGGGTCAACCACGGGGACCTTCATGCCCCAAGATTATTGAGCAATTTCCACTCTAAATATGCCCGGAAACCTAGACCCTCTGCCAGGGGAGGGGGTCTTTGAGAGGGGGCTACTATCACGGTTCCCGTGATTTTCTGTCACTCTCTGCTGTGGTGTGTTCCTATTAGAGGAGCTTGGTTACACCCGCCCAGTGTGACCTTCTTATACCGGGCCTCTGGCACCTGTCAGGTGCCCTTTCGTGGTGTTCCAGTACCAGTGCTTCCGTTGCTGTGTTCCTGCGTTCCTGTGTACCGATTTGGCTTGTCTGACTATTCTACTGGTTCCTGCTCCGTGTATGACCCGGCCTGGCTGACGTTCCTGCTCCGTGATTGATCCGGCTTGTCTGACGCTCCTGCTCCGTGTATGACCCGGCCTGGCTGACGTTCCTGTTCCGTGATTGATCCAGCTTGTCTGACACTCCTGCACCGTGCATGACCCGGCCTGGCTGACGTTCCTGCTTCGTGACCGGTTTCCTGTGATCCTGTTCCAGCGAGATCTCGTCTATGTCGCTTGGCGACATTGTGAACTGTTATCTAGAGCAGTATATGCCAAACTCCCACTTAACACTGGCAGTGCTGAGCTTGTTGCCTCCGTTACTGAGCCTGTCCATTAACACTTGTAGTGCTGAGCTTGTTGCCTCCGTTACTGAGCCTGTCCGTTAACACTTGCAGTGGTTGTTGCCTCAGATATTGGGCCTATCCGTTAACACTTGCTGAGCTTGTTGCCTCCAATACCGAGCCTCTCCGTTAACACTTGCTGAGCTTGTTGCCTCCTATACCGAGCCTCTCTGTTAACACTTGCTGAGCTTGTTGCCTCCTATACCGAGCCTGTCCGCTATACTTGCAGAGCAGTTGTGGCTTCCGATACTCTGATACTGATAGCTCTGGCAATACTCTCGATCCGGTTACTCACCGGAATGGTGCTATTGGCTCTGGTAATAGTCAGCTCTTTGCAGTGTTGTATATCCATTAACGCACCAAAGGGTGCTACTGGCTCTGGTCCCATTCAGCTCTTTGCAGTGTGTGTATCCATTGACGCACCAAGGGGTGCTACTGGCTCTGGTCCCATTCAGCTCTCGCAGTGTCATTAACCCGTGCAGCACCGGAAGGGTGCAGTTGGCTCTGGTCCCATTCAGCTCACACAGTGTGGTTATGTCACGGTTTGTTAAGACTCTCAGACACGAAGTTAGGTAAAAACACAACTTTATTGAAAAGTTTAAGACAACCCCATAGGGTAATATTCACGTTCATATATATATATTGCAATGACATAGAACATAAGCAGTGAAAATAGCGATTCAGGCTCTACCGGCCTTGCCAATATACCGGGCAAGGCAGCCAGGAGGTTGGTACAAGGAATTGATAGGCTCTACCGGCCTTGCCAATATACCGGGCAAGGCAGCCTGGAGACTGGTGCAAGGAATTTAATAGGCTCTACTGGCCCTGCCAATATACAGGGCAAGGCAGCCTGGAGACTGGTGCAAGGAATTTAATAGGCTCTACCGGCCCTGCCAATATACCGGGCAAGGCAGCCTGGAGACTGATATAACGAAATGGTGAAGGCTCTACCGGCCCTGCCAATGTACCGGGCAGGGCAGCCTTGAGGCTGACAACAAGTCTAGAGGCTCTACCGGCCTTGCCAATACCGGGTAAGGCAACCCAAGATGGTAAAGAAAGGAATAGGTTCTACAGGCCTTACCAATATACCGGGCAAGGCAGCCTGACAAGGAGTGGGTGGCAACCACTAAAGCCTCGGTGACTGGCTAGGTGGAAAAACCAGTCACAAGGATGACATGCAGAGGCAGATGGAATTAATGTGGCAAGCCAACAAGAAGTATAGGAGCCAACTAGTACCAGCGTACTGGAGAACCAACGGAACACCAGAGCTGCCTAGGACATGACAGCAATTGTAAAACCTGGAGCGAACCAGTACCCGCGTACTGGAGAAACAATATCACTATCAGTGCAACAATAGCTGGTAGTAGTGGAGCGAACCAGTACCCGCGTACTGGGGTGACCAATCTCTCTACCGGTGCAACAGCAGCCGGTGTTAGTGGAGCGAACCAGTGCCCGCGTACTGGAGAAACCAATCTCTCATCCGGTGCAACCGCAGCTGGTGTTAGTGGAGCAAACCAGTACCCGCGTACTGGAGAAACCAATCTCTCTAACGGTGCAACAGCAGCCGGTGTATGTGGAGCGAACCAGTACCCGTGTACTGGAGAAACCAATCTCTCATCTGGTGCAACAGCAGCCGGTGTTAGTGGAGCAAACCAGTACCCGCGTACTGGGTAATCAATATCTTACCGGAGCTACAGCAGCCGGTTGTTTTGTGGAACAACCAGTACCCGCGTACTGGGATAGCAATGTCTCTACTGGTGCAACAGCAGCCAGGTGCGTGTGGAGGGAACCAGTACCCACGTACTGGAAAACAAATATCTCTACCGATGCAACAGCAGCCGGGTGAATGTGGAGCGAACCAGTACATGCGTACTGGGAACCCAATATCTCTACCGGTGCAACCGCAGCCGGGTGAATGTGGAGCGACCCAGTAACTGCGTACTGGAGACACAACCGAGGAATAGAAATGTCGCCAGAGCAACTCTGGAGGACTAGCAACTGCAGGATAATCAGGATCAGGAACACAGCTGAGGAGGACAGGAACCAGCACTCTAGACGGTCAACCGGATCAGGAACGGCAGCAGAGACTGGCAGTAGGAAACAGCGACAACACAGAAACCTCAACCGGATCAGGAACGGAAACGGGAACCAGGGGACTGGTGATCAGGAACTAGACGATCTCAGGCAAGCAGGAACATAGCCAGGACCCAGGAAGCTCAGGAACTCAATGAAGATGCGAGCAGCATAGAGACAACACGAAAGGGCAACCAAAGGGTGCCCAAGCTCAGTCTAAATAGGCAATGCAGTGCAGGCTGAAGGTAGACAGCCAATGGAGAGCCACCTACAGGTAACTGATACAGAAAGGCAGCAATCACGGGCACCGTGATAGGTTAATCCCGTTACGCACAGCAGAGTGCTCTTGGCTCTTGTATCATTTAGGTCTAGCACAAGTGGTTGGTCTTGCATATTGCCAGTCCTTGAGGACTACTGATTGGACTCACAACTAGGTGCTCTCCACCTTGCACCTCAGTCTCTGACTGCTCTTGTCATCTACTGGGCATAGTCTTAACATACCACAACAGAGACTGATTATCTGCATTGGACTTTAACCCTTGTTATACTCTGTTTTCCATTGCATATTACAGTATTGCTCCTTATCCATACTGTGTCTGCTAGATACCATATTTGCCTTCAGTTACGTGTCATTACCTATTTCTGCCCTTAGGGGGCCGTGTTCCTCATTTGTTCTCAATAAAACTATGTTTTATTTTTTACCTCTGGTCTGAGTGTCTGATAAAACCGTTACAGCCGGTCACGCTCGTCTCTTCCACCGAGGCTAGAGTCCAAAGCTGGGGACAGAAGATCGAAGCATCGAAGGGGTGGATCTCGACCAGGCAGAGAAGTGGGGAACAGGCCCCCCAGCGAGGAAGAAATACCAGAACAGGAAGCAGTATGGAATCTGCTAGGGTCATCCAAACAACTGAGATGCCAGGCCGAAAAGAGATCACAAGATGACCAGAAACCACTGTAGAACCGCAGGTGGATCTCAGATAAAGGAGTGAAAGTCAGAAATTACTGTAGCACCGTAGACTGATGATCAGATGAAATCTACGCGCTGTAGCACCGCTGGTCGGTAGAGAGATGAATTCTGCACACACAACACACTGGCTGGATACTCTGTAGCACCGCTGGCCAGTTGATCAGATGAATTTCTGCACTCACGGGCTGGATACACTGTAGCACCACTGGCCGGTTGATCAGATGAATCTCTGTGCTCATGGGCTGGATATACTGCAGCACCGCTGGCCGGTTGATCCGATGAATCTATGCGCTCACGGGCTGGATACGATGAATCTCTGGCAAACTTACATACCACCTACTTTCTGTCTTTGGACGTTACAAGGACATAGGCTTGTTTGGCAAAAAAACTTTTTTTTAATGCAGAAGCCCTGAGAAAAAAAATGCCCTTCTGGCCTAAAGTCAACAGGTCATGTTGTGTTGGCTAGTGGCCACTGGCCATTGTCAAATGTCTTCTTGAGTCCAGAATTGTGGAATTTGCAACTGCTGTTCTTGCTGCTGAGTTGTTTAAGCAGCAGGATGATTAGGCAGCTCAAAGGGAATGGGATCAACAACAGCAGTAACATGGGTATCATGATGCCCGTGCTCCTGGCTGCGGGCGGCAACATTCTCACTTCCTAGTTTTGACTGCCTCACTTTTATTGGTCCTTGATCTTGACTCCACCCAGGGCCAGCCTATTTATACCTTGTCATGACAGTACTCGGACGCCCTTTCTTGGTGTGCTTGTACCTAGCGCTAGTTCCTGTTACAGCTCTGTTCGTGTATGACCTGGCCTGCATGACAATGTTCCTGAGTATCCTGATTTGCTTGATTCTCCATTGCTGACTGATCTGGCTGAGAACCCGCTCCGTTACTGACTGATCTGGCTGAGAACCCGCTCCGTTGCTGACTGATCTGTCTGAGAACTCTCTCCATTGCTGACTGGCCTGGCTGAGAACCCGCTACGTTGCTGACTATCTGACTGAGAACCTGCTACTCTGCTGACTGATCTGGCTGAGTTTCCGCTGATGTGGCGCTGGGCTGGAGCTATCGTTTACGTTGTCGACCTTGGGCTGAGCACTTGCTGCTGTAGCCGCTCATACTAGTATAACCTCCCCTGGCGGTGTATACATGCGAAGTACCGGTTCCGTGTTGTCTCAGCTCGGACTGTGTTACTGTCACGGTTTGTTATGACTCTCAGACACAGAGTAAGATAAAAATCAAACTTTATTGAAAAGTTTAATGGGGACCCCCACGGGTCTAGTACATACACATATGTCAATTACACAATCTGGGTGCAAGCAGTAGTAGCAAGATACAGCAGTATAGGCTCTACCGGCCTTGCCAATATACCGGGCAAGGCAGCCAGTAAGATGGTACAACAGAATGTAAATAGGCTCTACCGGCCTTGCCAATATACCAGGCAAGGCAGCCAGTAAGATGGTACAACAGAATGTTAATAGGCTGTACCGGCCTTGCCAATATACCGGGCAAGGCAGCCAGTAAGATGGTACAAAAGAATGTAAATAGGCTCTACCAGCCTTGCCAATATACCGGGCAAGGCAGCCAGTAAGATGGTACAACTGAAAGTAAATAGGTTCTACCAGCCTTGCCAATATACCGGGCAAGGCAGCCTGTAGGAATATGAGGACAGCTCCACTAGGGCTGAGATGGCAAGGCAACAGCCCAAAGAGGAGTGGAGCAAACCAATTACAAGCAATGACAGCGAACTAGCCCCACCGGTTTGCAATGGAATATACAACCGGTGTGTGGAGTAAACCAGTACCACGTACTGGAGCAAATGGAACGCCCAACCGGTTCTAGTGCAACGGAATCAGCAACCGGTATATGGAGTAAACCAGTACCGCGTACTGGAACAACTGGAACGCCCAACCGGTTCTATGTAATGGGATCAGCAACCGGTATATGGAGTAAACCAGTACCGCGTACTGGGGCAAATGGAACGCCCAACCAGTTCTAGTGTCATTAATTAGTTCTTGAAACACTGCGGGTACATTACAGAGACCAAACTGCATTACTAGATATTCATAGTGTCCGGATCTAGTGTTAAAAGCCGTTTTCCACTCATCACCAGCTCTGATCCGAACCAGGTTATAAGGTGCCCGTAGATCCAATTTTGTGATAATTGAGGAACCCTTTAGTCTGTCAAATAGTTCGGTGATGAGTGGTATCGGATACGCATTCTTACGCATCAACTTATTTAGGCCACGGTAGTCAATGCATGGTCTTAATTCGCCATTTTTTGTTTTCACAAAAAAGAACCCAGCCCCCGCTGGAGAGGTGGATTTCCTGATTATCCCTCTCTTGAGGGCATCTGAAATATATTCTTCCATAGCTTGATTCTCTTCGCAAGACAAAGGATAAGAACGACCTCTAGGGGGCACCACCCCCTGGGACAGCTCAATGGCACAATCATAGGGTCTATGCTGAGGCAAGGTGCCAGCCTCCCCTTTGCTGAACACATCACTAAATTGTTGGTACTCATCTGGCAATGAAGAGGAGGTACACAAGATCTTTACCGGATGAGACACACAATGCTCCATATAATATTGGGACCAGGCAGAAATCGTACACTTTTGCCAATCAAACTGGGGATTATGTAATTGCAACCAAGGGAACCCCAAAATAACCGCATGGTGAGGAGAATTGATTATCTGAAACTGTTGTTCCTCTTTGTGTAATGCCCCAATAGTCATGGGAAGTGGCATTGTTTCAAAGGTCACCTGGGCAGGCTGCAGTGGTCTGCCATCAATACCCTCGATAGCCAGAGGAGTTTCTCTCTTAACCAACGGGATCTTATGCCGCTCAGCAAAGGCATTATCCATGAAATATCCAGCAGAACCGGAATCAATCAGGGCCAGAACCTCCACCGAGCGATCTGCACATGAAAGTACCACCTGGACGGTGGGTTTTTGTATGCTCAAACTTGGGGACGGATGAACACCACCTAGGGCCTGTCCCCCAAGGTACCCTAGGTGTGTTCGTTTCCTGGGCGAATAGGACAATTACGTAGCAAGTGCCCAGATTTGCCACAGTATAAACATAACCCCTGCCTCCTGCGAAATGCTCGTTCTTCTTTGGTTAGCCTGGTAAACCCTACGTGCATAGGTTCACCAGGTTCCCGTGCATGGTCATTGGTTATAGACAATAAGGGGTGGGTGGGTGGGTGGGCAAAATGAGCTGCTAGGACCAGTGCTTTTTGACCGTCCCTTACAGTCTTTAGCCATAAGCCTGTCCCGGATCCGAGTGTCAATTAGGATAACATAATCAATATATTCGTCCAAATCATTAGGCAGCTCCCTGGCTGCAATTTCATCTTTGATATAATCACCCAGGCCTTGAGCAAAGGCAGCCAACAGCGCCTCATTATTCCAACCTACCTATGCTGCTAGTGTACGGAATTCTATGGCATACTCGCCCACAGTCCGTTTGCCATTGGATTTCCATTAGACGTTTAGCAGCAGAGGTGGTCCTACCAGGGATCTCGAATACTCTCCGAAATGTTTGCACAAATTCTCTGAAATTCTTAGTAGAAGGTTTAGCATTCTCCCATAAGGGATTGGCCCATGCCAGAGCATGCTCGGTCAATAAAGATATCATAAACCCCACTTTGCTGCGATCATTGGGGAATGCATGAGAGGTCAATTCCAGAAATATTTCAGTTGGTTGATAAAACCTCTGCACAAACTGGGTTCACCATCATATCTGAGTGGCAATGGTGCAGAAGCGGATAGCCCTTTAACTGCAGTCACCGAGTTAATAGTATCATTCTCCGGTGTCGAAACTGGGGAGACCACCGGACTTGAAATAGACTTATCAGTAAGTACTGTACGCTCAAGAATAGTTTGGATGGCCAATGCCAACTGATCCAAACGCTGCTCAATTACAGCCATCCTCCAATGGATGTTCTGTGCGTTACCTTCACACTTACTGTCTGAGGTCATGGCCCTTTCGTATTGTCACGGTTTGTTATGACTCTCAGACGCAGAGTAAGATAAAAATCAAACTTTATTGAAAAGTTTAATGGGGACCCCCACGGGTCTAGTACATGCACATATGTCAATTACACAATCTGGGTGCAAACAGTAGTAGCAAGATACAGCTGTATAGGCTCTACCAGCCTTGCCAATATACCGGACAAGGCAGCCAGTAAGATGGTACAACAGAATGTAAATAGGCTCTACCGGCCTTGCCAATATACCGGGCAAGGCAGCCAGTAAGATGGTACAACAGAATGTAAATAGGCTCTACCGGCCTTGCCAATATACCGGGCAAGGCAGCCAGTAAGATGGTACAACAGAATGTAAATAGGCTCTACCGGCCTTGCCAATATACCGGGCAAGGCAGCCAGTAAGATGGTACAACTGAAAGTAAATAGGCTCTACCGGCCTTGCCAATATACCGGGCAAGGCAGCCTGTAGGAATATGAGGACAGCTCCACTAGGGCTGAGATGGCAAGGCAACAGCCCAGAGAGGAGTGGAGCAAACCAATTACAAGCAATGACAGAGAAATAGCCCCACCGGTTTGCAATGGAATATACAACCGGTGTGTGGAGTAAACAAGTACCACGTACTGGAGCAAATGGAACACCCAACCGGTTCTAGTGCAACGGAATCAGCAACCGGTATATGGAGTAAACCAGTACCGCGTACTGGAACAACTGGAACACCCAACCGGTTCTATGTAATGGGATCAGCAACCGGTATATGGAGTAAACCAGTACCGCGTACTGGAGCAAATGGAATGCCCAACCGGTTCTAGTGCAACGGAATCAGCAACCGGTATATGGAGTAAACCAGTACCGAGTACTGGAGCAAATGGAACGCCCAACTGGTTCTATGCAATGGGATCAGCAACCGGTATATGGAGTGAACCAGTACCGCGTACTGGAGCGAATGGAACGCCCAACCGGTTCTATGCAACGGGATCAGCAACTGGTAAATGGAGTAAACCAGTAACGCGTACTGGAGCAAATGGAGCGCCCAACCGGTTCTATGCAATGGGGTCAGCAACCGGTATATGGAGTAAACCAGTACCGCGTACTGGAGCAAATGGAACGCCCAACCGGTTCTATGCAACGGGATCAGCAACCGGTAAATGGAGTAAACCAGTACCGCATACTGGAGCAAATGGAACGCCCAACCGGTTCTATGCAACGGGATCAGCGACCAGTAAATGGCGTAAACCAGTACCGCGTACTGGAGCAAATGGAACGCCCAACCGGTTCTATGCAATGGGATCAGCAACCGATATATGGAGTAAACCCCATGATGAAAATGTCACCCAGGTGACAGGCAGCCAGATGCAGTGAATCAGGATACAGCACAGGAACAGGTTGCCCTCCAGGACAACCACGGGAACGGCAGGACGGTCAACCGGATCAGGAACAGAAGCAGGAACACGCCAGGACCGGAGCAGAAGCAGGATCAGGAACAACAGACAACCGGATCTGGAATGAGGACAGGAACCATGCAGCAGCTGCTCTCACAGTGGAGAAACGCTGACACTGGTAGAAGATCCACAGGCCCAAGGAAACATCAGACAGGTGACTGCAGGTGCAGAGACACCACAAAAGGGCAACCAAAGGGTGCCTCAGGCTGGTTTAAATAGGCAGTGCTAGGCGGGCGTTAAACAGGCGGCCAATGGGGAATACACACACCTGACTGACAGCAAGGGTGAGCACTCACGGGCACTGTGATAGTTACTCTATTTACCTGTACGTGTCCTCTGCTCTGATTACCACTAGCTGGGCTCACTCCCTGTGGGAGTTGCAGGCATTCCTTTGGGCGCATTACCTCCTGAACCTTCCTGTACCTAGATCCTCTAGGTTGATTCACTGTCATGTCCTGCCATCTGCAGTAGCCATAAGGCTCAAGAGCCAGCTGTTGCATGGTGTACCATCTTGGTACTGTATGTACTAGGACACCTGTTGCCTTCCGTTATCCGTTGCTTCCGTAGCGTTCTATGGTCTCTGTTGCCAGTAGCGGTTGCCTTGGTCCTTCTGATACCCTAGTGTCCTAGCTGCCAGTATCCTCTACCAGGCTCCGTTTGACCCTAGCATTCTTGGGTCTATGTTGCCAGTTGTCTGACTCTGGCCTCCTAGTGTTCTAGGGTCCCCGTTGCCAGTGCCTGTGCTGAGTTGCCTCCATTCATTCCTAGCGATCTAGGGTCCTTGCTGCCAGTAGTCTGAGTTGTGGGCCTCCAATATTCCTTTTGTTTCTAGGCCTCAGTCCATCATCAGCAAGTCGTTGCCTCCTTCTCACCCTAGTATGCTAGGGGACATGCTACTCTCAGTACATCTTCCTCATATTGTGCATACTCTGCCATTGTGTATTGTACGGTACCTGTACTGTCCTTTTGGGCTTGAGTGCATATTACATCATTGCTGTCTGTACTTTATTTCAATAAAGTTATTTTAACCTTACTAGTCTTGTCTGAGTGTTAATCAAAAACCATGACAGTACGAAAGGGCCAATGACTTCAGATAATTCTGGTGAAGGTAGCTCCATGAATATTCATTGGAGAATTGATATGTATGAACAACATCTGGACAGACCTGCTCAAGCCTTGGTGGCTACCCCAGTTCAAGCACCGATGGCCCAAGCTTAGGGTGTGAATCTTCCATGTAAAGGGTTGTCTGCTACTGCACCACTTCCGCTGAGATACAATGGGGAACCTATCCTATGCAGGGGATTTCTCAATCAGCTCAAAGGAGTAAGGAGTAAGATTGGGTTTATGATCTCGTTGTTGATGGGTAGAGCCTTAGCCTGGGCAAATCCTATATGGGAAACAGCTAAACCCATCACTTCCAATTTTAACGAATTCGTGAGGGCCTTTCGCAGTGTGTTCGAAGTACCTGGGCGCAACATCTCAGCTGCTAAGCAAATAATGAGTATCCATCAGGGCAACCGGACAGTCGCGGACTACTCTATCAAATTCCACACATTGGCAGTATCATGGTGCCCATGATTGCTGCTTTGCTATGTCTATCACCTATAGGGGGCTCCCATTGGCTGCTTGCCTTTGGTCCGCCTCATGTTGCATATTTAAACCTAGCTTGGGCACCCTTTAGTTGCCCTTTCGTGGTGTCTATGAGTATTTCATTTCCACCATGCTATAGAAGCTTTATTGGCCATTCTGCTGTTCCTGAGTACCTGCGTTCCAGAGCTCCTGAGTTCGTGTTGTTTCAGTACCGCTGTCTGCTGTGTTGTTTCCAGTCCTGTTCCGGTTGAGTTTCCTGTAGTTGCTGTTTCCTGCTACTGTTCTCCGTTACCGTTCCAGATCCGGTTGGACGTCCTTGCTGGTTCCTGTTTCTTCCCGAGCCTGGTTCCTACAGCGGTGGCGACATTGTTCTTCGGTCGCTTGGCGACATTCCAGTCTGTTGGTTCCCAGCGCGTGGGCGCTGGTTTGCTCCACTGCCTCACGACACTATTAATTGAGAGTTGGGTTCCCAGCGTGCGGACGCTGGTTCGCTCCAAAGCCTTGCGGCTATATTATACAAAACTCTGTTGGTTCCCAGAGTGCGGACGCTGGTTCGCTCCAAAGCCTTGCGGCTATATTATACAAAACTCTGTTGGTTCCCAGCGTGCGGACGCTGGTTCGCTCCGAAGCCTTGCTGCTATATGATACAAAACTCTGTTGGTTCCCAGCGTGCGGACGCTGGTTCGCTCCAAAGCCTTGTGGCTATATATTACAAAACTCTGTTGGTTCCCAGCGTGCGGACGCTGGTTCGCTCCAAAGCCTTGCACTATATATTACAAAACTGTGTTGGTTCCCAGCGTGAGGACGCTGGTTCACTTCAAAGCCTTGCGGCTATATCACACAACTCTGTTGGTTCCCAGCGTGCGGACGCTGGTTCGCTACAAACCCTTGCGGCTATAATATTTAACTCTGTTGGCTCCCAGCGTGCGGACGCTGGTTCGCTCCTGGCCCTCGTGGCTCACTACTCAGTCATTGTTGGTACTTAGTGTGCGGTCCAGTCTTTGACTGCCTTATTCCATCTACACCCTGATAAGGGTCACATATCTATAGTTTTTGGGCTACGCATTTATTATATCATAGACTGTCATTTCCTTCTGACAGTAATTGGGGGCCACTCTGGTTGACACCTCTTCCATTGAGTTGCTCTGCCCGGTATATTGGTAAGGCCGGTAGAACCTATTTCATTCCATCTTATGGTTGCCTTACCCGGTATTGGCAGGGCCGGTAGAACCTAGCCTTTCTGTGTTCCCTCAGGCTGCCTTGCCCGGTATTTGGCAAGGCTGGTAGAGTCTGTTAGCTGGTTATCCGTTAGGCTGCCTTGCTCGGTACTTTGGCAGGGCTGGTAGAGCCTGTATTATCCTGCAGCAGGTTTAGCACTGAAGGCAGCAGGTTCAGCACTGACAGCAGGCACAGCATGTCTGGCTGCAGGGGCAGCACGTCTGACAGCAGGCACATTACTGGTGGCAGCAGTATCAGCACAGCACAAGTGGCAGCAAGGGCAGCACCTCTGACAGCAGGCACGGCAATGGTGGTAGCAGTAGCTGGGGCAGCATGTCTGACAGCAGACACAGCACTAGTGGCAGCAGATGCAGCACGTCTGGCAGCAGGCACAGCTTGGTGGCAGCAGGGGCAGCATGTCTGGCAGCAGGCATGGGCATGGGATTTTCCTGTGAAAAAGCGGACAACAACATGGTTTTTGCTGAATTTCCCATGGGAACACGGCAAGAATTTTCACTCTCCCCTAGTGGCAAGGGTCAAATATCTGCCAACCCGCACTGGACCAGCTTGGCAGATTACGGTCCATACTCCCAACTTGTACCCTACTGGGTATTGCAGCAGCTGAATGCTACTACACACTGCTGTGAAGGCTATGGTCTATCAGTACACCTAAATCCTGTTTTCCCCCTTCTTATATGCGTATAAGGCAACAGATAGCAACATGTGTAGCTTTTGGATCAAGAGGGAGGTATCTCCATACTTTGGACTACATACACTGAGGAGTTCCTGAGGGGTTACTACTACTGCTGGAGTTAGATGTTGCTGCAATTGTACTACTACTACAACTACTTGGTGTCAAAAGAACTGCACTACCAACAGAAGCAGAGGAACTCATCATAGCTAGGGTTGTGGATGTGAATAAACTGTGTTGGTGCTGCATACTTAACACTAGTGTGTGTGGCTGAGTTTATAAACAGTTTATGAACAAGCACAGTTCTCCTTTTCAGTGGTAGGAGATTGAGCCTTTCCCTTTCAGCTAATTTTCTGGCTATATCATGCATGTATATCTTTATTTATATGGTGCCACACAGTTTATGAAGTTCCTTACAACACTAGTATGTTACAATAAGTACATTTTTGGACATGTTTATCTTCAGCTGACAGTGGGCCATCCACGAGAATATGGTCAAGGGGCAGTCTGAAATTTGTAACTGTAAATGTCATCATCTGTTTCACTCTCAACTTCATCTGTATCTGAAGAAGAGGAGAATGCTGGAGGGATATATTCTAGATCAAAATAGTCATCAGTAATTAGATCATCCTCAGCAATGCACTTCTTCCCCATGACTTACATATTCCTTTAGACTTTTTGAAATCTCAAACAATTTAGTTTTATTTTTCCCCTTAGATGGATTTTACTGATGGTTGCTACTACTTTCAGGACAGGTGAGAACTTGTTTGTGTCACTTTCAAATGCAGCACTTGGTTGGACTGCGATACCATCTACCATCATACCATTAATACTAGAATGCAACTTGTTGTTGTCTTCAGTGTTCTTAGATGGTTTATTAATATTACTGGTGGAACTTTTAATGGGACTTTGACAAACTGCCTTCTCAGGAGGATGAGGATCATCATTATTTATAGCACACATTGCAGCAACCATGGCTGCAGTCAGTTTTTTGCTACAATGTTATTAACAGGTCCCTGCACTGCTCCTGCTCCTTTCACCCTCCCCAAACCCTAGTACATTTGTTAGACATTATTAAACTAGTTTGTGTATTGTTTAAGGTGAAGTACACATTAGAACTGATTGTGTATGATGGCTTGCCCTTTACAAAATGCTCTTTATCTTCTTGTATCAGTCTTCCTCAGTTACAGCTCATATTAAGGTCTCTGCCACCTATCAGTCAACCTATTTTTAACTTTTTTTTTTTTTATAAACTTTTTTTAAAGGGATAGTAATGTTTCATAATAAAAGCAGCTCTAATTAATCATCATAGTATTTGGACTTTGGAGAGTGTTATTTCAATTCTGTCAGAGTTGTAGTTCCAGAGTAATTCAATGACAAAGTGTCCCCCTCCCACCCCTTTTACTGATGTCACACTGTTCAGTCAGAGCAGAAGGGAGGTGCCCAGGTAGACTGCAGAGAGGAACAATCTTCAATTAAGATAAGGGAAAAACCTGAAAAGCTTGTCAAGGGGGGGCAGGGATCTCATTGTTTTCATAGGAATAAGTGTGTCTGCTTCTGTTATCTGTCTGGTCTATGGACTGCATTCTACATCTGAGAAGAGATTGCTTACACTAGGTAAAAGGGACGGGAAGGGGAAACTTTGCTTGTGAATATCTCATAAACCATAAAGGTTTGAGAGATAAGACTTATATCATTCTTCACGTTTTTTTAATGCCTACAAAATAAAGTTAAAATGAAGTATTACTATTCCTTTAAAGGGATTGAAATGTTTCACAAAAACAGCAGCTCCAATTAATTGTCATAGTATTTGAGTCATAGAGTGTTATTTCCATACTGTCAGAGTTTAAAAGTAATTGAATGATAAACTGTCCCCCTCCCACCCCTTTTACCTAGTGTAAGCCACCTCCCCTCAAATGTGGGATCTGGTCTTGAGACCAGACAGATCACAGCAAGGGACAGTTTTCTTACTGTAAGCATATGGAAAGCCATGCCCCCCCTTGGCAGGTTTTTCAGGTTTTGCCTTATGATCACTGAAGATTGCCCCTTTCTGCGATCCATCTGGACAGTCTTGCTGCTCTGAGATGAGCAATGTTACATCAGTAAAAGGGGCAGAAAGGGGATAATTTATCATTCAATTACCATTCAATCTGCTTTTATTGTGAAACATCACTATCCCTTTAACTATCCCTATCATTGTCAAATGCAAAAACATACCATACGCCCTTTGCAACCACTTCTCCCCTGCACATATCCTAACACAGAGATAACAGATCAGGAAGGAATGTGGATCACAGCTGCCTATGTCTTTCCAGTCATCACACAAAATTTGGAGGTATTTGGGGTAAATCTCCTTTACACCCTTCACAAACCCCAGACCCCCCTAACACAGAGAACAGCCAGCAGAAAGGAACTTGGACCACAGCTGTCTGTGTTTTCTCACTCACACAAAATGTGGGCTATTTGGTGTAAATCTCCTTTGCGTCTTTCTCAGTCACATCCCCGACTGCTCCAACACAGAGAACAGTCAGCTGAAAGTAACTTGGATAACAGCTGCCAGTGTCTTCTCAGTCACACAGAGTATTGGGGTATTTGCATACCCCCAGACTTTCACAGAGATAAGAGCCACATCAGGAAGGAAATTAGATATACACCACACAGTCTGATCTCCTAAAAAGAAGGACACCAGAGTGGGAAACAGGGACTGGGAGATTTGGGTATCAAGGAGGGACTGACCCTCCTAAAGGAGGATGCTTGTGATATATGAAATATGATACAAATCTGAAGAAAACTACTGTACCATATGGAAAAAAAATAAAATTCCCTTTGATTTTAGGGGGTATTTAACACCTGGAATGCTAGGGATATGCATTGGAGATCTCTCTACCAGTCACTAGGTTAACAATCCTATTAAAATCACTATTTAAATCAGTTTTGGGAATCTTTATTTGTTTCTTATAGTTCCTTATAGTGCAGTTGGTTTGCTCCAGAACTGCAGCACATCAGACTTACAGAGTACACAAGGGTTGAGGGCAAAATCTCAAGAACTTTCAGTAAATTGTAAAAGAATATTAATATTTCTTCTTGTCAGTAGAACAGGTTCTGTAAGAAAACGGAAGGGAATTTTCCTAGCGCGGTACACACGGAAAATAATTTGCTTATTTTTGTGACCAGAAATAGATTTTTTTAAAAACAGCAATTACCAGTTGCACAACATTTTTTTTAATTATTGTTACTTGGCAAACTCAAACCAGAGCATGCCGGTGTACATTTCAATAATGGGGTCACTCATTTCTAACTGGAGGCATTTATCATAAAAAGCACTGCTAGCCCTTGGGGGCTGGGGAAACGGATTAATCTAAAGCCCCAAATCTCATGCTTTAAGGGCAATAAAAGGTCATGGGCCATGGTAATGAGCTTTCTAACTATAGCCATAATGTTAATAGTTGAAGACATCTAAATGCATCACCTTAAAGCCAGACCTAAAATTAAGATTTACTGGGTCAGTGCTCCAGTGGATGAATTCCACATCAAACAAATCATAAGATGACAAAATTGTGTAGATTCATGATATTAAGCCAACAGTTCAGCTAGCAGTACCACCTACACTGCCCTGGGGGAGACCTGTTAGAAGGCCGCTGACTCGACTACCACACCACAGGGAGGGAAGGAAGCAGCAGGGGATCGGATTAGTCCCCTGGTTAACCCTTTGAGTGCCAGAGTGGTACGGAATGCATTGCAAAGCAATGCATTCCGTACCACTCTGGCACTCAAAGGGTTAAAATGATCAAGGCTGCTGTCTGGTTATCGTGATTGGTAAGGATTATGAGGAGGATAGATTAGTTCTATACACAGTGGGAGAAGGGTATGGTGCTGGGGGAAGGGAAAGCTGCTTTTTAGCTTTTCTCTTATCTAAGTTTTCTCTTTTGGCACACCAGTGTAGTTAGCAAATGGGGCATAAAAAGCCTGTAGATAGCTCAGGTAACATCAGTGTGCTATTGTGTGTACCCTGTAATTCACTGCGGGCAGATGCGCTTCTTCTACCTGCAATAACTCAGATAGCTATAGTGGACTGAGGATAGATGAGCCGGCGATCCAGTACTGCTATGCTCTATCAATTTAAATAGTGCTGGATCATTACTTTACTCAGCGCTAGGAATTCAGGGACTTCACATACTATTGCCTGTATCCCGAAACTGATTGTGGGCAGATGCTCTTACTCTCCCTGCAATAGTGCAGACTGCTGTAAAGACGAATCGGCGTTTTGAGCACTGCTATGTTTTATTAGTGTAGTAGGTAATATCAACAGCTTAATAAATGTTGTAAATTCAGGGACTAATAGGCGTAGCTTGGGGTGGGCTAATGGGGCTACAGCCCCAAATGCAGACAGTGGCATTTGTTTAAGAAAGCCCAGCATGCAATGCATCAGATCCCCATTAGCCAATAGGCATGCATGTAGTGAATCGCTTGTCTTTAACCCTTTGAGTGCCAGAAAGGTATGCAACGCATTGCAAAGCAATGTGTTGCCACCCCTCTGTCACTCAAAGGGTTAATGTGTGAATAGCACCACATTTATGTCCTAACGTAGCCCAGTGGAGCAAGAAGGTGCTGTCTGCCATGGCCTGTCTATACCTCACGTTAACATAGATGCGCTGCAGAGAGAGACGTGTCAGTCACCTCGTTCCTGCTGGCACTGGCACAATGTCACATGACAGCATGATTGCGGTGGCGAAACAAGCCTGTGAAGAGCACGTGCTTCCGCATCTCTGTTCTTTTGTGTGGTGGTGGCATTAAGTAGACTCTCCACCCAGTAAACCCAGGCAGACTGAGACTGAGACAAGTCATAATCTACAGCAGTCATTAAGCAAGTGGATAATGTTTAAAACACCATGTTCCTGTAATACACATTAAATGGTTAATAATATTCCCTTCTTTATCAAATATTTGCTCAGTGAACTTAGAATTTCAGAATGTATGAAGTTCTAAGTTCACTGACCACATCTGGTTCAATTTTAATTCATCTGTGGCACTCAAAGGATTAAAAGGCAATGGGAAACAGCAGCAGCTATAATAGAACATAACTCCTGCATCACTTTTTAACCCTTTGAGTGGCAGAAAAAATCCATACTTTTGCATCCGCCAAGGAACACAAATATGTAGATATTCTTCCAGTGGTGCCCTATTATAATGAGAAATAATATTGCAAATTTATGTCAGAATGTAACCATTTTAGTGCCACGTGTTGCAGAGCCCAAATAACTTAAAGGGTTAAACAGTAATTGTGGATGAACCAAATGCGCCACTGGGGACAAATAAACATTCCCATTGGTTTAAAGAGGAACTACCACCCCAACACAATGGGCTTTCTAAGTCTTTGTCTTCCTAGCCTTATTAGCAATCCATAGTTAGTAGTCTCCAAATAAACGTTGTAAGAGCACAATCTTTATACTAAATCTCTACCTGATGACATCTTGCCCCTTGAATCCATTCTGCGCATGACCGCTATGGAGCCATTCAGCTCCATTGTACCTCCCTCCGTCTTGCCTATCACTCATTCGTCATTGTCCTCAACACCATGTGACCTGCTGAGCTCCTGGCATCAAGTGCGGTCAGGTCATTTCGACCTAGTGGAAACAGACCGGTGGTTTATATATTACAAGTGCTTCACATGCACCCGCTCCCACTAGGCTGAAATGACCTGACCGCGCTTGATGCCAGGAGCGCGGCAGGTCACATGGTGCTGAGGACAATGACGTACGAGTGATGGGCAAGATGGAGGGAGGTACAATGGAGCCAAATAGTTCCATAGCGGTCATGCACAGAACGGATTCAAGGGGGAAGACGTCAGTATAAAGATTGTGCTCTTACAACTAACTATGGATTGCTAATAACGCTAGGAAGGCAAAGACTTAGAGAGTACATTGTGTTGGGGTGGTAGTTCCCCTTTAAATAGGGGTTTTAACTCCTTGAATGATAGGTCTCTAACAATTTACTCTTGTATTCAAGGGTAAAAGCCCTATTTATATCAATAGGCATTTGCGAATTTGTATTTGTTCCCTATAATGCCGTTGGTTTGCTCTAGAATTCTTTCAATTCTTAGAACATCAGTCTGCATATGGGGAGGGATCAGCTGAGAACCCATTGTCTCACTTTTAAAAATACATGTGTTACAACAGCTGGAAAGTACATCTATCCATCAGAATTCCCAATCCTCAAAATAACTATTACGTTACCACCTCCAAAAGTGCCTATTATAAACCTATGGAAATTTATTACAAAAGTCAGTAAAGTGAAGAAATAACCTATTGGTTCAAATGTATTTGAAAAGGTTAAAGGTTTCTTGAGCAGACCACTTGGGAATAGCTTCATTTATAATAATGCCTAGATGCTACCACAGAATAATAATGTCAATTTATAAGGAAAGGAGGGGAAAAAAGTTATTTCTTTGTGTGCACCAATTACAAAATGTTTTTCTTTCCCTCATTTCTTTATTAACTGCAGTATCTTCTGCCAACCATATCATACACTGAAGAGAAAATGCACTAGATTCCAGTGTGCTAACAAACCAGTGTGCTTATTTTATTCAACATTTCATCTTAGAGGATTTGCATTGTGTACAATAATACAATGTAGACAAATATCAAAGAGAATTTGAGATGGCTGGGGTTAAAGGTAGGGATATAAGTGGGGTTAGGTGTGGAAACTGATGGTGAGTAACTTTTCAGGCCTGGCTAGTAGCTCAGAACTTGAAATTTCGAGCCCTGCACTATATTAATCTGCTGAGTAAAACAAAGGAACTCACAAAAGTGTGAGATTCTTCATGCCAAAGGTCATACAGTTCAAACTGATTGAGTAGTTACTATAGACTCACTCCTGGAACTGTCAGGCACACTCAAGGGTTACTCGTGGGCTGCTGCTGGCTCAATATCAGTATTGTTGAAATCATAGCAAGAAAGCCGAGCACTCTGCCTTTATCAATAAAACTTGACTTTTATTTAAAACATATTAAAAAGATATAACGTCTCCATATCAACATGTCAGATGAGTCTTTCATCCAATGTTTCAGTCCTCACTGGGACTTTCATCAGGGACACATACATTACAGACTATCAGCATAGTCGAAACTTAAATGCTCCTTTGAGTTTCGCATCCGGTCAGCGTACCTGGTTGTAATAGCAACTTAGGACGCTAGCTCGGCGCTCACCCAACAAACTTAAAACTTCTAAAATACAATGAATCATAGATCTGCATACTGTCCCACTTCACCTGGTCGGTAACAACTGTATACAAAAAAGTATAACATGATCAGATATAATTAATCAGGCTGAATTTTTCATTCAGCCAGTTTGGGGATAGAGTTCCTAAGGTATACACCAAAACATTTCCCTCTTCGCTAGCCAAGACTCCCTATCGCCACCCCGTGGGGCATGCTTGACAACTTCAAAAATAAAACATTTCAATCCTTTGCCATTGTGTTAATTAAGTGCCTTGCCACTGGGGATCTTCTTAATTGCTGCTCATTAGTAGTTCCATTCAAACCTCGCGTAATCACAGATTGATATTCATACATCCGTTCTTTCAATGGCCTGCTTATTTTGCCCGCATAACACAATTTACAGGGATATATAAGTAAATAAATTATGAATGCTGTGGTGTGCATAATATCATCCATCCTTCACATTAATTTTGTAGTTATTACTGGATACTGTATATGTCAGTCCCGTCTCCATATGTAGGCATGTCATACACCCACTGCACTTATACACCACTTTTATTGGCCCATTGGTTATACATTTATATTTATCAATAAGGTCTGAGCTAACCAATTCGTCTCTCTGATTCGTACCGCTGTAATAACTGAACATGGGGGGATTCTTAAACATATGTCCAATCTGTGGATCTCCTGCAATGAGATTCCAATGCTCCACAGTTGTGTTTTTGAACCTATGGGCAAGATCTTTATATGTGGTCGCTATGAACATGCAATCCTGAGTCTCTGTATTCAGTTGTCATGTTTGTGTCAATAATGAGTCTCTCTCCATTCCTGTCACCTCTTCAGTGCTGTTATTGATGTACATCTCATTATATCTAATTTTCCTTCCCATGTCTTGTAACTTAAAAAAAGATTAATTAGGGTCAGAGACTATACACTTGACCCTCATCAGCTGAGACCTGGGCAGCCACTTTTTTAGTGATGTGGGATGTTGACTGCAAACTTGTAAAAGTGTATTGCAGTCTGTAGCTTTGGTGAATAATGTTGTTTGTATACGAGTTCCTTCCTTGCACCACTAGCAGATCCGGTGGGGAACTAACCCTAGCCAACCCAACTATCAACAGCAAAACCCTTTCCCATGTCAACCCCCCCACCCCTAGCCAGCGTACTACCACCTGCCCCTCGGTAAACCTCTGCCATATCCCGGCTCCCCGTTCTACAGCTCTCCTCTGGGCTCTGCAGATTTATGAGTGGCCAACCAACCAAATCACCTTCAAGCAACCTGAAATGATAAAGAAAAAAGGGGGAAAACATATAGAGCAAGCTCTCGGAAGTAGCTCCGGTCTCAAGTAAGACTGAAAGTGCTTAGACTCCCACCTCCCAATCTTGTACACTACATCATCACTCAATCCTCACCTAGCCACCTCCATGGCTTCCCAGATACGGAAAGAAGAGCCAAAGTCCGTGACCTCCAAACCCAAATGCCCCAGCCCCATCTTGAAGACCCTCACAAACTGAAACCGCAAAAGGGACATCCCATCCACATGTATTAGGAAGGAAATCCCCTAGACCAGCCGAACAGCCAGAAACGCCTGTATGCACACAATCAGACACTCCGGAAGACCCATTCCTAAAAATGTCACCAAGACACCTTTGTCCTCCTGGTTCTTCTTGGAATGACGCAGTTGCACCAAAATGCGATCACCCATAGGAGCCACCGTGACAACCCACCAGATCCCCGCTTGGTCACACTGCACTGACCAACTCGTGGATGTGAAATGCCCCTAAGAATGCCAACAAAAAAGACACTCAAAAAAGCACTGCCTCAAACTTAGATGAGCAAATCCCCAACAATTCCCATAACAACCCCCTCAGAACCCCAAATGAAACCGGCCTACGGGAATACTTCACTTACGAACCCTGTCACAACCCCTTCAATGCCTGCTTAACTAAAAATTACTTTGTAAAATCCCCCCAACCATGTACCTTCAACATAAAATAGCTCAGCCGAGCCCAAAACCACAGCAGCACCTCCAAACAACCAGAGTGTCATGGTTTTTGATGAACACTCAGACCAGACCGGTAAGGTTAAACTGACTTTATTAGGATAAAGCGCATACAATGAATTAGGCCACAGGCCCACAATACAAAACAATAAATAAATAGCAATGCCAATCAGGACTCAGATATATAGCAAGTCGATGAGGCAGCGACTGGTATCAAATAGTACTGTGCTGGGACTCTGAGGACTGGAGGCACATAAGGACAGGCAACCTCACCCTAGCGGACTAGGGTTAATCAGGCTATTCGACCCAGGGCTGACAGCAGGACTTTAGATGACAGGTAGTCCTGGAGGTGGTAACTGGCACGAAACCCAGGCGCCTGAGTGGCACTGAACCCAGTAGGCAACAAGGTAATACTGACCAAGGGACAGGGGTCCCAGTAAGGCAACCACTTACAACTGGCAAAGCCTAGAACGCTAGGAGTAGATTGAGGGCAGATAACAGGAAGGCCACAAGTGTCCCCTCACAAAAAGAGTGTGATGTAACGCAACCGCTGGCTCTTAAGCCCAAAGGCTACTGTGACAAAGAATGAAGCTCAGTGTCTCCTCACACTAACGAGTGTGATGTAACGCAAACTGCTGGCCCTTAGCCCAAGCTACTGCAACAGAGAAGGAGCACTGGAAACGCCCAGAGATATACTGCAACTCCCACAGGGAGTGAGCCCAGCTATAGTGCAGAGGAAGACACAGATAGATCTGAGTAACTCAGTCAGCACTTAATAGCACTGTACCGGTACTTTGCACGTGCACACCGACAGGGGCGGTTAAAGTAAGCGGCTATAGCATAAAAGCCAAGCCTACGGTCGACAAGATAAGAATAGCGACGCATAACAGACAAGGCAACTGGGAATCCGCTGCTAGTAACGCTGGCCAGACAAGGTACAGCCATGCACGGATGGCAAAGGAGCGGGTGCTCAGCCAGGGATGGCCATAAGTGTAACGGAAGCACAGCCAGGTCAGTAGCAACGGAACAGGCTCAACAGCCAGAAAGGTCAGCAATGGAGTCAGTACACAGCCAGATCAGTCAGCAACGGAGTGGGTTCTCAGCCAGGTCAGCAACGGAGCGGGTTCTACAGCCAGATCAGTCGGTAACGGAGCGGGTCCTCAGCCAGATCAGTCGGTAACAGAGCGGGTCCTCAGCCAGATCAGTCAGTAATGGAGCGGGTCCTCAGCCAGATCAGTCGGTAACGGAGCGGGTCCTCAGCCAGATCAGTCAGTAACAGAGCAGGTCCTCAGCCAGATCAGTCGGTAATGGAGCGGGGTCTCAGCCAGATCAGTCGGTAGCAGAGCAGGTTCTCAGCCAGATCAATCAGCAACGGAACAGCAACATAGGAAGAGCAGAACGTCGTCAGGCAGGCCAGGTCATACACGATAACAGCAACTTAGAAACAAACGTCAGGAACACCATGAAAGGGCACCTTGGTATAGACATGACAGGGCATATAAAGGCAAGCCCTGGGTGGAGCAAGAATACCAGGCCAATAAGAGAACGGCATTGAAATGAGGCAGAATAATAATGTCGCCATCAGATCAGGAACACGGGCACCGTGATACAGAGTAAGACTCCACACCCCGAAACTGCCTCCACCAAGGCAAAACACTCCTGCCAGCACTGCTGATACATCGCCCAAGTCTTAGAGTCCACTGTGCGCCTCAACAGGTCATAAACAATACAACCAGCCTGCTCCACAGATATTCCAGGAAAACATTCCCCTCGGCTGCAGCATCCAGTGCTGCTCCTCAAAATTGGTAGAACTGGAAACGGGATAGAGAATCAGCAATAGCATTTGTGTACCCCGGCAAATGCTTTGCCCTATACCACACATTCAGCGCCATACCGCTTGAGGACCAATAACCTAATCAATCATAGAACCAGAGGAGATAAGGCTGAGACCTAATTGATCACCTGTACCTCCATCGTGTTGTCTGAACAAAAATAAAACACTTTGTTCTGCAGAGCCTCCCCCCCATAGAAAAACTACTACCAGGAACAATTCCAGGAAAGCAAGGTTACGCAGGAGCCCCGAATCCCCCCAGGACTGCGGCCATTTACCCACTCACCATTGCCCATGTGGATAGGCTCCAAAACTGCAACTCCTGGAAATGTCCGTGAACAGCTCCATGTCAGGCACCATAGTCTGATCTAGCTGAAAGAGAGAATGCCGGTTGAACCCAGCAAGGAAGGAATCCCATACTGACAGGTCGTCCCTCATCCACTTTGTAACCCGCTCCCAATGAAGCTCCACAAACTCCCCATTTCAACCCATGCTAAAAAGCCCCCTAATGAGTCTATACCCACCCAAGAATCAGTAACAGGGCACTCACCAGAGGCTCCAGCAGATGGAGGCTGAGCCACAGATTCTGTTCCAGGGATGCCAGAAGCGTCATACAGTCTGGATATCGACAGCACCACCACCACCACGCTCCTGACCCTGTTGCTCAGCTGGAAGTACCTCCAGCAGCCATACTTCCTGCAACGCCATCATCCTGCACCTCCACCAGTGCATGATCAAGCAGGTCTAGATCCTCTAACCTAGGGCTATCCGTCTGAAGGCTATCACTCTCCTCCTGAAAACTCTGCCCAGATGGGCCATCCCTCTGTGAGTCCCCTGAAGAACTGGGCGAGAAACTGGGTCCAACCACTGGGGACCCCGTCTGTTCCAACATGGCAACAGCTCTTGGCACCTCAGCTTCCACATGGGAGGTCATCGCCTGGGTTTGACCGTGTCCCCTTCCTGGTACAGCAGCAGCACCCCCAGGGCCCCCCAAAGCTCCCACCATGCCATGAGCAGCTGGCATCTCAGTCCTAGCTTGAGCCTGGGATCTAGAAGCCCGACGACCACGGCAAGCAGAGAACTCTACCACAGCCTGCTGCTGGCTCACAGCACTCTTCCCCCTCCTCCCCCTAGAGCCGCGATGCAGTGAGGCAGAAAGGCTAAGCCACATAGGTGGCCGAGACACCCACGTCAGTTTGGATTTGAAATTGGGGGGGTTCCACAGCAGGGTAAGCAAGGCTCCGCTTCAGCCACCGTGATCCCCGCTTCTGCTCCTCCTCCCACGGATAGTTCATAGTTCTCCTTGACTTCAGACATGCTGTGGCAGGGTTAAGGAGAAGACACAGGAGCTCAGCAAGCAAACTCCTTGTTCATGCATCTCTTCCAGTATGACTACTGACCAGAAGCTCTGCAACCCATCGCCCATGGCCTCCTGCCTACTTTCTGCCTAGCCCTGTCAAGCCCCCCTTCGCCTACACTGCATTTTTCTCCATGGGATTCAATCTTGCATTTCATGTTATGATCTTGGGCAAACTACAAACACAGACATTGATGAGAACGTAATCTGCAGACATGGTTTGGCATTCATTATCTAAACGGTGTTGTAAAATTATTTTTACAGTACTTATGTATGAAGTTTCACTGATGTTGAATACTCAGTATTTTCTGAATTATTTCCAGGCAGCAGGTATGTGAAAAGACAGTACCTGGTGTCATGAAATAGTAACAGTAAAAATCAAATTTGCATTTAGCTGGAGGGCTGATCTTATAATAGTAAAAAGTTGAAAAACTTCAGGTAAGTGAGACAAGTTTAGATCAATATTTTAGATCAACCTTTCTTAAACATTATTCATATTCATCTTGGTACTTTCATAGTCAAGTTAACTTCCATGATATATTGTATTTCCTGTTGTCGTAGGACAAAATGCACTTGACACAGAGTGATATAAACTCTCCATTGAGAGAAAGTTTCCAGAACCAAGTATTTTATGGAGCTGGTGAGTTAACCCCTTAAGGACCCATTAGGTGCCAGGACATGACATTCTGCCATCCCAAAATTAAATTCTAAAAAAAAAAGCCCACGCTTGCCCACGCCCTGGATCGGGCAGTCATTAAGGGGTTAAGCTCTATCCATAGAATAGCATAGGAACTGGAGAGCTTTGCTTACACACAATTAAATACAGACAGGGAAGGGAATGTCCAGAATGGAAATGAACATGAAAGCTTTACATGTTTCTGGAGTCCATGGTCACTGTAATAGAGACACACACATTTTCAGTCTTATTATCTCTCTCTCTCTCAAACTTCTCACTCCCTTTCACTGTCACATCTATATATTTGTCTTCTTTCATGTTTTTGTTCTCTTGCAAGCTTTTACTAGCACACTTGTGCCTGCTTTATCTTGCAAACTCTCAATTGCACTCTCTCTTTTGCATGCCCTCTCTCTCACACTCAGTCTTAGACATCTTGGGTGCTCACTCTTGCTCTTTCTATTCTGCTAACTTACTTCTGCTCTTTGGATCTGTCTGGTATACATATATATATATTTATATAGTAGCAGTTGGATGGAAGCACTTCACACTTGGGGGGGATAAATTACTGCCTGGGTGCTGTGGCAAGGCTAATAATGTATGTAGAGAAGGGCTACAGCACACTCAGTGCTTTTAAAGAGTTAATTTATTCTTTTAAAAAAATCAACATTTTGGCCAGGCTCTGCTGGCCTTCCTCAGGACAAGTGAACAGTGCAAAAATATTCCTTAAATACCTCTCCACGTGTAGGATGCCGGGTTAGCCGGTCGCATACATTGGTGATGTCATGCTGGTAGGCGGAACATCAGAATGTCCTGTTAAGTTCAGCGCCTGCTCCATCTCAGGTGGCTCCCAGAACCTTAGGCTAGGTTCTCTTCCTTGCTCCTGGTTCCAGTATTTCGGGCTAAGTTCAGTGTTAGCTCCTGGGTAGTGGAATGTAGCACTTTCTCCACGCCTGACCCCAGGAAAGGTTGGGGAAGTGCTTATTCGCTATTATTTGTATTATATCTTTTAATAAAGTGTTGTTGATCTTAACTGTACCTGTCAGAGTCTTTATCTGTCTGAGTGACCTTGACAGCCAGTCAATTTAATGGGAGACTCAGATTACAATATAAATAAACAGTAATCGAATGTCACTGATATCTTAAAGATGTGTTAGGATACCAGGTCTAATATTAGACAAACACAAAAGAAAAGGAGAGCTCTGATCAATGACTGTACATAATGCTAAAGAACAATAATAATAAAAACATAGACAATAATGACAATAAAATAATTAAATAAATCATATCTGGTATCCAACTGCGCTACAGAAAAAGACCTCAGTAATGGCTATAAAATGTTCATATTCCAAAATGAAAAAGTACTTCCAATGTATGCACTGATAGTAACCCTTACAGGCCAGTCATTCAGAGTCCATGCCGATCAATATGTCTTAACAGACATGTAAAACATGGTAATTTGCTCTCTCTGTGATGTAAAAAGTATGGAAACAATCTTTTGGGTATATCTATCAATACTTTGGAATATCAACCTTCGGGTTTTCCACACCGTGGTGGGCCTTTTGGAATGTGATCAATTTATAGCCATTATTGAGGTCATTCTCTGCAGTGCAGCTGGATACCAGATATATTTTTTATTATTATTTTATTTTTTTGGCTTTATTGGCTGTCTATATTTTTATTATTAAATTTTGTTTGCCAGACTCCACCAACACAGGAGCCCTCAGACCCCTTTTATACTATGGCTGTGGGAAATTAAATAAAATTTGCTATGTGTTGTGTGTAAATTCAGTCTTCCCATTGATTTCAATGCAATGAGCTAGACGAAAAAAGCAGAAAAACTGCATTGTTCGCAGGAAATTTTTCCACTAGGCATGAATTGCCATTTTTCACCTATTTTGGTTTGAGGTGAACATTTTCGCCCATCCCTATTAACCCCTTAAGGACCAGATGATGTGCTATGACCATCACTGTTCGTATACCCTTAAGGACCGGTGACAGTCATAGCACGTCATGTACTTTTTACTTACAGCATTCTATCGGGAGCGCTGTAAGTAAAAACGGGGCATAAAATTGACCGCTCCAAGACTGGAGCGGTCTCTCTTAGGCCCCAAAGTGGCGCGCCAGTACACATAACAGGTCACATGTACGGTGCGTTAGCGAGGATCAAAGCGGTCCTTAAGGGAAGGTAACTTCCCTGGACCGCTGGTCCTTAAAGGGTTAAACAATACAAATTTAATAGCTCAAAATAAACAAACACACTAAAATAATTAGATAAGCCTCGAATGGGACCATATCTGATATGGTGAAGAAGTGTGTGTGTGTGGGGGGAATTAAGCATATGATGAATGAACTGGTGATAAAAGTGTGTTATGGTGAAAGATTTGAAGAGTACTAAAAAGTGTTACTAAATGAGGGAATATAAAAATAATATGTATATGTAAACTGCAATGATAGTTATAGAAAGAAATCACTTTTGTCTCATCTAGAACATCAAAACATTGCACACTGTCAAGGAAAAAACAAAATATAAAAACCCAGTGGTGTGAAAAAAGTGAGAGTATGTGAAAGGTGAAAAAGTGGCAAAAGAATACTAGAAAGTACTAAAAGATATTAAAAATGAAATTATATATATGTATATCTAATCGACAGAGATAGTTATAGAAGAAGAGTCACTCTCATTTCATCGAGACCATCAGAGTGCAAGGCTGACCAGCCTAAACATCCCATGCGATATATTTGGTTGTTCAGACATTGCACCCTGTCAAGAAGAAGACAAGAAAAAAATGTGTGTAACATGGTGAAAAATTGATTGGAGTTGACATGTATGAAAAATTTACGTGTGGGCTTGGCCTAGATTCAATATTGACCCAACACAAGAACTAATTTGAATAAGATGCCAGACTATGCCACCAAGAAATAAAGGTTATTTTCTAAAAAAATTATGTATACTACAAACAAAATAACTTGCACAACCTACATGCAGTTTTATTATTTTATAAATAACTAAACGTACATGGTCTATTGTAATTGCGGCTTTTATTTTATTAGTGCTAGACAGTTCTTCAAAATATTGTAAAGCATTCAAGGGACTGAAAGGTTCATTTAAATAAATTGTATTTTGATGAAGTGTCATTTATTTCACATGGTGCAGTTAATTTGCCCCAGAATTGCTCCACTTTGGTTATTCCACATATGGGAGGAAATATGGTGTCAGATCCTTATGTTGTGAGACCTTGAATCAACCTTTAAAGTCAGTTTTACTCATACTCCAGGTCTAGTCCTTGTGTCCTTGTTATGCTGCATGTAACTTGCATCAGTTCAATGAGCCAAGACACTAATGAAAACACCAAACATACAAAGGTCAAAATGCTGATTTAGTGGAAAAACATTCAGTTTAATGGAGCAGTAAAAACATTTTATGAAGACATATTTATTGTAATTATTTCCTGTTCAGTAAAACAAAAGCATTCTACCACTTTGACATATGTCATTCAAAAGTTATTATATGTCAAGATGATTTTTGTTGATCAACTGTAAATATCTATTGTGGTCATAAGGTGGTGCTCTCCCTATAACTTATTAGGGACGTATGTGACTCAAGACATACCTTTTAGAAACCAAAACTATTTTCCCTCCCTGTTGCTTAACCACTTGACTACTAAGGACATTATGAGTATGCCCATTTAATGCGCAGAAATAAGAGGTATCTGGGGAGGCTGAAGGACACATTTTAAGGCTTACCTTGTCCTCCTGGCAGGTGATCTCTTCAACCCGACAGGAGGTTCAGGACTGTCCAAATGGCATCAACATGCAATATAAGGTAGCAATGATGTCATCAGAGGTTCTTTAGCCCAACAGAGGCTGCAGGTTAGTGCATGGTGGCAGGAGAGACTTCATCAAGCATTATATGAAAAAAAAATTGTGACTAGGAGCTGGAGGGGAGTTCAGGCTATCTCAAAATCCTAGATTCTAGCACTGTAGGGAGTACCCTTGTTGGAAAAGGGAGAATCTTATTGAATTGAGTAAATACCAGATGATCACATGGTATAATTGTACACATTCATGTGTATTTCATTTTATACATATATGTTTTTTTTAGGGTCTAGGGGTTCTATTTTAGAGCCCTCACAACTCCTATTTTGTGAAAATGCTCTTGTTACCCCTTATCCAACAACTGTAGGCATGATGGATTTAATGACAGATGATCACATGATCACCTGGTATAAACATATACATTTAACATATGTCCCCCAACTCCCATCATGACAGGAATACCCTTGATTGAAAGGAGAGAGTTTCCCTTTTACAACAAAGGGTAAACATGAAAGTGGTAAAAACAGGTGATCAAATAATTACCTGGTTTAAATGTATACATCTAATGTGTGTTAGTATCTGGGGGGGGTCACCTCCACAACTCCTTTTATGGCAGGAGTAAAGGATATGAGTAAATCATTAATACCAGGTGAGCCCTTATCTCAGCTTCCCCAATTCCAATCATGACAGGAATACACTTTTTGGGAAAGGGAGAGGCTCCCCTATTCAAAAGGATAGGCATGAAGCTCTTATCACGTGATAACCTGGCATATAAAGGAAAAGGAACCTTCATCTGATGTATTGGATTGTCTTATTTCTAAAATAGTATACCTTGTCTACCTTTTCTTCATATCTGTATTCTTACAGCCATACAGACATTTTAGTACAGGTAGGTCATATTTTAAGAATACAGAAAAAAAAAGAAAAGATTTTGGGGTAAAGGTAGTTTTGTGCTGTGGTATGTCAGGTCTTATCAATGAGTGACTGTTAATGAATACAATAGGAAATTACATAGTTTTCAAAGATTGCAGTACATTTGAAGAGGTAAATATATATATAGAAAAATGCAAATTTTTTCCTTTAAGCGCCATTGTCAGGAAACATTTATACACATGAGGCTACAGTTAAATGCAAACTACCTCTTATTTGATATGGTGGGCTGTGTTCTTTCCCAACTGGCATACCTTGTGTATGTACCTTTTCTTTACATCTGAAATTGTTATGACCAGTAGTTTGATTTCAGGGCTATAGTTCTAACATTTTTGGAGCAGGTGTTGGACTCTGGCACAACTGCACCTGCTGTACACCCTGTAATGTTGTCCCTAACTTATAACTATTCTGAGCAGGTAGGCCACTTCAAAAACGAAAAGTGCTAAGTGCAGTCTAGTACTCCTGTCACCCCGTGATATGTTATCCCATAAAAATGTGGTACAATTTTCCTTGAGCTCGCAATAGATTTTGAATACATTAGGAAATCTCATGGTTTTGAAATATCTTAGGAAGTGATAGAAGTGTAATTTTTTTTCCCTATCACACAATTTTCTGGAAACATTTGTGCACACTAGCCTAGGTGCACAAAGGCAATTAACCCCTTTTGTAGTGGGATAACATCTTTGCAAAATGGTATGCTTTTCCTACCTTTTCTTCATATATATAGTTGTTACATACATTTAGTACAGATAGGTCATATTTCAAGAATGTAATTAAAACAACAGCTATGGTATGTCAGCTCTTTCCAATGGAGTGTAATCTGTTTATAGCAATGGGGTACCATTTTACTCAGAAGGCCTCTGGCTATCAACCTGAATACCATATTTCATTGTTTCAGTGTATTTCAGTATATTTGAAATAGTGTAAATGTGATTTTATTCATTTATTTTTGCTATAAATATATTTGGAGATTTCGTAGTAATCCTGCCTTAGGGTAGAAATGCTAATGGCCAGTCCCTGGAACTGGAATTTTGTGTACTTTTAAAAACATGTAGCATGTATGGGTACATAGTTTATTACTATTTGTTTTTCACCTGCAATATGAAAATATTTTTTTATAGGAAGGCCTGTGAATAAAACCCAAAAAATACGGTAAAGGACAATTGTTTGTAATCCACACTATTGGAATTTAAATAAAACATTTTCTGGGTAAAATCTTTTGGCCATGTTAGGAATATCCACGAACCAATGGTATATTTTGAAAAAGCAGGATGTGCTGAAAAATCAGGGTATGACACTCCTCTAGAACAACAGGCCTTACTTGCAGAAGAAAAGAGAAGCATTAATTGGGAAAGCCAACTGTCCCATAAGGGACAAATAAAATCCTCCAAATTCCCATTGACTGGGATCTTAACTCATGAGGGGTTATTCATGATAAAGCGGAGATTACTTCTTCAGTGATATCACAGGAGAAGTAATCTCCGCTTTATCACCTCTTTATCATGCCTTAGTGCATCTCCCCCATTGAATGCTAAAGAGGTCTCCAAATCACTGAGAAGCAATGCATTGGATACCCTTCTAGCAGTTAAGGGGTTGAAAGCTATTATTAAATCAGTGGGAATTTTTATTTCTCCAAAATAATGCGCTTGGTTTGCCCCGAAATGCTTCTCCTGGGGAGATGTATAAAAGTGGTAGAAAAATATATTTGTCTCTATTTTTGCAAATAAATTCTCTGTCTTTATATATAAAAGTATTTGGGTATAAAAGTCCCTTCTCTGTATTGTGTGGACAAAAAAAGCATATGACATAATTTGTGGGCATGCTTCAATAAAATTTTCTCAGATTCAGTGCATAAAAATTGTTGTGTTTTGTAGCAGTTTTTTTTGAGTGCCAGAGGGGCTTTGCAATGCAATGGACATCCCTCTGGCACTAAAATAGTTAAAGATTTTAGTTACAACAACAATGCAAAGAATAAACAGTGAATATGGAACAACATGGGGGGATAAAGGAAGGAAAAGAAGTAGGGGAAGGGAAAGGGGAAAGGAGGGGGAGATCCCGGCAGATCCTAAAATGTCTTATCAATTCATAAGCATGATAAAACAGGAAATAGAGAAAACTACATCCAGGGCCCGACTGGTAATAAAAACAAGCCCTGAAAAAAAAGGAATACCAGCCCCCACGTTTCATCATGCTTTTTCATTAATCATTGAGGTCAACAATGTATATATTTTATGTTCTACCCTTTTTTCTGCTTTTTCTTGTCTGGCTTTTTGTTTGGTTCTCTAGTTTGCCAGATCCTGGTTACCTGCCTTGTTTTGTATTTTTTCTGAGCCTTTATCAAGAGCCAGTACCTCAGTGCTGTAGCACGATCAAAGCGTTCCAGTTTGTGACCCGTAGTTCCTGTCTAGTTCTAGTAGGTGTTCCTTGTGTCTTGACACGTCTTTCTCTTTGACTTCTCCTTCTCTGTGATTTGGTACCATCTCTTTTTGATATCCTGTTACTGACTTTGGCTCCATTCTTCAACAACCCTTCTTTCAACCTTGTACTGCTTTGCCCACCTGTCACTGGCTTGGCTGCGTTGTTTGATCATTCTTCCATCTGCTGCCTTGTACTGTTTTCACAACCTAATACCGACCTGGCAGTGTAAAATCAATAATGTCCCAGAAACCAAGTGCTTCTGCTATCACAATGCCCTTGTCCACTCCCGACTAAGGACACATGACAACTTGCAGTCTTGACCGCTAGTCTGGCTGCTCGGCATCAAGTTTGCTTCCTCTTCCACCTCAGCAGGAGGATCTACTGCAGTTACGCTAGTCCCACCACTAGCTGCTTCACTAATATCACATTCACCATCATCCCCAACACTCTGAGACTCTAGCTGCTGCATGGTGGTAGTAGTAGTAGTAGCAGTAGTAGTAGTGGGACTGCTTGGGGATGGCAAGTGTGACTTAGGGTCCCCAAGCTGTCACACTTGCCATCATCTCCCCCACCCACTCCTGCGTATCACAAGGCACACAAACAACACTAGAGGCAGGCACATGTAGCTGACCTGCCCTGTTCACACTGCTACCCACTTCTTCCTGTACCTGTGTCTGTGACACTATTTTCCACCAGATCCCAAGAGATGATTTAGGGGGACTGACCATCATTGGGTCTGGGGAATAGGGGCTTCCAGGCCCTTCACTTCTGTGGTGGTCACGTCTTCCTCCTCAGACTCACTGAATTCATCATGGTCTTTCCAGCTCCTCCTTTTCTTTGTAACCCAGGTGCTCATGGTGTTAGCACACACTATGAGCCTTTGCTGCATTAATTTTCCTAAATAAAAATATCTGTCTCTAGCTACTTATTTTGTCACAGTTTTGGCGGGAAAATATGAAGTACGTGTAAGTAAAGGGGTAGGAAGGTTGTAGACATTGAAAAAAAGTGAAAAAATTTTGGAAATAGATGAAATTTGCTAAGGTTTAAGGGCTCTGTTTAAGATGGATTTTCCCACGATAAAGTGAACAACAACGTGGTTTTCATTTTCACAGGAACACAACGGGACGTTTCACCCACCCCTAATCATTACAATTGTTTTAGATGGCAGGGTGCATTTAAATTCTGTATCATCATTGCTGGGTGACCTTTAGGGCCTGGGACTCAAACTGCATTAATAAACAGCAAACACTGTTCAAGTTTTAGGGTTAACTTTCTTTTTGTACAAATGCCATATTCATTTTCTCAGTACTTTTGATTGAGACATCTGTGCAGAGATACTCCAGGACACTTCACTGTCTGCTGTTTAGGAATGCATCATGAGATCCTTACTCTGGGGGAACAGGTTCTCAAACATGATTGAGGGAGGGAGGCAGTAAGGAAAAAAATGTATTTGAGAGAAGGGGCAAAAGGTAGTAACATAAGGTAAAGAAAGTTATCAAGTAAGGTCGTATAACCATTTGGATGTATATTGAATATTGTATATTCAAGAGGAGGAACTAAACTGTTCTCTGCAATAAGAATACAAGGAACCCAGCGTAAGATGTACATACCCAACTTTCCCTTTTCTTCCCCACCAACCTAATGAACCAATTGCAAAGGATAAATAACACACACACAAAACCTGCCTAGCAGGAGAACTTAACACAGATTGCACCTTAAATAAAGACACCACTCAAAAATGTCGGTGGGAAACTTGAGGTTGGAACTCTCCCATATAATGTGGTGCTCCTGAGCCATGGAGTCCTGATATGGGAACAGCACTACCTGCAAAACCCTGAAGAGGACAGCTAATTGAGAAGGCCATGCCTTAGTCCAACCCCCCCCCCCCTCCCACCTTGTGCAGAGTCCCACAACTTTGTGCCCTTGGTGATATGGCTTGACAAAGCCTTTCCCCTCAGTATACACTAGTCAGAACCAGAGACAGGAACTTAAGCAAAACTTTCAGGCATGTCACACTGGAGCAGGACACTACTTGGCCATCCAGTAAACTAGATTCTGCTGAGAAATATCTGTTGACATATCTGTGACCTCCTACTGATATCAGCATCTGAGAGATTCTTAAGTCTGGATGAGAGGGAGGGAAAACAAAAACAGTTATTTGTTTATCTGTATTGGTGGGTTTCTTTATACGGTATAACCCACCCCTTTCCTACATCCAGGGGGAAGGGCAGGAAGAACAGATTCTCCACCCTCCCCTCTGGCTTCTCACCACTAGTGTAGGTCAGATCCCTTCCATTTGTTCCAGGATCTGGCCTTTACAATGAGGGAGAAGAAAGCAGGAGGGCCCTAGAGCTTACAGTCACACGCAGGTCAGAGCCTGCAAGAGAGGGAGTGCTCGAGTGTGAAGCTAGTGTGCGGGGCTCATGCAACGTAGGCTGTCTGTAGAAGGACCGTGCTGCGGCGAAGGCTGAAACTGGGTGTCAGCCACAAGGCTGGGAGACTTCTCCAGAGGAGCTGTAAGTAAATCCAGGATAGTCCCTCTACTGACAGCACAAGCGCTCCTGCAGGGGAGAGTGAAGCCTGGGGTAAGAGGTGTAGGGTACGGGGCTGGAGGTAATGGCTAAAGAATAGCGTGTGCTCTCCAGAAGCAAGGATAGGGAAGCTGTCAGGTGGGTATCCAGTGTTTCAACACAGTTCATCAAAAGGCTAGTAGGATAGTCAGATGAATAGACAAGGGTCATACACAGTTCATTAACAGGCTAGTAGAATAATCAGATGCATAGCCAAAGGTCATACACAGTTCATCAAAAGGCTAGTAGAATAGTGTCACGGAGTGAGTAGGAATAACAACTCTGACAAGTACAAATATGGTAAAACAAGATAATAAAATAAATAGCACTTCCCCAACCTTCACAGGGCCAGATATGAGGACAGTGACTGGACACTTCCTCAGCCTTCACGGGGCAGGTTAGGACAAGGACAGGATCACCTGACTGGAGGCAGATAGAGTACCTATCACGGTGCCCGTGATTGCTGCCTTTTCCTGTCAGTTACCTGAATGGGCTCTCCATTGGCTGCCTGCCTTCAGCCCGCCCAGTATTGCCTATTTAGACTGGGCTTGGGCACCCTTTGGTTGCCCTTTCGTGGTGTCTCTATGTCGCCTGCACCTGCACTGTGTTCCTGAGCTTCCTGGTCTGTTACTTCTCGATGCTATCCAGTGATCGCCTGAGTTCCTGCTTGACAGCTTCGTTGGTTCCTGCTTCCGTTCCTGATACGGTTTGGGCTGCTGTTCCTGCTGCCGTTCCTGCTCTGGCTGGCTGCCATTGCTGATCCTGTTTCCTGTCATGTACCTGCTGTGTTCCTGCTTCTGGATCACCTGCAGAGTGCCTCTTCCCTTCAGTCGCCGTTGGCGACATTCTCATAGCTCTTTGTTTGGTAACCCAGTACGTGGGTACTGGTTCGCTCCATGTATAACCGGTTGCTTGCTGCATCCCATACAGCACCGGTAGTGATTTTATATCCACTACGCGGGTACTGGTTCGCTCCATGTATAACCGGCTGCTTTTATGCGTTCCATACAGCACCGGTAGAGATTGTGTAACCTAGTACGCAGGTACTGGTTCGCTCCATGTATAACCGGCTGCTTGCTGCGTTCCTTACAGCACCGGTAGACATTGTGTAACCCAGTACCCGAGTACTGGTTTGCTCCATGTATAACCGGTGGCTTGCTGCATTCCATACAGCACCGGTAGAATATTGTGTAACCCAGTGCGCGGGTACTGGTTCGCCCCACCTATAACCGGTGGCTTGCCGCATTCTATTCAGCACCGGCAGAGATTGTGTAACCCAGTACGCGGGTACTGGTTCGCTCCTTGTATAACTGGTTGCTTGCTGCCTTCCATATAGCTCCGGTGGTTCTTGTCTGTTCAGTACGCATGTACTGGTTTGCTCCTTTATTTACTGGGTGCTCACTGACACTTGACAGCCCCAGCTATGCCTCTGTCTGTCCAACGTAGGCGACTGGTTTGCTCCAACTATAGGCCAGTCGCTGAGGCCATCTCTGTCTTGCACCAGTACTTGCAGTCTCCAGGGTGCCTTGCCCGGTATATTGGTAAGGCCGGTAGAACCTATTCCATCTCGTTCCAGTTTAAGGTTGCCTTACCCGGTATTGCCAAGGCCGGTAGAGCCTCCTTCCTCCTTGTACCAGTCTCAAGGCTGCCTTGCCCGGTATATTGGCAAGGCCGGTAGAGCCTCCTTCCTCATTGCACCAATCTTGTTAGGCTGCCTTGCCCGGTATATTGGCAGGGCCGGTAGAGCCTCCCTCATCTCTGTACTAGCCTTCCAGGATGCCTTGCCCGGTATATTGGTAAGGCCGGTAGAACCTATTCCATCTCGTGCCAGTCTAAGGTTGCCTTACCTGGTATTGGCAAGGCCATTAGAGCCTGTCTCACATTCTTTGTACCACTACTCACTATTGCCATGTACTAAGTTGTGTTGTTATATGTGTATGCCTAACCCGCGAGGGTTCTCTTTAAACTTTTCAATAAAGTTGTGTTTTTATCTTAACTCTGTGTCTGAGAGTCAAAACAAACCGTGACAGTACCACTCTGACTGCCGGTAAGCTCTAGTAGCAAGGATGGTAGTAGCTACTAGTACAGGAGTAGCTGTAAAGCCCCTGGAAACAGAGGGAATTTCTCCTAGAACGCTAGGGTGACTGGACAGGCAACAGAGGCAGAATCTCCCTAGAACGGTAAGGGTGACTGGACAGGCAACAGAGGCAGAATCTCCCTAGAACTCTAGGGTGACTGGACAGGCAATAGAGGCAGACTCTCCCAAGAACACTAGGGTGACTGGACAGGCAACAAAGGCTGAATCTCCCTAGAACGCTAGGGTAACCAATGGCACAGTACAGGATGGTAGGCAACGGGAAGGCCAGTAACACGGACTGACGCAACTGTACACTGCTAGTATGGAGGAATCACCAAGCCACCGAGAGTGCTAGCGGAGATAGTAGGCCAATGGTTAGGAGGATGCCACTGGGGAGTCATGCATCTAGGCCTAAACCCGGAAGTTCTGCTTGCCGTTCCAAGTGAACAAAGAGGCGAGGAGTAGGCAGCACAGCGACCATGGGGAATGGAGGTAGGAAAGTACAAAGGAGATGACACTTACCTGGCTTCAGGTGTACCTAACTACCTGTAACGGTTTGTTCAACTCACAGATTTAGGATAAAAACACAGTTTTATTGAATTCACAATACAGTAAGAACCTTCACAGGTCCTGTAATATACAGACAGTATAATACAGACACACGACAGGTTAATTATACAATGCCCCCTCAGGTCCAGTATAAAATGAAGGTACAGACAGTATATACTGACACAGGTCAGGCAAGAGGAGTAAGTTTCCCAGGACTCTGGTACTGCAGGAGTTATAGTTCATCAATGATTGCAAACAGTCCCATGTGTGAAGGTACTGAGATAGCACTTATACCGAGCTTCAGGTCGCCCAAGCGCTAGCAGAATAGCGTGAACTGCCAGACACTTGCAACCGGTATAGCAGTAAAGAGGACAAGCCAATGGCACACTACCGGAGCAATAACAGAGGCAGACACTTGCAACCGGTGTAGCAGTAACGGAGGACTAGGCCAAGGCACACTGCCAGAGTAGTAACGGAGGCACACACTAGCAACCTGCAGGAGCAGTAGCGGAGGACAAGCCAATGGCGACTACCGGAGCAATCACGGAGGCACACACGTGCAACCGGTATAACAGTAACGGAGGACTAGGCCAAAGGCACACTGCCGGAGCAGTAACGGAGGCACACATTAGCAACCTGCAGGAGCAGTAGCGGAGGACAAGCCTATGGCGACTACCGGAGCAATCACAGAGGCACACACTTGCAACCGGTATAGCAGTAACGGAGGACTAGGCCAATGGCACACTGCCGGAGCAGTAACGGAGGCACACACTAGCAACCTCAGGAGCAGTAGAGGAGGACAAGCCAATGGCGACTACCGGAGCAATCACGGAGGCAAACACTTGCAACCGGTATAGCAGTAACAGAGGACTAGGCCGAAGGCACACTGCCGGAGCAGTAACGGGGACAACACTGGCAACCTGCAGGAGCAGTAACGGAACAGGCTCAGGCAACCGGATTGTCTGCTGAATAAGAAAGTCGCAGAGGCGACAATAGCTGAAGAAGCAGGAACGTCAATCAAGCTGGGTCGGTACATAGGAACAGGAACATCAGCCAGGCCGGGTCAGAACACAGGAGCAGGAATGTCAGCTGGTCCGGTCGGTGCACTGGAGCAGGAACGTCAGCCGGTCCGGGTCGGTACACAGGAACAAGAACGTCAGCCAGGCCGGGTCGATACACAGGAGCAGACACTGAAGAGAAGTCAGGCAATCCGGGTCGGTACACAGGAGCTGGAAACTGAAGAGTAGTCAGACAGGCCAAGTCGGTACACTGGGAAACACTGAGCAGAAAGCTAGCACTTGTACAGGAACACCACAAAAGGGCACCGAGTGGGTGCAGGAGCCCAGTATATAAAGGCCATACTGGGCTGGATCAACACAGGACTGCCAATGAGAGCATTACACAGGATAACTGACAGGAAAACAAAAACAAGGGAGCACGGGCACCGTGATACTACCCTCTATCATTTTAAGATGTACATAACCAAAATTCCCTTTTCTTCCCCAACCAACCTATTCAACCAAGTACAAAGCAGAAGCACACACAAACATTGTCTGGGACAGACAGGCCAAGTCGGTACACTGGGAAACACTGAGCAGAAAGCTAGCACTGGTACAGGAACACCACAAAAGGGCACCGAGTGGGTGCAGGAGCCCAGTATATAAAGGCCATACTGGGCTGGATCAACACAGGACTGCCAATGAGAGCATTACACAGGATAACTGACAGGAAAACAAAAACAAGGGAGCACGGGCACCGTGATACTACCCTCTATCATTTTAAGATGTACATAACCAAAATTCCCTTTTCTTCCCCAACCAACCTATTCAACCAAGTACAAAGCAGAAGCACACACAAACATTGTCTAGCAGAAGAATGTTGTAATTTAAACACAGATTAAACTTTAAAGAATGACACAGCACAAAACTTTTGGTAGGAAAATGGAGGTTACAGGCATATTTAACAATTTATACCTTGGAACCCTCCCACATAATGTGGAGCTCCTGAGCCTTGGTGTTCTGGCATGGAACCAGCCAAGACATTTGTGTGAGGTTACTGTGTTTAGCCGGTGCGAGTCACCAAGGAATACACACCAATCACTTACATTTCATTGAGGACACCCTTTCTACCACTCAATTATTGATTTAGATCTGAAAAGTTGGTACAGCTGGCTAGAAAACTAAATAAGTATATTGCAGTCCCGATTGCCAGCCTCTTGGAACTCTCTGGCTCACTTCTGGTGTAGGTTGCGCCTGTCCCCAATACAAAACACAAGGAAACCACTTCCAGCTTCCAATAACACTTCCTTGAGCTGGCCGCATGTTTATGCATGTCGGCCAGTTGTCATGGAAACTCCGTATGCTGCTGATTGAAGTGACTCTCCAGCTGCTATTAGACATCTCATGTCCTTTCCCACTGTAAAGAGAGAACACAAATGTACAAATCAAACAACATACAACAAAAAAAAATGTTGGGAGAGGGAGAAAAGGAAAGAGAGAGACACCTGCTTCCTCCAACTCCTCAGAGTTCAGGACATTCCCCTTTCTCTGGTCCATAAAAGTTGCCAAATCCTGCAAGTCTTGTCTAGTTTCTGCTGAGGTTGGGAAGCTATATTTTTCTTCAGTTGGGTGCAATTAAGTGCCCGTACCATCTATCTGTTCAGTGATACAGTGGGCGTAACTAGTCCACATCTGCTCCAAGTGCAACTCTGATCCATTTGAATGACATATGATTGGGAACCCTCTAATTATTTCATGGAACCAGCTTCCCAGCACTCTGACCCTTTATAGCAATGGATCCACAATTTGTCACCAGAAGCAAACATCAGTAGCACCACTCCTTCAGTCATGTGAACCTGTATATAAAGATACACAGTATTTTTTGGGATTGCAGCAGGCCCCGGACTACCCCTGGTGGAATAAATCAAAGCAGATTTTTACCTCTAAGAGAAGATACAAAAGACTACACTAAGAGGTAGTCTAAGAGGTTTATAACTAACTTTAATGTAAAAGGTAATAAGATTTGTAAGATTATGGATAAACATTGGGGTATTTTACAAAACGATTTTACAAAATGATACCCTGTTAAAATCGAATATACCCAACCACCTAAAGATAGTGTTTAGATGATCCAACTGTTTAATGAATATTCTTCCAAAGAGCAAACTTAAAAGGGGAAAGCAAGAGAAACAACGTTTTCAATCTAATAGTTCATTTACGAATGTAGATCATTTAGTGAAAACAAAGGTTAAGGGGATCTATAAATGCGGCTTCAGCAGGTGTCAGACCTGTTCACTTATAACTAATAGGAGAACATTCTTTCTGTCAAACGCCACAGGTGACATTTGAGATAGAGTCTTACATGAACTGTTCTTCACGTTTTATGATCTATCTTTTAACTTGTTCATGCAAATTTTAATATGTTGGATGTACGACACAATGGACTAGATGCACTAAAGATCAAAGAGTACTACGAATGTTGATGTTCTGTTGGAACAGTGTCGTAGGCACATCCACAGTATTCCCCAAACTGTCTATGACATTACATCACCAGCACGCCGACAAAAAGATGTACACATCGACATCAATCCAACAGTTTTAAGAATTTTCATTGATCATATCGGCAATGGCCTATTTCCATATGATAATGAAGCATAATGACTCATTTCCATATGGAAATGCTGAATAATGAGACGCATTCATATGCAAGGGGGTGTTTTGATATGATAAACTGACACTTCGACTCATTCAGTAAACTGATAGCAGCCTCTGCTGTCGGAGTTCACAGTCTCCACTTCACCTAACTCAGGCTGTCATAGCTGGGATCTCCCCTATACTTTCCTATGGAGTAACAGCAGGGAGAGCCACGACAATTCTGAACAGCCTTCTCTGTGAATCCCTACCCAGCCAGTAGGGGAACACAGAGAAGGCTTTCAGCACCATGGACAACATTGAATGCCATAGGGATGTGCATTGCTCGCCCCTGTGGCATTCAAAGGGTTACAATAAACCGAAACAGTACACCAAGCACTACACAATGTTCCCTCCTTCGACGCCCCCTGTTAGTATGTCGACATATATTGCATATACCAGAGTACCAGAGAAGTAGGAAGGCATTGCTTAGCAATGTGTTTCCTACCCCTCTGGTACTCAAAGGGTTAACAGGCAAAATATGCCCCTGCATATTTTAATATGTTCTTAAATGTATTAAATGAACATCAGACCTCAAGGGGGGTATCATGACACCCCCTTATCATGGGTGCGATAGTTGCCCATTTATTAAATCAAGGGCATATAACCTATGTTTCACATAGGTTATATGTGGCTTTTATAATTAAATTAAACTTTCAGACCTCCATGGGGACACCAGGACCCCTCTTGATAGCTCCCCTATCATGGATCATCTATCCAAAAGTATAGATGATCCATGGAGCGACCCCAAAGGCATTTTCTGCCTTCTTGATGCTGCTGACGGCTGTATAAGTCTCTTGTAGCATCAAGAGCTTGTGTAGAATGAATGGACCCTGTCACTGGGTTCATTCTGGGACAGCAGTACTGCGCTATAATTATTGAATTAGTCACCAGGGTCAAACCGGGTGACATATTCAATTATCAGAGCACAGGGCTGCTTTCTAAGAATGAACCCGGTGACAGGGTTCATTCATTGAAGGCAGCACTTCTAGTAGATGTGGCTTTTACATATACCAATGTCCTGGGTGCTTATTCAAGGCCAGAGATATTCAGAAGCAACATAGTTTAAAAGCACTCGCAGGGCCTCATAAAATGTGCAAAAAAAATAAGAGAAAATGTTATTGGTTATCAATGCTTTGGTTACATATAGTACCCTTCCTGAAGATGACATCCCAGTGAAATCAATCCCCCTATATAACAACAGTGAGCCAGAGGGCACCAAAAATGGCATCCTGAACCATCTGTGACATCACCTATTGTAATGTAACATAACAAGCGATGTATAATTGCCCCATCAATTATGTGCTAGATCTACTACTAGACCACGCACATGTATCCCACTATAGGAGCGCCAAAAATGTGTATAGCAAAATCCTGGAACTAATCCACTGAATTAAATTGCAATGTTCACAGCCTATATTAAAGAAAAAATTCCACCTTGGTTTCAAATGTTCAGTTTCTCAAACACACAGATGACATGGAAATATGAAATGGATGAAAATGTTAAGATGATGCAGTCATACGATTTTCCCAATTCTTAAGCAAGAATAACATCACCAGATCTGATAACTTATGCTGCAGTTTCTATAATTTGCTCCTTTCTCACACCAACAACAAATAATTCTGCAAAAGAAGGGTGCAAAGAAAAGAAATCTAAAAGTGGTGTTTATTGAACACAACCCTCCATACACAAAGGAAATGAACTTGTCCAGCAGTGCCATCATCTCAGAATTGGCAATAAACAGTGGGACCCTGGTACACCCATCTACTGTCCGGAGAAGTCTGGTCAGAAGTGGACTTGAAGCCAAAAAGCCATGCCTCCAACGTGGAAACAAGGCCAAACACTATGCACGAAAACACAGGAACTGGGGTGCAGAAAGATGGCAGCAGGTGCTCTGGACTGAGTCAAAATTTGAAACATTTGGCTGTTGCAGAAGGCAGTTTGTTTGCCGAAGGGCTGAAGACTGGTACAAGAATGAGTGTCTGCAGGAAAAAGTGAAACATGGTGGAGGTTCCTTGCAAGTTTGGGGCTGCATTTCTGCAAATGGAGTTGGGGATTTGGTCAGAATTAAAGGTCTCCTCAGTGCTGAGATATACAGGCAGATACTTATCCATCATGCAATACCATCAGGGAGGCATCTAATTGGCCCCAAATTTATTCTGCAGCATGACAACGAACCCAAACATACAGCCAAAGTCATTAAGAACTATTTTTAGAGTAAAGAAGAACAAGAGATGGTATGGCCCCCACAGACCCCCACAACTGAGGCTGCTTAAATCCACAGAAGAACTGTGGTTAGTTCTCCAAGATGTTTGGAACAACCTACCTGCCGATTTCCTTAACAAACTGTGTGCAAGTGTACCTAGAAGAACTGATGCTGTTTTGAATTCAAATAGGACTCTCAAAGTGACTGAAGACTGACTACAGTGTAAGTACTGAGCATTAGGAGGAGTAGATGGAATCAGGCATGAGTTAGACTGGACCCAAGGTGTACTTACTGGAGACAAGCTGCAATATAGTCATGAAATCCTGGTGACAATGTAGATGAAACCAGTAAGAGCAACACAACTGGGGAGCCACCTGAATAGGACACAACTGAGAAGCAGGTATAAATATGAACATCTGGAACAAGTCCAAAAGTGCGGCTCACTACAGCCAATAACCAGGCTGGAACTAGCATGGATGCAGCTTAACCAGAGTGAAGAACTGGCACAGGTTCAGTTCAGTAACTGCAGATCTATATAGAAACAATCAGCAAATAATGTTGTGGTCAGGAACTGGACTGGTTCAGCAACAATGGCTCAATGCAGTAACAAACAGCAAACAATTGTCAGGTATGGAGCAGGAGCAAACAGAATACACAGGACAAGACCAAACAGGAAGCTTTGAACAAACACTATTGCAAAAAGAGATGGTTCTATAAAGGAGAACAGGCGATCACAAAAGCTGTACTGGACACTGGATCAGGTCATAGGTAGGGCAACTGTTAATCTATGGACTATGACAAGCATCTACCTGTCATACGCATTAGCAATTATATATTTGTTGTGAGGCATTAAATCAATATATAATTGATCTGCATATGGCTTGTAGTTTAATATGCTTTCTGCTGGAGCAGGGAGTTCAAACAGATTATACTTTGATCTTCCATGTCACTACAACTCCTATAACAGTGGTTTATATTCCCCAGTTGGGGAGGGTGGGGTGATTCATTATCTTTTCTATCTTACTCTTGCTAAAACGGGTGAGGTGATGTGGATAGTACTCCATACCCCCTCATCATTGGCCAAGGAATGACAAGGGCTGTATCCTATTATATAAGAAATCAGCAAAAGACCTTGATAAAGGGGTAAATGGAGGACATATAATATATAGTAATTTTATGTATAGTGTATGTGTGCCTGTGGGGGTACAACCCCACCATTTCTTTTAAGAAAAGCTATATATAACAGTAGAAGGATTTTCAGTATACGCCAACCTTCCACATATATGTGATGTACCTCTCTTAGGATTAATTAGATTTACATTTCTTTCTTTTTTTAGTCCAATTAACCCTTTGAGTGCCAGAGGGGTATCCAACACATTTCATACTCCTCTATCACTCCAAGGGTTAAAGAGGCTGAACTGGAGAATCTAGGGTCTTGGTTGACAACACTGGAATGGGTGAGAGTATGTTTTTATTCAATTTATTTTATAGGGTCTTTTTTTAAATAACTATTATTACAACCCTTCCCCCTTTATGACAGGTTGATATGGATTGTTTCCCCCTATGGAGAAGCATATACTTTATGTAAATGTGCTACTGAGCCATATAAACTCTGCACCCCTTTGTCTTTGTGATAGAGAATATTTAAATTTAGAATGGTCTTTGATCCCTACCAGTGGTCTGTGAACTGGGTTTCTAATTTGACCGCTCACCTAAAACATTTTGCGGTATTAAAAATAACTACAAACATTGTAGTACCCCTCTCTCCTGACCTCCAAGTCTCCCACCACCCTTAGGCCTGGGTGGGACAATCCTGTACATGTTCTTCCATACCATCCTTGTGTAATAAATTATGTCTTCTTGCTAGCAGTCCTTGACAAAAATGGTTTCCAGATCTTCTAATATAGGAATCATAATGATAATTACAAAACTAGCTAGAAAAAATTGGTTTCTGCTGCATCTGGACAATAAAATACAGGTTCCATTCAATTCTAGTATACTCTACAATATATCATCTTGCTTGACTACTGCTTCTAACAAGATTCTTCTCGCCTGCCACCTGCCTCAACCTTCTGCATGTGACTATGAACGGGCTTGTGATAGCATTAACCCTTTTAGTGCCAGATGAGGACACAGCGCATTGCTCTGGGTTAACAAACCTTCTCATCTACTCTGGTTTTAGCAACTAATGACAATAAGAATACTAACCAGGACAGTGTTCCAAGGTGTTTCATCAAGTAACTTAAATCCTACCTCAGCTCTGTCCTGAGGATGAACAATATCAAATATGTTACGTTGTGTGCTGGATTTACAGAGCCGCATTAAGACTCCATAGGGCCCTAGACAGGATCTCAAACTGCCCCCCCCCCACATTTCCTTTCCTCTTTGCCGCAAACCTTTCTTGATTTGCACATTGTTTTTGTGGGTAGAGCTACTATTACCAACTTAATAAAAGACAAAACAGATGCTTCAATATCTTGGATGACACAGAGGTCACCAAGGCTTTGTAAAACAATGCATTAGGTACCTCTCTGGCACCCAAGGGGTTAAATATATATAAGTAAAACAGAGATTAGAATTGAAATGGAACTACATTTGTGACACCACATAGCTTAAAATTGAAGTGGGCTTCATTAGTGACACCACAGAGCTAGCAATTGAAATACAGTTACATTAGTGATACCATGGAGATTACAATTGAAATACTGCTATATTTGTAATACCATAGAGCTTACAATTGAAATGGGGCTACACTAGTGATACCACAGAGCTAACAACTGAAATAAAGCTACACACGTGATTCCACAGAGACTGCAATTCTATGACTGCCGATGGGTAGTCATAGAATTGTAAGATCTGTGGTATCATTCATGTGGCTCTGTTTCAATTGTTATGTCTGTGGCATCACAGGGGAGTGAGACAGATAGTACAATGGAGAGAGAGGGAGACAGAAGGGGAGGGAGAGCATTACGGAGAGAGACAGAATCATGGGGGAGAGTATGTGGGATAAAGGGACTGAAGTATAGCTCTCCAATATAGGGCCTGTTGGTGATCCCAGTGCTCTGTTTAACCCTATGAGTGCCAGATGGGTGCCAAACACATTGCCACTCTGGCACTCAAAGTCTCAAAACTCTTAATTTTTGAGGCTCCTCCACACTACATAGAGATTACTGTACAAAGAGCCAGCACATTTGTTCCTCCAGAAATTGGCTTGGTTTTTCTTTTACATTCATATGGAAAAGTGAATAACTCTACGTACTTAGAATTAGAGCTTTATTCATTGCAGAGTCTATATAATATACATATTCACATACATGCTGTATGTATGTATATATATATATATATATATATATATATATATATATATATATATATATGAATATGTATGTTATATAGACTCTGCAAAGAATAAAGCTCTAATTCTAAGTACGTAGAGTTATTCACTTGTCCATATGAATGTAAAATAAAAACCAAGCCAATTTCTGGGGTAACAGTACCTCTGGGCAGCTTGCTGTGAAACCATTAGTGGCCCTGGTGCTAGTACCTGCTGCATGCCGCTTCCCGTGATAGTACACCTAGGGTTGCCACCCAGCCGGTATTTTACCGGCAGGCCGGTAAAAAATTGGCTTCTGTCCAATGTTAAGTCTATGGAGGGAATGCCATGGCCGGTATTTTTATGAAGAAAAGGTGGCAACCCTAAGTACACCATTATTATAAAGTCTAGTGGAATGTGCCTCTGCACAGTCCTCTGTTAGCTGCTCCTTCGCGGTCCTCTGTCTTTGAAATAATGCAGAGTGCCGAGAGATGACATCATATCCTGGCGCTTTGCATTACCACGGACCACTGTCATGAGGGAGTTGTATGCCGGTAGGAAGATCTGTCTGATCTTCCCACCGGCCAGCTGTTTTGCTTAGTGAAGGGCTGGGATTGGATCAGTGCCTTGTGCGCCTTGTCCATAATCTGGCTCTGGCTGGATAGGGCTTTTGGGTTTGGATAGTACTTGCTTCAGTGATGGCTGTCCAGTGGGACAGCTCAAAGGCAGTCAGTAGTCATTTGTGGGTAGTCATAAACTTCCATAATAATTGTATACTGTTTTGAGCAAATACTTGTGAGTACAATTTCAAAAGTATTTTTCCATGTTGATGAGGAGCATTTGTTTTTTAGTTTTTTTTTTTTTGTTTTTTTTTGGGGGGGGTTATTCTTTATATGGATATATGACCACTACCTAGGTAGAGGATGGGGTCCAAAGAAAACTCTGTTTTGTTTTACCACAACCAACTGAGTTGTCAGTCAATCATCTTGCACACAGCAACACTCCACTACTTGGTTTTGCAGGTGTAGGCTGTAACTAGTGCTTCCCAAGGAAAAGGGTCATATTTTGTTCATGATTTGCATAGGGGATGGTTCTGTTGCCTGTGATGGAGCATTTTTAAATAAGATTGTCTTGTTACCATGAATATAACTCAAAATAAACATTCCCAGGGGGAAATAGTGCTCATGCTTTTTCTAATGAAGTGACAAATGATAAGTTCAACCTGTTATTTCACATTAAAAGCAACATCATTAGAATGTCAGTTTTTAACCCTAGCAAACAGTATTCCACTTGTAACTGAATAGGTGAAAATTACAATATTTTGAGCAATTTTGCAAAAGTACATTTTTCACAAAATATAACCAAATAGAATCCAACTGTTGCATGTCCATGTACAATATGTACAGCATGCAAACTTTGATTTATAGCCACAAATCAACCCAACACATGCAAGGCCTTTTTTCCTGTAAAAAAAAAGAGCTTGCAATCAGTGTTATGTTGGCAGACTCCCCTACAGAGCTTGCATTCTATTCTATATTATCCAGGAAAACTGAATTGTTCAGGGCAGTCAGCAGGATCCACCAGACCGGAAACTCCATAAAACAGTTCTTTTGGCCTCCCAAGGGATAGCAATTTCCATGAACTGATTAACTACCTAGAAAGGAGGGAGTGTCTGACTGAGCAAGGTAGCACATTCCTTACAGGCAGTACTAGAGACATTCTGCAGGCTGAAATAAGAGAAGGTGATGAAGGAAGATAGACACAGGTCATAGGCAAAGTACAGAGGGCATATGGGAACACATATTTAATAGTTGTACATGTCACTTTATTCTTGTAAACAAACAGTGAGTAAATGAAACAAACTCACAGAAAAACATCAGGGATTGTCCTCTAGGGCTGCCACAAAGGTCTCAACTGGGATCATAAACAGAAAGGAGAATGTATGAAACTGGGGAGCAATTAATGAGCTGTGTGCAGATATACATATTTTCATTGACTGAGGCTTGAATCTGTGCTTATGTACAGATACATTTTCGATGCACAATTCCTATATGAATGCACTTTTAACTCCACTTATATAAATCGCTTAAGGAAAATAGAATTTTCCACTGCCCCCAATATGGTCATAATGACCCATATTCTAAATTTGGGGGAGGGGGGGTTTAATGTTTTTTGACAAGCAATTTTGTAAATAAAACACAAAAACCGTAGAAATATTTTTCAACAGCCACAAACAAATAATCTTATAAGTGCTACTGAGTTTCAAACAGTCATCACCAGAACAATTTACATCCAAAGATTCCATCAAGAAAAATCATGTTAGGATTTCTAGTGTAGATCAAGAATTTTCTATGAACGAGTATATTTTCTGACAGATATGTAGCATGAAGACAGAAGCAATGAAAAGGAGACTCCTCACAAGAACTGGAACTTGTCCTACTTTAAGCCCTGGTGAATCATCGGTGTAGAATCTCCACATGCCCCCACTATCTGCAGATGTCATCCGCCCTGCAGTCCATGCACCACTGGTTGCTTTTTTTCTTTGTTGAGCAGTAGATATGGCAGCTCTGGGTGTGACAGCTTTACTTGGGGATCATCCAGAACAGCCAACATTACTAGCACTATTAGCAGGCCCAAGCATGATTGAGATGTCCTCTATCCCACGTTTTTTTACACTGGAATCTTAAAAAGGCACCACTGACCACTTTGAAATGAATGTCTCAATACTGCACTAAACACTACCCAATCACCATAATGGACCATATTCAGCAAGATAGAGAAGCTCAGTTCTGGAGCAAGCCAACTTCATCATAACGAAAACATTTAAATTCTGTTACCAGAATTGAAAATCCCATTTAATTACATAGGAATTTTAAGTATTTTACTTGTCCATTATGGTGTCCCTTATGGTGCACTTAATTTGCCTTTATCTTCCTGAAAATGACCGAATGTGTGCCAAGGTGCAGAAGAACAGCAGTCCCAAAATTTCCCAATGCTTCCATACCTGCCCTTTGGTGCAATGACTCAAAGAGGCCATTTTGTCATATAAGATCTTGTACATAGGCATTAGGCAGACAAAAGCAGTTCTTTTCACATATTTTTGTCTGGAATTTGATTGAGAGACTCAAAAAGTTGCCAGTACAATCAAGAATAAAAAAACTTTCAATAAAACTGTTAACAAAATGTTAAAACAGCAATATTCTATTAGCATGCCAATTAGTGGTGTTTCCCCTAAAGTTAGTAACGGAGTAGTGAAAAAAATGAGAGGGCTGTTTATTAAAAATTCATTGTATAGGGCTGCATTGGCATAAGATATGTACCATGCAGCCCTGTAGTTTTTAATGATGTTATAATTCTTTCAGTGACATTAAGCTTCCGCAGTAGTTATCGCAGCCCCTCTTTAACGGTTTGTTTGACACACAGAAACAGTGGTTTAGGATAAAACACAGTTTTATTGAGAACACAGTAATATAATAACCCTCACAGGTCCTGTAGTATTTAAACAGAATAATACAGACACAAGACAAGTTACATATATATATATGCCTAACAGGTCCAGTATAATCATAGAGTCCATAACAGAATATACTGACACAGGTCAGGTGGAATACGAAGGATTCCCAGGGTATCGGTACTGCATGGGTTAATGGTCTTCAGCAAGTGTAAACAGTCCCATGAGAAGAGAGGTCTGTGATGGAGCTCACTCAATATAGAGCTTAAGGATAAGTAACGCCCAGTAATAGGTTAGCAGACAAATGTGAACTGCCAGAGTAGTATCAGAAACTGAGCAACTTATAACACTGCCATAGCAGTAAACGGAGATAGGCCACTTGCACACTGCCGTAGCAGTAACGGAGACTAGGCCACTTGTACTCTGCAGGAGCAGTAACGGAGACAAGGCCACTTGCACAGTGCCGTAGCAGTAACGGAGACTAGGCCACTTACACTCTGCAGGAGCAGTAACGGAGACAAGGCCACTTGCACACGGCCGTAGCAGTAACGGTCACTAGGCCACTTGCACTCTGCAGGAGCAGTAACGGAGACACACAACTGAGCACTGCCGAGACAGGAACGGACTGGGCAACTGAGCAACTCGCCCTGAGGTTGCAACCAACCGGGAGCGTCACAAATGCCAAACCGATAGGAATGTCGCCAAGGCGACACAGAGGCAGCCAGAGCAGGAAAGTCAACCAAGCCAGGTCGAATCATGGAGCAGGAACATCAGCCAAGTCGGGTTGGTACACGGAGCAGGAACGTCAGCCAAGCCAGGTCAGTACACGGAGCAGGAACGTCAGCCAAGCCAGGTCGGAACACGGAGCAGGAACGTCAGCGAAGCCGGGTCGGTACACAGTAGCAGGGGAAGAAGAATGGTCAGGTAGTACAGGTCAGTTCACAGGCAGGAGACAAGATGCAGAGTAGTCAGGCAGGCCAGGTCGATACACTGGGAATTCTGAGAGCAGGAACAAGCACTGGTACAGGAACACCACGAAAGGGCACCGGAGGGGTGCCAGAACCCAGTATATAAAGGCCATACTGGGCCGGACAAGCACAGAATAGCCAGTAGGAGTAAAGCACAGTGTAGATTGACAGAATGTCGCAAGGGGAGCACGGGCACCGTGATACCCCCGCAGCATTACCTCTTTTGCCATTATACATTCTTGCACGAAAACCTTCAATTTCACCAGTTTGTCTTGGGGCAACTGGCATTCCAGCGCCACTGAATCTATCTTGATTCTTAGGAAAACCAGGCAGGTGGTTGGACCTGCTGTTTTTTCATGAGCTACTGGCACTCCAAATTCCTCAGCCACCCACTGCAAGGATCTCAGCAACTCACCACAGACATTCAAACCGCCTGGTCCAGTTTTAACCCTTTGAATGCCAGATAAGTATATGGATTGGCTAACTCTGGCACTCAGAAGGTTAAATAGAGGAGCTGACAACCCTACTTTGTGATGGATGAGGTAAACAAGTCTCACAAATTTGAGGTGAAGGAGGCACTGTTGATATCAACAATATGAGGAATGTGTTTTTGTATCTGTTGAATCACTTAAATGAAATGTTTTTATCTTTAAACAAACTCTTCTAGAAAAACAATTGCGTAGCAACTATTCCAGATAATATACCTTTCAGCAATTGTATTTTCTTTTTTTTCCTTTTTTTTTTTTTTATTATTTTTTTTTTTTGCTGCAAAACCTCAAAAATCTTATACAGGTTGAGCATCCCTTATACAAAATTCCAAAAACCTAAATATTCCGAAATCTGAAATATTTTCCACGCACATGCAGATTCCCGACATATTACGCAGGGTATTTTTTTTCTGCTCTGTGGTGTAACAGATAATGTCTGCAGAAGATATACCTATGGGCTATGGCGTAACGGATAATGTCTGCAGACGATACACCTATGGGTGACAGTGATAAGAAGAAGAGGAAGCGTTTCTGTTTATCTATAGCACAGAAAATCCAGCTGTTGGAGAAACTGGACAGTGGCGTGAAACGTCTTACGGAAGAGGTATGGTGTTGGAGTGACCTCCATATGACCTGAAGAAACAGAAGGATAAACTGTTGAAGTTCTATTCTGAAAGTGGTGAACAAAATTTGATGAAAAATAGAAAAACACTACATACAGCTAAAAATGATTAGGGACCGGACTTTTAAGGGGAGGGACCTCATGATGCTGGGGTCCCCCCCTTCTCCCCTAATGTTTATAGCTGTTTAATAGATATAGTATATATTTTTTAATAATATGATATAGTTGTGCAGATAAAACAGTTTGTGCTGTTAAGTGTTTTCTTAATAAAGTTTTAAATCTGAAGAAGCTTCCAGAGAATTGTCTTCCCGTCTGCAGTTATTGTTGCCTCGCTCTGATGTGCTGCAGGGCGGGAAGATAATCTATAAATAGAACAAATTCTCCTCAGAGTTTCACTTCAGTCTGAAATAGCTCCGTGGATGCAGTTGCCGCTCACACCCTCCCTTGTAAATTATTTAAAAAAAAAAAAAAAAAAAGGAGGAGAAGATGATACTTGGTATCGTATGTGTTTGTTCTTTAAAAATAAATAAATAAATATAAATAAATAAATAAAGAAGAATAATATTATAATAGTGGTTGTTAGTAGTGTTGAGCGAGCGTGCTCGGCCGATGCTCGGATCGGCTCGAGCATCGCTCTGCTCGGCACATGGCGGTACTCGTACGAGTACCGCCATGTGCTCGCCCGACAAGCTCGGGTGAAGAGGATCTGTGCCGGAAGAGGCACAGATCCGAAGAAGCTCCGCTGGACCACCAGGGAATGGAGGTACGGGGGCATTGCGGAGATGAAGGGGGCATTGCGGACATGAAGGGGGACATTGTGGAAGAGGGGCATAGACTCTATGCCCCTCTTCCACAATGTCCCCCTTCATCTCCGCTATGCCCGTCTTACACAATGTCCCCCTTCATGTCCGCTATGCCCCTCTTCCACAATGTCCCCCTTCATCTCCTCTATGCCATAGAGGAGATGAAGGGGGACATTGTGGAAGAGGGGCATAGCGGAGATGAAGGGGGACATTGTGGAAGAGGGGCATAGAGTCTATGCCCCTCTTCCACAATGTCCCCCTTCATCTCCGCTATGCCCCTCTTCCACAATGTCCCCCTTCATCTCCTCTATGGCATAGAGGAGATGAAGGGGGACATTGTGGAAGAGGGGCATAGCGGACATGAAGGGGGACATTGACCAGGCACCCTCCGCTCATCAGAGCAGGGGGTGCCTGGTTTGATGCTCGAGTGCTCCCATTGTATTCAATGGGGCTCGGGTGCTCGGCCGAGCACTCGAGCAGCAGGGGGTGCTCGGTCAGAGCACCCGAGCACCCGAGCATCACGGTGCTCGCTCATCACTAGTTGTTAGATATTGTCGCAGCAAGGAGGGTTTAATGGTTTGTTTAAGCTCCTGGCTGGTAGGGCGGAATGGGTTTTTAAAGTTTATGGTGACTTATCAGGCTGGTTATGGCTGGTAAGAGAAGGTTATCTACATATATTAAATGTATTGGTTTTAAATTAACAATTGGTTTAAAATAAATTTGCTGCGGCCTTTCCACCACTATCCACGTGTCTTGTGTGTTTTATTTCTGTGGTATGTAGGGGGGAGGGTTTGGACATCCAGACATCATGAAGATCTAGATCGTGTATTGAAAGAGTGGATCTGTCAGAGTTGCAGTGAACACATGCCACTAAATAGTATGCTGATCATGAAACAAGCAAAGATCTATCATGGAGAACTGAAAATGGAAGGAAACTGTGAATATTCAGCAGGCTTGTTTCAGAAATTTAAGAAAAGACATGGCATTAAATTTTTAAAGATTTGTGGTGATAAAGCATCTGCTGATCACGAAGCAGCAGAGAAGTTCCTTGGAGAGTTTGCCAAGATCATTGCTGATGAAAATCTGACGCCAGAACAGATCTATAATTCTGATGAAACATCACTTTTTTGGCATTATTGCCCCAGAAAGACACTGACTACAGTTGATGAGACAGCCCCTACAGGTATTAAGGATGCCAAGGACAGAATAACTGTGCTGGCATGTGCTAATGCAGTAGGCACACTTAAGTGTAAACTTGCTGTGATAGGCAAAAGTTTACATCCTCGCTGTTTTAAAGGAGTCAATTTTTTACCAGTCCATTATTATGCTAACAAAATGGCATGGATCACCAGGGACATCATCTCTGATTGGTTTCACAAATATTTTGTCCCAGCAGCTCGTGCTCACTGCAGGGAATCTGGACTGGATGATGACTGCAAGATTTTGTTATTCCTTGACAACTGTTCTGCTCATCCTCCAGCTGAAATTATCATAAAAAAATGTTTATACCATGTACTTTCCCCCAAATGTGACTTCATTGATTCAGCCATGTGACCAGGGTATCCTTAGATCAATGAAGAGTCACTATAAAAACACTTTCTTGAGCAGCATGCTAGCAGCAGTGAACAGATGTGTGGGTGTGGAAGGTTTCCAAAAGGAGTTTAACATGAAGGATTCTGTATATGCTGTTGCCTACACTTGGAACACAGTGACTAAAGACACAGTTGTTCATGCCTGGCACAACCTCTGGGCTGTTACTATGTTCAGTGATGATGATGATGAAGAACAAGGTGATGACTTTGAAGGATTCTGTATTTCAAGTGAGAAAAAACATATGTCTGACCTCCTTAGATATGCAAGAAATATAACTTCAGAGTCTGTCAGCAAGCTGGAAGAAGTGTATATAGAAGAAGTTTTTAATATTGATAATGAGGCTCCAGTTGTTCATTCATTGACCGATGGTGAAATAGCCGACATGGTTCTGAGCCAAGGTGAGTGTGAGAATAGTGCCGAGGACATTGTTACCACTGCAGAAAAAGTGCCTATAGACGACATGGTGAAAATGTGTGATGGTCTTATAAAAGAACTAGAACTGTATTTCGTGTTTAGATACCTCAAGGAATCTCAAAAATATTTCAAAATCCGAAATACTGCTGGTCCCAAGCATTTTGGATAAGGGATTATCAAACCTACTTTCAATTCTCACACATATATTGATAATGTAATTAGATTCACATTTTAATATGGGACACTAATGAAATATAAGTACTGCCATACGGGACACTAATGAAACACAAGCTTTGCAATATGGGAAACTGAAATATGAAATACGAGCACTAGTCTGTAACATGTGATTCTAATGAAATATGAGCACTGAAATAGGGACACTAATTAAATACAAGCACTGCACTATGGGATTCTAATGAAGTTCAAGCAGTTCAATATGGGACACTATTGAAAAACAATAACTGCAATATGGAGCAGTAATGAAATACAAGCTCTGCAATATGGGACACTATTGAAAAACAAGCACTGCAATATGGAACACTAAGAGGAAAAAAAGGGTTAATATGCATGTGTTTTTTCGGGCAGAGTTAGTTTTGCTTAATGAGACACACATCTATACTTCTGTATGCTGGCAGTAACCTGATGCTTCGGGTTGGGTTGATGCACCTTTTAAAGAGGCGACATGAGAATCTTGCGCTATTATGCAGGGCGAGATTCTCATGTCTCCCTTGTCATCACAGCGACATATTTAAGGTGGCTTCTAGCCACACACTGTTAACAATGAGATATTTTAAAAGTGAACCACCCAAGATGAAGGTTCCAATTGCCCAATACAGTTGCCACATCCAAGGTTGAATTTCCAGTTGCCCAGAACATACTGCCTTATATTCTTTTGTCCCTATTGGATAACAAAAAAAGCTCTAGCACCAGAATAATGAGACAATACTAGCCAGGGGCTAGCAATATGATTTATCCTATCTGTTGTACAACTACAAATTCCAGCTTGCCAACATATGGGAATTGTAGTTCAACAACAGCTGGAGGGTTACTGTTGCCGACCACTGGTCTATGAACAGATAGAAACTATGCAGTGTTTCCTCCAAGGTAAGAGACTCTCCATGGAGAGTCAATGGAGCCATGCAGAAGGAATTTTCAATTAACTATCCTCATTAGCTCTTTCATTTCTAGGTTGCACCTTAGAGCAGGGTTGTCCAAGTTCAGTCCTCAAGGGCCACCAACAGTCCAGGATGCAAGGATTTCCCTGATTTAGCACAGGTGGGCCAATCAAAATGAATGAGCCTCTGATTTTATGACAAGACATGGAGGCTCATAATATGCAATTCTCTAAACTTTACTTCTCAGAAGCAAAGCTTGAACATGTTTAATTATATAAACAGAAAGAAAACTTGATAGTCTGATAACCCCACCCTACAACAGGTAACCAATCATATTTCCCACAGGTGTATAACTATCAATCCTCTTTTCTTTGCTGATCAGCAGATAAGTACTATCCTTATATCTGTCCCAGTACCTTTATCTGTTATACATGTGTGGTCTTTCAATTCTATAATTTGACTTGAATCCTTGGTATATTGTTATACAGTACTTGTGTTCTTATTTATGTGTTTTCTATTCCCCATAGTTTACTAACGCAGTTTATCTGCGTGTTACTGTGTCTCTCCCAACTCTTATTGCCCCGTTTTCCCTTATATCCTCGCTGTTTGGGCATCCTTCTACTTGTTATTCTTTCTCTTTGTTCCCCAGAGGTCCCTGTGTCCTCCCCACCTTCAACCGCTTATTTTTCTGCCCCACCGCACTTTCGCTGCCTCTGGACTCCATCAATTCTCCATTTCGGCTACATTGCTATTTGCGGCGGCCATCTTTGTTTTGGGCGCAAGTAACTGATGCTTATTTCTCTGCACATGAGCGGATGTTTCTTTACGCACACGCAACTTCCTGCTCGTATCGGTACCAGTTTCTGGTTACCTCACAAGCGGACAGTCGCCTCTACCGCTCTGTCTTCAACGCATTAGCCTTTTTGTGGTATAATTTGATCATTTATGCCCCTTTTTCTCTCACACGGTCACCACACTCTACTATTAATATTGAGCCTCTGATATTGGAGTGTATTATATTTCAGCACCCTTTTCTCAGATTTTCTCCTGTCATTCCATATATGCCATGTCTCACAAGAATGTTATACCTCCCTGTACACTTTTTAAAGGGAACAAAATTCCTTCACATTTTTTGAGGACAGATAATGTTTCCTCTAACTCTGACTCTCAGGATGAGATGGTTTTGGTTAACGAATCCAATGACAATCTTCAACAAATTTTGGACATGTCTGTCAATAAGATAGATTTCAACTCCATCTCTTCCTGCATGTCACAAATGACTGAATCCCTTGCAAAATCTATAAGAGAAGCTTTGAATCAAAAGACTGTACCCCAAACAGTAGAACAATCACCTTGTAGGGAGGATCCCAAATTAAATAAGTCTCAGAGGGGGACTTAAAATCAGTTAAAAGAAGTAAAAGACGGAGGAAAGTCAAACATGTTAATGAACGAGAACTCTCATGTTTTTCCCCTGAATTGCACAGAAAATCTGGTGCCCAGACATGTGGTTCGTCACCACAGCTCAGAACCTCTTCTTGGGAGGTTGGATATCCGAGAAAAAGAAACAGGACTCGGTCCAAACCAGATTTCTACTGTCTAGATTCATCTTCTGATGAATTTGACAAGGAATCTTCAGACCGTTCCTCAGACTCCGACTATATTCCTCCTATATATGGAAAAAGAGATCCAGATTTGGATATGGATGACTCTAATGATAACGTCATTTTAGATGAACAGGGTCTTCCCCTTTATAGCCCGGGTGCAATCAAGCACCCCAGGTAGGCGGAGTGGATCCCTAAGGACCATGTCTAAATATATAGATTTTTGGATCCGAAAGTCCCTGGATCCCAAAGCCAAGAATAAATTATGATTCAAGTGTCCCGGGCCCTAAATTAACAAGACCTGTGAGACACCCTCCCTAGATCCCCAAATGTAGCAGTACATGTCCAAGTCAGGAAGGGACCCATGAAAGGGTGTCGAAAGATCACTCAAACAGTGACAGGATAAACTCCTGGATCTGGCTGGCCCTGTAGCCAAAATATTTAATATGACGGAGGAAGCATTATCCACCTTTTCCCAAGTTTACCTAACTACTTTAAGAGGTTGGATTCAGAGAGCTGGGGAATGCCAATAAGCCATTGTCCACGGAACGTAGGAGGATCATCCTCCTTTGCATAGATCACGGTACCCGCAAGGAAACACAGGACAAGTACTTCAGGTAACACCAACTTTATTGAGGCAGCAACAATACAGAGATATCACAAGACATCTCTTTAGAAGATCAGACTGTGTGGTGTGTGTATCACATTGCTTCACAGCAATAAAACTCACATTAATACCCTTTGAGTGCCATAGATGTATCCATCGCATTGCGTTGCAATGCTTTGGATATCTCTCTGGCACTCAAAGGGTTAATGTTTGTTTAAAATTGGGTATATGTGTTTATAAATTAGTCTGTGTAAATAAAATACTTTGGTCTTGCTTTAAGTAATTTATTCAGTTACACAAAGAGGTGTCAAAAGGTCATGAAATAATCCTATATAATAAATTGCTAGGGTGTTTGTCAGAAGCCATCATGAGCAGCAGAGACTGCCCGAATGCACAGAATGCTGGGAGTTCTGTGCTGGTAGCATTCTGTGCTTTCGGACAGTCTCTACAATGCATGACTGCGTCGGCGGCAGGACGCAGAGCATAACCAGCCTCTTAACATTACCCGGACCTTGGCCCGTGTACACAGGCTTTTACAGTAGTCTTTAATAATCTCAGTAATGCCCCACTAGCCACACCCTCAGCAACACCACCTAAAACAGAAGTGCCCCTCTTTGGCCATTTGAAATGTCGGGAGCTATGCTTTTGGCCAGTACACAAAAGCCCGATGGGTCCTATAGGCAGAGCAGGCCATGCACTGAGTCATTTCTAATTCCCACTGCCTGCAGCATGAAGAGTTCACCATCTGCATTGTATGCTTTTCCTCCTCAATCTCCAGGATTAATTGAATCAACATAATTACAGAAGAGCAGAGCAGTGTTCCCTGCTGTGGTAATTAACAAAGGGAGAATAATTTGCATCTGCCATTAAAGTTTCCTCGTTTCTGCCTCGATTGTACCCAATGTTTCAACATGCTAATGGAGTATGATGGGCACAGAACAGGCCAAGTGGAAATCACATGTGTGATTGGCTTTTCCCTTCATGGAAAATTACTTCTGCTTAATCAGCCTTGGCCTTTAGCAGGTGCACCTGTATAAACCCCCCCCCAGGAAATAATGGGTACATAATTATTAAGGTCCATAAATATCCCCTTGGTCCCTTACAAGTCTCAAGTGTCTGATCATTTAGCCTTCAGATTAGAGATCCAAACAACCTAAAAGGGGGAAGCAATTTGAGATCACTACAGTTTACTAGGGTAAAACATTTTTGTTTGATTAATTTAGAGCAAACGTATTCAAATAACCAAACAACCAAATGCAGAAAGCTCAAAAGAATACCAATCCAGGAGAAAAACAACTACACCACATGGAACAATTAAAATTCTTCAGATTTTCACTGATTTAAATAGAGATTTTAGCCAATTGACAGCAATTGAGGTCTTGCAGAATATTGCATTAGAATGTATTGGAGACCTCTCTAGCTTTCATGAAGTTATCAGAATACTGACACCTAAACATCATCTGGTGTTATACACACTTAAATAATCTCTGCAAAAGTGTTCTATTTGCTTTCTGAGGCAGGTGACCAGACCTCCCCTTTAGCTAGGGACACATATGAAAAATGCTTACTGCAGGGCTGCTTTGATTTCAGTGAAGTCCTGAACTATGCCTATTTCCTACGTGTCCCCAGTTAAGCAGGAGGTCTGGTCAGCTTAAAATAAAATATGTTCTTACAAATGCTCTGTGGAGGCACCCATTCCTGGCATTCCTGGGGCTCCCAATACAATAGCATTCTTTTGTGGGATCTCAGAAGTGGTCATGTTTTATTGTGTGTTAATGGCTTGAGAAAAGATATCACCCTTTGTGAATAGAATTGCAGTGTGTACAAATTAACAGCATTAGCTCTACATAAACAATTAACCAAACTGTGTGTATATATGCTAGTCTACAAATGTATTGAAATGCACATTGATGATTACATTTTAGGATTTAACATAAGATAAAAAAACATAATTTTATACTGATGCTAGCTGGAAGAACCTGATATTTAATATTCTGTAACCCAGTTAGGGTATAATTTAATTAAATGGGAATTTTCATTTGTTGCCTATGGTACAGATGGTTTGATCCAAAATTACTGCTCTCTATCTTTCTGCATAATGCCCAGTGTCAAACTCTTTTTCTTAACCCTTTTTGCGATGCATTGCATATCCCTCTGACATTCAAAGGGTTAAATGATGAGTACTAAAGATCTTTGTTTTATCTATTCATATTATATGGTAAATTTTCTCAACTGCGATTCTCCATTACTACTAACAATGTAGGTTTTCTGGATTTCCCTGCCTCAGCACATATGTGTAATTAATGAATGTCATTCTGGTTTGTTGATCTGTGCTCAATGAGGGCAGTCCTTAAGATCTGTCACATAAGAAAAGTTCAGTTTGTTGCACAGTGAATTAAAGTCTGCCTGCATGTTTTACTTGCTATTTTTTCTATAAAATAAAGAGTGTGGGAGCAAATTAACCCTTTGAGTGCCAGAGGGGTACCAAAGCAATGCATTCCGCACCCCTCTGGCACTCAAAGGGTTAACTATTATGTGTTGGTGGCACAATGTGGTACTTTATGCTAATTAGATGCACGCTAAGTTAATTAGTTATATTCAAGGTAAAAAAATCAACAATGTATGGCCCCTGTCTTGATTATTTCACATACCTCCCAAGTGTCCGTCTGTAGGAGTGACAGTTCCTCTTTGAGACCCAAATACCTGTGTCCCTCATTTAAAGAGATCAGTCTGTGTGTGTGTAGATATATCACATTGCTCCACTGAAATTAAACTAACACTAATGTTTGTTTAAAGTGCAGCATATATGTTTATGAATTAGTCTGTATAAATAAAATAGCCCAGTCTTGTTCTAAATCCTATATAATAATTCGCTAGGATGTTTGTCAGAAGCCGTCATGCGCAGTAGAGACTGTCCAAATGCGCTGTGGCTGATACGGAGCGGGGTGCTCCAAATCAGGACCGGAGTCCTCTCTGCGCACCTTCCTGGGTAGAGGCTCCGGGCACCAACCGAGGCTGCTGGGTGGCACTGTGGCCCATGTACACGGCCTTTTAAACTAGTAATTTACTAATTGATATAAATAGCTATCAATACAACATTAAATAACCTAATAATTTTCAGTAATGACCCGCCCACCTAAACCAAAAATGTCCCTTTGGCCATTTGAAATTTTGCTTTCCTAGCACAGTTTGTGGTAATATTGGCCCAGCAGAGAAACTAATTAGAAAAGAATGCCAGGATGTGCCAACAATAAATAAAGGTTAATTTCTCAAAACACTATTTATATTGCAAACAAATGGTTTGCTTTTGGTGTACACAACCTTTCCTGCAGTCAGGTGCCAAACTGTTTGTGTGCCAAATTCACCTGTTGCAAGGTTTAAATGCAGATTTTTTCATTAGCTTTGTGTACAAAACATTTACCTAAATTATTATTAATTTGAGGTATTTAACGCTATGAGTGCCAGAGGGGTATACAATGCATTGCTCTTACACTCCAAGGCATAAGACGCATGGGTGCTGCTCCTTCATCTATCTTCTGCATATTGCTTTGGGAAAGTGCATTTGGGAATCATAATAGTTTATGAGTGAATGTAAACACCAACTCTTTTTTAACTAAATATTGTCATATGTAGGGCGCCCTATACTTCTGTACTGTATCTCCTGAAATATGTTCTACCAGCTCTATAACTTCCAACGGGTGAGCTGGTTACAAGTTATAGACTGTTCTATAACAACCACAGAGACCGCTGGTTTGTATGGACCAGGAAGCAATTGACATCCTCCTCCCAGAAACCTTACCAGATAAGAGACCCCTCAATATTTTTTAAAAATCTTGTCAAGCTTAAGCAAAGATAAGCTGACCTGAATTTACATGATATATACTTGTCTGATTTTCTTGGAGCTAAACATATCCCTAGGGGCTTTGGAACCAACAACATCCCCACAACAGGGCTTGCCAACAGTAAATTCTATAGAAAATCATGCTGTGTTCTTAATAAATCTTCTTTGATCTGACTTTGTGGTAACCGAAAAAGTCTCCAGGGAGCTGGCCCTGGTACATTCAGAGATTGCTAATTTTGAAGCAACACATCTCCCCACTCTGACACAAGACACTTGTATATAATTGGGTGGAAAATCCGAGCAATCTGACAAACATAAAACATAATTACTTTTATTCAAAGCAGCTAATGAGTTTACAATGAAAGCCATCATATAAATGGTTAACTGGTACACAAGACAGAATTGGATACCCAGGTAAATTCTATAAGCACATACACCATCACTAAACACTATAGATTTGTCTTCAGGCAATTTCTCAGATTCTAACAATACCTCCAAGCTTAGTACCACTTAAAGGGATAGTAATGCGTCACAAAAACAGCAGCTCCAATTAATCTTCATAGTATTTAGGCCATGGAAAGTGTTATTTCAATACTTTTCACAGTAAGAAGATTGTCCCTTGCTGTGAGCTGTCTGGTCTTAAGACCAGATTCCATATCTGAGGGGAGGCAGCTTACACTAGATATAAGGGGAGGGGGGGAACTTTATCATTCAATTACTCTTGAACCTCAACTCTGAGGTTGAAATAACACTCTATGTGGCTCAAATACTATGAAGCTTAATCAGAGCTGCTGTTTTTGCGAAAAACATTACTGTCCTTTTAAGAACCTTTCATATGTGTCACCACTTAATCAAGCACAAAAGCACTAAAAAATACAAAAGGGGGAGGGCAACATGCCAAAAGGCAACCACAAAACCTACAATGGGTAAATAACTATCTTTAACCTCAGCCCATACCCACATTCACAAGCTGAAATGTCTGTTCTATCTAAAGGATTACCCTTTGTTCCACTAATCAACCAAAATGATGTTTCAGTACAAAATGGCCCATTACATTTCAAGGAAACATGAAACTGAAAGACTATTTCATTTGTACCTAGTTACATTAATCCATCTATTAAAACATTTATGAGACTTATTGAATCAAACACAAAGGACAGCACCCTTAATCCACTTCACAAACATGGGAATCTATCCAAACTAGAAAAATATGGCCAACAATCCCTCCTTGGTTATTAGACCAGCTGATAAGGGTGGTGCAGTTATTATCCATGATTACTCACATTACCATGAAGACATTCTTAACCAATAGAGTCATAAACACGCACATGAAACAAAATAATAATGATCTGCTTGTACACTTCAAATAGAATGCCGATACTACCTTAAAGATTACTTATCATAAAGTTGGATAGATGAACCTACTTTCAGACTTATGTCAGTGGACTTTCTCAGCAGTCCCATTCAGTACACTGTACCCAAACAGCAGGGATGGGTGAAACTTTTGCCTCAAAAGCAAAACATGAGAAATACGGCACTTCTAGCCAAACGGGAAATTTCGTTAATTTTATTTAAAGTGGATGTGGCACCTATGGACAACATCTCTTAAATAGTTATGCTATATATCAAATAATATGAAAACTGTACTCATTTCTTTATTTTGATTTTGTCTAAATTTAACTTACAAAATCTGGGCTGCAGCTACTTCCACATAGACTGCAGCCCAATGCTCTGCCTCTGCTCTCCTCCCTCCTCCTATGACGGAGGCTTCTGTCTGTAAACAGGAGCGGTCTCATTGGCAGAGATCGATATCTAGCCAATGAGATCGCTCCAACTTTCCAGACAGAAGCCTCCATCATCGGAGGAGGGAGGAGAGCGTCGGGCTGCGGTTACATAGCAGGTAACCGCAGTCAACCACAGTGCATGCAGAAGTAGCTGGGGTCAGACTTTGTAAGTTAAATTTAGACAAAACCAAAACTGTAAATAAAAAATGAATGTGGTTTTTGTATTATTTGCATACCTGGGAACTCTCCGGATTTGCCCCGGAGACTCCGGTTCTGACAGAGCTTTACCGGGTCTCCGGGGCAGAGGCAGATTCCTCCGGATGTGGGGAGTTTCTATTGAAACTCTACCCACTTACACTCTTTCTCCCGCTGTTCCTCCGTCCCCAGCCTTCTGTGTGACATTTTTAACCCTTTGAGTGCCACAGTAGTACGGAATGCATTGCTTTGCAATGCATTCTGTACCACTCTGAAACTCAAAGGGTTAAGCACCACCACCCACCCCACCCCGCTCGCGTCAAGCCCTGCCCCTTTTTGACGCAATTAGTGTCATTTTTGTCACCCCTTGCTGAACAGAGGACTCCCCTCCGGGTAGCCCTCAGCTGGAAGTTCCCAGGTATGATTATTTGATATATAGCATAACTATTTAAGTGATGTTGTCCATAGGTGACACATCCACTTTAAATCAATGGGAAGACTGAATTCCCCCCATGTATAAAAGGAGTGTCAGATTCCTTCCTGACCTGGCTGTTATGTCTATGTTAGGGGAGTCTGGGGTGTGTGCAGAGATCAAAGTAGATTTACCACAAATACCACAACATTTTGTATGACTGAGAAGACACAGGTAGCTGTGGTCCAAGTTCCTTCTTAATCTGGCTGTTATCTCTCTATTAGTGCGGACAGAAGAAGCAGCTGCACAAGGAATGGGTTTTTCCCCAGCGCTGACATGGACAGTACATTTAAAAAATATTTATAAACATTTTAAAAAATCATTAAAAAATAGCTTGATATGTGACAGGGACCCTGCCATGAACTGTGACTCAGTGTTATGGTTTTCTGACACTCAGACACAGGTTAAAAGTAAAAACACAGTTTTATTGAAATAAAGTAAAAGAACAGCGCCCCTGGGGGCCAGGACAGGTATAAACGGTAATGACAGTGTACAGGCCCAAATATGTAGTAGCAAAAAATATACTGATCAGGATAAACGTATATACAGGGGTTAATGTAGAGTAACTGAACAGTCTCTGTGAAGGTAATTAGCCAACGCCCAGCAGGTAATATCAGTCTCTTGATGGTGCAGAGAAAGGTGTAGTAGGCGACTGAACTGAATCACTCTTAGATAGCTGTACCATAGAACGCCCAAATGAACAGCAAAGGTTGACCAGAGCTGAGCCAACCCCACCTAGTGGGATATTAAGGAGGAAAGCCACTGCAGGAGCTAATGGGACCAGAACCTGAAACGCCCTCAACACTCTCAAGGAAGAAACCCTGCGTGTGCCAACGGGACCAGAGCCTAAAACACCCCTTGGGTGCCACAACGGAGCAACACTGCACAAGCGATCAGCGAGCCAAAACACTGGTAGTGCGTTAGATAGCGTAACACAATGAGTACTTGGAGACCAGAGCCGAGACACCCTTCCTGTGCCGTCACGGAGCACACACTGCAAGAGCAAACGGAAGGTACTAGCGCCAGGCGGCGCAACCACGGTGCTGTCCGAGCACCGGAACGGAAACTGCTCTGCTAGTGTGAATGGATAGGCTTGGTCTATAAGGCACAGGCTCAGTAAGTGTAATTGGCTCGGATGGAACACAGGCTTGGCAGTGTACGGATACAGGCTCAATAACCGAGGTAACCAGCACAGCAAGGGTTAGTACAGGTTCGGTATCGGAGACTACAGCTCAGCAGGGCTATGAGGACTGGCTCGGTAAGGGAGGCAACAGCTCAGTATAACAGAGAAGTGATTAGCCAGAGCGACACAAACAGCACAGTTCAGAATGTTGCCAGAAGGCGACTGAGATCACACGGGAACACAGGATACGATCACGGAGCAGGAACGTCAGCCGGAACCGGGTCAATTCACGGAGCAGGAACGTCAGCCAGAGCCGGGTCAATCACAGAGCAGGAACGTCAGCCAGAGCCGGGTCAATCACGGAGCAGGAACGTCAGCCGGAACCAGGTCAAATCACAGAGCAGGAACGTCAGCCAAAGCCGGGTCAATCACGGAGCAGGAACGTCAGCCAAAGCCGGGTCAATCACGGAGCAGGAACGTCAGCCGGAACTGGGTCAATCACGAGCAGGATCAGCAGAATGGTCAGACGAGCCGAGTCGGTACACAGGAACGCAGGAACACAGCAACAAAAGCGCAGGATCAGGAACACTACGAAAGGGCATCTGACAGGTGCCATAGACCCAGTATATAAAGGAACATCCTGGGCGGGCCAATCAGCCTCCTCCAATGCACAGGTAACATCACAGAGATTGACAGGGCATCACGGGGACCGTGATACTGAGGCAGACAGATACTAGAAGAGAAAGAGTATTTTTTAAAAAGCAGGACATCACACACAGTCATTGTGTACTTCATGGTTTAATAATGTCCAACAAACTTAATTGGGGCAAGGGTAGTAGTAGCAGTGCAAGAACATATTAGTAAAGTGGTAGTCTAAAAACTGATGCAGCCATGGTTGCTGCAGAGTGGCAAAAATGATGATGATTCTTCTCCTCCTGATGAGGCTGTTTTTCAAAGTCACATAAAATGTTCTACCACCACTAGTAATATTAATAAACTATGTAAGAGCACTGAAGGCAACAACGAGTAGCATTATAGTGTTGATGTCATAATGGAGGAAGTTGTGGCAGTTCAACCAACTGCTGTGACTGACACTGAGATTAAAAACTTTGGTCCTCAAAGTACTGGAGAATGTGCTGAAAAGCCCTCAAAGGGGAAAAGTAAAAACAAATTGTTTGATACTTCAAAATAAAAGTAGTGGGGAAGAAGGAGCAGGCGATGCTAAGGGGGCCTAATTATTGATTATGATGACGTTGATCTAGAATATATCCCTCCAGCACCCTCCTCTTCTTCAGATACTGCTGAAGTTGACAGTATGAGAGATGATGGCATAGCCAGAAAATTCACTGAAAGCCAAAAGCTCAGTCTTCAATGACTGAAAAAGGAGTCCTGTGCCTGTTTATAAACTCTTTGATAGATCAATTGGAAAGTCTGGTAGTAAAGATGACTAAAATACACAATCATCCTATCAGTCATCATCAGCATTGTCCCTGCTTCCATGTCCAAACACCACCAACCACACACTAAGGAATAAATAACATAGGTTATCGACATCTACAACCCTGGATATGATGAGTGCTTTTACTGCTGTTGGAAGTGCAGCACCTTTGACATCTAATAGTACAATTACAGCAACATCCAGCTAAAGTAGTAGTAGTCCCTTGGAAACCAATCAGTCCATGAAGTCTACAGTATAGAGATACTTCACTCTTGATCCAAAAGCTAAACATGCTATCGGTTGTCTGTGCAAGTATGTGAGTAGGGGGGGAAGCAGACTCACACTTAGGCACCTCTTCACTGGGATTCCACCTGAAGCATAAATACAAGTCTGATTGAGAGAAACATCATCAACATGTAAGTAGGGGGTGCACCGAAATGAAAATTTTGTACCGAAACCGAAATGTCAGGATGCACTTGGCCGAAAATCGAAACCGAAAAGGACTATTTTTAGTTTATTGGGCTAACAAAAGAAACAAAAAATATAGTAGAGCAGGTACAATGGCACAGTCAAAGTGAAAGTCCCATGAGCTGAAGGTTGCCAATACTGCTTACTAAACAGGTCTACAAGTCCCAAGGTGCATTGCTTTAATATAATTTTACTCTAAAATTTACAATATAGCATAACACTGTATGGATTAAAATATCAAACTAAATATGCAGTATTCTGCAAAATAAATGGCCTGCAGTCTATGAAAAGTTCTCTGGACAAAGTTTTGTCAGAGCCTCATTATGTTAAGTCAGTGTCCTCACTTCTGCGCTATGCTCCCAGAACGTGTTAGTTACACAGAGATGGTTTTGCTCGTTTTGTTCACTCAGTGCCCTCACTTCTGTAGCATGCTCTCAGAACGTGTTAGTTCTCCACTTTATAAGCTGCTATCTTCACTATACTACAAGTCCCATCATCCTTACCTTGCCTGGTGCCGAACATAGCTTTGTTTAAGTGCTAAAGAGAGTTGTGAATGAGCGCTGCCCCGCTTCCTACCCTGCTTTGCAAGCAGAATACAGGGCGGGGAGAGAGAGTGAGGCAGCGCTCATTCACAACTCTCTTTAGCACTCAAACAAAGCTATGTTCGGCACCAGGCAAGGTAAGGATGATGGGACTTGTAGTATAGTGAAGATAGCAGCTTATAAAGTGGAGAACTAACACGTTCTGAGAGCATGCTGCAGAAGTGAGGGCACTGACTGAACAAAACTAGCAAAACCATCGCTATGTAACTATAACGTTTTGGGAGCATAGTGCAGAATTGTGGACACTGACAACATAACAAGCAAAACCATCTCTATGTAACTAACACGTTCTGGGAGCATACCGCAGAAGTGAGGACACTGACTTAACATAACAAGGCTCTGACAGTTCAGAGAGAAATGAGAGAGCTTCCCCTGTTTCGGCTCCCCGTTTCGGCCATTTATTTATTTCGGCTTTTTGCCGAAAATGCCATTTTCGGCCGAAACGTTTCGGCTACCGAAATTTCGGTGCACCCCTACATGTAAGAGATACCACAACTAACAGCAGCAGAAATATTATTAAAAGTTCCCAGGGCTCTGTGGCACATTATAGAAGTGCTATTGATGCGTCAGAGAGTGCAGCAAGATCTGGTCAGCTGACATGGCCTCCAAAAAGGCTCTCCTGTCTTTGCCTTTTCAGGGTTCTTCCCTGTTTGGGCCTGAACTTAAGGATCTCATCAATGAGGCCACTGGAGGGAAAAGTTCTCTCCTCCAAGTGGTTCTGAGGAAGAAGGCATCTGTTAAAAGGAATCGGCTTTTTCGTTCCTTTCAAGCAGACTCGCACCAAGTGGCCCAGACGGTCCCTCAGGCTCCGCGCTCCTCATCCAAGCCTAAGCAGCAATGGAGAGCCAAGTCCTCCATGTAGCCCAAGGCTTCCAAACCTTCTTCTGCATGACTCACCGAAGCCAGGTCCCCACCTGCAGGTAGGTGGCCGCCTACGCCACTACCTCTCAGCTTGGCAGGCCTCTGTGGTGGACCCATGGGTTTTACATGTGGTGACCTCGGGATACAGGATTCCCTTCACCTCCCTACTACCACGGTACCCGTGCTATTTGGCGACATTCTGTTAGTTTCCACTCCTGCTTACTCTATTGGCTACTCTGTTATTGTCCCGCGCTGGGTTCTGGCACTTCTCCTGTGCCCTTTCGTGGTGTTTCTGTACCAGCGCTTGTTCCTGTTATTTGTGAGATCTCAGTGTATCGACCCGGCCTGCCTGACGACTCTGAATCTTGTTTCCTGCCTGTGCACCGACCCGGAAAGCCTGACCATTCTGCTTCTCGTCTCTGCCCGTGTACCAACCTGGATTGACTGACTTTCCTGCTCTGTGTACCGACCCGGCCCGGCTGACATTCCTGCTCTGTGTACCGACTTGGATTGGCTGACGTTCCTGCTCTGTGTACCAACACGGCCCGGCTGACGTTCCTGCTCTGTTTACCGACCCGGCCCGGCTGACATTCCTGCATTGTGTACCGACTCGGATTGGCCTACGTTCCTGCTCTGTGTGTGTGGATCCTGCCCAGCTGGGCTGCTGTGGTGACGTGCCTCCTCTGCATGCCCTGGCTGGTCTCCAGTTAGGGTAGTGTCAAGTCCTTCGCTGTCTCCGGACGGCTCACTGCAGATTGGTCTTGGTTGCCTCAGTGTCGCCCAGGCGACATTCCTATTCGACTGCCTCCTGTGCAGTTCCCATTGGGTGCCTCTCAGGGCGAGTTGCTCAGTCTCTATTACTGCTACGGCAGTGCTCACGTTGATCAGTTTCCGTTACTGCTACGGCAGTGCTCAAGTGGCTCAGTCTCCGTTACTGCTACGGCAGTGCTTAAGTGCTCAGTATCCGTTACTGCTACGGCAGTGTTCAAGTTGCTCAAGTTTCCGTTACTGCTATGGCAGTGCCCAGTTGCTCAGTCTCCGTTACTGCTATGGCATGCTCAAGTCGCCCAGGTTCCGTTACTGCTAAGGCAGTACCCACGTTGCTCAGCCTCCGTTACTGCTACGGCAGTGCTCAAGTTGCTCAGTCTTCGTTACTGCTATGGCAGTCCACAATTGTCTGGTCTCCATTGTCTTGGGCGTTACTCGAGTTGGAGCTCTCACCTTTGTTTGAGCTTCTTAAAGGGCCTTGGACTGTTAGGACCTGTCAAAACTCTCTGCCTAATAGTAAACCATTCAGTACTGTTAAACTGAGACTCACACAAGAACTGCCTGACCTGTGTCAGTATATTTATCTCTGAACTATCTGCGTTTACTGGACCTGTGTAGGCCTACCTCTGTATAAGTCTTGTGTCTGTACTATATTATACTACAGACCTATGAGGGTTATTGTCTTTTTTATTGTTCAATAAAATTGTGCTTTATCCAAGCCCACTATGTCTGTGTGTCAAACAAACCATTACACCTCCCTCCTCCAAGGACCTTTGTTTCTCGTTCTTCCTTGGGAGCAGAAAAGATACGCCTTTTTGAAGAAGCTATACAGGCCCTTGTGGACAAGGCGGTCCTGGAGCCAGTTCCCCCTCAGGAGAGGGATTTGGGATTCTACTCCAACCTCGTTGTGGTTTCCAAAAAGGATGGGGGCTGTCATCCCATCTTGGATCTGAAGGACCTCAACTCCTTTGTGGTCAGGTCCAAGTACTGCCAGGAGTCTCTGCGCACAGTGATAGCTGCCATGTCTCCTGGGGAATTTCTGGCCTCTCTGGACCTTCAAGATGCCTATCTGCACATCACCATTCATCCAGGGAGTCAGCCATATCTTCGCTTTGCCTGCGACCGAGGGCATTTCCAGTTCTCTGCCCTCCCCTTTGGCCTGACCACGGGTCCGCTGACAGAGACCTGTCTCAGGATTTTGACCTTCCTACAGTTCTTTACTTCCTACAGGATGGTGTGGATAAAGGTCTCAGTCTGAGTTTTCTAAAGGTTCAGACTTCTGCGCTCTCTGTACTTTTTACAGAGGCATCTTGCTATCATTCCTGATGTCAAGGTTTTCTTCCAGGGGGTTGCTCATACCTGTCCGGTGTTTAAGTCCCCTGCTCCTCAGTGGGATCTTAACCTGGTCTTGGGAGTACTCCAACGTCCTCCCTTTGAGTCTTTGGCCACCATTCCTCTATGTCTACTGACGTGGAAGATAGCCTTTCTCCTGGTGATTGTTTCTGTTCACCAAGCTGCGGATCTGCATTCCCTGTCTTGTAAACCACCCTTTCTGGTTTTCAACAAGGACTAGGCAGTGCTTTGCACCTCCCAAGAGTTTCTCCCGAAGGTTGTGTCCGAGTTTCACATCAATCAGGAGATTGTGGTTCCTTCCTTCTGCCTTAGCCCTGCTTCTGACAAAGAGAGGGATGTTGTGCTTTGTCTCAAGTTCTATGTGCATTGCACTGAGTCATTGAGGCAGTCTGACTCTCTGTTTGTCATTCCTGAGGGTCCTAGGGTAGGGAAGCTTGCTTCCAAGGTAACTATTGCTTCTTGGATCAAGTCCACGATTCGTCAGGCTTAAGAACTTCAGGAGAAGCCTGTTCCCTTCAGGGTCACAGCTCATTCCACGAGGTCTATTGGGGCTTCTTGGGCCTACAAGAACCAGGCCTCAGCTGATCAGTTGTGCAAGGCGGCCACTTGGTCATCTGTGCACAACTTTTCTAAACAATATCATGTGGATGTGTGGCATCGGCTGATGCCAGTTTTGGGAGAAAGATCCTGGAGGCTGCCTTGCCTGTCTAGCATCTCCTTTTCTCAGTACTCTTTCTCCTTGAGCCCTGTTGGCTCTAGTTTGCGTGCTGTGCAACAGTTACCCCTGTTTAGTGTCCACTGACACTTTACAGTTAGTGTTGAGCTATTCATGATCTTTATGTCCATTGGTTCCCTGGTGACTTTGGGGGCCTGTGTCTGGTCCTTGCCTTTCTTCCTGCCCTGGGGAACTTAATGGTTGGACATCCCAAAGTTACCAGAAACCTGTATTGGACGACAGAGAATATAGGATTTTAGTCTTACCTTATAAATCCTTTTCTCATAGTCCATACAAGTTACTGGTGTCCCACCCTGTCAAGGGACTATGCTTAGCGCTCCTGCAGCAGAACGTGGGGGTCCTTTCGAGTTCATGCTCACATGAGTCTTCCTTTACCTTCTTATTTCCTAGTCAATAGTTAGCCTGCAAACATTACTGGTTGGGGATTGGCTAGCTGCAAGCTAAGGAGAGGAGGTAGGCTTCACCCAGCAGTCACTTCTCAGAATTGTTCCTGCCTATTAAAGGGGCTGAACGCCTACCCAAAGTTACCAGTAACCTGTATGGACTAAGAGAAAAGGGTTTAACATGTAAGACTAAAATCCTATTATGTCAAGTGTTGCACACCTGTGGAATATCTCAATCCTCAGTTATTTTTCAAGGCAAAATGTTGGAAATCTCATAAGACAAGAAAATGCGCAGATATGTGCACAAGTGGACAGAGTACAGACTATATGACTGTCACTTCTCACTGAGTTACCCTCCTACTAGTGGGTAGCAATACCATGCAGCATCAGGTCACAGGCACAGCCAGTTATATTGCCTCTGGTTCTATGAATATTATGAAAAGGCAGCAGAAGGATAGTCCATACCATCATCAAGCCACATTGTGCATGCATTGTTTTGAGAGACAATAACACAAAGACACAAATGTGTTTAAAAAATATGAGCAAAGTGATAAAGGAATGGCTTGTACCCCACTCTTTAAAAGCTGACTGCTTGTGTGCTGATAATGGCTCCAACATAAAAGCTGCTGTGAGAATAGGTGATATGAGGCATGCACCCTGTTTTGCTCTTGTGTTAAATTTAGTTGTGACTAGATTCCTGCCAAAATCCAAAAATCCTCAAGGAAATGCTGACATCGTCCACAAAATTGGTGCCCATTTTAGCTGCACCTACAGCGCATTATATTCCATGCAAGAGTGTAATAACCTGCCCCATCACCAACTGAAAATGGAGGTCCCAAATTAAGGATGGGTGAAACCTTTCCCATAAAAGCAAAGCAAGAGAAAAATGGCACTTCCTGTGGTGCCGAGCGTGAAATTTTTCATGAACAGTGCAGATTTTCCACTTTTTCCTGCCTAGCTCATTGCACTGAAATCACTAGTCTGAATTTCACCACCACGTGGCAAGTGTCCCTTCTTTTTCCAAAGAGATAGTATAAAAGGGGTGTCAGGTTCCCGCAGCCTGCTATTCTGTGTTTGTGTAGTTAGTCTGAATAGTTAAATAAAGTGAAATTGGAGTGTAGTCTAGGACAGTGTTTCTCAACTCCTGTCCTCAGGACCCACTAACAGGCCAGGACTTAGGGATTTCTCTGCTAGAGCACAGGTGTGGTGATCAGAAGCTCATTCACATTGATTAACTCAACTGTGCTCTAACAAGGAAATCATCAAATCCTTAGGAGGACAGGAGTTGAGAAACACTGGTCTAGGAAGTCTTGCAGGCAAGAAATTAGTTTTCTGTGTTTGGGGTGTCTGGGGATACTCTGGGGGGAGGAAGGGAGAAAGGGGGTTGATCCAAAATACCCAAAACCTTCGGACAGGCAGCCATGATCCAAGTTCTATCCTGATCTGACTGTTATTTCTGTGTTGGTGGAGTCTGCGGGTATGAAAAGGGAGCAAAGAAGATTTACTTCAAATACGCCCAAATTTTGTGTAACTTATTTAGGGAATCTTCATTAGAGTAAGATTTATCAATACTGTGCAGTGTCACTCAGCTGGTACAAATGCAAATAGGGTACTATCCTGCATAAAAAGGGGTATAGATGCATGGGATGCTAATATAATTCTACCTCTATATAAATCCTTGGTAAGGCCTCGTCTAGAATATGGAGTACAGTTTTGGGCACCAGTTCTTAAAAAAATACATTATTGAACTGGAAAAAGCGCAAAGACGTGCAACAAACCTGATATAGGGATTCGATGACCTAAGTTATAATGAAAGACTAGCCAGACTGGGTTTGTTTACATTAGAGAAGAGATGTTTAAAGGGACAGTATTGCTTACATGTAACTAATTTTAATATAGTAGAGATTAAAAATATGAATAGAATGAGGTATGTCCCATCTTTCAAACTTGTATAGTTTGAGAAATCGAAGCATCTAAAGATCCCAATTCACAAGAAGTGAATCTAGCTGAGAGAAGCAGATTCTGGTCCCGGGGACCATCCTGTGGCTCTTCAGCAGAGCCAAAATAGCACAATATAGAAATAAATACTTAACTGGAAATGTCTGCACAGTGTGCTTGCAAACCAGGATCGCTTTGTAGACCATGTATTTATTTCTATATCACGCTATTTTGGCTCTGCTGAAGATCTGCAGGATGGTCCACGGACCAGAATCTGCTTCTCTCAGCTAGATGGCAGACTTCTTGGGAAACTGGAACTTTAGAATCTTCCATCTCTTAAACTATACAAGTTTGAGAGATGGGACATACCTCATTCTATTCATATTTTTAATCTCTACAATATTAAAATTAGTTACATTTAAGCAATACTATCCCTTTAAGGGGTAGGGTTGCCACCTTTTCTTCAAAAAAATACCAGCTATGGCATTCCCTCCATAGACTTAACATTGGACAGAAGCCAATTTTTTACCGGCCTGCCGGAAAATACCGGCTGGGTGGCAACCCTATTAAAGGGTAATATGATTATCATTTACAAATATACGTAAGGTCAACACAAAGAACTCTAAGATAAAGAGCTTTGTACTAAAACACAAACAGTCAGGGCAGTAAAGTTATGGAATTCTTTGCCTCAGGATGCTGTGCTTACAGATATTGTTGGTAATGGTTTAATTATTTGTTTGTTTGTTTTTTAACTTCCACTGGATCAGTAGCTGCTGAACGAACTTAGTCTGGCTATCTTCGATAGGCGATGTCTCTGACACACGCACTGGGGAATGTTTGTTTACAGATTACACATTGAGGAACAATGCCTCTGATGATCAGCAAGACCATCGCTGAACGGATGAAGGCCTGGTGACGTTACACAACAGGCGAGTCTTCTCTCATGTTGATCAGATGAATGCAGGTCAGCAGTAGTAGGAAACAAGCCGAGGTCAGAACTGGAGATAGGAAAATATAGAATACTAGCCAAGGTCAGGACTGGAGACAGGAGAATGGTTGCGATCAAGCCGCAGTTCTTTTTCGAGGATGTCTGTGTCGTAATTATACAAGCAGGTGGTTAGTGTGGTGCAGAGGGCTGGAAACCCCATACAGAAAGATAATTCACCTGATAACAGATTTGTGGACAAGTGAGCAGAGTACAGACTATATGACTGCTCTTTGGGTTTTCCTCCCACCAGTTGGTAAAATAGCTTGCAGTATCAAGTAATGGCCAGTAGTTTTGCCTCTGGTTCTGGCAGTGTTATTACAGGACAGCAACAGGGTAGCCCATACCATCAGCATGGCACTTTGTGCAATGAGAGTTTTGAAAGACAATCCCGCAAAGCCATAGATGTGTTAAACAAACTCAAGAATGTGATAGAGGATTTGCTTGTACCTTGCTCCTTGAAATATGGTTTTGTGTCTGCTGATAATGGCTCCAACATAATAGCTGCCTTGTGAATAGGTCATATGGTGCATGTACCCTGCTTTGCCCATGTCCTAAATTTACTTGTATATTAAAAGCCAGAGACGCTCAACTAGGAATGAACCTACAATACAAATATGCAGGCTCTATAGGAATGGTGTCCTACCCAGGGTGCAGTCTCTTTTAGCGCACTAGTGCCTTTCACAGAGAGGAAATATCCTAAAGCATATCATATTGGTCCTGCTATCCCAGCAGTCCAGCCACAAAATGTCAGGCAATTTCTCTCTGAATAAGAGAAGCAGCCAACCCCAGACATGTGTTTTGTCCTTGTTACTTGTGACCAGATTCCTAGGAGATATGCTGAATATCGTCCGCATACTCTTTGCCCATATTAGTTGCTCCAAAAGTGCTTGTAATGCATTATATTCCATACAAAAGCATAACAATCTGCACCATCACCAGCTACAAATGGAGGTCATTACCAAGTGGTATTGTGCTTTGCAATGCTAGAGCATTTGTATGAGCAGAATAAGGCTATTAGCGAGTATACAATGCAAAATTGGAAGGCTTTGGAGCAAGTGTCTTTGTCACCTGGGCAATGCCATCTAATGTGTGATGTATGTGAACTCCTGAAACCTTTTGAGGAGGAAACCATGCTGGTTAATCATGTACGCACAGGAATTAGCAAAATTCTTCCACTGATATATGTACTGCAAAAATACTTCAGGAGCATGGCTGATGAATCTTACAATAATGACAACACAGTCATGTACCAGCTGGTGATGGACATTAGCATGCTTTGAGGATAATCCTCTCATAGTATCCATTAAAAGCAATGAGGAATACGTTTTTGCTACTTTGCTGGACCCCACTTAAAGCATAACATTTCTGAATAAAGTGTGATAGACTTGTGACATGCAGTGATGGTCAGCAGTAGCAGTATCTCTCTGATTGTTGCGCTTCTCAGGGTTTTCGCAACATCTCAGCTCATTTTACTGATGTATTCCTCTCTATCAACCTGGGAGCCAATGACGCGGCTCCCAGCCTTGTTTTGGAGCCGAACTTCCAGTTCGGCATATACAGGACTGGCACGCGATTTTAGAGTTAGTAGAGCTGTTCGGTGCTGTGTTCTGCTCTAATACTCCAGTATCCTGAGCCCTTGTCTTGAACCTGTAGTTGCTGAGCCCTGCCTAGTCTGACCCTTCTTCTGCCTGCCAAATTTGTACTTTGTTTGACAGTGACCCTGCCTAAGTTGACCATTACCATTGCCTGCTGACCTTGCCTGCTAACCAGTCTCCTAGCCTGCTGATTTGGTACCTCTACTGCCTGCCTGACGCTGACTTTGCTTGTTTGACCAGTCTTCTATTCTGCTGTATTAGTACCTCTGCTGCTACCCTGGTGAGTCTTCTACTCATTCTATTATATTTTTGGAATTATGCTCCGTGGGGTTGGTGGGGTTAGACCTTACTGTAGTGGGTTATCCTGGGCCTTCATTGGCTGAACTGGTGGGGGTCATCTGATTTCGCGACCAGCAACTTTATATGGCCGAATCCGCAGCACAACCCATTACAGGGGGCCTACATTTACAAGCAACACACTCTAGCGCCGCACACTAGCATTCATCATTCCAACCCTTATTGGAAGAGTCTTCTTATACTCTTCTACACAGTCTGTATTGCTTATTCACGTCATGGTGTGTGACACTGAGGAATTGGATTTTGTCAAAGAAAGTAAAGATATGCTTATAGAGTGAGTGGAGAGTTACATTGTGTAGGATGAGAGAAAGAAAGTTAGGGCCCAAAAACTGGTAAAAAGCATGTGAAAAGGAAGTCAGCAAAAGGTTTGTACAAGCAACAGCAGTAGCAGCAAAAACATCAACAAACACATCTAATTCCCAACATATTTATGATCACATGTCATCACAGAATGAAATTAGTGTGTCTCGGGGGAGGAAATCTAATATTTGTGGTTGCTCAACTCTATGAGACTTACTGCCAGAGTATGGGTTGGTAACTGATACAGGAACACCATGTAGCTCTTAGGAGTGGTCAAACTGCATGTGAGATGAGTTCTTCATATTATGTTCTTGGCAGAAAAGATGATCCAGTTGACTACTGGCAAATGCCTGGCCATGGAAAACTCTTAGTTGCCCACCAGCAAGCATGGAGTCTGTATAGGACATGGCTATCAGGTAGCAGTACTGGGAGACTTACATTTCTAAAAATGAACCAACATATATTACGATATGACTGAGTATCAGGTTGCAAGTGGGAAAAACAGTCATGACATGGAAACCCATGGTGCATATACCATTAACAGCAGCAATAAGGATGAAAAGGAGGGATTTGAAGGGTAGTGGTCATCTGCAACTGTTGGAACCACTGCTATGATCACTGATTAATGTTTGATCTGAGAATAATGCAAGTTTAAATTATACTAAAAGATGATAATGCCAATAATTGGTGCAGTAATCTTGATTTTATATTTATATATATATACTAGCAATGTGGGACGGCGTTGCCCGTCATGTTATGACCATTGGGCGCACGTGTGTGAAATGCAGACACACTGATAAACATAGACATATGCAACACACAGGCAGACACATACCATACATCCCAAGTGTCCCTCTTTAGGAGGGACAGGCCCTCTTTGAGCGCCAAATCCCTCTGTCCCTCTTTCCCACCCTGTTGTCCCTCTTTTTAGGAGGTCAGACTGTGTGCAGGGCCGGCTCCACCTATAGGCGAGGTAGGCACCAGCCTAGGGCGCACACGTACTGGGGGCGCGGGCATGCAGCGGAGAAGAGCTGCGCCCGCACACACCACGCCGGGAACCACAACACAGTCAGGTCTGTGTTGCTACAGCGCTCCCTTATTGGGTCGGATCTTTAGTAATGCAGAGCTTGCTGGGATTCATGCCGCGCTCTGCATTACAGAAGAGAAGACTGCGCGGGAGCTACAGGTATGTGATGGGGGGCAAGTTGGAGCTGAGGGGGCATAGTGGAGCTGAGGGGGTAAGTTGGAGCGGATGTGGGGCAAAGTGGAGATGATGGGGGCAAGTTGGAGCTGGTGGAGGCAAGTTGGAGCGGATGAGGGTCAAAGTGGAGCTGAGGGGGGGCAAGTTGGAGCTGAGGGGGGGCAAAGTGGAGCTGAGGGGGGGCAAAGTGGAGCTGGTGGGGCAAGTTGGAGCGGATGGGGGGGCAAGTTGGAGCGGATGGTGGCAAGTTGGAGCTGCTGGGGGGCATAGTGGAACTGATAGGGGAAAGTTGGAGCTGAGAGGGCATAGTGGAGCTGGTGGGGGCAAGTTGGAGCGGATGGGGGGCAAGGTGGAGCTGATGGGGGTAAGTTGGAGAGGATGGGGGTCAAAGTGGAGCTGATGGGGGCAAGTTGGAGCTGAGGGGGCAAAGTGAAGCTGAAGAGGGGGCAAAGTGAAGCTGGTGGGGGCATGTTAGAGCAGATGGGGGGCAAAGTGGAGCTGATGGGGGCAAGTTGGAGCGGATGGGGGGCAAGGTGGAGCTGATGGTGGCACGTTGGAGCTGATGGGGGCATAGTGGAGCTGAGAGGGCATAGTGGAGCTGGTGGGGGCAAGTTGGAGCTGGTGGGGGCAAGTTGGAGCGGATGGGGGGCAAGGTGGAGCTGATGGGGGTAAGTTGGAGAGGATGGGGGTCAAAGTGGAGCTGAGGGGGCAAGTTGGAGCTGAAGGGGCAAAATGGAGCTGGTGGGGGCACGTTAGAGCAGATGGGGGGCAAAGTGGAGCTGATGGGGGCAGGTTGGAGCCGATGGGGGGCAAGGTGGAGCTGATGGTGGCAAGTTGGAGGTGATGGAGGGCATAGTGGAGCTGATGGGGGGCAAGTTGGAGCTGAGGCGGCAAGTTGGAGTTGATGGGGGACAAAGTGGAGCTGATAGGGGCAAAGTGGAGCTGATGGGGGCAAGTTGGAGTTGATGGGGGACAAAGTGGAGCTGGTGGTCCAAAGTGAAGCTGATAAGGGGCAAGTTGGAGCTGGTGGGGGGCATCTCTTACAGGCATCTCCAGACCAGGGGCAGACTGGCTCAGGGGGCAGAGAGAGGACAATCATGAAAAGAGGTTGAGTATAAGTAGGCAGGGTATAAAGGGGTGGGACACAAGGGGCAGAGCGAAATGGGCAGCAAAATTAGGTTTTGCCTAGGGTGGCAAAAATCCTTGCACCAGCCCTGACTGTGTGGTGTGTATTACTTTGCTCTACAGCAATAAAGCAATAAACTTCAGTATATGTGTTTATACATTAGTCTGTGCAAATAAAATACTTTGGTCTTGCACGAAATCGTTTATTCAGTTACATAAATAACCAGTAATAGGTCATGAAATAACCTAAAAATTATTACTAATGCCCTGCCCACCAGCCATGCCCCCAACAATATCACCTAAAACTACAGTGTCCCTCTTTGGCCATGTGAAATGTTGGGAGGTATGCACATACACCCAGTGAGCGGCAGAAACATGCAAAAGACATGTACACACAGACACACTGGAGATGCACACATGGACACACATATGTAACAGAGATGTACACACACACACACGCAACATATATGAGCAGAAACACATGCGCTCATGAGTTGTGCACCCCTCTGGCACTCAAATGGTTAAGGTATAGAGAGGCACGTGAGAGTTAAATAGCAGTGGGAAGTGTATTCATACCTGGGAACATTGACTTGTGTAGTCCCTAGAGGGGACTGATGTGTTGATGATGTGGAGAGACAAATGGGGCAATCTGGGTTAAAAGTGGGCGGGGCTTAATTGTGAGTAGGGGGCGGGGCTTAACATAAATGAGGAAAAGTATTAGTAATAGGCTGGGGAAGGAGGAGAAGTGGGAGGGAAATGCAAGTTTACAGTGTGAGGGGTTTGAACACACTCCCTGAGGGGTAAAACTTGATACACAACCCTGTGGCAGTCAGTGGGTTAAGTGTGTACCTGATGGCTGTCTGTCCTGTGTCTTGCATGGCAAATGATGACAGTGAAGAAATAATTCAGTAAAGAGGACCTACTTTAACCCTTTGAGTGCCATTTTGTTCCTCAGTGGCTGTAGTACAGGCCCTGCTGAGGCCACTGGGAGTCAGGGTGAGTGACTGTGTGTCAGCCATATTTCTTTCTGGCTTTGTGTGTGTGTATGTGTGAGTGGTGCATGTGTGTGTAACATCTGGGAACGTTAACTTGTGGAGTCCCTCATGTGGTGCTGATGTGGAGAGAGCAATGGGGCAATTTGGGTTAAAGGGGGCGGGGCTTAATCGCGAGTGGGGGCGGGGCTTAACAAAAATATGGAAAAGTGTTAGTAATAGGCTGGGGAAGGAGGAGAAGTGGGAGGGAAATGCAAGTTTACAGTGTGAGGGGTCTGAACACACTCCCTGAGGGGTAAAAGTTGATACAGAACCCTGTGGCAGTCAGTGGGTTAAGTGTGTACCTGATGGCTGTCCTGTGTCTTGCATGGGAAATGATGACAGTGAAGAAATAATTGAGCAATGAGGGCCTACCTTAACCCTTTGAGTGCCATTTTGTTCCCCTGCTGCTGCACTACAGGTCCTGCTGAGGCCACTGGGAGTCAGGGTGAGTGAGTGTGTGTGTGTGTCAGCCATATTTATTTCTGGCTTTGTGTGTGTATGTGGTGCTGTGTGTATGAGTGGGGGCATGTGTGTTTGGTGCTGTCTGAGTGGGGCATGTGTGTGTGTGGTGGTCTGTGTGTGTTTGTGTGGTGCTGTATGAGTGAGGCATGTGTGTTTGTCTGTGGTGTAGGAGCAAGTGGCGGCCATATTGTTTTTTTCTGACTTTGATAGTGGTGGGCGGGCTGCATAGTGGGGGCGGGCCAACTCCCTGCATGATTGAATCACCCAATAGGAGTAGTAACTCCTGCTTTATGCCTCCCCTGGGTGTGTTTTGGCAGGCACAAAGTCTTCTTTTATATATATAGATATATATATATGCAACAAAGCAGCTTTAGTACATTTGTATTATACCTATAGGACGTGCACCAGCCGTGTATGTAGGCCTCAGTCTTGTCAAAAACAAGCCCTGAGAATGATTTCTAGGCCTCAGACTTGCAAAAAATTGTAAACCTAGTGCCAGCAGATGGTGGTGGCAAATCATTATGCCACACAGTGGTACCCACCCCTAGGGACATTCCTGCATTTTCCACTGCTGTAATTCCTGCTGCTGAGTCATCTGAGCAGCAGAAGGATTAGGCAGCTGCATGGGACTGAGATCATCAGCACTGATATGAGACAGACAATGTTATGATGATGCTTCCACTTTACACTAATCCTGATAATGCTGCTAAGGTCGTTACAATGCAAAAACAAGTCCCCACACTGCTTTAGGTGCATCTAGAGAGAAGAAGTTGGTCAATTATGCTTTTCCTCCTTCACCTCCTCTAAAATCATGGTTATAGTGGAATACTATTTTTTCCCCTTGAGAGCAGACCGTCCTCATCAAAAGAAGATGCTCTGGCAGCAGAGGCAGCAAGCTCAGGCATCTGGCATGCAATGCTCATATTGCTAGCCTGTTCTGCATTCTTCAATATTTTCCCCCAGATGATGTTGGGCATCATCGGGTCTGGGGAATGTTGACTCTCTTTGGCATGGGTGCTGATGACTTCCCCCCCTTCTCTGTGTCAGGACAATCAAGGTCCATCCAGCTTCTCTTTTTTACAGGCACTGGTGGCTGTAGTGCTATCCAGAACTTGGAATAACGATATATTTTTTTTTAATACACTTTTTTTTTCACTCTGCCTCTCTCTGTCTCCTTCCACTCTTTTTCCTGCCTATTCTAGGTTTTTGTAGTATGAGGAAGAAAGTTTTACCCAACTGAAACACACAGGTGGGAAACTGAACCATTATCATGGGAAATTCTGGAGGTGTTGGCAAAACAACAGAACATTTTTAGGTTTCTCTATTAACTGGAATTCCTGTGAGTAAAGCATAAAAAATGGGAACAAAATGGGACTGTTCACCCATACCTATTTCCCATTCAGGTGGAATTCCACATTGTACATGCTAGATCATTTATACAAGCAGAATAAAGTCATTAGGGAGTATACAATGCAAAACTGGAAGGCTTTGGAGGGAGCATCTTTGTTGCCTGGGCAATGGCAACTCATGAGTGATCTATGTAGGCTCTTGAAATCTTTTGAGGAGCCCTCCTTGCTAGTTAGTCCTGTTAGGACAGGAATTAGGGAAATTCTCCCACTAACATATTTACTGCAGAAAAAACTGAGGATCATGGCTGACAAATCTTACAGTACTGAGTGACAACACAGATATGTTCTAGCTAGTGAAGAACATATTAGCATGCTTTCAGCAGGATCCTCACATGACGTCCATTAAAATCAATGAGGAATACATTCTTGCTACTTTGCTGGACCTCCCTCTTTAAACATAACATTTCTGAATTTACATCAAAGCGTGATCAATTTGTGAAAAGGCATAACGGTCAGCAGAATCTCTCTAATTAACTGGATTCTGACAAAGAATATAAAGATATGCTTACAGATCAAGTGGTGCATTGTGGAGGATGAGGGAGAGAGAGAGAGAGGGACTTGCTCCCAGAGTATGGGTTGGTAACTGAAACACATGAACTATGCAGCTCCTAGGGGTGGTCCCACTGCAGTTGAGATGGTTTCAACATACTTTCAGGATAGCTATGTTCTCGGAAGAAACAATGACCCCACTGACTACTAGCAAACAAAATGGTGTGTGTATCCAGAACTGATGCACACTGCCATGGAAACCCTTAGTTGTCCACCAGTAAGCATGTAGACTGAGTGGGTTTTCAGTGCAGCTGGTTATATTGTAAATGGCCATAGGATACAGCTATCAAGCAGCAATGTTGGAAGACTTACATTTATGAAAATGAACCAACATCTAATACCATCCGAGTATCAGGCAGCAGTTGTGGACAAACCACAGAAAAACCCATGGCATGTGTACTGTTAACAGCAGCACTTAGGATGAGAAGCAACAGCGTCTTTGGTGGAGGGGGCAAGAAGGAGCACTTGCTCCCCCTGGATAAAAATAGGGGCTAGGAGGTCTGGCCTGGGGGACCTATTATGGCTTCACCCCCTGACACCCAAGCTCCCAGGTGCTGCCCCTTCTTCTTCTGCATCTGTGCATCTGTGAGTAATAGCATACATGTAATTGTGCGATTCTACATAGCAACTATTGCAGCCCAGTAATAATAACGGCAGCTGGCAACATGCATTTTTTTCATATATGTCCATTTTTGAACTGTTCCCCAGTACAGTTCATTATAATGCATTTGAGACTTCTCTTCGATCCAAGGGTTAATTCTGTAAGTACTGCTTAATTGTTCTACAATAGATATGCCACAGTCAAGTTAATGAAAGTTTAAAATGAAACACAGAACAACAAAAATAACTGTTTGGTTTGGTTTGCTTAAGTGACTTAGGGCTCAATCCAAATGCTGGAGATAAAACCAGCGTGAATAAAAAAAACTGCCTTCGCGAGTTAACCAAGACTGGATAACGTGAGATCCAAATGTTCCTTACCCAGAAGAGTTAACGCACGATGGCCTACCAAAACACACGAAAACTACAAAAACTGGAGTCGCCTAAAATGTGACCTCATCCTCGACGCAAAACACATGATAAACGTGAGAAACGTCCCAATAAAAAAAAATGAGCAAAACGTCCAACGTTACCTAGTGTCCCAGCCAATCACAGCACCCCAAAGTATCAAGTTGAGTCAACTAAACTATAAATAGACCCAAAATCACCTATGCACTTTTGTCTGTTATTGAGTTCACAGAGCTAGATTTCAGGACCCAAGGAGCGGATGTTAGCTAAAGAGAGAAAGGGAGTTGAGGTGCACACATACACACAGGTAGAAGGAGTTGGAGAGATTGACAGCACACATAGCGACACATAATACACTTTTGTACATACCAAATACACGCATCCAAACACACATACACACACACACACATAGCCTATATTTTTTTTTAGTAAAACGCACTTTATACTTTTTTTTGACAGTGTGAGTCTGTGAGTGCAAGTGAGTGACAGAGAGTGAGTGAGTGAGTGAGTGTGTGAGGGCCTGAGTGAGCGCCTGGGTGTGAGTGGGTGAGAGGAATGGAGAGAGGAGAGGAAAAGAGAGAGGGTGGGGAGTGTAGGAGGAGAGGAGGAAGAGATGCAGGTGGGCATCCCTGGTCAGATCCCTGGGGCAGAGGAGCAGCCACACCAGAGAAGGCACATCCAGTGCAGGGGCAGTGGTAAGAGTGGGACGAGGGGTAGTCCAGGGGGTGCACCACATACAGCCAGGGCCAGTGCAGGCAGGGCTGGAGAGCCACAGCCAGGGCTCCCATCAAACCTCTGGGGGTGAGGAGGAGGAGAGGGCGAGAGAACCCAGATTCACCAAGGAGGAGAACCTCGTCCTCTGTGAGGCAGTCATCACAAGGGAGAGGCTCCTGTTCCCCAAGGGTACTGTTGTCGGGATGGGGGCCACGCGAAAGGCTGCCTGGAAGGAGGTCCTGGCTGCGGTGAGTGCCGTGTCCAGCCGCAGCTGGTCGCTGGAGTCAATCAAGAAAAGGTGGACAGACTGCAAGGCCAAGGTAACATAGTAATCTATGTTGAAAAAGGACTTGCGTACATGTAGTTCAACCCTTTTCCTATTTCTGTCTACCATCGTGAAGGTGAAAAAGAAGATGGGAGAGCAGGCCTTGCATGCTGCTGGCACAGGGGGTGGTCTGCCCCTGCGAGTGCAGTACAGCCAGTGGGAGGAGGCCGTGCGCAGGACGATCTCATCTGTCATAGTGCGTGGGATCCCTGGATGGAGTGACACCGGGTAGGAAAGTAGCCTCCAGTCCACTGGTATGTGCATCAAGACCCCCACACACATCACACAAATCCTGACACCTAACAGACAGAGGCCAACACAGTGACACATGAACATATGGACAGCATTCCACACCACAATTCAGCCACACAGCTTGGAGGGACGTCAAACAAGGACAGAATACTTGACCAACCCAGCCTGAATGGTAATGGTCAAGTCCCTGTTGAACCCCCTTCATGATGTCCACATCAACATCATGCACAGCACAAAAACAATGCACACTGTCATGTGTCAGTCACAGATCTAACTGTTATGTGTATCACAATGTTATACATAGAGTGACAAAGAGGTCAGCACACAACCCCTTGAGTGACACAGGGATAAGTAATACATTGTTCAACAATACATTGGCTAGTCCCCTGGCACCCAAAGTGCTACCAGAGAATAGCAAGGAGGGGAATGGGTGTGTTTCCTATTGTATTGTTACTGCATGTCAGGGCTAGGCGTTGTACATGTAGGTAGTTAGTCCAAGTGGAAGGTTCAGCTTTCTGCATCATATGTAGCCTGCAGAGTGTGGATGGCCAGGACATCACTCTGCAGGACATACGTGATTCACAAGGCTCAGTCCTGATGGGGGGGGACATTCACTAGGGTGTCAGAACGAGGTGACAATGTGTACATGACAACTGCAGTGTCATCACACCTGTAATCCCTGTGTTATTCTGTGGAGCCAATGCACTGAGATCTAAACAACACGTGACATATCAGTGCTTAGGCTCCATAGCATAACACAGGAAAAAGCAGAAGTAAGCCCTAATAGTACAGCATAACCATGCACATGTTTGCTGTGTGTTAGGATTTTGGCTGTCCTGGGGTGTGTTCGTTTGTCCTCCAGCTGATTGGGTTGTTGGGTTCAACAGATCATGTTGGTTGGTGTGCTTGGTGTGTCTGTTAATGTTGCTGACATCATCAGTTGGACTCTAGTCATTGTTCATCACTGGTGCATTGCTGTGTTAAGAGGTCATAGTGTTTCTGCTGTTGAGGTCTAAGTGTATGACATGCAATGGGTTTGTGTCACTCAAGGTGTGATGCTTTAGTTATGATCACCACATGGATCCTGATGAATGGGGATAGCAAGGAGGTATATGCCTTGCCATCCCCACTGCTCAGGATACACATGATGATGAAATCTACACCATTGTAGGTTAGTAGAATCGATGTATGGGATCACATCAAGCTAAGCAATGTGTGTCAGGATGGTAACCAATGCATTTCAAAGCAATGCAATGGATACCATCCTGCCACTCAACGGTTCACATGTCAATGTAACAGTCTTGCAGCATGCCTGTCATGGCTCACATCAATGATTACATCATGTCAATTTCACACACAGCACACCAGCCAGCACAGGAAGAAGACTCTGGTGGCACCTCCTCTGAGGAGCCCACCGCGTCCAGGGCACTGCCACAAAACCCCCTACTGCAGCAGAGGACCCCAGTGTCCACAGCACCATCACCAGCCACAGCAGCAGCAGGGCTGCCAGGCCCCACTGCAGGTGGGCTACCAGGCCCCATCACAGCAGGGCTACCAGGCCCCACCACAGCAGGGCTACCAGTCCCTACCACAACAGGGCTACCAGGCCCAACACACAGCAGGGCTACCAGGCCCCACCACAGCAGGCCTACCAGTCCCCACCACAGCAGGGCTACCAGGCCCCACCACAGCAGGGCTACCAGGCCCCACCGCAGCAGGGCTACCAGGCCCCACCACAGTAGGGCTACCAGTCCCCACCGCAGCAGGGCTACCAGGCCCCACCACAGCAGGGCTACCAGGCCCCACCACCGGGTAGGCACCTGATGCCCGAGATGGTTGCTATGCCACAGCTTATACACTTCTGCAGTTCCAGCGCTAATGCTCTCCCCTAACCTTCAAAATACTTCTATAATATTATGGAACTCTCAGATCCTAAGGACTGATCAATCATTGAAACAATAAAAAATATATGAAAGACAGTAGCAATTCAAAAATGTCCATACAATGTATATATAGAACGTTTAGAGTGGTAAAGGGTATAATTCCTATAAGTCTTTAGCAATCTTCACTCCGGGTTGCTCGTCTCAATGGGTTCCCTGCCGCTCAGTCCTTAGGGCTATTGGACTCACCCTTTCCACAATGTCGTGGTTCCCAAAAGAAAACAGAAAAACAACAAAAGGACAGCGCAAAAAGATCCCTCTAAGTGCAATCCGGTTATTATTCCTGAGCAAATACCCTTCCCACTTCAAACCCCAGAAATGGATACTCACTCTTTAACGAGGCTACTGCCGCCTCTAGGATATATGCCTTCACTGGATCTGACCCCCAGTGATGGTCTGTCTCCACCAAAGTTCCTTGAAAACCACCTTCTACTGTTTCTGGTTATCCCTCCCGTTATGGTTCAAACACCACCAAAACCAATAAGGGATTAGCCAAATATTTATCAAGAATACGTGGTCTAAATATAACCGCAATTAGTTGCTGGAGATATAGATGAAAATTGGACGTATTTATTGGATAGCAAAATCAATAAAACATAATAATAAAAATGAAAAATAAATAAAACCAAAATATTGGTCCAATGACAGTGACTGAATAACCCAACGTGTTTCGTGATTCTCTATCGTTTCCTCGGGGGCCTAAAAGCCCACTCGTCAATACAACCATTTATAGAAAATACACTTACCTCAAAAACTAACTTCACCGGAGTCAGACTGCTCTATTCTCGGCTTTCCGGTACCTAGACACTTCCGGTTTACACTGCGATGCGTTCCTAACCTCGTTTTCGTGTCGGAACACCCTCCAACTACTCATATCTTTAAAAAACTTTTCATTTAAAATATCTCACATTCTGGATTCTCCAGTATCTAAAACAATGAATTTTGGTAGTGTCATGTGTGAGGAAGGGTCGGATTTTAGAGATGTTGCGGAGGTGGGGGCGGCATGATTTGGAGAGTGACTGGATGTGAGGAATGAAGGATAGGGCAGAGTCAAATGTGACCCCCAGACAGCGAGCTGTAGGGGTCGGTGTGATGGTAGTGTTGTTGATGGTGAGGGTAGTGTCTGGGGTAAGGCTGGTTGTGGGGGGAGGGAAGAAGATTAGTTCGGTTTTGCCAAGGTTAAGTTTGAGTGGACGGGAGGACATCCAGGAAGACACAGCGGACAGACAGTCAGACACTCGGGACAGGAGGGAAGGGGAGAGGTCAGGGGAGGAAATATATATTTGGGTGTCATCAGCATAGAGATGATGGTGAAACCCAAGGGAGTTGATTAGTTTTCCGAGGGACGAGGTGTAGAGTGAGAAGAGCAAGGGTCCCAAGACTGATTCTTGAGGCACTCCAACAGACAGTGGGATGGGTGGAGAAGTGGAGCCAGAGTAGGAAACACTGAAGGAGCAGTTGCAGAGATAAGATGAAAACCAGGAGAGTGCAGTGTCACAGATACCTAGGGAGCGGAGGGCATGGAGGAGGAGAGGGTGATCTACAGTGTCAAAGGCGGCTGACAGATCCAAGAGAATGAGTATGGAGTAGTGGCCTTTTGACTTGGCGGAGAGCAAGTCATTGGCCACCTTAGTGAGGGCGGTCTCGGTGGAGTGATGAGGGCGGAATCCAGATTGCAAGGGATCGAGCAGGGAGTGAGAGCACAGGAATCTGGTGAGCTGATTATATGCGAGACGCTCAAGGAGCTTGGAGGCAAATGGGAGCAGAGAAATTGGTCAGTAATTTGACAGTGAGTTTGGGTCCAGGGAGGGTTTCTTTAGGATCGGTGAGATGAGTGCATGTTTGAAAGAGGATGGGAAGGTACCGGTTGAGAGGGAGAGGTTGAATACATGAGCAAGGATTGGAGTTAGTAGAGGGGAGAGTTCTTGAGTGAGTCGAGATGGGATTGGGTCGAGAGGGCATGTGGTTGGATTTGAGTGAGTGAGGAGATGGGAAACTTCATCCTCGGTGACGGGTGAGAAGGAGCTTAGTGTGTATGTGGGAGAGGTGACAGGGCTGGGGTGGCTGGGTGGGGGTTGGAGTGATGAAATGTCATCTCTGATAGAATCGATCTTGTCCTTGAAGTGGGTGGCAAGATCTTTGGCAGATAAGATAGTGGAAGGTGTTTGTGTTGGTGGGTATAGAAGAGATTTGAAGGTTGCAAAAAGGCGTTTCGGGTTAGAGGAGAGATTAGAAATCAGAGAGGAAAAGTATGATTGTTTGGCCAGGGAGAGGGCAGAGCTATATGAACGGAGTATGAATTTGTAGTGTACAAAGTCGGCTGTGGAGCGCAATTTCCTCCAGTACCTTTCGGCAGTGCGTGAGCACCTCTGGAGGTATCGCGTTTGTCTTGTGTGCCAGGGTTGTAGTGGGGTTGTGCGTGGGTGGCATGGAGTGGCAGGTGCTGATGTGTCAAGGGCTGTTGTGAGAGTGCTGTTGTACAGAGCAGTAGTTTGTTCTGGGCAAGTGAGTGTGAGGATGGGGTTAAGAAGAGGTTGCAGCGATGTGGAGAATTGTTGCGGATCAAGAGTATGTAGATTTCTCTACATGCTCTTGGTCATGGTGGGGGAGGTGGGTTTGGATGGTATAATGAGGTTACCGGTGAGGAGGTGGTGGTTGGAGAGGGGAAAGGGGATATTAGAGAAGTTGGAGACTGAGCAGAGGTTAGTGAAGACCAAGTCAAGGGAGTGACCGTCACTTTGCGTGGGGGAGCTGGTCCACTGTGATAAGCCAAGGGAGGTTGTTAAGGAGAGGAGTTTGATTGCGGGGGGGTGTTATGATTATATATGGGGATGTTGAAGTCACCCATGAGGAGGGTAGGAACATCAGAGGACATGAACTGAGGGAGCCAGGAGCTGAAGTGATCAAGGAATTGAGTAGTAGGGCCAGGTGGCCTGTATATGACTGCAACACGCATGGGGAAGGGAGAGAAGAGGCTAAGTGTGAGAACTTTGAATGTAGGACAGTAGAGAGAAGGAGCAGTGGGGATTACCTGAAATATGTGGTTAGGGGATAGCAGGATGCCTACTCCACCCCCTTGCCTGTTGCCAGGCCTGGGTGTATGCGTGAATTGAAGGCCTCCATGTGAGTGTGCGGCGGTGGAGGCAGTGTCTGACGATGTGAGCCAAGTTTCGGTGATTGCCAGGAGGTTTAGGGAGTGAGAAATGAATAGATCATGAACAGCGGTTAGTTTGTTACACACAGAGCGGGAGTTCCAGAGACCAAAACAAAAGGGGGGAAGAGGTTAGGTGACGTGGTACGGCTACTAGATTGCGGATGTTGTGTGTGTGGGTGGGTTTTGCTGTACAAGAGAGAATGGAAGGGGGGCCCTGACAGGGGAGGGGTGATCACTGACACAAGACAGTCATATGTGATCAGATTTGTAATTGACATGGACACCAGCAGGTGATCCCCATGGATTTGGATTCAACGTGTCACCGGAACAAACTTCTGGACCATGAGGGGTCATGCCATGGATGCCTGCAGAGGATGAAAACAAGACTGGAAAGTGGACTACAAACACAACAGTCATGCTATTGCTGACCCATCATCATACCCTTGAGTGCCAGGGGTGTACACAATACATTGGTCAGCAATGCTTTGGAGACCTTACTTGCACTCCACGGGGACAGCTTGGTTATTTGACACAGAGAGAACAATCCATTGCTTGTCAGGGTGTTGTCTAGCCATCATGACCTTATGGGGTTCGTATCACGGTATAGCAAGCAGACATATGTATATGTGAGTGGGCATACACATCAGTGTGTAAACCAAGACCCATGAAACAGAGGAGTTATTTCATGGATCTCGATCTACATATATCACGGTCCCCGTGACTTTCTGTCAATCTGGCCTGATTTGCCTGTGCATTGGTGGAGACTGATTGGCCCGCCCAGGATGTGCCGTTATATGCTGGAGCTTGGGCACTTGTCAGTTGCCCTTTCATGGTGTTCCTGTTGCTGCGCCTTGTTGCTGTATTCCAGTGTCTCCTGTGTACCGACCCGGCTTGTCTGACTCTTCTCCTGCTTCTGCTCCGTGATTTGACCCGGTTCTGGCTGACGACCCTGCTCCGTGATTTGACCCGGTTCTGGCTGACGACCCTGCTCCGTGATTCGTTCCGGTCCTGCCTGCTGTTCCGGTTGCCGTTCCGGCCCTGCCTGCTGTTCCAGTTGCCGTTCCGGTCCTGCCTGTTGTTCCAGTTGCCGTTCCGGTCCTGCCTGCCGTTCCGGTTGCGGTTCCGGCCCTGCCTGCTGTTCCAGTTGCTGTTCCGGTCCTGCCTGCTGTTCCAGTTACCGTTCCGGTCCTGCCTGCTGTTCCGGTGTTCCTGTATCATTCCGGTCGCTCTGGTGACATTCTGGACTGTTTAAGCGACTCACTGTTCCTCTCATTAGTCAATAGCTGTAGCCTGAGGTTGCTTTGCCTTCTGCTGGTTGGCAAGGTGCTCGCTCCTGTACAGAACCACTTAACCCTTGCAGTGCCTGTAGTCTCCGGTCTAGTGCCTCCGATATATCTTGCCAAGCATATGTTTACTGACTTGAGCCTTTACTCTGAGTACTTCTGTGTGCCTCTCATCCACCCTCAGAGCCTTGTCTGCTCCGTGCTCATAGTCTGGTAGTCTGTTCGCTCCCACTGTGATCATTTGGAACGGCACCAGAGGGGTGTTCGGGCTCCGGCCCACATACGCTAGAAGTTACATTTCCCATTGCACTTCAGAGTGCGTCGGCTCTATTACAGCTTGTGCAGTAACCGTCAGAAATAGCACAATCCATTGGCAGGGTTACTACTTTTTCCAGTTAAGGGCGATTCTGGTTCTGATTACTTCAGCGTTGGCAATAGCATTCCTCTGTAGCCCACGGTGGTGGTATCGGCTCAGCTCTGGACATTGGGGTGCCTGCTATACCAACTTGAGAGTGTATTCAGTGCAGTCACTTACTTCTATCCAGCTATTGAGAGACTGTGTTCCAGAGACTGCTATTTATCCCGGGCGTTGGCCAATCTTGTTTATATCTCTCCTATTGAACCTGTTAACCCTTTGGGGGAATATTCCCTATCCATACATAGCACCTATCACTACCATTGTGTGCATTCACTTTGTCAGTATTGCCATTACTGCTATTCCTGTGCTGGCCCTTAGGGGCATTGTTTTATTTTCAATAAAACTGTGTTTTTACTTCATACCCTGGTCTGAGTGTCAGAAAACCGTTACAACATACTGATGAGGTGTGTGCTCAGGGTCCTCGTGACACACATACATATGTCTGCTTGCCATCCCCTTGATGGACAACTCACATGGTCCTGATGCCTAGACAAGGCATTGACGAGCAATGGAGTGGCATATTCACTGTGCTACACACACGAACAAGTCAGCATGGCAGGACTTCAGCCGGAGAATGAACAGTTGCAGCAGGTGACAGCTGTTGGACAGGGGTGCTTGGAGGAGGAGGGGGATGAGCCCTAGCCCGCTCACACGTTCGCCTCCTACGTCATCTTAGGTACAAGCATGTGTACATACTGGTGTTGGTCTGTCTCTCTGTCAGTGTCTCTCTCACACTACATCTTAGGAGGGTGGGCTGTCACTGTTAAACAGCAGTAAGGTGTTGTTCATGTGATCATAATGATGGGACCAAAACAAAGGGTCGGAATCACACCAGCTCTGTACTTAACTCCTTACTCAAGATAAAACTGTAATCAGCTGAGGTGCACTCATAGGGATATACAATCATACCGAAGGAAGGGAAGAAAGGAACCGGTTAACCAACCAGGGAAAACTACCAGACGGTGCCCACCCTGCACCCCCAAACACCTAATAACAGATGCACACTACAGGAGTATACCAAACCAAACTTTATCAGGCAATACAGAATTAATCAAGCAAATACATCAAATCAATTAAAAACCATCCAGCACAGGTCATGAAGACATTCCAACATTGAATGAGACCTCCATAGACTGAGAGCACGTATATGTTCAGCAAACATGCAATACCATGTATCCACAAACAATTCAAAGTGGCCCATTAGCAATGTGCAATATTATCATACATATGAAGTGCAACGTGGTAACAATCTAAAAAGTATGAATACACATATACTTATCTCTATGAATATAAGTAGGAACACAAGTGGAGATCAAACTGTGTGACTCCTGGAGTCATAGAGATAAGGATATGATGTGTATTCATACTTTGTTTATTAATAACACTTTTCACTTTTTATGTATGATAATATTGCACATTGATAATGGGCCACTTTGAATTGTTTGTGGATACATGGTATTGCATATTTGCTTTACATATATTTGCTCTCAGTCTATAGAGGCATTATCCTATGTTGGAATGTCTTCAAGACTCCATATTCCTGTGCTGGATGGTTTTTAATTGATTTGATGTATTCACTTGAATCATATTGTATTGCCTGATGGAGCTTTGGTTTGGTATACTCCTGTAGTGTGCGTCAGTTATTAGGTTTTTTTTTTTTTGGTGGGGAAGGGCACTGCCTGGTGGTTCTCTTCTGGTTGGTTGACCCCTTCCTTTCTTCCCTTTTTTCTGTATCATGTGGTCATAATGGACTAATGGTAAGGTGTGTGTTAGCCAGGTAATTGTTTTCTGGTGTGTCTGTGGTTAGTGGTGTGATTATATGTATTGGTATGTACCTGTCAGGTGTGTGTTTGTCTCCATGGACTGCTGAGGTTACTTAGGTGAGCTTGATTTGTTGTTCGAGTGACAGGTGCGCATGTTGTGTTGTGGGTTAACCCCTGTTGGTCAAAAGTGTGTTGGGATGGCTTATGTTGTGTTGCTTTGTGTGGATTCTTATTGTCTGTGACTTGTTTGTATGGTGTAGGCCAGTGGTTCACAACCAGGGTGTCATGTCATGTTGGTGTGCCATGTGCACCATCTCAGAGTGCGTCACTTTTCCCATGTTGCTATGTTCTGCATTAAAGGGATAGTAATACTTCGTTTTAACTTTATTTTATTTTGTAGGCATTAAAAAAACATGAAGAATGATATAAGTCTTATCTCCCAAACCTTTATGGTTTATGAGATATTCACAAGCAAAGTTCCCCTCCCCGCCCCTTTTACCTAGTGTAAGCCATCTCTTCTCAAATGTGAGTCTGGTTGTATGACAGGACAGATAACAGAAGGGGACAATTTTCTTTGTATGAAAACAATGAAAGCCCTTCCCCCCTTGACAAGTTTTTCAGCTTTTTCCATTATCTTAATTAAAGATTGTCCCTCTCTGCAGTCTACCTGGGCATCTCCCTTCTGATCTGGTTGAACAGGGGGGGGATACTTTGTTTGTGAATATCTCTTAAACCATAAAGGTTTCAGAGATAAGACTTATATCATTCTTCATGTTTTTTTAATGCCTACAAAATAAAATAAAGTTAAAACGAAGTATTACTATCCCTTTAATGTTTGATCATATTGATTTTACATGTTTTGGGGGAGATGTGTGTATGGGACATTTGATGCATTATATTCTCCTCATTGCCATTGACACAGTGAGACCTGATGTTGGCCATATGTTATTTTTATTTGAAATTCCCTTGTGCCCTCAAGGGGTGCCCTGGAACATCAAGATTGAATGTTAGGGGTGTCTTAAGTGGAGGGGTTGTGAACCACTGTTGTAGGCCTTGTTGTTGTATTTGCTAGGCATTGCAGGGGTTAATATCTGACCTCTGTATGCTTGGCTTATGTCCTTGGATGACCTGCCTCTCTGTTTTATTTTCCTGGACGGTGGTTTTCTACTCTGATTTGTGTGATGTTCGCCCAAAAAAATTGGTGTTAGATTTCTGGAGGAAAATGTTGCAATTTAACTTGCATTAGCTCTAACTCCAACATTTGAATGGCTCTTGGCTTTGCTTCTCCATTGCCCTCTATGGGCGAGATTTTGCTGTTTGGGAGATGGGCGACGTGTGTTCCAGAACTGCCATTATTTCTTACTAGTGGGAACATTTGCATTGCTTATTTGACGTACAAAACTACCGTTGCCAGTTTTTTCTGCCGACGCCAACATTTGGATCGAGCCTTTAAAGTAGCCATAAGAGTTAGTGATGTATGGCTAGGTCCACAGACATAAGATTTGCATACATTTCTTTGTCACTTCTTTAACATCAGCAACATCATAGCTGGTATGCAAGTATCATAGAGATACTTTTCCATCAGCACAAAATAGCTTGCACGCTTGTAATATAGCAGTTCTGATTTAGTTATGGTTTTCATATTTGGTTGCCAATGCATAAACAGTAATTATTCCAGTGCAATAATCTGAGAAGATCTTATTAGTCATAATGTAAGACAAATCCTAATTGTAATTTATAGAACAGCACAAAATGTGTGAGTTGTTTACAAATTCCAATTAAAACCTGAGAACCACAGGGATGTGCAAAACGTAGCACAACCTTTTTGGTCCTCATGCGGTTAAAAAAGTAACCTTTGGATGCTGGAAATGTCTCTAATGCATTGCAAAACAATGTGTAAATGACTTCTCACTAGCACTCAAAGGATTAAACCTAAGAGTTATTTTCTTTGTTTAATACAGAGTGAGTACTAGTAGTATGAACAGTAACATGGGAGGCTCTTTGTCTTTCAAAATATATCTCCTCCTGGCTTATGTTAAAATAAATTATTAATGTATAAATGAGTAAAACAGATTGTGATTAGAATGGACTTGTTCTTCCTTAGGGTACATAGCATATTGAACTATATTAGTGAAGCTGTCACGGTTAGGATGCTATTAGGATTCGTTTAATTAGGCTATAAAAAGCAAACTTATTTGCTTGATGTACCCAGCAGCAGATTGCTGGTTGGCATTTTTCCAGCAACACATAAAATTTGAGACACTCATGCAGAGACATCCAGTGAAATCCTAATTTTTCAACATGAATGTCCCATCTACAGGAACTCACCTTCTGCACAAAAATGCTGCTGGAGGAAGTAAATAAATTATCATATAGCAAAAAATAATTCAATTGAAAGTCAGTATTTCAGTCCACATCTGGGACCTTTATCAAGGTCTTAATAAAGGTCCCAAAAAGTTGGCCTATAATAAATTCAGTTTACTCAAGAAATTACAGTTTGCCTAGACATTCTGAGGAGAATTATTGAGGCATACCTGAAAATGAGAGAACGTGTTTCTATCTCTCTATCTTTATATCCTTACTGTGTGTGTGTGTAAATGTATGTATGTGTGTACTCCAAAACAATTCCACTCCTTTTTTTAATCAGTATCTGTGTGGGATACACAGTTCCCTCTCTTGCACTGATATAAAAATATTGGTTTGTTTCAGCTCATCATTTGGTTTGCTTTTATAACAACTTGCACACATCCAAGAAAAGCAAGTAAATAATATTAATGGCCGGTCATTTAACATGACTATCTATGGTTTTGTGGAATGGGCTGATGAAGGGCTTGATACTATGCCTACCGGTAAAACAGCTCATAAAAACGAGAAACCCACTTTTGTACCACAGCTATCTTATAGCTGGAACTGTACATGGAGCAACAATCATTGGTGGCCAAAACCCACGTTATGGCCAAACACTCGTCGCAGATTTTTGTTCCACAATGCATGCTAAATAGCGTGAATTGTTGGAACATCAAAAGAAAATAGCCAACTCTGGTTGTTTGGCATAGTGTCAAACAACGAGAGTGAGCGCGAAACAGTCACCCTCCCCCACCTTCCAAACACTAACCATACACTATCTCGAACATGACACTTAAACAGTACTACCCCTAACACTATGCTAACACCCAGAAATGTAACACTTATCTATTATCCATTGTCCATCTTGAGTACTCTCTCTTCCGTCTTCTTTAATCTTCCTTCCCTTCTTTTTCTTCTTTAAAATCTGTTTTTAAAAAAAGAATCCAAAGAAATATGTATTCCAAAATAAATATGCCCCAAGATATGCCCATGTTAACCCTTTGAGTGCTGTAGGGGTACCCCTCCAGCACTCTAACGGATAAATGCAGTCTGGCACATATGTAAAAAATATTACGCTGCCATTCTGTTTTGAATAAAAGGTTAAGGCATTCTTTGTGTTCATTAATAAAAGGCCTTACAAGGGTTAAGATGATGTTGCCACCTCCACTGGCTCCACTGGCGGCAGCATAAATGCATAGTGACACAGCCCCCTCCATACCTTTCTGGCCATTGCCTCTGTCCCAATGAGGGAATTTTGAACAGAGACAGGCTTTTTCTATGGCAGTCTCTGTTCAAATTGGATGCCAGTCTCCAATTGCCTGGGATGTGTGCTTACGCACCTCCCAGCCAAGCAGCTTATAGCGGGTTACATCATCCCCCCACTAGGAGCTGATTGGCTGGGAGGTGCATAAGCACACATCCTATCCAACTGGAGGCTGGCATCCATTTTGAACAGAGACTGGCATATAAAAAGCTGCTCTCTGTACAAAATTCCCTTATTCGGATTTGGGCAATGGCCCGAAAGGTACTGAGATGGGGGCTGTGTCACTATGTATTCCTGCCTCTGCCAGCGGAGCCAGCAGAGGCGGCAACGTCATCTTAACCCTTTCATAGCCTTTTATTAATTACCACAAAGAATGCCTTAACCTTTGTGTTGAAGCCACTGCATATCATATAATGCAATATTTTCGAAGGAAAGACTAAGAATTTTGATGCTGGCTTTAAAAAATGCTTTTGCCTGCATTTTTTTTTTAGTTTAACCATTTCAGTGCCACAGGGGTACGCAATGCATTGTGTACCCCGCTGGCACTCAAAGGGTTAATATTTTGTTCAATCAAACTCAATTCTCAAACTCAAACAAATATGTTGGCATGCACTTCACTGTTCAAATCGAGTGCAATTCAAATACAAAATAAACTTTTTTTGTTGTTGTTGATGTTTAGTTGATGTTTGATCAAGTGTGCTGACATTGGACCTTTCTTGTTTTGCATTCCAGAGTCAAAAATAACAAGTCCCTGCTGTGCATACAGAAATCTGCACTAACTTTCATTTGTTCATATTAAGCTGTGTATGTACAAACAGGTTTTTTTCCTCCCCAAGTTTTATCTTGGTGCCAAATTTCAAAGATGTCTATTTTCTAGATTTTTCTGAATTCATGTCTAATTTTTCACAACAGCAAACAAATTATAAATAACTTCAGTCTACTTTTTACAAGTACATTTTTGGACCAAAATTTCATCATTTGTGTGACTTGGGATTAACACCTCAAATTCCAAATTTTATGTTTGTCAATCCATTCAAAAGTTATAAGCATTATAATATTGCCATTTTACTTTGAAGGGCCATTCATACCATCATTTACTATTATATGTTACAAGTAAATATACAATCCAGTTATTTCTTGAAATACCGAGTTATAATAGTTTGAGCGAAAATTACACACTAGTTATTTCAAAGAATAATTATTCTATAAAGTTAAAGTGTAAAACAATGTAACTAGTTATTTTATAGAATAAATAGTTTATAGACTAAATGATATATGCAATATTATAAAGCCGGTAAACAGTAAAACATCCAGAAAATAATTAAACCCTTTAAAGAGCAAAATGACTGTAAATAAATCAATTTATATTATGTTTTTAAATTATGCAATTTATTTAACAGTTAATATATACAGCAAAAACCAAAATACTTAACCTTTTGAGTGCCAGAGTGGTATGCAACGTATTGCAAAGCACTCAATGTGTATTTATTCTATAAAATAACTAGTTACATGGCAGACATCTTGCCACAGTGATGTCTGAGCTCCTGTGCTGTCAGTCCCAGCCAGCTCTAGGAGGCATTGCTAGGAGCCGGAAGCAGCTGACAGCGCAGGCGCGCAGGCATCACTATGGCAAGATGTCTGCACTCTGTCCTGCTGTCAGCCTGGGAAGAAATGGTAAATCTATTTAACAATGTAATAATTCTGGTGACTAGTGCTACTAAGCAGCTAGTCGCCAGATGGGGAGTTATTTAAGATAAAGTGTATTTCAGATGGTAGTTCCGCTTTAACATGTGAACCGTTGAGAGGCAGGATGTATCCATTGTGAGCTTTGCTGAGCTTGACATGATCCCATACATTGATTCCACTAACCTACAATGGTTATCATGTGTATCCAGAGGAGTGAGGATGGCAAGACATAGCACCTTGTTTGCTCCATCAGGATACATGTGGTGAACAAAATTGAACCATCACACCTTGAGTGATGCAAACCTATTGCATGTACAACACCTAGGCCTCAACAGCAAACACATTAGGGCCTTTGAACACAATGCACTAGTGATGAACAATGACTATGGAGTCCAACCAGTGATGTCAGCAACACAAACACACAGCAAGCACAACAACAAACATGAATTGTGGAACCCAGCAACCCAATCACCTGGAGGACTCATTGAACACACCCCAGGAAAGCTAAAAACCAACACACAGCCAACATGGGGGGATATTCAGTAGAAATGCATACCTCCAAACATTTCAAATAGCCAAAGAGGGACACTTGTATTTTAGGTGATATTGTTTGGGGGGGGCATGGCTGGTGGGCGCAGCATTACTGCAAATTTTTAGGTTATTTCATGACATATTGACACTTTCGTGTCTAACCAAACAAATGATTTAGGGTAAGACCAATGTATTTTATTTACACAGACTCATTTATAAACACAGATACAGATGTTTGAACAGACTTTAATGTGAGTTTTATTGCTGTGGAACAATGTGATACACTTATATACTTTCTCATAGAAAGAGGGACAGCAGGGTAGGAAGGAGAGACAGAGGGATTTGGGTCTCAAAAAGAGACTATCCCTCCTAAAGAGGAACACTTGGGAGGTATGGAATTGGAGATTACTTCTCCATTTCCTGTGGAGCATATGTACTAAAATATATAAAGTTGGTGAAATCTTAGTGCATTGGCTCCACAGACTAACACAGGAATTGAAAAAATGCTATCACTGGAGTAGTCATCTACACAGTCTCACCTCTTTCTTACCCCTTAGTGAATATCCACCTTGGCATGGTTGAGCCTTGGGAATCACATATGTCCTGCGGAGTGGTAATGGCGGTGAATGTCCCCTGCGCATTTACACTCTTCAGGCTACATTTGATACAGAAAGCTGAATCTTGACTATTCCACTTGGACAAACTACCTACATGTACAAAACATAGGACTGAAATGCAGTAACAATACTAAAACAAACACACCAGTTCCCCTCCTCTGATACTCCTTTGAATGCCAGGGGACTAGCCGATGTATTGTCAAACAAAGCATTGATCATCCCACCAGTACTCAAGGGGTTAGGTGCTGACCTCTTTGTTGCTCTATGTATGACATTGTGTTACACATAACAGTTATTTATTTGCCTCCAACATGATGGTGTACATTGATTTTGTGCTGTGAGTGTGGTTGATGTAGACAGTTTCAAGGGGGGTTAAACAGGGAATGACCCATTGTCATGTATTTTGTGCTTGTTTGAACCCTCTCCAAGCTGTGTTGCTGAACTTGTGGTGAGCAATACTGGCTATGTGTTCAGATATCACTGTGTTGGGCCATAGTAGGTGGAAGGATTCGTGTGATGTGTATGTATGCCTTGATGCAAATACCGGTGGTCTGGAGGCTCCTTTCCTCTCAAGTGTCACTCCCTCCTGGAACCCCACTCACTCCTGTTGCTGACAGGATCAGGAGCAGCAGATCCTCCCAGAGTAGTGGATGTTTGAGGGGGGTCCACCTACAGGTCAGATTTTTATGCGACGCAGGTTTAAGGTGTATGTGTATTTTGGTGGCCTTCACTCGATAGCCATCCTGGTTAACGAAGATTTGAATGTCTCGTTAATCGGGCTAAGTAGCGGCGGCCTTTTTTTTAACTTAACAATGGTTTTAACGTGAACATTTGCATCAAGGCCTAAATATCTCAGGGTGTCTGTACTGATGGGTTATTTGGTTTTATCCATGACAATGAATTTATGTCACATTTTTCCACACAATAAACTTATTTGGGCCCTTTGAGTAGCAGTGGAGTGCACGATGCTTTGCACACCCCTCTGGTGATCAGAGGGTTAAAGCATACATTCTATAGACTTAGCCATCCTTGTCCGCAGTCACAAACTCTCTGCACGCCACATTTAGCGGAGCTATTTACACATCAAAATGGAAATAAATATTGTACCACTTGGCCAGCAACAAAGAGATGCCTCTACTGGTATCTAAGGAATAACTTCCATAGACACTGGCGATAAGTTTCAACCCCAGTGGAATTTAAATTTAAAAATAGTTAGCATGAATGTATAACCTGTGATGTATTTTGTATTCAGCCTTCATTCTAAACTTGCCTAAAAGAGAGACATAAGTTGTCTTGAAAGCTTGCATTCTAAAGCTAATCAGTAAGCCAATAAATGTATCACTTTTACTCTTCCAGTCTCGTACTTTTTCTGCAACCAACACGTACCACCATTTACCTATATACTGTTAAACTATTACTATTTCATGAAAGGAGCAGTAATTTTTTTTTTTTTTTTAACCTTTTGATTTAAAGTTTCATGTAATATGTAATGGCAAATGTTTTTTACTCTGTGAGTTCAATTTCCTACTTAGCGTAATTGTATTTTCATAATATTAGTGGTGTGAGCTCCCCCTAGTGGATGCAGACAGAGAGTGGGTCGCATTGTTCACTATCGCTGGTTTAGCCAATGAACAAAACAACTCAATCTTTCTTACTCTTCAGATCAGACTGTTCACATTCTTCTCCACCTCTGAGCATACAGTATAAGAGGGTTTTTTTCTTATTTTCTGATGCCCTTCAGCAAAGCTTTTTCTTAATGCAGTAAAATTAGATGAAACATGTGGCTCTCCAAGTGACAATAAAACTACCATCATCCTCAGCTGGCTGGGAATGTTGGGAGTTGTAATTTAACAAGAGCTGGAGAGCCAAAAAGCCCTTTTTCTTGGGTAACATACCATAATGGAGGACAGTTATCAAGGTGCAATAACATAACATGCTGAATTATTCACTGAATTTAGTGCACGCATATTGATTGCATATCACGTAATATACCATGTATTTCTCATACACACACATACACTAGGGTAAAACGTGCTCAGTTTTAACGAGATCATAATAACAAACGTATGATTCACATATTTCCTATCATGTAAATCTAAGATATGTTTCTAAATTAACTTTCTCCCCCATATCCAAACTGTCACTAGAACATGTCACTTCTTCATAAATAACATTGCCAAAATAAGTTCTTTCCTTTGCATGTCAACTGCAAAAACTCTATCAGGCACTCATTCTCTCTAGACTTGACTACTGCAACATTCTACTCTCTGGTCTTCCTGCTTCTCATCTCTCTCCACTTCAATCTGTTATCAATTCAGCTGGAAGAATCACCACATTTGCTCCCAGATACCTTCCCGCTCATCTCCTCCTGAAATCCCTCAATTGACAATCTATAAAGTATCATATTTCTTACAAGAGTCTCCTCCTCTTCTGTAAGTCTCTCTGTTCTTTGACACCCTCTTACATTTCTGCTCTTATCTCCCGCTATAACCCCTTCCCATCCCCTATGGTCTTCTCAAGGGTTCTTCCTGACCTATCCCTACACAACTCAAGCCATCTCTCGGCTTCAAGCTTTTTCACTGGCTGCCCCTCGACTTTGGAATGCCCTCCCTATCACTATTCACTAATCATCCACACTCATCACTTTCAAGCATCTCCTCAAAATCCACCTGCTCAAGGTGGCATCTCAATAGCAACAGCCTCCTATTGCATACACATAGTCACATTAGAATCCTTCTGCACTTCTTTCACCACACCTTGTACTTGCACTTATAATCCTCCTCTGTCTCTGTATGTCATCATGAATTCTAATTAGATTGTAAGCTCCTTGGGGCAGGGTCCCTTTCCCAGTGTATGATTTCCTTGCGGCACTTTCCCCCACAAATAATGAAATGATCGCACTTAAGCTTAATGCTCTTAACCCAGGTCTGTATTTTTGTATTGCATTGTATTGTATTATTTCAACTTGTGTTAAGAGCTGTGTACATGTATGGCACTATATAAATAAAGATACATACATACATTTGTTGAAAAATGCCCAGGTTATTACAGTAAAGAAATCTGAGTGTCCTTTGCCTTGTGAATTTGTTCTAAAGTCATTTAAAAAGTTGATTTTAATACAAAAAAATAATGTAAAGGAAGTTCAGAACTCAGTAGCAGTTACATATAAGTCCTAGAATGACATTGCTGCCACACTAGCTCTCTTGCTAGTGCTTATAAACATGCATGGATAGCATGAAATAACAGGACATAACATGATACATCAAGAGGGAAGAGATCATGAGAGTTCTCATTGGTTGAATACCATATGATGAAGAAAAGCTTTGGGTATAGGTGTGCCATCTGTCCAGTTTTAACCCAGATAGTCCAGTTTTAGGGCTTCATGTCTGGGTCTTTACTTTCTCTTTGGATTTAATTGATACTCATGCCCGGACTCCTTATACAAAGCAAAGCCTGTCTACTGCTCTCACTCTCACTGCTTGCTGTGTTGCTCAGTTACACAGCAATGAAGTGTTGCCCCAGACTCTATTTCAGATGGTATATGGTGGGGTGGAAAAAGAGAACAGTGGTGAGGAGACAGCTTTAGAAGATCTGTAATCTTAAAAGTAAAGAAAAAATAATGAACTGTCTTTCAGTGTCATGTTGTTTACCTTGCAAGTGCAAATGATAAGTCATCAGAAACTGCCATAAATTATTTCTTTGAATGGGACATATAAAAGTAGAGATCCCTGAGAGCACCAACAGCTGACTTCTATGCAGTGTTTTTTTTTTGTTTTATTTTTGTACTTCCAAGGGGGTATATTAATTTATACCTGTCAATGGCTTTTTACACATGCTGTATGAGATGTGTAACCCCTATTTCTTATTGTGCAGTGAATTTTTAGTGAGTTATGTTCCACCATCTATCATACACTGGCTTCTTTTGTTTTTGCATATGCAGAATGACAATGACCCCATATTTGAGGCGCATATTTTGAGTTTTCAGCTGACTTTCTCATTCCATGGTGATGTTGACTCCTTGAGTGCCTGTGATTGTATTACTGCTAGTTGGCAAGAGTAAAAAGGTGACAATCCTACTCAGGTATTCTCCTCCTGAGCTATTCTGACTGACCTGTTTGGATGTAACATACTGCAGAGGTTTCAGCTGAACTGAGCGGTCATTCCAGATCTTTACTAACAAGTAAGTCATGATTTTTTGGGTTTTTTTTTTTTGTTTGTTTGTTTATTTTGTTTACAACAAAGTTTATTTATAGTTTAGTTTAAAGTATACAGGCATTCAACAAAAAGGAAAATTGCAAGAAACAATGTTATTACACAGGGTATAAAATATACACGCAAGACTATGAATAAGGCATCTGTTATATTGAGAGATTAAGTTCAATTCTTAAGGCCTCTCAGACTGAGGACCTAGGAAAATGCTAAATACATTGAGTAATTTTAGGATCCAAGTTTTAGGTCATATGAATAGGGAATCTATTAGGGTATCTGAAGTAGGTCTATGTGAGCAGGTTTAGGTGAGTATTAGGCAGCATATTATGAGGGAGGGAAGGGGGACCTAGTATTAGTGTGATCAGTAGGCTTGAAGGATATCGAGAGAGGGGGAAGGTAGGAAAAAAAAAACGAAAAAAACCAAGGTTGGGTTGGATAGGGAAAGAGAAGGGGAGGATCATCCATCAGCGCTTAGCAATTGTATAACACCCACTTGGTTAGCAATATCAGTGTGTTCCAGCCAACAGGCTTAATAGGAAGTATATCAATCAATACCAGGGGCAGGGTAACTAAAGGCAATAATGCTTGTGTCCATCATTATTATTGAGGAAACGGATAGGGTCAGACCATCTGGATCACATTTAGAGGAATTTAGGGAGGTGATTTGATGCAATTACATAACAAATCTTTCCATCTCAAGAAGATGGGATACCATAGATAGCTAGTTATGGAGGGTTGGGTTGTAGTTTTCCTTAAGAGTGGAATCAGTGTTTTAGCTGCGTTCATCAATAGGTGTAAACATTTCCTATAGGTAGGGCATAGAGGGAAGGGGAGATGAAGGGTGTATGTAAAAAGACAGATAAGAGGATCTACCAGAAGCAACAGAGAAAGAGTTGTACTGATATTATTAATGACTTTAGCCCAATAGGAGCTGATGATTGGGCAAGTCCACAATATGTGTGAGGATGTACCCTGATGCAATAAGCATCTCCAACATATTGAAGAGACAGAGGGGGCAAAATGTGAGATGTAGGCAGGGGTCATACACAATCCTGTATATATTTTATATTTCAGTTCCCTAGATCTCCTGTCCCTTATTTTGTTGAACTTTATTTTAAAAATGTAAGACCACTGATGAGGTTCCAGGGAGACAGAGAGTTCTCTTTCCCATTTAAGAACAAAGTAGGGTTTCCTGAAAGGAAGGGCATTGCAGAGTAAGTTATGGCAGAAAGAAAGGGGATGGAGATTCTTCGATTGATGGCATACAATGTAGTGCACTAAAATGTGTTTTTAACCCTTTGATTACCAGTGTGGTATTAAACGCATTGGATATGTCTCTGGAAATCAAAGGGTTAAATGTGTACTGTTGTTGCTGATTGCAGGAGGGGTTTTAAAGGCATACAACATGACATTAATTAAAATGATCCTGCCCATGTTAGCCTGTGTAAATAAAAATGAAAGACTCAGTGCATATTGGAACGTTGCAATATCCAGATTTCATGCAGTTAATAGTAGTTAAGTGGGTTGTGGATACATCCCAGTTTCTGAAATATCCACCATTGCAATGCCTTTTGAGAGCAGGTCAGTTATGCCTTGAGGATATTAAATATAGTTTTAAAATAATATATAATATAAAAGCACCCTAAAACCCCACCACCACTGTTCCCACTGCTGCCTATAAAAAAAAAAAATAAGCCTGCTTGGGCCAGAATGAGGAAGAATGAAAAGGGACTGGCTTTAATATGGCCACCCTGTTCAAATTAGTTCCCACACTCCCATTGGCTGGGATTGTGGGGTTACTCAGGGCACAGAACGTGCCTTGGAGTAACTTCATCTCACAACTAATAAGAATCATTGGTTGCAATATCTAAAGTCCCAAAAAATGTGTACACATGCATCTATGTATTACCATCTATCCAGCTCTTTAACCCCAGTTCAATCAGGCTTTTGTCCTAATCACTCAACAGTCATGGCTCTCCTAAAAGTATGCAATGACATCCAGAATAGCATGGAAAAGGGTGAGCTTACTAGAGTGATCGTCCTTGATTTTTGATACAGTAGACCATAATATTCTAATAAATATATTCAAAAGTTCAAGATTGGGTAATCATTTTCTAAACTGGTTCTGATCCTATTTACCAGACAGAATGCAATTTGCATCTGTTGCCGAGGATGTTTCCATTCTGCTTAAAGTAACAAATGGGACTCTTCAAGGCACAGTATGCAAAGTCTCTTTTGTGAACATGTATGAAGAAGACACTATAATCTACACTTAAATTCTAAAGTATCACAATTTGAGGTAGAATTACAGAATGATATTTTGAAGGATGAATGGCTGAAAACAAACTTCAAAGCAGTGTGCAGAGTCACTCAGGTGCTGCAAGAGCATATAGGGTATTATCCTGGATAAAAAGGGGTGTAGATGCATGGGATGAAAATATATGGAGAATATGGAGTACAGTTTTCAGCACCAGTTATTAAAAAATACATTATTGAACTGGAAAAAGTGCAGAGAAATACAACAAAACTGATAAAGGGATTGGAGGATCTGAGTTATAAAGAGAAACCAGCCAAACTGGGTGTGTTTTCATTAGAGAACAGATGTCTAATGGTTGATATGGTTACCATTTACAAATATATTCAATGTTAATACAAAGAACTCTATAATTAACTATATACTGAAAGAGCTGAGCTAAAATCCATTAAGATTAGAGGAAAAGTGATTTTGACTAAAATAAAGGCAGGAACTTTTTACAGTAAGGGCAGTAAAGTTATGGAATTTGCCTCGGGATGCTACGATTGCAGATACTGTAACTGCTTTTAAAAAAGTATTGAATACCTCTCTAACACAGTACAATATTGAGAATTATGACAGTTCACTTCAAAGAAGATAGGATGTTGAACCAGGGAAATGTATGACTGCCATTTGGCGTCACGAATTGTTTTAACCAATTCCTTGGAAATGGCTACAATTGTTTTTTTTCTTTTTTTGCCTTCCTTTGAATCAACAGGGGTGATTTGGAATGGGCTGAACTTGATGGATGCATGTCTATTTTCAGCCTCATCAACTATGTTACTATGTTACTTGTAGTCGACACATATATACACTGTCTGACCCCCAGCCTGGTTTCACTGCCCACTCATAGTCACAGATCCCAATAAACACTGCTCCCCCCCCCCTAGCCTGATACCACAGCCCACTTGGAGTCTCAAATCCCTGCATACATGTTCTGACCTGCCAGCCTGGTAATAATGCCCACTGGTACCTACAGAACCCCACATACACTGTCTCACACCCCAACCTGGTTCCACTTCTCACTGGTAGTAACAAATTCCCACATACACTGACCTCCCCAGCATGATTCCACTGCCCACTGATAGTTACAGGTCCACACATATACACTGTCTGACCCAACACCTTGGTTACACTGCCCAGTGGTAGTTACAGATCCTCACATATATACTGTCTAATGCCCCAGTCTTGTTCATCTGCCCACTGGTAGCCACAGATTCCCCAAATATACTTCCCCTTCTAGTCTGGTTCCCCTTCCCACAGGTAGCCACAAATCCCAACATACACCCCCTCCCAGACTGGTTTCCCTTTCCACTGGTAGATGCAGATCCCCATATACACTGACTGACACCCCTGGCCCCAGCCATGTTACTCTGCTACTGGTAGCCACAGATACCATACATTGTGTGACCCCCCCCATCCTTATAACCCCTGCCCAGTGGTAGTCAAAGATTGCCCATATACTGTCAGCTTCCCACCTTGTTACCCTGCCCACAGATAGCCATAGTTTCCCCACATGCACTGTGCCCCCCCCAGCCTTGTACCCCTGCCCACTGGTAGCCACATATTCACCATATATACTGCGACCCGCAGCCTTGAACACATGCTCACTGGTAGCTACAGATTCCAAACACATTGTCTGACCCCCTCAGTCTTCTTCTCTTGTTCATTGCTATCCAGTTACTCCCCACATAAACTGTGCCCCCCCACACACACACACTTTTCCCTTGCCCACTGGTAGCCACAGATTAAAAAAACACTGCCTGAAACCCCATCCTTATTTTCCTGCACACTGGTAGCCAATTATCCCTCACATATTGTGTCCCCTCAGCCTTTTTCCCATGCCCACTGTTATCTACTTATTCCCCACATACATTGTACCCCCCTCCAAAATTATTTCCCCTGCCCACCAGTAGCCAATTAAATATCCTGTCCCCACCTTACCTAATGGTTATGCTGCATCCATTTAAACAAATGTACGGTATGTAATTGCACTGCGGGGGCCTCCACGGGGCCCCCCCAATGATCCATCCACTTTATGGTAGCCCCGAAATCTGGCAGGGCCTCCCAGCACTGCAGGGCCTGCAAAGGCCCTCACTACGCCACTGTTTTCTGACAGCAGGCAATGTTACTGTGGGGAAAAGACTTAGACTTATGGACAGCTTACCATTTTGATTACCAGACCGAATTGGAAAATATTTGCAGTGCTTGAGGGGATTGGAATTGAGTCCTAAAACATAAAAAGTTTTCTTTGTCCAATTCATCAAATGTTATACATTTTTGAAAATTGACACCCAACTTAGAACTCCCATTTGAATTATAAGTATAGCTACTCTACCACACAGCTATAATGGATTTCTCTTCATCTTGAAACTGTGAGAAGCAGGGGTGGATTTTCAAATATTCACCCTCCTGAACAATACTTAATCAGCATGGGATCTCTTTTAAAGGCAAGTAGAGGAATTGAAGGGCTCTTTCCCTCTGGTTAAAGGAAAACCATCATCATAAAATCATAAATGCTTATTTGATACCTTTTATTTTGCAATTCAAATTATTTATATTTAAAATATCGTCTCATGAACATATTCCATGCAGTGTTGTGACAATGTACTGCAATGGAAAGGATCCATTTTGTTTGTTTTGCTGGGGTTCTATGACTCTCTGCGTGTATGACCAAATAGGATCATGGAGTGCATTCTGCATCTAGCAGTACTAACTTCTCATAGAATTCTTGCTTAATTTGTCACTGCTTACATCCCATACTTTACAAGAATCATACAAGCAGCACTTTCTTCACTGATAGAGCCATTATTAGGTGCCCCTGAAAATCTGGTGCCCTAGACAAGTGCCTAGTCTGCCTATTAATAAATCCAGCCATGAAGGGTAAATATGGTCGAACAACGGCGTATTAAGAAGGCCAAAATTGCTCTTGTCCTCTAACGTATAAAGAGACTATCACCAAGGTGTAAATAAATATCAGCTGATATCTTTGCACAGCCCTTAGAAACAAAAGCATGTATCCTCTATTTCCTAGCTATAGAAATAGAAAATAATTCAGTAGCACTGCTTATGTGCTTTATCCCTTACTTAGATTATGTATTTTTCTATGTACAGCAGCGACACAGTGTGGAATTATTTAAGTACTGCAGCCAGACATAATTCTGCAGCATAAGGAAGAAATAAAAAGTCTAATTTATTTAAATTGAGCTTTTAACCACTTGAATGTTAGAGGTCTCCAAATCTATTCACAATATGTTGGAGACCTGTTTAGCATTCAAGGGGTTAAATGTTCTATTTAAATAAATTTGAATGTAGGAAATTTTTAGCTGTCCCCTGTGGTGCACCTGGTTTATGCCATGATGTCTCCGTTTTTATTAGTACATCTGCATCACAGTGTTTAATAGATTGTATGAGAGACTGTGAGGCAGATTTCCCACTGATTTAAATAGTTTTGAAGCCCTCAGAATTCTGCAGTTGTCTCCGGTGATGTACTGGAAACTTCTCTAGCACACAATGGGGGAGATGCACTAAGTGGTGATAAAGACGTGATAAAGTAGAGATGGCTTCTCCAGTAATATCACTTATCCAGTTCCTATGTTATTCTATGGAGCTGATGCAGCTTCATCATCTCAGGCAAAAGTTTGCTGACCGGCACCTTCTAGATGTATGGAGGACCCTTTATCCTCGGGGCAAAGATTAAACTTTCTTTTCATACCCCCACTCATCTTACATTAGAATTGACTACCTTCTTATAACACAATTTCTTCTCCCCATCTTTCATTCTCCAGGATTGATCCTATTTCCTGGTCTGCTCATTCTCTAGCCTTCATCAACCTTTCCAATATAGGTGACCTAGCCCTTCCTAGATATAGAGAGTTAACGAAACTTCTCTAATGGACTCATTTACCATTCCTCCCTAACCCAATACATTGCCGAATACTTCCATCTCAACTCTTCTTCTGATGTTCCCCTTCCGAAAGTATGGGAAGTGCATAAGAGCGTTCTCAGGAGAAACTTGATAAAAATCGAGGCCATCAAACGCAATGAGAAATGGAAAAATATTAATTCCCTCTTGTCCCAGATTCGCACACTTGAGTCATCTCACAAAATATAATTCTCACCTCAAATCCTGGCAGAGCTCACTAGATACAAAGAAGAATTAAATAATCTCCTCAACAGAGATGTGACCAAAACCCATATCTGTCTTAAATTCTGACATTATGTATCTGACAACAAATGTGGTAAGTCTCTAGCCCATCTCATGAAGATCCGACGACGAACGTCGGGAGTCCCTCTGATTTTCTCACAATCGGGGCTCCTAGTCCAAACATACCCGTAGAACTTGTTCAACCTGAAGTTAGACCCGACCTTCTCACCGGACTCTCAAAGATCACAAATCAAAACTTGGTTGTATCAAGCACAGGTCCCCTCTCTCACTGCTTTTGCCTGACATGCTTTGCAATCTATGATTACAGAGGCAGAAGTGCAATCAGCAATTAGCTTAATGGCTGACGGCAAAAGTCCAAGCCCAGACCATTTTTCTCTTCTTTACTTTCGTACCTTGTAATCCTCTCTTCTTCCTCACATGCTCGACACCTTCAACGCAATCTTAAATGGCCAATCTTTTCCTCCATATATGGAGCCCATATAGAGGTGATCCCTAAGCCCTCAAAAGATCTCTCCCATTGTGGGAACTACCTCCCTATCTCTTTGCTCAACATCAACCTTTTCTTCTGCACCTAATCCATCCTGATCAACGCAGCTTCAATTCTGGAAGAGAAGCCAGACATAACATTGCGTCCACTATTTGCCTAATAGACCTAGCACTTCGTTCTCTCATTCACTCATATCCATGGATGCTGAAAAGGCATTTGATAGAGCGAACTGAATATATTTAGAGGAAATCCTAAAAAATATCAGACTAGGATCTTGTATGCTTACTGGCATAATGAGCCTATACTCAAACCCATCTGCCAAGGTCTAAGTCAATGGTATCCTCTCATCCTCCTTCCCTATCAAAAATGGCACTCGCCAAGGTTGTCTCATCTCCCCAATTATATTTATTCTCACTCTCTAACCTTTTCTCACTATAATTTGATATAATCCTCTGATTAATGGACTTCAATCTGTGAGACATACTTTTAAAGTTGTAGCATTTGCAAATTATGTTCTTCATTTTATATCCAACCCAACCAGATCCCTCCCACCTCTTTTATCCACTCTTAAAGAATACTCCAGACTATCCATGGCCCAGTTCAATTATTTGAATTCGGAGGTGCTTAAACTTAACCTAGACCTCTCCACCCCCCCCCAAGTTTTCCAGTCCCTTTATAGATTAAAATGGTCCCCATCATCCATTAAGTTCTTAGGAATCCACAACTCTACAGATTTATCCTTTCTCCCAGATCTCAACCTCACCACTCTTATTAAGTCAATCTCAACAGATCTTTTATCTTGGAAACCCCTACTCTTGTCCTGGATCAGACTAGTAAACATTGTCATAATGATAATTCTCCCTAAAGTGCTTTTTATCCTGAACGCCCTGTCCATCCACGTATCAAAACATTTTTTTTTAGTTCATTACATTTTTTGGTGACAACCTTCATCTGGGCACACAAAAAAACTAGATTGCTACCAAATCTTATCAGACAGTGTGGATAGAGGCAGACTGGGCTTACCTGATTTCCATGGATACTACAAAGCAGTGGCCATAGCCTCCCTCTTTGAAAAGATCGACAGACACCCTTTCCCATATTTTAGGACCTTATGATACTATTCAACTCCTCTGGTCTTCTTCCATAAACATTTATGGAAATGTTCTGACCATATAATCCTAGGTCTTGGTATGACACCAATTCCAAATACAAATTAGCCCCCCTCCCCTCTTCAGTCATTCACAGGAAACCCCAAATTACCCTGGGGCTTCACAATGCTCACTTCCTGCAATGTCGAAAAATGGACTTTATTTCTTTAAGATCTCTCACCTCCCCTATGCGTCTTATACACAGAGATCAAATACAAGGTACCCTAGGTGACATAGCTGTTCCCTGGTTGACTTTCCTTCAAATTAACCACTGGTATCACACAGCTATTAGAGAGGGACAGCATGACAGATATCTTACCGCACAAGAAATCAAGCTATCCAATACACTAATTTTCAGCCCTTCTCTTTCTGTTACTCGCTACTAAATCTCAGCCCCCAAACCCTAAACAATACTTCCTGACATGTTGTGAAGATGAACTTTCTTTCACTTTACCTATGACTCACTGATCCTCTATCTCCAAATCCAACTTCAGATGGGCTTGTGACACTAAATCTAGGGAATTAAACTACAAACTCCTATCTAGGTGGTATTGAACCCCCCTTCACATAGCTCTTTCGTACCCCTCAATCTCTCCAAGTTGTTCCCACATTTGGGGGAAATGCTCACTCATAGTCACTTACTGGGACGATATCCTTCTACTGATCAATCAAAACCTAGAGATGTCTCTGACACTTGATCCCTTGCTTTGTCTCTTCTCCAACAAAGAACATCTCCCATATACCATTAATTTTTCATCACAGCGCACTATTCTGTTACTTATGGCAGATAGATCTCTGATCCCTTTGTTTTGGAAACTGCAAGAGACTCCCCAATCTCCATGTGGCTTGCCAAAGTAGATAATATGATGCTTATGGAACCCTGTCATGCCCTAAGCTCCCAGATTATGAATCTAGATGAACGAAGTATAGAAAGTCCATCTCTACGAGCTCCCATGCCCCTTCGACTAAGCTTCCATCACTCTCCACCCTTTTATCGACAGGACTGACTTCAAACCCTTAGTATATCCCCAGCCAATGTGCATTTTTACATATAGTGTTCAGATGACCCTAAAGATGCCTTTTGTACCTAACCATTTATCTTTTAGTGTAGCAGTGCAGCGAGAGTGAATTTATTTTTTTTCCTTCACTTCCCTTAACTCTTCCTTTCTCCCCCTTCTCTCTCTTAGATTTTACTCACATGGCTCCCTGGCTCCTCCCCTTCTCTTTCTGTAATACTATAACTCAAAACATGTCAGATTGGACATAGACCATGCCTCCTTTGTCTCTTCAAACAGTCAACTCTCCTTTATTATGTTGTATGAAAGTGTATTTATACCCTCTGTAATTTGGTTTGTCTTGTTTTATGCTCTTCCCCACCCTTTTTTTGTTTTTTATACCCCTTTACATTATCAATAAAGATATTTAAAAAAAAAAAAAAAGTATTTTAAAACAATGACATTTTGGTTTACTCCAGAACTGCAACTTTTCTTCACAGTACATCACTTCCTCTGGTTGTGTATGTGGTTGTGTGTGCATATGTGTGTGTGAGACAGTGTGTTTGTCAGTGTGTGTTTGCATATGTGTGTGAGCGGGGGAGAGAGACTGTATATGGCAATGTCTGAGACTGTGGGCTAGATTTAAAGGCAAGCATTAAACTAGCTGCTAAGTAAAAAAGGCACATCAGCCTCAAATAACACATGATTTACAGCGGATTTAAAAGTTAGTCTACAAGAATAGCTAACGAGCGTAGGCACAACAAAAACACTTAACACAAAAACATGTGTTGCACCTTTTTCAGCATCACCGTGCGTCCCAAACACCCATTAAAACACAACTTAAGTCAAAATGTAACATTACGGCTGGGGTTGTCTAGAAACCCTGATAGATGAGCAAACAAAATTCAAACCTACAGCCAATCCAAAGGCCTCAAAGTAGAAAAAATGTTCAACTACACCTATATATACTCCAAAATTACAGTCACACCCTGTCTGTGTTTCGAGTTTTGGTGAACTAGAGCACAGGACCCAGGAGCGGAGGATAGCGATTACAGTGAGGGAGAGAGGAGCTTACATTGGAAGCAGAAGGAGTTTTTTGGAGTTTGGAGAGAGATGCACTAATTCAACACATATCACTCTTTTGTACATATTACATACACCCATACAAACACATACATAGTCTTTTTTTTTTTCGTAAAACGTTACACATTTCTTAAACTTTTTTTTTGACAGTGTGAATCTGTGAGTGAAAGAGTGTGACAGAGAGTGAGTGGGATCAAGTGTGTCTGTGAGGGCCTGTGGGTGTGCCTGGGTGTGAGTTGGTGAATGATGGTCAGGAGAAGAGGACAGGAGAGAGGGATGGGGAGAGTAGTGGAGGAGGAGGAAGGAGAGCAGGACATTCCTGTTGAGAGTAGGGGTGGGAGAGGGAGATTCGCAGGGCAGAGGGGGGCTAGGCCCAGAAGAGCAGAAATACAGAGGACAGGGACAGAACCTGCAGTGGGACGAGGGGTACTTGCAGGGACAGCACAGGCAGGGCAGTCTGGTTCTGACTCCTCGCATGCCGGAGCTGAGGAGGAGAGGATCAGGGATCCCCGTTATACAGAGGAGGAGAACAGGGCCCTCATGAAGGCTGTGCTGGAGAGGGAAACCATCCAGTTCCCGAGGGGAGCCGGGTCAATGCGGTGGCCAGCTGCAGACGAGATGTGCACTCCGTCAAAAAGAGATGGGGCGACTGCAAAAGGCAGGTCAAGAAGAAGATGGGGATGCCGCCCTGCACGCCCGAGGCACCGGAGGTGGTCCACCTGTTCCCATCACCTTCAACGGAAGAGAGTAGAAGCTGCGGCAGACCTTGTCGTCCACGCTGATTGAGGGGGTCCCAGGAGGATCAGACACTGGGGATGAGAGGAGCCTCCAGACTACCTGTAAGTGCATCATCCCATAACCACACACCACATAAACCAACACAAGCTGCACACTCAAACACAGTCACGCCACAACATATGCCCATCATTCATCCACACAACTGTACCAACACAGCACCCTGAGGGTTCAAAAAGGACACAATACAAGGACAATTGGCAAGGTTCAACAAGTCCCAGTTCAACCCTCTTGTTGCTGTGCTGATCACACACAATCCATAAAAACCATGCTTTCAAACTGTTGTCTGTTAAGCATCATTACTGTTCCTCCACAATGTCACCCATGTACCCACAAGGAAGTCAGCACATAACCCCTTGAGTGCTAGAGGGATCATCAATGCATCGCTCAACAATGCTTTGGCAACCCCTCCGGTACTCAAAGGGTTAACCAATAATAAGCACACAAATCGATAGGGTAACGATTAAATGCTACACAGGGGACATTCACTAAGCGGTGAAAAAGCGATGATGGCGAGAAATTAACCCTTACAAACCCTCACATCACCAATCCCCATGTTAGTCTATGGAGACTATTCAATAACATGATTCAAGTTGCTAAGGTCCCATTGTATAGACTCCATAGAAAACATTGGAAATGGCGAAATGAGATCACTGGAGAAGTCAGCATCATGTTCAGTTCATCAGGTCTTCATCACCGCTTACTGATTCTCAAAAAGGATAGATCAGGTCACACATCACAGTGCCACTGAGAATAACTGGTTGCATCTGCAACACACAGGCCTAAAAGAATTCAACAGAAAAATGTAGGCCATGTGTTGTGTATGCAATCATTTACTCTAACTTGAAATGACATTTGATTCCCACATGGATCCTCAGGAGTGCTGATGCCATGGATGGATGGTACACCAGCCACTATTTGCAGAATACACATGTGAACCAAATATGAACCATTGTACTTTGGCCACCAACAGGCCATGAATGATGGATAACTCTGATTGAGTATGGCTGCCTCACTCAGAAGGATAGGTGGGCTCATCCAGAAAAAAAAAACAGGCCTCAATCAAAGATATCCTTCAATACTGGCCTGATTGTTGCCCTTCAGTATGCAACTGGAACAGACCTCATGGACAGGATACTGTCAAGTTCATCAATCTCTGATTGCTAGGGTGGTATCCCATGCATCACAATGTAATGCATAGGATACCATCATGATAACCAGAGAGTGAAATGTAAAATAATAGAAAATATTGCATTGTACAGGATAAACTGATAACATAGGAATGAATAACACTTGATTCCCACTGCACATCTGTTAAAAAAAAAGATATGTACACAAAGAAAAATAGTAAGATATGTATGTGGATATATCCCTTTCAAATGGGTACAAATATGTCCCAATAAGATGTGAACCCAGAGATCAGATCAGTATGTGTGATTGCCTTACTGGCCATATATGTGCACCCATCAGAAACTAACTGTTATTGATAACCTCAAAATACACATACCTAGTATATTCTACCTTACTTAGATGGGATATATGAGGTATGTTGTTATTTATGATATCATTAAATGTTAGTTTGTGATGGGTGCACATATATAGCCAGTAAGGCAATCACATGTACTAAACTGATCTCTGGGTTCATATCTTGTAAGGATATATTTGTACCCATATGAAAGGTACATATCCACATACATATCAGACTTTTTTACTTCCTGTGTACCTTCAACTGGATAGCAATGGATAATTTCACCTTGATGTAATATAGTAGGCATTGCAAAAAGATGTGGATCGATGTTAGTCCTATCCCTCCAAGCCTCATGGTTAGACAAATATTGCTCTATGTGACAGATGGAGATTTCAGTCATTTGACCACACTGAGACTCTTCAGCAAAACCAAAATTGCCCCATTTACAGATCAATAGTTAATCGGAATGGTCTACAAAGTGTGCCTGGTTTGCAAGCAGACTTTGTGGACCATTCCAATGAAGTATTAATCTGTAAACGGCACAATCTTGGCTCTGCTGAAGAGCCTCTGTGTGGTCAAATGACTGACTTCTCCATCTGTCACATAGATCAATATCTGTCTAACCATGAGGCTTGGAGGGACAGGACTAACATCGATCCACATCTTTTTGCAATGCCTATTATATTACATCAAGGTGATTTTAACCATTGCTAACCATTTAAAGGGATAGTAATACTTCAAATGTGAAAGTAAGATAATTTTGTAGGATTTATCCCCCTGAGAAAAACAAGGTAACTTCCACTGCTGAAAAGTGTTTCATACAAAATTTATTACAGGTCAAGGTTGAATCCTTTAGGTGAAATATCACAGTGGCCTAAGATAGTCCAGTGGCGCTGTTGCTACACTATCATAAAATCTACATGGTATGGTGTAGCAACAGCACCACTGTAGTATTTCAGGCCACTGTGATATAGCACTTCAAAATTCAAATTTGACCTGTAATAACTTTTATATAAAACACCTTTCAGCAGTGGGAGTTCCCTTGTTTACTCAGGGGGATAAACCCAACAACATATACTTTCCTTTTACCACATTTTAAGTATTACTGTCCCTTTAATCCTATCATATGTTTACTAATCACAACATCTCATTTCTCCACACAGCTTACAGGCCTCCAGCACAGCGGGAGCCTGTGGAGGAGGCTACGTCACCACCCAGTGAGGCATAAGCAAAGGAGGGAACCAGTTGGTGGTCACCATACCCACCATCCTCATCTCCTCCAACACAGTCTGCACCACCACTTTCTGCACCACCACAGGCTGCACCACTACAGGCTGTTCCACCACAGGCTGCAACACCACAGGCTGCACCACCCCACTTCAGTGGCTGGATGCAACAGGAGGAAAGGTGGATGTATCCAACCACCTCCACCAGCTACTACTCTCCAGCAGCAGCACCACCACCACCAGGGAGACAATGGCTGCCAGGGACAGTGGCCACCAAACAATATGGGCCATATTCCACATAGATGGGCCTACAGTCCTAGACGGCTCTGCAGCATGGCCCAAAGTATGATCCCAGGTGGGGGCCAAGCATCTACCAGTGGTTAAGGTATGACCCTTGGCCACTGGACTACCAACACCTGGGCCTGATTGGGGAGCCCCAGAGCCCTCAAAGGACGGAAGTCAGTACTCCACCACCTCCACCAGCACAGACATCAGTGGGCAGCTCTACATCACTTGATGTGGTGGGCATATTCCAATCATCTGCAGCAGCCACTCCACCAGCTGCAGCAACAGACACAACAGCAGCAGAGGACGCAGCAGCCACAGCAGCAGAGGACTCAGCAGCCACAGCAGCAGCAGAGGACTCAGCAGCCATAGCAGCAGAGGACTCAGCAGCCACAGCTGCAGCAGAGAACACAGCAGCCACAGCAGCAGAGGACTCAGCAGCAGCAGCCACAGCAGCAGAGGAATCAGCAGCAGAGGACTCACACGTAGAAGCAACCCCGCCACCAGAGTCACCAGGCATATCCACCTCCAGCATTAAGTGCATTACGGGGATGGAGGCGGGGTGCATGGTGCTGCAGAGGAGGCTACTCTGGGCATTCCACAGGATAGATCGGAACATTCCCAGGAGCAGAAGGGAATCCTGGAGGAACACCTGAAGGATAGAGGATCGTTTACATGCCCTGGAGTTGGAGCTGACCAAGATCCACACATAACTTCATCAGTACCACACTAGGATGATGGACATGATTGGGCAGGTTCTGGTGGAGTTGAGAGACCACAACCACAGGGAGAACCTGTGTATGGAGAGATGCGTTTGACAGAGGGGTCCACTGCACCCACCACTCCCTCCAGTGTGACCCCCTGAAGCCACAAAACACTGAACACAACTTCTGTTTGTGGTATGTTACAACATGGATTCACACACACCGTCGTACAAATTCAACTGTCAATCCATCCCTGAAGCCATATAACATGACAGTGTTATATGGCTATGATGTGGGTTGAATTTGAACAAAACATACCCCTTAGCACAACAACTGGTACAACACTGAACATTCATCTGCATCAGTTGTTGTGTTTAAGGGGTTAACAAAACAAACAGCTATTTGACTTAGCAGAGAACTAACAAGCAGGAAAGATGGAACATGCAGCAATATAGTCTTTGATTCACACTCTTATTGTGAAACTGACTTAATGGGGAACCCAATGTTCACCCTAGGATTTCAGTGTGTAGCACACACACATTGAAATCCTGGGGTGAGCATTGGGTTCTCCAGTAAGTTAAGTTGTTGTTTTAATAAGGTTGTAACAGACTTTGCCAGTGATAACACTTGTCCACTTAGTCTGGTTGTTTGTTGATGTAGCCCATGTACTGAGATACGTCAAACAAAAGCAATCTCAGAACATTGATTATATTGAGCAACACTGAGACCGTTGACATGAAATCACTGTGGAAGTATGTCCCCTGTATCACCTCTTTATCACTCCCAACACACATTAGTGTATCACTGCCATCATCTGTTTGCATGAATACATCACAGAGTCCACTCACTGCCAAACAAGTAGCGGACTCCTGTGATGTGGGTCATGCCTTCCCATGTATGGGGGATACTCTAGACTTGAGTGTGGTTACTCATTGACACGTGTAATCCAACATTTCTTCATACAGACACATGTTGAATAGTGATGGTTCTTCTTTTTTGTGTCTCAAAGTACATTAGAACATACATGTGTATTCTGGGTATATTAAACACCTGTATGAGCACACTAAATGTACTTTTAAACTAAATATTAATACTTTAGAAACACTACTGTCCTGCTCGTGTGTTGTCCACAAGGTTTGACAACTCTGCAGATGAGCATTCTAACTGTACAGGTTTGATACCTAGATGTTAGTACACACATTAATTTGTGTTTTCTGTGTCTATATGAGAATGTTCCAGTAAAGGTTGCTGTGAACAACAGGTCAAATATTTCATCACCAACACACTTGAAACACCAATGGGTGAGCTTCATAGAAGTGTTGTCAATACATCAGTCCAGTCACATGGAAACTCTTCTGTTCAAGGATGGATCATGCTATGGATGCCTGTGAGACAAGAGGACAGGATTTGGAGCAGCACCCTCGAACTGATCATCATGCAACAACTTCAACTTCATAATCCCCTCAGTCTTTTTTGTTACAGGTGAGTACACAAACCATTGCTTTGTAATGTGTTGTGTACTTGTCTGTAACCCATTATGTAGAGAATGAAGGGAATGTGAACCAGCCCTAGGGATATGGCAATTATAGATGTGGCAAGAAGAAATGTAAAAACTGCCCATATATGTTATCAGGGATGAAGGAATATACAAATGCTACTAAAGATATAAAATACAAAATGAAAGATTATATAAACTGTGATACAGAGTATGTAATTTATCTTATAATTTGTGGATGTGGTATGGAATATATAGGCAGAACGACCAGAAAACTGAGGACCAGATTGGGAGAACATAGGAGGGGAATAAAGAACAAGAGATTAGACCATGGGGTATCTATTCACTTTACTAATTGTCAGAAGAGAGGGTTAGGGGGTTTTCGTGTGATGGGATTGGAACATATACCGGCAAATAGACCCAGTAGGTTTACAGCTTTATGTAAGCGCGAGGCCTACTGGATCTACACGCTGGGCACTATGGGAGAAGAAGGTTTAAATGAAGAGATTGACTTGGGCTTTATTTAAAATTAAACACATGGAATACAAACACAATTTAATATTAATAGTATATAAAAAAAAAAAAATAACACAAATTAATAGTTTAAATAAATAGGAGGAAGATAAAATATTATATAGAAGAATCAATAATAGTGCACAATATATGATTATATTATATAGTCTCATATATCACGATATTCAAAATATAAGATAAAGGGATACAGTTATACAATTTCAATAGGACTAGGTGATTTACATATATTTTTGACATACACGGTTTATTTATAAACAAAGGGTCTATATAGAATGTAGATGATACTGTATACAATGTGACTATATCTTGTTCTTGCTCTCCCCCCTTGTTTTCCTTTTTTCGTCTGATTTGTTTGATGTGTCTGTTATGGATGGGGGAGAGGAGTAAGAAAGAGGAAACATCCAGCATGTGAGAGAGGTAACGGGTCGTGCTCTGTGGTTGCGCTTCATGGGGAAGATGGAGGGCGAGGTACAGGGGTATCGGGACGGGGGGTTTGTGCCCATTACTTGTCTCGATCCCACTGTACGTAAGCCACCAGGGAGGAGGCCGATGGGATGGAGGGAGGTATAATAGCTTGGAGTATGTATGTTGCTGGTGCTCACCAGGAAAAGTTAGGTATTAGGGATCTATATATATGCTAGGTTTTTATATATATTGGGCTATTTGTAGTGCCTATTTCTTTACGTTAGATCTGTATCTCTGATAAATTTGTTCTTTTATGTTAAAGCCTCTATAGATAAGTATGTAAGTGGATGAAAGTCAGCCTCCTACAAGTTATGATTATACACTGTGTGCTGTGATTATGTGGTGATAGTGTTAGGAACAGAATTGTAAATGGATGTTGTATGTTTGCACAAGATACAAAACATATATTACAACATAGAAATTGTACTGTTTCCTATTCAGTCCGCAATAATTAGTCCAGAATAAGTAAAGTATGATGTGTATAGTTTAATGTTAATGAAGTCTAATGGTATGGAAGATAATGGATGATGAAAGGGATGAAGATGGATGATGAATAGTGAAGATGATGAAGATGGAAGATGTTGATTCCGTTGTAGAGATCTCTGTGCTGCCGTCTGAAGCCCGGAGTCCACTCGAGCAATGGCATGCAAAATAGAAAAGGATAGAAAGACAGCGCACCAGAGATCTAAGTGTAGTCCGTTAGATGTTATATAAACATATACAGGTAAATTCCTATATAGTATATAAGCAGGTACTTGGCAATGTATATAGAATAAAAATTATATATTTATTATAAATATATAAGCATATACATAAAAACGATAAAAATATAGTTTATCTAGAGATCATTGTACAGTTAAAAACAACAACAATACTTGGTATAGATATATAATAAAATCAGGGGGTTCTTCCGCTGCTTAGATATATGGCAATGGATGTACAAAAAGATGTATTAGCAGTTTAGAGTCGTAAATGCTAAGAAGCTGTATGGCTAAATACAAGTTATAATATAACTGAGAGGCGTCAGAAGACCCGTTAATACAAGACAGTGTATATCGGGATATGTGGATGGACACGTAGAGGAGATGGCTAGAGGATGATTGCTGGTATACACAATAACCACGAGACACAACCGAATGTGCGAGCTGCTTACCAGATAATTTCTTGCTCAGTTTGCATATCGGGTGTTCTTTTCCTCAACAGCCTCTGATGTCCTGGCAATTCCAGTCTGTGTTCTTCCTCTTTTGCTGGATCGCATCCACTTTACATCTGCCGGCCTCTCAGATGATTTTCGTATGTTGATGCCGGATCTTGTAGACAGTCTCAGGATAAAGTTATCTTGTTAAAATAAACCGTGTCCGATGTGCGCTGCAATGCGCCGGTGACACGGGTTGATTTGCGTGTATATGAGTTGGTGCAGGTAGTCTCACTTCATATGTATGCGAAATCTTCAAGTTCGTCAGTGCATATGTATAAGAAGTGTATCGTGAATTATTCTTGGTTCAACGCGTTTCGGGACGTTATCGTCCCTTCTTCAGGAACTTTAAAGAATTAGCTATTATGGCGCCAAACGGGCGCTAGTGCAATTTAAACGATAACTGGCCAATCAGATGGGAGGAAAATCGTACATGTGAAAAGTGGGTAAATAGTCTGCTAGTCCAACTTAATTGGATTTGCTATATGGTAGAAGAAAGGTTGGAATATATGATTGAATATAAACGTCCATTCCAACCTATAAGAACATATTATTTTCCCTGCTGGTAATACTAGTAATTTCACGTGTCTAATAAGGCAACGTGTAGATGTGATGTATAACTATACTAGTGCTTTTATAGAACAGTCCCCTCTCTGTTAGATACATTATAGTATCGCAATTGAAACCAAATGTATCGATCCTAGAAAGGCTTCCAAATTAGTGAATTATGGAATTAGAGTAAAAGCTGGGAGGAGGTGTGAATTATACCTATTGGGTGATTAATAGGTGGAATGTGAACATATCTTAAAAATTATTATACATGGGTTATTGGAAGATCTAGGTAGTCTTAGCTTAAGTATGTGTATTTTAATATAGAGATATCAAATCTATATTGACTCAATACTTCTGGATAAAATAGTTTATAGGAGTGAATCTCCTGCTAGTAAATGAGAGGAAAAGAAGCTAGTATCTAAGGGGTTTGTTAAATGTTAGGAATCCCTATGTTATACCTTAGTAAATCTTCTAGTATATCTTCTAGTCTGGGTGTTTGTCTTGTGTGTCTATTGACTGAATGAAGTGGTAGTTCCTGCCTGAACAGATGAATGGGAGAAAGGATGCTTGATTAGGATACTATGTGAGCTGGAGAAATTAGATATTCTCCTATTGTCTGTTTGTAGTATATGTGCTATTCAGATGATTATAGGCACCATAGATCGGGTTCTTCATTCATTCCTTCTGGGTGCATTGTATGTAGTTTAAATATCCAGAAGCTTTCTTTTTTCGCTAAATGTTGAAAGCGGTCCCCGCCTCTAGTTGTAGGGTGAATATGTTCTATTCCTGTTATGGAGACATCTTCTATTTTTTCATAGTGGGGGCAGTCATTGCAGTGTCTTGATACTGCATGTTTTCTGTTGTTTTTATTTATGTTGTTCCGGTGCTCGAGGAATCTTTTCTTTAGTGGTCTCGTCGTTCTTCCAATGTATTGCATCCCACATTTACATTCCAATAGATATATTGTGTATGGAGTGTTGCAGTTAATATACTGTTTTATGGGATATGTTTCACCAGTTTTATTTGAAGTGAATATTTTAGCTTTATTCTTCATATGACTGCAAGTGGTGCAGATGTTAGCTCCGCACTTGAAATTCCCTACTATTGGTTGGCTCTTTATGGGGTCCATGGTTTCTTGTTTTTTCTTTTTATGTTTTTTGATAATAGATGGAGCTAATTTCGATTTTAAGTCTGTTGCCTTACGATAGATGAATCTCGGTTTTTGTGGAATAATGTCTTTGAGTTGTTTGTCTCCTTTAAGTATATTCCAATTTTTCCTAATGATTTGCTCCATTCTATTGGAAGATGAGGTGTATCTCGTGATAAATGATACATCAGACAGTTTGCTTTTTCCTGTTGTTGTCCCCATGTCCTCCTGAGGTGCCTTTTTATCCTTTGGTTTGAGGAGTTGTGTTCTGGGTTGTTGTTTTGCCCTCTCTAATGCTGTTTTGGTCATCTGTGGTTTATAGCCTTTCTCTAAAAATCTCTTTTCGAGATTTGCTGCTTGTTCTAAGAAGTCTGCATCATCTGTACAATTCCTTCTGATCCTTAGGAATTGTCCATAATGTACATTCTCTAACCATTTCCTATGATGTCCGCTTGATGCCTCTATATAGCCGTTTACATCAACTGTTTTATGGTGAGTTCTAGTTTTAATTTGTCCTTCGTGTGTGGAGGTGATCTCTAGATCTAGAAAAATGACAGAGGTGGTACTATAGGTATGTGTAAACTTGAGTCCTAGATCGTTTTGGTTGATGTGTGATAAGAATTTCTTGAGTTTTGTGAGGCCACTTTTCCATATTATGAGCATATCATCTATAAATCTCGCGTAGAAGGCTATATCTAGACCGTAGTTGTTCCATATGTTGGTTTCCTCCCAGATTCCCATGAAAATGTTTGCATATGATGGTGCAAAACGTGTTCCCATGGCTGTCCCTCTTATTTGCCTATAATGTGTGTTTCCAAATGTAAAATGGTTGTGATGGAGGATAAAAGAGATGCTGTCTAGTATAAATTGAGCTTGTTCAGGTCTAAGTTTCCTGTCTCTCTGGAGGGTAGTGTCTATTGCTTTTATACCTTCTGAATGTTGGATGATCGTATATAGGGCTGTGACATCACAGCTTACCCAAATGTACTTGGATTGCCAGGTAATTTGTGATAATTTACTCAAGATATCAGTGGTGTCTCTAGTATAGGAAGGGAATGATTGGACATATGGCTGTAGAAAATGATCTATGTATTGTGAAAGGTTACTTGTTAGAGAGTTAATCCCTGATATTATCGGTCTTCCTGGTGGGTTGGTAATGTTTTTATGTATCTTTGGCGTGAAGTAGAATATGGGAATAACTGGATGTTCTATGGTTAGAAAGAGAAGTTCTTTTTTGGTGAGTATACCTTTCTCGTGTGCTTGTGCAATCAAGTGATCATATTTGATTTTGAATGTTGCAGTGGGGTTTTGTTTGAGAACCTCATAAAAGGATTCATCTCCCAGTATTCTGTTGGCTTCCTTCAAGTAATCTTCTGTGTTCATGATGACAAGTCCTCCTCCTTTGTCTGCTTCTCGAAAGATAATAGATTCATCGTTCATTAATTTTGTTAGGGCCATTCTTTCTTTACCTGTCAGGTTATGTTGGAACTTAAAGGGCTTTTCGAACATTTTGCGCATATCTCTAATGGTGGTCTCCATAAAGGCTTCGATGAAGGGGCCTCTTGATTGGGTAGGATTGAATTTGGAAGGTGGTTTGAGTTCTGTGTGGAAGTAAGCAGATGTCTCATTGCTCGATGTATTTTGGGTGGATTTCGCATACATATGAAGTGAGACTACCTGCACCAACTCATATACACGCAAATCAACCCGTGTCACCGGCGCATTGCAGCGCACATCGGACACGGTTTATTTTAACAAGATAACTTTATCCTGTCTACAAGATCCGGCATCAACATACGAAAATCATCTGAGAGGCCGGCAGATGTAAAGTGGATGCGATCCAGCAAAAGAGGAAGAACACAGACTGGAATTGCCAGGACATCAGAGGCTGTTGAGGAAAAGAACACCCGATATGCAAACTGAGCAAGAAATTATCTGGTAAGCAGCTCGCACATTCGGTTGTGTCTCGTGGTTATTGTGTATACCAGCAATCATCCTCTAGCCATCTCCTCTACGTGTCCATCCACATATCCCGATATACACTGTCTTGTATTAACGGGTCTTCTGACGCCTCTCAGTTATATTATAACTTGTATTTAGCCATACAGCTTCTTAGCATTTACGACTCTAAACTGCTAATACATCTTTTTGTACATCCATTGCCATATATCTAAGCAGCGGAAGAACCCCCTGATTTTATTATATATCTATACCAAGTATTCTTGTTGTTTTTAACTGTACAATGATCTCTAGATAAACTATATTTTTATCGTTTTTATGTATATGCTTATATATTTATAATAAATATATAATTTTTATTCTATATACATTGCCAAGTACCTGCTTATATACTATATAGGAATTTACCTGTATATGTTTATATAACATCTAACGGACTACACTTAGATCTCTGGTGCGCTGTCTTTCTATCCTTTTCAGGTATAATAGCTTGTGCTGCGTTTGCGGCGCAATTTGGAGAGGCCGGAGGGGCCCACACAGAGTGCGTTCCAATAATGGAACGCATGACGTGCTAGTGAATGGACAAACCGGAAGTCTAGACAAACCGGAAGTCTATTCACTTCAGCGAACGGAAGTGGAATGAGCGATGGAGGAGAGCACGACCGGGTCCTCTATATATATGTGTGGATGATAATGGACAGGTAACTTCATCAGAAGCTCTTGAGAAAGTAAGAAGGTCTTACGAAACGCGTTGAGCGTTTTCTGATATTCCTATTGCTATATGAATAATAATTTTATCTTTATTTTATGTTCTTAATATTATATATTTTTTATTTGGCCAATAAATTACTTTTAACACTACCATATAGTGTCTCTAGCACTTTAGTTCTGCCTTAGTGGTTAAACACCACATATAGAGTAATATACACTTGAAGTGTACCTACACTCATATTGTGGATAAAGAAGTGGTGATCCAGGATAAGAAACCATACACTGGAAGGAGACCCAAGGCAAGCTGAACAGTGGCAACCTACCTGGAGGTGAACCAGGATCATTTAATATACTGGGAGGCAGTTTCTAACCTCCCTACAAGGTGAGTGCCAGTCTGGAGCACGTGGTGAAGGTGAAGGAAAAGTAAATTTGAAGATACTACGCCTAGAAGAGTCTATTTGCGCTGTTTTTATTATATATTTTCTAGGGATATGTGCCCCTAACATGAATACACACATCAACAAATATGTTCTGAGAGCTCCATGAAACAAATGAATTTGGGCTGCCACTGTGAGAGTGACAGTGGCAGCCCAATTTTATTTGTTTCATGGAACTATTAGGACATATTTGTTGATGTGTGTGTTCATGTCAGGGGCATATATCACAGCACACTCACAGGTCAGCATGGTATCCCTGGAGATCTGATCCACATTTCATGACCTCTATGTTGTGTAACAATACCACTGTAGATCCATCCTTCTGCTGCTCTTCTCAGCTCTAGCAAACTACAGGTCCCATGTTGACTCTAATGGCCTTTTAACCCCTGATGTAACAGACTGTTATCCAATGCATTGCATTGGATAACACTCTTTCACTACAAGGCTAACATGGTTGTTCTGGCTATGATCATGGCAAATCACGTTAGTTGCTGTCAGTCAAGCCCTGGAAGATGCTGAACATGGGTTATGTGTTGTACCTTGGTTCTCCTGGGGTATATGTGATATCCTTGAGGTATCAATGTCAAAATGGAGAAGGGAATGGAAGATGGTTTTGGAATCCCCACACACAATATGCCATGTCCATGATATGCATGATGTTTGGGGCCACACTGCTGCCAGTGCAGTGCTGTGTCAATGATCCTGTGGGGTGAAACAGAACATCATGTGCGGTGTGATTGGTATGTTGGCACCAATTCACAGGACTAATGGAGGACTTGCATGGATTGTTTGAATGCCTATGTTATACTAACAGCTGAAGTGGTCCGTGATGAGCCTGTCTCTGATCTGCGCCCCTCTCAGGGTCTCCTCAACATGGCCGATGTCCATTGGCACTTCAGGTATGGGGGGGAACCTGGATATTATCCACCAGCCTGGTGTCTACTGTGATGCTGTGCAGTATTGTACACACCATTATGATGTCACGCACTTTTCCTGGGGCATACTGCAGTGCTCCCCCTGAGTGGTCCAGACATCAGAATCAAGACTTAAGGAGGTCAAAGGTCTGCTCAATGGCATTCTGAGTTCTGCTATGTGCCTGGTTGTATCTTTCCTGGGCATCTGTTTGGGGATTGGCGACCAGGGTGAGGAGCCATGATTTTCAGCCATAGCCAGCATCACCTGTGAGTGAGTGACATGGTGTGACAGCGAGCAAATGTTGTGTGAATTTTGTTTTCTGTGGTGGACGTAGTAGCTGTGAGTCAGGAGCATGGTGAGCAGTGTTGTGTGTACATCTGTGGATGTGGTGTGATTTAGTATTGTGAACTCACTCAGAAGGCATCCCCCTGTATAAGTTCCATTCTCAAAGTCTCTGTGGACTGAGGAGTTTTGGAGAATGTTTGAATCGTGAGAGCTGCCAGGATATTTTGCACAGACATTCATAATCCTCATGTTGCTGTCACACACCATCTGCACGTTCATGGAGTGGAAGTTCTTCCTGTTGATGAACAGATGTGCATCACATGCTGGGGCTTTGATACGGACATAGGTGCAATCTATAGCAACCATGACCCTGGGCATGCCTCCCCTTGCGTAAAAGCCCTGCTTGAGATGTATCCGCTCCATGTCGGTGTTGGGGAAATGTATGTAGGTACTGGCCTTGATTTTGAGGGTTTGCAAGACCTGGGCCAGCACTGTGGAGAATGTGGCCTGTGACATGCCAGATGCTCCACTTGCCATGAAGTGTATGGCACACAGGAGTTTTTGCAGGCCAGTGAGGGCATGGTTGTGGATGTAGATCGGATCCACCTGATCCTTGATGACCTCATACAAGGCAATGATGCTGTGCGGCCTCAACCTGTAGCGATCAATCACCTCGTCATTGGTCATTCCAAAGATAGTGACCCTTGGGTGGTATACCGTGGGCCTTGGTGGTCATCTATAGATCCTCCGCTGCTGCAGGGGTCCCTGTGGCTGCTGGGGAGTGTCCTGTTGCTGTGGAGCATCCTGTTTCTGGAGCTGTGCATCTGCTGGCAGGTGATTTCCTCCAGGTGGTGATGGACTCCTGTGTGGCTGTTGAGTCAGAGCGTCCTCACTTGCAAAAGGTGAAGGCTGTTGATCAGGTGTGCCTGGGGCTTGCTGGTGTTCATTAGCTCTCGGCCTTGCATGCCTTTTCCGCAGTCTTCGCATCAATAAATATCCCAACATACTTATTGTTCTCTCTCTATCTCTCTCTCTCTCTCTCTGAGAGGAAAACAAGCCACAAGTGAGTGTGGTGAGCTGTCCCTTTAAGTACGTGGTAGGGCGTTGTGTAGGTGTGGTGATGAGGTGAGTGATGACCAATGGGAAGGTGTTTGTTGTCCAGGTAAGTGTTTGCAGGTGTGTTTGTGTTTTAAAATCTGCTGTGTTCTGATTGCTGCCATTACATGGGCAGCTTCAACAGAGGGTCATTCAGGCACATTCAAGTCCCTTTTTGAACATATCTTTACACTCTATACGCCCAGAATTTTTGGGGGTCCTATGACCATGCTTCTAAAAAGATGTTAAGGAAGGCTCTACCCCATTTAGTGAGAAAGCTTTAACCCCCCGCCCACAAAACGTTAAGGTGCCATATAGGGTACTGAAACATTGTAAATTGTTTCCAGTATTAAGTTAACCTGCAGGATCTACTGTTAAGTTATATTAACCCTTAGAGTGACAGAGAAGTATTCATTAATTTAAATGGGGCTTTTACTCCCTTGAATGCTAGAGGTCTCCAACAAATTAGAAATCCACAGGAGACTTCTACCATTACAGGGTTTATAAGCCCCATTTAAATCACTGGAGATTTTCAGAATGTATAATTTTCCCCTGTAGTACAGTTGGTTTGTGAAGAATTGCACCTTTCACCCTAGTGCTAGTGAGGTATGCAATTCCTCACTAGGTTTAATCTAGTGAGGAAAAGCATATTAAAATATATAGGAAGAAAAAGGAGGATCTGTTTGTGAAATACCTTCAGCTATCTTCACAGAATACCACACCACCAATAAAATGTTACTCACAAGATCTGTGGCTAGAAATACACATTTATCAAGTTGCTCCATTCTTCCTGCAGATACAATAGTGAGGCTGGTCTCCCAAAAACTCATATTACAAAGTCATACATATAAAACAAAAAGACAAACAAAAGGGGGCACCAATAGTGCCTTATCGCACTATATATAAAGTGAATAATTCCAATAATATAAAACTTACACTGTCAAATGACTGTGCCATAAACTTATGATTATGCACAGCAAACAAAGCATGCAGAGAAATTCCTACCATCTGTGCTCGGCTTCAATGAGGGACTTGTCTTCTGTCTATGTGAGCGAACGCTCCAGGAACAAACTGCAACTCCAGTGTAACATTGCTTTATTTCAGTAAAAACAATTAAACACGATTACAACTGTAACCCTCATGTCTACGCATTTTGTAGCATACGCCGCTGCTTTATCAAGGTTGTAGGTTTTATATAACCAAAAACCTTATATTAAACACAATGTAGTCTGCACCTGGAACAAAGCTAGCCAATATGAAATCACAGGTAAACTTAAACCCTTTGTGTGCCAGAGGAGTGCACAATAACCCACCCAGTAGTCATTCAAGTTTCATTGTTTTTCATAAGTTAACTGCTTAAATACCAAATGGATGTACATTGCATTGCTATGCTTTGAGCAACTTAGATCATCAAGAGACTAAAGAAGTAGTTTATTTGTGTACTTCATGTAGTAGGTAACAATAAACTGTTTCAAACTAAGAATTTGACAGTGAGACCCTGAGATATGGGTCAAAATCCTGAGTCTTGGGGTCAAACACAGAGAATTCCCAGGTATGCCCCTTGCACTGCTCTGATCACAATTAGGGTTGCTACCCGGCACGGCCGGTAATTAGCTCACTGGAGCCGGTGCCGGTATGACTATTATACCGGCAATTGAAAAGCCGGTATTTGTGTGCCTCCAGGGAGAGGAGTGAGGCGACTGAGCAGGGACTGGCCCATATTGCTTCACATTTCACTTTATACCTATAGCCCTTTGATTTGCATTAGGAGAAAATGTTACATGAACAACTAATTAGTATTTGTGCATCTATCTCAAGAATACACACAGGGTATTAACAAGCACACGAATAGCACTCAACATCCCAGAAGTCTGCAGACTTGATTACTCCGGTAACACTAGGTCCAGCCAGTGGAAATACAGGTTGCTTCCCTCAGACTCCCCTCCCGTGCTCTCACTTCCAAGTCCGGCTTGCATGTGTTATCTGGTTGAGCCGGCTATGTGGTGTCATTATAAAGTGCTCGGGATCCTTAGGGACTGTACAGATGAGGAATCTCAAGAAAGCCTACTGGAACCTAGCATTGCAATGGCACCTGGGTGAGGTACAATGGCAGGGCTGCAATTTGCAAACCTTATACCCACGGGGGTCCAGGGAGGGTGTTGGAACTAGCTCTGTGTTCAGAGCTGGGCAGGGTGAGGAGGAAAATAGGGCAAGCAGTGTGTGGAGGAGGACAGGGCAAGCAGTGTGTGGAGGAGGAGGACAGGGCAGGCAGTGTGTGGAGGAGGACAGGGCAAGCAGTGTGTGGAGGAGGACAGGGCAAGCAGTGTGTGGAGGAGGAGGACAGGGCAGGCAGTGTGTGGAAGAGGACAGGGCAGGCAGTGTGTGACATTTTTACAAAGGTATTCTGCATTAACCTCCTTGGGAACTAGAGTGACATGCAACACATTGCTTGGAAATGTGTTTAATTCCCATCTAGGCCTCAAAGGCTTAATTGGGAGATCTGATCACTTTTGTGTGTAGGGGATCCTTCACCACACTGGCATGGGACAGCTTAGTCTGAGAGAGAGAAATACTTAGTCTGAGAGTGAGAGAGAGAGAGAGAGCTTAGTCTGAGAGAGAGTGTGTGCTAAGTCTGGGAGAGAGTGAGTGCTTACTCTGAGAGAGAGTGCTTACTCTGAGAGAGAGAGAGTGTGCTTAGTCTGAGAGAGAGAGAGTGCTTAGTCTGAGAGAGAGTGTGTTTAATCTGAGAGAGAGTGAGTGCTTAGTTTAAGAGAGAGTGAGTGATTACTCTGAGAGAGAGTGCTTAGTCTGAGAAAGAGAGAGAGAGAGAGAGAGTGTGCTTAGTCTGAGAGTGTGCTTAGTCTGAGAGCGAGAGAGAGAGAGAGTGCTTAGTCTGAGACAGAGTGTGTGCTTAGTCTGAGAGAGAGTGAGTGCTTAGTTTAAGAGAGAGTGAGTGTTTACTCTGAGAGAGAGTGCTTAGTCTGACAGAGAGAAAGAGAGAGTGTTCTTAGTCTGAGAGAGTGCTTAGTCTGAGAGTGGTCATGCAACATTGAGTGGTTCTGCCCCTTTTGTGGCTCCTCCCTTTTTTTACTCCGGCCTCACCGACCCACAGCTATGGCCGGTATTTTTTGTAGGAAAAGCTGGCAACCCTAATCACAATCATTTGGAGCAATGGAAAATGTGAGAAGGGTGTATTGCTGCTGCTGCCTCAGGGCATGTGTCAGACTGGAGTTTAGTTCCCAGGAAATTCAGTGAGATTTCAGTCTGAGTTTAGCATGGAGCACAGAGATAGTTAAGTCTTTGAGTTCCAGACTCGAGCAATGCACTGCTTCACAATGCATTGCTTGCCCCTCTGGCACTCAAAGTGTTAAGTACATATGACCCAAATTTCATTTTTAGCTGTTGTTCTGTTAACTCCTTGAATTCTAAATGTGTAGAATTACATTTATCTGTATTAAGCCATCTGAGGTTCAACATATCTCTAGTATCCAATAGTAAATGCAGAAAAGTGTTATTTATTTTATATAGTAACATAGTTGATGAGGCTGAAAAAAGACGTGCATCCATCAAGTCCAGCCCATGCAAAAAAACGCCCCTGTTGATCCAGAGGAAAGCAAAAAAGCCCTCTGAAGCCAATTCCAATTTAGCCCCAAGTGGGTAAAAAAAATATCCTTCCCGACTCCAAATGGCAGTCAGATAGTTCCCTGGATCAACACCTATCTGCACTGAAACCATCTGTCATAATTTTCAGTATTGTTCTGTGCTAGATAGGCATCCATGTCTTTTTTTGAAAGCAGTTGCATTATTTGCAAGTACAACATCCTTTTTATATTTAATGGAAACCAAAATTTGGTGCTTAACCCCTTAACGACCGTGTGCTGTGATATGACTGTCATGCGTTTCTTGAGTTAAGGACAGGTGACGGTCATAGCACGTCTCATACATTTTACTTACAGCGCTCCTCCGGGAGTGCTGTAAGTAAAAACAGGGAGTGAGATTGACCGCTCGAAGACATGAGCGGACTGTCTCAGTCCCCAGTGCGGTGTGCCGGTACACGTCACAAGTCACGTGTGCCGGCACGTTGGAATCTTTAAAGCTGTCCTTAAGGGAAGGTTACTTCCCAGGACCGCGGACACCAAGGGGTTAATCAGAAGGTAAGACCCACAGGCAAAGCTTAGGGGGAAATGGAAACATAAATTATACTGAGTGGGCAGCTGGAGATTGAAGCAACGTCCAATGAAGAAGAGGGGAGATGGGATATTATCCCATGAAGAACAAAGGGGTAATCCCGGGGAGAGACAGAACAATAGGAAGGAAGAACAGGCCTAGTGTATCAAGAGAGAGAGACAGAGAGATTAAGCATAGTGGGACTAAGAGTGGTTTCAAGCAATACAAAATGGAACCACAGCTAAGGAAGAATGTAAAGCGACGAGGAGGCAAGAACAACCCACCAGATGTGAGACGAAGCAAATGCACTAGGAAAATAGGGACAAACTGAACCACACCACTATGCCTTCATGTACCAAACATGTAAGAAGTACAGGACAATTGCCATGGAGACAGGGAACCCCCCTGGCAGAGACAAGCAAGTCCGGGGTCAGAGTAGATCCTTGGTAAAACAGAAGTGAGGAGGTACAGCAGTCGAATAAGCTGGTTTGTAGTCTAATGCAATGCCAGTAGTCGAGCCAGGGGATCAGAGTCGTAGTGCAGAGTCAAAATTCTGGTCGTAGTTGGATGCAATGCCAGTAGTCAAGCTGTGTGATCAAGTCATAGTGCAGAGTCGAAAGGCTGGTTTGTAGTAGAGTGCAATGCCAGTAGTCAAGCCAGGTAATCAGAGTTACTGTGCAGAATCGAGAGGCTAGTCGTAGTCAGATGCAATGACAATAGTGAAACAGGGTGATCAAGGTAATACAGAAGAGTTGAGAAGCAAGATCAGGGTAGAAGGAACATTCCAAGGGTCAAATCAGAAAACACAATAACAATACAGAGAGACTGAACGAAACAAGCTTGTAGAACGGGTATAGTCAATCAGAGGTGATAAGGGAAAACAAAGCACAATGAAAGTGAGGGCAATAGAGTGAACTGTAACAGCTTGTCACATTCTACTCAGACATTGCCAACCCATGCCTGTCACATTCTACTCAGCATAAGTTGGCAAATGTTGCCAACCCATGTATGTCACTCCCTACCCCAGCATAGGCTGGCAGACATCGCCAACCCATTTTTGTCACATTCTATGCTAGCACATGGGTAAAGTTTCATTTTACCCTACCAGTCACCTACCTTAGCAAAGGCATACATTTCAAATGTCCTCCTTAAGAGGGACTGTGCCTTTTTGAGACCCAAATCCCTTTGTCCCCTCCCCCCATGACATCTCTCATATGAGATTAGTCTGTGGTGTACACATTAGTGTATCATACTGCTCCACTGAAATAAAACTCTCATCATAGTTTGTTTCAACTTCAGCATGTGTGTCTAAATTAGTCTGTGTAAAGAAGATACATTGATCTTTCTCTAAACCATTTACTCATTTACACAAAGAGTTGTAAGTAGGTCACAAAGTAAACTATAAAATCTCCGGAATATCCAATCCTCCAGTCACAGCACCAGCAACACATACTCAACCTTTATGTTCTGTGTGTGTCTCCCTTTACCACTGTAGTCTAGATTGTAAGATTTCGAGCAGGGACCCCATTTCCCGTGTTTCATATTCCTAATCACCTGTCACCATATATCGTCCAAACCTTTGACCCTTAAAAGCCAGGCAGATGAGGGGTTTTTTACCCTAGAGGATCAGAGCACACATAAAGCATATTCCTTTTTTCAAAGGATAAGAAGGGCTTTCTTTTGATGCCATATACTGTATATAGGTATAACCTATCTTATTTTTTTCTAACATAAAAAAAATGGAACAAAAATTAGATAAACAACAACAAAAATTGTTTATAGGTTTTCCTGTGATGTTTTGTGCTCAGTGCATTTTTTAACATGGACTGAATGAAAGGTATAAACAGTTGTCCATACCTCCCAAATGTCCCTTTTTAGGGGTGTACTATCCCTCTGACACAAAAATTCCCATATCCCTCTTTCCCTCCCTGGTGTCCTACATTTTTGGAGATCAGACTTCTTGGTGTTCATATAAGTGTGTTACATTGCTCCACAATAATAAAACTCAAATTAAGTATATGTGTTTATGTGTCTCCGTAAATATTATGCTTTGGTCGTGCTCTAACTCATTTATTTAGTTACACAAAAGGCTGGCAATAGGTCATCATGTGACCTACACCTAATCCTGCTCCCAGAACTACTAATTCAAATAAAAATTGCACCCATTTTTGGCCATTTATCCTTCCGTTAGCTCTATCACAGTGAGGAAGAGAGATGCAGAGAACCCTGACAAAAACAATGTACAATACACATTCCCTTTGTCATTGGCTCAGCTGGTACATGTGATCGCTGTAGCAGTGATCACATGTACCAGCTCACCAAGAAAATGCTGAAACTGACTGCTCCGGTCCTGGAGCAATCAGTTACAGCCTACCCTGTTTCTGTTGCAATAATAACCTACTAAGCGGATACGAGCACACTGTGGCATACAGAACTGTTTACATACTCTATAGATGGGAGGAGAAAAAGCTCAGTTTGCACCTGACAATTGCCGGGAGGAGGAGAACCCTGCCTGCTCCTACAAGTGGGGGAAGGTCGAGAGGAGAAATACCCTGCCTGCAATCCAACAGCAATAAAGACGGGAGGAAGGAAACCCTGCTCGCATCCACTTAGTAGGTTATTATTGCAACAGAAACACCCTGTTTTTAGTTATACTGGATACAAAAAAAAAAAGGGATAAGTAACATATCGCAACAAACAAAGCTATTAACCCATTACTACTTCAACAATATGGACTTTTGCTTTATATTACCATTACAGAGGCAGATATACCTGGTTTTGCCCTGGATAACAATTTCAACTTATTCTCTATATGAAATAGAGTGAGAACTATACTATATAATGATCTTGATTTACATCATATATCAGCTACAACGCCACCAGAGACTTTATTATTGTTTATTTATCAGTTGCATCGATTCATATGTTATCTGCTGAATATGTATCAGTATATGTTGCCTCTATATACATTGTATTAATAAATTATATTTTCTATACTATTTTTGAGCCATTGATACTGTGAGATAGCTTCCAATTTGTTAAGCTCAGAGTGCTGTTTTCCACTATATCTCTTGTATTTTAGTTAGCTTTTTATTGGCGACTGATTGCTCCTCAGTCACAGCGGATATATAGCAGCTAGATCTAGAAACATAGAATTTGACGGCAGATAAGAACCATTCGGCCCATCTAGTCTGCCCATTTTCCTACAGGAAAAACCTCATACCTTTTTTGGGCCTTGGTCTTTTCTTACGTTAAGGACAGACTTATGCCTATGCCATGCATGCTTAAATTCTGTATTAACTTCTGCCACTTCTGTTGGTAGGCTATTCCACTTATCTACTACCCTCTCAGTGAAGTAAAACTTTCTTACATTACATCTAAACCTGTGTCCCTCCAGTTTTAGACTATGGCCTCTTGTGAAGCAGTACTACATTTGCTAACTTCCAATCTTCTGGAACTATTCCTGTCACTAATGACTGAATAATTCTGTTAAAGGTTTGGCCAGAACACACTTACTTTAATTACTTTGGGCGTATCCCATCTGGTCCCATTGATTTATATGTTTTTACCTTAGAAAGTTGAAGTAGGACTTCTTCCTCTGTAAACATGCATGTTTCCCATGTCTTGCCATTTCGTTTTTCTAACAGAGGTCCCTTCCCTTCATCTTCGTTTTTAAAAACTTAACAGAAATATTCATTGAGGCAGTCAGCTAGCCCTTTATTCTCATTTACATAGTTTCCATTTTTTGTTTTCAGTCTAACTATTCCTTGTTTCATTTTCGTCCTTTCACTTATATCTAAAAAAATGTATCCCCCTTTTTATTGACAGGGCAATTTTTTCCTTTGTCTGTGCTTTGGCACATCTAATAATGCATTTGGCCTCCTTCAGCCTAGTCTTGTACCGATACCTATCTTCTTCCTTCTGCGTCTGCTTATATTTCTTAAATGCTTCTTTTTTCTCCTTTACTATATTTGTCACTTCTGCTGAGTGCCACAGTGGTTTTCTTTTTCTTTTACCCTTGATGACATGTCTAATGCAATACTCTGTTGCGTTTAGTAAAACACATTTCAGATAATCCCATTTCTTCTGGACTCCATCTAAAGATCTCCAAGTTGTTAAACACTGACATAAAAATTTTTCCATTTTAGAAAAATCAGCCTTTGTAAAGTCTAGTACCTTTGTTTTTGTGTGGTGCAACGCAGCCTCTGTATTTATATAAAACCACACAGATTGATGATCACTGGAGCCCAAACACTCTCCTACAGCTACATCTGATACCAAGTCTCCATTAGTAAATAACAAATCTAGTGTGGCTTCCTTCCTAGTCGGCTCTTCTACTAATTGACTAAGAGCTAATCCTTGCAAAGAATTTAGGATATCTCTAATCTTGGCTGAACCTGCTGCTTGGTTTTTCCAGTCCACATCAGGAAGATTAAAGTCCTCCATAATTATAACCTCACCTTTCACAGTCATCTTAGTTACTTCTTTGACAAGCAGTTGATCCAACTCCTCTGTTTGTCCTGGGGGTCTATAGATCACACGTATAAAAGTGACCATCTTATTCCTATATTCTAAAGTTATCCAAACAGTCTCTGTGTTCTCCTCTATACCCTGTATATGATTACCATTTAAGCTATTTTTAACATAAATGGCAACCCCTCCTCGTTTTCTGCCTTTTCCAAATTTTTTTTTTCATTGTACCATGTCTCAGTAATTCCCATTAAGTCCACATCTTCACTAGTTATTACTGCAGTTAGTTCAGGGATCTTTTTCCCTAAACTGTGGGAATATGTACACATGGCTCGAAGTCTACTGTTTTTTGACCTATGTGCCACAGACAAATTCATCTGTGCAATGCTGTGGGGGGGGGATTAGTTTTATCCTGTACCATTCAATTTCCCCACTCTACTAGTTTAAATACCTGTTAATACAACTTCTGAATTGCTTGCTAAGAACCTCTGTTCCCTTTTGAGAAAGATGCAAACCATCCTTTTTGTACAATTCCTTGTTACACCAAATAGGGTTGATGTCAGAAACAAAGCCAAATCCATGTTTTTGGCCCCACTTCCCTAGCAATGAATTAAAATCTCTAATTTGCTGCATCCTGTCATCATCTTACATCATACACTGGCAGAACCTCTGAAACAGATACAGTGGAAGCAACTTGCTGCAGATCCTTACATAGTTTCTTAAAAACATATTTTATCACACTCACCTCAATACAAGCCAAATAATTTGCCCACAAATGGACTGACATCCAGCTCGTCTTGCTTCCTTAACAATTTTTAAAATTCATCTTCTATCTCTGTGAGCTGTAGCACCAAGAAGACATCTGACTTGTTTGCAACCACCATGACATTCCTCCAGAGTCTCTGCTTCTGGAGTTGTTCCAATATTAAGGCAGTGTTCTGAAAGTGCAGCAAAAGAATTATGAAGAGGCACAGACTGTGGAACATGCCTCTTGTCCACAACTCTTACACTTCCATAACCAACTGTAGTCCATCTGCCATTTCTTGGAAGTCTCTGAGGAGGTGGCTCTTGTTTCTTTTATATCTGTGTGAGGCTTACAGACATCTTGTAGATTTCAGCTATCAAATTATCAATCTTCTGCTGTAAAACAGAAAATTGCTGACAAATCGAACAACTTCTGAACCTCCAAAAGGTTTCCTGGGGGAGAAAAGCAAAACATCCATTGCACTGCAACATGCCTGGCATGTTCAAAGCACTAATGTAATCTATTCTGAGCTATATAGACAGAGCGCCACTTTCACCACTCTTTGCCATCTCCTCCCTCTCGCCACTGTGCCCCTATTCCCTTTCAACACTTTGTCCCTCTTCTGACCATTCACCATTCTGTGCTACCTCCTACCTTTCACCACTGTTTTCCCCTCCCTTTCAAAACTTTGTCCCTCTTCTGCCTGTTCACCACTCTGTGCCACATCCTCTTTTTTGCCTGTCTGTTTCCTTTCCATTTGACAGAGGGCTATGAGAGTGACAACGTTTGTGGTTCTGAATTCTGAGTGGATCCTCTCCACTTCCACAATGGACAAGTGGGGGAGCAGAGAGAATGCTCTCAGACTTTAGGGTTGTTATACTACTGACAATGTGTAAGGGAGGGCATCCTTTCCACATTGTCAGCAGCATGAAAAACATATGCTGTTACTACATAGGAAGCTATTGGGAGACCAGGTAGGCAAAGTTGAGACTGTGAAATCTGATAACAGAGGCTGCGGTCTGAGTTTAGTACAGGTAGTGAAGTGCCACATTAACATGTGAACACACCCACATGAATATGATAATGGCTCATTATGCTGCATTTCCATATGGAAATAAGCCATTGCCAATGTACTAAGTAAAAATCTGTAAACCTGTTGAACATATGTTGGACTGATGGCGATGTGGGCAGATTATTGTCCTGGGTATGATGTTGAATACATGTTAGTGTGTACTGGTGATGTGCCTTTGACACAGATCTGACAGGACATTGTCATCCTAAGCCCTCTTTAACCTTTAGTGCATCTCCCCCATGTATGAAATATGAGAGATTGTAGTTTGTATAGTTTTGTCCGTCTAGGACAGCCTATAGCATGTCAGCTCATACTAACTGGTGCCATTTTTCTTGGTAAAGCAGTACCTAATGAATACACAGAAATACATTCCTTTGAAGGGGTGGAAATGTAAAAAAAAAAAAAAATGCTTGTTTTCTTTTTTCTTTAGCACCATCTTCTGAAAAGATTGTGCCTATCAGGCTTGGGCTAGAAAGGCAAATTACCCCTTATTTCATGTAGCATGTTATATTCTTACCGACATTTCCTTTTCTCCTGTCTCCCTCCACAGCATATTAAAACATAATGGGTTGTCGTAGGACCAATCAGAAAAGTGTATAAGGAAGCCAGTTACTTCCTCTGGTAGTCATCTTCTGTCAGAGCTAGAACATATAAAATAAAGACGTTAATGGGTCAGGATCGCTGTGGAGGGACACAGGAGAAAATGAAATGTTGGTAAGGAAAATGTCTCCCTTTCTCCTGTGTCCCTCCACGGCATATTAAAACATAATGGGATGTACCAAAGCCATGCTCAAGCGGTGGGAAAAAAGTAAGTCGAGCCCAAGTTTCTAGATTTAAGGTAAAAAAACATTACTGACCTTAATATCAAAAAGTGTGGGTACATACAATGATCTGTATATCTAGGAAAATATAAGAAAACTGGAAAGATCTTACCAGCCTGGAATGGCTGCTGCCTTGAGGATCTTTCTGCCAAAATCTGCTTCTGGTGAAGCCTGGACATCAACATGATAATGTTTAATAAATATTGAAATGGATGACCAGGTTGCTGTTCTGCATAGGTCTTCTGCTATTCCTGAAGCTTTTGCAACCCATGAAGTTGACATAGGCCTGGTAGAGTGAGCTTTCAGGATATTTGTCGGATCTTTTTCTGCTTCCAGATATGATAATCTGATGCAATCTGTTATCCATCTGGTGACTGATGATTTTGAAGCAGGGGAGCCCTTGAATTTCCCCTAGAAACTGTATGAACAAGGAATCTGATTTTCTGAAGGGTCTGGTTCTTTCCAGATAAATTGACATGCATCTGACTATATCCAAAGTTTGTGGACGCTCTTCTTCCTGGTCTTCCGGATTAGGGAAGAATGATGGTAGAACAATATTTTGGTTTAAATGAAAAGAGGATACTATATTGGACCTGAATTCTGGTCCTGTTCATAGTAATACTTTGTCCTGGTGAAAACTAATGAAAGGCTTCTTTGCTGATAAGGACTGAAATTCACCAACCCTTTTGGCAGATGTGATAGCTGTTAAAAATATGTTTTTAAGGTTAGGAACGTAATTTGAATGTGATCCAATGGCTAAAACTTTTTGGATCTGGTCAGTTGATTTAGAACGATGTGCAGGTCCCAAGGTGGAATCATGTTAGACCGCATCTGAAGGGTTAAATTCTTTGATTGAAAGAGATGGAGAGAGTCATGAAGGTGAGTAGATGTTTTCCTTTATTCAGCATCACATGACAGATTCTTACATAATCTTACAAGAAGCTTGATGATTAACAGCATTATTACAGCAACTCAATAGTTAATGATGTTCGTTGGCATGGCATGACTGAGGACAGCATGGTGGTCTAGCTGTTAGGTCTGTGTCTGCAATACCCAATGACTGAATATTTATACCCATCACGGTGCCTGTGATAATTGCCTGCCTGGTTTGGGTGCCTGTCCTGTTCTCTCTGTTTGCTGGCCTCTCTGTTGCGGGCTTGCTTCATTGACGTCACGCTCGCTCTTTTGTAGCTTTTGGCACTAATTGGCCAATTGTGTCCCACCTTCTCCTTTGGCCTTATATACGGCCTGAATACTGGACTTAGTTGCCCTTTCATGGTGTACCTGTGAGTTACTACTGTGTGTGTGTGTTCTCTTTTGCCCCGTGCTTGGCTTCCATTGATTCTCCAATTCGATCCTTGGCTTTTTCTAACTACCCACTCTGGTATTGACCAGTGGCTCTGTCTGACTACCCACTCTGTGTATGACCTAGGCCTTGTCTGACTACCTGTTCCGGTCTGACCCTGATTCTGACTGACTACCCACTCCTTCAGTTCTGTGGCTCTGGCTGACTACCTGATCCGGTTTGACTTTCCACTCTGTCTCAACCAGTATCACGGTGCCCGTGATTGATGCATTTCCCTGTCTGTCACCAGTAGGGGGCTTCTATTGGCTGTCTGCATTTAGCCCGCCTCATATTGCCTATTTAAACCTGGATTGGGCACCCTTTGAGTGCCCTTTCGTGTTGTTTCTGACCTGTTTGCTATCACTATGTCCAGTGATGGTTGGGCCTCTGTTCCTGTGTTCCTGATTACAACTGTTCCAGTGTCTCCTGCATGCTGAGTTGTTCCAGTCCTGGTTCCGGCCTAGTACTCTGGGGTTGCAGTTCCTGCTGACCTTCTTCTCTTCTGTTTCCTGACCTGACTGATCGCTGTTGGTTCCTGTCATCTCCTCGCCTGCCTCCTGTGATCCTGGCGACCTTCTGCTTGGTCGCGTCGGCGACATTGCCTGTTAGTCCCAGCGTGTGGACGCTGGTTTGCTCCAAAGCCTTGCGGCTACACGATTCAGTTGTTAGTCCAGTGTGCGGACACTGGTTTGCTCCTAAGCCTATCGGCTACACTATTCAGTGGTTGGTCCCAGCGTGCGGACGCTGGTTTGCTCCAAAGCCTTGCGGCTACACGATTCAGTTGTTAGTCCAGTGTGCGGACGCTGGTTTGCTCCTAAGCCTATCGGCTACACTATTCAGTGGTTGGTCCCAGCGTGCGGACGCTGGTTTGCTCCAAAGCCTTGCGGCTATACGATTCCCTGTTGGTCCAGTGTGCGGACACTGGTTTGCTCCAAAGCCTATCGGCTACACTACTCAGTGGTTGGTCCCAGCGTGCAGACACTGGTTTGCTTCAAAGCCTTGCGCCTATACGATTCACTTGTTACTCCAGTGTGCGGACACTGGTTTGCTCCAAAACCTATCGGCTATACGATTCAGTAGCTGGTCCCAGCGTGCGGACGCTGGTTCGCTCCAAAGCCTTGCGGCTATCCGATTCAATTGTTAGTCCAGTGTGAGGACACTGGTTTGCTCCTAAGCCTTGCGGCTATACGATTCCTCTGTTGGTCTCAGTGTGCGGACACTGGGTTGCTTACGATCCTGTCACTCTGTCATTATCATCCGACAGCTATTGATACCTCTGGGCTGCCTTGCCCGGTATTGGTAAGGCCGGTAGAACCTTGCTTCGCGTTGCTCTTGAGGTTGCCTTACCCGGTATTGGCAAGGCCGGTAGAGCCTATATCGAGGGTTGTTGGGCTGCCTTGCCCGGTATTGGTAAGGCCGGTAGAACCTTTTGCCACATTCCATCTGAGGTTGCCTTACCCGGTATTGGCAGGGCCGGTAGAGCCTACACTGTGTACTTATTGGGGCTGCCTTGCCCGGTATTTAGGTAAGGCCGGTAGAACCTTGACGCTATTCCATCTGCAGGTTGCCTTACCCGGTATTGGCAAGGCCGGTAGAGCCTATTATTCCATTATATCAGACTGTCCGGTCCGGTATATTGACAGGACCGGTAGAGTCTGCATACTGTCTTTGCTATTAACTCATGATATGTATATATGTATGTGATTGCCATTCTAGTGATCATTTTTATTATTTCAATAAAATTGAGTTTTTACCTAAAACTTGTGTCTGAGAGTCATAACAAACCGTGACAGTACGAAAGGGTCATGACCTCAGACAGCAAATGTGAAGGTAACGCACAGAATATCCATTGGAGGATGGATATGCACGAGCAACGTTTGGATCAGTTGGCGGTTGCAATTCAAACGATCCTTGAACGCACGGTACTCGCTGACAAATCTGGCTCTAGCCCGGTGGTCTCGCCAAGTCAGACACCGGAAAGTGATACCAGGCCCCTAGGAGGTACTGTTAAAGGGTTAACGGCTTCTGCACCATTGCCGCTAAAATATGATGGTGACCCTAGTCTCTGCAGAGGTTTCATCAACTAACTTGAAATATTTATGGAATTGACGGCACACGCATTCCCCAATGATCGTAGTAAAGTGGGGTTCACGATATCGCTGCTCACTGGCAGAGCATTGGCTTGGGCTAACCCCTTGTGGGAGAATGCTAAACCTTGCACTAAGAACTTTAGAGAATTTGTGCAATCCTTTCGAAGAGTGTTTGAGCCTCCTGGTAGAACCACCTCTGCTGCCAAACGTCTTATGGAGATACAACAGGGCAGGCGTACAGTGAGCGACTATGCCATCGAATTCCGCACATTGGCAGCAGAGGTAGGTTGGAATAACGAGGCATTATTGGCAGCCTTTGCTCAAGGCCTGAATGACCACATTAAAGATGAAATCGCTGCAAAAGATCTACCTATTGACCTAGATGATTACATTGAGTATGTTATGCTAATTGACTCCAGAATAATACGGTCAAAAAATAATGAGCCTAGTAGCATGTTTTGCCCACCCATCCCTCCCCTGGTATTGAAGTCTAGTGAACCAGTACGGGAACCAAGTGAACCTATGCAACTAGACTAACCAAGGAAGAGAGACTATATCGCAAGAAACAAGGGTTGTGTTTATACTGCGGTAAAAACGGGCACTTGCTAAATTCCTGTCCGGTAAGTCCGGGAAACGCACACACCTAGGGTACCTTGGGGGACAGGCCCTAGGTGGTGTACAATCGTCCCCAGTGTCGGGCATAATGAAACCCACCATACAGATGGTATTATCCTGAGCACAATGCTCTGTGGAGGTTTTGGCCCTGGTTGACTCTGGTGCAGCAGGGTATTTTATGGATAATACCTTTGCCAAATTGCACGGAGTTCCACGCATTGAAAGAGAAAACCTCTTGGCTATTGAAGCAATTGATGGCAGACCCTTAGAACCGGCTCAGGTTACTTTTGAAACTATGCCACTGTCTATGACTATTGGGGCACTTCACAGAGAAGAGCAGCAGTTCCAGCTTATTAATTCTCCTCACCATGCTGTAATATTGGGATTTCCTTGGTTACAGTTACATAACTCACAATTTGATTGGAAAAAGTGTGAAATCGCTGCTTGGTCCCCGTTTTGTATGGACAAGTGCGTCATCCAGCCTATTAAGGTCCTGTGCACCTCCTCTGCTATACCGGATGTTTACCAACAGTTTGGCGATGTTTTTAGCAAAGGAGAGGCTAGTATACTACCTCAGCACAGACCTTATGATTGTTGCATTGAATTGCCTCCTGGAGTAGTACCTCCGAGGGGACGCACTTATCCATTATCTTGTGAGGAGAATAAAGCTATGGAAGATTACATTTCTGATGCCCTTGCTAGAGGGATCATACGAAAATCTACCTCTCCAGCTGGGGCTGGGTTCTTTTTCGTAAAAAATAAAAATGGCGAATTAAGACCATGCATTGACTACCGGGGCTTGAATAAACTAATGGCAAAAAACGCATACCCAATACCACTCATCACCGAGCTTTTTGATAGGCTTAAGGGCACTTCGATTTTTACCAAATTGGACCTACGGGCCGCTTACAATCTGGTTCGCATTCGAGCAGGTGATGAGTGGAAAACTGCCTTTAATACTCGATCTGGGCACTACGAATATCTAGTGATGCCTTTTGGGCTGTGTAATGCACCCGCAGTTTTTCAGGAACTGATAAAAGATGTTCTGAGAGATATGTTGCAGACATGTGTCGTGGTGTACCTTGACGATATACTGATTTATTCCCAAAACATGTCATAGCACATCAAAGATGTATCCGCAGTATTGCTACGACTTCGTGAGAACAAATTATATTGTAAATTGGAGAAATGTGAGTTTCATAGAACCAGCGTGCCATTCTTGGGGTTCATAATTGGCAATGATGGCATTGCTATGGACAAGGAAAAGTTGTCAGCTGTCCTACAATGGCCAAAACCCAAGAGTCTTAAAGCCATACAGCGTTTCCTGGGTTTCGCTAATTATTATAGGAGGTTTATTAAGAACTTTTCTTCCATTGTCAAACCTCTGTCCGATCTTATGCACAAGGGTGCTAATCCTTCTTGTTGGCCGGTATCTGCTGAGGAAGCCTTTGAGAAATTGAAGTTGGCATTTGCTGAGGCTCCTGTGTTATCCCACCCCAATCCTTTACTTCCATTTACGTTAGAGGTTGATGCCTCAGATATCGGGGTTGGGGCAGTACTTTCGCAACGACACGATAAAGGTGGAACACTCAGACCCTGTGGGTTTTTTTCAAAAAAGTTGACCGTCACTCAAAGCCACTATGAGATAGGTGACAGAGAATTATTGGCCATTATCCTCGCTCTTAAGGAATGGCGTCATTTGCTTGAAGGTACTAAGAATCCTGTCTTAATCCTAACAGATCATAAAAATCTGACTTATCTCTCGGAGGCCAAGAGATTGTCCTCTCGTCAGGCCAGATGGGCACTGTTCCTGTCCCGATTTAATTTCATTATATCATATTTACCGGGATCAAAGAATGTTAGGGCTGATGCACTGTCAAGACAATTTGAGGCCGACAGTGACAGAGTGGAAGCACCAGCACCTATCATCCAACCCGATAGAATATTGGCTACTATACGCACGAGTATCACTTCCCCTTTAGGGGAGGAGATCCTGGCCTCTCAGGGGTCCGCTCCACATGAAACTCCAGTGGGCAAATGTTTTGTCGCTGAACCATTTCGTACTAGGCTGCTTGAAACCTATCATTCCTCTAAGGCTGCGGGACATATTGGTAGAGACCAACTGTTATGGTCCCTTTCTCAGTTATTTTGGTGGCCTTCCATGAGAAACGATTGTGCCGAATTTACTAATGCCTGTGCCACCTGCGCTAAGACCCCGAGACATCTCCCAGTGGGCTTGCTTCAACCGGTGCCTAATGGCGAACGCCCCTGGTCTCATGTAGACTTGTGCACGGGCAAAATTTTCGGTAAAATTCGAATTCGGACGAATTTTTTTTTTCTAATTCGGATGATCCTAATTTCGGACCGGGCCTATTCGATTCGGACGAAATTCTGATCCATTCCGAATTATTCGGCCGAATTTAACATGGGTTAAATTATAGCAGTGCGCCTCCGTGCACGCTGCTATCATTATTTGCAGACAGGGTGTGCATTTAGAAAAAGATCCATCCCAAAAACGGACATTGTCATACATTGAAAGTCTGTGCATGCCTCTACTCTAGCATGGGATGCCAGTCACAATGCAAACGTCGAACATCGAAAACCCATGCCTGTCATTCAATTTAGCATGTTCGAACATCGAAACCCCATGCCTGTCATTCAATTTATCATGTTCGAACATTGAAACCCCATGCCTGTCCTTCAATCTAGCATATGTTCGAACATCGAAACCTCATGCCTGTCATTCAATTTAGCATATGCTCGACATCGAAAACCCTGCCTGTCACATCCTACTCAACATAAGTGGTCGACTCGAATATGGACAAACTACATGTCACATTCTATGTTAGTACATGGGTAAAGATTAAGGTTTCATTTTCTGGTACCAGCCTTCTACCCTACTGTCCCTCTTTAGTACCCAAATTCCTCTCTCTCGTTTTCCTATCCTGATTTCCCCTCATATCAGATAACTCTATGTGTATATACATTGTAGAGTTTCATACTACATCAAGAATAAACATCAATGATTGTAATGTGATAGATGTAATGTGTTAACCCTTTGAGTGCCAGAGTGGTACGCAATGCATTGCAAAGCAATACGTTGCATACCACTCTGGCATTCAAAGGGTTAAAAAGAAAAATTGAGACATTCTGTTGTGAACAAACTGCAACACAGGAGAGAAATAAAAAAAATGCTTGACATCTATACTGAAGAGGGGTCCACAGCATTGTCTTAGTATAGCAATATCACCGTTTTCCGTGAGTGTGCAATACAGGGCTCTACGGTAATTGCTGGGCATTTCCCAATGTCATAATCAGGGGATGATGGGAGTTGTATTCTAACTACTGTTATGAAACACATAAGTGATGCACATTCATCTCCCACCTAGAAATTATTTACACACGAGGCAACTCCCCCAAGTAATACCTAGCCCCTTTCCAAGTGAAAGGACTTCCAGAAAGGCTTCAGATCTCTTAGTGACTCACCTGTTATTGCCAGTCAGCGGGACCCGGAGAGTAGGAGGGGGTGATGCTATGGCTGCATGGCACGGTGCTCTTAGTTGGTCACTTGTCGCAATGTTGAAGCCAGCACCTTCTGGGTGGAGACACCTCACAGCAATCCTGTTCAGGACACATCATGCACTGTTGTGCACTCATACTAGGGATCCCAAATGTTTAGACTCATTTTGTACAGGGGGCACCCTCCTGTATTTGTAAAACCTCTCTAGCAAATCTGGGATGGTAGACCTATTTACTCAAGTCTTGACTTTAGGTGGGCGATAAACAATACAAAATAGGCATAATGTTTCACTATCACATAATTCACGTCACTGAAGCAGCCAGCAGGCATCACCACTGAGTGAGCATAGGGCTGCCCGGCTGCTGACAGTCACACTGATGGGACACCCTGCAACACAGAAATGGCGGAAGAGCACAAAATAAACATGCTATGGGACGGCAAATTGCCGCCCCTGTCAAAGTGCCGCCTGGGTCCGTGGACCCACTGGGCCGGCCCTGTATTCGAACAAATACCTAATATTTTTTTATATTTTGCACAGGAACAAATATTACTTGTTCTTGCAGTGGCAATAACTGGAACTAATGCTGGCTGCCTACCTATGCCTAGCCTAATGCTACCTGCCTGCCTACACAACAACTGTACACTCTCTAATCTCTTCTCTCTCTGAGCTCCAACAACCCAATGAGGAAATGCAGGCAGTCTGTCTGTGTGACTGTGTCATTAGTCCAACCCCCATCATGAAACGAAGAAGGCTATTCGAATACAGACAAAAGAGGGAAGTAGTGCATGAAACGGAGAATGGAATTGGACTAGAGACATGGAGGGAAAATTATGGAGGGAAAGTAATTGAGCGCGCACAGGAAGTACAAAATGTCCTGGTCAAAAGTAGTCAAAACTTTTGGAAATGTGTCGATTGCCGAAACTTCCGAAAGTTTCGACGAATTTCGGACCTGGGCTGTTCGGAGTCGGATCATTTTTTTCCGAATGACCCTTGAGTTTCGGATTGGCCGAATGTCTCCGAATGACCCCATTTTCGACTAAATCCGAATGTCTCCGAATGAATTCACACATGTCTAGTCTCATGTTTCCATTGATTTTATGGGAGAATTGCCTATGTCTAAAGGTTATTCCTTTATATTCATGGTGGTGGACAGGTTTTCTAAAATGGCTCATTTTGTGCCCCTCCGTGGCCTTCCTTCAGCTAAGGAATTGGCAATTGTGTTCGCCAGACAAGTATTCCGGTTGCATGGAGTGCCCAGGGTACTGGTGTCCGACAGGGGGAGCCAGTTTGTGTCTAGGTTTTGGAGGGCATTTTGCCAACAGATGGGCATACAGCTGTCCTTCTCCTCTGCCTACCATCCCCAGACCAATGGAGCCGCTGAACGAGCTAATCAGGGCTTGGAACAATTTCTCCGTTGTTTCGTTACTGACCATCATGATAATTGGTCCGACTTGTTGCCTTGGGCAGAGTTCGCCAGGAACTGTGCAGTCAATTCTTCATCTGGGAGCTCCCCGTTTCTGATTAATTACGGGTTTCAGCCCTGTTTGCTTCCAGATTCATTTCAGACGCAACAGATTCCAGCTCTGGATAAGCATATCGAGCAACTCCGTTCCACATGGGCACAAGTTCAGAGGGCACTTGGTCAGTCATTTCAGCGTCATCAGTGCCATGCCAATCGCAGAAGGCTCAGAGGAAGGGTACAGTACCTGGTACATTGGAAAGGATATGGTCCTGAAGATCGATCATGGGTGGATAGTAAGGACCTTCATGCACCTAGGCTTCATGCACCTAGGCTAGCTAGGGTCTTTCATGCCAAATACCCACAGAAACCTAGACCCTATTCTAGGAGAGGGGGTCTTTGAAAGGGGGGTACTATCACGGTGCCCGTGATTGATGCATTTCCCTGTCTGTCACCAGTAGGGGGCTTCTATTGGCTGTCTGCATTTAGCCCGCCTCATATTGCCTATTTAAACCTGGATTGGGCACCCTTTGAGCCTGCCTCCTGTGATCCTGGCGACCTTCTGCTTGGTCGCGTCGGCGACATTGCCTGTTAGTCCCAGCGTGCGGACGCTGGTTTGCTCCAAAGCCTTGCGGCTACACGATTCAGTTGTTAGTCCAGTGTGCGGACGCTGGTTTGCTCCTAAGCCTATCGGCTACACTATTCAGTGGTTGGTCCCAGCGTGCGGACGCTGGTTTGCTCCAAAGCCTTGCGGCTATACAATTCCCTGTTGGTCCAGTGTGCGGACACTGGTTTGCTCCAAAGCCTATCGGCTACACTACTCAGTGGTTGGTCCCAGCGTGCGGACGCTGGTTTGCTTCAAAGCCTTGCGCCTATACGATTCACTTGTTACTCCAGTGTGCGGACACTGGTTTGCTCCAAAGCCTATCGGCTTTACGATTCAGTAGCTGGTCCCAGCGTGCGGACGCTGGTTCGCTCCAAAGCCTTGCGGCTATCCGATTCAATTGTTAGTCCAGTGTGAGGACACTGGTTTGCTCCTAAGCCTTGCGGCTATACGATTCCTCTGTTGGTCTCAGTGTGCGGACACTGGGTTGCTTACGATCCTGTCACTCTGTCGTTATCATCCGACAGCTATGGATACCTCTGGGCTGCCTTGCCCGGTATTGGTAAGGCCGGTAGAACCTTGCTTCGCGTTGCTCTTGAGGTTGCCTTACCTGGTATTGGCAAGGCCGGTAGAGCCTATATTGAGGGTTGTTGGGCTGCCTTGCCCGGTATTGGTAAGGCCGGTAGAACCTTTTGCCACATTCCATCTGAGGTTGCCTTACCCGGTATTGGCAGGGCCGGTAGAGCCTACACTCTGTACTTATTGGGGCTGCCTTGCCCAGTATTTAGGTAAGGCCGGTAGAACCTTGACGCTATTCCATCTGCAGGTTGCCTTACCCGGTATTGGCAAGGCCGGTAGAGCCTATTATTCCATTATATCAGACTGTCCGGTCCGGTATATTGACAAGACCGGTAAAGTCTGCATACTGTCTTTGCTATTTACTCATGATATATATATGTATGTGATTGCCATTCTAGTGATCATTTTTATTATTTCAATAAAATTGAGTTTTTAACCTAAAACTTGTGTCTGAGAGTCATAACAAACCGTGACAACCAGCTTTTGCTGGCTCTCGCTCTATACAGCCTACAAGCAAACTTTACCTCCCTGGTATTGCTGCGGCTGCCTTCCGCTCAGTAGCTCAGGGTTACTCTCACCCCAGGTATTGCTCTAGCAGTCTCGCACCGTGCATCCTTGACTAGCTATACTTCCGAGGCTATTACCTGTCTGTGACCCCGGTAGAGCTCCTGTTGACGGATCCCTCCAGGTATTGCTATAGCAGTCTCACTCCGTGCATTCTTGACTAGCTGTACCTCTGAGTCTATTACCTGTCTGTGACCCCGGTAGCCCTCCTGTTGACTGATCCCTCCAGGTATTGCTATAGCAGTCTCACTCCGTGCATCCTTGACTAGCTATACCTCCAAGGCTATTACCTGTCTGTACCACGGTCTCACTCCTGTTGCCTGATCCCTAGCTCTCTAGGTTCCTGCACGCTCGCTCTGTAGAATCATAGGCTAGATTCTACCTCCTTTGCTTCCTTGGCAATCCGCAGTCGCAGGTTGTAGCTCAGTGTCAGCTCCTGGGTAGTGGACTGCGCACTGTCCTCATGCATACGTGGATGATATCTGCCTGATCTTCTCTGTTTTTTCACAGAACTACCAGAATCAAGGGTATGAGGGGGAATAGATATGCCACACTGAAGTTCCACTTGTGATATAAGGCACCTGGCCCAAGGCTCGTGGACGGGGATTCTAGGAGAATAATGTTTGCATCTTCTTGTTGGAGAGATCTCATGTGAAACTTGGCCCAGGGTACTACTTGGACTGAGGATGTCATGGTTCCTAGAAACTCCATGTGTTCTTAGGATGTGTGAGCTGTCGTTTTCCTGAATATCCTCACTCTTTTGATTATGGGTCTCTATTCTGGTCGAGGACAGGGATATCCTATTTTTTACTGTGTCCAGTACCATAGCTAGAAATATCAGTCTGCGTGTAGGATGAAGTTGACTCTTTTCGGTGTTCACCATCCATCTAGGTCCTGAAGATGATTCAGTGTTGAGGATGTATGACTTTGGGCTTGGTGACAGGATTCCGAGACTATCAAGATGTTGTCCAGGTAAGGTATTATTGTAATACCCTATTGTCTCAGGGGTTCCAGTGCCACTGCCAATATTTTTGAGAAAATTCTGGGTGCTGAGGTGAGCACAAATGGAAGCACCCTGAATTGCCAATGCTGTCTCTCGAAGCAAAATCTGAGGAATCTCCTGTGATTCTTCAAGATAAGAATGTGGTAATATGCTTCATGTAAATCTATTGTGGTTAGATAAGAGGGTGGCCTGACAACACCATTTCTATCTTGAAACATCTTTGTTTTAGATAGAAATTCAATAGTTTTAGGTCTAGAATAATCATGAAGCCCCATGTGGATTTTTTTTTACTACAAATACTATGGAATGCCTTCATCTTCTTTTGAATTCTGGTGGAACAGGCTACATTATCCTGTTGTGAATCAGTTTCTGAATGGAATCTCTTAGCTTGTTGACCTTGGTATGGTTTTCTGGCATCTTTGATACCCTGAAAAGATTCTGAAGAGGTGTGCAATTGAATTCTAGCATGCACCCTAATTGTGGGATCTGAATGACCCGCTTGTGCTGGTTGGTCCTTGTTTTCCACTGCTAAACAAACTTTTTTTTTGTATGTATTACGTCAAAGTTTGCCACATGATGCAAATACACTTCATGTGAGTCACCACGAAAAAGCTTAATTGTTCTAGGAAAAAAAATATATAGAGAGAGTTTTCCACATAGAGCTAGAAAGTTCCCCATGGAATCATACCAAAACTGATGACATCCAGCATACCTCCCAAAAGTAACTCTTTATGAGGAATAGTACCTTTTTGAAACCCAAATCACTGTCCTGCCTTCCCACCTTAGTGTTCCTCTTTTTAGGTCAGACTGTGTGGTGCATATACGTGCATTACATTGCCCTACAGCTAAAATAAAAAAAAAAACTCACAATATTTTATTAAACTTCAGTATATCTTATTTATCTAACAGAAAGTAAATAATGTCCAATGGCACTGTTATGATAGACCGAAGCGCCCTGTGTTAGCAGCTAGGGAAGTCCTAGAGGGGAGAAAACCCCAGAAGGAATGACTAGCTGCCGTTTGTTCAATGCAGAAGAAGTGCAGATAATAACAGATAAAACAGTAATATAACTAGCAGCTGTTTGCTCAATACTGGTAATATATATATATATATATATATATATATTTATTTATTTAGAAAATGTTTTACCAGGAAGAATACATTGAGATTTCTCTCGTTTTCAAGTATGTCCTGGACAGTTTTCAGTAGAGGGTTGCTTATTTATACAAATTGAGAAACACTATATATTACATGTTATTAAATATACATACAAATATTCATATGGAAATTTTAGAATTATAAACAGTTACACTCTGTTTTTAGATATAGAGAAGCATTTACTTTTAAGGATTTTAGACTGGGAGCAGATCTGGTTATTTCAGGCAGATAGTTCCAGGCCATTGGCGCTCTGTAGGAGAAGGCGGCTCTTCCTGCTTCTTTCTTGTATTGTGGTATACGTATCGAGTTGTTTGCGGTGGAGCGGAGGTTATACTTCGTATGTAGAGCAGGAGTGAGCATACTGCTCAAGTAGTCTGGTAGTTTTCCAGAGAAGTGGTTGTGTACTAAGCAAGAAAGGTGAAGGGCACGTCTAGATTTGAGTGTTAACCAATTTAGTTCTTTTAACATATCACAGCGATGAGCAGTGTAATTACATTGAAGGCTAAAGCGGCATATTGAATTATACAGGGTGTCAAGTTTACTAAGATGGATTTCTGGCGCTGGAGCATAAACTACATCACCATAGTCTATGACAGGCAGCAACATCTGTTGCACAATACGTTTTCTAACCAGGGGACTTAAACATGATTTGTGTCTAAAAAGAGCACCGATTTTGGGATAAAGCTTGGAAGTTAACTTGTCAATATGATGTCCAAAAGTGAGGCTGGGGTCAAGCCACATACCAAGATATTTGTAGGAGTCCACTGGGGCCAAATTACGATTAGACTCCGTTACAATGGATATGTGGGTATTGCCGAGATTACGCAGTTTGTGTTTTGTGCCAAATATCATTGTGACAGTTTTGTCTGTGTTTAAGAACAGTTTGTTCCTTGCTATCCATCTTTCAACCTCGCAGAAATCATGTTGTAATATGGCCTCAAGGTGTGATATGTTTGAGTTTTTAGTATAGAGAATGGTGTCGTCTGCATACATGTGTACTGAAGATGATTTGCAAACCTTGGGAAGATCATTTATAAAAAGAGAAAACAGAAGCGGGCCAAGAATGGAGCCTTGAGGAACTCCACTTGTTACTTTGAGAGGAAGGGAGTCATTGCCAGCAACTGACACATACTGCATTCTGTCTGATAAATAGGATCTGAACCAGTTTAGAGAATTATTACCCAGTCCTGATCTTTGGAGTTTATTTATAAGAATATTATGGTCTACTGTGTCAAAGGCCTTGGCAAAATCTAGGAAAATGGCTCCTGTGAGGACACCATTTTCCATGCCCGTCTGGATATCGTTGGTTACTTTTAGGAGGGCCGTGACTGTTGAGTGATTTGGTCGAAAGCCTGATTGAAGAGGGGTGAAAAAACTAGTCTGTTGGTAATATTTATTTAGTTGCACATGTACACATTTCTCTAGGATTTTGGATAAAGTGGGGAGTAGGGATATTGGTCTGTAGTTTGATACTACACTTTTATCCCCACTTTTGTGGATAGGCACAACTCTAGCCACCTTCCAGGATTTGGGCATGTACCCTGTTGCCAAAGAGGTATTAATTAAAGAAGCAATCGGTTTGGCCATTACCATAGCACTGAGCTTTAATAGCATTGTTGGTAGTTTGTCAGGGCTAGATTGGCATTTCATTTTTGGATTGAGGAGGTGATCATATATTTCGCTTTCATTTACTGGCATGAAATTGAATTCATATTCAGAACTGGGCCGGGCAACAGGTGCCAGTGAATGTTCTGTTGATGGCTGAACTTCTGAGTTATCTTTGTTTTGTGTAATCAGGGTGGTGGCACATCCAATAAAGTAGCTGTTAAATGCATTGGCTATGGCTGTGGGGCATTGTATTGTTTCATTATCTATGATTATAGTTGATGGGTGAGTATGATTAGGAGGGTTATAAAGGTTTTTAATAACCTTCCAAAAGTTGGCTGGCTTTGAAATGTTACTGTTTAAGTTGTCAGTAAAATATTGTGCTTTTGCTAATTTTGTTTGCTTTGTACATGTATTCCTTAATTGTCTGTATGCAGTGTGATCATATGCGGAGCCGGTTTGTTTAAATTTTGTCCATAAGGCATCTCTGAGACTGTATAATTGAATCAAGTCAGCTGAGACCCAGGGTAGATGTGCCCCCCTAACCCTGATCTTTCTTAGTGGGGCATGTGTATTACAGACCTGTAAAAATTCAGAGTTAAAGAATTCTATCACTGAGTCTAGGTCTGGTATTAGCTGTATTCTCTGCCATGAGCAATTTCTTAAGTCATTTAGGAAGGACTGAAGATTAAAATTTCTAAATGATCTTGTGAGTATGACTTTGGAATATGACTTGACTGGTTTTATTTTGCGGACACAGTAAACTATGGAGTGATCGCTAAACACATTTGCTAGTACACCTGAGTCTTGGATTCTGCTTGTGCAGGATGAAAGGATCCAGTCTAGCAGAGTATGGTTGGATGTTTTAGGATTTATGCGAGTAGGGGAGGAGATTAGTTGTGATAAATTCAATGTTTTAAACAATGAACAAAATTTTTCATTCCTGGAGTCTAGCCAATTTATATTAAAGTCTCCAAGAACCACCAGCTCGCTTTTCTTGTTTTGAGTGGCAATCTCCTTTAGGTGTTGTGCTATGTCTGAAAGGGTATGTGCTGGGGTATTTGGTGGTCTGTAGATGCCTACAATTATGATTTGTTTTGAATATGGAAGACAAATTTTGCCAGCAATGTATTCATAAGAATCAGAGTTATGAGAGTCATTTAGAAGTGTAAAGTTTACTGATTCCTGTATGTATATGATTACCCCTCCTCCTCGCTTTGCACGGTATATATATATATATATATATATATATATATATATATATATATATATATACGGAAGACGACGGAGAAAACTGTAAACTCACTGGGTAGGCCCCTGTGAGCCAGAAGCTAGAGGGCGCAGAGTAGGGAGTGGTGCTGGCTGTCGGTGGCTGCTCCCAGGGGGCCTTGCTGAGGCAGGGGCCGGGTGGGGTAGCAAGGCAACGAAGGCTGATGGTCGGATGACCCCCTAGGTGACAGACAACTACTCACAGGACAGGAAATAACTAAAGAAGACCTACCTGTAGTAATACAGTTTTGTCGAGGAGAGCAATCGAAGAAGCTGGATAAATAGTCGAGACCAGAAGTCGACAAGTATGTGGATAGCTCGACACCAAGTCGAAGATGGCAAGAGAATAACTGGGTACCGGGAGTTGAAGACACCAAGAGGGACTTGACGTGGAGTCGAAGGCGTCGGATAGGAGGACTGGGCACTGGGGGTCGACAGTAATGTGGGATGTTCGATGCCGAGTCGAACGAAGGAAGTCGACAATGGATAGTAGTCAACAAAACCTGAAGGGGAGACAGGAAGAAAAGCTGAACAAGCCAGGGTCGATAGCTAGTCTAGCAAAAGCTGTACAAAAACAATGGACAAGAGAGGAGTCGAGAACAAGCCGGAGTTGGTAACACTGGAACAAAAACCAAATCTGGAGACAAGAGAGGAGTCGAGGATAGCCGGGTCAATAACAGGAATCACTAGAACAGGAACAGAAATCTCATAGTACTGAACGCTTAGATCACACACTGATATGAAGGAATCAGTGCTCGGACAAAGACTGGGAAGCTCCCTCTGTTAGCAGCTAGGGAAGTCCTAGAGGGGAGAAAACCCCAGAAGGAATGGCTAGCTGCTGTTTGCTCAATGCAGAATAAGTGCAGATAATAACAGATAAAACAGTAATATAACTAGCAGCTGTTTGCTCAATACTGGTTATATATATATATATATATATATATATATATATATATACACACACACACATATATATATATTTACATATACAGAAGACGACGGAAAAAAACGTATACTCACTGGGTAGGCATCTGTGAGCCAGAAGCTAGACAGCGCAAAGTAGGGAGCAGTGCTGGCAGTCAGTGGCTGATCCCAGGGGGCCTTGCTGCGGCAGGGGCTGGGTGGGGTAGCAGGCTGTGAAGCCTGATGTTCGCATGACCCCCTAGGTGACAGACAACTACTCACAGGACAGGAAACAACTAAAGAAGACCTACCTGTGGTAATACAGTTTTGTCGAGGACAGCAATCGAAGAAGCTGGATAAATAGTTGAGACCGGAAGTCAACAAGTATGTGGATAGCACAACGCCAAGTCGAAGATGGCAAGGGAATAATTGGGTACCGGGAGCCGATGACACCGAGAGGGGCTCGACGTGGAGTCGAAGGCGTCAGATAAGAGGACTGGGCACCGGGGGTTGACAGTAACATGGGATGTTCGACGAGGAGTTGAACGAAGAAAATCGACAACAGATAGGAGTCGACAAAACCTGAAGGGGAGACCGGAAGAAAACTCGAACAAGCCAGGGTCGGTAACACTGGAACAGAAGCCACATCTGGAGACAACAGAGGATTCAAGGCTAGCCGGGTTGATAACAGGACTCACTAGAACAGGATCAGAAATCTCACAGTAGTGAATGCTTAGATCACGCACTGATATGAAGGAATCAGTGCTACATATAGGCCAAGAACAAGGAAGTGAACTAGACAGGGCGGAGACAACAAGGGAACCAGAAAATCTTAAATTAATTAACAACGCCTTATAGCCCATAGGCCTCTACTCCTTGAGTGAGCGTGCCTCCATCTTTTTAATTCTTATAGAATATATATATTTCTATAATATGAAAGGCCAGAATGTTTGTCCGATGCAGTCATGCGCAGTAGAGACTGCCCGAACGCACAAAATGCTGGGAGCATTCTGTGTGTTCGGGCAGTCTCTACTACACGACTGCATCGCGCGCACTGCCAGTTAGGCGGCGGTAGTACGTACAGCAGGACTGGCCTCTTTACCTCACCAGACCTTGGTCCATGGGCTTTCACACTAGTACACACACACACACACATATATATATAAATAAATCTAAGTGAACCCTGCTGTCAGGGGGCATGGCAGAACAGTGCTGATTAGTTGAGGAATCATAAATGCCACTCTATTTAAAAGAAAAATGTTAGTCTGCGGTTTAGGAGGCGGCTGCCTCAGCCAACCGCTTAAAAAAAGTTAGACCTCATGGTGGGGCACCAGGACCCCTCCTGATGGCCCCCAGCATACCTGGGAACTTTCAAAATGAGTTGACCCTGAGATTGTGTAAATATTAACCCTTACATTTCCCATAATATAGATTATACACAATATATCCCTGATCGCTGTAATCGAGAGTCACTCCAATCAGCATTCAAAGAGCCATTAATACACGACGACTTACAGATATCACTGCCTGAACACACACACATCAAGTAGGACTTCTCCCTCTGCCTTTCTGGTACAAGTGGCACCAATTTAGAGACTAAAGAAGCATTTAACAGGAGCAGAATATATAACAGGTCGTACTGATCTCTCTCACCCTGAGATTTTGGCTCTTCACCCTGAGATTTGGGCCAAAACCCTGAGTCTCAGGGTCAAACCCTGAGAGTTCCCAGGTATGGCCCCCAGCCTATTTGGCTGGGAGAGCAATAGAGGCAATGCAGGAAAGCAATAGAGGTCCCTGGTTTCCATGCTACCTGTAGATAGGTAGGTGTGGGCAGGATCGAGGAAACCCTTGCACATCAATGAGGGAGTATTTCCCTCATTGATGTGAGAGGATATCCTGATCCCGCCCACTTCTACTGCAGCACAGAGGGTAGAATGGAATCTGGGACTTCTCTTGCTCTCCTGCTTCACCTCTGTTGATCTCCTACCTTAATTGATGCTGACTTTTAATACAATTCATCCCTTTGAGTGTCACAAAGGTATCCAACGCAACGCACTCAAAGGATTAAAAAAAAAACAAAAACACACCTGTTAGTGTGTTTAACCCCATGAGGACCATCAGACCTGGGATACTTTTACTCTGTGTCCAGAGACCAGTGTAGAAAAAAAATCACTAAGGTTCTGGTAATGAAAGGGATACAATCATATCTAGTAATTCATTTTTTGTTGTAGGTATCAGAATTCAAATTGAAATAACGAAGTTTTCCCCACGATGCTGTGCTGCGCTCTCTTTCTCTCCAATACTATTACAATTTAATTTTTAAAAGGAGGCAGCAACCAATGTAAGATCGGCACAGCCTTATCTGCGTGATTGTCGTTTCATTCAACCAATAAGCCTATAATATCTAGTTGTAACCCGTGTGTGCGTAAACAACACAAAGTTCATTGAAATACGTGCGTCTACTCTCTTGAGTTGTCCAATCAGATGTAGGGAATGTGACAGAGAAAGCCAATCCGTGTTCAGGTTGGCCGAACGCGCGGCTGGTTTGATCCCTGTGTATGGGAAGAAGAGAAGATGGCGGAGGGGTGATTATATACAAATAACTTTATGATCCTCGGGTTCGGCCTTTAGGCCGTCACACGTACCCGCAGTCGGCATGGCCTCTTCGTACAATGTGGTGCTCTTGGTAGACACTGCGGAACCTGTTGTCAAAGACCGACTTAGGCTGTTGTCTCTCAGGCTATTGAATTTCCTGACGTGCCGTGTTGGTTTGGGTCATGTTCGGTGGAGTTATCGCTTCCTAAACTCTCTGGGAGGTCGCTGTCGCCCACCTCGCCGTTCCGACTTGCGGGAGCTTGGCCCTCGGAGCTGGGATGAGTTTGAAGAGGAGCTGGAAGCCTGTTGGGAACGGGCACGGTCTGGTCGGGCCTCCACTACTCAGAGCTCCCGAGCTATGCTCACTCAAACCGCCCTGATGGAGACGTTGTCGGACTTCCAGTGGGACCGGCCGGACATCACTTCCCCAACCAAACCCACTTTATTACGAAGCCGCCGAAGGGGACGCATCGTACCTGTTGATGAGCCCATGAAGACCGAGTCTCCCACCGATAAACTTACTAACCCTAGCTGTAGGAACGCAGTGTTCATCCTTTCCCCTTGCCCTCACACTCAAGCTCAGCTGGGGCATTTTATTGCAATGTCTGATAACATCGGACCCCAGCAAGTAATAGACAAGCTTCTGCCCAGGACCTTGCAAAACATTATTAACAACAAGAAGGTGGTTCTCTATTGGCTGGACACGTCAGACTGGTCCGAGGTGATTAACACTTTAATAAATAATACTATCAATTTTGTTTGTCTATTTCCCCCCTCTCGTATAGATCTCATCTCCCAATCTCATCCGTATGTAGCAATGGCAAGCCAGGTTTGGGAACATCGACCACTCTCGTAAATGTTCTGGATATTATTTTAAGTCTCAAGAATCATACAGATCAATTTACAATTCGTTTTGTAATTAAGGGCCCTGTTGTATGAAGGTAGACACAGAAGGGGTAAGTGCTATGTTTAAAAGGATAGTAACGCTTATAATAAAGTAGTCTTCTTTATATTAAAATTAATACATTGCGCTATGTGTGGCAGCTTACTTGTATGTAGTTCAAAAGTTATTACGTGGTGAAAGATCGCCTGCCCCTTATGGCTACGTCATGCTAAATCTGCAGTCTGGTCCTGACAGATGCAGCGAGTGACAAACTTCAGTATGCAAAGGAAAATCTTGCCTTCCTTCGTCAATGGATGGCAGGGTTTTCCTTATATTTAGTTACTGAAGTTTGTCCCTTGCTGCATCCGTCCGGTCCCGTGACCTGATTCCACATTCAATGGGAGGTGGCTAGAAGTGGTAGGCGTGTGATCTTTCTCCACTTAACTTTTGAACTACATACAAGTAAGACTCTACACCTAGCGCAATATGTTACTTTTAATATGAAGAAGACTTGGTGAACTACTTTTATAATAAACATTACTATCCCTTTAAGTGCCTCCTCCAATGTGATCTTCCAGTTTGTGGATGTGAGATGTTCTCTTTGAGTTCAGTGGTCCATTCAAGTAATGGGTTTCTTGGGAGAACAAGACTTTCTGGACAATAACATTGTGATATGGTTGTAGGTCGGAGAGTGATTTTAGAAAATAACAAGAGTGAGTAGAAGTTTGTCTATCTGGCCTTGCTTGTAATCGTAATGGAGGTAGTTGAGAGGCTTCCCTGAAATTGTGAATGTTCAAGTACTGTCTGAAGGCTGGAGCAGATTCTGATGTGATGGGACGGGGGAATTCTAGAGCTCGGGTGCAGCATGGGAGAAATCCTGTAGATGGAATGGGAGGATGTAATAAGATGCAAAGTGTAGATTGGGAGTGTACTTAGAAATGAGATGGTATGTAGGGGGTGCAGTGTTGGTAAGGGCTTTAAGTAAGAGGCAGAATTTTTAATTAATGCTATATGCCTTCAGCTTAGTGATTGGCAAAGAGGCGCAGTATTAGAGGAGCAATATATGAGGTAGAGTGTGGTGGCAGAGCTTAAGGACTGTGGTGGGTGTTAGTCGGGTGAGAGGAAGCAGGAGTGAGTTACAGTAGTCGAGAAAAAACATGAATTGTTCTACTAAGCAAGTAGAATTTTAGTACATTCGTGCATGAGAAACGTTCACAGTAAAGAGAGGTGTGGCGTAGATGGAGGCGGCATGATTTGGAGATTGTGCGCAATGAAGGATAGGCCAATTGAAGGTGAACTCCAGGCGGCGTGCTTTGGAGGCTGGTATGATGATGATGATGATGGTGGTGTTGTTGTGAATAGTGAGGGAAATATCTGGGGTAAGGCTGGTGAGAGAGGGAGGGAAAAATTATACATTTTAGATGACAGAAGGACATCCAGGAAGACACATCAGATAGGTAACTAGATACATGGTACAGGAGGGAAGGGGAGAGGTCTAAGGAGACAAGATATAGGTCATCGGCTAAGAGATCATGGTGAAACCCAAAGTAGCCTTATTAGTTTACCAAGGCAAAGGCACAGACTGAAAATGGCAAGGAGCCCAGGACTGAACCTTGTGGTACTAGAACAGATAGTGGGAATTATGAGGAAGCGGAACCAGGGCCGGCGCTACCATTAAGGCAGCACAGGCAGCTGCCTTAGGGCTCCGCAACTGAGGGGCGCCGAAAAGGAGAAAGCTGGGATTTTTTTCTTAAAGGGATAGTAATACTTCGTTTTATCTTTATTTTATTTTGTAGGCATTAAAAAACATGAAGAATGATATAAGTCTTATCTCTGAAACCTTTATGGTTTGTGAGATATTCACAAACAAAGTATCACCCCCCCTGTTCAACCAGATCAGAAGGGAGATGCCCAGGTAGACTGCAGAGAGGGACAATCTTCAATTAAGATAATGGAAAAAGCTGAAAAACTTGTCAAGGGGGGAAGGGCTTTCATTGTTTTCATACAAAGAAAATTGTCCCTTTCTGTTATCTGTCCTGTCATACAACCAGACTCACATCTGAGAAGAGATGGCTTACACTAGGAAAAAGGGGCGGGGAGGGGAACTTTGCTTGTGAATATCTCATAAACCATAAAGGTTTGAGAGATAAGACTTATATCATTCTTCGTGTTTTTTTAATGCCTACAAAATAAAGTTAAAACGAAGTATTACTATCCCTTTAATCTACATCTCTGCCGCGAGGGAGCGCTGATTTACACTACCAAGTGCTCCCTCGCGTCGTTTGTGACACAACTCAGAGAGACCCAGGCTCTGTAGTAATACAGAGCGCTGGGAGATGACATCTCCCAGCGCTCTGCATTACTGAGAGCAGCACGCGGGAGCTTCAGCTAGACTACCAGGGACTCAAGGTAGGGGATGAGGGGGCATTATGGAGATGAAGGGTGCATTGTGGAAGGGGCATTGTGGAGATGAGGGGGCATTGTAGAGATGAAGGGGCAATGTGGAGATGAAGGGGCATTATGGAAGGGGCAATGTGGAGATGAAGGGAGCATTGTGGAAGGGGCATTGTGGAGATGAAGGGGGCATTGTGGAAGGGGCATTGTGGAGATGAAGGGGGCATTGTGGAAGGGGCATTGTGGAGATGAAGGGGGCATTGTGGAAGGGGCATTGTGGAGATGAAGGGGGCATTGTGGAAGGGGCATTGTGGAGATGAAGGGGGCATTGTGGAAGGGGCATTGTGGAGATGAAGGGGGCATTGTGGAAGGGGCATTGTGGAGATGAAGGGGGCATTGTGGAAGGGGCATTGTGGAGATGAAGGGGGCATTGTGGAAGGGGCATTGTGGAGATGAAGGGGGCATTGTGGAAGGGGCATTGTGGAGATGAAGGGGCATTATGGAGGGGCATTGTGGAAGGGGCATTGTAGAGATGAAGGGGCATTATGGAAGGGGCAATGTGGAGATGAAGGAGCATTGTGGAGATGAAGGGGGCATTGTTGAGATGAAGGGGCAGGCATTATGGAAGGGGCAATGTGGAGATGAAGGGGCAGGCATTATGGAAGGGGCAATGTGGAGATGAAGGGGCGGGCATTATGGAAGGGGCAATGTGGAGATGAAGGGGCGGGCATTATGGAAGGGGCAATGTGGAGATGAAGGGGCGGGCATTATGGAAGGGGCAATGTGGAGATGAAGGGGCGGGCATTATGGAAGGGGCAATGTGGAGATGAAGGGGCGGGCATTATGGAAGGGGCAATGTGGAGATGAAGGGGCGGGCAATGTGGAGATGAAGGGGCGGGCATTATGGAAGGGTCAATGTGGAGATGAAGGGGCGGGCATTATGGAAGGGGGCATTGTGGAGATGAAGGGAGCATTGTGGAAGGGGCAATGTGGAGGTGGAGAGAGTGTGGAGGTGAATATGTGGGCGGGGGCAGGGGTTTGTGGCAAGGTCAGAGGATTGGGCCGGGGGGGGGGAGCATCAAAATGCACCTTCACCTGTGTACACAAAAATCCTTGCACCGGCCCTGAGCGGAACCATAATAGAAAACACTGCAAAAAGTGGTAGGAGAGGCATGATGAGAGCTGAGAGAGGGCAATATCACAGAGGCCTAGAGAGTGGAGAGCTTGGACGAGGAGAGTGGATCCATTGTGTCAAAGGCAGATGACAGGTCCATGAGAATTAGTTGGGCCTTTTTAGTGAGGGCAATCTCAGTGGATTGATTAGGGTGGAATCCTAATTGCAGGGAATCTAACACAGAATGAGAGTAGAATGGTCCTGATGGAGCACAGCGAGGTACAATCATCAATGAGCATAAGGAAGTGGGGGCAGGGGTTTCCTTATACTCTGAATAAAGATTGGCTCTCGCTGCGAGTTTTTCAGTTTGACTGGATTCCACAACTGAGGGTAGGCGCTAGGGATAGGTAAAAGGGGCGGGAGGGGGATCCTTTATAATTAAATTACTATTGAATTGCACATCACATACTATAGAGCAATTTTGTTTTTTCATCTTACTTTCCCTACAAATTCTATTTTTTTTTGTGTGTGTGTGTATATATATATATATATATATATATATATATATATATATATATATATATATATATATATATATATATACTAGTATGAAAGCCCGTATACATGGGCTAAAGTGCTTCGGCTGCTGCCCTGGAGCTGAGAGTAGATAGGCGGTGGGTTATTCGGAGCACCTCTGCTCCAGATCAGCTCATTTGGCCTGTCTCTACTGTGCATGACTGCATTGTTCCTGCAGTCTCTACTGCTCCTATGCGGTTACGCACACAGGGAGCTCTGCAGCCTAGCATTTTACATTATTGTAGACTAGTTGAAGACCCTGTGTACACGGGCCACAATGCCAGCCTGTCGCGGGGCAGTCATGCACAATAGAGACTGCCCGCGCCACGGCTGATACTTTGGAACGCCCCACTCCGTGTCAGCCGCTTCAAGGGCAGTCTCTACTGAGCATGACTGCGTAGTTACAAACATTTTAGCTAATTATTATATAGGATATATGTGTATATACTAGTGCCTCTGACTGGAAGCTGGCACTTTCTTGCAGTCTCTACTGCGCATGACTGCATAATTCGGGTAGTCTCTACTGCGCATCTGCTGTTACGCAGACAGGGAGCGACGCATTCTAGTGCTTTATTTATATATTAGTATTGAAGGCCCGAGCGCACGGGCCAGGCTGCTGCCCTGCGGCCTCAGCTGCTGCTCTGGGGACGGGCGGTGGGCCATTTGGGGCGCCCTGCTCCAGATTGGCTGTGCCTTGGACTGGACAATATGGGGAAGCTAAGTCATTTGGTCCAGTAGGGGACTTCTTAGCACAAAAAATACTAAGCGTCTGAAGAGCATTTTGATTAAACTCAGCATAGAGAGAAATTTGCAAGCTGTTTTAACCCCTTAAGGACTGGGAAAAATCTGGGGTGGATTTCATTTAAGGACTGGATGCAGTTTTGACCTTGTAGACTGTCTTTGTTAAACAGTGTTTTCCTTCTAATTCCTTTATTTCACTCGCACAAATTATATACCATTTTTTCACACACAATTAGGACTTTCTTTTGATACCACACTTATATCGATAGCCCACCATTTATTTTATTAAAATTAAAGAAAACTTAAACAAAAAATTAAAAAAAAAAAAAAAAAAAACACTTTATTTTTTTTCTCTTGGGATCATTTGGGCGCAATGGGTTAAATTTTTATGGAGACTGCATGAAAGGTATGATCGGTCAGTCATACCTACAAAATGGGCAGTTTTAAGTGGGCACTGTCCCTCCTGAGTGAAAATCCCCACATCCCTCTTTGGCTGTGTGTATAACTGTATTACATGGCTCCACAACAATCACACTCCCATTATTTAAACTTCAAATATTTATTTTATAAATAAAATGTTGAATTTTTTTTTTTTTTTTTTGTAAGATTTATAGATATATAAAAAAAAAAAAAAAAAACGGACCTGCATCCAGCCAGTACCAACACTGAAGGGGTTAATACCCCCATCTACTGTATTGTTTTATTTCACTAGGTGTCTGCTCTCTGCCTCTGTCGCCCTTACTTTAATAGGAAGAGTGAGGCACAGAGCAGACACAAAGGCAACAAAATGCCGGTACATGTGATCCCTTCTGGAGCGAACACGTGAACTGGCAGAACGGACGAGGACTGAAGCTGAGCGCTCCGCTCCCGAATCGCTCAGTCTAAGCCTTTGCAGAATTATAGCAGAGTGCACGGAGGCGCTCTGCTATCATTTAACTCATGACGTGCCAGGACGTCGTGGGTCCTTAAGGGAAGTACACCATTGACGGTCCTGGCATGTCATGGGTTGTTAAGGGGTCAAAATTGCATAAGTTGTTTTGAGGTGACAATTCACTCATCAGGGGCCAGTTGACATGTACCTGATTCATTTATAGTTGACGCTTGCAAATAGAAAGTTAATTTAGGGTTTGGCACACACTATTAATCAAAGGAAGATAACACTGTATATCACAGACAGGGTGCCATAGATCCAAAATACACTTAAAAAACAAGAGGAATTTTTTTTTTTCTCTTACTCCATTGGGAGACACAAGAACTTACAATGGACTAAGACAATGATTTATCCATCTCTGTAGTTCACCTGTCCCAAAAAAGTCAGAAAAATTGGAGGGAGAGTGGGAAAACCAGCGTGTGTGTGTGTATCTTCCTATATTATAATTCGCTATTATGTTTGTCAGAAGCCGTCATGTGCAGTAGATACGGCTGCGCGGTCTGCAGTCATGTGCAGTACAGACTGCCTGCTCTGCAGCTGATACGGAGCGGGACGCTCTGAATTCAGACCGGAGTCCTCTGTGCGCAGAGAGGACTACGGTCTGAATTCGGAGCGCCCTGCTCCATATCAGTCGCGGCGCAGGCAATCTCTACTGCGCATGACTGCAGCGCCGCCAGTATTGGCCCGTATACACTGACTTTAAAACTAGTCTATATATAATATGCGTAAAAGAACCATGCAGCATTTATTCCACCAAAAGAACATTTGCCTGAGAAATGTCTATTAATAATTGGCAAAATCTGAAGGCTAAAGCTGAATGCATCTAATACTTCATTTTATATGTGAAATGGAGATTTGAGCAAAAATACATTGGATAACCATAACTTGGAATCCTACTTATGTGATAACTTAAAACATCCTTTACATTTCTTGCAGGTTTGGAGTTCCTTTGATCATTCTGGTTACTGGACAATGATGGAGCTGATGCATCTTGTTGGGGGAAGAATTTTGCCAACAGAATCTTTATTGGAGTATTCAAGAAATCTACCTGCACATAAACAAATCCCCTTGGAAGCAGCTCTAAACATCCCATTTGATTCAATTTTGAATTGCTTATTTTTGAATGAATCTGAGTATCGGCTACGGTTTCCCCAGCAGGAAGGCACTGTGTTCTTTAAGGCACTTGGTAATGTATCTTCACTCTTTCCAGAGGCAAACTGTCAGATGCATTAGTCACTTGTGGATAGTGTCCTTGCATCCCTTTTTTTTTTTTGTAACGCTCCTAGTTTTGTTTGAAAACTGCTACAATGTATAATCAAACTGAAGTGCATACAAATCTGATGATGGCTTCTATGCAATATTTTGAAAAGACTTCAGTGATTAGATTTAGTAACTTCTGCTTCAGTAATTAAATGCTCATTTAACAATGGCAAACAAAATTTTATTCTCTCTATATCTGTCGTATTGCATCTGTTCTTGATATTCGTACTTTTATGTAACTTTACATTTTCACATTCAAAAAAGACTTTGTGATGAAATTATCTAGATGTTTGTTTAATATGGAAGAATCTAGAACATGGTGTCTTTTGCATTGTATGTTGCCTTTATAAAGTATTTTCTTACAGATGTTTTCTTTTATAGATGAACGTGATCAGTGGGATTGTGATGTTACTCTGGAGCCTATCTCAGTTACACAAAAACACTTGAGTAAAATGACAATAAAATTAAAAGGAACTGTGCAAAACTGGAACCAGAACCAAGAGGGCTCATATTCACTGGAAACCTGGGTGCTTCATAATGCCACCAAAGACTGCAACGTGCCATGTGATCAGTTTTGCAAACTTCTGCAGGCACTACTTTTCAGAGGGCTACATATGGTAATTTTGGCATCATATTTGTATCTCTTTTTTTTTTTTTTTTCTCCTATTTTAAGGAAAGAAGTTACTTGGATTTACCTTGTCATTTATTTATTCAAATGAAAATAGTGAACTGTATTATCAAGCTTCTGGTTTTACTATAATAGCAAAAATTGTGGTTCCGCCCTCTATCCCCTTCTAGTTGTAACTGAATTCTCCCCTCCGCAAATCGATCTTTTTGTCCTTAAATGTCGTTCAGTGGTCATAAAACTGACATTTTCTGTGTCACTAAGAGGTCCTATACCCATTACTTGTTATGGAGAGCCATAATGACAAACACTCCCATAGAGTGCCTAATAATTAAAATAACCCATTGACAGCAAGATAGAATTGCTGCCAACAGCTTGAGCTGTTGTAACATGCTTCAGTTCTAGGAAGCTGTTGGATAGATATCTAACAGCAAAAATATGGCCCCAAAAGGGCCAGGATTTAAGGTGGAGTTATCAATTTTGAATTCAATTTTGCATATTTGAATATTGCACCCACAACTGGCTATTTGTTAGCCAGGTGACCAGCAGATATACAGTTAAGGTGATGCTGCTCAGTGCATCACCATATCCTTCTTAAGCTCCGTGTGGCACAGAGAGATCTTAACTAGCCCCACACAGAGCTTTCCATATAGGAAAAAAAAGGGCAAATATCTCAAAGTATCTGCTGACCTTTTAGTGAACATATTGCATAGTCTTTTAATGTCTTTCAAACATGCAAACCTGATTTCAAGGTAACAGGTTAACTTTATGCATATCCTTGACATAAACACACGTCAATGACCCTCATGCTTAACCCTTTAATGAAGTGAATGTGACTTAAGATCCTTTAAGGACCAGTGGATGGTCGAGGCATGTCAGGAGTTAAATGAGCACAGGATGCTTTGATGCTGGGAGCCCCAAACTGACTGCTTCAAGACTGGAGCAGTCAGTTTCAGCCTTTCTCTCGGTGAGCTTTCACATGTGATAGCTCACATTTTCCCACTCGGCGAATAAAATGGGTCTGGTTCTCGTGTGTGTGTGTGTGTGTGTGGGAAAACCCTGGTCCTTAAGTGGTTAAATCCTGGCCTGTTAATCCCTTAAGGACCCATTCCATGCCAGGTCCAGCACTTAAGGATCAGTGATGGTCCTGGCACGTAATGGAATAATAGGATTGCAGCGAGGCTGCACGCCGCTCTGCCAATCCAAAATATTATGCGTGGGTGGGGGAATACAGTGGTAGTTAACGGCTGCCGTGTTAAGGTCCAAACTTCATAACCCTCTACTTTAACATGCAAACCTCAACCTTCATTCACGCAAGCATAGCCGAGAACGTTTTAAAGCGCATCGGTTCCTTACAAAGCTTTTAGTTCTATGAAATCTGTTTAAACTGCCTATAACTTCTGCTTCCTGTTTTATAGCCATGCTGCTGCATAATTTCTAGAAAAGGCATCTTGGTTTCCTCCACAGGGGTGGAATAAATTCATGAGGTTTTGGAAATGTGATGGGTGCCTTTTTTTAAGTAGAACTATAGCTAAAATAAATTTTATTTTGTGTCCCTGTCCATGCCTAAGAATAATGGGTTCTGTCTCCTCTTTTAGAACCAATCAACAGTCTTCAAAAAAGTTCCCTAGGAAGTACCATCTGTTTCATTTGCTAGCTGGAGGATGGAGGCGAACCTCCTACCCTCTCTACTACTATGTTGGGGGGGGGGGGGTGAGGAGGCAGGGTCAGTTAGTTTTTGAAAATTTTTCCACTTAATTTCCAAAAGATACGGTTGCCCTTTTTTCGCGTAGGGCAAGACCATACCTGAAATCCCCTGGATCCGTTCAGTGAGTGCTTGTCAGGGGCCTTGGAGAGTTAATTTCTCCCATTAACCCCTTTACTATACTAAAACTTGTGGACCAGGGGCATTATGTGCCAGACTAACCTGGAAGGAAGATCTTTGACATGAACTATGACTGGTTCTCTTCTTGTGTTCCATGGTGGAATGCATGAGTAAGCTTTTCTCAAGTCTGTTCTGGAGATGCAGTTTTCACAGAGACTACCTTCCTAGCGGTTTCACTTGGGCAGAACTGCCAGGATGCCAGAGGTTTATCTCCTCTGGTTTTCTAACAGGAAGTAAATGGAAGTGCTTGCGTTCCACAGGTGGAACACAAGCTGAAACAGCTATAGTGTTTAACCCTTTCAGTGCCATAAGCTTGAGGAATTATTTGTTTTTTGTACCCTGCAGACCAGACCTATATTTTCAGCATTTTTTCTATCCATCTGTTTAGGTATGATTTCCATTGGTAACTCTGCCACTATCATAAATTATATACCAAAAACATGTATTATGGTAGCATTTTCAATTATTTTAAGTCTTGAACCCCCAGAGTACAAAAATACCAAATATGTATAAGTTTACCTATGTGCATGGCCTGCACAAATTTCTAGTTATCAGGAGCAAAAATGGTATATTCAACTTTATGAACTAAAATGCACATTCCATTGGTTACACATCACACTACCTTTAAAATTGCTCAATAACTGTATAAAAGCTTATATTTCTTGGAAGCAGATATCCCACTGTTCAAAATAATGGCTAACTTGCTTTTCTAACCCTAGCCTGGTATGATAAATATTTCCAGAAGGTGGCATTAAAGGGGAAAAGTGTGTTTGTGGCTTTTTTTTTTTTTTTTTTGTTCCACACTTCAAATGTACTGAAAACTATGGAATTTCCTGAATTTGTTTTCCAGGAAACCTTTGGTGGCTCTGTCCTTCACATGTTCCTTTCTATTTACCCCAGAGCTGGATAAAATTTAGTCAAGCCACTGGTGGGAAAAGCAGTCTACCGCCTCAAAACAATTGTTGCCATTTGATTTTAAGAGGAGAGGGGCTCATTTTCACACTAGTAGAGTCTATAGACGTTCTCTCTTTCAATCCGGATCAACCACCTCTGGGTCTTCCTTTTGCTATTTCTTCCAATCCTGTTTGGCCCCAGAAGAAATTTTTCTCAAGAACGTAGCTCAAGTCTGCCTCAGCCTGGAGGTGGTGGGAATCCTGAGCTCCCGAACAATCTTTCACTGAGGTAGGATTCTGGCTCTGCATTCTTCAGTGGAGAAACTCCATCAGACATTTGGGTACTTCAGGTTATCTCCAGGGCATACATGGCATCTTTCGCCTTTCTTTCTCTAACCCACTTCATGTCAAGAGTTTCTATAGACACACATTAAGTGGCCTTCGATCAGACTCTGCGTTTAAATCCTTGAATGCTAGCGGTCTCAAAAGAATTGCAATGTTTTGTAAATCTTTGAATAATTTTTTTTTTTTTCTTCTTATGGTGCAATAGGTTCGCCCTTGAATGCGCCCACTTTTTTCTTTTGATCATGCAACTATTTTGCACACTGATGTTCTGGTTCACCAGCACAAGGGCGCTGGGTGAGGTGGTGGTTGTTGTGCCTTCAGATGTGCACTGGGAGCCCAGGGGGAGCTTCCCCTCGTTGAGACAGAGCTGACTCCTAGATGCTGCACAAATTTGTCAAGCCCTGGACTAAGGTATCCAGACTGCTGAGAGCATGCAAGCAAACTGAAATCTGTCGGATTTGGAAAATCTACTTTTCCTTTTGTGATAAACATGTACTTCGTCATCGCCGTTCTCCCTCTGTTTGTGGACTATTTACAACCTGGCTACATGTCCGCTCCCTTGAAGCTCAAGCGCTCACTTCTTCTGTTTCAGAAGAAATTTGTTGGCATTCTTGAGAATTAAAGACCTCTTCAGGGGTTAACTCGTATAATTCCTCACTTGGACTTCAATATAGTTTTGGGAGTACTTCAGTCCTCTCATTTTGAACCATGGTCTTCTGCTTCCCTCAAATTTATCACATGCGAGGCTGCAGTATCCTCAGTGAGAAGAATCTTAAAACGCGATGCACTATCCTATTTCCTCAACTAGTCTTCCACCAAAAAAGAATCAGGATTTGATTCTCCCCACCTTGTACTCTAATCCTTGCAATCACACAAAGGAAGCTTCAGTCTCTGGATGGCTTCAACAATGTCAGAACTACAGAATCTTTCAGACAAATGTCCATCTGGATTTTCATACCTAAAGGAACTAGGAAGGGAAGGCCTGCTTCTAAAGCCACTTGCCACATGGTTTAATTAGACCATCAGACAAGCTTATATTTTCAAGTCTCATCTGTATTACTGCCCTCTCTGAGTATGTCATGGATTTGAAGAACCAAGCATATGTGGATCAGTTCTGCAAGGCATCAAATAGGTCATCTGTTAACTTTGGAGAACTTTGAATGTGTAAACGTTTTTTTTTGAATCTCGGGATATAAGTTTTGGCTGCAGTTTTGCAGGCCATTATTCTCTAGGTTTTGCTCCCTCCCTGTGTTTTGGGGACATCCCTTGAATGATGCAAGTGAAAAAATAAAGGATTTTTGTACTTGCTGATATATCCTCTTCTTAATCCATTGAAGGATGCTGGACATCCTACCTGGAGAAAACATCTCTTCTTATTAATATGTATTGAGATGCCTTCTGTTACTTGGGATTCTTTCATGATGTCTACTTTTCTTAATCTGCTAGATTAAAACTAGTGGGTGTAGTGGTATAAAGGGCAGGGAGTTGGAGGGATTTCATTTTGGAGTGTCCTGCCTTATGGAAGTTTTTGTATCTCATGCCCCCTGCATCCCCCAGTGAACTGTAAGAACAGACATTCCCTTTATCGCCTTTTTGACATAGCGTGCGATTCATAAATATTTGTGAAAAATGTCTATTGGTTTTGCATATGCAAACTTCCTTGCACTTCTCCATTCATATTGTATCTTGCATTATAGAACAGGGCTAGTTAAAATGTGGCTCTCCCGCTGTTGGGCACTACAACTCCCATCATCTGCATAATTAGAACTGTATTCCCCAACTGCTGGAGAACCAATGGTTGCCTGCAACTTGCCATAGAATGTATTTGCCTGTCCAAGATGTGAGGAGTACAAAGAATTGCTTCTCCAACCAGATGAAAAACTTGCATATTTTTTATTTGTTTGGTTCAGTCAAGATCTAGAAAGCTTTTACACACCTCTGTGAAAGATGCATAAAATAAAAATGTAGAACTAGTAAGAGGACAGGATGATTAAAAATACACTTTTCAAAATGTTCTTTTTGGTATCCTATGATAATAGTCTGTGTTTACATCACATATTTGGGGTTTAAAGGGATAGTAATACTTCATTTTAACTTTATTTTATTTTGTAGGCATTAAAAAAACATGAAGAATGATATAAGGCTTATCTCTGAAACCTTTATGCTTTAAGAGATATTCAAAACAAAGTATCCCCCCCCCCTGTTCAACCAGATCAGAAGGGAGATGCCCAGGTAGACTGCAGAGAGGGACAATCTTCAATTAAGATAACGGAAAAAGCTGAAAAACTTGTCAAGGGGGGAAGGGCTTTCATTGTTTTCATACAAAGAAAATTGTCCCCTTCTGTTATCTGTACTGTCATACAACCAGACTCACATCTGAGAAGAGATGGCTTACACTAGGTAAAAGGGGCGGGGAGGGGAACTTTGCTTGTGAATATCTCATAAACCATAAAGGTTTGAGAGATAAGACTTATATCATTCTTCATGTTTTTTTAATGCCTACAAAATAAAATAAAGTTAAAACGAAGTATTACTATCCCTTTAAACCTTAAATCAATGTTTTATTTGAATTCCACAGCTTGTTACTTATATTTTTATTTTCCAGGTTGCTGATGTGTCTTCTGGTGAAAATGAGTTCCCCAGCACAGGCATTCTGTCCCCTATTTCAGGGAGTGCTGCAATTCTTAAAGTGATATGCACTGATGGAGCTTTTGGGCTAGACGGGTTGGATTTACATGAAATCGTTGATGAAGCCAATGAGATCTCTTCGGACCTCCCTGATATTGTTAGCAGTGTCCTAAATCATGTATATAGTCCTGATGACAACAGGTCAACACCTGGTAAGAGCCTGACCTCCTTTTTACCATTCTATATGCAACAAAGTTTTAAATGTTGGTAGTATATAGATTAATTCTATTAACTTTAAGTTGCTCTTCTTTGATTATACAGATATTCCACATAAAACTGCCATTATATATTCTCTCTTCAGTTCTATAATATTTAGATGTTAGTCATCTTGTGCTAGAAAGCAGTGGTTCCTAAACCTGCTAAGACTTCCTAAGATTTGTGCATGTTTTCAGGATATATCCTATGTTGTGTACAGATAACTGTATCATTGGTAATGGAGGATCAGTCAGAATGCCTGATCCACTGATTTATCATAAGGAGAAAAAAAAAAAACACAACAGCATGATACAAATGGTGATATGTTTACTAAATATGCTATATTACAGACATATATTAATGTCTCTGCATCTGCAGTCTTACAGTACACAATAAATGACTTGCTTGAGCATCCCATTTTTTTTTTTTTTTTTTTTTTTAATCCCAGTGTCCTCTGTAATCATTACAGAATTTGGCTAAATTGGTGGTTTACACTCCTGGTTTTTCTATGAAGTCAGCCCTGATAATATCTAGGTTGTACATAATAAGTTTGTTAGATCCAAAATGCCATACTATCTATAATAGTCCATGAATGTCCTTATTTATAGTCTGTAGTATCTTTTGTTAGCACGCCTTGGTACTTGGCTGGATCTGCGGTCTCAGCTCCTCAGATCAAAACTGATGGATCCTGAATACCACTACATAAATAGTTGTCCATCATTTAAATATAAGGGAGCTTCCCTTACTGTAGCTGCTTACACAGGGAGCATATTGATTTGAAAAGACTCTGCAACATACTGTCTGTCATATATAACGATTGATTCTTTCTGTACTTCACAAGGCTATTCACCATGGAGTCCTTCAAAGATTAAAATTCTTTGAAATACAGTGCACAGGAAAGATCATAGCCTTGGAGCTTGAAAGAGTGCTAAAGTGTGGCTGGAAGAGCACACGTCCTGTGCATTTCAGTGTCAGTCACTTCACCAGGAACCATGGGCTTCTTTAGTCTGGTATATATGGCTGGCAGTATAAATCTGTAGATTAACCCTTTCTCTACTGTTCAGTGAATTCTGTTATTGGGTGTCTATAGGATTTATTTATAGTGCTTATTTTTGGTCCCCCACCACTTGAATGTCATTTGCCTCACACTGGTAACCCCTTGTGTTTTTGGGACTTTTTGTCACTTTTAGTCCGATTTTATGGTATGGCTCCTCTAAGAAAAGGAGTCCGTCTGTGGTCATCTTTGCTCGATTGATTTGGAGAAACTTCTGTGGGATTTATCTCTGTAACTGTTTGTGCAAGAATGGTCATAGAGGGCTCTTCTTCTCTCCTCATGCTTTATCTCATGGTCCGCTTTGAGTATCCATGGAGTGCACCACAGCTGGAGAGCCACACACACTGCAAAGCAATAAGCAAGGAATAAGGCATTTCCCATAATACCCTGGTTTTCTTTGGATTGGCTGGTGGCCATCGTAATTCTCCACGCTATAATGCAACTCTTTATATTACTTGCCAATCAGTGAGGAGACGGACTGACAGCGTAGGAGCACAGATGCCTTTTCGGCAAGGTGTCTGCGTGTCGTCTGGAGGTGACTCTCATAAGAACGTAGATTTCTAAATAAGCCAGACATAAAGGGATAGTAATACTTCGTTTTAACTTTATTTTATTTTGTAGGCATTAAAAAAAACATGAAGAATGATAGAAGTCTTCTCTCAAACCTTTATGGTTTGAGATATTCACAAGCAAAGTTCCCCTCCCCGCCCCTTTTTCCTAGTGTAAACCATCTCTTCTCAGATGTGAGTCTGGTTGTATGACAGGACAGATAACAGAAGGGGACAATTTTCTTTGTATGAAAACAATGAAAGCCCTTCCCCCCCTTGACAAGTTTTTCAGCTTTTTCCCTTATCTTAATTGAAGATTGTCCCCCTCTGCAGTCTACCTGGGCACCTCCCTTCTGATCTGGTTGAACAGGGGGGGATACTTTGTTTGTGAATATCTCATAAACCATAAAGGTTTCAGAGATAAGACTTATATCATTCTTCATGTTTTTATAATGCCTACAAAATAAAATGAAGTATTACTATCCCTTTAAGGATTATAACAATATTGCAATGCTTACCGCTATACTAAAAAGTAATTGGGGGCCATATATATATATATATATATATATATATATATATATATATATATATATATATATATATATATATATATATATATATATATAATATAATCTGTGATGGTTCTGTTTTAAAGGGATAGTAGAACTTCATTTTTACTTTCCCCCATGTTGTAGCCCTTAAAAATCTGAATTAAACAAGACCAGGGGCATATCCGCATTCAAAGTTCTCTCTCCTCCTCTCTCCCCTGATGTCAGCGTTATATCTGACAGCAGGGGAATCTGGTCCGTGAGCAAGCGGTGGCTCTGCAGCAGTGCTGAGATCGTGTTATAGAAACAGAAATCCTTCACTAAAATGGTCTTCTACATGTGCTTGGTTTGCAAGCACACCTTGTAGACCATTCCAATGAAGTATTTATCTTTAGATATCGTTATATCGGCGCTGCTGAAGAGCCGCGTCTGTTCAACGATCAGAATCTGCTTCTGACAGCTTTACAGCTCGTCAAGCAGAGAGGGGAGGGAGCAGAGAATTTTATTCTTGTATTTCTCAAATCATAACGGTTTGAGAGATACGAATAAGTGCAAGTACTCTCTTTTAATTGTATCTACCATATAGTTAACCCTTTTAAGTGCCAGAGGGGTACCGTTGCATACCCCTCTGGCACTTAAAGGGTTTATACACTTTTTTTTTTTTTTTTTTTCTCCTCTGACATTACTATCCCTTTAAGATTCCCTACTTTGGGTTTCCTTGCAGTGTTAATTTTTACTTAAGCACATTCTGCCTTGTGTACTCCTAGTTTATAAATACACACATTTCTGATCCACTATTCTTAGCCTATTTACTTTGCAAGATGTATACTGCATTCTAGATGGACTTGGTTTTTTATTCTTCCATTTCCATCAAACTAAGTTGCTCCTGTTTTTTGTTTTTCCTTCAAAGCTGCTGCCTGTACCTCAAGTGCCTTAACTTCTAATTAATGCAAAGAGTTTATCTATGATTATATGACAAGGGATAGTAATGTTTCGCAAAAACAGCTGATACAATTAATCTCCATAGTACTTGGGACATGAGTGTTATTTCAGTACTGTCAGTTGTAGTTCAAGAGTAATTGATTGATAAAGTACCCCCCTCCCGCCCCTTTTACTAAGTATAAACCACCTCCCCTCAGATGTGGAATATGATTCTGGGGACCAGACAGCTCATAGCAAGGGACAATGTTCTTAACCCCTTAGTGACTGGCCGCTACGCACGCAGCCGTCACTTTAAAGCCCATCTAACTATTTATTTATTTTATTTTCTTTCTTTCAGCAAACTAATCCTGAGTCCCCGAACAGCGTGCAGCCGCACGGGGACCCGGATTTCCGGGATGTACATGTATGTCCTTTAAGGACATCCACCTTGGATGTACATGTACGTCCATTGTCATGGAGGGGTTAATGTGAGCTTAAGCAAAACCCTGCCTACTTGACAGGTTTTTCCTTGTATTCACTGAAGAATGTCCCACGCTGAGGTCAATCAGATAGTCTTGCTGCTCTGAGGTGAGCAGTGTTACATCAGTAAAAGGGGCATGAGGGGATACTTTCATTCAATTACTCTTGAACTACAACTCTGACAGTATTGAAATAACTGTCAATGGCCCAAATACTATGAATTGCAGCTGCTTTTATCGTTAAACATTACTTTCACTTTAAAACCTGTTCTTATGCCAGCAGTGAACTGCTGCTTTTATTTGATGTCACTTGCGTCATGCAACTTTATAGTAATCTGGTGGTAATTTGACACTAATGCAGTGTTAGACCAACTATTATTGCTCCTAGTTTAGCTAGGAGAGGATATTGTGGGGATGGGGGGAGGGCATTTTCTTTGAGTGTTGTGTGTGTGTGTGTTTTTTTTTTTATTTATTTTTTTATTACTATTATTCTAATTTAAGTAGCTTTCTCTTACTTCCAATATGGAACACAGGTACTGTGGGTTGAGTCCCCCTTCTCAAATGACAATCTTTGGGGTGGAGGGGTGAAGCTGGAAGGACAAGACACAGGCATATGTGTGTGGAGGGAGTTTTGCTGCCCCTTAACAGGGTCTCTACGGACTCTAAAATGGTAACCTGAAGATGTAAGACTAGGCAGTAACCCTTTGAGTATCTCTGGGGTATAAATTGGACCACACCGCTGCCATCTTTGCTTCATTGACATATGGCAACAACTTCTATGGGAGACACCTATGCAATTGTTTAAGATACAGCAGTCAGAGAGGGCTCTCTCTTCTTGTCTCCTCATGCCCTATCATTCAGGGGTATTGTGGTGATCCCTGAATGGAGTTGTAGGCATTGCCAGGCAACAGCAATAGAGAAGATGACCTTTCCCAGAATGCCAGTTTATCTGGCTTTTTTCAGGTTGGATGACAGTTTTATGGTGGCCATTTTACTTATCTTATACAGAGGCTTACTCTCCTTCAGAATAACCCTTTGATTGCCAATTTTGTGTGTGTGTTCTGGGCTTTTAAGGGTACTGTTGGGCACAGTATATTTTCTAGTGTTTTCCCTAGTTTTTGAGGACACTTTATTGTGGCCAGTGTAGAAGACTGTAAGGGGCATGGGAGTAAATCCAAAGCAAAGGACTCGGGGGGCTACTCTTACCCTTCTCACTCATTGTTTCTTTTGCCAGATGGGGCTTCCTAGGGAGTATTCAGGGTCTCTAAGCTGTTCTTGTGCTGTGGCCCCCACCAGTCTGCAGGGAGGCCCACCAGCATCTGCCAAAAGGTTGCTGTCTTCAGTGGCCCAAATACCCTTCTCTTTACAGGGGAGGGTACTTCAGTCATGGAAACCTGCCCCTACTTTTACACATATTGCACCAATTTCTAGGGGTCATTCTCAGGTTGTTGGTGTTTCTTCTGAGGAGGAATTGCCATCATATGAGCATAATGATGGGGGAATATGAGGACCTGGACTCTTCCTTTTATGGAGATTCCTATGCAGCTGATCTTCTCTCCTCTGTGGAGGGGCTCAACAGGACGGTATTAGAGATCTTTCAGGTTTCTGGAGCTTCTGATGGAGAACCATCTCCAGATTTCTAGAGGCGTAAGAAGTCCTCTCCCTTTCCAACCAATAACACTCTTGACCAAATCCTTATGGAGAAGTGGAAAACTGATTCAAAGTTTTTTCCTTAATAAGCGCTTTTCCAAACTGTGTTCTTTTTCATTTCGTGGCAGGCAAAGACTACTGCTCGCCCACTGGCAGATGCAGTAGATCTCAAGGATCCAGCAGATAAGAAGTTGGACTCTGTTCTCAAGGCCTCCTTCACTGCCACTGGGGCTGCTCTAAGGTCTGTCTTTGCCCCTGCCTGGGCTAACAGGGCAGTTGCCATCTGGGAGCAACCGGTGGAAGCTTTCCATGCGAATGTTGCCAAGGACAATTTGTTGGTTCTTATGGCTGACATTAAGGAGGCCAATAATTCTATGCCTGAGTCTCTTTGACACTGTAAGCTTATTCGCCAAGGCTTCAGCTTTTTCCGTTGCTGTGCACTGCACCTCACCCTGTGGCTCAAGATTTGATCTGCGAACCAATCTTCTCAAAAGACAGTTTCCTTGTCATTTCAGGGCAAGTCCCTTTTTGGACCTGAACTGAAACAGATCATCATTGAAGGTACTGGTGGTAAGACTACTCTGATACCTCAGGTTTCTCCCAAGCATCCATTTCTGGTGAGGAAGGCATGTCTGTTTTTTTTTTTTTTTTTTTTTTTTTTTTCTTCATGGCAAGCACCCCCTTCCCGTGTGGGGGAGGCCTCAAAGTTTGCAAACCCCTCAAGTGCCCCACCGCAGAGCCCAGACAATCCTGGCAGCCCAAGCTCTACGCTGCAAAGGTTAAGTCTGACACATTCTTCTACATGACTTGTGGAATCCTGGTCGTTGTTGCCTGTAGTGTCTCCACATTTTTTTTTCCTAATGCCAGGGCATCACACGTAATGGACTGGTTTGGTTTTCTCAGAGTACCACATAGATTTCAAATCCCCCTTCTCCATGTTGCTCCTTTTTGTCAATGATTCCAAAAGAGCCCCTGGTCCCAAAGGAAATTGGCAGCTACCAACCCATTCTGGACCTCAAATGCTTCAACAAATATGTGGTTGCTACTTGCCTCAAGATGGAATCTTTGTTCTGTCATAATAGCAATGTGCCTGTCTGACACCTTAACTGGACAATCTTCTTATCAAGGCCCCCTCAGAGGACCTCCTAGCTCGTAACGCTCAAGACTGCACCTGCATTCTTGTCCACCATGGGTGGATTTTGAATCTGAAGAAGTCCTCTCCGATTTCTTCCCAAGTTCAGGTATTCCAGGGGGATGCAGTTTGACACCCTCCAGGAGGTCTTCCTCCCAGAGGAGAAAATCCTGCTTGTAACTCAGGATGTGGTGCGTGTTCTGGAGTGGTGCTCTGTCACAATCAACGGAGTTCATGAGCGTGTTGAGTCGTCTGGTGTCGACCCTGGATGTAGTTCCTTACTCTTTCTCATGAGAGAACTGCAGAGGGCTGTTATTTGGAACTGGTCAGGCAATCAAGAGCATCTGTGTCAGCAGATGACTCTCCATGCAGAATCCAGGGGGATCTCCTGTGGTGTTTGCATCGCCCAAACCTGGAAAAGGGGAAGTCCTTTGTGGTTATGGAGTGGTCTGTGGTCACCACAGATGCCAGTCTGAGCGACTGGGGTGCTTTTCTGTAGGTGGAGTCAAGTTGCGAGCTTTCCTGTCAACTTCCTGGAGCTCCAAGCGATCCACATGGCCTTTGTTTACTGGACCCCCCTCCCCTTCTTTCGGGGATGCTGGAGAGGATACAGTCAGAACAGTAACTAAAATAACAGAAGTTCAAAAAACATCTGAGAGAAGGATCTGTATGTCAGCTGGGCAAACATAAATGATTCTATTCACAGGAAATAAAGTAGAATTGACTCTTAAGTAAAACAAACACTAGAAGAAATCTTCAGTGGTATTGATCATCTAAATCTTCCTCCTTAGAAGGTTCTGGACAACAGGCTATCCTATAGAAATGTCTGGAACACAAGAGGAAATCCTCTAAGGGTAATACCGTAAAATTAAAGGTGCCCATATATGATAAATTGCACTCACCAAATGCGACTGCTGAAACTGCATATAAAGTAAAATGAGGAAATCCCGAAATCAATCGTATATTGATACTATTAACAATAACACAGCATGTTTTGTGAGCTCTCAACTTGCTTCATCAGAGGATACAGAATAGCACGCACAAGTAAATATATATCTATATTATAATTTTTATATATATTTTTATATAGAGATGTAACATACCGATCTCCGCTTCCGCAACTGGCATTCATGTATAGTGTCATCTCCAACCTCTTACTGCAACTTTCGCTCCATCCCCATGTCGTCGCATCCCAAGCCTTGTTTCACAAGTTGCAAAGCAACACATCCTGCTTTTAGATATGTACACGTCCGGCACTGGAAGGGCTGCAGACACAGAATGGAGAGTTCTCACGAGTTCTCCATGCGGAAAAACAGCTTTGGATCATTAGAACACTAAGTACATATCTAAAAGCAGAAAAAAAATCCATAAGACTTAAAATATACATACAAAGTTTAAAAAAAAAAAAAAAAAAAATCCACATTTTAAAATTGCCTAAATTGCCAAAAGGCACAGCTGTTAAAGTGCCGTGGCACAGAATGATTCACAGATTTCTTTTGGATAAGGCGTCTGTTCACCTGCTCTATCCCTAAAGTTCCTAATAGTCTGTCCAACATATTGTATACCACAGCTGCATTGGACTACATATGACAAATTGTGTATCACAAGTGATCAGTTGTTTAGTTGGAAATTCATTATAGTTAACATAGGTACGCACTACAGTCTCCCCTATTAGTAATATATTTACAATTCATGCACCGTGTGTGCATGCATCTAAAAGTACCTGTGTGTAGTGTGCCAAAAATGCCCTTATTGGGAATAGCCTGTTCTTCTTCTTTTTTTAGGGTGACTAGGTGCTATATATCCTCAGATAGGTTTGGCTTTCCTATAGATCACTTTGCTGGATGGTCTTATTAGTAAATCTAGCAGAGTATCTCCTAACAGGAAATCCCAATGTTTTGATATATTCTGAATCATAGAAGAAGAGGTGTTGAATTCTGTGATGACCGCCAGTAAATGTCCTCGAGGGCCATTACTATTAGACCTCCCGTTATTGCATTTATTATTGTTGGGTTCAGCCAATAATTTAATTCTATCCAGATTGATAGCTCAATTATATGCTGCCTGAATCACTACAGGTGATTAATCTTTCTAGAAATTGGGCTCCAAGTTCTTCTCCCTTTTTCTTAAAATCCTCTATGGAGCTACAATTTCTACGCAGCCGATGGTATTGCCCAAAAGGGATATTTTTGATCCACTTGGGATAACTGTCTGCCTTTAAGATATTTGTTACGGCTAACTTTTTTTATATATATATATATATATATATAATATATATATATATAAATATAGAGCTCTCAATGAGTTCTCCAGTTGTTTCTTTCAAACTTAGATCTAAAAACTCTATATAGTTCTTATGGATAGTAGAAGTGAACTGCAATCCCATATCATTGGAATTACACTGTGACACAAATGATTGTGTGGAAGGGATCAGAGGAAAATTTACAATCAGGATATCCTATATATATCTCCCATAGAATACCAGGCTGCCCCCCACCGGCTAGATGGCCTTATGAATAGGTCCTCCCACAGACCCATAAACAAATTGGCATAAAAGGGGGCAAACCTGGTGCCCATGGTAGGGCCACTAATTTGTAAAAAAGAAGGCATCCTGAAATATGAAGTTGTGATACAGGATAAAAGATATTCCGTTCAATAAAAATTTGCTTTGTTCTTTACATATCAGTGGATCCAAATCAAGAAAGCCTCTAATGGCTTGCAATCCCAAAGTATGACCTATACAGGTGTACAGTGAAGCCACGTCCAATGTAGCCCAAATGTAGTCCTCTTTCCACAAAATTGATGACAACTTCAACAGTACGTCTTGAGTGTCACGGATGTAAGAAGACAATTGATGACGTATTTTTGAAGAAAGGAATCTACATATGCTGAAATCAAATTCCTGTAAAGTGAGTATACCCTGGGTGCACCCCCTATCAACAATTCTTTCAACTGCTCACTGTACACCAAAGAGGGGTTATAAGTAAGCTTTTGATAAGACTTAGTCACCCAATAGCCTATATGCTTCAAGATAGGTAGTGGTGTCCTGCACAATTATGGATCTGCCTTTATCGGCTTCTCTGATAATCGAAGTATCTTTGGATAACCTAATCAATGCCCTTTCACTAAAACTAAGATTATCTTTCTTAGTATTTAACTGTTTATGGGGTATTTTCTCGCAATAATCTTTCATAACCAATTTGAAAAAGGTTTCTACAAAGGGACCTTTGTATTGAGTAGGGAATAACCCTCCGGGAAGTCAAATTATTGCTGGCATCCATTCATTAGCGTCCAACCTATCATCCAATTGTCGTCTTACATCCGTGACACACAAGACGTACTGTTGAAGTTGTCATCGACTTTATGGAAAGAGGACTACATTTGGGCTACGTTGGACGTGGCTTCACAGTACGCCTGTATAGATCATACGTTGGGATTGCAAGCCATTAGATACTTTCTTGATTTAGATCCATTGATATGTAAAGAACAAAGCAAATTTTTATTGTACTGCATTTCTTTTATCCTGTATCACAACTTCTTCATATTTCAGGATGCCTTTTTACAAATTACTGGCACTACCCTGGGCACCAGGTTTGCCCCTCTTATGCTAATTTGTTTATGGGTCTGTGGGAGGACCTATTCATATGTCCATCTAGTCGGTGGGGGCAGCCTGGTGTTCTATGGTAGAGATATAGATGATATCCTGATTGTGTGGAAGGGATCAGAGGAAAATGTACAATCATTTGTGTCAGTGTAATTCCAGTGACATGGGATTGCAGTTCACTTCCACTATCCATAAGAACTATATAGAGTTTTTAGATCTAAGCTTGAAAGGAACAACTGGAGAACTCATTGAGAGCTCTATATATAAAAAAAAAAGTTGGCCATAACCAATATCTTAAAGGGATAGTAATACTTCGTTTTAACTTTATTTTATTTTGTAGGCATTAAAAAAAACATGAACGATATAAGTCTTATCTCTCAAACCTTTGTGGTTTAAGAGAGATTCATAAGCAAAGTTTCCCCTCCCGCCCCTTTTACCTTCTCAGATGTGGAATCTAGTTGTAAGACCAGACAGATAACAGAAGGGGACAATCTTCTTACAGTGAAAACAATGAAAGCCCTGCCCCCCTTGACAAGCTTTTCAGGTTTTTCCCTTATCTTAATTGAAGATTGTCCCTCTCTGCAGTCTACCTGGGCACCTCCCTTCTGATCTGGCTTAGCAGTGTTACATCAGTAAAAGGGGCGAGAGGGGGACACTTTGTCATTGAATTACTCTTGAACTACAACTCTGACAGAATTGAAATAACACTCTCCATGGCCCAAATACTATGATGATTAATTAGAGCTGCTTTTATTATGAAACATTACTATCCCTTTAAGGCAGACAGTTGTTGTCATCATCACAAGTGGATCAAAAATATCCCTTTTGGGCAATAACATTGGCTGTGTAGAAATTGTAGCTCCATAGAGGATTTTAAGAAACAGGGAGAAGAATTTGGAGCCCGATTTCTAGAAAGAGATTATTCACCTGTAGTGATTCAGGCGGTATATAATGGAGCTCTCAATCTGGATAGAAGTAAATTATTGGCTGAACCCAACAATAATAAAAGCAAAAAGCAGAGGTCTAATACTAATGGCCCTTGAGGACGTTAACCGGTGATAATCATGCAATTCAACACCTTCTTCTAGGATTCAAAATATCATACGAAAACATTGGGATGTCCTGTTAGAAGATCCTCTGCTGGACGAACTTATTACTAAATTTAGCAAAGTGATCTATAGGAAAGCCAAAACTATCCGAGGATCTATATTGCACCCAGCCACCCTAAAAAAAGAAAAGGCTATTCCCAATAAGGGCATTTTTGCCACTACACTACCCACAGGCAATTTTAGATGCATGCAAACACGGTACATGAATTGTAAATATATTAATAATAAGGAGACTGTAGTGTGTAGCTTTAACCATAATGAATTTCCAATTAAACAACTGATCACTTGTGATACACAATTTGTCAAATATGTAGTCCAATGCGGTTGTGGTATACAGCATGTTGGATGGACTATTAGGAAATTTAGGGATAGAGCAGGTGAACAGATGTCTTACCCAAAAGAAATATGTGAATCACTTTGTGCCACAGCACTTTAACAGCTGTGCCTTTTGGCAATTTAGCTAATTTTAAAATCTGTGGAATAGAACATGTGGCAGCATCGGTTCCTAATAGATATGGAAGGTTTTTAAGAGAGAGGCATATTGGATTTACAGGTTGGGTACACTGGCTCCTCATGACTTAAATGAGGAGCTAGGTCAGTAACTTCCTGTGACTCCATTATGGCCTTGATGTTACATAGTGTTTCCAGGGCTCAAAATTTGCACTAGCCAATGGCGAGTGAAAATTTAGCCCTGGCGAGTAGAAATTTAGCCCTGGTGGGTATGTTTTGGCTTGCAGTGGCGAGTAACTTTTCAGGTCTGGCTAGTAGAAAAGGACTTAAAGTTATAAGCCCTGGTGTTTCTATAATCCGGTTTTGGTCAGTTAGCTACAGATGGATATAGCTAGTTATGCGGATAATGTGTGTGTATGTGTGTGTGTGTATATGTATGTATGTATATATGTATATATATATATATATATATTCTAGTGTTTGTATTTTTTCTATCTTTGTATGTGTAATTTTTAAGTCTTATTGATTTTTTTTTCTGCTTTTAGATATGTACTTAGTGTTCTTATGAGCTACCACTGATTTTACCGCATGGAGAACTCTTGTGAGTGAACTCTCCATCTGTGTCTGCAGCCCTTCCAGTGCCAGACGTGTATCAGAGCGTTGGTTGGTTGCTTGGCAACCTGTGAAACGAGGCTTGGAACACGACGACACTGGGATGGAGCGTAAGTTGCAGTAAGCGGTTGGATATGACACTATACACGAGTGCCGGTTGCGGAAGCGGAGATCGGTATGTTACATCGTTATTTCTTATATATAGTACTTGTGTGTGCTAATCTGTAACTCCCTGATGAAGTGAGTTGAGAACTCGCAAAACATGTTGGGCTATTGTTAATAAATAGTTTACATTTATATCCACTAAATGATTGATTCTGGGATTTCCTTATTTTACTTTATATGCAGTTTCAGCTGTCACATTTGGTGAGTGCAATCTATTTTTCCTATAGGGGTACCTTTATTTTACGGTATTACCCTTAGAGGTTTTCCTCTTGTGTTCCTGCCATTTCTATAGGATATCCCATTGTCCGGAACCTCCTAAGGAGGAAGAGTTAGAGGATAAAAAAAATACCACTGAAGATTTCTTCTAGTGTTTGTTTTGCTTATGAGCCCATTCTACTTTATTTCCTGTGAGAAGAATCATTTGTTTGCCCAACTGACATACAGATGCTTCTTTAAGATGTTTTTTGCTCTTCTGTTATTTTAGTTACTGTTCTTCGTTGGATTCGATCCTGCATAACAACGGAGAAGCGTACTTAAGGACTTACTTACTGTGAGACTTTGATGTATTGCCTTGTTGTTTGGTCTTTGTGCTTTGTATATTTACATGGCGTAGATCAGTCACCAGGGTGGTTTGTCCAGAGTGGCTGCTTAGACCGAGGAAGTGTATTCTCTGTTGTGCAGAAGCCTACGTTCCAGCCATATCGGCCTTTCACATTCTAGTGTTAGTAACATTCTGGTGGATTTTGAGTTGCCAGGATGTTGATCCAGGAAAGCAGGAACTGCATTCGGAGGTATTCTACCGGATTGTCCAAAAAAGGTGGTGCAAAAAAAAAAAAAAAAAAAAAGACCTTATGGCCAACAGGGAGAACAGGAAGGTGTGTCTCTCCCCCCCCCCCCCCCCCCATTCTCCTATCGTATGGAAACCCTCTGGCCTTTGCAACAGATTTGATGGCAATGCTGTGGAGCGTCCCCCTCTCGTATGTGGGGGTGGCTTGCAGACTTGGTCAGTCTGTTCATCATCCCCTCCTTCCTTCCAGGCTAGATCTGTTTCTCCAGGGTCGTGTTTGACAAGGATGTGGAGAAACTGGCTTTGACGGCATGGCTGTTGACGCCTACATCCTGAAGTGGAAGGAATTTTCCACAGAGGTCATATCTACTGTGATACAGGCCAGGTAGCCTGTCTCTTTCAATGCATACCATAGGATGTGGTGTGCAGACAAGAATGTCTGTGCAGGAATTTGACCTTCCCTTTATGTTGTCTTTCCTCCGCAACGGGGGGGGGGGGGGGAAGGGACTCTTTGCTTTCCCTTTTTGTTCAGATCTTAACACTTTCCGTGCTTTTTCAGAGACTCGTTGCCATAATTCCAGATGTTAAGGTTTTTCTTCAAGGGTAGTTCTTGCCTTTCCTCCTTGTAAGGCTTCCACTCCCCCATGATATCTCAACCTGGTTCTTGGAATTTTGCAGAGGCCTCCCTTTGAGCCTCTTGCTACAATCTCTGTTGACTGTCAAGACTGTTTTCCTTTTGGCAGTGGTCTTTATGCAACGTATTGCTGCGCTAAAAGCTCCGTCTTGTAAGCCTCCCTTCCAGGTTTTTCTTCAGGATAAGGCTGTACTTTGTACTTCCCAGGAGTTTCTTCCCACGGTGGTCTGAGTTTCACATCAATCAGGAGATTGTTGTGTCTTGCTTTTGTCATGACCCCAAGTCTGATTTGGAGAGGGATCTCCATTTGTTGGTCGTGGTGGGTTGCTTTAATTTTTATGTGCGCTATACTAAGCCTTTTTGCAAGGCTGACTTTGTCCTCCATGAAGGTCCAAGGGCTGGTCAGGTAGCTTCCAAGGACTTGGTCCTCCTTGCATACCTCCACCAAACACTATTGTGTTGACATTCTGGCCTCAGCTGAGGCCAGCTTTGGCCAGAAGGTCCTGCAGATAGTTATGCCTGGCTATGGATTTTCAGTGTTTTACCACCAAGTTGTTTAGGAGTTTCTGAGCCCTGTTGGCTCTTGTTTTCTTGTGTTTGTATAAGTTCAGTGTACATTGACACTTGTTGTGTTGGTTATTCAGACACTGGATAGTCCTGAGGAACTCTGTATCATGGGGACATGCTTGTGGTCCTTTCTCTCTTCCCACCCCCTGGGAGCTTAGTGTTGGTATATCCCCATGGTGCCCGTGTTCCATATTGGACGTAGGATAAACCAGGATTTTAGTGTTCTTACCTATTAAATCTTTTTCTTTTTAGTCCACATCTCCCACCCAGAGAAAGGGACCTTTTTTGTGTTTTTTCTTTTCTGGGCAGAGGCGACCTCTCACAGATTTTCTTCTCTTCCTACTTTTTTTTTTTTTTTTGTCGTCTATCTTTGGTCACATGAATTCTGCGAGTTGGTGGTGGGGTCTTCACCCCAAAGACTGTCTTTTGACATGTCATGCCCTCCAGGAAGAGAGACTCAATCCCATGGTACCTGTGCCCCATATGAACTAAAGAGAAAAGTGTTTAACAGGCAAGAACACTAAAATCCAATTTTTTGAATGTTCTCCTGTAATTTTTTTTTTTTCTATTAATTTTAGAGAGCAGATTGCATTTTATTTATTTTTGTTGTGTGTTTAAAGTACTCTTACATCTTCTAGTACACCATACCGGAGTGTGGGATTTTGCTCCACTTTAGTGTACATTCACCTTTTAAATACTTTTGGTTTATAAAATCAAAATCTAACTACTGGTGTTATCACCGGAAATTTGTACAATAGTAGTATAGGCTCCATGGAGATTTATTTTGAGAAAAGTAAGACTGGGACCACAAAATGAAGTGAGGAACAGAGGCATGTACAAGACATTTCTTTACAATGCATTCATGTGTTTAAAAACCGTGACGGCCAATCTAGATAATTTGTATGCTGCAAACTGGTCATTATATAAACCAAGAAACTGCACTACTAAATCCCTTAAGGACCAGCAAATCTTGTATCTGGCTGGCACTTGAGGACCATGGACCTTTTTTCTTTTCATTTTTTTATTTTTATTCAGCATCTGGTTCAGAGCTCCATGTACGGTGGGGAGCCCTGAATTCCATGACGGTCCTGACACGTCATGGGTCCTTATCGCTCCCCAACCTATAACATTCCAGGACTGTCGAGGGTCCTTAAGGGGCTAAGGATATGTTTAAACCTAAACAGGATTATTATTTTTAAATCTTTTAAGAATTATTTCTTTGGCTATGGTTTATGGAAAAAATAAATATTATACAATTTGTAATCCTGGAGAGGGATACTTTTGGTTTGCATTAATAACAATATAACAGTCTGTTCTTTATCTCTCCTGCATTTTCAGACATTCCAGTTCCGGAGTGGGTTAACCAAGAACTGTCTCAAAGCAGTCGGTGGACCTCTTCTATTGTTGAACGATGGTACCCCTTATCTGGATCAACTGGTGCTAGCTGCAACCTAATGGAATCTTTCAGGTTAATCTCGTGTCTGTTTCTTTTTGTCCATTATGGAACACAGGGTCCGTGTTGTAAAGTATCCTACTCAGGCAGGGCACTTACATTAAGAGTTCTTTGGAAGCAGACACTCCATTCCTGCTTTTACTCTAGCCTATCATGCTTAGATTTGTACGCCCTCTGGTAATAGACAGGGTCAAGAGTTCTAGCTTGCTTTTTTATTTTTGTAACTTTTATGGGCCTGTTCAATCCCCCATTATGTGAATTCCTATTATTCATTCCATCGAAGACTTTCCCAGGACCTGGGCACTGCCTGCCACCTTTTTTTTTTTTTTTTTTGTTTCATTGGAGCCTGAAGACCGAAAAGGACCCCAGCCTGAGTGCACAGGCTCTGTAAGTATGTTCTATATATCAATTTGGCGGCCACAATCTGAAGGCTTTGGCTTCTTGCTATATTTGGTATTGTGGCCCCTTTTAAATTTATTTCTACCATTGCCCCATGGCCACTACAGACATACTAGGGGGTGAATGGATCTTTTTATTTTTTGTATCCCCCCCCCCCTCCTTCTTAACTGTGGACAGGAAATGAGGCATCTCGCCCAACGTGAGATCATACGACTTGTCTAATGAGACCAACTAATTAACAGAGTGGATCCACTCCAGAAAGGTGGTAGGAGTTGTGGATTTGGGGTTTTAACTGAATTTAGGAGGTAAAGTAGCGTTCTGGTGGGTATGTTGAAAGTCATGGTCGAATGGTAAGCTAAAAAGAGGAAGGATAGACTCTCAAGGGCAGTATGAGGTACATTTTATTCATGATTGTATCCTTGACCTCGCCATAAAAGGCTTCTATATGTGCATAGTTTCACCAATTATGGAGTTTTGAGCTTACCCGATGATCACATCTCCAACAAAGTGGCAGGGTGTAGGAGCAGAACCTATGCAGTCTCTGTAGAGTATAATACCAGCGGGTGATTAACTTAAAATTAATTTCTTGTGTCTTAATATCTGGCGGTACAGAGGTCAAAATGTCCTGTATCTGAGGCCATCGATCCAAGGGCAAAGTGACAGCTCCCTTTCCCAAGTGTACATAAGAGGTCTTGAAGTATTGGAGGAGTTTGTACAGCTTAGCAAGAGCTTTAAATGAAAGCCCCTTTATCAAGGGCTATTTTCAAAAGGGGTCTGTTTTATGGGTATGAGGCTAAAAGAGACAAAGGAGGAAACAAAATGGGAAACCTACCTATACTGCCAATGGTCCGTTAGGGCTATTGAATTTCTGAGTGAATTAGTCCCATGGCACCACTGTACCCTCTTTATTTTGTGTGGCTAAGGTATTTATATTTATCTTCCACAGCGCAGTGTGTTGATGCAAAGCCAGGTGGAAAGTCTGTATCCACAGATAGAAAGCAGCAGGCATGGGGAAAAACTATTTCTCATTTACAGTTTGTTTGAATTCAAGCCTCTTAATACAGAACAGGCGGTCATCTGGTTGCTGTTGTCCGTTTCTTACAGAGGGCTTCAAGCTTAATCTGTTCTTCCCTCACAACACGTTTGCCTCCCAAACAGTTGGGAAAAGTACACCTTGGGCAACATTAAGCTCAACGTGTACTGCCCGATGTACTAGACAGAGACCGGCCACTGTTCCGATCGCCTAGTAACAATTTTTTAAGCTTTCATGTGGGGGAACCTCTATCAAAAGCATTGACTAAGAGTCAGCGTGGGACCGCACATAAACCGTACGCCAATGTCTAGGTATGCATGACTTGGCCGCGTTGAACAAGTGAGTGAACAGACGCTTCCAAGGGTGGTAACCTCCGATCCTAGTGGGTACCACATTCAAAAACACAACCAAAGGTCATAAACAGGTGCCGAGAAAACAATCGACAAGGTCCGCTCCACGTCCCTCCAGTAAGCTCACAATCTCGGGCAGTCCCACCAAATGTGGGACAAAGTCCTACGGTCCTCACCACAATTCCAACAGTCCTGGCTAACCGAAGGATAATACTTGTGCAAAAAGTCAGGAGTCCTATACCACCAATTCAGAAGCTTATAATTGAGTTCCACCGTAGCCACATTCCTGGAGCAATAAGCCGTAGATCTCACCACCTGGCACCAGTCAGCATCCAAAAATGACACACCCAGCTCCAATTCCCACCGAGAACGACTGGGCTACAAAGGGCAGACACTGGGAGAAGATACCAGTAGACGATAAAAAAGCAGAAAAATTAAGTGAGCGGGGTTGATGTGACAGGAGAAGCTTCTCAAAAGGCAAGGGAACGTAAAGCAGCCTTCTCTGGATGACCCAGGAGAAAGCTGCGGAGTTGTCTATACCGCCACCACTCGCCAGATGACAGATCCAACTTGGTCTGCAGCTCCGCAAAGTCCAACTCCACCTGGGAGGACAAGTGTATGGGCAACAACCTACCATGAACAAGCCAGGTAGCAAATGCAGATGAATCCATACCTGGGGGGGAAAGCAGGATTCTGCAACAGAGGGGTAAGAGGGGAAGGCTGAGAGGAAAAATCAGAAGGCAAGGAACAAAGGGAATCAAATATTCGCAGAGAGGGGGTAAGTACAGGTAAGGTCGGACCAGCTTTCTGCAGGACATCCCTAGGGAGCCAGGGAAGCCCTGTCAATGGCCATGGCGAAACTAAGTCCGAGAGCAGACAAACCCAAAACTTCTCTCCCCCCCCCCCCCCCCCCGAATGGAACCAGTGGGCCATCATAGACAGGTGTACTGCTTGATAATATTTGGCCACCAAGGGGGGGACACAGTCCACCCTCTTTATTCAGCGCTAGCACCCAAGAACTAATCCTAGCAGGTTTGTCCGCCCAGATAAATGTATTAAGGGCCAGCTGGAAGGTCTTCAGAAAAGCCACCGACAAAGATATGGGCATCGTTTGCAAGATATAAAGCAATTTAGGGATAACAGACATTTTGACGAGGTTGATGCGACCTAACCACGAAACAAAAACGGGACGCCACCTGTGAAGATCTCGGCAAACACATTCCAGAAGAGGGGAATAATTCAAAGAAAACCAGTCTTGGGAACAGGAAGAGAGAGAAACACCCAGATATTTCAGCTTCCCTGGAGCCCAGCGGAAGGTGGAAATCTGGGAAATCGCCTCTATGAGATCAGCAGGGATGGAGACTGCCAAGAGCTCTGACTTACAAATGTTAGGCTTGAAGTTAGACAACAAACCAAATACATGAAGCTCTTCCAGTATCGCCGGGAGGGACCGAATAGGGTCAGGACCACCAATAAAAGATCATCAGCGAACAATGCCAATTTATGCTCCATGAAACCAGAATGGAGCCCCTGAATCCCAGAATTGTTGTGCAGGGAGCAGGCCAAGGCCTCTATGGTCAAAATTAAAATGAGGGGAAAGGGGGCATCCCTGTCTGGTGCCATTTCATAGAGGAAAATAATCAGATAAACCCCCTGGAAGATGAACCCGGGCAGGGGGCGTGGTATACAGGGCACGGACAAACTTACGGAAGCGGGGACCAAGACCCAGATGGCAAAGGCAAGCTTCAGTAAAGACCAAAGACACTGTCAAAGGCCTTTTCTGCATCAACCGATAACAAAAGGGTAGGGATTTGCTTCTGCTGTGCCATCTCAATCAGCTGTATAATTCTGATAGTATTATCCCTAGCCTCTCTACCCGGCACAAACCTTGTCTGGTCCTGATCAACCACTTGAGGCAAAAGGGGGCACAACTGGTTGTCCAGAATCTTCGCATATATTTTAATGTCGGTGTTGAGTAGCGATATAGGTCTGTAACTCCCAAGCAATTTTGGATCTTTGCCCTCTTTGGGGATCAGGACGATATGTGCCTCCAGGAATGCCGGTTAGAACGCAATCTGGTCAGGTAAGCAGTTAAATACTTCAGTCAAAATAGGAGAGAGCTCCGGGAGAAATTTCCTATAAGAGCACGGGAAAGCCATCTGGACCCGGTCTACGGCTCTCAGCAAGCTGTTTAACCACATCCACTATATCCTGAGTCAATATTGCAGACTCCAAGCTGCGAGCCTGACCAACAGACAATTTAGGCATCTCAGATGCCCTCAAGTAGGATGCCGCTGCGTCCGCTGTAGGTGGGTCAGACGGTGGAGGAAGATTATATAGATCCGCATAAAAACTGCGGAAAGTTTCCGCTATCCCAGGGATATCATGATGAATACAACCATTAGCATCCTCCACCTGAGAGATAGGGACATGAGTTCGCGGACCCTTCACCAGCTGGGAAAGTAGTCTTCCAGATTTGTTATTGTACTCATAAAATTCACTACGCACCCAATTCATAGAATGAGCCGCCCTAGAACGCATGAGATGGGTAACCTGATCCCTCAGCCCATTCAGAGATCGCATCGCCAGTAGATCCAAAGAGAGCATATGAGGGGCTTCCAGGGACCGTATGGAAGTAAGCAAATCTCTAATTTCCGCTTCGTTGCTCTTCCTTTTCCTAGTGGAAAGGCTAATAAAAAATCCCTCTCAGATAACATTTAAGGGATTCCCAAACCCCCAGAACCCTAGGAACGGAGTGCAAATTAACCTTCAAGAAGTCTACAATCAAGGAGCATACTTCCGCACACACCTGAGGGCCTTCCAATAAGGAGGTATCCGAACGCCATACCGAAGATCGAGGGACAACTAAAGGAACTTCCTACGTCAGGAGGACCAGACCATGATCTGACCATGTGATTGGCAGTAACCGAGCCGAAGACAGGTAGGCAAGATGCGCCTGTGAGAGGAAAATATAGTTGATCCTAGAGTAGGAATTAGCCGGGTGAGAGAAGAGAATAACTACGAGCACTAGGGTTTAGCAATCTCCAAGTGTCCACTAAGGAGAGAAGATGAATAGATTTGACAATAGCAGAAAGATGAGTAAGGAAGGGAAGACCTAGAGGACGAGCAATCCACCCCCGGACAAAGAGGCACATTCAGGTCCCCACCTACTACCACCAACCCAGATTGGAATTCACAGAGCCTGGCCAATACCTCAACCAGAAAATCCCGTTGACCCTCATTTGGGGCATATATCGAGGCCACCGTGAAAGTCAGATCAACCACTTTACCTTTAAGGAAAAGAAAATGCCCACTACGGTCTTTGAGTTCATCAAGAAGTTTAAGTTGGACAGAACTGTGAAACAGGATACCCACACCAAGTTTCTTACAGGGTGCAGAGCTAAAATGTGGCACGGAAGCCATGAAATGAGTCTCCCGGAGAAAACAAATATGACCATTATAACGCCTACATTCTTGAAATACTAAACTACGTTTATGAGGGGAATTTAGCCCCCTGACATTCATAGAGTATTAAGCTTAAACCTATCGGCCATCGACTGTGGTCAACCGGTCAGCATAAAGGCCGAAAGCCAGAGGCCCCCACCCCCCCAGAGGGAACACACATAAGGGAAAGGGAAGGGGACGGTAGAGAAGAAACAGAAGGCCTAAGGGAATAGGAGAAAAGAGGAAGGCAATAGTGCCCAGAAAGAAGAAAAAGTAAAGGGAAGAACTAAGGAAGAGAGACCAGCCTCTCCATAGAAAAGAACTGAGGAACCAAATAAACACTGTCTTGGTGACCGCACAGTACAATGAAAATAGAGCCAAATCTAACGCAAGGCGGTAAAGATTAGGGGCGTGGGAAATACTCCAAAATATAAAAGAACAACAAATCTCATATACCCTCACATAAGTTTGAGAAAAGAGCGGATACCCCCCCACTCCCCCAGATCAATTGAACAGACAGTAGAGGCCAAATGCACTCCACCGTGCTCTTGTACCCCCGTAACTCACAGGAGGACGTCCTTAAAGATCCGGGGAGAGCCAGGGGACCCACTCCTCTAGAGGCTTAACTATCTGTCTCCAACCAGGAAAACAAACTTAACATCCCTTATCACAAACACCCCAGAAACAAAGTGCATCAAGGATAGAAAAATATAGTGAACTGCACCCCAGAGCTCCAGAAGGCGCATAGAACTCCACCGGAGCCCCGATACAACCGGAAGGTCCACCCCCAAGGGGGGCCAGAACACTGGTCGAAGATGCTAGAGGGAGAGTAGCAAGAACCATAGCTCGAGCCCAAACCATACATTAGAGAGGAAAAATTAGTGATCAGAACGGTGGGATTTGCAGAGTGCAGCCAAACAGACAAGTGACATGGATATACAGTGAAGTACCCCCCCCCCAGCAAAACATACACTAAATCCAACCCCCCCCCCTCCCAGAGGGGAAACCTGGGCGACAGGGACGGGTCTCCCCAAAAAGGGGAGGAAATCCACCCCCCTATTGTTAAGCACATACCAACCACCCACGGAGAACAGACCAGGGGAATAACAATATTATAACAAAGACCCTAGAAGGAGGGGAACCCATCCCCCGGGACAACCCCCCTATCCAACCCACCTAGCCCTCTCCATTATCCCGCAGACTACCACTAAGCACAAGGAGAAAAACCTATTGACATGGCCCGCCCTCCAATAATAAAATCCAGGAACACCAAACCATCAGACCATGATGGATGCGGACCCTGAGCGGAAGAAAACCCCCGACTGGGGAGCGCGACATCCCCAATATCCTCCATCGGAGCCCCCCCTGAAAGAGGTGGATCCGAGAGTGTCACTTTCCCATGGCAAAAGAGAGACGAAAACATCTAAAGTAGTAAAACAATGGAATACATATCAGTCCCCTCTAGGCGAAGACCAACACCATTCCGTTCAGCCTCTTCCTGGGGGGTCACCTCGGCCCAGCGCTGGGGCTGCAAGGCCGTAGACAGATTCTGCTTTTTGTGGATGATAGTCCCATAGCTGAACTTGGGGGAAATTCAACTGGCTGCACAGCTTCGCTACATCCTCAGAGTCCTTCACAGTAAAAGTGGAGCCGTCGTGGGACACTGTGAGGGCAAAAGGAAATCCCCAGCGATAAGCAATGTGGTTGTTCCGGAGAGCGTCTGTTAAGGGCTTAAAGGCTCTGCGAAGCTGGAGAGTGTAAGCGGAAAGGTCATTATATAATTGCAAATCCGGGTCCTCCCATTGAAGAGAATGAAGTTGGCGAGCTAAGCGTATAAGAGAGTCTTTCTGGTGAAATGAAGCCAGACAGCAAATAACATCTTTAGGGTGTTCACCATTCTGGGCCCAATGCCTTAAGGCCTGATTTAATCCTCTCAATTTGAACCTGCGCAGGGTTAACCTTCAAGATAGAGGCAAAAATCTTTCCAGCCGTTTCCCTCAGGTGCTCGGGTAGAACAGATTCCGTTAGATCTCTGACATTGTTGCGCTGTCCCCTATTTTCAGTATCATCCAAATGAAAGCAGAGTTTCGCAATCTCCTTCTCCTGATCCACCAAATGTTTGGCCACGCCTTGCTGGTCAGCAAGAATCGAGGTGTGTGTGCCTTCCAGATCTGCCATTCGATCACCAATATGTCTCCCATCAGTATGGAGGTCCGCGATGTCACTCCGGAGAGAATCACGGAGCTTGTCTATCAAGGTCTCCAAGTCAGATCTCGTTGGCAAAGAACGAATATCGTCCTTCATAGCAAAAGACCGCGGGTCAGTCGTCCCGTTAAAGGATCAGAGATCCACTTCACGCAGAGGGTCTCTAGCATTGGAGTCCTCACAGCCCACTGGTAAGTCCAACATCTTGGGATCAAAATGTGTTTTCTTTAAGGAATCCCGTAATCTTTTGGGACCTGGAACGTCTTCCTCGCATGACAGAGTACTCCAAGGGTGTAGGGTAGAAGCTCGGTACCAATTTCACTGCAAATGATAGCTATAAAGCCAGTTAAAGGCAAAAAGGGCACAGAGCAGGCTCACCGTGCGTCCATCTCGCTCAACGGTCAGGCCACCCCCCTTTACTGGTTTGTTATTGGTGGCTTTCTGTTATATGAATCAGAAATACGGTGAATACTCGAACGTTTCTATTTTGAGCAGTGTTTGTAAGTGCAGCAATGTGGTTAATGCTGGGAATTATAATAGAGTATTCAACAGCAGAGCAAACTTGAGATTGTGCATATATTTTTGTTTCTCCCTGCCATTTAAATTTTGGTAACTGTCATAATGAGTGGTAGCATGACTGTCAGTTTAACTCTGTGCACAAGCTGCCATATGGTTGCAAACCTGGAACAACTCTTCTAGTGTGCCTACATCTGTGCAGGATGTGAGCAAGTAGACTCTTTGGAAGCTCAAATTAGAGAACTGGAGAAGCAAGTTTCAAAACTGAGGGAGACTGACAGTCTTGAGAAGGATTTGTTCCTCACACATTCTCTTTGCCACTGTACAAATTGTTGGTAAGACCTCACCTCGAGGAAAAAAATATATAAATAATATTGCAGTTTTAGGCACCAGTTCTGGAAAAGGATATTCTAGAACTGGAGAGAGTACAGAGAAGAGCAACAAAATTGAGAGAATGGAGAACTTGATGTATGAGGAACAGCTGTCCAAACTTAGTTTATTTACTGTTGAGAAAATACTCCTAAAGTGGATCTTGATACATTGTATATGCATGTGAGTTCACTAGTGAGCTTTTCATTCCTAGACCAGGTCAAACAACTAGACACCAGCCTTTGCAATTAGAGGACATTTTTTCCTTTTCAAGTAAGGTCTTTTAAATTGTAGAAGCAGCAATGGATACGTTTTGAGATTAGGTTCATTTCTACCTGTAGGGGGAAACATACAAGGTTATGCTATATATTAGTAGTTAAAACCGCATTACCAGTAACATGCAACTGCCTTCAAGGATCGGGCAGAAAAACACATGGATTCTTTTTTGTGGCCTGTTCCATTACACTCAGCCTTTGCAACAGCATGGGTGACTGACTAGAGCCATGACGGTTTGGGGGTAGCAGCTTGTTAGAGGCACTCCAAAAGAGGATGTTTTCCATTTCTAAAAATCTTGAGGACAGTGTATATCTTACTAAGCTGACTTTGACACTAAGTCTAAATGCAAGTTCTTGGCACTTTCTGTTGCAGAGTGCTGTACTGTTTTGTGGAGCAGTCTTCTAAGAAATCCCAAATTTGTCTCCCATTCGTGGGTCAGCAACTTTTGGCCCAGATCAGGCGAGAGTCATTAGCCATGTGAGTGGGGGGTAATGTTTCTCTGTTGCTTCAGTTTATCATCCAATCATCCTCCCTTTCCACAGAGAACACACAGCTGTCATTACCTCCACCAGTACGGATATGTACCCAGAGCTGCTTCTCCCTCTGCGAGCCAAGCACTCCCATCTCTGAAATCTAAGAGAGGTTGGACGAGCGGAAAAAAAAACAAAAACCTATCCTACAACTTCGCAGAGCCCCATATGCCTTTGGTTGTGATCAGAGGATATTGAAGTCTCTCTCACTGAACATGGACTTCTCCATTATAGATCTGTGGGTGTTAATGGTGATTTTTGGAAGGGTTTCTCATAGATTTGAAATATCCTCATTGCTTTCTCGCCTCCAGGTTCTCTAGCAATCCATTATGGGCCTCTTTATTTCTTGAAGGGGTGTAATCCTTGTGGATATGCAGATCTTGGTGTCGTCCCCCCCCCCCAAGGAGATTTTCATAGGATTCTCTTCCAACCTTTTCATGGTCCCAAAAAAGGATGCTGGCTTTGGTCATGTTTTCAACGGTGTCTCAATTATTTCATTCATAGGACTTAATTAAAAGTTTGCTCCTTCATTGCTGCAGTGTGCCTCTGCACAGTGACTTGTCCATTTGTCTTGTGACTGTCATGTGAGTCTAAATGACACATACATGCAAATGTAAACAGAACCCCCAGAATCTGAGTAACATATGGAACCAGAGCAATGGAGCACAGATCAAAGATCTTCCTAAGGTATGTTGCGGCAACTGCATCTTCAGTAATCCAAAATTTATTTATTTATTTGAAGGCACAAGTAATCTAAACAAGCAACAGATGCATACAGCATTGTTGTAGCCAGCGACATGAGAATCTCGTGGTTTTCATGCAGGGCATGATTCTCATGTCCCCCTCGTCATGGCAATATGGTTAATGCACCTTTTAGGTCACACGCTATTTTGTCTGCAACATTTAAAAATCTTTCTACCAGAAGACAAGGTTCAGATTTTGTTTTGGTAGGCTTCTCTGGCTTTAGCTGGCCCTTTAACAGTACGGACTACATGAGTGTTCTGGGGGTATCTGATCATTCGGTTTGCCTAATCTCACACTCAGAAACTGCAGCTTGATATTCTCAGGAGTTGGTCCAGACAGCAGGGTCATCTCATCTTTGTGCTATATCTCTTGGGCCGGAGGAAGTTAGATCTTCGATGTTGGCTGTGGGACCCCCACGTAACATGGTGAACCATTGGTCATACTAAATTGTTACACAGGCATGACAGATGCCAGTCTGAAGGGCTGGGGAGCTTCATGCAACTCTCCTGGACCTTTGGATGGACAGAGTGTCTTCTGTCCCTTGTATTGGAATAATTTGATTGGCTCTTCTGAATTGGTCCCAGTTACACCAGAAACTACCAGTGCTGATTCATTTTGACTAACTAGTAATGTCTACAAAGGTCCTTTGGCCTACTGGAATATAGCCATTACTTTAATACTCAGCCTGCAGATCATTCCAGCAGTCTTCAAGTGATTCTCTCTGGGTTTCATGACTAGGGAAACCTGGACAGAAGGCAGAAAATCAGTAGCAGATTCAGTAGGTCACTTATGGCCCGCACGTGACATTCATCGTCCAATATCTGTGAGTCCCATATGCTAAAGGCAGACTTCCTGCTCTTGTAAAAAAATAACTTTCACCAGGCAAAACCTGGAAATGAAAATAACATTTTAACCTTTTGAGTGCCAGAGTAGTATCTAGTGCATTGCAGTGCAATCCATTGGATGCCCTTCTGGCACTCAAAGGGTTAACAGTTTAAAACCTAGTCATTAACAGACACATTCCTAGCATACATGAAAGTAAATTTGGTGAGCCTAATGCACAAAATAGGGCCAATTCCTTTAAACCTTTCCTATCTGAATGGGCTCCTAAAAAAAATGTGATGGAGATATCACTGGCGTTCAGGGGTTAATAACACCATTTAAATCAATCTGGATTTTTTTCAACCCTAAGGTGCAGTTGGCTTGCACTAGAATTTGCCCATCTTTTCAGCATAAGGTCTGCCATATTTAGTAATTCTAATGTTTATAAAGATGCTGCTGTTTTAGCTTTACTTTTTCAGCTATTCATAGCCTATAAATCTGCTAAAATTTATATTTTCAATGTAGTAACATTGTTCCTCTTCCCCACAAATTATTCTGTGTAGATTGATAAACGCCGCTGCTTCTGATCAGGATGAACATTTGAAATCGGATCAGGAGGTATCTAACTACTTGTCTGAATTCTATCAGAAATGTAATGATGAGTCTGGTGGTGGAGTACAAGGAGAGAACCAAAAGAAACGTATGTGCACTTTCCTCTTTCTCATTGAATTTACTCTTAAGAATTATGAATGAATGTTTATATAGTGCCATAAGTATGTGTAATGTGTTTTAAACTTTAAGGGTTCAGACAACACAGGCTATCACAAGTGTTTTACAAAGTGAAACAAGAGCAGCTCTAGCTCTCGATCATAATCAGTAGGCCATTTAGTTTCAGTATGTGAATTGTTGGTTTTCCAATTTTGTGTGTTTGCACAGTATTAATTGGACTTGTATGAAGTCAAAATGGAGCAAATCTGGTCCAAACCAACTTCACAACAGGGGACATAATTCCCCAAAATTACCAATTATTTAATTGGAGTTTTTAACTCTTTGAATACTAGTTTCCAACACATTGCATTGGAGGTGTTCTTCTTTAAAGGGATAGTAATGTTTCATAATAAAAGCAGATCTAATTAATCATCATAGTATTTGGGCTTTGGAGAGTGTTATTTCAATTGTCAGAGTTGTAGTTCAAGAGTAATTCAATGACAAAGTGACCCCCTCCCACCCCTTTTACTGATGTAACCTTGCTCAGCCAGAGCAGAAGGGAGGTGCCCAGGTAGATTGCACAGAGGGACAATCTTCAATTAAGATAAGGGGAAAAACCTGAAAAACTTGAAGAGATAAGACTCGTATCGTTCTTCTTTTTTTTTTATGCCTATAAAATAAAGATAAAACATAGTATTACTATCCCTTTAAGCATTATATGAGACAAAAACACTCCTAAACTGCCTCAATGGCAAAGTCTTGAATGGCCAGAATGCTTAGTTTTGAAAGCGGTCATGGAAACACAGGGAAGAATATGGTGTATTTACTGGTTATCTTTATGAATGCAAAAAAGTGCCATATCTGTTGCAATTTGTTACAATTCTAATTGAGACAAATGGAACTTTATAACTTTGCATACTAGAGGTATGATGTCTTCAAAATGTACAACCATTAAACATTCAAAGGGTTAAAATTCCATAGAACTAAATGTCTCGTAAGATTTTGGAGATTGTTTCCTGTGTGTCTGTTGGTTTGCCCCAAAAATTGCTGCTGTTCTATTTCTTTATCACCCTTCAGGGGAGCATTGAAGGTGTCTAACACCATGAGAAGACATGCTTTCAATACTGAACAGATGGTTTCCTAATGTTTACGCAGAAATGGTTTGATCTGGAGAATTAATCAGTATGAAAGATTCACTAAGTACATACCTGTGCTCAGCCAGGGAAATCCTTAACGACCCTTGACGGTCATAGTACATCATGGGTAAATCTGACTGAACGACCCATGACGTACTATGACAGTCATGGAATTCCGGGCTCGTTCCGTGGCTGCAGTCCATTCAGGGAGTCCGGAAACTGAAGGAGCAAAAAAAAAAAAAAATGCTCTGTGGTCCTTAACTGACCACCGCGCCGATCTGCCGGTCATTAAGGGGTTAAGACCTGCACTGCTGCAATATGAGGCCCATGGTTTAGAAACACTGGAATGAGTGATATTTTCATATAGGGTGCTGTAGAAGACTGATGCAAAATAAGTGATTTGCAGAATAAATCCACAGTAACTTTGTGTTTTTCCTCCCCAGGTGGGCTTCCACGTACTCCTGTTAGGCAAAAAATGAAAACCATGCCCCGAGCTTTGCAGATGCTAAATGTTGCCAGGTTGAATGTAAAGGCTCAGAAATCATATCCACCATCAGATGGTGTAATACCTGCAGCAGAGAAGAATCCTCCAGCAAAGAGAAGATCCTCAGAAAAACGGGAGGAGAAAATAAAGCCATTAAAGCACCCTGGTAAGGGTTTTTTAATATACCTATGCATCTATATGTGTACCACGAAATTCTCTATGTATTGTCATAATTTTATCTCCCTCCTCTTTGATATGTGATGATAGTGACATAATGTTTATTTTTAGATATAGGATTTTGTTATCTGTATGTATCCCCCTAGTGTGTTGTTGAGGATCTAACCAATGTGTGTGTTGGATATTGGGATATATTTGGATTAATAGGGGGTGCTCCAGCGGTGGAGCATGGAAGTGATCCAGTACCCGGAGCCATGCTTATTGGTGGAGGAGAGCGCTCCCATACGTGTTTTTTGGGGCGGACCAGAATGTGGAAATACTCTGCGCTCCACTTGTGATGCGCGGAGGTGGTCCTCTGTTCTGGGCGGTCTGTCCCTGCGATAGGGTTAGGTCTGCTTTTCTCTACCGTTGTGTGGGGGACTGGGATGAGGAAGTGCTATGCGCTCCATTGGTGGAGCGCATTTGATGGCGGGAGTTTTGGGGAAGCGAAAATTCATCTGTTTTGGGTAGGTGAGTGTATATATGTTTGGAACTTGTTGAAAACTCAATTGATTCCCCTGATGAAGTAGCACGTTGCTATGAAACGTGTAGGGTGTATTGGCTCTTATTATAGGCTAAGTCTCTGTAGGTTTTACTATAATTGTTTTAAATAAATATTATTTCCATACCCTGGAAATGTATTTTATTATTTTCTGCCGAAGTAGCCACCTGTCACTAGGATTTTATCCACACATAGGGGAAGTCCTGCTCTCCCACTCATTGAGTTATCGGGACAACTTGGAGAGCATAAAGAAGCCCCAAACGTGGGAAGTGGAAAGGTGAATGGCAAAAAAGAACCCGGAAGTTGACCAGAACTGGAGGTCAGATCCAGTTAAGGCTGATTATCCTAGAGGCAGGACAGGCCTCTGAAAAATGTGAGTACCCTGTAAAAGGGTAAACTTTTCTACATATATTTGTGTATGGTTGATCCTTGAGGATTCTACACTTAGAGGAGATTGCACTGTCTTTTTTTTTTCTTCTTCTTTGTGTTTGTATATCAAGAGCCCGTCTGACTACTTGGAGACTGGGTGTTGGAGGAATCGGATCAACGGAACCCTAATGAACTGATGATCATTTTGGGACTTCACATATATTAGTGTACTGTACATTATATATCCTTTAAGATATATCCTTTTAGTATGTATATGTGTATATAATATATATATAAAATATAATTTTATACACAGGCTGTGTCTGTCCAAAATATAGGTGAGCGCAGGAGCATATACAAGAAACAACCGATCCATAGGGCCTAACAGAAATATCAAAAATTCCCATTAATTTGCATCATTGAGGGATGCAGGTACCTTGGGGGTTTTCGAGTGTGCCTTTAGGAGGCAGTGCACTCTAAACAAAACTCCTCACACTTCCTAGTGGCTGTCTCCTCTCCCTGAAGCTCTACTGTTTTTGTTGTTGTGTCAGGAGGTTCAGGGTTTTTCCTTCTCCAGTCAAGGAGTTCTACAATTTTATTATTTTATTAATTTATACACATCCCAGGGGCCCTCACATTGTGGGGAGGGTCCCTAGAACTTAACTCCACCTTTATTACATACTAGTCCAATTGAGACAGTGCATTGCAACCTAAAGAGTGGAGACCCAAGCTCAGCTGTTGGCTGAGAGGGAAGAAGCTTTCTTCACATTGCTCCATTCCAGAAGAACCCCATTGGAAACAAAGGAAGGAGAAGACTTATAAGCTCTCCTACAACGTTGGGGGAGAGCTCTATACGGTAGTTTCTTGTCGGGGTTTTCTTTTCCTCCATACTGCACATGTTCAGCTTGCATATACACATGTGCTTAATAATCCTTTATTTATATAGCGCACACAGATTCCGCAGCGCTTTACACTCATATTGCTTACACATTCATGCTCTCGCAAGTACCTCAAATACACATTGAAAACAGTGCTTCACGAATTAGCTCTGCTGGAGCAGTCCTTTTCATTTTAACCCATTCTACCTATATCACAGCTCCATTGTGGCACCCCTATTATAAGCTAATTTCTTTCTACTTTTTTACATTGGGAACATTATTATGAATTTTTTTTTTTTTTTTTTTTCACACAGAACTATGGCAGAACCGAAGTAGGAGAAGAAAAATATAGGAATTTCTGCCTCTTGTACTGAAGTTTCAAACAGTTCAACATTGTGTTCTAAATTCACGGATACGGAATCTGGTGGGGCTACCACTTCCAAAGACTTCTGTCCCACCCCCCAACCTTGAACAAGAATGGGCTAAAGCTTTTTCTGGTTCAATGGCTAACACTTTGGAGAGAGTATTAGACAGATGGCTAACCGAAGCACCACGGGTAGCTGTCAAAGATCTCTACCAAAAAAAAAAATCCTCAAAAGATGTGCCAATTTCTTTACAAACTCCATCGTTCGATGACAGCGAATTCCACAGTGGTCAATGGTGAACCACTGTGTAATTCTGTGTGAACCATGGCAGGGCGTTCCACACATGAGGACAATGATACAGAATCAATATATTCTCTTATTAAAGAAATTGTAAAAGTTCAAGTATCGGATGAACAAGTCATGAATACTTCATCTAAATCCTTCTTTAAGTGTAAAAAGACATTGTCTATCAAATTTCCTGCTTATGAGGATATTGATGAGATAGTCATGAATGAGTGGAGTAATCCAGGTAAATCTTTGATTATACCCATGCAATTCGAAAGTACATATCCATTTCCCAAAGACAAATTAAAACTTTGATACATTATAAATGTTAATGTTTTCAGGACAGGGAGCAGTCATTAGAGCTTCATTTGCATCAGCATGGGCATGAGTGGCAGAGGCTTGGCAAACGCACATTATACAAGCCATACAAGACAATGTACCACATAAGTGGATTCTTCTAATGGGTTACCTACAAGAAGAAGGTGAAGCGGCATTGGAGATGACCAAATGTTCAACTACTTCAGTTATAGAGTGACATACCCTGTGACTAAAGATGTGGAACACAGATTCTGCTTCCAAAAAAAGCTTTCATAGCTTTTACAGGCTCATTGCTGTTCGGTCAGGAACTGGACAAAATTGTCAGTCAAGCCACTGGAGGGAAAAGTACCCTTTTACCTCAAAATAAAGCTAAAATATTTGATTTAAAGAAAAAAAAGTTTTTGCATATCTTAATAAAAAAGCTCTTCCAGACTAGCATTACCGAACAAGTCAGAGTTTTTGTTATAGTAAAACAAAACCAGCTTGGGCCCATAAGAAAAATGTTTCCAAGACAAGTACAAACCCACCACAGCATGAATTTGGGGGTACAGAGTCTACCAGAGATCCTCCACCGGGGGGGGGGGGGGGGGGGACTCCTGCACTAAAGGCAACAATGGATGATGTCAATCTTAGACAAATGGGTACTTCAGTTGATACCAGAAGAGGGTACATAATGTTGTCCAGGGTACCCAAAGAAAATACACTCAAGGAAGCATTCCATCTAGCAATTTGACACTTCCTAGAAAATGGGATAATAACACCACCTCCAAAACAGAAGTTCAAAGCCTTTAATTCCATACTTTTTATGGAGGTTCCCATGCAATCTTGGGCTTAAAAGTATTGAACTAATTCCTTAGAGTACCCAAGGTTAAGATGGAATCTATCAAATCAGTGATAGCAGCCATGGAACCAGAGAAGTTCATGACATCATAGATGCGTATCTACACATACCGTTATGGCCCAAACCACTGTCAACACCTCAGGCATTCTTTTCCAAAACAACAATTTGTGGCACTTCCTTTCGGACTAGCCACAACACCGAGAGTTTTTACCAAAGTGATTGCTCCTCTTATGGCATATCTCTGATCAAAGGGAGTAAACCTGTCTCCATACCTGGACAATGTTTCTAAAAGCTCTATCCCAGGAGCTAACAACATCATTGTCAAACTTTACAAACTATGAAGAGTTGTGGTTTGATTCTCAGTCTAAAAAAATCTCAACTGGTACTGTCTCAAAAAATTACGTTCCTGAGATTAATATTAGATATTGAAAAGAGTGAAATTACCTTATGAGAATTTCGGATCTTCAGGAGAAAATCCATGTTTCTCACCCAGCCAGAAATCTGTTGGGCATTGCAGGAAGATTGTGGGGGGAAAATGGTATCCACAATAGAAGTGGTTCCATTTGACCACTACAATTGGAACTACTCTGCTATTGGTCCAAAAATCCTAACCATCATCACCACATGATGGCTATATCGCAGACAGTCGCTACAGTGATGGCCAAGTATGCTCACGGGAAAACATTTCTCCATAGCACAATAGAAAATGGTCACTGCAGATGCCAGTCTGTTCGGATGGGGGGCAGTGTACAAGCATCACTCCACTTATGGTCAGTGGACTCCAATGGAATCACATCTACCCATAAACATTCTGGAGTTATGGGCAATTCACAACACACTGCCTGTGTGGACCAAAATTCTGAAGAACCTTTCCATTTGGTTTCAGTTATTCATTGCCACAGCAGTGGCTTACATACATCACAAAGGAGGAGCAAAAATGAGAGAGTAGTAGTAAAAATTCTCCTCTGGGTGGGGAACCATGTCCCAGCACTATCTGCCATATACATCACAGGAGTGGAGAACTGGGAGACAGATTGCCTCAGCCGCCAGACCATAGACCCCCGGGGGGAATGGGAATTAAAACAAGAAATATTCCTTCAGATTACAGATCGATGAATACCAGAAATAGACATGATGGCATCAAGAATAAACCGAAAACTGCTGATATTCTCTTCAAGAGCAAGAAACCCACAAGCGATAGCAGTGGATGCCCTAGCGATTCTATGAAATTATAAACTAGTGTATGTCTTCCCTCCACTAGCCATGAATCCCAGAATCCTCGGCAAAATAAGGAGAGAGTACACCATTCTCATAGCTACATTTTGGCTAAGGAGATCTTGGTTTCACCAGAAGGAAAGATGTCCATTAGAGCCGTAGCAGCTTCCTCAGATTCCAGACCTCCTACCTCAAAGACCAAGTCACAATCACAGCCTACTCAGTCTACCTTTGACAGCATGGAACTTGAAACCCAATTACTGACAAGGACATCAGATGCATTATTTGTTATTCCAGAAGGTCTTAAGAAGGGCAAACCAGCATCCAAGGCAGCTATTGCTTCATGGTTTAAACAGACTATTAGACAAGCATACAAACTAAAATCTGTTCCTGCACCTTTCAGGATCACAGCTCCTTCAACTAGGTCCATCAGTACTTCATGAGCCTTGAAGAACAAAGCTACTGTTGACCAGTTGAGCATCAGCACAAGACAAAACAAAAAGAGGGGAGCTTCCTGATTTAATATATTCAAAGATTATTATCCGCCACCAAATGCACCACCGAACTCGCAATGTAGATTATGATTTTTAGTGGTCAGTCAGACAGATGGACTCAAGACTTCCTTCACTCAGTCACTCCACAAATTGGATTGGAATGCAGCACACCAACATATGTACAAGGACCCCAAAGAAATCCTCAAACAAAAAGAAAAGAACAGCCAACCAGAAGGGGCGCAAACCAATATGTATATTGTTCAATAAGGATAATCTATATAAAATCTATATACTCACAGGATTAATTATACCGGTCTATTATTCATAGAACAGATATAAGCATGCAGGGAACAACTATCAGCCCTGCTTGGAGATACTTCCTGTAGTTGAGAAAAATAGATAATGGATCGGCTTGTAGATGTACAAAAAGTTTTAATAATTATAAAAACAATACATCAAGAGCAAGAAACGCTCAGTGCTTTTCTACTGCTTTTTTTTGTCAGGAGCAGCCTTGGCTATACAATATGCAATTTAAAAAAAAAAAAAAAAAAAATGCAAGGGAGATATGGGCAAGTTTTAGACCATCCGTGTATTGTGGGTTTACCTATTGCCCTTAGTTTGGCATGCCAGACTGGTCTTCTAAAGGACTCTGCTGCTGTGTTCTGTCACTTATGTTGTTTGGACAGCAACTCTGGATCCCCTCTCTTCCTCCTCATGAGCCTACCCGGGTTGTGTAGCCCTTTTGTCTATGGCTAATATCCCTTCCTCTGTTAAGGGGATCCTTAAGTTCTGGCATCAGGATGTTCCATATGCAACACACACACACACACACATACATACACGTACACACATTCTGGATGCCAAGGATTATTTTGAGGAGATGGGGTGGGAGGTCATTGAGGATGAGCTTGACTCCTAATTTACTCCTGGGGATGACACTGTGTCACCTGCTAACGGTCTTGCCATGGCAGTGTTTACAGACCTTAAGGGTTTTTGAGTCTCCGACTCAAATTCTTTTTCACAGATACATTTTTGAATGTCGCTAGAGGCAATCTGTGTTCCTCTACTTTTCATTCCTTGAACCATGTAGTTTTGAAGGAAGGGAAATCATTTGCTATGATTCTTCCCTGGCTGTTTTCTCTTATTCCTCTTTTTTGATACCCTACTTTGTTCATGCTCCCCCCCCCCCCCCCCCCCCAACAAGGGCCTCTCTGATTTCTTTCACATTCTAAGCTTGCCAAACTGCCACATACAGATGATTTAACAGTTGAGGATCAGACAGATGAGTGCCTGTATTGGTGCCACTCTGCATTTCACCCTCGCAGTTGCTTCAGTGTCTAGTGCCATGGCTGCTTGGGGTTTTTAAAAGAGGCGGATGTTTCTAATATCTTTGAGCCTACTGCATATCTTACTCAAATGATTTTTGATTCTGCTGGGCTTATTGTCAAGGGCTTTTTGCTCTTGTTTTATTTCATACCCTGTTCTGTGCACTTCCGCATTATGTGCACAGCACAGATCTTCAGCTCGTCCCATTTCTCCTCCCACCTCCCTCCAAGTGGCCCCAGGGAGCGTGTTCACGCTTCCCTTTATTGTGCTGTGAACAGCTCCTATCATTAGAGCAAGCTACAATTAGTATTATACTGAGGTTGTATGAACGTGCTCCCTGGGGCAGCTGGGAGGAGAAATAGGAGGTGCAGAAGAGCTTTGCTGGTCAGCATAATTGGACATGCTATGCTGATAGGCAAAGCTCTTCTGCACTTCTAAATGGAATATCTTTAAAAGTTTTTTGATTTATTTAAAAAAAAAAAAACTCCACTTTCGTATAATTCTTTTTTTACAAAGTGGATGGTAACACCTTTTTATAAGGTGATACATCCCCTTAAAGGACATTCCCCAAACACTATGTGTCAATGGCCAGGCCCCTCCTGAAGTTAGGTTTGGCCAGAAGGTGCCACAGGCTGCGTTAGCTGAGGATCTTCTTTTCCTCTTTCACTTACTGCCCAGTTTGTTGCTCAGTAGTTGAGCACTGTTGCCTCTTCTTTGGTTTGCTGTACTAGTTCGGTGTCCGACACCAACGGTTTTACTGATCTAATTTAGTCTTTGGTGATGAGATTATTTATTTATTTTTTTTTTCCCTCCATGGGAACCTTGGGAATGCTTTGGTATATCCCCCGTGGTTCCTGTGTTCCATTGTGAACATAAGAAAGGGTAAGCTTTTAGTGAAATTTACCATTAAATCCTTTACTCTTTAGTCCATATGGAACACAGGGCTCATATATCTGAGTTTCCTTCCTCGGACAGATGTAAGGGTCTGCTTCAGTAAAATACTTTTATTTTAATTTTTTTGTATTTGACATCCTAGCTTGTCACTCAATGCAAAATTTGTCTTGTGAGCCACCATGGAAAAAAAGCATAGTTTTGTTCTGGATAAAAAAAATAAATAAAGAGTTATAAATGTCCTTATAAGACTGGTCACTAAACAGATGGATGGCAACATGTTGAAAACATGCTTGGCTTCCTCAGAGGGCCAGATTCCCCAAACCTACAACACTATGTAGGGTTTTTTTTTATTTTTTTTATCAGTTTAATACCTTTATGGTTGTGAGTGAAATCCAGAGCACATGTATAATTTTGATATCTATTTCAAAACTTCAGTATAATGACAAATGCTACAATTTTATTTTAGGTTTTAAATCTGTGGAAGAGATGATTTCCCGTTTAAAGGAAGACTATAAGAAAACGGTGTCTGTGGCAGATGATTCAATGCTGATGTGTGCCAAGAACACAATAGCTGCAATCAAATCTTACTTGCAATCAAGTGGCAGCACACAAGTTGAGGTGAAGGAATGCACCATCCAGTATTTTTTGGTTTCTTATGGGTTTTACTACATTTTATTATTGCATATTTCCTAACAAGTCTGAGTCATGATTTTAAGCAATAGTTTTATTTTCTCTACAGGTTGACTGTATGGACAAAATCAGGAATCTTTTGAAGACCAGCAAAGTTATCCGCCAGCAATATGGAAATAACCACAACAAAGAAGCTAAACTTAGAGAGTATGCAACATGTTTATTAGTTGCTATTTAAGCTTGTAAGAATTTGAGCCTTGTGGACCATATTTCTTTGCAATGTGTTGCACACTTCATGGGGTGTTCTGCTCTAAGGTGTGATAAAGAGGCGCTAACTTATCCGGTGATACCAGTTCTCCAGTTCCTGTGTTCTATGAAGCTTATGCACTAGATCTCTCCTGCTTGAGAAATCATAGTAAGTAGGCTTCATAGAATAGTACGGGACTGGAGAATTGATCTCTGTGAAGTTATCACCTCTTTCATACATCTTATGCTTTAGTTCATACATCTTATGCTGTTTTATTGCATGTTTTTAATTTTTTCCCTTCAACTTTACTTAAACAATTTAGATGCCAGATTCAAGTATTTTTGAGGCTGGAGAGCTGTGTACAGTGTCCAGTTATACAAACCAATGCAGATGAATTGGAACAGTTAATTGAAGAGGTAAGTAACCAGTTTGATTTCTGCAGTGTTTGTCTGTAAGCCCCCTGCACAGATCCTCCCACCTCTTTGAGATTGTGCACATTCAGGTTCCTTTATCAGTTGCTGCTGTTCAATAACTCTGGTAATGCTCTACTAGAAAACAGAGGCTCACGACAATGATTTGTAGTCCAACAAAAACTGGAGGGCCTCGTATTGTCCAACATTGATGTACATGAACCAGTGTTTGTCACTGTGTCATCAGGCCAGTCTTGCATCCTTCAGTGGACCGAGATAAAATATTTAATATTAAACAGTAGTTTTTGATATTTTCTTTAAAAGAATACTGTTGCCTAAAGAGTCTTCAAAATCACCTATGTGACTTATAAGGATGTTTTTATTTAGAAAACTAGTAGGAATTATTCATCTTTTTAACTTATGCTAATAAAGGCAAGCCATGCAGGCGCTTCATGCCTTAGTTCGCCATTACCCCCGCTTCTCATACTGCGCAGCATAGCACTGACCTTCACCCCTAGCATTGAAAGGCTTAAATTTAAATATGTAGTTTCCAGTAAAAATGGTTAGTACAACATAAGTGATTTTGAAAGCTACAGATATAACTGGCTATTTTTAAGCTCTATCTGTCTTATATAAGATATATTGCTGCCTTTCCACCTTTCTAGCATTACCAAAGCATACTTTTGCCTGTGTATGGTTTGTATTAACATAAATTTGCTAAATGTGTTTTCATTTGTTTTTCAGATAACAGATATGCTACGTATTTTGTCTCTAACCGAAGATCCATTATTTGTAACAAAATTTCTAAAAGATGGTGTTCTAACAGAGTATGTCTGACTAATTTCCTTTTGATCTTTCATACAAGTACAAGACGTGTGTGATTTAGAATTCTTCCAAATCAAAACTTTGCCTACCCCATGCATAAAATATGGAATATTGTCTATTTTTGGCCTGTTAGCTAGAGGTTCCTGTGTTAAAAAGAAAAGGGAAAAAAAAAAAAAAATTTGTTTACCCATTGTTGTTTACGGTCAGATGTTCAGTCAAAGAGCATTCTTTAGTATTAGCTAAGACCATGAGGCAATCTTTAAGTAATGGTTTTAATAGTGGTGCCTTTAAACTCCACAACAAAACAAATTCTGTTTATAAAAGAAAAATCAAACAAAAAGGTGTCACTTAAATTGATTTTAAAATTTGGATCAAAATTTCCATCTCGCAATAACTTTTGCACAAAGCGCCTAACTCTGCAAGCTAAAGTGGAGCAATGCTGAGGAAAACCTCATTCCCATGAAGGAACAAAGTAAAATTCCCATTGATTTATTGTAATCCCTTGAATGCTAGAGGTCTCCAATGCATTGTTTCACAGATTGTGTCCTAAAGGTCTGTCCTTTTCACTTTACAGATACCTAGGAACTTTACCCAAAATACTGGCAGACATATACTATGGTCTTGGCACACAGATTCCAGAAGATCTGGCTTTGGTTCTTCCTTCTGACGGTGAGGACTCTGTGATGCAGGAGGGGAGAACTTCTCAACCATCAATCTCCAGGGTCCCAAGTTTGGCTTCAATAAGTTCAGAGATGGATCAACTTGAAGAACTGCGCACCAGATCAGCCAAGAAACGGAGGTATGTTCTTTTCTGTCACTGAATATCCATTCAGTGACTCTTGTGCAAGTTGCAGCTCTCTGTTTATGGTTACTGTTGTATATAGTTTATTACTAACTAGTTGAAAAGGCAGTTTACACAGTGCCACCCACTGTGGCACTTCAGAGCGCATAGCTTCCTGGAGGAGAAGCCTTTATACCCACCGTCCCTACATCTATCAATCGACTAAGTGAAAAGGATTTCATTAGATATAAAATTCCACATATTTTGACTTTCTGAATATGTAATTTACAAAGATGTACAGTAAAATTTCCTATATCTTTTAATGTATTTGTTTGACAGAATATTTTGTCAGGGAATTCAAAAGCCGTATTAGTGATACAATGTTTAAAATAAAAAATAAAATAGAAGGCACACGGCAATCAGCATTGTATTACATCCGGCTTTGATGAGGTTCTCCACCAGAAAACCATAAACCGAGATGAAGGTAGTTCCGTTAGAGATATTAAAGATAAAAAAAAAGTATATGTAACTTGACTGTACATATTATGGAATATGGAAAGTCAAAATAAAGGTTTACTATTCCTTTAACAATTGAGCTCTTAAAGGGATAGTAATACTTAAAATGTAAAACAAGAGTACTCACACTGCTGAAAGGTGTTTCATTCAAAAGTTATTCATTTTCAAAGTTGAATTTTTTAGGTGCATTATCACAGTGGCCTGAAATTGTATAGTGTCGCTGTTGCTACATGATCCTATGGACAGCTCTGGTCCTGGGACCATAAATCTCCATAGGATGGTGTAGCAACAGCGCCACTCTACAATTTCAGGCCACTGTGATATTGCACCTAAAAAAATGCAACTTTGAAAATTAATAACTTTTGAATGAAACACCTTACAGCAGTGGGAAGTACTCTTGTTTTACTCAGGAGGATAAACCCTACTATATATATATATATATATATATATATATATATATATATATATATATATATATATATATATATATATAATTTTTTTTTTTTTTACATTTTAAGTATTACTTATCCCTATAACACTTTGAGTGCCAGAGTGGTACGGAATGCATTGCATTCTGTACCACTCTGGCACTCAAAGGGTTAAGGAAAGACTTGACAACCACTGGGAACCAGGTTACCATGGCTGCTACAAAATGTGACACTGCACCTAGGTTTTGTCTTCACTCATTGGATATCTAGGACCCTGAAGCTGTGCCTGCTCTTGCATCTCAACAGGACACACCCAGCAGGCAGAACAAAGCTTTTAGGGGTGGGACTGACAATGATCCTGTTAGGATACATCTTAGTTGCTCACAGGGTAATCTGTTTGTACAAGTAACACACCGAATCCTATGTACAGGAATACAGTCTTGTGAAACTGAAAGTACGCCCTCTTTGAATTGTATGGTTTTACATATCCCCACATAACAATAATCTGTTCCTTAGCAGATCTAAAAATTGGGTAAATACAACCTCTGATGAAAAACACATGACATATTACACAGTTTCATGATTTATTTAACAAAAATAAAGTCAACATAGTAGAAGTGTCTTCTCAAAGATAGTTGTATATTGTATATTTACTCTAAATGATGTGTGACTCAATTTGATATATTCCAGTCGACAGGCAGTTTTTGGGGTCTAATAACTGAATTTTCAGGAGAGATACAGTTTCTCATGGGGCTGAATTATTCAGAGTACTGTGGAATATTACACTTGCAAAAGGAGGTCAGGCTGGTGCCACACACAACCAACATATCTGAAAAAATGGACAAGATCAACATACCCCTAGATGACTCCAAATTCAACAGGAAAGAAAATATAAATTATGTTTAATGGGAGAACACAGGGCGCAACTGGGGCAGATAAGGAGCTCATCCTCTATAGTAAATAATGACGTAGTCATGCGCAGTGGAGACTGCTGCGCGTGCTGCAGTCATGCACAGTAGAGACTGCCCATGACCAGGCTGATGCAGAGCGGGGCGTGTATCAGCCGCTGTGCAGGCAGTTTCTACTAGGCATGACTGCACCGCGACCGGCCGGCACTGTGGCCTGTGTACGCGGGCTCTTCAAATAGTCAGCAATAAAAGAATGAAAGTAACGTGGTGGTAAAACAGGCCTAGCAATGTGGAAGATGGCAAATTTGAAGGTGATCTGCCTATGAACCACTGTCCTCTTAATGTACGTAACGCAACAGGTCAACATCAACGGTTTAGGAAGAGAATTCATTTTTCTAGGCCCTCTAATTTTGGAATTGAATCAGATCCTTTTCTGCAAAGATACTACTTCAGTCTTTAGCATCTATCAAAAATAGTATCCTGACTACATTTATTAGAAAAATGATTAATATGGCACCTACCTGAAAGGTGATTGGGTACATAACACGTAAAGATATAGGGGAAGGTGCCATGTAATTATAATCACAAACCAAAAAAAGAAACTACTTATATGGGGACTCTTAGATTAGCCATACACATCAGCCCCACACTGTGTGATGCTCCTTTAAAAAATTCTAAAACATAGCGTTTATTATAATATACAATAAGCCATATAATAAAGGGGAGAGAAAGGGACATAAAATTCCCCAAAATTAAAACATTTCAAATTAAGTATGTTGCTGCAGTAGTATTGAATCATATAGTGGTAGAACAAATAATCGCTCAAAAGGTATTGATGATAATGATAAGGGTAACTATATATTGATGTCCAAGTGATTTATGTAGCATGCATGAAGTTCCAAAATATATATATATATATCTAATAAGCAACACTATTAAAGACCAGTGTTCCATCGGTATCACTTTTTTTTTTTTTTTTTTGTAATCTATCAGTTTAACATGGCCACAGACATTGAGTGTTAATTCCCCGGGCCCATTTTTATACATTCGGCATAATCATGTTGGAAGATTATTATAGTGTTATTGCTAGTATTGCTTGTTAGCAAGTGCTAGGAATCCTACTGGTAAATACATTGCTATGTCTGCTGTTTCTTAATACTGGGCAATATCTGTAATCTCCTCTTAAATATGCACAGTCTTGCGACCACAGCTAGTGTAGGATCCTAGAGGAAATTCAGAATAGTGTGCCTGAATTAAAGCTTTGCTGCATTCAGTCTTACAACCAAAGCCACTATCCACTCGGGTGAACAACTACAAGGCAGCAATGCCATCAACCTCACACATTAATTGTAAGTAAACTCTTAACATGTTTCTCCCATAGTTTGTGCTTCATCAGAGGCAACCATTGACTTACCAAAGCAAAAGCTGGTTTAAATGTCACAAAAACCCCTCCTGTGAAACACTTGAGCCAATCATTACCTATACAAAGTAGAAAACATCATAGCATCATACAACCCGGAAAAGATCTAAGCACGAATAAGTCTCTCCACATGGCCACCCCACCCCCCATAGGATGAATTTTCAAATATCTCATTAAGTTATTTCAATTGTTAAAAAGTAAACAAAACTGTTATTTCTCAGATGTACATACATGGCGTAAGATACCCATGACTATGCAAACACGAAAAATTTATCATATCCTGTATTTCTAAATAAAATGTGGATTTAGAAGGAATTATATCAAATTCCAAATGAGATAAGAAAATATTTAATATATATTTAATATATATATTAAATTATCGCATTATCCCTGAGGAAGTATTTTAAGGAATACGCTGCAGAATTTTAAAGAAGTGTTTTATTAATTTTTTTTTCTCTGTCATCCAATACAGGTGTAACTGGTAACTTTGGGTAGGTGCTCCATCCTTTTAAGTAGACAGAAACAGTTCTGAGAAGTGAGTGCAGGGGTGGAGCCTACGCTCTCTACCTTGGCTACAGCTTCCTGTTAGCTTCAGTAAGTTTTGTTCCTCGTTTGTAGTTTTAGAATTTTTCTGCTGGATATGGAATACTATCACCCAAATGTGGATAGCTCAGTTTACCAAGTGCTTATTTGTGGACCTAAGCCCTGGGCGGAACATCTTGGTTGCAAGTTCTTTCCCCAGGAGTTGCCCACTGAGGCTTCTTCTTGATGGATGGTAATCTGAAGAATTAAGTCCTGCAAAAAAGGTGAGCAACCCTTTGAGTGCTGAGGTCCACATGTCCCATGGAACCCCTCCACATAGGGGTCGTTATCATTTGAGTTCCTATTGCATAATCTAGCACTCATTGGGTCTCTGTATGTCTGTCTAGGTGTTTGGAGCAGGTTTCTGAAGTACTTTAACACTTTCACTGCTGGTTTGGCATGTTGGGGGGTTTGAGAGCACTTTCCCTACTGAGTTTAATGTTTTTATGGTAATAATTTTAGCTAAAAATTTACCTTCATTCATTTTTTTTTTTTTTTTTATTGTGTACTGTGCCTTTAAGACGGCACTTTACCGCACAGATGCCATTGCTTCATTCACTTCAATGGCACAGTACAGTTGGGACATATGTCTGCAACCGCTTATCACAGCGAGATCAGACACTGCTCATTTTTTTTTGTCTGCGCTTGCTCTGTCATCTGGTCAACGTTCTGAACATGCTGGGGAGCTTCAGGCACTGTTAGGGTACTTTTGTTAGAAAAACTACAAATCCCATGAATACTTGCTTTGCGCACTTGTTTCTGACTGGCTCCTGTCGCGGCAGGCATTTTGTGCTTTTCTGAGAATGCGTATCCTATGCAGGGCCTGGACCCTTCCTCTCTCCTCAGCTGTTTAACCCTTTCTTCGCAAGATAAGTTTATTATAATGTTTTCTGGGCTATTTTATCACTTTTAAACATTGTTTTTGGGTGATCAGTGTATTTATTGACCAGTTGACTTCTGTGAGAATGTCTGTTCCACTTGAGGCTGGGGCTAGACTTTAAGACTAAGGAATTTGGGGTGTCTGTGTCCCCCATTGCTCACTACTCCTCATGTCATACAGGGTTACCTAGAGAATTCTCAGGTCATATTTGCCCAGCATGTGTTGCTGCCCCTGAATCTCCTGCAGGGACCTCCAGCCATGCACTAGAGCCAGTATGGATGCAAGAGTTTAAGGCTACTAGTAGGGACCTCCGGTCCACCTTACAACTCCTTCCATACACTTTACAGGGGGTCTTCCGCTTGTGGCAGACCCCCTCCCCTTATGAGATCTTCCCTGGCTAAACCGCCGGGTGTACCTGATGTGTCTGACTCCTCTGAGGAGAAGCTGTTGGTGGACTCAGATGATGTCTGTTCAGCTGTTCCTTCATCTCAGTTTTTTTGGGGACCCCTTTGAGGTGGATCCCATCCCCTTGGCTGAGGGCCTGATCAGGGCTGTGTTGTCCACACTGAACATTCCCTTGGTGCAGGAGGTGTCTTCTGACCCCTCTGATGTTTTTCAGGAGCCGGTTAGGCCCCATGCTTGCTTTCCACCTAACCCCACCCTTGACCGATTGGTTTCAGAAGAGTGGAAATTTCCAGACAAGAAACAATCTGTCTAAAATGCTTATCAGTTTTCTGAAACGGCCCTCACTCATTGGGTTCATCCCCCTCCCAAAGTGGATGCCCCAGTTTACAGGCTTTCTAAATCCACTGCCTTGCGAGTGGCTGATGCTTCTGCCCTCAAAGACTGGACTGATAAGAAGCTTGAGACTTCTCTAAAGGCTATGTTTGTGAAGGCGGGCTCTGCCCCTCACCCTACCTTTGCTGCCGCATGGGTAAATAGGGCTGTGGCTGTTTGGACTGAACAGCTCAATTGTGCTGTCCGTCAGGGGGCCCCTACTTCTGACATGTTGCGACTTCTCGCTAACATTGCTGAGGCTCAGCATTGTCTCTGCTGCCCTGTTTGATGCTGTGCGTATGGTAGCCAGGGCTTGTACCATGTCTGTGGTAGACAGAAGGGCTCTTTGGTTCAAGATCTGGTCTGCTGACACAGCCTTCAAGAAGACTCTCCTGTCTTTGCCTTTTCAAGGATCCTCCCTGTTTGGGCCTGTGCTCAAGGATCTCATCAACAAGGCCACAGGAGGGAAGAGTACTCACCTGCCAGTGGTCCTGAGTAAAGAAGTCACCTGTCAAAAGGAATCTGCTTTTTCGTCCCTTTCAGGCAGACTTGAGCCAGGTGACCCAGACGGTCCCTTAGGCTCCTCATCCAAGCCTGCACATCAATGGAGATCCAAGTCCTCCACAACACCCAAGGCTTCCAAACCTCCTCCTGCATGACTGACCAAACCCCGGTCCCCATCTGCAGTAGGCGGCCGTCTACGCCACTGCCTTTCAGCTTGGCAGGCCTTTGTGTCAGACCCATGGTTTTTACAAGTGGTGGCCTCAGGATACAAGCGTCCCTTCACCTCTCTTCCTCCTCCAAGGACCTTTGTTTATCATTCTCCGTCTGGAGCAGAAAGGGACATGTCTTCAAGTAAGCTATACAGGCCCTTCTGGACAAGGTGGTCCTGGAGCCAGCTCCCCCTCAGGAGAGGGGCTTGGTATTCTACGGTTGTCCCATTTTGGATCTGAAGGATCTCAACTCATTTTTGGTTAGGTCCCAGTACCCCCAGGAGTCTCTGCACACAGTGACAACAGACCTTGTTCCTTCCAAGAGGAGGGTCTTTCTGGGCCTCCTCTTCAACACTCAGAGGGGGACGGTGTTTCTCACGGACGAAGTGGCTCATCAGATAGCACTGAAGGTCCAGACTATCCTGTCTCTGGATCCAGTTCCAGCCAAGAAGTTGTCATCCTTGGTGGAGAAGTTCATTTCCATGGCTCAACCTGAACAATCTCCTGAACAGCAGACCCTTCTTTGTGCCCTTCTGGACCACAGTGACAGATGCCAGCCTCTCCGGATGGGAAGTCGTGCTGGGGCACTTGAGTGTTCAGGGCTGGTGGTCTCAGGAGGAATTTCTCCTTCCCATCAATATCTTGGGGCTTCAGGCGAGAATTCAAGCCCTTTCTCTGGACACAGCAACTGGAGGATTGCAGGGTCAGGGTACAGTCGAATAACGCCACATCGGTATCCTACATCAGCAAGCAAGGCAGCACAATAAGTCTCGCAGCTTGGCTAGAGGTCAAGGCTATTTTATCATGGGCAGAGGAGCATGTCCCTGCCATTTCTGCAGTTCATATTCCTAGCGTAGATAACGTTCTGGCAGACTTCCTTAGTTGGCACACAATGGAGAGTGGGAGCTACATCCAGAGGGGTTCATCCTCATCATCCAGCAGTGGGGTCTTCCTTGCATCGACCTGATGGCAGCCAGGCACAACAAGAAGGTTCCAATGTTCTGCTCTCGCTGGGCGGGTCCCCTGGCTCTGGCAGTGGATGCCTTGTCGATCCCGTGGACATTTCCTCTTGCATAAATCTTTCCTCCTGTTGCACGGGGTACTTTGGCAGATGAGGCTGGAGCACTGCCCAGTCATTCTGATTGCTCCGTAATCGCCCCAACAGGCTTGGTTTCCGGAGCATCTGGATCGCTCAATGGTGGAACCTCTTCTTCTCCCCTGTCCAGACCTTCTTCTACAGTGTTACCTGTGGAAGGAAGAAGTTCATTGTCTGGCTTTGATGGCATGGAGACTGAATCCTCAATTTTGAAAGGATTTTCTTCTGGCGTGGTGGCTACTATGCTTAGTGCCCCTAAGCCTGTTTCCTTTGGCCTACCATCAAGTTTGGTCTATTTTTCTGTCTTGGTGTGCTGACAAAGACCTGTCTCAGGATTTTGACCTCCCTACAGTTCTTTCATTCCTCCAGGATGGTGTGGATAAGGGTCTCGGTCTGAGTTCTCTTAAGGTACAGACTTCTGCGCTCTCGGTCTTCTTTCAGAGGAATCTTGCTTTCATTCCTGATGTCAAGGTTTTCTTCCAGGGGGTTGCTCATACCGGTGTTCAAGACCCCTGCTCCTCAGTGGGATCTTAACCTGGTCTTGGGAGTACTTCAGCGTCCTCCCTTTGAGTCTTTGGCTACCATTCCTCTACGTATGCTGATGTGGAAAATGGGCTTTCTCCTGCCGATTGTTTCTGTGTCGTGTGCCAGAGCTACATGCCCTGTTTTTTAGACTTCCCTTTTTGGCCTTTCTCAAGGACAAGGCGGTGCTTCGCACCTCACAAGAGTTTCTCCAGAAGGTGGTGTCTGAGTTCCACATTAATCGGGAGATTGTGGTCCCTTCTTTCTGTACTAACCCTACTTCTGACAAAGAGAGGGATTTTCATCATGGATGTGCTTTGTCTCAAGTTCTATGTGCATCGCACTGAGTCTTTGAGGCAGTTTGATACTCTTTGTCATTCCTGGGGCAGGGAAGCCTGCTTCCAATATTACCATCACTTCTTGGATCAAGTTCACAATTCATAAGGCTTACAAACTTCGGAAGAAGACTGTTCCCTTCCGGGTCACGGCTCATTCTGCGAGGTCTATTGGGGCTTCTTGGGCCTATAAGAACCAGGCCTCAGCTCATCAGTTGTGAAAGGTGGCCACTTGGTCATCTGTGCACACTTTTTCTAAACACTATCGTGTGGATGTGCTGGCATCAGCTGATGCCAGTTTTGTGAGGAAGATCCTGGAGGCAGCCTTGCCTGTCTAGGATCTCTTTAGTCTCTCAGTACTCTTTCACTTTTGAACCCTGTTGGCTCTAGTTCAGTGTGCCGCGCAACAGTTCATAGGTGTCAGGGACGGACCTGTAAAATCCAAAGATCAAAAGAAGCTAGGGAACAAAGCTAGCTTGCGAAGCTAGGGTGCGATGGAAGGTCCGTAGCTCTCGATACCCTCTGGGGCGCAGAAGCTAGAGAGCGATGCTAGGGGGAGATGCTCGGGTGCAGAGCCAGGTACCGGTCCCTCTTGCTGCGGCCTAAGCCGAGGTAAAGGTGCTGGCCGCGAAGCCAGATGTCCGACACCAGTTGATCTGGGGCCCTGACCAGGATAAGGGACCGGTAGAGCCGGTAAGCCCCAGAGACCATAGGAGGATCCCTACAGCACGGCTAGGCCCCTCCCCAACAGGTAAGGGCACCCCAAAGATAGGATTGTGGAACCTGGAGCGAGTACCTCCTAACTAAGGACTCCCCTAGAGAGGGATAGTGACCCCAGCAATGTAGGCCTTCCCCCAACAATGAAGCCAGTTGTTGCCAGCGTAGGATACCTGTAGGCCACCAAAACAGGGAAGCACAGGCACCTGGCAGGGAAACCCCTGCAGAGCTGGGATCGTGGAAACCTACCACCCACAGAGAAGTCTGGCCCCAGCAAGAGGACAATCTAACGTCCCAACCCAAATGGACCCAAACAGCCCACTGAAACCCTGGGAAAATGCCCCTAAGCCACAGGTCAAACAAATCCCAAGAGAGCAGCCCAAGAATCAAAGGGGAATAAAAAAATGACCCCCCCCCCAAGACCCCAGGACCAAGAAAAGGCAGCAGGGATAGGGCCAGAGGAGTAATCCAAAGGCCCTCCGAATCCCCAGCTAAAAGGCTCCCTACCTCCCTGAGAAGCGGTAGCCTCCACCGGGAACAGGTGCGAACCTGGAAGGAAATTCCGGGCGGGAGTACCTCCTCCCCGTACACAGAGACCACAAGCAGCAGAACTGCAAGAGCAGCAACAATACCCAACCTCCAGCCGGGGCAAGCACTTACCCGGGGATCGGAAGCTGATCACCGCAAGCCCAATACTCCTGAAGAAAGGATACCGCTAGAACACCGGGCCACGGGAACTCCCAGGGAAGCAGAGGAACCAGGGCGAGATGAGACCCGGTCAGACTGGGGACGAGGATCCGTCACCGGGAAGCCAATACAAGAGCGGAGTCAAAGGCAGGGACAACAAGCAAAACTGAAACCGCTCGATAATCTGGCTCCGAATACAGGCTGGACAGCCCCTAAAACCCCGCCAGGACCAATCAGGTGCCAGACTGCTCCAGGCCAGGTAGTTGCCACAGAATCCATAGTAATCAGACAAAGTCTAAAAAATACAATGTCCAGGGCTGACACCAGGGTTTGTTTTACCCCTATTCAGTGTTCGTTGACACTTTACGGTTAGTGTTGAGCTATTCATGATCTGTAGGTTCATTGGTTCTCTGGTGATTTTGGGGGCCTGCGCCTGGTCCTTGCCTTTCTTCCTGCCCTGGGGAACTTAATGGTTGGACATCCCAAAGTTACCAGTAAACCTGTTTGACGACAGAGGAATAAGGATTTTAGGCTTACCTGTTAAATCCTTTTCTCTTAGTCCATACAGGTTACTGGGCTCCCAACCTGTCAAGCGACCTTGCTTGGCTCTCCTGCGACAGAAAGTGAGGGACCACTTTTGGGTTCATGCTCACAGGAGTCTTCTGTTTCCTCACGGGCTAGTTGTTGTAGTTTATTCCAAAACTTAAAGAAGCTAACAGGAAGCTGCAGCTAAGGTTAGAGGGTAGGCTCCACCCCTGCACTCACTTCTCAGAATTGTTCCTGCCTACTTAATAAGGTGGAGCGCCTACCCAAAGTTACCAGTAACCTGTATGGACTAAGAGAAAAGGATTTAACAGGTAAGACTAAAATCCCATTATATTCACCATCAAAGTTTTTACTGGGAGGCATCCCACAGTGTATAAGGGACTGCATAGAAATTAAACGTGTGCAAAAGGAAGCTTGTTTATTTTTCACCTTCAACGATTTCAGCTTGTTTTGCAATTGAATAGTTCACGTTATAGGTCACATTAAAGTTGGAAAAAGTTCCGACATGATTTATCTTTGTCTCATTCTTTAACGTCCTAAGAAACTGGCATTTTAACAGGGGTGTGTAGACTTTTTATATTCTGTGTGTCTGTGTGTGTCTGTGTGTGTCTGTGTGTGTCTGTGTGTGTCTGTGTGATATATATATATATAGTTTTTCCCTTTGTTTATTTCTTTTATCCTTTCAAGAATGAGAAGCAAATGTGCATTTATATATCCGCGGAAGACCTAAACTGTGTGTGTAAGAATTTGTAACATATACTTAAAGGAATAGTAATTTTTCAAAATAAAAGCAGCTCAAATTAATCTTCATAGTATTTGGGCCATGGAGAGTGTTATTTCAATACTGTCAGAGTTGTAGTTCAAGAGTAATTGAATGCTAAATTATCCCCCTCCCACCCCTTTTACCTAGTGTAAGCCATCTCCCCTCAGATGTGGAATCTGGTCTCTTGACCAGACAGCTCACAGCAAGGGACAGTCTTCTTACTGTGATCATAAGGAAAACCCTGTGCCCCCCCCCCCCCCCAACAGGTTTTTCAAGTTTTTCCTAATGCTCACTGAAGATTGTCCCTCTCTGAGAACCAACCAGACAGTCTTACTGCCCTGAGGTTGAGTAGGGTTACATCAGTAAAAGGGGCGGGAGGGGGATAGTTTATCATTCTATTACTCTTGAACTACAACTCTGACAGTACTGAAATAACACATTCCATGGCCCAAATACTATAAAGATTAATCAGAGCTGCTTTTATTGTGAAACATTACTATACCTCTAAGGAGTGTCCAACCTATGGCTTTCTAGCTGCTAATTGATTACATCTGTTGTAATACTCAAGATACTTGGAATTGTAATCCAATAGCAGCAGGAGAACAAAAGGTGGAGCACACCTACTTATACATGTTTACTTTGTGCTGGGGTTAAAATAGCACAGAATTACAAAGTTAAATTGACTGGATCCCGACCATAAATGTGCAGTTGAAGCTGAGTAGTGGTACACTGCTGTGATACTGGCTCCTAAGGTAAAACCAAATTTGTGAAGCACTATTATAAGGGTCATTGATCCTTTGACTTGCGTTAATTTGTCTGTCTTGCAAATCAAGGATAAAACAGACTTTTTATAATTGTGGTTTATACAGTTGTGTAGTAATGTTTGTATACATTGCTTTGAAAATTGACACCGGGGACATTTCAACCTACACAATGTTCACTCCACAACCAAGGAACTACAAGACTTTTTTTAAATCAATTGTGTAATTTAGTTAAACACAATGTATGTGATTTTGGTGCTTTATAAAACTATCCCAGTTTTCATTTAAATCGCACTGTACTAAAATGGGTGTATCTCGATTATATTACTGCAAGCTAAAGACCATGAAACTGTGTGTTAATCCTATCTGGTTTTTTTTGAAGGTCTAGTACAATTGCAAGACACAGGAGTGTAGCTGAATCATCTCAAATTTTGCGGCAGATTGAAGTGCCAAAGAGGCAGCTGAATAAAGTAAGAATTTAACAAAATTATGGTAACAAGCAAAACATACAACATGTATACTTTGCATATAAATGTGTACACATCAGAGCTGCTGTTATACCCAATTTGATTACTGTGAGAAGTTTAACAAGTCTGTTATGGGCCATTTTCAGACTTGAACAGTTATTCATGTTTGCTATGGAAGAATCACTAATAAAATGGTGCAGGGAAGCAAAGCAAATTCTCCATAGAAAACAAAAATACATTCCTGTTGATAGAAATAGGACTTTTATCTCCTTGAATGGTAGAGCAGTTTCAAGTGCATTGCGAAAAGCCCTTCTAAATTGGTGGGAGGAGTTTGGTTCCCTATGGTGCCATTGGTTATCCAGTATTGCACCATTTTTCTTTTGTTTTCTTTGGTACATCTGCTTTTGTATCTTTGCTTCAGAGCTAGTATACAGAAATGTGACCGTGTACAGATACTTTTGTCTAGTTTATTTTGCATATAATGCAGATAACCTTGTTTTTCTAATGGAAATAGATTATCCGACTGTAATCCCACTTCATGTTTATCAGATTATTGCAAGTAAAGAAAGCTACGTTTAACAATAATCTTGGGTATTGTGAATCATGCAGCATGTTTGCTTTTGACATTTTAAATCTTATTAATTTCATTTTGTGATAATTTCATTGGTATTTAATTATATGAATTATAGGTGTTCAAACCCTTGAATGGTTGACTGTAACATGTTTAGATGAATTATTTGTTACCTTATAAAGTGGAACTGTCACCTGCTCACATTCTCACTTCAATTTTGACAGGATTTCATGATTGCCAGTTTGTCAAGTTTATGCAAATTAGGTATATTAGTAGCGGCTGGCAAGGAGGCCCACTTAGGAGGGAGAGCAGTGTTGTAATGCCAACCAGTATCGTCCAGTTTGTATATAAACATCCAATAAACTATATTGTTTAGAAATGGCTAACATTAAAGGGATAGTAAAGTTTGATTTTATTAAACTCTGATAGTGTAGCTATTACTATAATAAACTAAGAGATAAAAGTCCCATATCTGAAACCTTTATGGCTTGAGAGATATAGGAAGGTAAAGTTATCACCTCCCTCCCCTTGCCCTGATGCCACCTGTAAAGTATGTTGCAGGATATCCTATTCCCGGGACCAGACGGAGGCTCTTCAGCAGAACTGGAATAGCGGAATCTAGAAACAAATACTTAATTGGAATGGTGTACAAAGTGTGCCTGCAAACCAGGCACACTTTGTAGACCATTCCAATGGAGTATTTGTTTCTAGATTCTGCTATTTTGGCTCTGCTGAAGAGCCTCCGTCTGGTCGTTCAACCAGAATCTGACAGTTTTACAGCTCATCACAGAGAGAGGGTAGGGAATGGGGAACTTTATCTTCCTAGATCTCTGACTATAAAGGTTTTAGAAATGGAACTTTTATCTCTTGATTATTTTAATAGCTACACTATCAGAGTTTAATAAAATCTGACTTTACTATTCCTTTAAGTGTAGGTGATTAACATTTGTTACATGTGCTCATTATACTGAAAAAAACACACCAGATCTAAATTCTTTAAATAATTGATATTTTCCAGGAAATAGGAAAGAGCTCCAATGAGTGTCCAGTAAGATGCTGATGTCACCCAGCTGTGCAGATGTTGGTCATCTGCGCAGCAAACAGTTGACGAACTATGGGATCTTTGTCCCCATAGCTCTGAGAGCACTGCAAGTGGTTTATAAGGTCTTGTATTGGCCCTACACTGCTCCTTTTAAATCTAATTTTGTACTCTGTTTATGCATGTAGGTGCATGGTGTAGGCAACAAGAGTCCACATTATGAATGAAACATTACATTGATGTACCATGATCCTGTCAAATAAACATAACTGGCTTAGGCATATTGTAGCATCTTAAATCACAAGATTATATTGCATTATCAATCTTGAAACAGACATAAATGCATAGATAGATGCCCTTCGACATTGCATCAAAATTAAAAAGGACTAAACACAGTACCTAGATGGACCAGCGTATTGGCTGTCATCTTGGCATTGCAGCTGAGCACTACTCTTGGTTGCTTCTCACTTGAGCGGACTTCCAGTACGTTCCATTATAGCAAAGTAAAATACAAAGCTGCTGGTGCAGGACAGTCTTAACCCCTTAAGTGTCAGATGTATGCAACACAGTGTTTGATACCATTCTGGCATTCAAAGGGTTAAACTACGAGCAAAGAATATCCATCATTCTGCCTATACTTTTTAATCGTTGTGGAACACCGGCACTGTGAGGTTAGGTTGTTTCTACTAGGAGGCAAGGCTCTTGCAGACAAAACTCTCAAAAGGAGGAGATCCCCCTAGCTCCACTTAAATCCCAGCCCATGAGCTTTTAGTTTTTAACTGGTCCTGCCTTCGAGTTGTATTTTACTTTTTATTTAAATCTATGGGGAAGAATCTGCAGCTAGCTCCATAAGCTTAAAAAGATGCTGATGCATCACATCTACCAGTTTGAGGTGTGTCCTAATGAGAAGATACCTCTCACCAGTGCAGTAGCAGTAGTTCCATGAGTCTAGGTATCATGGGAGTATGGTTTTTCTGTCCCTTTGCATTCCAGGAGTATAAAACATTCTGGCAGACTAAATCACCAAGACGTGGATCTGGGAGAGTGGGAACTCAGTCTGGAAGTGTTAAACCTGATTGTGCTACGATGGGGTCTGGTGCTGATAGACTTGATGGCCATGAGGGACAACTGGAAGTTTCTGGTATTCTGCTCCATATGTGGGGGATCCTCTTGCCTTTGCCACAGACACAATATCTATTCCATGGCACTTCCAACTCGCTTATGTCTTTCCTGCAATTCCTCTCATACCCACTGTGGTCCGGAAGATCCAGATGGATGGTGCTACCATGATTCTGGCCGATCCTTATTGGACTAAGAGGGTGTGGTGTGCAGTTATAGTGAGCTCTTTTTCTGCTGTCACCCAGACCTGACCTCCTTCAGCTCTACCTTTTGGAAAGAGGATGTGGAAAAGCTGGCTTTGATGGCATGGCTGTTTAAGCCCAGATCTTGAGGAGAAAGGGGTTTTTCTCTGTCGTCCAATACAGGTTACTGGTAGCTCTGGGTAGGCGATCCTCCCCTTTAAGTAGGCAGGAACAATTCTAGAATTGTATGCAGGGGGTGGAGCCTACCTTCCCTCCTTGGCTGCAGCTAGCCAACCAGCTCCAGAAAGATTTGTTCCTTGGTGAACATAACACAGGCAAGAGACCAGTCCTATAGTTTCCAGTTGCTTTTTGTGGACCTTAAGCCCTGAGGGGGAAAAACTTGATTCCAAGTGCTTCCCTAGGAGTTACCCGCAGAGGTTACTTCTTACTACATGGTAATCTGAAGACAGAAGATCTGCAGGAAAGGTGAGCAAACCTTTGAGTGCTGCGGGTCCACTAGTCCCACAGTGCCCCTCCTCACAGGGGCGTTTTCATTTGGAATTCCTATTGCACACTCCTGCACTCATTGGATCTATCTGTATGTCTGTTGGTGGTTTTGGAGCAGATTTATGTGGAAACCTAACCCTTTAGCTGCTTGATTGGCACTTTTTGGGGGTTTTCTAACACCTTTCCTACTGGTTTAGTGGGTTTTTTTTGGGTGTCCTAACATGATCTATTGCTGTTTTAGGCATTTTAGAATTACTCTTAATTTTGTAAAATTTCAGAAAGGCGTGCATTACTGCGTAGAGGCCATTGCTCCGTTCACTTCTATGGGACTGTACTGTTTGGGACATATCTCTGCAACAGTTTAACCTAGCAACTTCAGAGATGGCTCATTTTACTTGTCTGCCCTTGCTCTATCATCCAGTTCATGTTTCTAGTGTGTTGGGGGCTCAGGGGGCTTTGGGCAGTGTTTGGGGTACTTTTCTGGGAAAACTACACTTCCTATGAGTGCTTGCTTCGTGCTCTCGATTCTGATTGGCTCCAACCGTGGCAGCCATTTTGTGCTATTTCCAGAACGAATATCCTACGCAGGGCTTGGACTCTCTTCTCTACTCTGCTGATTAACCCTTTGCTTGTCAGATAAGTTTATTTTAGCGTTTTCTGGGGTGAAACTTTAATCCTACACACTATATATTGGGTGATTTCTTATACAGTAAGATTATTTGACACTGTGAGAATGTCTATACAGCTGGAGCTTGGGGCCAGACCTAAGACTAAAGTGGCTGGGGTTTCTGTATCCCCCATTGCACATTGCTCTTCCTGTCACTCAGGGCTAACTAGAGAATTCTCAGGTCACTTATGCCCACCATCTTCTGATGTCCCTGGCAGCATTCCAGGGGGCCTCCAGCCATGCATTAGAGCGAGCTTGGGTGCTAGAGTTCAAGGCTGCTACTAGGGACCTTAGGTCCACATTGCAACTCTTTCCATCCCAGTTACAGGGGGGGTCTTTCATTCTTGGCAGGCCCCCTCCTCAGTCAAGTCTTCCCTGCCCAAACCTCAGGGAGTACCTGACGTGTTGGATTCCTTTGAGGAGGAGCTGCTGGTGGATTCAGATGTTGAGGAATGTTCTGTGTTGGGCTCCTCTCAGTTTTTTGGGGACCCTTTTGAGGCTGATCCTGAACCCTCCGCTATGGGCCTGATCAGGGTTGTCTTGATTACCATAAACATTCCCTTAGTTCAGGGTGTTCCTTCTGATCCCTCTGTGTTCCAGGAGCCTAAAAAGCCCCTTACTTACTTTCCACCTAACACCACTCTTGATTGCCTTGTGTTTGAGGAGTGGAAATCCCCGGACAGGAAACCCTCTGTGTCCAAGAAATCTTCCAAGCTTTATCCCTTTTCTGAAGCCGCCCTTACTCAGTGAGTTCATCCTCCCAAAGTGGATGCTTCTTTTTCCAGGCTATCTAAGTCTACTGCCTTACCAGTCTCTGATGCCTCTGCTCTGAAGCACTGGACTGACAAGCTTGAGGTCTCCCTCAAGTCCATTTTTGCCACTGCTGGTTCTGCCATGCCTCCAGCATTCACTGCTGCATGGGTGAAGCGGGCCATTGCGGTCTGGACTGAACAGCTCACCCGGGCTGTTCGTCAGGATGTGCCTACCTTGGATAAGTTGCGCCTTCTCGCCAACATTTCTGAGGCACAGCGCTATGTTTCTGCTGCCTTATTTGATTCCATCCGTTTGATGGCTAGGGTTTCCACCATATCTGTGGTGGCCAGACGAGCTCTTTGACTCAAGATCTGGTCTGCTGACACTGCTTCTAAGAAAGCATTGCTCTCCCTACCCTTTCAGGGTACATCCTTGTTTGGGCCAGATCTTAAGGATCTGATCAGTGAGGCCACAGGGGGTAGGAGTACTCTTCTACCCTTGGTTTCCAGGAAGCAATCGCCGATTAAACGTAATTGGTATTTTCATTCCTTTCAGAATGAGAAACGACCGGCGAATCAGTTGGTTCCCTCAGCTTCCATGCCTCCTTCGGCATTACTCACTGAACCTGGGTCTGCACTGTGCTGTGGATGGTCATCTGAGAGACTATCACAGCATTTGGGAGGGTTCAGTGGCGGACCCATGGGTTTTACAGGTCATGACAGAAGGGTACAGGATCCCTTTCGTCTCTTCCTCCCTTTCGTTTTCGTCCTTCTCACACGCCTCAGGGTGCAGAGAAATGCCATCTGTTCAACGCTGTTCAGGCTGTTCTTGATAAGGATGTTCTAGAGCCGGTGCCAGTTCAGGACAGGGGTATGTGTTTTACTCAAACCTCTTTGTGGTCTCCAAGAAGGATGGCGGTTGTCGTCCCTTTTTGGTCTTGAAGGATCTCAATTCCTTTGTGACCTGGACTCATTATTACCAGGAGTCTCTATGGATGGTGATTGCTGTCATGTCCCCAGGGGATTTCCTTGCTTCTCTGGATCTTCAGGACGCGTAGTTACACATTGCCATTCATCCAGAGAGCTGGCAGTACCTCCGTATTGCCAGCGACAGGGGACATTTTCAGTTCTCAGCTGTTCCATTTGGTCTGACAGCTCCTCAGGTCTTCAACCGTGTCCTGGGAGCCTTAGTGTCAGTCCTCCACCGGAACGGCATCAGAGTTACTCCATACATGGACTACGTGCTTCTGAAAGCCCCTTTTGCGGACCACCTTCATCAGCAGGTTGAGCAATGCATTCATGCACTCACCCATCATGGGTGGATCATCAACTTGGACAAGTCAGATCTTGTTCCATCTCAGCGTCTGGTCTTCCTGGGCCTTCTCGTCGACACTCAGAAGAGCATGGTGTTCCGCACGGACGAGGTGGCTCACCAGATCGCCCACAAGGTTTCTGCGGTTCTGTCTCAGGATGCAGTTCCCGTCAAGAAGCTATCCATTCTAGTGGGAAAATTCATCTCCACCATAGAAGGGGTCTCATTTGCCATGGCGCACACCAGGGAGCTCCAGAGGTTCGTGATCCAGGTGTACAAGGGTCAACCGGTCCTTCTGAAGACATGAGTGTCTCTCTTCCTATTTATGTGGAACTGAGTTTGTCATGGTGGCTCGACCTTTCCAACCTGCTGAAGTCCTCCCTGGTATCTTTCTGGACCACGGTGACGATGGATGCCAGCCTCTCCGACTAGGGAGTGGTCCTGGGTTGCTTGAATGCTTGGGGTCGGTGGTCTCCGGAGGAATCCCTCCTTCCAGTCAACATATTGGAGCTTTAGGCGGTATTTCATGTCCTTCGACGTTGGAAGACTGTCCGAGTAGAGTCCCACAACGCCACGGCCGTGGCTTACATCAACAAGCAGGGCGGAACAAGAAGTCTCGCCGCTTGGTTAGAGGTCAAGGCTATTTTGTCCTGGGCAGAAGATCACGTTCCTGCGATATCTGCAGTACACATTCCTGGCATAGACAACGTCATAGCGGACTTCCTCAGTCGACACAGTGGAGAGTGGGAGCTACACCCAAAGGTGTTCAACCTCACTGTTCAGAAATGGGGTCTTCCTTACATCAACCTGATGGCGACAAGACACAACAGGAAGGTACCGAGGTTGTTCTCTCTGTGGAGAGATGCTCTGGCGGTAGATGCGATGTCCATTCCTAGGTTGCTTCCTCTGGCCTACATCTTTCCTCCCCTCCCTATGTTGCACTGGGCGTTAAGGAAATTACGACTAGAGTGTTGCCCATTTATTCTGATTGCTCTGTACTGGCCTCATCAGTCTTGGTTTCCGCAGCTTCTGGATCCGTCTGTGGAGGAGCCATTTCGGCTCCCTTACCGTCCGGATCTTCTACAGGGTTAACTTTGGAAGGAGGATGTTCATCGGCTAGCTTTGACGGCTTGGAAATTGAATCCTCAATATTGAAGAAGAAAGTGTTCTCTTCTGGTGTGGTGCCTACTATGCTCAGTGCCCGCAAACCTGTTTCTTCCAAGATCTACTATCCTGCCTGGTCGACTGTTCTGTCTTGTTGTGCTGACAAGGACCTGTCTCTGGATTTTGATCTGCCTACGGTCCTGGCCTTCTTGCAGGACGGTGTGGATAAGGACTTCAGTTTGAGTTCCCTTAAGATTCAGGCTTCTGCGCTTTCTTTCAGAGGCGCATTGCCATCCTTCCTGACGTTAAGGTTTTCTTCCAGGGCGTTGCTAATGCTCATCCTGCCTCTTAAGATTTCTGCTCCTCAGTGGGATCTTAACTTGGTTTTGGACATTCTTCAGTGCCCCCCATTTGAGTCTATGGCTACTATTCCTCTACGCCTCTTGACGTGGAAAATGGCCTTTATCCTGGAGATTGTGTCTGTCCGCCTTGTTGCGGAGTTACATGCGTTGTCCTGTAAACCACCCTGTTTGGTGTTTCAGAAGGACAAGGTGGTGCTTCACACTTCTCAGGAGTTTCTCCCAGAGGTGGCCTCTGAGTTCCACATCAATCAGGAGATTGTGGTGCCCTCTTTCTGGCCAGACCCCACCTCTGACAATGAAAGGGATCTCCACTCGTTAGACGTGGTGTGTTGTCTCAAATTTTATGTACATCACACTGAGTCTATCAAGCAATCAGACACTCTGTTCATCATTCCTGAGGGTCCTAGGGCAGGAAGACCTGCATCCACAGTGACTTTCTTCTTGGATCAAGTCCACTATTCATAAGGCTTATGAGCTGAGGAAGAAGCCTGTCCCTTTCAGGCTCATTATACTCAATCTATTGGAGCCTCTTGGGCTTACAAGAATTCAGGCCTCTGCTGATCAGTTGTGCAAGGTGGCCACTTGGTCGTCTGTGCACACCTTTTCGAAGCACTACCTTGTTGATGTGCTGGCATCGGCTGACGCCGGCTTTGGGAGGAAAATCCTGGAGGCAGTCTTGCCTGTCTAGGATTCCCTTCGGCTCTTGGCGCTTCCTTCACTTTTGAGCCCTGTTGGCTCCAGTTCTGTGTGCCCTGTTGCTCCCTGTTCAGTACACGTTGACACTTCAGTTGTTTTTTTTTTTGTTTTTTTTTGGGGTGATCTCTGATCTGATGGTTTATATCTGCACTGGTGACTTTGAGGGGCCTTGTGCCTGGTCCTTGCCTTACTTCCTACCTCTTGGAAACTCGATGGTTGGACATCCCAGAGTTAACAGTAACCTGTATTGAACGACAGAGAAAAGAGGATTTTATTCTTACCTGTTAAATCCTTTTCTTTTAGTCCATACAGGTTACTGGTCTCCCACCCTGTCAAGGGACCATGCTTGGCTCTCCTGTGGCAGAATGTGGGGGTCCTTCGGGGTCATGCTCACAGGAGTCGTCTTTCCTTCCACTATGTAGTCAATAGTTAGTGTTTCAAATCTTTCTGGAGCAGGTTGGCTAGCTGCAGTCAAGGAGGAAAGGTAGGCTCCACCCCTGCATACAATTCTAGAATTGTTCCTGCTTACTTAAAGGGGCGGATCGCCTACCCAGAGTTACCAGTAACCTGTATGGACGAAGAGAAAAGGATTTATCAGGTAGGACTAAAATCCTCTCTTCTGAGGTAATTTCTACTGTGATTCATGCTACCACAGAGTTTGGTTCATTTTTTTTATTCCTGGTTTGTGGACAGTGACCTGTCTGCACAGGACTTTGACCTTCAAATAGTTCTCTTCTCCAAGATGGTGTGAACAAAGGACTCAGCCTGAGTTCCTTGATGGTTTAGATTTCTGCTCTTTCAGTGTTTTTCCAGATGTGTATTGTCACTCTTCCTGATGTCAAGGTGTTCATTCGGGGTGTCGCTCATGCTTTCGCTGCCTACTAGGCTCCCACATCTCTGCGGGATCTTAATTTTGTTTTGGGTGTCTTGCAAAGGCCTCCTTTTGAGCCCATTGCCACAGTTCCTTTATGAGAAAAATGGCTTTTTCTTCTGGCAGTGCTCTCTGTCAGCAGGGTTGCTGAGTTGCAGGCTGTTTTGCAAGCCACCTTTTGATGTGTTTTTTTGTTTGTTTGTTTGTTTTTTTCTCCTCCACAAGGACAAGGCTGTTGTCCAAACCTCTCATAAATTTCTTCCTGAGTTCCACATCAATAAGGAGATTGGGTCAGGACACAATGAAGGCACAGGAAAGTCTGTGCACCACATGGAGTATTTTCTTAAGACTGATTCCTTGTTTGTCATTCCTGAGGGGCCCAGGGCATGTCAGGCTGCTTCCATGATTACTATTGCTTCTTGGATTAAGTCCACCATTCGTCTGGTGGACAAACTCAGGAAGAAACCGGTTTCCTTCAGAGTTGCAGCACATTTCACTAGGTCTGTTGGGGCCTCATATTACTATAAGAATCAGGCCTCAGCTGAGTAATTGTGCAAGGCTGCAACTTGGTCTTCCTTGCATACTTTTGCTAAGCACTATCGCGTGGATGCAGCTTTGGCAGGAAGGTCTTGCCGACTGTTTTGCCTGTACCTTGTGGTGGTCAACTGTTTGATCTCGGTTGGGTCTTATTCTTGTGTGCTGGTCAGTTCTTTGTAGTGTCCGTTTGGTTTGGGCTGTTCCAGTTCTAGATAGTCCTAGGGAACTTCTGTGTCATGGAAAGACGTGAGGTACTTTCTCCTTCTTCCCACCTCTGGGAGATTAGTGTTGGCATTTCCCCATGGTACCTGTGTTCCGTATTGAACGATAGAGAAAATAGGATTTAAGTCTTACCTGTTAAATCCTTTTCTCATAGTCCATATGAAACACAGGTCTCCCACCTGGAGAAAGGCACCTCTATTGGTCTCGCCTGTCTGGTTATGGCAGTCCTTCTAGGGTCTTATTCTCACAGGAGCTTCTTTCTTCTCTTGCTATCCCTGATTGGTGTGATTTGCTCACATCATAACTGGTGGCAGCGTTGGGATGAGCTGCATGAGGTGTTGGGAGTCACCACCCACAAGACCCCTTTTTTATAATGTGTTCTGCCCTCTGAAGAAGCTCAACCCCATGGCACCTATGTTCTGTATGGACTAAGAGAAATGGATTTAACAGGCAAGACTAAATTCCTATTTTTTTCCTTCTCAGCTGAGAACATTTGTTAATGACTGGATTTGTTAGTATTAAATAATCGTGAGGTCTGTGAAGTCATATTTACTGTAAATTTTTCTTAACTTGATATTTTTTTCTTTCAGGAAAATTCTCAATCTAATCCTGTTGTAATGATAGAAAAATTGAAGTTGCCTCTCCCTGCTCAGCCACAGAAAGATGCTGAAGGTAAAGGGATGTTTTCTACCATGATTATGCAGCAATTATTTTAACCGTATAAACAAGCAAATGGCATTCAGCCGTATTTGTATAATTTGTTCAGAAATGTAAATATTTAGTGAAATGCATGACCTTAATCTTTGAAACTGCATTTAAGATTTCTTTAGCTTATAGTTGCTTACAGCGTTTATTAAAGGGATAGTAATACTTCAAAATTACTATCCCTTATAATGAAGACCTTGAAAAACGGAGTTAAATGCCACCAGCGGCATCTCTCAAACCTTTATGGTTTGTGAGATAGCCGCTTTTAAACTTCGCTCCCCCCTGCTTCTCTGCTGACGTCAGCGGTTTTGCTGCAGCAGGGAAAACCGGTCCCGGGACCAGCGGAGGAGCTTCAGCACAGCAGAGATCGCGTTATGGAAGACAAGATCCTTCACTAAAACTGTCTACTACGTTTGCTTGGTTACCTAGCACACGCAAAAGACTATTTTAGTAAAGGATCGTTTCTTCTATAACGAGATGTGGCTGTGCTGAAGAGCCTCCGCTTGATTCAAAGAAGGGATTTCCCTGCTTCAGCAAAAATGCTGACGTCAGCGGAGAGGCAGGGGGGAGTGAAGTTTATAAGCGGCTATCTCACAAACCATAAAGGTTTGAGAGATGCCGATGGTGGCATTTAACTCAGTTTTTCAAGGCCTTCATTATAAGGGATAGTAATTATGAAGTATTACTATCCATTTAAAACATGTACAAAGTGCAGAGATTTCAAGGATTATAAGGCTAGTCTTGTATAAAATGAACACAGCACTCAAACACCAAATGCATTAAAGTACAGTTGGTAAAATGTTGATCCTAACTGGTTCACTATTAAAATATCACTATCTATTTGCCGACCAACAACACGGCACATTAAAAATGCCTCCTTGTTGAAAAGGGTGGCATTCTGATGTCACAGGCTTAAGTGTCAAGACAACAGAATGTCACCCGCATTAGTGTAGAGTAGTTAAATAAAGATGTGCAGGGAACCGGTGTCTGGTGTGCATAGAGGAAGAAACGGAACTCAGCAGGCATCACAGTTACACTTAAATTAATCCACAGTTGCAATCTGTGCTTTTAATGAGCTGTGAATCTACATCCATAAACATTGTTGACTGAAAGCTGTCTGTACTGGCACTGTGATGCCCTATCGGCGTGATTGCAGGGGCTGTGATGCAGCACTCAAAGGGTTAAGGCATAACACCTAATTGAGTGTCTCCATCTGTGCCTTAACCCTTTGAGTGCCAGAGAGGTCCGCAAAGCTTTGCAGACCTCTCTGGTACACACAGGATATTAACTCACTCCATACGGACTTCTCACTCCTTCAGCCCCCGGTGCTGTCCTGTTATCTCTGCCCTGCACTCTTCCACCGTGCTTTCTCCCTGCCCCGAGTAGTTCTGAGAGGTGGACCTGAGAGGAGAGTGAGATCTGTCTGGGATGTAGATGACAGATCTCGGTCTCCTCTCAGGTCCTTCTCTCAGCGCTGAAGGGGTCAGTATAGCATATTGTATGTTTTGGGTGCAGTAATTCCACAAAGTGGTGCTTTTAATGAAAGTAGACCTCCATAGTCTTCTGCAACAGCAGTTCCACCCTAAAATGGCAAGCCTTGAAAGTACTGCATTAAAATAATAAATACAAGGTTCAACTGTAATCACTTTGACTGAAGCATATGACATCATATTACGCAATATTTTAACTTAAATATACTGAAATGTAGAACGAATGCAGTATGCTTCTAATGGTGTGTTAAACATACGCTTCTTTTTTGGTCCAAGCTGACATTCAGAAAAGAACATGAAAGGAAAGAAACTATCTGCTGTTACTCATTTTGTGGGACACAGGAACCGTGGGGTAAAATTTCCCTCTTCCAGGAGGTCGGGGCACTTAATCAAAAAAATGTCTGACATGGAGACTACCACTTTACCCCCTGGACATACTCTATTTTAAGTGTGACACAACAGGTGGCGCACAGGCAAAGCTCTTGGTTAGCCTTGTTTTTTTATTCTATGCTGAGGCTGTAAAATGCCCCATTTTCCTGGCCTCATTTGTATGTATGTATATCTTTATTTATATGATGCCACTCAGTGTACACATCGCCTTACAACAGTAGTATGTTACAATAAGTAAATGGGGATAAAATAAGTGTCAAGTCATAGAAAGAGTAGGAGAGCGTTTCCTGCCTCAAGAGCTTATAGTCTAAATGGAAGGACTGATCAGAGCACAGGCTTCCAGGGCATATGTGGAGGATGCCTTGCATAACAACTTGTTTCCTCATGCCTTCTCTGAATATTGCTTATTTGTATAGGAGATTGAAGAGATTCTTTGTACTCTGGGTCCACTGTGCCATCCACAGGTGGTGAAGTTGGCTTTGATGGTTTGGCTGTCAAGGCCAGCATTTTGAGAAAGTGTCTTTCTGACTCAGTCACTTCTGCTATTCTGCAAGTTGGAAATCTGGTTTCTTCTAGTGTATAACATGATCTTTAGGATAGTCTTCAGAAAAGACTTGATCTAAGTTATCTGCTTTCAGATTTCAGCTGTCTGTTCTTTTCCTTACTATTGGATGTGCAGCCTTTTCTCCAGGAGGTGGTTCATGCCTACCCTTCTTTTGGGATCCTACTGCCCTGAGGGATTTGAACCTGGTTTTGAGTGATTCAGAACACTACTTCTGAGCCCTTGACTTGGGTCTCCCTGAGTGTCTTGTCTTTCTCTTGGCTATTGGCAGCTCGGTATGTGGCTTCAATCTTTTTCTTGTAAGCCTCCTTTTCTTGTATTTCATACTTTGAGTGGTCTTGCAGTCTCTCTAAGGTTTTCTCTTGTGATACATGTGAATCATGGGTTAAATTTCCCTACACTGGCAGGCAGGACACTTGAAAAACAGCAGGGCCTCTGAAGTGGCTGTTAGGATTGTGTGTGTGTTTTTATTTAAAAAAAAAAACTTTTCTGTACTTGGGCTGTTTCTGCAACTGTTAGCTGAGATTTATTTTCTTTTTAGAGCAGAGAGCTTTATTCTATTTACCTTTTCTATAATTCCCCCATGTATACATGCTTCAGCCTTATTTTTATATTTTGTTTTATATGAAACAGGTGCCCATGTGGTACCCACCTTTGTTTCATAGCAATGCATAGAGCGTCTTTACAGCATCCAGCATGCTGCCAGTGGACCAAATGTGGCCCATCTGACACCGGGTTTTGGACCGCCTTTGAGTTTAAGAAAAACTAATTAACAAGCACAAATAAACTAGTAGGCCAGTAAGGCCTCACCAACTCTGTCAGTACCTTACAGTTCTAGAATAGTTGTCTGTTAAATAGCAGTATTGCCACTGGCTTGAGATCTGTGTAAAAAAAAAAAAAAAAAAAAAAAAAAAAAAAACATTGGCCAGAACATGTATGGCTTTCTGATCATGTGGCCATCGCGTGGAAAAAAAACATGGACACCCCTGCTTTACAAGGACCTATTTCTGCACCTGTTTCCCTTACAAGATGCAGAGTGGGCTCAAAATGAAATGCTGTACCTGCACTATTGCATGGTCAGCTTGGGAACAGTGTTTTGAACACTAAAAATTGTCACTATTTGCTGGGCAATGCAATCAAACTAGATTTCCTAGAATCCCTTGTTTCCCAGGCTTTCTGGATTGGATTGGGTGGTTCTTTCACCGCAATCTTGGTCTCTCCTCTCTACCTTACCAGTTTAAGCCCTTGCAGTCACATTCTCATACTTTACAACTACTTTGCACTACTTTTGTTCTGCTTTGGAGGGTTTTCTCTGAACATGTTCAACATCAGTGACGTATGGGGAAGAAATCCAAGCCAAAGATTCAGGGTCCCCTTTAGCACACTGTTCCTCGTGCCAAACTGGGTTTTCACTGGGATATTAAGGCAACCTATGTCCCTCTTGCTCTGTGGCCCCTTCTAAACCCCCAGGGCCCTCCACTGTAGAACAAGAGCCAGTTTGTGGTCAAAATCTGATTTCTTTAGTTGTTTCTATTACTTCTATTTAAGGGGACCTTCATTCTTTGCTCTCCATACCCTCTGTCAGACACATTGATCCCTTCTTTAGGAGCCATTCTCAATTGGTTGCAAATCCCTCTGCTGAGGAAGTTGACATTGTAGGGGGGAGGATATGGATTTCTCCTTGTCTTTTGGAGATGCCTATGAGGACGATACTTGCCCCTCTGCTATGCTTCTTATGGGCCAGGCAGGTAAACACTTAGATTCCTTATTGATGGCAAACTTTGCAGGCACAGTCTGGGGTGAACAACTATCAGAGCCATCCATGTAGAGGTTACCCAGGAGTAAATATTTGTTATGCTGGCCAATATTCTAGAGGTCAATGCATATCTTATTGAGGAAGCTGACCAATCTTGCACTTATCCATTCACTTTACGGGTAAACAACTTTTTGGGCCTCACCCGGTAAGTTCATTACTGACATTACTCAAGGGAAAAGCCCAATCTTGCCTCATATTAGTCCTAAGAGTGCCCCCCCCCCCCCCAAGATGATGCAGGTTTTTGGGACGTCTAGGGTTTTAAAAAAAAAAAAAAAACATTGGGCCTTTCAGGCATACTCTTCCCTTAAGCCCAAACAGGTTTGGCAGATTAAGAAGTCTTCTCAGACTTGACCGTGAACTTCACAGTATGTAAGGCTAAGATATGCTTATCTTCAAGGATCTTAAAGATGGAAAGAACAATATCTGCATTGGAGTGTCAGAGTGGACCACTTTTAAAAACTGCTGACCCCATACATCCATGGACTCTCACCCATGCCAAGGCAAATAAAGGGCACAAGACAGCCCCAGGGGCCAAAAAAAATTAAACTCTGATAATCTCCGAAACGTATCTAAATACTATTTGCTACTGCCAGAGCTGTGCGCTTAGAAAGTCGTTAAATAGGGGGAGATCAACTGGCAATGGAATGGCTCACTGTTGCAATGCAACACAAGAAAAAGGATATAGAAGAGAAAAGGACCTGGGCATAAACATCAGGCAAATTTCATTCCTCAAGAACCACCAGTTGATCAGTGACCTGAAAGACTGAGTTTGGGTATTTGCTGGAAAAATAGAACAAGTATATTGTGTGAAGTGTAGTGTGGTAAGGGAGAGGTTAAAAAACACCTCTTTGGGGGGTTTTTTTCCCCTCCTTTTGCTGTGATACAAGAAAATAAGTGCAGTGTGGTGGGAGTGGCTAATTGCTGTGTTTGTAATTGGTGGATTGCTGGCTTTTATAGCCGATACATAGTGAATACTTGAACGTATGAATCTTGCATCAGTGTGTAAGTGCAGAAGTGTGTTAAGTGAGGGAATTTAAATAACAGGGGAAGTAAAATACAGGGGATTACACAGGGGTACGCATTTATCAACCTGATTGTGCAGCTATTTTTTTGCCTGCCTACCTTTTTAGCTTGTGGTAACTGGCATGAGTGGAAGCATGATTATCCATTTAACTCAGTGCACAAACTGCCATATGTTTGCACACCTGGAACAGCCGTTCCAGGGTGCATACCTCTGTGGCAGATGTAAGTAAGTGGTCTCTCTGGAAGCTCATATTAGAGATCTAGAGGGGCAAGTTGCAACATTGAGGGAGACAGCCAATCTTGAGAGGGAAGTGGTGGTAGGTAGTTCTGGGGGTGGAGACTGCACAAAGAGCAAGCAGGTAGCCAGATGGGTTACAGTAAGACGTAGCAAGGAGGGTCAGCAGAGGAATAGGGAGGACACTCCTGTGTGTTTACTAACCCTAACAGATTTGCTACATTGATTAATGGTGTTGGGGATGTTGACACAGCAATGCCTTTTCTGGAGAGGACTGTTCTCTCTAACAGCTAGGAGAATAACCTCAGCACCTTAAAAAAAAAAGAAAAACATGTCTGAGCTGTAATAACTTTTGAATAAAACCCCTTTGAGAAGTGGGGGGTGGTACCCTAGCCTTACTCATTGAGCTAAACCGTACATTTATTTATTTTACTATTAAGCATTACTTATCCTTTAACAGGACATACTCACAGGACCTGTGCACACCAAAGGGAAGCATGGCTTTGAAATTCAGTAGCTATATCCTATTTCCAGGACCTGAGATCTGCATGGATAAAGTCTGCCCCTTGTTAAACCATGAGAGGGAGGAACTGGGGAAAAAAACAACCCACTTAATGGGGATAAGTAACACCCCATGGAAGTGACTACAATTAAACTAAATCTTCATCCCTGCTGCTTCTCCTTTACAGAGCAGTTTGCAGTTGAGGCTGCTACTGCTGGGTGGGGGTAAAGTGGATCTGGGAGGAAGACTGTTTTTGCAAGTGCCCTGCCTCCTAGAGGTATCTACCTCACTATTTCTGTGCTCCACAGTGGATGAAATAGAAAAGGTGGTTTTTTTTGGGGGGTTTTTTTTGGGGTTTTTTTTTTAATTTATAAAGTGTTGTTTTTAAATAGGGACTGCATTTGTGAACTGCTCTTTGCAGCTCCTTTTAACCCTTTGTTCGCCAGAAAAGCATACAAAACATTGCAGTGCATTGTGTTGAATACCTTACTGGCACTGAAAGGGTTTTAAATCACAGGTTATTTGTCTGTTTTTGTCTTCCTTTACGGTTTTACTACTGTACCATTGTTTACTTATTTCCATTTTTCTATTTAAAGCAAAAGTAAGAAGGAATTTGTTTGTTCAAGAGAACCGATCCCCAGCAAAAAGATGCAGTAAAATGCCCAGAAGCCACTCTGTGTCTGCCATAGAGGGCTTGAAACATAAGCGCAGCAAGTCACATGATGGCACTAAAGGTAAGATATACTATCAGATTATGAGGTCCTTTGGGCTTTAAGCAGAAGAGTCATTCTGGGACAGCAAAAAAAAAAGCAGCACGGAGAGAAACTATATGAATAAAAGAAGGCTGGCACAGGACCAAAATTCTCCATCCTTGCCAGCCACACCCTGTAAGGTGGTGATATTCAGATCTCTTCCATGCAGCCTCTCCAGAAGAAACGGTGGTGTGTGATTTTGACAGAAGTGGAGACTCGTGTCAGCAAGGAGTTGGCCCACCCTCATAATCTCCTCACGTGTGTGGTGGTTTTGTTTTTTGTTTGTTTTTGTGTTTCTTTTATTTTTATTATTATTAATCCTTACTCTTTTGTGGTGGCCAAGATCAGAACCTTATTACAAACTTCCAACAATCCTTATCAGTCGTTGGCTGGTGTTGACTGGTAGATGTAATACTCTGCATTCAACTGGAGGGGCCTTATTTTTCCAGTATTCTTAAGGCATTCTCCACAGGATCTTTTAGTAAGGAGGAAGTCTGGGAGGGAACACTCTGCTGCTTACAGTGATTTCACCATGAGGGTACAGGGAGCCAGCCCTCTTATGCCCTCATGTACAAATCACTGCACAACTTGCCTCATTCATACCTCGTGCCACAGAGATCTGCTTACACTCTGTAATCTTAAAGAAAACCGAGGAAGACTGTTGCAGGTAAGTTTCTTTACAAACACATTGTGAATTTACCCTTCTATTTTGGTGTATTTAAATGGAGTTCCATTTAAAAGAAAATAATCTCTGTGGTTGCAACACCATCCAAGTTATTTCGGTGCCAAAAAAATCTTTTGTCCTCTCCTTGTGCAATAAATATTCTTATTGCATAAAAGGCAGCTATAGCTACATTGGATAAAACCACTCCATAATTAAGATGCCTTTTCCATGTCAGATTTAATAAAACCTGTGAAGGCTTGGAGAATCTCACAATTGTCAGAGACTTTGCCCTGGTGGAGCATAGAGACTTAATTTTAAAAGCAAAATTTTCTGAAAACCGGTGTTTAAAATGTGTTCAAATTACCTCACCTTTAAAACAAAGGAATACTCATTGATTCAATTTGGGAATAAATATTTGAGCGACATTAATGGTCAAGCAGTATTAGTATCTTATGAGAAAATCTTAGTCTTAAACAGAGATACTCCCCTATGAGAATGTCTGGAAGAATGACAGATTTATGTGACATAGGATCAAAAGGTTACATTCCTAAATTTTGAGAAATTCCGTGCCAGGTATTATTTTATAGAGTGCCCTCTATAGTTTTTATAGCGTCATTACTGGCTACTCTCATTCCTAGTTTAATTAGGGATTGAAGATTGGACAATCAGGTAATACTGATGATGTCACAGTATGAGATGGATCGATGTCCAATTATTGGGGATAGGAGGAGATTACTGATAGAGTAAAATTTGCCTAATAAAATGCTAAGGCATAATGTAATTTTTTCTCTTGGGTTCCTGGTTCCATTCCTGCTAACCTGTTTGCTGAGCTGCCAAAATAATCTTAAGTACCCACACTGATTGACCTGGTAACTATATTTTTCTTTATAATTAAGTCTGCAAAATTTCAGAATAAATATATTTCCTTGATATTTAAGGAAAGATATTTATTATTTGCTAAATATAAGCCTGGCCAGTTGTATGTAGCAAATATCATAAGCTATATTTAGTTATAGTAACTCTGAAATTACGCATAATTAATTAATTTATTGTTCTAAATTGCCAGAGAGATCATAAAATAGTGATGGCAGTACAATATATTTATTCTTGTCTATAATAGTTAATATAATTTAGGTATTTCTAGAATATTGTGTTTTTGGAAAAATTATAATAGCTAATATTTGATCTGGGGGAATTCTTTGAATTCGGTTATTAACCCTTTTTACTAATTGTCTATTTGTGGGGTTTGTTGGAACTCTTTGTGTGTGTTTTGGGTCTAAAAACTTTTGTAAGTTGAAAGTTTTAACTTTCACTAGACAAAAGAAGCAGCCTTCTAGGTGTGGCACCCTATTTTAAATCCGTGGATTCACCCTTGAAGTGCCTATTGGTTTTACAATATATTGCTATAGTCATATTTATATGTTACATGAAGTTGGTATACTTGACGTATATTATTGGATTGATTCGAAGTATATTCTTGGTATAATCTATGATTGACTATATTAATTGCAATTTATATGTTTCTTTCAAAAGGTATGCAGTAATTGAAATCGGTACATAATTAAATTATAGTGATTTAAAGGGGAACTTTCACCTCCGCATTATCATTGTTGTATCCCTTCCTTTGTGTCCCCTCTGTACATTGCGGTGTTTCTTTTTGCCTAAAAATCTGTTTAAATGAAGCAAAAAGATGCTTGAATTGTGTACCTGATGACGTTAGCAGCCGCACTAGCCGCGGCTAGATATCGATCTCTGCCAATGAGATCTCTCTCCAGCTTACTAACAGAACGCCTCCGTCATCGGAGGATGCTGGGGCAAGTGAAAGGAGCTGAGGCTGTGGGAGTGTCTTCTGCACCATACGGTGTGCGGCTGCTAACGTTATCAGGTACACAATTCAAGTATCTTTTTGCTTCATTTAAACAGATTTTTAGGCAAAAAGAAACACTGCAATGTACAGAGGGGACACAAAGGAAGGGATACAACAATGATAATGAGGAGGTGAAAGTTCCCCTTTAAATCTGGGATTCTATTCCAGTTAGTCTCTAAATCTGATTATTATATATGGTACAAGGAGAATTGTCAGAGGACCTGGCTTCATTTTAAGGTCAATTCACATGACATTATACCTTAAACCATAATTAGCATAGTTTTATAGTTTCTGGGCAGAAGGTATTCATATACACTGATGCCAACTGTATTTTATTAGTTGTAAGGATCAATTATCTTTTTCTATGCTATTGAGTGCAATTATCGTTATCTAATACCTCTGAATATACCTGTGTGTGGTTAACCCTGTAAGTGCTGGTAATCCTCAGGGTTATAATTGTGGTTTGATATACATAATTTATTATATATATATATATATATATTAAAATTTTTTTTTTTTTTTTTTTTTTTTTTTGCACGGATATGCGGGATTGATTATTTCTGTCACTTCTTTACTGTGAAGTAGCGTGTCAGTACCTAATATAGTGTAAAGTTCTCAATTATTTTCTATTGTCATTTATCTATTTATGCGAAGATATCCAGCCTGATTGGTTCTCTTTGTTTTAACCCTTTGGATACCTTCATCATAAATAGTTCGACACAATGAGCACCATTTTGTGTTTGATATTACAGAACAATTATACAACCTAACTTATTTATACCAATTTGTTTAATTGCTATAATGGCAGAACCAAAAGAGAGAGCAAAGCCAAAAGCAACAAAAGTGCTACAGTTTCTTACACGATTTGTGGCAATAAAATACGTGGTAACAATAGTTCCAAATGTTCTAGGAGTGCTGGATTAACTGAACAAACAGCCCACTCTTCTAAAGAATGTTAAACAAATTTAGCATCTGAATGGGCCAGAGCTTTACCAGGCTCCATTGCAAATACTCTAGAAAAAGTTTTGGGCAATTGACTCTCCAAAATTGGCTACAAAAAGACATCAGTCAATTCTTTTAATCAGTGACATGTTTTCATCATATGATTGATTCTGATGAGGATGGAGAGATCCTTACTGATATTTCTGACCCAACCCATTCTATGACTGGATGTTCAACTAAAGAGCATCAGTAGAATCTTATAAAAGCAATTTGAGGCAATAGATTAATTTAACAGACTACTGTTCTCAGGACAGAGAGCTATCAGAGAAGCATTTGCTTCTGCATGGGCCTGAAGAGTAATGGAAGCCTGGCAAGTTCAGATTTTACAGGCTATCCAAGATAATGCTCCTAAACAGCATATCCTTTCCCTATTTGGACTCCAGGATGCCACTATCTACACTGGTGAAGCATCTTAGATGACCAAAAGGCAGGTAAGCACTCAGCTACCACAGTAGAGGCTCAATGTACATTGTGGCTAAAAATTGGAATGCTGATTCTCTTCCAAGAAGGCATTAATAGCACTGCCATTTAATGGTTCATTACAGTTCGGACCAGAACTGGAGAAGATTGTCAAGCCACAGGATGTAAAAATAAGTTTTTACCACAAAAAAAAACCCTCTACATCTTTGATTTTAAAAAGAGAGGCTCGACATATTGCCCTAACAAGGATTAAAATGCAATCCACAAAATTCCTTATCTAATACAGCAGGGGACTCCTTTCAATATGGAAAAAAGAACAAAACCAGATCCAATGAGAGCTCCAGCTTACATGCAGAAATCCTCTGTCAATGGAGGAGACTGGATTGAGGGAGGGGAACAGAGGAAGAATGACACTGCAGTGCAGAGCTTCTACCAGTCTGTTCGGGAAGAAGGCACAGGATCATTGTTGAAGTTTAATTTTGGCCAAATAACAAATTTAAAAAAAAATGTAATCCAGCTTGTCTTTCCATAAACTTTTAAGGGGTGATAGTTCCCCCTTAATAAGTAGGTTGAAATAAAATCATTAATAGAAACAGCTGTGTATGAAGAATAAAACTGGGTAAGGAACAGCCAAACTAGCTAACAAAGTGAGGTTGCTGAAGACAGTTTAATATCAAGTCATACACCATGGCAAGACTGAGCACACCAACAAGACACAAGGTAGTTATACTGCATCAGCAAGGTCTCTCCCAGGCAGAAATTTCAAAGCAGACAGGAGTTTCCTGATGTGCTGTCCAAGCTTCTTTTTGAATAAGTGAAAAGAAATGGGCAGCAACGAAGACCGTAGATGCAGTGGTCAGACAAGGAAAACTAATGCAGCAGACAACAAATCATGCTTGCTTACCTTTGTAATCGGAAGATGTCCATCAGTGCCATCAGCTCAGAATTGGCAGAAAACAGTGGGACCCTGGTACATCCATCTACTGTCTGGAGAAGTCTGGACAGAAGTGGCCTTCATGGAAGGTTTGCAGCCAAAAAGCCATGCCTCTGATGCGGAAACAAGTGCAAATGATTCACCTATACATGAAAACACAGGAACTGGGGTGCAGAAAAACTGCAGCAGGTGCTCTGGACTGATGAGTCAGCACTTTAAATATTTGGCTGCAGCAGAAGGCAGTTTGTTCCCCAAAGGGGGGGTGCTGAGCAGTAGAAGAATGAGTATCTGCAGGCAACAGTGAAGCATGGTGGAGGTTTCTTGCAAGTTTGGGGATCTGGTCAGAATCAATGTTCTCCTCAATGTTTAGAAGTACAGGCAGACACGTCTCCATAATGCAATACCATCAGGGAGGCATCGGACTGGCCCCAAATTTTTTCTGCAGCAGGACAATGACCCCAAGAATAAAGCTAAAGTCATTAAGCATTATCTTCAGCTTAAAGAGAACCAGTGAGTCCTGGAAGTGATGGTATGGCCCCCACACAGACCCTTGATCTCAATATAGTCTGTCTGAAATTACAAGAAGAGGGAGAAGCAACTGAGGCTGCCTAAATCAACAGAAGAACTGTGGTTCGTTCTCCGCCAAGATATTTGGACCTACCTGCCAAGTTCCTTAAACTGTGTGCAAGTGTACGTAGAAGAATTTATGCTGTTTTGAAGGCAAAGGGTGGTCACACCAAATTTTGATTTTAGATTTTTCTTCTGTTCCCTCACTGTGCTTTTTGTTAATTGATGAATATAAACTATTAACCATGTCTATTTTTGAAAGCATTCTTACTTTACAGCATTTTTTCACACCTGCCTAAGACTTTTGCACATTACTGTACATTCTGGGAGTGGACAACTGGGAAGCAGAGTATCTGAGCAGACACACCATAAACCCTGCAGAATTGGGAACTGAAGGAAGAAATATTCCTTCAGATACTAGTGGAGAGATGGGGGTACCTTATGTTCCTCTTGCTCTCCTGGTAATCACACAGCTTCTAGGCACACATTCTGCTGAACAGGACCCTGCATGGGTTAAAGTCTTGGTCCTAGGACTGTCCTGGCCCCCACCCCACCCGCTGCCATTTTGCAGAGGGAAATTTTCCCATGGTAGATGTCTCAGCTGAATGGGACTCTGAGGAAGATTTGGATTCATTCTAAACTATTGGATTCTTTTGTGAAAGACCCTGACCCTTCCGCAAAAGGTCTTATCTGGGTCTTGTAGATACATTTATTGTTCCTAACATAACTTGAATTTATATACAACCAATGCGTTGCTACCTCTCTGGTACTCCATAGGCTTAATCATGCAATACAAATACTACGAGGGCATGGCGAAAAATAATTGGAGAACAATTTTAAGGGGGGGGGGGGGTTAAAATGTCAAATGTGAAAAATATTTGTCGAATTAATGTGGTGAAAGAGCTGTAAGTCGAACTTTAACGGGAGGGTTAAAATGTCAAAGGGGGGCACTGTCGGATTTTGATAATGTGGGGTACACATCGAATACTAAACTTGATCTTTCTGTCGAATGTATGCCGATTTCCTTGGACTTTGACATTTTGCACTTTTTTTAGGCGGTAGTTGAATAAAAGCAGACATCGCCAATTTTGTTAGTACTCTGAAACGTGTTGTCTATGCCAGTTTTGTTTTACTGTGATTCTGCAATAGAATACCGGCGTAACACATTTGCAGAATTCCTATTTGCTTGTTTTTCTTGTAATGCTGGTTTTAGCACAGGTCTCTTAGGCCTCTGGTTCCATTGCCCCCCCCCCCCCTGATATTTTTAAAAGGATGCAAGCAGAAGGTTGCCAATTTCCTTCTCCCCATTACTTAAACCAGGTGCTCCTCAAGGAATGGAAGATGCCTGACAAATAGGTTGTTCCTTCTCAATCTCGTCTCTTGTATTCTTTTTATGATTCCTTAGCGCAGTGGGTACCCCCACCCTCCAACAGTAGACCCTCCAATTTTGTGCCTTTCCAGGCTTATAGCTGTGCCAATTGAGAATGCCGGAGCACTTAAGGATCATGCGGGTAAGCATTTGGAACCCTCTTGAAGGTAAACTTTGCAGCTTTTGGTACTGCTTTTTGTCTCACCTTAACGGTTGCTTGGACTGTTTGATAGGGTCAGTTTTTGAAGTCTTGTCATGCAGCCAATCACTAAGTTCCTCGAGGTTAATGCAAATCTTGCAGAAGCGGCTTTTGATGCCGCCATATTTACTTGGAAGGCCACAGCTATTTTTCTTGCTGCACATTGTACTCTGTTGCTAAAGCCCTGGTCAGCTGAGCAGTCTTTCAAGAAGTCCTTAGTGCCCTATTAGTGAGCAAGCACTTTGGCCCAAAGCTGGAGAAGTTAGTCATGCCACCAGAGATGAGCATTTGTATTGCCTCAGGTTATTCCTAATATTTCTTGCTTTCCGCTGAAGGCATTCTTTCATTACTCTTGCTAGTATGTGTTTGTGCCCAGGGCTTCTCCTCCTACAAATCCTCAGGCTTGCCTTACTCCAAAATAAAACCACTTTGACAGGCAATAAACCTGCTCAGAAGCCCATATCTGACAAATCTACTTCTGCATGGCTAGCAGGGGTCTGGTCCACCTCAGACAATGGGTAATCTGCACATTTCAGAGCATGAGCTCTTTCCATGGTGGATCAGTGAGGTCAGCGTCGGAGCATTGCCATGGTAACCCGCAGCAACGATCCAACGCTACAGGAGTGAGAGAGGTGCTCCCCAGGCTCCCTCTCTGCAGCACTGACCCTGACACAGGTTATCGGTGCTGGCATCGGCCGCATTTGCGCGAGTACAAGTACTCGTGCAAATGCTGGTATCGGCACAACGCTAGAAAAAGTGGTCTTCTGAGACTGCAATTATGCTAAAGGCTAGTAGCTGGTTTTTCCTAAGGCATACCATGGCTTTTCTTCAGGCTGGTCTTCAAAATGGGCTTGGTTTTAGCTGTATCAAAGCGTAACTTTCAGCCATTACTAAGTTGCCATGAATTCATTAAGCGCATGGCGACTAGCTTGGAAATCCATGTCTTACCTTTAAAAAAAAATTGCAGATTCTAAAGAAATATTTGCCGTTTGGAGACTGTGCAGTCTGCACTAACCTACCCGTCAGTCAGTCCCTTCCGGTTACCTTGCGGCACACTGCAGTGCTACTCAATGGAGACCGGGACTGACAGTGTAGGTGCACAGACAAGATTTCTGCGCTGTAGCCTGGGTTCTGGTCTCCAAATGGCAAGGATTTCTTTAGAATCTGAGATTATATATATATATATATATGGATTTCCAAGTTGCCATGTGCTTATTGAATGAATGGCGACTTAGTGATAGCTGAAAGTTCTGCTTTAAGGTCCAGATTTCATAGCTTTTTGTGCTTTTCCAGAGTCTTCCATTTCCCTGTGTTTCTTGACACTCAAGACAGCGTTCCTGCTGTCTACTATGTCTGATCAGCATGTTGCTTAACTTCAGGTGATTCCCCTTTTCTGCCTTTATCTTCATTTTTTTTGTTTAATACATTTAAAACTGTGCGTCTTTGGTCTGGGTAAAGTGAAGTAGGAGTGGAGACTCCTCCTCCATATAGCCTTTTAAGGCAAGTTCCCCACCCTCCTGGCTAGAGGATATTTTACATCATAGTTCCTAAGTTCCACATGGAGTAAGAGAAAGGGATTTGTCGATAACTACATAAAAATCCCCTTTTAGTCTGCATTCTCCAGATACACAGTTGAAACAAACTTGGCACAGGAAAAAGCAGTCCATGAAGCCTACCTCTAAAATCTGCTTCAACATAAAGGTTTCTCTATTAATTGATTCCCAGACCATAAACTAGGGGGAAAAAGTCTGACTTTTACAATCAATGAAGTACTCTGTCACCTGATGTTGTGAAACTCCAAGTGGTGACTCTAGGGCATCAGATTAATTTCACTTTCCAAAGGAGACAGTCAAAGCTGCAGTTTTCCAGCATACATTAGTCACTTTTGTTATCAGGTATATTGTCACTATCATCAGAGAACAAAAATTCAAACTACTCTGTTCTAATCTATTTGTGGTCTGAGAAAAGGAAGAGTGATTCAGATTATTAGTAGACATAAATGCGCTGAACTTGTTCCTGTAAATTAGCAAGTTCAAGATGGAATCTGTCAGGTCCATCATAACTGTCAGTGAACCAGAGTTCTTCTCTTCAGACATAATGCATATCTACACACAAGTATCTGGCCCAGGCATCACCAGTTCCTTGTAGCCCTTCGTTTTGGACTGACCACATCACCCCTAGTATTTGTAAAAGTGGTTGGACAGCTATACTAGCCTTCTTTTGAATGAGGGGCATAAACATCATGCCCTATATGGAGGAAGTTGTTTCCCCTAGTTTAAAGTGTTATGGTCCCCACTAGAAAATTAAGGTGTATAGTGCTAAAAAGTAATGAGAGAGAACTCTGGGATAAGAGGCTTTCATACACAATTTCCCCACAGTCCTTGTGTCCCCCAGCAGACTAAGACAAAAGGCTTTACTGGAAAGTATAGAAAATACTTGTAATTATGTGTTGTGTTTTTTTTTTTTTTGTTGTTGTTTTTTTTCCTGTTGGTGGGAGGGTGGATTAATTTGCATGCAACTTTTGAGTGTTTACACCAGTGGGGTGCTATTACAGCTGTTGGAATACAGCTCCCATCACACTCTGCTAGTCAATGGCTAACTGAGGATGATGGGAATTGTAGTCCAGTGATGGCTAGCCACATGTTGCCCATGTTTATTATTGTGTGTTCCTTGTCATAATATTATGCGTTTGTAGAGAAATTGTATTCCAGCATTGTTGCTCTGATATTATTGCAAAGATTTATATGTAGTTATACTTTTATTTTAGATCACTACAAGTTGCTGACAAAACAAGTGTCTGAGACACCTATTCACAAACAGACTTCAAACCGACTCCTTCACAAGCAAATTAAAGGCCGGTGAGCTACTGTACTGACTGTTCTATATATTTTGACACAATGGATTTTTCCACTGTTGTACTCTATGGAAGAAATTATATCATTGACTAGCTCCCAGTAGTAAGTGATAGGAATGGCACGACCTGGTCACCAAAAGAGAAAACTGTAATTTAATCTTTAAAATGTCTGAGTTGAAAAAGAACTGTAAACTCTAATATACTAAAATTAAAGTACTGGCTATGTGCCCCTGACTACCACAAACATGCTTCTGCAGCTCAGGACTTAATACTTATCAGCATGGCTGATCACACTGTGCTCACCTAAGATTAGAATTAAAGAGGCTCTATTTCCTGATCAGTGACTGGCTCTTTGGGAGCTGAGACTGACTTCTCAAGACCCCAGAAAACCAGAATGCTTGTGTAGAGCAAATATCCCACAAAATTTCAGCACTGAGGAAGGACAGCCCGTCTGGAGAGAAATGTGATTTGCATACCGGACTGGAGTGTTCTCCATGTTCTCTGTCTTGTTGATTGCCTTCCTTCCATGCTTCTTTTTTCCTTGTGTCTTGGCTATCTGTCAAACTAGTGCTGCTGCTGGGAGAGTCTACTCGGGCCTCGATGGCTACCAACAGAATTTCCCTGTTTGAGCACAGGTGGGTGAGCACAGAAATCCTTAAATTCTGACCTGTTGGTGGTCCTTGAGGATTGAATTTGGACACCCATGTTTTACAAGATATATATTTTGTATTGCTTGGTCTATGGGAGGAATGAACACACACAGGTTTTCCTTACACTAGTTTGTTTTTTTGTTTAGCCACCCATACCTCTCCCGGTGCTAAATTCCTTTCCTCAAATTGTGCTAGTGATCCACAGGGGATGGGGGGTATCTGAATCTGTTCTGTTAGCTAGACTTCATGTTTGGGAACAGTGTTTTTATTTTGTTTGCAGTGTAATGTCTACATGGTTGACTATAAAAAAAAAAAATATTGAATATGGCATTGGTAGAATTAGGTCCATCTAGAGCAGGGCAAGCCGTTACATGAAAAATAACCAGAAGATCAATATAGTGTTTTTATAGCGGCTTATGTTCAGATAATACCCATAGAAATATAATCTGTGGGATAGAACAATCCTAATTACATTGTCTACAAGCCAAACACATGATAGAGCTGTATTCATTAGGGAGTGAATGTATTAATCCAGTAGTGATGCTCTGATGATCTATTGTAAGTTGTCTAATATTGTCTTGTTTTACAAAACTATCCATGGTAACCTGTGGGCCATAATCTTGCGTTCTTTACAAGCCCCACACAATGGAGTATCACTGATGTTCCAGTTAATCAGATTTGTGTGACTATCATGTTAGTGTAACAGTCAAGCGCTTATTTACAGAAAGTGCTCAACCAGGCAAGGATACGAAGTGAAAAATATGGAATGCTTCATGAATGTCATCTTTTGGCATGGGCCTTGCAAATCTTTGTATCTTTCAAGTTCTCACTGTGTTGCCGAAGTGAACCCAGTTGCTCAAAGAATTTTGCAATTGTTTTATAACTTTCAAGACTATTGAAATTTATTAACACAGGATAGAACTAATGTACTGATTAAATAACTGTTTGTGTTTTCAGGAATTCAGAGTCTGCATCTAACATTAGCATTGTTGAGGAATCTCCAGAAAAGGATATAAAAGGTAAACTTGTTTCTTTTGGCAGTTTTTGTCAGTCCTGGGTAATGATAATCAAACCAAATATGTGAGATTGCTTTGGTATTCAAGGCCTTAAAATCTCCCACTTCAATCAGTGGCGATTGCTATATATCCCCTATGGCGGGGGTGTCCAAAGTGCAGCCCATGGACCAAATGTGCCCTGCCTGAGATATTTGAAAACAATATTTTATACTTGAATCTGTAGGCCAATAAGACCTAATCCTGTGGTTGCCAGTACCTTACAGTTCAAGAATAGATGTCTGTTAAATATCAGTATTGTCATTGACTTGCCAATAAATAAATCAGTATTTTTGAATAGCTGACTGTATTTCACAATCATTAAACATAAAAAAAAAATGTGGGTCTTGCATTTATGGCTTTCTGATCATGTCTCCCACAATTGAAAAAAAAAAAAATACTGAGACCACTGCCCTATGTTTTGCTTGAATTGTTCCACTTTTGTGTTCTACTTTTCACATTTTCTTACCATGTTTTCACTTCAGTGAAATCATTGCCACAGAAGCAAACTGCCTATAATTTTTTTTCCACTGTCGTCCAATACAGGTTACTGGTACATTGGGAGGCGATCCACCCCTTTAAGTAGGCAGGAACATTTCTCTAAATGTATGCAGGGGGTGGAGCCTCCCTTCCCTCTTAAGCTGCCCTCAGCCAGAACAAGTCAGAATGATTTGTTCCTGTGTGCTGTGCACATCAGGTGGAGAACATCTCTCAATCAACTTTAGTTTTTTTTATTGTTTTATTCAAATATGGAATACCACCATTAGGCGGGTGACCATGGCTGACAATTGCCCTCTCCAAAGTGGCTAGTGCAGCTTCCAGGGATTTTCTGGTGGGCCTTATGCCCTGAAGAGGGAACAACTTGAGTCAAGTAGCTTCCCTGGTGGGGATTTTCCTTTGGTTAATTCCCTTTTCTCATGGTTACCTGAAGACAGAAGTCCTGCAGAAAGGTGAGCCACCCTTTGAGTGCTGAAGGTCCACTTGTCCCACAGTGTCCCTTCATTGGGCTTGTATTTGGGAGTTCTCATTATGCACTCCAGCACTCATTGGGTGTTTTTCTTTATATTGCACTGTATTTATGCAATGCCTGTGTGTATTCCCTGGGTTTTGGAGCAGTTTATGGGGGTTTTAACCTTTTCCCTGCTGTTTTCCTCATTGGAGGAGTATTTTATCATGTGTTACATGTGTTTTATATGTGTTTGGTAACTTTTTCCTGTCAGGGTAACTTTATTAAAAGTTTGTTCCGCGCCTTTAAGCGCGCTTTACCGCATAGACGCCATTGCGCCTTTACTCTCTATGGGTTTACACAGTGTGGGACGTATCTCTGGAACCGCTTGTCACAGCGACTTCAGAGTGGGCTCGTTTTGTTGGTCTTCCCTTGCTCTATCATCCGGTTGCATGATTTGGTGTGTTGGGGGTTTTGGGGGGCTTCGGTCACTGTTTTGGGGTACTTCCGAGAAAAACTACGTTTCCCATGAGCGCTTGTTTCACGCCCGTTTTCTGATTGGCTCCCGTCGTGGCAGCCATTTTGTGAGTTCTTCTCAGCGAGTATACTACGCAGGGACCGAGCCTTCTCTCTCTCCACCGCAGATTAACCCTTCGCTTGCCAGGTAAGTTTAATTTTAAGCATTTCTGGGGTGAATATTTAATCTTTCACACTTCAATTGTGTGATTCTTGTCAGTGGAGTATATCTGACGCTGTGAGCATGTCTACTCCACTGGAGTCAGGGACTAAACCCAAGACTAAGGAGGCTGGGGTGTCAGTTTCCCCCATTGCATTTTGCTCCTCTTGTCACTCTGGGCTGCCTAGAGAATTTTCTGGTCATTTATGCCCAAAATGTGCGGAAGGCCATGACCGCAACCCTGGGCTTTCCAGTCACGCCATTGAGCCAACATGGGTGAAAGAGTTCAAGGCTGCCACTAAGGATCTCAGATCCACTCTTCAGCTCTTTCCCTCTCAGGTTCAGGGGGCTCTTCAGGTTTGGCATACCCCCTCCACTGTCAGGACCACCCTGCCCAAGCCACAGGGTGCTCCTGGTGTGTCTGATTCTTCTGAGGAAGAATTATTGCAGGATTCTGATGTTGAGGAGGGCACTGTTATTGAGTCTACCAGGTCCATTGGTGACCCTTTTGAATGTGACCCTGAACTCTCTGCTGAGGGTTTGATCAGGGCTGTGCTAACCACCCTCAACCTTCCCTTGAGTCAGGAATCTACTCATGACCCAACGGATGTGTTTCAGAAACCTTCTAAGGCTGTTATCTGTTTTCCTACTAATCCTACTCTTGCACGTTTAGTCTGATGCGTGGAGAAATCCTGACAAATCCTCTTCTGTATCAAAAAAGTTTGCTAAACATTATCCTTTTCCTGGGACTGAACTGGCTAAATGGGTTCATCCTCCTAAGGTGGATGCTCCAGTTTTTAGGTTGTCTAAATCTACTGCCTTGGCTGTCTCTGATGCTTCTGCCCTACAAGATTGGACGGATAAAAAGTTAGAAACTTGTCTTAAGTCTATTTTTGCCTCTATTGGCACTGCCATGCGTCCAACCTTTGCAGTGGCGTGGGTTAACTGGGCCATTGCGGTCTGGACTGAACAGCTTACTGAGGCAGTTCGCCAGGATGCCCCAGTGTCTGAGCAGTTACAACTTCTTGCTAATATATCCGAAGCTCAGAATTATGTTTCTGACGCTGCTTTTGATGCTGTGCGCATGATGGCGAGGGCCTCCACTTCCTCTGTGGTTGCTAGACGCGCTCTTTGGCTAAAAATTTGGTCTGCTGACACAGCTTCTAAGAAAGCCTTGCTTTCTTTGCCCTTCCAAGGGACTTCGCTGTTTGGATCTGAACTTGAGATGATTAGTGAGGCTACTGGCGGTAAAAGTACTCTTCTACCATCAGTCTTCAAAAAGAAGTTTCCAGCCAAACGCAATCGGTCCTTTTGTTCCTTCCAAACTGAGACACGCTCTGCGTCCCAGGCGGGTCCGTCCACTGCGTGCTCCTCCTCCAAGCCCAAACAGTCCTGGAAGCCCAAAGTTGCCCCTAAGGCCAAGACCTCCAAGACTGCTTCGGCATGACTCACCGAACCCGGGTCCGCATCCGGCTGTAGGTGGACGTCTCCACATCTTTCGCCGGGTTTGGGAGGAGTCAGTGGCGGACCCTTGGGTTATTCAGGTGGTATCAGAGGGATACAGGATCCCTTTCTCTTCCCTTCCTCCCTTTCGGTTCCATTTTACTCTTCCTTCTCAGGAGCCTACAAAAAGACGTCTGTTCGACGACGCTATTCAGGATCTTTTGGACAAAGAAGTCCTGGAATTGGTTCCTTCAGAGGACACAGGTTCAGGATTTTATTCCAACCTGTTCATTGTGGCCAAAAAGGACGGGGGCGCCCGTCCTATTCTGGACCTCAAAGATCTCAATTCCTTTGTTGTGAGTTCCCACTATCGTCAGGAATCACTGTGTACTGTGGTAGCCGCAATGTCTCCAGGGGAGTTCCTTGCCTCCCTGGACCTCCAGGAGGCATATCTACACATCCCTATTCATCCGGAAAGCAGGCGGTATCTCAGGTTTGCCTGCCACAGGGACCACTTTCAATTTTCGGCTCTTCCCTTTGGACTAACTTCAGCTCCTCAGGTTTTTCAGAGAGTCTTGGGGGCTTTGATAGCTGTGCTTCATCGGGATGGTGTCAGGGTGACTCCCTACATGGACGATCTGCTCCTGAAAGCTTCATCTGCGGAGATTCTTCACCAGCAGGTTCAGACGTGCATCCAGACACTCAATCGCCACGGGTGGATTTTGAATCTGGACAAGTCAGACTTGATCCCATCTCAACAGATCCTTTTCTTGGGTCTCCTGTTCGACACTCAGCAGTGCATGGTGTTTTTACCGGAAGAAGTGGCTCATCAGATTGCTCTCTGTGTATCCAAGATCCTGGATCTCGAGAGGGTTCCAGTGCCGAAGTTGACTTCTCTGGTGGGGAAATTCATTTCCACAATAGAGGCAGTGCCATTTGCCATGGCACACACCAGTGAACTTCAGAGGTTTGTGATCCAGACGTGCAGGAATCATCCAGATCATATGCATCTGTCAGTCTCTCTGCCTCCTCATGTCGAGCTGAGTTTGGAATGGTGGTTGGACCTGTCTCATCTCCTGAAAGGGAGGTCCTTTCAGATCCCCTATTGGACCACAGTCACGACGGATGCCAGCCTCCGGGGTTAGGGGGCAGTGTTGGGTCGTTTCAGTGCTCAGGGGAAATGGGAACTGGAAGAATCTCCTCTCCATCAATGTTCTGGAACTTCGTGCCATCTTTCTTGCCCTGAGACACTGGGAATCTCAGCTGGATGGTTGTCCAGTCAGAGTGGAGTCCGACAACGCCACTGCAGTGGCCTACATCAACAGACAAGGCGGCAAAAGAATTCTCACCGCATGGTTAGAAGTCAAAGCTATTTTATCTTGGGCGGAAGCACATGTTCCCGTCATTTCAGCGGTACACATTCCAGGCGTAGACAACGTCATGGCAGACGTTCTCAGTCGTCACACAGTCGACAGCGGAGAGTGGGTGCTTCATCCAGAGGTGTTTCACCTTCTAACCCAAATGTGGGGGGTACTTGTAGTGGATCTGATGGCTACCAGACACAACAGGTTCCAGTGTTTTGCTCTCGGTGGAGGGACCCTCTTGCTCTAGCAGTGGACGCATTGTCAATCCCTTGGGAGTTCTCCCTAGCCTGCATCTTCCCTCCTCTCCCTCTGTTGATCAGAGTCATCCAGAAGCTGAAGATGGAGCGTTGTCCTGTCATCCTAATCACTCTGAATTGGCCTCATCAGTCCTGGTATCCGGACCTGCTGGCCATGTCAGTGGCGGATCCCTTTCCGCTCCCTGCCCGTCCAGATCTGCTACTTCAAGGCTACCTGTGGAATGAGGATGTTCAGCATCTCCATTTGATGGCTTGGAGGATGAATCCTCAATTTTGAAGAAGAAAGGGTTTTCCTCTTCTGTGGGGTCTACGATGCTTAGGGCTCGTAAGCCTGTGTCCTGCAAGATCTATCATCGAATTTGGTCAACTTTTGTTGCATGGTGTGCTGATAAGGATTTGTCGCTCGATTTCCATCTTCCCACGGTCCTGGCCTTTTTGCAGGATGGTGTTGAGAAGGGACTCAGCCTGAGTTCTCTCAAGGTTCAGACTTCTGTTCTGTCTGTATTTTTCCTGGAACGCATTGCTGTTCTTCCTGATAAAGTTTTCTTCCATGGCGTGACTCCTGTTCGGCCTGCCTTCAAGAGTCCAGCTCCCCAGTGGGACCTCAATTTGGTGCTAGGGTTCTTCAGAGACCCCCGTTTGAATCCTTGGCTTCCATTACTTTATGTCTTTTGACCTGGAAAATGTCCTTTCTTTTGGCTATTGTATCAGTTCGCCGGGTACGGAGTTACAAGCCCTGTCTTGTAAACCTCCTTACCTGGTGTTCCACAAGGATAATGCTGTGCTTCGCACTACCAAGGAATTCTTACCCATGGTTGTGTCCGAGTTTCACCTCAATCAGGAGATTCTGGTGCCCTCTTTCTGCCCTAACCCTTCCTCTGACAAGGAGAGGGATCTTCATTTGTTGGATGTAGTGCGTTGTCTCAAGTTTTATGTTCATCGCACTGAGTCTATCAGGAAGTCTGACGCTCTGTTTGTCATTCCTGAGGGGCCTAGGGCAGGGAGACCGGCATCCAAGGTGACTATTGCATCTTGGATAAAATCAACCATTCGTGAAGCCTACAAGTTGCGGAATAAGCACGTTCCCTTCAGGGTTACTGCTTATTCCACCAGATCAATTGGGGCCTCTTGGGCCTATAAAAATCAAGCGTCTGCTGATCAGCTGTGCCGGGCGGCCACTTGGTCCTCTGTGCACACATTCTCGAAGCACTGTCGTGTGGATGTACTGGCCTCGGCTGATGCCAGTTTTGGGAGAAAGGTCCTGGAGGCAGTCTTGCCTATCTAGGATTTTCTTCTTCTGTGGTTCTCAGTGCTTCCTTACTGTTGAGCCCTGTTGGCTCTAGTTCAGTGTGCTGTGATAGTTCAGGGGGTTTGTTTTTACCCCTGGTTGGTGTCCGTTGACACTTCTGTTGTTGGGCTCTATGATTAATTGGTTCATAGGAGTTCTGGTGACTTTGGGGCCTTGCGCTTGGTCCTTGCCTTCTTCCCGCCTCTGGGAAAGCTCAATGTTTGTACATCCCAATGTACCAGTGACCTGTATTGGACAACAGTGAAAATAGGATTTTAGTCTTACCTGTTAAATCCTTTTCACTTGGTCCATACAGGTTACTGGTCTCCCACCCTGTCAAGGGACCATGCTTAGCTCTCCTGTGGCATTCAGTGGGAGACCTTTGGGGCATGCTCACAGGAGTCTTCCTTTTCCTTCTTATCTCTGGTCAGTTTCCGTGTCTCAAATCATTCTGGCTTGTTCTGGCTGAGGGCAGCTTAAGAGGGAGGGGAGGCTCCACCCCCTGCATACATTTAGAGAAATGTTCCTGCCTACTTAAAGGGGCGGATCGCCTCCCAATGTACCAGTAACCTGTATGGACTAAGTGAAAAGGATTTAACAGGTAAGACTAAAATCCTTCTTTTTTTTTTTTTTTTTTTTTTTTTTTTTGTAAAACTTGTGTCCCTGATGGGTAACTATGAATTTCCAGAGAGATTTCTGTGGAGGAAAAACTGCAACAAGATTAAAAAGATAGTTGTAAAAACAATAGTGCAACAGTAGGAAAAGCCTACATGCACTCAGTACTGCAGGGAGACTGCAGTGTTGTACAGTCTTGTTAGGGACAGAAGTGTGGGAAAAAAAGATGAATATTTATTAAAAAGTAAAAAACTATAGGCCATTTTGATTACATATTTTATGCATTTGCATAATATGCAGGGGAGGGCTGGCCTGGGGGGCAGGGGGGCAATTGCCCCCTGGGCCGGCCATATGTCTGGGCCAGTGCTCCACTGACTCACTTAATCTCCATCTTGTTATACTAGTGATACCACAGTGCTTCCAAGTGAAACAGAACTACACAAATTATATCACAGAGCTACAATCCAAATGTAGCTACACTAGTAGTATAATGTATTTCCCTTGTAAGCTCTATAGTATCACTAGTGTAGCTTTGCTTAAATTATAAGCTCTGTAGTATCAGTAGTGTAGCCGGTTTCTGCTGTGAGCTACAAGGTATTTCTATACTTCATGATATTAGTGCCACTTTTAAAATTAACAAAAGGGTGTGGGCTGGGACAGTGCGCTCAAACAATAGTAGAAATGGGCCACTTGATCGTATTTGCCCTCCGGGCCACAAGTTGCCAGCCCTCCCCTGATAATATGTATAGTCGGAGAAGGAAGTTGAAATTCTCTTTATGGTTTACAATGGGGTGTGTGGTGACTTTTCAAAGTAGCAAGGCCAATGAACTAAGAACTGGTGTAAACCAACTACACCATAGGGGGGTCAAAGGAAAATGTTCTCAAATCCTCACTGATTTATTCCTTTTATAATAGAAGTCTGAAGGCAAATCTAAGCAACGTTTAGGAGCCCTGTAGTATTCCAGGAGATAAGTCCCATTTAAATCAATGGGAGTTTTTGTTTGTCCCCTAAGCTGTTTTGTTTTTTAATTTGCTACAAAATGCACCCATTAATCTGTTAGTGTTTTAAATTATGAATCCATTCGTAACCTGGAAGTATGTTTGTTTCACACATATATATATTCTGATTCTTTTGTTTAATACAGAAATTGATTTACGAAGAAGCCCACGGATTAAACAGCTGGCTTTCACAAGGAGGAACTCTTCTTTTTATTCTTCCCAGCCAGTGTCTCGTAATCTGGAGAGAGTCCATTCAGCCACCCAGCAGCAAAAATGTGAAGATATACAAGGTACAAGGTGTCAACCATGTATTATAATGCTGATATCCTTGTAGTCTTCTTGTAATCTAGTTTCTCTGCAGTCCAATATAGATACTGGTAACTTTGGGTAGGTGACCGCCCCTTTAAGTAGTCAGGAAAAATTCTAGGAGTGAATGATGGGTGGAGCCTACCCCCTCTCCTTAGCTGCAGTTAGCCACTCCCCTCCAGTAAGATTTGTGCCTTGATGAAGACACAAGGCAAGAGAACAGTTCTGCTATAGTTTTAGCTTATTTTTGTTTTCTGTTAGATATGCAATACCACCATTAGACAGATTACCATTACTGACATTCCCTAGTGGATAGTTCAGTTTTCAGGTGCTTTGGTGGACCTTTCAACCCTGAGGGGAAAATATTGTTTAGCAAGTCCTTTCCCTGGAAGTTGCCCACTGAGGCGGCTGATTCTTTGCAAAATGCTAATCTGATGATAGAAGACCTGCTAAAAAGGTGAGGTGTCTTTGAGTGCGGATGTCCACTTGTCCCACACTTCCCCTCCTTTGCAGTTCCTAATACATACTCCTGCACTCACTGTGTTTGTCTGTTGGGGGTTTAAAGCAGTGTTTCAGTGGTTAATTAACACTTTGTCTACTGATTTGGCACCTTTTTGGGGGGTTTTCAGCACTTCTGGGTAGTGTTTGCTTCTTGTAATTTGGTGATGCTTTTTACAACTTTTTCACTTCACTGTAGAAACTTACAAATTTGAGTTCTGCGCGCTTTACCGCTTAGACTCCTTGCTCAATTCCCCTCTATGGGGCTTTACAGTTTGGGACATATCTCTGCTACCGCTCAACATAGCGAATTCAGAGACAGCTCATTTTGTTTATCCTCCGGTCAACATTCTGTGTGTTTTGGGGGCATCTGACACTGTTGGGGTACTTTTTTTTGTAAAACGACATGTCCCATGAGCGCTTGCTTTTGCACTCTTGTTTCTGATTGCCTCTCGTTGCGGCCGCCATTTTCTGCTTTCCCTTCATGAGTATCCTACGCAGGGCTTGGACTCTCCTTCTCTCCTCAGCAAATTAACCCTTCGTCTGCCAGATGAGTGCAAATTAGCGATTTCTGGGGTGAAATTTTAATCTTACTGTATTTGGTTGTGTCCTTATACTTTAGATGTTTTGACACTGTGAGGACGTAAACTCCGTTGGAACTTGGGGCTTAGACCTAAGACTAAGGGTTACTGGGGTGGCTGTGTTCCCCATTGTGCACTGCTCCTCATGTCAGTCAGGGTTACCTAGAGAATACTCAGGTCATTTATGCCCAGTATGCGCTTCTGCCCCTGCATCTCCCCCAGGGACCTAAAGCCATGCCCTAGAGCCACTGTGGCTGCAAGAGTTTAAGGCCACTGCTAGACATCAAGTCTACCTTACAACTCCTTCCATCCCAATTGCAGGGGCTCTTCGAGTCCTGGCAGCCCCCTACACCTATCAGGTCGTCCCTACCTAAACCACAGGGTGTACCTGATGCATCAGACTCCTCTGAGGAGGAACTGTTGGTGGATTCTGACGAGGGGGAATGCTCCGCAGTGGTGTCCTCCTAATTCTTTGGGGACCCAATTGAAGCAGACCCTGATCCCTCGGCGGAGGGGCCTGATCAGGGCAGTATTAACTACACTAAACATTCCCTTGGTTCCTGAGGCTCCGATGGATCCCTCCGATGTGTTCCAGGAGCCTAAGAAGCAGTCTACCTGTCTTCTACCTAAACCCACTCTTGACTGTCTTGTGTCTGATGAATGGAAGTCTCCTGACAAGAAGGTTTCCGTTTCTAAGAAGTTTGCTAAGCTATATCCCTTCTCTGAAGCAGCCTTAGCTCAATGGGCTGCTGTTTCTAGACTCTCTAAATCCACTGCTCTGCCTGTGTGCAGATGCATCTGTCCTTCAGGACTGGACTGACAGGAAGCCTGAGACCTCTCTGAAGGCCATCTTTGCTACAGCCGGCACTTCGTTGTGCCTGGTGTTTTCTGCTGCTTGGGTGAACAGGGCCATTGCAGTTTGGACTGAACAGCTGACTGTGGCTGTCGTCAAGGCGCTCCTACTGCGGATATGTTGCGGCTCCTTGCCAACATCTCTGAGGTTCAGCATTATGTTTCTGCTGCTATCTTTGAAACTATCCGCTTAGTGGCTAGGGTCTCTACCATGTCTGCGGTTGCGAGACGGGCTCTTTGGCTCAAGATCCGGTCTGCAGATACTACTTCCAAGAAAGCCTTACTTTCGTTACCCTTTCAGGGAACATCTCTGTTTGGGCTGGACCTTAAGGACCTCATCAGTGAGGCCACAGGGGGTAAAAGTACCTTGCTGCCCTTGGTTGCTAGGAAGAAGCCTCCAGCAAAGAGGAATCTGCTTTTTCGTCCCTTTCAGGCGGAGGCGCGCACCGCGAACAAGGCTGTTCCCCAGGCTCCACGTTACTCCTCCAAGCCCAAACAATGGAGGCCCAAGCAGTCCTCCACCAAGCCCAAGGCTTCCAAACCTCCTTCGGCATGACTCTCTGAACCTCTGTTCCCACGTGCCAGTGGGTGGCTGCTTGCACCACTTAGTGTCTGGATAGACACCGTGGGTTTTACAAGTTGTGTCAGAGGGGTACAGGATCCCTTTCACCTCTTCCTCTGTTCAGCTTCTTTCCTTCTCATCCTCCTCAGGGAGTAGTGAAGCGCCGTCCTTTCAACGGCTCCATCCAGACCCTTTTGGACAAGGAGGATCTGGAACCGGTTCCCGTGCTGGAAATGGGTCAGGGGTTTTACTCCAACCTGTTTGTGGTTTCCGAGGACAACTGAGGCTATCGTCAGATTTTGGACCTCAAGGATCTCTACTCCTTTGTGGTCAAGACTCCTCACCAGGAGTCCCTGAGAATGGTCATAGCGACCATGTCTCCTGGGGAGTTTCTTGCCTCCCTGGACCTTCAGGCTGTCTACCTTCACATAGCTATCCATCCAGAGAGCCGGCTGTATCTCCGGTTTGCTTGCGACCAAGGGCATTTTCAGTTTTCTTCCCTTTGGTCTGACGTCAGCTTCCCAGGTATTCAATCGCGTTCTGGGTGCCTTAGTGTCTGTCCTCCACCAGAACGGCATCAGTTACTCCATATATATATGGACGACTTGCTTCTGAAGGCTCCCTCTCCAGAACTCCTTCATAGGTAGTTCAAAGACTGTATTTGCGCACTCACCCATCACGGATGGATCCTCAGCATGGACAAGTTGAACCTTGTACCATCTCAGAGTAGTCTTCCTGGGTCTCCTCTTCGACACCAAGCAGGGCATGGTGTTTTTCACAGATGAGGTGGCCTACCAGATCGTCCACAAGGTGTCTGCTGTTCTGGCTGACGATCCAGTTCTGGCCAAGAAATTGATCTCTCTAGTGGGGTGGAAGTTCATTTCCACCATAGAAGAGGTCCCATTTGCCGTGGCTTACACCAGGGAACTCCGGAGATTTGTGATCCAAGTGTGCAGGGGTCAGCCGGACCTACTGAATGTCCGTGTCTCTTCCCCTTCACGTGGAGCTGAGTTTGTCGTGGTGGCTCAACCTTTCCAATCTGCTGAAGGGCAGTCCCTTCCTGATATCCTTCTGGATTACAGTCATGATGTATACCAGCCTCTCCAGCTGGGGAGCAGTCCTGGGTCACATGAATGCCCAGGGTTGGTGGTCTCCAGAGGAATCTCTCCTCCCCATCAACATGTTGGAACTTCAGTTGATATTTCATGCTCTTCGCTACTGGACGCACGAGCTGGAGCGATTCCCAGGCAGAGTCCAATCCTGACAACGTCATGGCTGTGGCCTATATCAGCAAGCAACGAGGTACAAGAAGTCTCGCTGCTTGGTTGGAGGGCAAAGCTATTTTAGCCTGGGCAGAAGAACATGTCCCCGCTATATCCGTAGTTCCTATTCCCAGAGTAGACCACGTTTTAGCGGACTTCTTAAGTCGACACACAGTGGACAGCGGAGAGTGGTGTTCAACCTCATTGTACGAAAGTGGGGGCTTCCTTGCATTGACCTTATAAGGACTCCGATCTGCCTATGGTCCTGTCTTTCCTACAGGATGCCGTGGACAGTGGCCTCAGCTTGAGTTCCCTTAATGTTCAGACTTCTGCTTTCTCTGTTTTCTTTCAGAGACTCATCACTATCCTTCAAGGTTTTCTTTCAGGGCATTGTTCATACTCGTCTTGCCTTTAAGAATCCTGTTCCTATGTGGGATCTTAACTTGGCATTAGGTTTCCTTCATCTCCCTCCATTTGAGTCCTTGGCTACTATTCCTCTGAGCATGCTGACTTGGAAAATGTTCTTTCTTCAGGCAGTTGTGTCTGTTCGCCGAGTTGCATGCCCTGTCTTGTAGACCGCCCTTTTTGGCGTTTCACAAAGGCAAGGCGGTTCTTCGCACTTCTCAGGAGTTTCTCCCGAAAGTGGTCTCTGAGTTCCACATTACTCAGGAGATCGTGGTGCCCTCTTTCTGTCCTGACCCCACAACCGACAAGGAAAGGGATCTTCACTTGTTGTATTTGGTGTGATGCCTTAAGTTCTATGTGCACCGCACTGAGTCTATTTGCCAGTCTGACACCCTTTTTGATCGGTACAAAGCCGTCCTGAATTAACCTTGCTGGTTTGAATGGGTTTGCTTTAAAGTCTCTCTTCCATTTACCCCAAGACTTTCAGAAGTTGTCAAGGTATTTATCTTTTTATTGTTTCTCAATAAACATTCTTTGATTTTACTACACATTCGCAGTCTCTTCGTAGCAGCGATATTTTTTTGATTTTACCCTTTTTGTCATTCCTCAGGGTCCCAGGGCAGGGAGACTGGCATCCAAGGTGACCATAGAGTCTTGGATTAAGTCTACTATTCGTAAGAAGCCTGTTCCATTTTGGTTCTCTGCTTATTTCACCCGTTCCAATGGGGCATCTTTGTCTTGCCTGTCTAGGATCTTTTTCATCTGTTCAGTACTCCTTAACTGTTGAAGGCCAGTTGGCTGTAGTTCTGTGTGCTGTGTCACTTTTCCTGGTGTGATTATACCCCAATTTTGTGTCCATCGACACTAGGTTGTTATTGTTGGGCGACTTTATGATCTGATGGTTTGTATATGCTCTGGTGACTTTGGGGGCCTGCGCCTGGTCCTTGCCTTACTTCCCACCTCTAGGAAGCTCAATGGTTGGACGTCCCAAAGTTACCAGTAACCTATATTGGATGACAGAGAAAAGAGGATTTTAGTCTTACCTGTTAAATCCTTCTCTTAGTCCATATAGGTTACTTCTTTCCCACCCTGTCAAGGGACCATGCTTGGTTTTCCTGTGTCTGAACATGGGAGTCCTTTCGGGTTCATGCTCACAGGAGTAGTCTCTTCCCTTCTTACTACCTAGTTACTAGTTAGTGTCTCAGATCTTACTGGAGGGGAGTGGCTACTTGCAGCTAAGAAGAGGAGGTAGGCTCCACCCAGCATTCATTTCTAGAATTGTTCCTGCCTACTTAAAGGGGCGGTCGCCTACCCAAAGTTACCAGTAACTTATATGGACTAAGGGAAAAGGATTTAACAAGTAAGACTAAAATCCTGTTTTAAAGTGTCACTCCTAACCTTTTTTCCAGATGTCATGCAGACTTCCCTCAGATCTGAAAGCCAGTTAGATCGCAATGAGTGACAATATGGTCTCTGTATATGGAAAACCCTGCCCCACTTGTCAAAGGTTAGCAGGGTTTTCCTTATGCTGACACAATATTGTCCATTGTTGCTATTTATCTAAATCTGCTTTCAGATCTGAGAAGACTGAGTGACTTAGGGAAAAGGGGTGGGGGAGGAGGAAACTTTTAAACTAAAATTACAAGACGACAAAGATATCGGCATTTGACGATGGTACACCTCATTATAAAAAATAATACTGAATAATCAAAAGTAATGGTAGCATATAAAGTTACAATCTCTTTAAGGTATTGTCCAACAAACTGTTACAGAAAAAAAACTAAACTGTCTTGGGGACTGGATGCAATGGTGTTGACTGGATAAAATATTGGGTGAAGAATCAAAGACAGGGTCTTAGTCAATGGCTTTTTCAAAAGAAGCCTGTTACTAGTGGAATAATCCATTAGGTCAGGGCTCAAAATTTCCACTCGCCACTAGCCAATGACGAGTGAAAATTTAGCCCTGGCGAGTAAAAATTCAGCCCTGGTGGGTATGTTTTTTGGCTTGCAGTGGCAAGTAACTTTTCAGGTCTGGCTAGTAGCAAAGGACTTAAAATTATAAGCTCTGCATTAGGTGACTGTGTGCTGGGGCATGTTCTATTTAATATCTTGGTGATATCACTGCTGGGCTTCAAGGGAAGGGGTTGCTTTTTGCAACTAGATCTGTTAAAGGGTTGACAATCCTGAAGGAGTAACTCAAATGGGAAGTGTCTTAAAGGGATAGTAATACTTAATATGTTAAAAAAAAAAAAAAAAAAAAAATATATATTATTATATATATATATATATATATATATATATATATATATATATATATATATATATATATATATATATATATATTATAATAATTCTCTGTTGTCCAATACAGGTTACTGGTAACTTTGGGTAGGCGATCCCTTTAATTAGGCAGGAACAATTCTAGAATTGAATGCAGGGGGTGGAGCCTACCTTGCCTGCAGCTAGCCAGTCACCTCCAGTAAGATTTGTTCCTTGGTGAAGACACAGGCAAGAGAACAGTTCTGCTATAGTTTTAGCTAATTTTTTATTTTTCTGTTAGATATGGAATACCATCATTAGGCGGATTACCATAACTGACAATGCCCTTAGATGTGGCTAGCTCAGGGGAAAATCTTGGGTTCAAGTTCCTCAGGAGTTGCCCACCGAGGCTGCTTCTTAATACATGGTGGTCTAAAGACAGAAGATCTGCAGGAAAGGTGAGCAACCCTTTAAGTGCTGCAGGTCCACATGTCCCACAGTACCCCTCCACACAGGGGTTTACCTTTTGGAGTTCCTATTGCACACTCTGGCACTCACTGGGTTTATCTGTATGTCTGTTGGGTATTTTGGAGCAAGTTTTTGTGGTAACTTAACCCTTTAGCTGCTGGTTTTGCATCTTCTGAGGGGTTATTGGCACTTGCCCACTGGGTTGAGTGTTTTTTGGGTCTTCTAACATATTCTAGTGATGATTCATTTACCTTCAATTCACAGTTTCAACTTTCCGAAATTTGAGTTGGCGCGCCATTGCTCCATTCGATTCTATGTGACTGTACAGTTTGGGACATATGTCTGCAACCGCTCAACGTAGCAACTTCAGGGATGGCTCATTTTAATTGTCTGCCTTTGCTCTGTCATCTGGTTAATGTATTAAGTGTGTTGGGGGGCTTCAGGCACTGTTGGGGTACTTTTTTTTTTTTTTTTTTTTTTTTTTTTTTTAAACTACATTTCCCATGAGCGCTTATTTTGCATGCTCGTTTGATTGGCTCCTGCCGCGGCAGCCATTTTGTGCTTTTTCCAGAACGAGTATCCTGCGCAGGGCTTGGGCTCTCCTCTTCTCTGCAGATTAACCCTTTGTCTGCCAGATAAGTGTATTTTAGCAATTTCTGGGGTGAAATTTTAATCTTACACACTGTATTTGGGTGATTCCTTATACTTTAAATGTTTTTCACACTGTGAGTATGTCTACTCCGTTGGAGCTTGGCGCCAGGCCTAAGACTAAGGACGCTGGGGTCTCTGTGTCCCATATTGCGCGTTGTTCCTTATGTCATTCAGGGTTACCTAGAGAATTCTCAGGTCATTTATGCCCAGCATGTTCTGATGTCCCTGAGTCTCTCCCAGGGACCTCCAGCCATGCATTAGAGCCAGTTTGGGTGCAAGAGTTCAAGGCTGCTACTAGAGACCTTCGGTCTACATTGCAACTCTTTCCATCCCAGTTACAGGGTGTCTTCCATTCTTGGCAGACCCCGTCTTCCATCAGATCTTCCCTGCTGAAACTGCAGGGAATACCTGACGTGTCCAATTCCTCTGAGGAGGAACTCTTGGTGGATTCAGATGTTGAGGAATGTTCTGCTGTGGGCTCCTCTGTTTTTTTTTGGACCCCTTTGAGGCTGATCCTGAGCCCTCGGCTGAGGGCCTGATCAGGGCTGTATTAACCACTCTAAACATTCCCTTAGTTGAAGAGGTTTCTTCAGATCCCTCTGATGTTTTTCAGGAGCCTAAGAAGCCCCATACTTGTTTTCCACCTAACCCCACTCTTGACCGCCTTGTGTCTGATGAGCGGAAGTCTCCAGACAGAAAACCTTCTGTTTCCAAGAAATTTGCTAAGCATTACCCTTTCTGTGAGGCAGCGCTTGCTCAGTGGGTTCATACCCCCAAAGTGGATGCTCTTATCTCAAGGCTAAGTCTACTGCCTTGCCAGTTTCTGATACGTCAACTCTGAAAGACTGGACTGACAAACTGTTTCCCTCAAGTCCATTTTTGCCACTGCTGCTACTGCCATGCATCCATCATTTTTGTGCCATGGGTTAACCAGGCCATTGCGGTCTGGACTGAACAGCTCACTCTAGCTGTTAGAGTGCTCCTACTTCGGATATGTTGTGGCTTCTTGCCAACATTTCTGAGGCCCAGCACTGTTTCTGCTGCCTTATTTGATGCCATCACTTTGGTGGCAAGAGTTTCCACCATGTCTGTGGTTGCCATATGAGCTCTTTGGCTCAAGATCTGGTCTGCTGACACTGCTTCCAAGAAAGCCTTGCTCACTTTGATTTTTCAAGGCACATAATTGTTTGGGCCAGATCTTAAGGATCTGATTAGTGAGGCCACAGTGGGTAAAAGTACCCTTCTGCATTTTTTTTTCTCCCCAGGAAGAAAATGCCTCTCAAGCGTAATCAGTTTTTTCGTTCCTTCCAGACTGAGACACGTCCAGTGAACCAGGAGGTTCCCTCGGCTCGGTGTGCCTTCTCCAAGGCCAAATAGCAAAGGAAGGCCAGGGTCTCCTCCAAGCCGCTTTCGGCATGACTCGCCGAACCTAGGTCCACACTCAGCTGTGGGTGGCCGTTTGTGTCACTACCACAGCATCGGGGAGGATTCAGTGGCGGACCCGTGGGTTTTACAGGTGGTGGCGGAAGGGTACAGGATCCCTTTCGTCTCTCTTCCTCCCTTTCGCTTTTTTCCTTCTCATACACCCCAGGGCGCAGAGAAACGCCGGTTGTTCAATGGCGTTATCCAGGCCCTTCTGGACAAGGATGTTCTGGAGCCTGTTCCAGTTCAGGACAGAGGTATGGGTTTTTACTCAAACCTCTTTGTGGTCTCCAAGAAGGATGGCGGTTGTCGTCCCATTTTGGATTTGAAGGATCTCAATTCCTTTGTTATCAAGACTCGTTATCATCAGGAGTCCTTAAGGACGGTGATTGCTATGTCCCGGGGGGAATTCCTTGCCTCTCTGGATCTTCAGGACACGTATCTACACATCACCATTCATTCAGAGAGCCGGCAGTATCTCAGATTTGCCTGCGCCCAAGGGCACTTTGTTTTCAGTTCTTCCCTTCGAGCTGTCTACAGCTCCTCAAGTCTTCAACCGTGTCCTGGGAGATTTAGTTTCCATCCTCCACCGGGATGGCATCAGAGTTACTCCATACATGGACGACCTGCTTCGGAAAGCCTCTTCTGAGGAACTTCATCAGCAGGTTCAGGACTGCATTCATGCTCTCACTCATTACGGGTGGATCATTAACATGGACAAGTCGGATCTTGTCCCATCCCAGCATCTGGTCTTCCTGGGCCTTCTCTTCGATACTCAGCAGAGCATGGTGTTTCTCACAGACGAGGTAGCTCACCAGATCGCACACAGGGTTTCTGCTGTTCTGGCTCACGATCCAGTTCCAACCAAGAAGCTGTCCTCTCTAGTGGGGTTAAGTTGTCCCTTTTGCCATTGCTCACACCAGGGAACTCCAGAGTCTATGATCCAGGTGTTCAAGGGTCAGCCAGACCTTCTGAAGACGTCAGTATTCCTCCCTCTTCGTGTGGAACGGAGTTTGTCATGGTGGCTCGACCTCTCCAATCTGCTGAAGGGCCAGTCCTTCCTGGTATCCTTCTGGACCACTGTGACGACTGATGCCCGCCTCTCTGCTTGGGGAGCGGTGCTGGGTCTCCTCAGGGTCGGTGGTCTCCGGAGGAATCTCTCCTTCCCATCAAAGTGGTGGAGCGTTGAGCAATATTTCATGCCCTTCATCATTGGACACCCCAGCTGGAAAAACACTCAGTCTGGGTATAGTTTGATCAATGCCACGGCCGTGGTTTAAATCAACAAGCAGGGCGGAACAAGAAGTCTCACCGCTTGGTTAGAGGTCAAGGCTATTTTGTCCTGGGCAGAACACGTTCCTGCCATATCCGCAGTGCACATTCCTGGCGTAGACCACGTCATGGCAGACTTCCTTAGTTGACACAAGGTGGACAGCGGAGAGTGAGAACTGCACTCAGAGGTGTTTGCCCTCATTGTTCAGAAGTGGGGTCTTCCTTGCATCGACCTGATGGCGACAAGACACAACCGGAAGGTTCTGCTCTCGCTGGAGGGATCTTCTAGCTCTAGCGGTGGATGCCATGTCCATTCCTTGGTTATTTCCTCTGGCCTACATCTTTCCTCACCTCCCCATGTTGCACAGGGTTTTACGGAAGTTACGACTGGAGCGCTGTCCAGTCAGTCATTCTGATTGCTCCGTTCTGGCCTCGCCAGGCTTGGTTTCCAGAGCTTCTGGCTCTGTCAGTGGCGGAGCCATTCCGGCTTCCTTGACGTCCGGATCTTCTTGTCATGGGTTACCTGTGGAAGGAGGATGTTCATAGTCTAGCTTTGACTGCTTGGAAATTCAATCCTCAATACTGAAGAATGGTTTTTCTTCTGGTGTGGTGACTACTATGCTTAGTGCCCACAAACCTGTTTCTTCAAAGGCCCACTATAGTGTCTGGTCTACGTTTCTATCTTGGTGTGCTGATAGGGATCTGTCTCAGGATTTTGATCTGCCTACGGTCCTGGCCACCTTGCAGGATGGTGTGGATAAGGGCCTCAGTTTCAGTTCCCTCAAGGTTCAGACTTCTGCTCTGTTTTCTTTCAGAGACGCATTGCTATTCTTCCTGATGTCAAGGTTTTCTTCCAGGGCGTTGCTCATACTCGTCCTGCTTTTTTAAGAATCCTGCTTCTCCGTGGGATCTTAACTTGGTTTTGGGCATCCTTCAGTGCCCTCCCTTTGTCCATGGCTACTATTCCTCTACGCCTGCTGACGTGGAAAATAGCCTTTCTTCTGGCGATCTTTTCTGTTCACAGTGTCGTGGAGTTTCGTGCTCTGCCTTGTAGACCACCCTTTTTTGTGTTTCACAAGGACCGAGGAGGTGTTTCGCACTTCTCAGGAGTTTCTCCTGAAGGTGGTCTCTGAGTTCCACATTAATCAGGAGATTGTGGTGTCGCCTTTCTGCCCTGACCCTACCTCTGACAAGGAGAGGGATCTCCACTTGTTAGATGTGGTGCGTTGTCTCAAGTTTTATGTACATCTCACTGAGTCTGTCAGGCAATTTGATCCACTTTCATCATTCCTGAGGGTCCCAGGGCAGGGTGACCTGCATCCTGGATCAAGTCCACTATTCGTAAGGCTTACAAGCTGAGGAAGAAGCCTGTTCCCTTTCGGGTCACAGCTCATTCTACTAGATCTATTGGGGCTTCTTGGGCTTACAAGAATCAGGCCTCCGCTGATCAGTTGTGCAAGGCTGTCACTTGGTTGTCCTTGCACATCTTTTCGAAGCACTACCATGTTGATGTGCTGGTATTGGCTGAAGCCAGTTTTGGGAGGAAGATCCTGGAGGCAGTCTTGCCTGTTTAGGATCTTTCTCGGTTCTTTGGTGCTTCCTTCACTTTTGAGCCCTGTTGGCTCTAGTTCAGTGTGCTGTGTAACAGTTCTTGCGGTATTGTTACCCATGTTCAGTGTCCATTGACACTTCATTGTTTTTTTGGGCTATCTCTGATCTGATGGTTCATGTCTGCTCTGGTGTCTTTGAGGGCCTTTCTCCTGGTCCTTGCCTTCCCTCCTGTGGGAAACTCAATGGTTGGACATCCCAGAGTTACCAGTAACCTGTACTGGACGACAGAGAAAAGAGGATTTTAGTCTTACCTGTTAAATCCTTTTCTCTTAGTCCATACAGGTTACTGGTCTCCCGCCCTGTCAAGGGACCATGCTTGGCTGTCCTGTGGCAGACCGTGGGGGTCCTTCCAGGTCATGGTCACGGGAGGCGTCTTTCCCTTCTACTATCTAGTCAATAGTTAGTGTCTCAAATCTTTCTGGAGCTGGTTGGCTAGCTGCAGCCAAGGAGGGAAGGTAGGCTTCACCCCCTGCATTCAATTCTAGTATTGTTCCTGCCTAATTAATTAAAGGGGTGGATCGCCTACCCAATGTTACCAGTAACCTGTATGGACTAAGAGAAAAGGATTTAACAGTTAAGACTAAAATCCTCTTATTGTAGTTTTTATCCCCCTGAGTAAAAAGAGGGTACTCTCACTGCTGAAAGGTGTTTTATTCAAAAGTTATTACAGCTCAAATTTGAATTTTTAGGTGCAATATCACAGTGGCCTAAAATTGTACAGTGGCGCTGTTACACCAGCCTATGGACAGGTCTGGTCTGTAGACCATAAATCTCCATAGGATGGTTTAGCAACAGTGCCACTGTACAATTTCAGGCCACTGTGATTATTGCACTTAAAAAAAAAAAATTCAGTTTGAGCTGTAATAACTTTTGAATAAAACACCTTTCAGCAGTGAGAGTACTCTTGCTTTACTCAGGGGGATAAACCCTACAGCATATTTCAGTGTAATTTTGTATACTTAATAGTATGTTCTAATAATCCATTACAGTTGTGTTTGTGGCTAAAAATCCAGTTAAAAGTTCAGCCTCTTTTTAGGATGTCAGACTTCCCTCAGAACAGAAAGCCGGTCCAGACATTTCGTGATGAGGGACAATATTGTGTCAAGGGGTGCATGAATTTCCTTATACTGACACACAATAATATTGTCCCTCATTGCAGTCTGTCCGGTCAAGCGACTTGCTTTTGCATCTGACAGGAGTCTGCATCCTGAAAAGAGCCAAGGGGGTGGGGACTTTTAACTGTGTTTTTAAAATATATAGAAATATTAATGGGATAAAGTACTTGAATTAAAAATACCCAATAAATAATGGAAAAAGCACCAAATAATTTAACTGTTAAGTAGATAATAGCCTAACTTGAGGATTATGTGGATAATGAAGTTTTATGATTATGGGCAAATGGTCCTTGTATTTCAATAATAAAAAGAACAATGTACTGTAGGTGGATTAACCTCTGTTAATCATACAGTACATGTAATTTTAATGAAACATGCTTGAACTAAACTGAAAATGGTAGGAACCTAGTAATAGTATTAAAGTGCTTGAGATAAGATGAGTGGATAGCAGAGAGATCTCAGTCCGTACAAATTTTGGAATGGATTCCACTCAATACTAGACGCCCAAGAAGATGGGTAGAGGAAATTACTACATTTTCTGTACACAGTGGCAACAAAAGGCACAGGACTGAAGTTGTTGGAGGATTGCTGAGGAGGCCTTCATCTTGCAGTGGATTGACAGCGGCTGAAGAGTATTGTGATGAGATAAACATATTATGTATAACTCCTCTCTACTAAAACCTTTCCATCCTCATTCAAACATGCAATAGTCAAACCTATTAAAAAAAAAAAAAAAAAACCTCCCACCTGTCTTTCAAATTATTCCTCCCCTTTCCATCTATGATCTTGGAACGCCTTGTATTCTCACGACTAATCTTTTCTCAATTCCAGCTCTCTTCTTAAACCATTAGTCATGTAGGTTTCTGTTCGAACTACTCCACAGAGACAGCCCTAATAAAAATTACTAATGACGTACACACTACAATGGACAAAACGGTATACTGATCCTATTAGATCTATCTGCTGCTTTTGACACTGTTAACCATGCACTCCTGCTGGGAACACTGCACACCCTTAGCATCTGTGATACACCTCGAAAATGGATTTTCTCCTATCTCTCTAAATGTACTTTCAGTGTTAACTTTGCTAACTCTTTCTAGTCTACCCCTGGCATCTCAGTAGATGTAACTCAGAGATCAGGCCTGGGACCACTTCTCTTTTCCCTCTACAACCTTTTCCTTGGTGACTTCATCTCATCTCTTGGTTTTAATTACCATCTGTATGCAGATGATACACTAATTTGTCTCTTTCCCTGACCTCACTCTGGCTGTGCAGTCTCGAGTCGCTCAATGTCTCATAGCCATTTCATCCTGGATGGCCCACTGCCATCTTAAACTTAATATGGCTAAGACAGAACTGGTTGTATTGCCTCCTAGAACCCACCCACCAACCCCTTTCTCCATTGCAATTGACAAATCTGCTGTCTGCTCAGTAACCAAAGCATGCTGTCATGAGGTCATACTCCATTCTACATTAACATTCTCTCCCCACCCCACCCCCATCCCATATCCAAGCTGTCACTAGAACATGTTGCTTATTCCTGAAAAATATTGCCAAAATATGTTCCTTCCTCTGTATGTCAACTGCAAAAACTCACTCAGACCGTCATTCTCTCTAGACTCGACTACTGCAACATTCTACTCTATTGTCTTCTGCCTCTTGTCCTTCTCTACTTCAATCTGTTCTCAATTCAGCTGCAAGAATTACATTTGCGTTCCCTCTAATCTGCTCCTGAAATCACTCTCCTGGCTAACTATAAAGTATCATATTTCTTACAAGATTCTCCTCCCTTTCCCGCCACTTGCATTTTTCTGAAGGGTTCTTCATGTCCTCTCCCTACACAACTTGAGCCATCTCTCAGCTACAGTCTTTCACTGGCTGCCCCTCGACTTTTGAATCCCTCCCTATCACCATTAGCCAGTCATCCACACTCATTTTCAAGCATCTCCTGAAAAATCACCTGATCAAGGAGGCATCTTAGTGGGATTCACATCAGAATCATTCTGCACTTCCTTAAAGGGGGACTTTCACCTTCTTGTGACTTCATGTCACTGGATTAAGTTTATATATATATATATATATATAATTATTCCAGTCCAGGTTTTGGTAAGCACATTTAAAAAAACACATTTAAAATTGATGGAGTGCAACCAGTTTTGAGCAAAATAGATAAAAGCAAATACACAATATTGGTGCACAGCCAAATTTTCATCACCATTAACCCTTTGCTCTGCGGCATTGTGCCTGCATATCACTATTATATTAAAGATGAGGATTTGGTCACATATGGCCATAGAATGCTAAGCTTGCCACCAACGCCAAGGTACCTCATTTTTGGCAAGTACCTAACCTTAATATGCTTTGTATCCTTCTATTTTAACTTCTGTAAAGCGCTGTGTACACATGGTGCTATATAAATAAAGATAGATATATACATATATGTATACCTGCAGACAAGACAAAAGGAGAAACATCGCACATCTGCTTCTAAGCATTATCCTTTTCCGTAAAACAAGATCATAATAAATGTGGCATAGAAATGGCAACTAATACAAAAACGTCTAGGATAAAAAAGTAGAGTAAAATAAGATACCCCATTATATGGAGATAAATGGTAAAAACTTGGAGACAGTGGGGATTATTCACTAAGGCATGATAAAAAGGTGATAAAGTGGAGATGACTTCTCCAGTGATGTCACTTCTCCAGTTCCTGTTTTATGGAGCCAATTCACTAACATTTCTAAAGTTTTGGAGATCTTAGTGCATAGGCTCATAGATTAAAGGGATAGTTAATACTCCATTTTTACTATCCCCCATGTTGTAGCCCTTAAAACTCAGAATTAAAGGAGACCAGCTGCATCTCTCAAACCTGTATGCTTTGAGAGATATCCGCATTCAAAGTTCCCTCTCCTCCTCTCTCCCCTGACATCAGTGTTATAGCTGACAGCAGGGGAATCCGGTCCCGGAGGTGGCTCTGCAGCGGTGGCGAGATTGAGTTATAGAAACAGAAATCACTCACTGAAATGGTCTTCTACGTGTGCTTGCAAACCAAGCACAGGTACAAGACCATTTCAGTGGAGGGTTTCTGTTTCTATAACGTGATCTCGGCACTGCTGCAGAGCCGCCGCTTGCTTACAGACCGGATTCCCCTGCTGTTGGCTAAAATGCTGACGTCAGGGGAGAGTGGAGGAGAGAGAACTTTGAATGTAGATATCTCTCAAACCATAAAGATCTGAGAGATGCCGCTGGTCTCGTTTCATTCTGATTTTTAAGGGCTACAACATGGGGGATAGTAAAATTGAAGTATTACTAGCCCTTTAACGTAGGTACTGGAGAAGTAAGATCACAAGAGAAGTAATTTCTGCTTTATCACGACTTAGGGCACCCCCCCCCCCCCCCAATATGCCTTCCAAATATTAAAAAAGTGGCAAAGGGATGTTATGGTGGATTGCGTAAGCTGGCAGAACCAGTCTCTCCTTGATCTAGTCGGAATGCTTGAATAAGACATGCTCTAATATCAGTTGTTTGAAAGATGAGGTAATGTAAGACAAATCTACAGTAATTTGCCAAAAGGGTGATGTATAAATAGAATCTCCTCTCATCAGAAGTGGTTGAGGCTAGAACAGTAAATTAATTCAAAAAGGCATGGTATAGCTCTGTGGCTAATCTAATACACAATTCTGACCTAACTAGATGGGGAAATGGGCAGACTAGATTGGTCAATTGATTCTTAGCAATTATCAGATTATTTGATATTTTGTCTGTCTTGATAAAAACCAGACCAGGTTTATTTAAAGGGATTGTAATACTTTATTATTACTGTCCCCCATATTGTACATGTTTGCAAAATAATTTAATAGCCCCCAGGTTCATCTTTCAAACCTTTATGGTTTGAGAGATAACCGAAAGCAAATTTCCCCCCTTCCTTCCCCTTCCCAGAAGTCAACGTTATGCTGACTGCAGGGATATCCGGTCTGACTTTCATCATGCAGCTCTGCAGAAGAGCCGCGATCGCATTAGTGACAAAGAATTATTTCAAACGGTCTTCTACATGTGCTTGCAAACCAAGCACATGTAGAAGACAGTTTCAGTGAAATAATTCTTTCTCACTAACGGGATCTCGGCTCAGCTGCAGAGCAGCAAGCCTGTCGTACAACAGACTTCCCCTGCAGTCAGTACAAAGCTGACTTCAGGGGAGGGAGGGGGAACTTTGCCTTTTGGTTATCTCTCAAACCATAAAGGTTTGAGAGATGAACCTGGGGGCTATTGAATTATTTTGCAAATATGTACATTATGCGGCATAGTAATAAAGTATTATCATCCCTTTAAATTGGTTGCACACTGTATAACTTTATTTTATAAATGTATAATGATGCGGTTTGAATAACATGCAATTAAACTTTCCATAAATGTGATGTTTTGTAGGCAACTGCTTGTTTTCTGAGGTAAAAACGCCTAAGAGACTACTCTTTGGGGAAGTGCTGAAAATGAATAGTCCTACTACAAGACGTGCAAGAAGAAATATTTTGGACACAGTTGACACTATTTGTCAGGTAATTAGATATAAAACATGTACAAGAAGATTTTGTGCTGGATGCTTAGGGATGTAGACCTCAGTCCAGGTCCCTAATGGTTTTGCCTGATTTTCTTTTCAAGACTCCAGGAAAAACGCACAGAAAACCTAATCAGAATGCCATTCGTAGTTTGGAAGACTCGGAAAAGACACAGATACTTCAGAGTTCCCCTTGCACACCAGCTAGAACACCCAAAAGGTTAAAAACGCCTTCAAAAAGCTCATCGGAGAGGAAAACTGCTGCAAAAAATTTAGGAAAACTCTTCTCGCCATCTAAATTAGAGGCTCAATCAACTATAAAAGCAAGTGGAAGAAGAAGCGAAAGATTAGCACAAATGACACCTGGGAAAGAGAGTTCTCCAGAAACATGGCTTATCTCTCCATTAAAGAATACAGAAGTATGGGCTTTTTCTGAAATGGAGGAAGGAAGACTAGATGCTCAAATTTTCAAAAGCCCACTGAAGACTCCTAAAAGAACTTCAAATAAAAGTACTCCTGCCAAGCAAATTCTACAGACTGCATGCACACCAACAAAATCTCCTTTCAAATTACAGATATCAGAATGTCTTAACTCACCAAGAGACTTCCTTCAGACACCCAAGAAACCTGGATCTGCTTCTGTCTCTAACACATGTACACCAAAACAATGTGTAATAAGAGAACTTTCAGTTGTATTGTCCCGTCTAAAAGAACATACTCCTGAAAAAGTACTGTTATCTCCTAGAAAACCCAATAACTTGAATGGTTCTAGGTCTCCTAATCCTTTGTCAGATAGCACGTCCATCAACTCTTCTTCACGCCAGTCTTATAATTCAGAAACAAAATTGGTGTCTGTCTGTCAGCCTGCTTTTCAGACACCCAGAAAGTTGGAAATGCAAAAGTCTGGTGGGTTGCAGGTGTTTGGTGATGCATCTACATCTTTGCCAGTATCAACACAAGGCCATAAAGGTTCTACAGAAGCAGAAAATTCTCATGTCACCTGTAATGTTTCAGCAGATATCCAAGGTGTAACTTCTGATGGAGACCTTGGACATTCTGAAAATGATACCCGTTCTCCGTTTTCAATCAAATCAAGTATGCCTCTTCCAGTTAAAAGTTTGTCTCCAGTTATGAAAAAATGCTCATCTAGTGCTAATTCACCAAAAGCTAGAGCTGGATATGCTTCTGTTGAAAGCCCAGTGCTGTCAGAATCCTTTGTCAGCAGTTCCCAAACAGAGGAAAGCATAGATATATCTGAAGCTGTGGTTGTGCCAACAGAAAACTCTGAATTAAAGATGAAAGTCCTCATTACAAGAAAGACATCTGAATGTAGCTTAAGTTGCTTGTCTACCACTCCAAAAGGTGTGAGAAATATATCCTCCACGTCTTATGGGCTTCGCTGTACTCCCGACAGGAGACAGAGAGAAGCTGAGGCACGTCTTGGGATTCCAGAGATGCCTGCAACGTTCTCTACACCAAAAAGTCACCAAAGAAAACTCTCTCCTGTTACTTCAACATATGAAGTTGAACTTGAGATGCAAGCATCAGGCTTGCCTAAACTTCGCTTTAAGCGAACAGACTCCAGCTCCACAGTCGATTCTATGCACAGAATAGAGTCTCCAAATGTGTCTAAGAAAAGGAAAGGCAATGAAAGCCCTTTCAGTGAGAAGTGGTGCAATAAACATGCACTGAAGTTAGACTCTGCGTGTGTTTCACCTTCTTGCCTGAGGTCGTCTCATAATACACCTGGGAAAAGTGGATTACAGACTTTTATTTGTCAGTCTTATACCCCAAATAGGTGTTTTTCCAGTGCATCTTCTCCATCCCATACAGATATGGGAGTTCCTTGGACACCATCACCAAAACACAAGGAAAAAATCTGCTCTGAAGTAATTAATAACTGGCCTAGGAGAAAAAAAGCATCTGCTCTAAATACAAATCCATTAAGAGGAGAAAAAAATCAAGACTACACAGATGGTGTGCCTTCTGCAGAAGAGGTGGGAGATCAAGCAGTTTCAGAAAATAAGAAACAAGCTTCCCCCGTGGATGAATTTGAACTAGATGGGGTTTCTAAACTTCTGGAACAATCTCCAGTCATAGAGTGGCAAGGGAAATCTGACAAAGGAACTTTTGGACTTAAATGTAGAAAACGAACATTTGACCTTGTGTCTCCTACAAAAGAAACACAACACTATTATAAAAGAGCCTGCACAGTTAGTTTACAACATGGGGATATCAATTTGGTAACTCAAAATGATAGCAAGGAAGACACTGAAATATGCTCTTCAAGTAAAAGCTTGTCCTCAACCTTTAACTCTTTGCAGCCAAGCTCTTGTGATGACGAGGTCTTCAATATTTCAGGTAATATTTTGGCATTGTCTCAAGATATGCATTTTTCCAGACTGCACAGGTCCAATTGTTTGCTCAATTTAGTAACATATTTATGTATCAATGTTTTTCAAAAGCTAATCTCCAAAACTAGTGTATGTATTTAATGTTTTGTTTTGTTTTTTTTCCTCTAGGTTTTACTCCACCTAGTAAGGTATTGAGAAATTCCTTGTCAGCAAGTGGCTTGCTGTCACTTACTCAATCTCCTATGCTATATCAAGGGAAAACGCCTTCGTCCAAGAGAAAAGAGACAGACAGAATGCAAGGTACAGAGAGTTTGAATCTGTGGTATGCATAATTTGTCACCTTTGCGTTTTCAAAAAGCCAGGCTCTTTTCCATTTGGTTGTCAAACTTATTGGTGGTGGCCATGTTACAGGTCTCTTGCTTATCCTACACAGATGTTGACTCTTCTGCTCTCCTCTCCAGTTTAACCCTCCATGGGAACTTAACTTGGTCCTCGGGGCATTCTTCAGAGGCTTTCCTTTGAACCTCTTTCCTCAGTTCCCTTATGCTTTTTGACACATTACTGTTTGAGTGCCAGAGGGTTAAGGAACACATTGCCTCGCTTCTGTTTTAAAATATTTGCTATTCATTAAATCCGAGCATGTCTGGTGAGGATAAAGCAGCGTAAGGAGGAGTCTCTACTTCAAAAGATCCTTTTAAGGAAAGTGCCCTAGGTGGAGGATACTTTACCCATGGTTCCTGTGTTCCGCATGTACTAAGAAAAATATATTTTTTTCTCTTATGTCATATATGGAACACAGGTGCCATGGTGTTGAGTCCCTCCTTTTGGAGGGCAGAACACATCTCAAAAGAGACAGACTTGTGGAGACTGCCGCCTCCTCCAGCTCAACTCTCCCTGTGATCTCCACACTTAATTTTTAGATGTTTTTTAAATTGTTTTTCTGATGGATATGGGGTTGCCATTATTGGGCTTCCACTGGAGTGGACTGACCAGTGTGCAGGTGCTGTGTGGACACTTGCAGCCCTGTAGAGGGGATCTTGCTGCTAACCTTCCCTCACAGCAGAGTCTCTTGGGGCTCTGCTTGCTACTAGCTACAATGGTAACCTGAAAAAAAAAAAAATACTGGCAAGTCACCCTTTGAGTGCCTTGGTCCACAGTGTCCCACTCCTGTGCCTCTCCATACACTGGTTTTCTCTGAGCCCTAGGTGGCTCCAATATTCATGTTGGGTAATTTCATTTATATCTGTTCATTCCCAGGGCTTTGAACAAAGATTGCTGCAACTTGCTTTGACTCTCTTGATTTTGGCCAAATGTTGCAGCAGCCCCTTTAAGGATGGATCTCACTCCACTGCCATCTTTGCTCTGGCTTCTATGGGCAATCTTCATTGGGACTTATCTCTGCAATTGTTTGACATACAGAAATCAGAGAGGGCTCATGTCATGAGTGTCCAGGTGGCCCTTGAAAATTCCACAAACTGTGTAGGTGTTGCTAGGCAACAGAGAAGACTAAATTTCCCAGAATGCCTGTTTCTCTGTCGCCCAATACAGGTTACTGGTAACTTTGGGTAGGCGATCTGCCCCTTTAATTATAGGCAGGAACAATTCTAGAATTGTGTGCAGGGGGTGGAGCCTACCTTCCCTCTTTGGCTGCATCTTGCCAACCAGCTCCAGAAAGATTTGTTCATTGCTGAGGACACAAGGCAAGAGAACAGTTCTGCTATAGCTTTAGAAGTTTTTTTTTTTTTTTTTTTCTGTTAGAAATGTAATGCCACCATTAGGCGGATAACCATAACTGAAAATGCCCTTAGATGTGGCTAGCTCAGTAACCAGGTGCTTTTTTGTGGACCTTAAGCCCTGGGGAAAAATCTTGACTACAAGATCTTTCCTCAGGAGTTGCCCACGGAGGCTTCTTAATACATGATAGTTTGAAGACAGAAGATCTGCAGTAAAGATGAGCAACCCTTTGAGTGCTGCAGGTCCACATGTCCCTTAGTGCCCCTCCTCATGGATTTGCCTTTGGAGTTCCTATTGCACACTTCTGCTCTCATTGGGTATGTCTGTTGGGTGTTTGGAGCAGGTTTATGTGGTATTTTAACCTTTTAGCTGCTAGTTTGGTTTTCATTTGGGGGGTTTTCTGACACTTTTCCTACTGGTTCAGTGTTTTTTTTGGGTATCCGAACATGTTTTAGTGATGTTTCATGTCTCTTAATATTACTACTTCAATTTTGTAAAATTTGAGTAAAGGTGCGCTTTTCCGCATAGACACCATTGCTCCATTCACGTCTATTGGACTGTACTGTTTGGGACATATCTCTGCAACCTATCGACTTCTGAGATGGCTCATTTTACTTGTCTGCCCTTGCTCTATCATCCGGTTCATGTTTCTAGTGTGTTGGGGGGCTCAGGGGGCTTCGGGCACTGTTTGGGGTACTTTTCTGGGAAAACCTACATTTCCCATGAGCGCTTGCTTTGCACACTCATTTCTGTGTGGCTCCTGCCGCGGCAGCTATTTTGTAATCTTTCCAGACCAAGTATCCTACGCAGGGCTTGGACTCTCCTTCTCTCCTCTGCTGATTAACCCTTTGCCTGCCAGATAAGTTTATTTTAGCGATTTCTGGGGTGAAACGTTAATGGCACACTATAATTGGGTGATTTCTTATACAGTAAGGTTATTTGACACTGAGAATGTCTATAGCGCTGGAGCTTAGGGCCAGACCTAAGGCTAAGGAGGCTGGGGTCTGTGTATCCTCTGTTGCTCATTGCTCTTCCTGTCACTCAGGACTACCTAGAGAATTCTCAGGTCATTTATGCCCAGCATGTTCTGATGTCCCTGACAGCATTCCAGGGACCTCCAGCCATGTATTAGAGCCAGCTTGGGTGCAAAAGTTCAAGGCTGCTACTAGGGACCTTAGGTCCACATTGCAACTCTTTCCATCCCAGTAATGGGGCCCTTTCAGTCTTAGCAGGCCCCCTCCTCAGTCAAGTCTTCCCTGCTCAAACCTCAGTGAGTACCTGACGTGTCAGATTCCTCTGAGCAGGAACTGCTGGTGGATTGAGGTGTTGAGGAATGTTCTGCTGTGGGCTCATCTCAGTTTTTTGGGGACATTTTTGAGGCTGATCCTGAACCCTCTGCTGAGGGCCTGATCAGGGCTGTCTTAACTACTTAGCATTCCCTTAGCTCAGGAGGTTCCTTTTGACCACTCTGTTCCAGGACCCTTAAACCCCCTTACTTACTTTACACCTAACCCTACTCTTGACCCCCTTGTGTCTGAGGAGTGGAAATTCCTGGACAAGAAACCCTCTGTGTCCAAGAAATTTGCCAAGCTTTATCCCTTTTCTGAAGCTGTGCTTGCTCAGTGGGTTCATCCTCCCAAAGTGGATGCTTCTGTTTCCAGGCTATCGAAGTCTACTGCCTTACCAGTCTCTGATGCCTCTGCTCTGAAGGACTGGACTGACAAACTTGAGGTCTCCCTCATGTCCATTTTTGCCACTACTGGTTCTGCCATGTGTCCAGCATTCGCTGCTGCATGGGTGAAGCGGGCCATTGCGGTCTGGACTGAACAGCTCACCCAGGCTGCTTGTCAGGATGTGCTTACTTCGGATAAGTTGCGTCTTCTCGCCAACGTTTCTGAGGCACAGCACTGTTTCTGCTGCTTTATTTGATGCCATCTATTTGGTGGCTAGGGTTTCCACCATGTCTGTGGTGGCCAGACAAGCTCTTCGGCTCAAGATCTGGTCTGCTGACACTGCTTCTAAGAAAGCATTGCTTTCCCTACCCTTTCAGGGTACCTCTTTGTTTGGGCCAGATCTTAAGGATCTGATCAGTGAGGCCACAGGGGGTAAGAGTACTCTTCTACCCTTGGTTTCCAGGAAGAAATTGCCACTTAAGCCTAACCAGTATTTTCATTCCTTTCAGAATGAGACCCGTCCGGCGAACCAGACTGTTCCCTCAGCTCTGCGTACCTCCTCCAAGCCCAAACAGCCATGGAAGCCCAAGGCTTCCAAGCCGCCTTCAGCATAACTCGCCGAACCCGGGTCCGCACTCTGTTGTGGGTGGTCGTCGGCGACACTATCACAGCATTTGGGAGGGTTCAGTGGCGGACCCGTGGGTTTTACAGGTGGTGATGGAAGGGTACAGGATCCCTTCATCTCTCTTACTCCCTTTCACTTTCGTACTTCTCACACGCTTCAGGGCAGAGAGAAACTCTGTAAGTTCGGCGCTGTTCAGGCTCTTCTGAACAAGGGCGTTCTAAAGCCGGTACCAGTTCAGGACAGGGGTATGTGTTTTTACTCAAACCTCTTTGTGGTCTCCAAGAAGGATGGCAGTTGTCATCCCATTTTGGACTTGAAGGAACTCTATTCCTTTGTAACCCGGACTCATCAGGAGTCTCTACGGACAGTGATTGCTGCCATGTCCCCGGGGGAATTCCTTGCTTCTCTAGATCTTCAGGACACCTACTTACACATTGCCATTCATCCAGAGAGCCGGCAGTACCTCCGGTTTGCCTGCGACAGGGGACATTTTCAGTTCTCAGCTCTTCCATTTGGTCTGACGACAGCTCCTCAGGTCTTAAACTTTGTCCTGGGAGCCTTAGTGTCTGTCCTCCACCGGAATGGCATCAGAGTTACTCCATGCATGGACGACTTGCTTCTGAAAGCCCCTTCTGCGGGACTTCATCAGCAGGTTCAGCAGCGCATTCATGCTCTCACCCTTGACGGGTGGATCATCAACTTGGATAAGTCAGATCTTATCCCATCTCAGCATCTGGTCTTCCTGGCCTTCTCTTCAACACTCAGAAGAGCATGGTGTTCTTCATGGATGAGGTGGCTCACCAGATCTCCCACAAGGTTTCTGTGGTTCTGGCTCAAGAGCCAGTTCCAGTCAAGAAGCTGTCCTCTCTAGTGGGAAAATTCATCTCCACCATAGAAGTGGTCCCGCTTGCCATGGTGCACACCAGGGAGCTCCAGAGGTTCATGATCCAGGTGTGCAAGAATCATCCGGACCTTCTGAAGAATTCAGTGTCTCTTCCTCTTCATGTGGAACTGAGTTTGTCATGGTGGCTCGACCTTTCCAACCTGCTGAAGGGCAAGTCCTTCCTGGTATTCTTCTGGACCATGGTGACAACGGATGCCAGCCTCTCCGGCTGGAGCTGTCCTGGGTCGCTTGAGCGCTCAGGGTTGGTCGTCTCAGGAGGAATCCCTCCTTCAGATCAACTTATATTGGAGCTTCAGGCGATATTTCATGCCCTTCGACATTGGATGTCTCAGTTGGAAGACTGTCCGGTCCGAGTAGTGTCCGACAACGCCACGGCCGTGGCTTACATCAGCAGGCATGGCGGAACAAGAACTCACCGCTTGGCTAGAGGTCAAGGCTATTTTGTCCTGCGTAGAAGATCACATTCCTGCCATTTCCGCAGTGCACATCTCTGGAGTAGACAACGTCATGGCTGATTTCCTCAGTCGACAGACAGTGGACAGAGGAGAGTGGGAGCTACACCCAGAGGTGTTCAACCTCATTGTTCAGAAATGGTGTCTTTCTTGCATCGGACTGATGGCGACAAGACACAACAGATTGGTACCAAGGTTCTAGTCTCGGTGGAGAGACCCTCTGGCGGTCCAATCCTTGGTTATTCCCTCTGTCCTACATCTTTACTCCCCTCCCAATGTTGCACAGGGTGTTATGGATTTTACGACTGGAACACTGTCCAGTCATTCTGATTGCTCCGTACTGGCCTCGTCAGTCTTGGTTTCCGGAGCTTCTGGATCTGTTTGGCGGAACAGTTTTGGCTCCCTTACCATCCGAATCTTCTTCAACAGGGTTACCTGTGGAAAGAGGATGTTCATCGGCTAGCTTTGACGGCTTGGAAATTGAATAATCAATATTAATGAAGAAAAAGGGTTCTCTTCTGGTGTGGTGGCTACTATGCTCAGTGCCCGCAAACCTGTTTCTTCCAAGATCTACCATTGTGTCTTGTCGACTTTTCTGTCTTGGTGTGCTGACAAGGACATGTCTCAGGATTTTGATCTGCCTACGGTCCTGGCCTTCTTGCAGGATGGTGTGGATAAGGGCCTCAGTTTGAGTTCCCTTAAGGTTCAGACTTCTGTGCTTTGTTTTCTTTCAGAAGTGCATTGCCATCCTTCCTGATGTCAGGGTTTTTCTTCCAGGGCGTTGCTCATGCTCGTCCTGCCTTTAAGATTCCTGCTTCTCTGTAGGATCTAAACTTTGTTTTGGGCATTTGGCTACTATTCCTCTATGCCTCTTGATGTTGAAAATGGCCTTTCTCCTGGCGATAGTGTCTGTCCGCCGTGTTGCGGAGTTACATGCTCTGTCCTGTAAACCACCCTATTTAGTGTTTCATAAGGACAAGGCGGTGCTTCGCACTTCTCAGGAGTTCCTCCCGAAGGTGGTCTGAGTTCCACATCAATCAGGAGATTGTGGTGCCCTCTTTCTGCCCTGACCCCACCTCTGACAATGAGAGGGATCTCCACTTGTTAGATGTGGTGCGTTGCCTCAAGTTTTATGTACATCGCACTGAGTCTATCAGGCAATCAGACGCGCTGTTTGTCATTCCTGGGGCAGGAAGACCTGCATCTAAGGTGACTATTGCTTCTTGGATCAAGTCCACTATTCGTAAGGCTTATGAGCTGAGGAAGAAGCCTGTCCCTTTCAGGGTCATGGCTCATTCTACTCGTTCTATTGGGGCTTCTTGGGCTTACAAGAATCGGGCCTCTGCTGATCAGTTGTGCAAGGCGGCCACTTGGTCGTCTATGCACACTTTTCTAAGCACTACCTTGTTGATGTGCTGGCATCAGCTGACGCCAGCTTTGGGAGGAAAATCCTGGAGTCAGTCTTGCCTGTCTAGGATTTCCTTCGGTTCTTGGTGCTTCCTTCACTTTTGAGCCCAGTTGGCTCTAGTTCAGTGTGCTGTGTAACAGTTCCTGGGGTGGTGTTACCCCTGTTCAGTGTCCGGTGACACTTCATTTTTTTGTGTTGGGCTATCTCTAACCTGATGGTTCATATATTCTACATATTTTTGTATAACTGTGTAGCTTTGTAACCGTCCATAACGTTTCCATTTTTACTTTCTTCTATAATAGTGTCTCCCTCCCCTCCGTCACAAATCATCATCTCGGATCTGGAATCCGGTCAGTGGACCGAACAGATTACAACAAGGGACAATCTTCTGTCTATCTGTATAAGGAAAACCCTGACACCATCCCCTTTGCAAAGGAGGGCATGCTTTTCCTTATGCTGACTGAAGACTGTCCCTCATTGTGGTCCATCTGGACCGGCATATTGCTCTTAGGGGATGATTCATGGCATATGGAAAAGGGGCAGGAGGGGGACACTTTAATATAGAATAAAACGAAAACTGCAAGGTTATGGAAGGTTACAAAGCTACACATAGCTATACAAAAGTATGTAGAAGAATGGATCTTGCATTAGTACGTAACCATTATTATACCTTTAAGCATTGTGGTTTAGTTTTCCCTTTCAAAACACACATTTGTGGTTTGAGTCAAGTAACAGGTTGTGACGTGAGTAGCAGCCATTGTGCTGAAGTGCATTCCCCCCCCCCCCCCCCCCCCCACTAGGATGTCACGTGTAAGATGAACACCCTGTTTTTACTACATCTACTATTCAGGTCTCCCTACAACTCTGCCTGTTTGTATTACGAGCTTTCAGACAGAGCACATTAACTGCACTTCCTGTCTGGCAGGCAGCCTGCTTCAGGGTTCATGCCTTCCACATACAGCACTCATACACCTGATTCACAACAGAGCTCAGGAATAAGTGAATGGTTAAGGTCTATCTGTTTACCTCTTACTTGTTTGAGGAGGGCTTGATACATTTGGTCTGACTCAACGAGACACTATCACAGCAGAGATTATGGGACTACCTATATTAAGCTCCACTTCTGCACTGAAGCACATAAACATATTTTATGCACAATGTCACTCGCCTGCACAGTATCCCACTCAAACCATTTACAACACTGCACCTTCTTCACGTACAGTACCTACGTAGAGCCTATCAACCTTACAGCAACCATTTGTCACTCATACTTAACTGTCAAGCACACAGTGCCCATATATCAACCACATGGAACCCCACTGCACCAATACAGCACGCATTGTGCACCCATTGATAGTACATAAAAGAAGCATTGTGATAAATGTTTGCATGAGACCAGCAGGGCACTAAATTATTACATGATAATAGAAGTGCACAATGAGTCCGAGAGGGCTGTTTACCATTACATGAACCTTATATAATAGTCATATTCCTTAATTAAATTGAACTGTATTATTGTTCACAGATTGCCATAATTGCCTTATATCCCAAGTTGTCCTACAATCTTACCAATGATCAAAAATGCACCAGTCACCCCACCTTAAATTGCAACAGCAGATGAAAACTTTTGGCCTTGTTCACTAAAGAAAAGCACAATTTTGGAGCACATCAACTTTACCATAGGGTGCATATAATTTTACTTAAAATTCCCATTGATTTAAATAAGGTATTTAATCCCTTGAATGTGTCTCAAATGCATTTATTTGTCAGCTTTCATGTTATTAAAAACCCTATTTAAATCAGTGGAGGTTTTTTTGCTTCCTGAAGTAAATAATATAGTTGAAGAGGCTGAAAGAAGACATGAGTCCATACAGTTCAGCCCATGCCATATCACCCCTGTTGATGCCCAGGAAAGCAAAAAGCAAAAACATTGAAACTATTTCCAATTAAGTCCCAAGTAGGTTAAAAAAAAAAAAAAAAAAAAAAAAAAAAAAAAAGATCCTTCCAGACTCCAAATGGTAGTCTAATATTTCCCTGCATCACCATCCTATCTGCTTTGAGCCAACTGTCATAATTCTCAATATTGTTCTGTCAGTTAGGCATTCCTTACATTTTGTTTTAGTCAAAAGCGACTTTTCCTCTAGTCTTAATGAATGACATCTTATTCTTTGCTCACCTCTTTGAGTAAATAGTTCCATGGAGAGTTCTTTGTATTGACCTGGAAAATATTTGTAAATGGTAACCATATCACCCCTCGTACTTCTCTTTTCTAATATACACAAACCCGGTTTGGCTAGTCTCTCTTTATAACTTGGATACTCCAGTCCCTTTTATCAGTTTTGTTGTATGCACTTTCTCCATTTCAGTAATGTATTTTTTAAGAACTGGTGCCCAAAATTGTACACCATATTCTAGAAGGGGGCTTACCAAGGATTTGTACAGAGGTAGAATTATATTCCCATCCCATGCATCTCTACCCCTTTTTATGCAGGATAGCTGCTGCACAAGTAAAATAGGGTACTGAGTGACACTGCACACTGCTGTGGTCTATCATCTGTCAGTACTCCTAAATCTTTATTGGAGGATTCCCCAAATAGTTCCCATTTAGTGTATATGTAATATGTTTGTTTCTGCAGCCCAAATGCATAACCTTACATTTATCTACATGTAACCTCTGCCCCTTTTCTACCCATTCACGGTTTATCTAAATCTTTCTGAAGAAGAAAAAAAATCTTGCTCTGTATGTATTTCCTTACATGGCTTAGTGTCACCAACAAAGTTTGAGCCTTTACTTTCAATAACCTCTTCTACATCATTAATAAACAAAAAAACACTGGGCCCAGGACTGAACACTGTGGCATCCCAGGAATAGGAAAAGGGTTGAACTGGATGGACGCAAGTCTTTTTTCAACCTAAATTACTATATGTAACTATGTAACTTACAGCTTTAGACCAGCTTGAAGAGATCCCATTTACAACAAAACTCTGCCATCTATCATTTAACCAGTTCTCTATCCATGCACAGATACCACCTACCAAACAGACTTTTTAATTTATGTTGTAAACGGATGTGATGCACAGGTTTTAAAGGTTTGTGCAAAAGCCAAGCATCCTAAATCAACAGCAGTACCCTTGTCCAAATTACTACTTACCCTTTTGTAGAATGCAAGTACTAATATTGTTGATCATCACATAGTCCTGAGTACTGTCAGTTAGTAACCCTTCTAATATCTTACCCACTATGGAAGGTCAATAATTTAATCGTTCAGATCTTGGTGCAGGTATGCCTGCTTTACTTCAATTAACTCCTTGCTCTGCTGGTATCCTAGTTCTGCTTGCCAGTTAATCTCATATACTCATTAACACAGGATTGATCAATCTGAGGCCCTCCAGCTATTGAGCGATACCTGGCCTAGGACTTGGAGACGGATGGTCTCAATTTTCACATCCTTGTTCTGATTGCTGAAGTATGCACTGGCGACAGAGTATCCTCTACCCAGATAATCCCATTATGCTAGTCAGCCATTCCCCTGTGGACTCACTCAGCAGATATGGAGAAGTGAAGCCAGGTGCAGAACATGCCCCACATTTAAATATAATTGGTAGTTATCCTTCCACATAATGATAGTCATTAAGTATGTTTAACCCCTTAGTGACGGCCGCGTGCAGACGCGGCCGTCACTTAACGCCCGTCTAACAATTTTTTTTTTTTTTTTTTGTAAAAGAATCCGGAGTCCCCGAACGGCGTGCAGCCGCGCGGGGAGCCGGATTTCCGGGACGTACATGTACGTCCTCTGTCACTAAGTGACAGCCACACACGTACATGTACGTCCTGTGTCGCGAAGGGGTTAATATTGTCAGGCCAAAGGCAGAATTCCTTTAATGTTATTGCCTGCAGCCACCCCTGTTATTGGGATGCCCTGTGCAAATACATACTCCACCTCCTATAGTGTACAGAGTTTTTGACTGAAAGAGTTAGCGGTCTGTTTATGCGGGCTGCAGTGGAATAACAGACCAAGCAGCCCGGCACACTGTTTTCTGTTGACCCTTTCAGTACTGGCTACTCACTTTTGCTTGCCATAATGGGAGCACTGCTTTCCAGTCCTATGACCGGATCATCTAGGTGTCAGGATGCAATTTCTAGTCTCCACTGTGAGATGACTCACTGGTTCTAAGTTCTAAAAAAAACAAAATCATGTTGAAAATTAGTAGCATCACCACCCGGGATTCACAAGTTTAATGTAGAAGCCTAAACAAGCAGGTCAACAGAAGTTCAACTTTAAACATTTAAAATTAAAGAATACTGTATTTTTGGGGAAAAAATAAAACCTAATGTACACTGTAAAACTTGGGTGTAATATCACCTGTTACAATACAGATTGTAGATAAAGCAGAAAATACACTTGTATAACACACACACCCTTTCCCTCCCTCTGACTACAAAAATATTAAATGCTTCCCTCACCTCAATTCTGTATCAGTGCCCCTTTCCCTCCCTCTTTCCCTCTCTCTATCTACAAAAAAATTACTTTCCCCTCTTCCTTCCCTCTCCCCGCTTTTACTCCTCTACCCACCTCCCTGACCAGGACCCCCTCCAAAGGCAGCTGCGAGAGATACGTGCATTGGGCAGCATTGTTGTATTTCCCGCTACTGTACCACCTCCTTTCAGGACCTTTGCCCATTGAAAATTCCATAATGCCCTTTGAGGACCTTCAGACTGTGCAGACTCTGGGGCAGAGTCCTGAAAGGAGGTGGTACAGAAATGGAGGGAAGTGGGCAGCAAATAAAAGTATGCTGCCCACAGAACAGTTATCTGGGCTGCCTCTGGAGGGGCATTCTAGCCATGGAGAAGGGAAGGGAAAGGGGGGTGTGCACGAATAACTACTGGTGAAGGATGAGAGATCGGGGACATTTTAATTTGTGTATAATATGCTCACTTCACACACCGTGACAATAGGAGTTAAAAAAAAAAAAAAAAAAAAAAAAAAAAAAAAGTTATATACCCAAGGTTACATGATGGCTATAATTAGCACAAGTTGTTGGGTCATGTCTTCCACTCCATTACTACATTGTCTAAATGTGACTGACTGCTACAGGCCATCTCATCCATTTTCTATTGCCTTTTACAGATACTTTTTCAGAGGAGACTGACATAGTTACTCCCAAGCTGAAAAGACAAGCACTTCAGGCATCAGACTCGGACTCGCCTTTCAGTAAAACTGTTCCCTTGCGTACCATCAGCAGAACCTACGCCCGAAAAAAACTTATCACCTGATTTTATTTGTCAGATCCATTTTAAACTGCAGTGCTTGAAGCATGGCCTGGTAACTGTTAAAATGTATTCGGGCTCCATACTCTGGACATTTTTTGTGGATAACATCTGAAAATATGCAGCTGTATACATTGGGCTGTTTCTGGACTTTCTGGCTCTTATAAGCTGCCAGTCCCTAAGGCACTTCAGTGCTAAAGTGTTATATAATGCTGTTTTATGAGTGCATACAATTCTCTACCACAGTTAACATTTTTGTGTCATTCTGCCAAAGCAAAAACTCCTAGAACCATTCTGGAATAGTTATAAATATGAAATGTTATAAATTAAAGATACATTCTTCTTTCTCTCCACTTGCCACCCATTAACTGCACACTAACTTATTTTTAACGTGTTCAGACCAGCTGTTGCATTGGTCTTTTTGGTGAATTTCACTTAAAAATAAAAAAATAAACTGAGCAGATCTTGCCTTTAAAAGGAACTATGCTGTAGGAGTAAGAGGCTCTTAATTTGTTTAACCCTTTGAGGGAGAGAGGGGTGCGTAAAGCTTTGCATTGACTTTCACACCCCTCTGGTCCTCAGATTGTTTATGCCATGACTTGGTTGGTATCCTTCATACAGGAGTCGGATATAGTGATCTGTATTACATTTTTTTGCCTTCTATCTGTAGTTTCCTGTGGTCTCTGAAGTCTTCCATTAGGTTGCACCTCCTCACAACAAACAATGGGCTTCAGTACACCTAAATGGCTCATAAAGAACATTGGTGTTTATCAGATGTAAACTGAAACAATGGACAGACTATAACAGATGCAAATTTAAAAACGTAAATGTAATTGTCTTTTTAGGTATACCTACCAAGGCAAGTCCTTGTCACTCATTTTTAATGTAAAGTTCCCCTATCTCTTAAAGGGGAATTGTACCTTAGGAATAAGTATGTTTACCACATGACTTTCCATGTAGGTGTCTACTATACAGCAGTCTAGTGAGTGTGCATCTCTTAAAAAATAAATAGGAGTAACTGACTGAAGGATGCCAATTTAGGTAAGTCCTTCAGAGAAATTAAGACATTTACTCTTGGGGTATAGCTACCCTTTAATATGAAGTAGCCAGACATCTTAAAATATTTTATTCTCACTGCCTTTTAGGTACTTTACAAGAGGATTGTTATCCAAATTATATTTTTACTACAAACAGAGGATATTTTGTGAATGGATGTAAATATCTTAAATGTATTGTCTGACAAATGTAATTGTGTTTGTGTTTTACTTTGTATAAAGCTGTACATTTGTCTTCCTCCCCAAATTTGTATGCAACATGTTACAAGTTTGGAGGTCTTTGCAAAGCAATGTTAAAATGTACATATAATGCAGAAAAGATTAATAATTATTTTATAAGGTTCTTTGTAACAATAAACTGCAAATGGAATGTTATTAGCTTCTTGGTTTTTTTATATATGTGTGTATATATATATATATATATATATATATATATATATATATATATATATATATAATATAGCAATTCTATATTAGTGAACAAATAAACATTTCAATTGAATTCAGTGGGGCTTTTAGCCAATTGAATAATAGGTCTCCAACACATTGTGTTGCCGTGCGTTGGAGACCTCCTAAGATTTTAAATCACCATATAAATCATTGGAAATTTTATTGGACGCCTGGGTGAGTTTGGCTTGCCTTGTGATGGAGAAGGTGGTGGTTCATAATCACCCAAGGGAACTTCTAATGCTATGTCATTGTGAGGCCATCTTTTAAATACCAGATTTCATTGTGATCTGTAACTCTGAAGTTTTGAATTTACAGCAACACACACTCCCCATCTAACAGTGAAGATTTTTTTCTTTGTAATTTTGCGTCGTAATTGCTAAAAATCTTAGGGCATCAGCCTTGTAACTGGTGCTTGATAGAAGCTAAATTCTTTGATAACCTGTAATCTTTCTGTATGTCTGTAGCAGGTAAGCGGTTAAATGGTGAGTCAAATGACCTAAAACTACAACTAATAACTTGTGGCCCTGATGCTACCTAAAAATGTTATAAAAATAAATAAATAAATAAATAAAAAATAATAATGTTAGTATATACTTGGGATTGGTTGACATCAAATGAAATCTCATTTTGGGTTACCTGAGATTGTTCCAACTTGGCCCCTGTAGATGATTGAAGAAAAAATATGCAACGAACATCATTCCACCAGGGCATTGAAAATGGGCAATGTCCCCACTCTCCAATTGAGTACGACCAATCACAAATGTTTAAGGATGCTTGATCATATTGCTCCTAAGTTTCCTTTAGTCCAAGCTATAAAATACAACAATATGATCACTTTAAGGTAGTGTATGCCGTGGAGGGGACATAAAAGAAATACAAATATCTGTAAGTAAATTTTATCTTCTTCTGTGTCCCTCCCCGGTATTGAAAACGGGACTTAAAAAACAGTTCCCAATATCAGAAAGGGTGATAATAATACAGTAAAGGGATAGTAATACTTCGTTTTAACTTTATTTTATTTTGTAGGCATTAAAAAAACATGAAGAACGATATAAGTCTTATCTCTCAAACCTTTATGGTTTATGAGATATTCACAAACAAAGTTCCCCTCCCCGCCCCTTTTTCCTAGTGTAAGCCATCTCTTCTCAGATGTGAGTCTGGTTGTATGACAGTACAGATAACAGAAGGGGACAATTTTCTTTGTATGAAAGCCCTTCCCCCCTTGACAAGTTTTTCAGCTTTTTCCATTATCTTAATTGAAGATTGTCCCTCTCTGCAGTCTACCTGGGCATCTCCCTTCTGATGTGGTTGAACAGGGGGGGGATACTTTGTTTGTGAATATCTCTTAAACCATAAAGGTTTCAGAGATAAGACTTATATCATTCTTCATGTTTTTTTAATGCCTACAAAATAAAATAAAGTTAAAATGAAGTATTACTATCCCTTTAAGCATCCACAATAGTAACCATAATGGAAAGTGACACCACCACTGCCAGACCACATCTTCCAAATGTAGCATCTGAAGAGGCTAGGATATCTAAGTGGTAATGCTTAATTAATGTTGATATGGAAGACCATGTAGCTGCTCTGCAGATGTCTAAAGGAGAAGCACCTGCTTTCTTTGCCCATGAGGTGTATATGGCTCGGGTGGAGTGAGCATTGAGAAATACTTTGACCTGCATCTGTATATGATCTTACGCAGTCTGTAATCCATTTAGCAATGGAGGTTTTGGAGGCTGCCGAGCCCTTAAAGTGAAAAGTTCCCCTTTATCTCATTGGATCTAATACATAAGTGTTTCTAGGTGGTTGTGTTTTAAAGAGTACTTTATTAGATATTGTGTTAAAACTTACCCCAGTGACATCACCATTTCCTCTTGTGGCTCTACAAGCTGTTCCAAAGAGCTTTGCAGGGCATCCCATGTTCATGTAATCTCTTCCCACCTCCTACCAGGAGCGAGCACACTATCTTCATCTTTTTCTCACACCAATGTTTAAGTCAGTGTATTGCCTATAGCATATTGTGAAGCAAACTTTTGCTGGCATTTAGGGGGTAAAAATGCAGATTTACTGCATTGTCAAGACATTCTAACTGTTGCTGCATATCCTCAATCTTGTGGCTGCCGCTGGATCATGGGAATTGTGGTCCAGCAAGAGATGGATGATCACACGTTGTCTGCTACCCAATCGCATATAAAGTATCTGACAGTGACTGGATACACAAGTCTAAGCATGTAATCAGAGATTTGCTAGCTCACATCACTTGAATGAGAGAGATCACTGTGAGCTCTACATTACCCATTGACTAGGTTCCATTGTATGCCCTGCTCTGTCTGCTTGCACGCTCACACACACACACGTATATTTCTGTTGTCCAATATAGCTTACAGGTACCACGGGGAGGTGACAGCTCCTCCTAGTAGGTTGAAACAATTATTCAATGAATTTGCAGGGGCTGAACCTCCCTCTCCTCCTAGCAGGCTAGCTAGCACTCCCCTCCCCAGTTAAGATTTGTTCCTCGTTCTGATAGGTTGGTTGTGAACAGTTCTGCTTAGTTTTAGTTTTTATTATTTTCATTTAGATGTGGGGTGTCCAAATTACCCCATTAGGTGGATTACCATTGCTGACTTCCCCTTGGTGGATTGCCCAGTTTACAGGAGCTGCTTGTGGACCCTTTCAGCCCTGGGAGAGAATCATGCAACCCATGTCTCTCTCTCCAGTGGGAGTCACTTTGAGGCTTCTTCCTTACAATGGTAATCTGAAAAAAGACCTGCAGAAAAGGTGAGTGTTCCTTTGAGTGCCATGGTCCATTGTCCCTTCTGCACAAGGGTTCATTGGAGTTCTTATAACTCCTGCACTCATGTTGGGTATTATTACTTTTCTAGTTGCTGCTGATCTGGGATCTTTGCTGCATTGTCTGTGTGGTATTTAAAGGGTTAGTAGTGCCCAAAATAAAGTGTATTGTATATGGTTGTACAAAAATGAAGTATTTGCAGAAAGTCCCATCTCTTAAAACTTTGCAGCTGACATTAGGGGAAGAGGAACTTCAGCGGAGGATCTCTCACAAACCATAAAGATTTAAGACATTGGACTTTATGCAAATACTTTATTTTTGTAAAATCTATTTTGGCCATTACTAACCCTTTAACCCCTTGCCTTGTCAGTATTGGTTGGTTGGTGGTCTTATATACATGTTTTATTTAATTTGTTTATTGTATATGGTGTGTTTGTGTGCTTGCAGTTTCCAAAAGTTTTTCGTTTTTTGGGTAGAACTTGAATTTGGCGCTTTTTACTGTATAGCTGCAATGCGCCATTGATCTCTACGGGACAGCCGTTTCTGGGATACATCTTCGCAACCACTCAATACCGAGTTGGGAGGTGGATCATTCTACTTGTCTCCTCTGCCCTAACTATCCGGTGGGCATTGTCAGTGTCTTGGGGGTTCTGGGGGTATTCGGTTCTGTTTTTGATACTCTGTATAGATGACACTACGTTTCCCATAAATGCCTGTTTCACAGGCCGTTTTCTGATTGGTTCCCTGTGTGGACGCCTCTCTTCACAAGTATCATACACAGGGCTTTGTCTCCTCAGGTTAACACTTCGCTCACCAGATAAGTACATTTTAGGCTTTTAGGAGTGACATGCTTTATCTTGGTATCAGTATCTGGGTCTTCCATTACCGTACTGATACTTTCTCCGTAGGATGCCGATCCATTAGGACATGAGGCTAGGCCTAAGGCTAAGGACTTGGGGGTGTCTCAGACCCCCCTCATACTGTTCCTCATGCAGTTCAGGGCTTCCTATGGAGTATTATGGGCATTTATGCCCCTCATGTGCTTCAGCCCTGCTAGGGCCTTCTAGCCATGGTCAAGAGCCACCTTGGGTCAAGGACTTAAATTCCTCTATGGCACAGTTTCATTCCTCTATTCAGGGGGTTCTTGAGTCATGGAGATCCCCTAGCTCCATCAGGTTTGTAGCCCCTAAGGCTCCTATCATTCCTGATTTTATCTGACTCTTACTTTGAGGAATCAGACTGGAACTCTGAGGGTGGTGTGTGTTCTGAAGGGGCTGCTTCTCACATTTATGGTGACCCCTTAGAAGCTGACCCTGAACCCTCTGCTGAGGGTCTCATAAAAGCGGTATTGACCATTTTAAATATTTCCTCTACTCATGTAGACCAACAGGCTACTTCTGATGTCTTTCAAAAGCCTAAGAAGTCAAGCACTGTTTTTCTGCCTAATACCACTCTGGATCAGATTATTGTGGATGAGTGGAAAACTCCTGATAAGAGTCTGTCAAAAAGGTTCTCAAAACATTATCTCTTTTCTAAAGCTGCCTTGACTTAATGAGCTACTCCTCAGGTTGATTTCCCCCATTTCTAGGCTTTCTAAGTCCACAGTTTTGCGTGTGGCGGATGCTTCTTCTCTAAAAGAAGTGACTGAAAGGAAACTGGACGGTGTGCTGAAGGTTAACTTCATGGCCATAGATGAGGCCCAGGCTTCTGCATGTGTCAATAGAGCTGTTGCAGTTTGGACTGAACAACTGACTACCACTGTACACAAGGTGCCACAAAAGCTGACCTGCTATCACTTTTGGCGATCATTTCTGAAGCTCAGCATTATGCTACTGATGCTCTTTTGGATGCTCTTCGGCTTGAAGCCAAACATCTGCTTTTTCTGTGACTGCTAGGTGCATGCTGTGGCTGAAGATCTGGTCTGCTGACTTAATCTTTAAGAAATCACAGATTTCTCTTACTTTTCAGGGTTCTTCTCTTTTTGGTCCTGAATTAAATACTCATCAGTGAGGCCACTGGGGGTAAGAACATTACTGTCTCAAGGTCCTACACGTACACCTCAGGCAAAAAGAGTGTCGTTTTTTTTTTTTTGTTTGGTTTTTTTTTTTTTTTTTTTTTTTTTGTCCCAAACAAGACTAAATGTATAGGGTGATCCTGGTGGCTCCTCAGGCCCCGTATTCCAGGCCCAAGCAGCAGCAGAGGTCAAAACACTCCTCCACTAAACTGAACAATGGTCTGTGACCAGCGGGGGGGGGGAGCCAGTATCACTTGTGTGTCTGGGCAGGCTCTCTTGAGAATCAGTGGGGGTATTACAGGTGGTTTCGGAAGGTTACAGGATTCCCTTCAAATCTTTGCCCCCCCCCCCCCCCCTTCAAATTCTTCCCTTCTTGCTCCCCTCAGGGACAGGAAAAGCTGAGGCTTTTCAATGGGAAGGTCCAGTCTTTCTTGGACAAGGGAGTTCTGGCACCAGTCCCCAACAGGAGAGATGTTTTGGCTTTTATTCCAACCTCTTTGTCGTTCGCAAGAAGGATGTTGGCTGCCGCCCGATCCTGGACCTCAAGGCCCTCAACAAGTTTGTGGTCAAGACCCACTATAAGATGGAGTCCTTGCTGTCAGTCATTGCAGCGATGTGTCTGGGGGGATTTCTGGTATCCTTGGATCTTCAGGATGCCTAGCTGCACATCCCTGTGCATCCGGAAAGTCCACAGTACCTCAGGTTTGCCAGAAAACTGGGTTATTTCCAGTTCATTGCTTTCCCCTTCGGGCTTAGAACAGCTCTGGGTGCATTTGCTTGCCTTACTGCACACCAAGGGGATTCAGGTAACACCATACATGTAAGACCACCTTCTCAAGGCACCCTCCTGGACCTCCAAGTCCAAGACTGCTCGCAGATCCTCCACCAACACAGTTGGATTCTGAATATGGACAAATCGGCCCGGTGCCCTCACAGGACCTGGTGTTCCTCGGTCTCCGCTTTTATACCCAGCAGAGTATGGTCTACCTGACAGAGGACTCAATTAAACAGCTCACCTCCAAGGTGTCTTCAGTCCTGTCTTGATGTCCACTCCAGTGAGGAAGTTCTCCTCCCTGGTGGGGAAGATGATCTCCACCATGGAAGCGGTCCCATTTGCCATGGCTCATGCTAGATAACGTCAGAGGTTTGTGATCCATGTTTGCGTAGGAAACACTAGTCTTCTGGATTAGCCTGCTATTCTCCAGAGGTGGTATCCACTATGATTAAGGCTAGGAAACCAGTTTCTTCTAAAGCACATCATAGGGCTTGGTCTATCTTCCATTCTTGGTATGTGGACAGGGATCTGTCCTCTACGGTCTTTGATCTTCCAGCTATCCTGTCCTTTTTGCAGGATGGTGTGAACAAAGGCCTTGGCCTACGTTCCTTGAAAGTTCGGACTTCAGGCCCCCTCTGTCTTTTTTTAGAGACTCATTGCTACCTTACCAGATGTTGTCTTTCAGGGTATCGCTCATGTTTTCTCTGCTTATAAGGCTTCTACTCCTCAGTGGGACCTTAACTTTGTTTTGGGAGTTTTGTAGCGGCCTCCTTTTGAGTCCTTGGCTACCATTCCCCTGCGTCTTTTGACGTGGAAGATGGCTTTTCTCTTGACAGTGGTCTATGTATGCAGAGTGGCTGAGTTGCAGGTTCTGTCCTGCAAGCCGCCTTTCCTGGTGTTTCCCAAGGATAAGGCTGTTCTCCATACCTCCCAGGAATTTCTACCTAAGGTGGTCTCGGAGTTCCACATCAATCAGGAGATTGTTGTGCCTTCTTTTCATCCTGACCCTAAATCTGACAAGGAGAGGGATCTCCACTTATTGGAGGTGATGCACTGCCTTAAGTTCTATGTGCACCGCACTGAGTCTGTCCGTTAGACTAATGCATTTTTTTGTCATCCCCAATGCTCCCAGGGCTAGTTAGGCAGCATCCAAAGTTACTGTTGCATCTTGGATCAAGGCTACCATTCACAAGGCTTACAAACTCAGGAAGAACCTATTCCCTTTCGCATCACAGCGCATTCCACTAGGTCTGTTGGGGCAAGGCGGCCACTTGGTCTTCTATGCGCACCTTTGCCAAACTCTACCATGTTGGTTTTCTGGCTTCGGCTGAAGCCAGGTTTAGCAGGAAAGTCCTAGAGGCAGTTTTGTCATTATAGGACTTTACTTTCCTGTGCCTTACCATTCTTTATCCTTTTGAGCCCTGTTGGCTCTTGTTCTGTGCTGTTATTCAGTGTCTGGGCTGTTCCATGTCTGGATAGTCCATGGGAGCTCTGGTATCATGGGGACTGGCGCTTGGTCCTTTCCTTCATTTTTTTCCACCCTGCAACTCTGTTGGTATATCCCCATGGCACATGTAAGCTATATTGGACAACAGAGAAAAGAGGATTCTAGTCTTACCTGTTAAATCCTTTTCTCTTTTTCACATAGCTTACAGGTCACCCACCCAGTGAAAGGGACCCTGCTTGGTTTCCTTGTGGCTGGACATGGGAGTCCTATCAGGTCCATGCTCACAGGAGTTTTCCTCTTCTTCGTCTTGCTGTCTAGCTCAGTAGGTTTTTATAATATATTATATAAAATAAGGATTTTAGTCTTACCTGTTAAATCCTTTTATTTTAGTCCATATAGCTTAGATACCATGGGGAGGCGACAGCTTCTCCCAGTAGGCTGGAACCCAGCCGCTTCTCCCAGTAGGCTGGAACCCAGCCGCTCCCCTCCAGTTAGATTTGTAACGCTAAACCTACTGAGCTAGATAACAAGTAGAAGAAACTCCTGTGAGCAAAGACCCAATAGGACTCCCATGTCCAGCCACAGGAACCAAGCATGGTCTTTCACTGGGTGGGAGACCTGTAGGCTATATGGACTAAGAGAAAAGGATTTAACAGGAAAGACTAAAATCCTTTTTTCTGTTCTCCATGGTAACTGTAAGCTATATTGGACATGTACCAACATTGAGTTCCCAGGGTGGGAAAAAAGGAAGGAAAGAACCAAGCACTGGTCCCCATGATACCAGAGCTCCCATTGACTGTCCAGGACATGGAACAGCCCAACTAACAAAGTGTCAATGGACACATAATAACTAACACAGCACACAGAACAAAAGGATAAAGAACTATAAGGCACAGGAAAGTAAAGCCCTAGACAGGCAAAACTGCCTCCAGGAATATCCTGCCAAAGCTGGCTTTGGCTGAAGCCAGGACATCAACATGGTAGTCTTTGGCATAGGTATGCACAGAGGACCAAGTGGCCGCCTTACACAACTGATCAGCAGAGGCCTGATTCTTGTAGGCCCAAGAAGCACCAACAGACCTAGTGGAATGCGCTGTGATGTGAATGGGAACAGGTTTTTCCCTGAGTTCGTAAGCCTTGCAGTTAGTGGACTTAATCCATGATGCAATGGTCACCTTGGACGCCACCTTACCTGCCCTAGGACCCCCTGGATGACAAACAGGGAATCATTCTGACGGACAGACTCGGTGCGGTACACACAAAACTTAAGGCATTGCACCACATCCAACAAGTAGAGATCCCTCTCATTGTCAGATTTAGGGTCAGGACAAAAGGAAAGCACAACAATCTCCTGATTGATGTGGAACTCTGAGACCACCTTGGGAAGAAATTCCTGGGAGGTATGGAGAACAGCCTTATCCTTGGGAAACACCACACAGCCATGTCATCCAAGCCAGATGGTCCACATCCTCCTTCCACAGGTAGCCCTGAAGAGGGAGATCTGGTCTGCGTGGCAGAGGAAACTGTTCTTGAGCAGACAAGGCCAGTAGTTCCTGGAACAAGGGCTGTCCGGTCCAATCAGGATGACTGAGACCCCGTCCATCTGAATATTCCGCATGACCCTGGGCAGGAGAGGAAGTGGAGGAAAGATGTATGCCAGATCAAATCTCCATGGAATTGACAGAGCATGCACTGCAAACGCTAAGGGATCACTCCAGTGCGAGGCCCTGGTGGCCATCAGGTCTACCGCTGGAAGACCACACTTCTGCACCAGGAGGTTGAACACTTCCGGGTGAAGCTCCCACTCCCTGGGGTCCACCGTGTGTTGACTGAGAAAGTCAGCTCAGATATTTTCTACACCTGGGATGTGCACTGCAGAGATAGCAAGCACATGGTCTTCTGTCCTGGTCAAAATAGCCTTGACCTCGAATCAGGCAGCATAACTTTTGGTGCCTCCTTGCTTGTTGATGTAAGCCACGGCCGTGGCGTTGTGGTCTGGATTCAGACTGGGCATCTCAATAGATAAGAGTACCAGTACATCAGAGCATGGGATATTGCCCTATGTTCCAAGATGTTGCTGGGAAGAAGGGTCTCCTCTGCTGACCAAAGGCCCTGAACACTCTGGTGACCCAAGACTGCTCCCCAACCGAGCAGGCTGACGTCCGTTGTCACAATGGTCCAGTATGGAATCACAAATGGCCTCTCTTTTTCCAGGTTGGAGAGGTTAAACCACCAGTGAAGACTCTGTTCCACTTCCTCGTGAAGGGAGATTGGATGATCAAGAAGGTCCGGTTCCCTGGCATGAGCCATGACAAATGTACGTACTTCCATGGTAGAAATTCTCTCCTCCACCAAAGAAGAGAAGTTCCTTGTTGGAGCTGTGTCATGGTTTGACTGATCTGGTCTAACACTTGGCTGATTACTGCTACCTTTCCTTCCCTGTGTTAGGCTGAGTCAGCTGATGCGCAACGAACTGTCTTGACCTCTGTTTCCATGGTTACTCACCAGACTGTTATCAGACAACCCCTTCCAGGGTAAAGCAGCTAGGCTCACTTTCTCCTTGTCCTTGTGCATGCTTCTGGCTGCAAGTGCGTTCATCTCTGCATGATCTGGCTTCCTCTGACGTCCCTTCTGGCTCCTGGCTTGTTCCTGACATCGCTGATCTCCATATACTAGACCCCTATACTAGACCCCAGCTTGCCTTTGTTCCTAACGTCTGGATTACGATTTTGATTTGTTTGCGTTTATTTTAATGTTTTTTTGCATTTTACATTTGTCTGTCTGGTTCCTTGTCCCTAACAGTACAAAAGGGCCATGAACCCAGAAGATGCAGGCAATCCACCAAATGTTTTTTTCAAGGCTGGACCAGGTAGACCAGCGCATGGACCAGTCTGTGTTAGCACTCCAGATTTTGTTGCTCCGTACTGCGCATCTGTCTGCACCACCTCAGCAACCCCTGGCGCAGGCTGCCCCTATAGCTTCTGTCGCTCCTGCTCTGGCTGCCAGAGGCATGACTGGGTCCACCCCTCTTCCCTAGCGTTATGGGGGTGACGCTAACTAGTGCAGAGGTTTCCTGAACCAGGTCTGTATCTATCTGGAGATGGTGCCACAGGCCTTCCCATCTGATAGGAGTAAGGTGGGCCTCGTGATTTCCTTTCTCTCAGACAGGGCCTTGGCATGGGCTAATCCCCTTTCGGAGACTCAGAAACCTATTGTATACAATTACCCTGAGTTTATGGCATCCTTTAAAAGGGTATTTGATGTACCGGCTTGCTCCACTTTGGCTGCCGGGCAACTAATGTCCATCCGGCAGGGTACAAGGACGGTTTCGGATTATGCCATAGTTTTGTACCCTGGTAGCCGAAGTTGCTTGGAATAATGAGGCTCTCATGGCTGCTTTCTCTAGTGCGCTTTCAGATATGGTTAAAGATGAGATTGCAGCCCAGGACCTCCCCAGAGATTTAGAGGAACTGGTCTCATACTGCATCCTGACTGACTCTGAATCCATGAGACCTTCCTTCAAGGAGTGCCTGCGGAGGCATCCTATCCATTTAGCCCCGAGCTTTTCGTTCCTACCCGTGCCACCGCCTCCTCCCGCACCTGCTAGTCTCGAAACCCCAGGTGATGTGGAGCCCATGCAGCTTGGGTTCACTCACCTTTCGGTTGAGGAGAGGGCATTTAGGAGGAGGTGGTAAGGCAGGGCATCTATTGCGAACTTGCCCCACACGTCTGGGAAATGTCCACACCTAAGGCTCTATGGGAGACAGACCTTTGGTGGTGTCTCGTGTTCCCTGGCTTTCCATATGGATAAGCCACTAGTCTCCATTGGGCTCTATTGGAGCAAGGTTTCCATTATTACAGAGACACTCATTGATTCTGGTGCAGCAGACCTCTGTATCTACAGTACCTTCACCCAGGAGCACCCCATCCCATTGCAGCTCCGTACAACTCCACTTGCCATTGAGGCAATTGATGGCAGACCCTGTTTAACACCCGGAGCGGGCATTACGAATACCTCTTGATGCCCTTCGTTCTCTGCAATGCTCCCGCGGTTTTCCAGGAATTCCTAAATGATGTCCTCTGGGACATGCTCCAACAATGCGTGGTGGTATACTTAGGTGACATTCTGATCCATTCCTCCTCCATGGAAAGCCATCACGCAGATGTAGCCAGAGTTCTGCAGAGATTGAGAGAATAATCTGTTTTGCAAATTAGAGAAGTGTGAGTTCCACTGCAAACTGGTCACCTTCTTGGTGTATGTCATTTCAGAGGTCTGTTTCACTATGGACCCCGAGAAACTCCTGACTGGCTGTGTCCCGAAGGTCTCCACTCTCCAACGTTTCTTCGGGTTTGCTAACTACTACAGGAAATTTATCCACCATTTTTGCTCTATTGTAAAACCCCTTACATGACCAAAAAAAGACGGCAGCTCCACTCACTGGTCCCTGGAAGCCATCAAAGCTATTAAGTCGCTTTTGCTGCAGCACCCATTTTGGCACACCGAAACCTGAGCTTCCACCTCGTACTTGAGGTTGATACGTCTGAGACAGGAGTAGGTGCCCTTCTGTCTCAGTCCTATTCCTGAGAGCCAGTTGAAACCCGTGTGGGTATTTCTCCAAAAAGCTAAATCCTGCGGAGTGCAACTATGAAATTGGTGACTGTAAGTTGCTGGCGATACTCTCTCCCAAAGAATGGAGACATTTGCTTGAGGGAACTTCAATGCCAATCTTAATCCTCATGGATGCACCGCCTGAGACTCCCTCTGGGCGCTGTTTTGTACCTGTTAACCTCCGTACCAAGGTACTTTCAACCTACTATAATGCTAAATTAGCAGGGCATCCCAGAAAAAAACAGCTGCTCTGGTTGGTTTCCAGTCTCTTCTGGTGGCCAGAATGTAACAGTGATATTGCTGCCTGTCCAGTCTGTGCTCAGACTAAATCACCCCGTCACCTTCTAGTGGGCCTTCTCCAACCCATACCCAATGGTGAGTAGCCATGGGCATAATAGTCAACCTCCTTCTGTCCAATGGTAACACTGTCATCCTCATGGTTGTCAATTGATTTTCTAAGATGATCCACTGCATACCATTCAAAAAAACTCCCCAAAAAAAGTGTTGGCTACTGTCTTTATCAAAGAGGTCTTTCAGCTACATGGGGTTCCCAAAGTCATAATTTCTGACCCGGGTAGCCAGTTTGTCTCGAGATTCTGGAGGGCCATCTTTGTGCAACTAGGTATCCAACTCTCCTCCTCTTCGGCCTACCACCCGCAATTGAATGGGGCTGTGGAAAGGGCTGATCAGGCCTTGGAGCAATTCCTGCGGTGCTACATCTCGGACCATCAGAATAACTGGTCGGACCTGCTACCTTGGGCATAGCTTGCGCATAACAGTTCTATCTCCGCTTCTACCTGTCTGTCCCCTTAATGGTGAATTACTGGCATCAACCGTCCATGATTCCAGATTCATTCTGGATCCCTGGGGATTCTGACACTGAAGGATCATCTCCAGCAGATCCGTTCCACATGAGTGCAGGTCCAAGAATCACTGCAACGCTCACAACAATCCCAGGAGCTCCAGTCTGATTGTAAATGCCTACCCGCACCCTCCTACCAGGTCAGGAAGAGGGTCTGGTGGTCTTTCAGAAATAACCACTTATGAGTGCCCTCTCAGAACCTGGCTCCCCGTTATGTGGGGAATTTCCTTATCCTCCGATATGTGAACCCTGTGGCCCAATATGTGGATACACAATGCGTTCCATGTCTTGCTGCGGAAACCCCTGTTATGTAATAGTTTTACTATGGTCACTCATCTACCCCATTCGTTGCCCGTTGACAGTCATGAGTAGTTCGAGGTCTGCTCCATAGTCTACTCTCGTAGGATACGTGGGAGGCTTCAATATTTGGTCCACTGGAAGGGGTACGGTCCAGAGAAGCACTCATGTGTTCCAAACTTGGATGTGCATCCCCCCCGCCCTCCTCCGTGCTTTCCATGCACGCTTTCCTCTCAAACCTGGTCGCCGGGGGATGGGATAATTGAAGGGGGGGTTCTGTCTTGGTTTGACCTGGTCTAACACTTGGCTGATAACTGCTGCCTTTCCTTCCCTGTGTTAGGCTGAGTCCCATGATGTTTAATGAACTGCCTTGACCTCCGTTTCCATGGTTACTCAACTGTTAACACCCAACCCCTTCCAGGGTATTTAAAGCAGCTAGGCTCACTTCTTCCTTGCCCTTGTGTCTGCTTCTGGCTGTAAGTGCGTTCTCCTGAGTTACTGAAATGATCTGTGCATGACCTGGCTCCCTCTGCCTTCCCTTTTGGCTCCTGACTCCTGGCCTGTTCCTGACTTCGCTGATCTCTGTATTCCTGTCCTTGGCTTGTCTGAGTACCTGCCTTGGTTCCTGAACCCAGCTTGTCTTTTGGTTTACGCTCCTGAATCACAATTTTGCTTTGTTTGCTTTTTTTATTTTAATAAAGTTGCTTTGCATTTTACATTTTTGTGTATGGTTCCTAATAAGCTGACGTTCATGACAGGGCAGAAGACACCTTGGAGGTGAGCTGCTGAATCAAATCCTCCATCGGATAAACCATACTCCACAGAGTGTTGAACCGGAGGCTGAAGAACAAGAAGTTCTGGGAGGGAACCCGCAATGGATTTGTCCATATTCAGGATCCAGCCATGCTGGAGGAGGATCTGAGTACATTCCTAAACCTCGCAGTCCAAGAGAGCCCGGGAAGGCGCTTTGAGGAGAAGGTTGTCCATGTATGTTGTCACCTGAATCCCCTTGGTATGCAGGAAGGCAATCAATGCACCCGAAACCCGATGGAACACCTGTTTGGGACGAAACGACAATGCCTCTTCGTCTGAGGGTTGGGTTTAGGAACCTGAGGCAACAATGTGCTCTTGCCCCCAGTGGCCTCACTGATGAGGTTCTTCAGTTCAGGGCCAAAAAGAGTTACCCTGAAAGGGAAGATAAATCAGTGATTTCTTAGAGATAAAGTCCACGGACCAGATCTTCAGCCACAGCATACGCACAAAACAACCTAACACCACAGAATAAATATAAAAGGATGTGATAAAGTAAATGAAAAACACATGTATAATAAATGGCAAAATCCAAAAAGCCACCATGACCAAAATAAATGCATCATAGCCAACATATAAATAACCCACTACATATGATTGATATGGGAAGAATTGGCCTCAATAATCATACAAGGTAAACACCCAGTGGAGCTCTTATTTAAAGGGATAGTAATACTTGAAAATAATTGTATTTTATATTGTAGCCCTTAAGACTTATATCATTTTTCATGTTTTTTTTTTATCTCCCAAACCTTTATGATTTGGAAGATATTCACATGTAAAATATAGTAAAATGCTGTTTTCCTGGCTGTTTCAGCCAAGCCTGCCATCTAGTGGACAGATTTGGAATTCAGTCCACAGAGCAACCGGCAGCTCTTCAGCAGTGCCGAGATCACGATCTTTTGAAAAGAACTACTTAACTGGAACTATCTACAAAGTGTGCCTGGCTTGAAAGCACACTTTGTAGACCATTCCAGTTAAGAAATTCTTTTTAAAGATTGTGATCTCAGCATTTCTGGAGAGGCACAGCCGGTCCCGGGACCGGATTCCAAATCTGAAGGGTGGAGCAGTGACGTCACTCCAGGGGAAACTTTACTTCTGAATATCTCCCAAACCATAAAGGTTTGGGAGATAAGACTTGTATCATTTTTCAAGTTTTTTTTTAAGAGCTACAATATAAAATAAACTTATTTTCAAGTATTACTATCCCTTTAAGCGATCATGCTCATTTATTATAAGGCACTATAACATATAAGAGAGAGAAAATAATTGGCTTTTGACAACTGGAGTATGCAGATGTGGTGTGGAAGACTATGCGGTTTCTCTAAGCTGATGTATGTTTCAAAGAGGTTTGCTTCTACATCTACTGGAAAACAATATAAGATGAAGATACATCAATTGTACCACTAGAGGTGGTGTTTATCTTATCACATGTTCTTCATGTAACATTCCTTAAGTGAAAACAAGCCATGATGGTCCTGGACCAATGAATCATATGTAGCGGGTTATTTATATGTTGGCTATGATGTATTTAATTTGGTCACGGTGACTTTATGGATTTTGCCATTTCCGACACGTGTTTTTCATTTACTATGTCCATCGCAACCTTTTTCCATTTCTTCTATTTGGTGTTTGTTAGGTTGTTTCATTATGGGACTTCAAGGGGTTAAGTTTGGATGAATAGATGTGTGTCTTGGTGAGCTAGGATCTTTTACTTCTGTCTGCGTTGTGACTTCACAGTGCCATGAGATTGACTGAACCGTTACAATGGTCAGCTTCTCCGATCATGAATAAGCGAGGTGAACTGGTTGCTGCTCCTCAACTATACGTCTATCTATATGGAGTAATTAAATCCAGAGGATTATGAATATCTTATAGAAGATTTTTATGTAGGCCATGATGCTTTTATAAAGAAATGTTTTTTGTTTTTTTTTCTTTTCAAGGAAAGTGGGTTTTTTTTTTGACTATTCATGTATTATATTGAGAGTTCAGAGAAAACTCTTATTGAACCCTAAGCAGAATTCCCCTTGAACTGAATGGGAACTATACAGCAAGTGACAAGAATTATATATTTGATTCTGTAACAGATTGATGTATGTCCTTTCGAGTTAGACCATTCACTATATAAGGATATAGCCCAGATTTCCTCTGTGTGCCCCCCCCCCACAGTGACAATTGTGTATAGTCTCCTCCCCTTAGCTGATGTAGGGCCAAGCAAAAAAGGTTCAAAAGGGCACTCTTCTGCTTCCTCTGTTGGTCTGAAGTAGGAGAACTCTTTTTGCAGCTCCCATTTTGATTTAATTTACCTAAAATAATTTTTGTTTTCTGTGACTTTTTGTTTATCCGGCCATATCTGTTGCTGCCCATCCAGGGGGATGCTAAGCATTACCTTGCTGAAGCTGTGACTCGACCTTTGAGTCTGTCAGGGAGCCTTCCCTCTGCAACGCTAAGCTGACTGCAAGCTTGCCTAGCCAGTGCCGGCAGATCCGGATGTGACGCGGGTCTGCATTCCAGCATTGGAACTTATGAAGGGGGCAGACCAGGTAAAGGATTACAGGACCGGAATGAAGGTACCAGAAGGGGAAAAGGCTAACGGCACCTCTCCACACGTGTATATTGGCACCTTTCTTATACCTTTTGTTTAATGACTGGAGAGGCGGGCCTGTGTGTTCCACTGTGAAACGCACACCAGAGGGAATTTTTCTGACTCTACTTAAAGGCTGTTTAGTTCATTGGGGTTTTTTCCAGATGTAGACAAACCTATTTATTTCCCTTTTATATATTGATTTAAAGTCTAAGTTTTAACTCTTAAATGTCTGCACAAAATCCATCTTCATCAAAAGATAAAGGTCCTCTTCCAAAAGAAGATAACACCATGCAAAATGTTAAAACCTGTTTAGGATGTACTCCTCAGCTTTCAATGTCAGATCCAAGTAAGCTTTGCGCTGAATGCCTAAAGAGAGCATCCGGTCAAAATGTGCAGGAGCAATTTCAAGATTTTCTTGCATGGATGAAATCATCTATGCAGGATACCTTTTCAGCCATGCAATCCCCCACAAGGAAGCGGCAGAGGCTAGAAGACCATGGCGAGGGTACATCTAGCAGACTAGAGAATTATGAAGAAGAGTGGACAAGAATTATCAGCTTGCTCATCAGAAGAAGGGGGAATTATTGAGGAAGAGGGATCATTTAACTGATAAAATGGGGAGCTTCCTGAAGCAGATCAGAAAGTTCTTGGGGTTAACAAAAGAGCAGAAGGAGCTCAACATTTTGGACACTGAGTTCTTGTAAGAAGAAGCAAGTACCGGTCTTCCCTGACCATCAGGCTGTCATGGATATAGTCAACTCTGAATAGAGCAAGTGCAGGGAAAAAGGTGAAATTTACTCACCAATATTTTGTTTTCCTCTGTGACTTTCCACGGCAATGACTGTGGATATGACTCCGCCTCCCAGCTGGTAGGACCAAACAACTATAAAAACTTCCGCTCCTCCTCCTTTGCTCAGTTATTTTCTTTAACCAAGCTGTAATAGATAAACAGAGAATGAGATATATATCTCTTATGCAGTGGAATCTTTAAGCATACATATGTTACCGAGAATCGGAGAGTATTCCTATTGGAATGATACCATAACCTTACTCTGAAGAGCGAAGTAGGGTAGGGTTGCCGTGGAAGGACACAGAGGAAAACAAAATATCGGTGAGTAAATTTCACCTTTTCCTCTGTGTCCAATCCACGGCAATGACTGTGGGACTTACCAAAGCAGTACCCCAGTACAGGGTGGGTACAGAAGGCTTTTATTCTGAGACAGGAATGGCTGCTTCTAGCACCTTCCTGCCAAATCTAGTATCAGCTGATGCTTGTAAATCCAGTTTATAATGCTTAATAAAGGTTGACACTGAAGACCATGTGGCAGCTGTGCAGATTTCTTCCGGTGTCGCCACAGCCTTTTGGGCCCAAGAAGTAGACATTGCTCTAGTAGAATGAGCCTTCACTCGAATTGGTGGATCTAGATTAGCTGATTCATAAGCTATTTTGATGGCATCTTTAATCCATCTAGATATAGAGTTCTTGGAAGCTGAAGAACCCTTGAACCTTCCCGCAAAGTGGATGAATAAGGAATTAGATTTTCGGAAAAGCTGAGTTCTCTGGAGATATATATTTAGACAACGGACTAAGTCTAAATGATGTAGAATTTGTTCCTTATCATTGGCTGGATTAGGGCAGAATGAAGGTAGAATCAATTCCTGGCTGAGGTGAAAAGAGGACACAACTTTTGATTTAAAAGAAGGTCTGGGCCTGAGAACCACCTTGTCTTGATGAAAGACCATGTAAGGGGAAGTGCATAGTAATGCCTGCAGCTCCCCTACTCTCCATGCTGGAGAGCAGTAAGGAGTACTGTCTTTAAGGTTAGATGTTTCAGAGAAATGGATTCCATAGGCTCAAAGAACGAATGGGTATAAAACTGCTGCAGAACCAATCTCAAATCCCAAGGAGGAATGACATCCCTAATAGTAGGTTTTATCTTGGTAATAGCTGGGATAAATCTTCTAACTTCATAACGCTCAGCCAAAGGAGTTGCCAGAATAGCGATAAGAGTTGATAGTTGTACCTTGATTGAGGCAGGTCTCAAACCCTTGTTGAATCCTTCCTGGAGGAAATCTAAAATCCTTCCTATTGAGATGGATTCTCTATCCAGCTGCTGAAGCTGACACCATTTATGAAATGTAGACCAGATCCTGTAATAGATCTTGGAAGAAGATGACTTACGACCTGAAATGATGGTATCAATGACTGACTCCGATATACCACTAAGTCTTAGAGACCTCCGCTCAGCCGCCAAGCCATCAGCTTCAAGAAGGCTGGATCTGGATGCCATATTGGGCCCTGTGACAACAGGTGAGGTACTGCTGGAAGCCTGATTGGGTCTCTCAGGGATAACCTTCTCAGATCAGAGTACCACATCTTCCTGGGCCAGTCCGGTGCTATTAGTATCACTTCCGCCCTGTCCCTCCTTATTTTCTGTAAGACTTCCGTCAACAAAGGAAGAGGAGGAAACAGATAAGCTAGGGAAAAATCCCATGTGTACCTCATCGCATCCTGGCCTGCTGCTCCCTGTGTCCTCCATCGTGACATGAAGACTGGGCACTTCTTGTTTTGGTTGGATGCCATGAGGTCTATCACCGGTGTTCCCCACTTTTGTACTATGTCCTGATAGATAGTCTTGTCCAGGGACCATTCCCCTGGCTCTATTTTCATCCTGCTGAGAAAATCTGCCTGAAAGTTTAGGCTTCCTGAGAGATACGTTGCAGACAGAGCCTCCAGGTGTTCCTCCGCCCATAGAAGTATTTTGATTGCTAGAAGATTTAGCACCATGCTTCTTGTGCCTCCCTGGTTCATAAGATATCAAACCGCAGTGGTGTTGTCTGATCTGATTCGAACTGGTTTGTTTTGGAGTTCCTCTTTTAGACTGCCCAACGTGTTGAGGACTGCTTGGAGCTCCAGCGCGTTTATGTGCTTTCTTGCTTCTATTGGTGACCAGGTTCCCTGAACTGATTTGTCTCTCCAAACTCCCCCCCCCCCCAGCCTGTCTTGCTGGCATCTGTGCAGACTATCTCCCACATATATGGTCTTAGTTTTCTTCCCCTTGCCATGTTGTTTTTGTGAGTCCACCACTTGAGTTCTCGTCTGGTGGCTGGAAAGATAGGGATTCTTTCTGACCTGTCTGTGGGATTCCTCTTGAAGAATAATAGATGGTTGTTCTGAGTCCATCGACTGTGAACTCTGCCCCAGGGAACTATCTGATATGTAGAAGATAGTGTCCCTAATACTCTGGTGAAGTTCTGTATGGATTGCTTCTGGTATCTTAGAAATCCTGCTACTTGTTCTTGTATTCTCACTTGTCTGTCCAGGGATAGAGTTGCGGTCTCTAGGATAGTATTGAAGCTTATTCCTAGTAATATTATCTCCTGGGATGGCATCAGTTGGCTCTTCTCTAGGTTGATTAACCACCCCAGATTCCTTAGAAGTTCCTGGCATGTCCACGTGCTTCTTCTTGCCTTCTCTTCTGAGTCCTCTACTATCAGTATGTCATCCAGATATGGAAGGACTGTAATCCCCTGTTGACGTAGGAATAACATTGCTACTGCCATCACCTTTGTAAATACACAAGGGGCTGAGGCCAGACCGAAAGGTAGTACTCGATACTGATAGTGCTTCTGAAAAATGTGGAACCTGAGGAATCTTCGATGAGGAAGATGTATGGGAAGATGATAATAAGCATCTCTGAGATCTATCTGGGAGAGAGAGGATCCGGGTTGAACCATCTTGATAGCTGACTGTATGGTCTCCATCTTGAACTTCCTGATCCTTAGGAGAGAATTTATTTCCTTTAAGTCCAAGATTACTTTTTCCTGGAGAAGACTCTGGATAGCTTGTCTCATATCTCTTGTTCACTGGGGATTCCTGATTCTGGATGTTCTGAACTTGTGGAATCTTGGGACAGTTTCTAATTCCAAGGTATATCCCATCTGAAGAATCCGCCGGACCCATTTGTCTGGATTCAGCTGATCCCATGCCTCCCTGAAGTACTCCAGCCTGCCCCCAACTGGAGAGGGAGATGGGATCACCTACGTTTCATTGTGGTGGAAGTTGGAATCTTTGCTTTTTCTGGAACTCCCTTCGGTTTCCAGATCTGGCTCCTTGCGTGGCTCCATGTTGTCTTGGCTCATAGGATCTTCCGGGCTTATATTTCTTAGAGTCTCGAAAGGATTGCTTTCGAAATGTAGTGTTTCTAGAGGGAGAAGGACGATTCCTGCTTTGCTGGGGAAGAAAAGGACTCTTTCCACCTGAAGATTGCTTGATTATATCTTCCAGTTGGTCACCGAATAGCTTTCCCCCCGAAAAGGGAAGAGATATTAGCGTATTCTTAGAAATAGCATCCTCATCCCAAGACTTTATCCATAAGGCCCGTCTTGCTGTAATAGATAGGGCTGAGGACTTAGTTAAGGAACGAATATTATCCAGGGATGCATTGCAGGAAAAATTTACTGCGTCTTTGATGGAAGATAAATCTTTTAGCAAACGAGATCTGGAAACTGAAGAATCTATCTTCTCTTCAAATTCTGCTAACCAAATTCGAAGAGTTCTGAATATGCATGCCATGGCTGTAGCCATCTTGATGTTCTGCCCAATGTTGGAAAACTGTTTCTTGAGTGCTGCATCCGCTCTTTTATCCATGGCATCTCTTAACGAGGTGCCATCTTCTAGTAGCAAGGTAGTTTTCCTGGAAATTTGAGCCACCGCTGCATCCACCTTGGGGGGAGTAACCCACTTATTGGTGTCTTCTTCTGAGAACGGATACATTCTTTGCATACGTCTGGAAATCTGGGATCTTTTGTCTCCAATCTTCCATTCCTTGTTGATAATATCTTGAATGGAGCTATGTACTGGGAATGTAGGTGCTTCCTTCTTGTATCCAGTGAAGGCTGCATCCATGACGTTTAATTCTTTCTGTGTTTCTGTCAGTTCAAGGGACTTCCTCATGGCCCTTACAAGCTCATCTACTTTCTCCAGGGCAAAGGATCCTGTTTCCTCTGTAATTTTGCCTTCTTCTGCAGATGAGGGTCCTGAATCCAAGTTTATCATGCTAGCCTCATCTTCTTCATCAAATCTACGCGAAGTACCTTCTTCAGGGTCTGAAACCCTCTGGCGCTTCCTGGAAGATTCTTGCATTGACTGAAAGGTCTCTTGCATAGAGGCCTTCATCCATCCCAGAAATTCTGTAAACCTGGATGGGACCTCTGGAGTAGCAATCTTTTTGAGGCAATCAGTGCAAAGTTTGGCTGAATCTGATATTAGTAATTTTGCTTCACACCCAGCACATTGCTTTATCTTGACAGCCTTATCCTCAGGATTTTCAGTTGACATTTTTACTTTATCACCTTTTGTATCCTTAGAAGATGACATGCTGAAGAAGCCCCTATTAAACTTTAACCTAACAGCAAAGTAAGTATATCCAAAAGAAATTCTAATGCAAATAATCAGCCCAATAAATTGCAAACACTCTAGAAAGTTATACACATTTAAAAATAAACGTGTGCCATCACTTACATGCAGCCCGTTTCCCCAGCAGAAAGGATTCTTAAATAGAACGCCATCCCCATGCTTCTTTTCGTGATGTGTTTCATCCTGGCACGCATCCCGCTTCTGGTTTTCGGATTAGGCTTAGCCGCGTCAATCGCGAGTGCCACTGTTTGCCGGAAGAACCGCTAAAACCACGTGGGAACGCAGCGAATGTTGAGCAACAGCCTCAGGAAACTCCACTTCGCGATCTGGGGATGTATTCAGACGGGGTACAAGCGGACTCATGCGACCCGACTTGAAACCTGGGTATTTGATCCGCAATACTTGTAAGGTGCGTTTGGAGGCAGATTACATAAGGGAAAATAAAAAATGGCTTACTGACTTCTGCCAGTAACGAAATCTTTAAAGGAATATAAACTTTTTTTTTTTTTTTTTTGTAGCGAGGCACAATGCCTCAGTAGTCCCAGCTTGGTAGGACCAAATTAACTGAGCAAAGGAGGAGGAGCAGAAGTTTTTATAGTTGTTTGGTCCTACCAGCTGGGAGGTGGAGTCATACCCACAGTCATTGCCGTGGATTGGACACAGAGGAAAGTTTATATTTCAAAACGCTTTCAGAAAATGTATCTGTTTCAGGAAGAGGAAACCATAAACTGGTAAGCCCTCCTCTATAGCACATACTGCAAAGCGGACAACAATAACCATGGAAGATGGATCCTCCCTTAAAGATAGCGTGGACAGGAAAATGGAAGCAGCCATAAAGAAACAATTCACCTTTTTAGGTCAGAATTTAAAGGTAGCAACAGCCCTTGGCTGTGTTTCCAGAGGTAAAAGGATCTGGTTAACCAATTTAGAAGAGTGCATAGAATCATCAGTCTCAAGACCAAAACTGATGAAGGAAGTGGCCACCATCAAGGAGGCAATCAAGTTTTTGTGTAATGTATCCATGGATGCCATCAGATTGTACATCAGGTCTTCATCTCTTGCAGTAACTACTAGAAGAGTACTTTGGTTAAGGCCTTGGGGGCATACCCTCAAAATCAAAGCTGGTGTGCCTTCCATTGTTTGGAGAGAGGCTTAATGAAATAATCTAAAAAAAAAAAAATGACGGGAGGAAAGAGTTCATTCCTGCCCCAGGATCGCAGCACCAGAACAACCCCGCCCACGCTCCTCCTACAGGAACTGAAGGGCAGTCCTTTTGTGAGTCAAAACATATTCCTCCATAAAGACCAAAAGAAGCAACCTCTGCTGTCCAGGGTTCAAGAGGAGGATTCAGAAAGGAGACCATCAGGAAAAATTAGTTCAGGGGAAACTTCTCCTGAAGGTCAGGGGACCCAGCTACTGGCTCCAGTAGGAGGTTGATTGAAGTTATTTGTCCATATTTGGAAATCAAAGACAAAGCCGGACAAATGGGTTTTTCAAAATCTGGAAGCTGGGTATTCACTGGACCTAGATTGCAATCTATGGGAAAACTACTTCAAGCCTTCAAAGATCCCACAAAATCACAACAACAAAAACTAGCCCTCTTCAAATCTATCCAGGAATTGTGCAAAGAGTAATAGAGCCAGTCCCAGGGAATTGGAAAAAAAAAAAAAAATCTTTCTAGTCCCAAAATCAGGATGGTACATACAGGACAATTCTGGATCTGAAGGAGGTGAACTCATTTACAAAACATTGGAAAATTCAAGATGTAAATGAAATCCTCAGTCCTCAAAGCAGTCACTCCAGGGAGCTTCCTGACAACAGTAGATCTGAGCGATGCATACAACCACATTCCTGTGATGGAATCTCACGCAAAGTTCCTTAGATTTGTAATAGCAGACCAGCATTGGCAATAGAGCGCTCCCTTTTGGTCTTTCTTCTGCACCATGGATATTCATGAAGACGTTAGCAGTCGCCTTAAAGACCCTAAGAATGGAGGGGATGTCCATCATTCCCTACCTGTCATGGATACCCAGAAATGTTCAGGAGTCAGTACGGGGTAGTTAATGCAATTTTATTGACAAAATAAACAAATAATATATACATTATATACATACAAAGAAACAGGCAAAGGGTTAAAGCCAGCAACCCTATCAGGAATAATAGGATGCGAGGCTAAACCACAATGCTGGAGACTAGACCTTAGCCACTGGCAGTCTCAACAGGAGCAGGAACACAGGATCTTGATCCGACGTGGCGGGCTTACCGACTCAATCCTGCAGTCAGTAGGGTATGATATCTGACTCACGCCTGCAGTCAGTAGGGAGTGATATCTGACTCACACCTGCAGTCAGAATCAAAGCTGGTCTACCAGATCCGCACTAGATTGGGTGTCTGCTAGGTACAAGGAACAAACGTAAGAGTAGTCGGACAGAGCCACAAGTCAGCACCAGAGGGGGTAGTCAGACAAGCCAGGTCATACACAGTTCAGGTAGTCAACCAGAGCCACAGGTTTGCATCAGGTTGGGTGTCCACTATAGGGATAAGCAAAAGAATAGTCAGACAGAGCCACAGGTCAGCACCAGGTTGGATGGAAGACTAGCCAGGTCATACACAGAGCCCAAGGTAATAGAACTGCTATGAACAACAATGTAAGGGCAACTGAGTCAGGACTCAGTCTGCCTTTTAAACCCCTCCACAGGAAGTAGGTAAGAGGAGCAGCTCAGAGGGAGGAAGTACATAGGAGGAAGTAGGTAGGAGGAGACTACAGGAAGCAAACACATAAAACAGGCCTGCTGCATGCTTGAAGCCTTGCGTCTGTAGATGACTCTGAAACCAAGGTAAGCTGTAACACTACAGCTTACCTTGGCTAGATCCAAAGAACCTGCAAAAGGGAAAATAATTTCAGGATCAACCTTGGGAGTCCATGACCACAAATGCCAGCCTATAGAGATGGAGGGGATGTTGGAACAACAAGACAGTCCAGGGAAAGTGGACAAGGTCAGAATGTATGCTCCACATAAACCACCTAGAATTAAGAGCAAGCCGGTACTGCTTACAAAGTCTCCTAAGGGGAAAAAGAGTGAGGATTCTCACAGACAACATAGCAACAGCAACGTATATGAGAAATCAGGGAGGCTCACATGATTCTGAAGTGGGCAGAAAGAAATCTAGAAGAAATATCAGCAGTTCACATTCCAGGAAAGGAAAACATTCAGACAGACTTCCTCAGCTGGAACAGGGTGGATCAAGACGAATGGGCTCTCAAACAAGGTCTTCAAATGCATCTGCAAAAAATTGGGAAATCAGTCAACAGATCTGATGACTTCAATGAACAACTCAAAGCAGCAGAAGTCCTTCTCCAGATTCCATCACCCGAGAGCACTGGGGCAGGATGCAATGAAGTTCCAATGGAATTTCATTCTGGTCTATATTTCCTCCCCCCCCCCCATTCCCATGATCCCTCTGGTATTGAAGAAAATAAGAATATAAAGGGTCAATACGATAGAATTCAAAGAAGATACATTAGTAAAAAAAGTACTTGTTTGCAGTCTCAAAAGCAAGATCAAGAATCAAGAGAGTAATACCACTTTGGGATGTGAACCTAGTCTTGAAACGTCTCGCAGGATCTAATAAATTTGAGCCATTGGAAAAGATTCTACTCAAAAATATCACCTTTAAAACCATTTTTTTTTTTTTTTTTTTTTTTTTTTTTTTTAAACAGCTATTACCTCAGCTAGATGTATCTATGACTTACAAGCACTATTGTCAAAATCTTCTTACTTGGTCATTCTCCAAGATAAGGTGGTGGTAAGTATGAAACCAGAATTTAGATCTGAGGTAGTGTCATCCTTACATCTAGATGGATTACAGAATGTATTAAAATGACTTATCTAGAAGCGGGACTAGATCCTCCAAGACTCCTTAGGGTACACTCTACCAGAGCGGTTTCTACATCCTGGATATAAAGAGCCTCTGCATCAGGTGAAGAGGTTTGTCGAGCAGCCACATAGACGTTTATAAAACATTACTACCTTGATGTGGATGCATCAGCAGAGGCAAAATGTGGAAGGAAGGTACTGCAGGCAGTGACAAAGTCATGGATGGTAAGAGGGTATGTGGCCCAAATTAGTTAATTCCATTGTATAGGGTTTATCTGATACATAAATGTTTATGTTCACACGTTGGGTTGCGCATGTTCTGTGAAAGCTGGTGTCTACATTTTCTGTCTTCTACCCACCATATAATTCACTGCTAGGGTGTATCACACTTTTAGCCGTGAGGAGGAACACAGAGGAAAGGATGAAATTTCTCATTATTTCCTTTTCCTCTGTGTTCTCCACCACTGCGCTCCCTGCCCATAACCTCTTTGTGCTTTATTTCATAGCTTTGTCAAAAGAAGACTAATGGAGGAAGCAGGAAAGTGCCCTTTTGAACCTTTTTTTGATCGGCCCTACATCAGCTAAGGGGAGGAGGCTAAACACTTGTAGCCAGTGGGGGGGGGGGGCACACATGAAAAGGAAAGAACGGTAAGAGATTTTATCCTTTTGGAAGCTACTAAATCTATGTACATTTGTAACCTCCCCCCCCCCCCTTCTTGGTTTTCCACTAGGCCAAGGTGGTTCATCGTACTCCCAGTATTTTTTTTTTTTTTTTTGCCCAAGGAGGTCTCAGATTTTCAAATCAACCAGGAAATTGTCCTTCCTTCTTTGCCCTGATCTTTCAAACAAGCAGGAACAGGAGTTCCATCTGCTGGACATGGTACATTATCCTAAGTACTATGTCCATTGCATGTAGCCTTTCAGGAAATATGATTCATTCCTGAGTGGGCATCCAAAGTAAGCTTCTTGGCTCAAGACAACTATCTAACAGGTGTATATGATCTGAAAGAAATCTGTTCCTTTCATAGTCTATGCAAACTCTGCGAGATCAGTCAGTGCCTTTTGGGCTTACAAGAATCATGCCTCTGCCAAGCAGCTGTGTAAGGAGGCAACTTATTTGTCTCTTCACACCTTCACCAAACTGTACCTCGGCTGAGGCAGGATGAACTCTCAAGTGGTGGTGGTGTCTGTTTAAGGACAGATAAAATCAAAAATTATCCAAAATTAATTACAAAGTACAATACAGCATGTTATAAATTTTAAAAGTATTCTATAAAAACATTGGATGGTTGTCTTAAAAGACCCCATCCTTAAAAATGAAATGTCATTGACTAAAAATGTTAAAAATATTTAAAAAAAAAAAAAGCCTCAATATACAGAAAATAATAGGGTAAAAATGTTTTAGGTATTAAAGGGAGTTATAAATGTGGATTAAATAAATGCATCACATGCAATTATATTACACACAAAGCAGTTAATTTTAAAGATAATAAAGTCACTGAATATAAAATAAAACTACATATGACTTGCAATTCAAAAATGTGGTTTATGAAATAAAATGTCCATGTGACAAAAAAATATGTGGTTTGGACAAGAATACAAATAAAACATAGCTTTCTGGAAAACAGACGTTCAAAACGATCAGTAGATATAAAATATCCCCTAGCCAAACACAATAATAGAATGCATAATAATTCAGAGGAGAATAGTACTTTAATTCCGCTAGAACAAGTTTCTAGGAACTTGTAGGGGAAGAAATAGATTCACAAATCTGTCAGAGAACGTTTTTGGATATATATATTAATACCTGTGGGACATAATGATAAGTCAGATACATACACATTTATTTGAAATTATGTAGGCTTCCAAATATATATTGTAGTTTCCCTGTTGGTGGATACAGATATTTATAATCCAAGCCGTGGAAGACTGGTTTCATACAAATATGAGTGCTCTATTTGGGGAACTTCATAAACCTCTATATAGATATATCTCTATAGCAGTTATCAGTTTATTTAAGATTCTCACTTTATATTTCCTTTTTTTTGGGGGGGGGGCACTGTACAACATCTGGTCGGATAGTGGTGAAGCTCAGTTAGCCCCATGTCTCGCAGATGCTTCTGTAGATGTGTTTTCATGACCTTCTCTGATCTAACTTTGTTCTTGAAACACCAGGGTAGTATTGGTCCTTGGGTGTTCGTATGTGTGTGGGGGGATGCAGACGGCCTGGTGGTCTACTTGAATTACATGATGGGGGGCACCCAGGCGCCTCTCTGCCTTGCTGGACAAATTATGTTGCAGGGGGATGTTAGCAGGAGGGTCTGGTTGTCTCCTTCACTCATGGTTGTTACTTTATTATGATCCACATCCCCCTGTGGTTATCCCAGTCTCCCATAGCATTAGCTCCCTATGATGCCACATAATGCACTGCTCTGTTTCTCTGCTTCCCACCTCAAACATGGGCTCTTGATTTATGGGCCCCCTTGGGTTGATGGGCCATTGCCTGACCTGACAGAAAGAGAGCAGACACCCAATACATACTGCTTCTTCCCTCTACGTATGAGACCGGGAGCTTGGCACGTTGGGTGCTGAAGGCCTTTGTGCAGCTTTGATTCTTTGGGGGGGTTAACCTGTCATGTTTTCTTTATTTCTCGACATGCTTTCCTGGGTGGATCTGAACTATCCCGATACTAGTTGTAGGGTCACTATTTAAACATAAAAAGTACATTTATTGCCTTGGTCCCCTTAATAGACCCACCTCTGCCAATATCCGCTTGCAATATCAGATGGGTGTTAGTCTGTTTATTTCTCTGTTATCCTTGAACTGTCTCGGAGATGCTGTTTTTGGCTGCTTGCCTCTTATTTGGATCAAGTTAGTGTTCCTATAGTCTTTACGTTATACTTATAGGTTTGTCGAGGTGGGGCTCGGCTACAGGTGTGGTCTTGACCCTGCAGCTTCATCTTTGGGTCGACCTTCTTGTTACTTGACAGGTTGTCATATGATCGGACCTTAAAAATTCTCCCTTCTTTCGTCCTTCTATTTCCACCCCCTCCTTAAATGTATTTGCATATATATAATTTCTCCATCCAGTAGTAACACATAGGTTTCCTTTTAGCTCTGAGCATGGTCTCACTTCCCCCCATCTTACCCATTCTCGGCTTAACTTGCTATGGCTGACATCTCCCTCCTATTGTTGGCTGCTCAAGGTCACCCCTGCTAGCAGCAAGATAGATGCACAATTTCCACAATCCTCACTGTACTTGTGTTTGGTTTTATGGGTTGTTTCTGACCCTCCCTGTTATATCCCTCTTCCTCCTTCCCTTTTCCATTCACACCTGCATTTTCCATTGCTGGTGGACTTTCTCTACTCTGCCTGATGTCTGAGATCATCAATTTTCTGTGTTGACAGCATCTATGTTACTTTTTCAACAATATGGTATTGAAAATTGTGTCCAATAATGCCAGAGGGCTAAACGTACCAGAGAAGAGAACTACGTCGCTTAGAAATTTTGGCATCAGATTTTGTTTTAGAAACCCACTCCTCCTCACTTATCAAATTTGCAAATAAAATATTCCCAGATTCCTACTTAGCGTATTCCCAGGTGAAGAAACGTGGTGTGGACATACTAACCCTTGGCCCCTGATAGATAAAAAGATTGATTCTGATGTCAGATTTATTTTCTTGAAAGGCTTATTTCATGGGAAACTTTTCACCTTAGCTGTAGTATATGCACCCAATCAATCTCACATCAGAATTTGATGCTTTTGCTGATCTTTTGTGGAGACCTAAATATTTCCATCAATCCAATACTAGGAAAGTCTTATTTTCGACATGCCCACCTTAAGAACCTTATTGACCAACTCTCCCATCTGAAATTAATAGATTCCTGGAGACTAAAGACTATACCTTTTTCTCAGTGCTACACAAGCCATACAGCAGACTAGATTATTTGTTCTTATCCCAATCAATTTTACATCTTATGAAAGCTGCTTCTATAGAACCTATCACCTGGTCAGACCATACTCCAGTAACTTTGTCTAGACCTTAGAGACGGCAAGCCATCTTTTGGTTCTTGGTGTCTTAATGAATCTCTGTTACATGACCCTGCATGTGTTCAGCTCATTGCGTCCCAATTAGACATCTTCTTTAGGCTCAATGCTTCCTCCATAATCTGCCCGGCAATGGACTAGGAGGCACACAAATGTGTCATTAGAGGAACCCTCAAAATTGCAGCCGGAGAAAACTTAAAAGGTGGGATAACCTTAATTGACTTATTGATCAGATGAAATTGCTAGAACAATCTCACATATCAGTAGAAGCGCAGATCATGGTCATATCCAAACCAGGAAAACATCCCTCTAGTTGCTGCAATTATAGACCAATTTCTCTTCTAAATGTTGATCTCAAATTGTATGCAAAACTCTTGGAGAACAGACTTTGCCCCCTCTTACCCAAAAGAATTGACATGGATCAATGCAGGTTAGTGCCAGGTCGAGACGAGCGACATAACACCATGAAGGCCATCTCAGTTACTTACCTAGCCAATAAGAAAAATATTACAATGGTTCTTATCTCTACAGATGCCGAGAAGGCCTTTGACCAGATCTGATGGTCTTCCATAGAGGCAGTGCTGCATAACATTGGGCTGGGACCTAGGATGTTGAGAGGAATCTTGAACCTTTACTCCCACCCTTTCCCATAACAAACAGAACTAGACAGGGTTGCCTCCTCTCGCCTATCATTTTATTCTTGGAGCTAGAGTCTCCCTTCTCATGTCCAGATGAAAGAACCCTCTTATTATGGGGCTGCCAAGTGCTGAAGGTCAGGATGAGGTAGGAGCCTTTACTGACCCATGTCCTGTATTTTATTTCCTTGTGAAATACGTTGATTCCCTCACTGAAGCAACTTCTAGATGACTATTGTGCCTGCTCACAAGCCAAGCTTAATTATTCTAAATCAGAAATTCTCCTCATTTGCATATCTCCTTCAATTACACTATGATTAACATCTACTTACCCCTTCCATTGGTCCTCAAACTCTATCCAATATCTAGATATTCGCCTTCCTGCACTCCTGTATTCGGCAAACTTTCTACCATTCTTAGATAAGGTTAGATCTTTATTTACTGATTGGAATCCTCTTTTAATATCTTGGCTGAGTTGGATTAATGTGGTGAAAATTATTCTTCTCCCAAAAAAGACTCTACATCTTCAATACGATCCCTATCCATCTTCCTACCTCCTTCTTTGAGTTAACTCGACTACATCTTTTCTCATAGGGGCCAGGTCAGGTCAAACACCCTCTGGTTGATCTACCATATTGCGCTCTTGTTATCCTCTTTGACATCGCAATGTGTGGGGACTTGGTCTACCAGAATCCCTAAAGTCTGCTTAGAATATATTGGATTAGGCCACCTATTGAACATTTGGAAGTTGGTCAAAACTGCTCACCAACTAGCACACTTCCCCTCTCCTCTCAAACATAGCTTCCCTGTCCTTCTGGAGAGAAAACAATCTACATTCTTAGCAAACTGTAGTGGTCAATTACACTTGTATCTCCTTAACTTCACTATCTCAGAACACAGAGAATTGCATACCTTCTTGGTTCCAGTGTTGACAAATATTTAATTGGATATAGTTAAAACTAAAGCAGGGTTATCTCCATAGAGACCTTCTAGAGTTTTCTAACTTTATTCGCTTAACTGCTTCTACTCAGTTCCTTTCAATGTGCTACAATTGGCTTCAACGCCCATATGTCTCACCTATACCTTACTTTCTTGCTATGTGGGAATGAGAGATGGATGTCTTTCTTTCCTGAAATCAGTGAAACCTTATAGCTTGTAACAGACCCTCGGCCGTTACTTGGAGGTTATTTGCGAAGCTATGGAAGACCGCCACCTAGAAAGACTTGTAACAGACCGTGGACCAGTACTTGGCAGCGTAGTTGGGGTTACATGAAGAACAGCCCCTCCAAAAGACTGGATTCACATGTATGACGGGCCATAGGCCATAACATGGAACTTGGTGGAGTGTAGAGAATCAACTCTTTCGAAAAGACTGAGATCCACAAACTATAAACAGGCGGTAGGCTGGCTGCCGTACAGGGCAACATGTTCAAAAAGCCCCATAGACTTCACATAGGAGAGTAGGCAGCTTCCTGATTGGCCAAATCCCTGGGTGGCAAGTTTAAAGGTCCCCCATAGAGTTAACATGGGGGAAAGTAGGTGGCCCAGGGATTGGTCAGTTAGCTGCCAGCCCAAAGGTTGTGATTGGCCAGGACGGCCATGACGAACTTGGCCAGGATTGGCCATCTGATTCCAGGCTCCTGATTGGCCAGGGTTTGAAGCGGAATATTCAAAGATGCTTCAACTCTCTGGCCATTGTGTGAAATGTGTATTCTATTCCCTCAGCCTTTTGTCACAGTGTTTACCCTTTCTCAGTCCCTTTTGTATAAATAATGTAATCATGTCTGGTGCTTTGTATTATGTTTGCACCATATGTCACTGTACTTTGTCTGGTATTATATCTCGATGTGGCTCACTATGTATAAAAGAGCTGAAGTTGTTGAATAAAGAGTGTGTTACTTTGGGAACCTGAACTGTGTCCTCTGCTCTGTTACTGGGTGGTATCAAGGGTCTCCTTTTGACCCCCATCCTAGGAAGGAACATTTGGAGAATGACCGGCAAGGCTACCTGCTCGTAGCCCCTTCAGGAGAGAGAAAACCTGGCACAACGGCCTAAGTCCATCTGCGGACTTGGGTATCTGTTACATAGCTCACCTCAATTTTAAATTTGCCTGGACTATAAGACTAGGGAAATTAATTATAAATTATTCTTGCGCTGGTACAGAGCCCCAAAGGATTTAGCTAGAATTTTCCCTGGTCACTCAAGCTCCTGCTGGAGATATAACTTCAATACAGCTTTGGTATATCACATAAGGTGGACATATCCCAGTATACATATATTCTGTGACCAGATTTTGAATGGTCTTAACTCCATTTTTAAAATTAGGCATGAACACCTCTTCTGCCTATTTCACTATAATTCTTCTTACAATCTAAGACTCTTTCTGAAAGTTGCCAAAGTTATCCACACCTGTTTGAAATCAGTGAGGTCCCTACTCCACCCCCCTGCCCGTGGCTATCAGCTAACCCTTCATCCCAGACACAATGGTATAGCAAGATGAAGGACATGATTAGGGTAGAGAAATGCCATGCTTTGACTTTGTCCAACCTTACAGTATTTTATTCACTTTGGTCTCCTTGCCTACATTTCCTAGCATGTCTGCCCACTTAAGATTGCTCTATGTGGTCCTTGTGATAGAGAGGCCCACTCCTTCACATATGCTTGGGGAAGGGGTTGTTCCCTTCTTTGTTGTGGTTCGTTTCTCATTTGCCATTCTTGTTTATTGATCAAAGTTTCCTCCTCCCGACCCTTTTTCCTAGTGTAAGCCATCTTTTTCAGATGTGAATCTGGTTGTAAGACCAGACAGATAACAGCAGGGGACAATCTTCTTTGTATGAAAACAATGAAAGCCCTTCCCCCCTTGACAAGTTTTTCAGCTTTTCCCTTACCTTAATTGAAGATTGTCCCTCTCTGCAGTCTACCTGGGCACTTCCCTTCTGATCTGGCTGAACGGGGGGGATACTTTGCTTGTGAATATCTCTTAAACCATAAAGGTGTGAGAGATAAGACTTATATCGTTCTTCATGTTTTTTTAATGCCTACAAAATAAAATAAAGATAAAACGACGTATTACTATCCCTTTAAGCTAGTTTTCTAGAGACTCCTCTCCCTACTCCTCATTTCCTCCCTCCCCATCTATCCTTCTGATCATGCAGAAAAAAAAACAAGAGGTGCGCATTAACAAAAATGGATCACCATACCATCACCATAAGGACTCTGCTCACAAAGGCAATGGCTGGAACAGCACATATGTGTTGATCAGCAATAAATGCAATGGGGAAAGAATTACACATACTCCCCTCAGGTCGTGCCTCTGAGATCTCACCAAGGCAGCTCCACTTCAGACATCCATGTAGTGGAAGAAGTTATGCAGAGAAAACAAAAAAAACAGAGAGGGTGTCAGTGATGCCTTAACTGATAAGTAAATAAGCTCGTAAGTAAGAAATGTACACACTGACATTTAATTATTGATGAGATACATGCATATACCTGCAATCAACAATCGAAGCATGCAGGGATATCTTACCTATACCTGCTTAGGTATCTTGTCATTGGAAACTCTCCCAGGATAGTCCGTCCATCCAAAATATCTCCAGGAGGTGCGTATTATAGCACAAATTAATATAAAAATCAAATGAAAGCAGTTCCAAAGCGTTATATATGCAATATACGTATTTATTAAAAATTGGTTAAAAAAACCTTAAACAGGCTGGATAGATTATGCATTTCATGGCTATACTTGCTGCTTTATCAAATCAGAATCAAATCTAGCCTGCAGTATAAAGGAAAGTGGATTGTGATCATGCACATAACTAGCCTTCCATCAAGCCAATTATTAATCATATAAGTATAAAATGGATCAAATATCCCTTTAAATTAAAAAACAATGTCGGCTGATTTTAAGAACTCATTATCCTAAAAATTGCATGGGGACTACACTCAACTGCAAGCTGTATTATACAACCCGCAGTGGTTAGCAATTATAACCACATCTAAATGGGCTATGACAGTGAACTAATCTTACAAGAGCCCTCTATTTACAGAGAAAATATATAATTCTCTATGCATAATGTAAATATACAAATTGACACATTTAGTACTACCTACACCATGCAAAATGTATATTTCCAAACTTCCCAAAACTGGGCGAGTGCATAACTATTGCAAAAGTAAGTATAATGTTGCTCTAAAACAGGCCATAGGGAGCAAAGACTCGCACCTATACAGATGATTCAAAACAACTGTACATAGAATGGAAATACATAGTCTCAAATTAATATATGCATAACTATCATAGACTATGCAAAATGTATGTACAATATTTCGTACCGCTGATGAATACTACACTATCGCAAACTAAGTGAGAAATGTGTTGTTCAACAGCGCATGTGAGAAACCAGTAATGTACATAAACAGGTTTATGGGGCGCGTTTAGTTCGCACACTTTGACTTTACCGTGACTTTCAGTGTGAGGACATAGTTTTTTTGAAGTTCATTGATTTAATTTATTTTTTTCTATTTCTGTCAGCTACCTTGGGTTATACACTCATATTGTTTATTTATGTTCATTGCTGGTTTCTCACATACGTTGTTGAACAACACAGTATAGCCTTAAGTATAGCCATGAAAAGTATAATCTGTCCAGTCAGTTTAAAGTTTTTTTTTGACTAATATTAATAAAAATGTATATTACTTTTATAACGGAATGGCTTTCATTTGATTTTATATTACTTTAAGTTTTGCTATATAATACACACCTCCTGCACGGATGGACTATCCTGGGAGAGTTGCCTAGGACAAGACACCCAAGCAGGGATGGGTAAAGTACCCCTGTATGCTTTGTCGATTGAAGGTATATGTCTGTCTCTCAACAATAATTAAATGTACGTGTGTATTTTACATACTTATCAGCTGGTTTATTTATATCAGTTAAGACACTTGTTTTCTCTGCATACTTTTGATCTCAAATTCTTCTTGTCCTTTTTGTCTCTCTGCTCTATTTTGTGTATTTGTAACAACTCCTTTTTCTAATTACTCAACTAGGCTCTCACTGAGGTCACGAGAACTGTCGATGGTCCCAGGACCATTTCACGTCTTGGAGGATTACTAAATCACTCCCCTTCTTTCACATAGCTTACTATCATTTACTGACACCTGGAGCGGAGTGACCTCTTTCAGTAGCTCATCAGTGGTGGTTGTACCTGCTCTGCCTTGCTATGCCTTTCTCTTGATGTTGTGAATATTCAAATGCTAAAGACTTGTTTGGTTCTTAACCTAACTCTGCTTTTCTATAGTTTTTGAATTTTCAATAAAATATCAATTTAAACTTAAGAAAAAAAAAGTACTAATGAATAAAATTGTTGGTGATAAAAAAGACAATTCTTTCGGAAGTAAAGCCGTCACATTTAAACATGTCGTAAATAATTAAAAATGTAGACGGATGAGCTTGATGAATATTACCCTTAAAAATTTTGTTAAAAATCTTTAATTTTGTCTTTGAAATAAAACATTTAAAAAAAATGAATTTTTCTGTCTTTAAAAATACAAATTTTCAAATACACTTTTTTTTTCTTAATTCCAATCAACTACTTCTCATTCCTATCTGATAGTCTCACTCAAAATTGTCCTTTCCAAGTTTAAACAATTTTTATTTTGTCGGGAAAAAAAAATAATAGACAAAAAATTACTGCTAAAAGAATATTTTTTTTCTGAAAATAACTTGCACAACCACACCCACTTTGAAGCTTTTTCCCTTTGATGGAGATGACAGAATTGGATGCAAAAAAAAAATGACAGAACTAATGGACCATAGCGTAAGAACTTTTTCAATCTGATTAGACAATTTGTTACTACAACTTTTTGAACATATCACCCTAAAAATTGAGAAGAAAAAAGTATTATGGACAAAGCATAATTGACACACAAGCAATAGAGAGCATCCAGAGCTGTCACGTTGACTTACACTGACAGGAGCAGGAAGGGCTCTTCCAGGCCACATACAGCACATTTAACACCTCCGGTGCGAGGGTTCACTTTTAAAACGTTGCACACAAAAGAGTGTGTGACTTAACATCGCATTCAAGAGGTCACCTTGATGAAAAAGGCAACATGAGAATCTCTCTGCATGAAAAGTACGAGATTCTCATGTCGCCTCATTAAACGTTGCTGCTGCTTCTGCACATGCTTAGCTGAATCCTTTTCCTGTTACCATAAGAAGGCCTAGCCCAAGCAAAAATGTCCTATAGAGTTGCTGAGCGCTGTGTTGGACTCTCTCTCCCTTTCTCTGCATGCTCCATTCTGCCCTGTCATTCTGTACACAGAGAAGGGGAGAGAGAGCCCGGCACAGCCCTCAGCAACTCTTTAGGACATTTTTGGTATGTTTTGTTTAATGTTGGCTCTGCTTCTGCAGTTCAGCATTCTTCCTCCTCTCCAGCGTGTGCAGAAGCAGCAACAATGTTTAATGTAGCCACATAATAATCTGGCGCTTTTCATGCAGGGCGAGATTCACATGTCGCCCTTTCATCAAGGCGACCTGGTGAATGTGGTGTTAAGTTGCACGCTCTTTTGTGTGCAATGTTTTAAAAGTATACCCAGTGCTAGAGCATAGTGTATTACTCATAATACTGCTTAGGCAGTACTGGGGGCCTGGTTTTCTTGGGGGATGTGCATCAGCTCTGCACCATCCTGAATTTCCTTAAAGTCAGAGTAAGTTGTGGCTGCATGTGACTGTCACTGAGTAAGTGTGAAATAGGCAGGCACTGACAGACCAAATTTGAAGTTACAGATTAAAAACAATATGGAGGTGGGAACTATGTACTCCACACAGTCTATCTGAAATATCACAGTACGTTTCAAAGGCAATAAGTATCATAAGAAAGCATTTTCCAGACAAGGAGATACTTTTGGCCATATAATGTATATGGACATATCCCTTTATATTATTGGGTTCAGCTATTTCCGTCACCTCCATTGCTGACAGGTATATAAAATCAAGCACACAGCTATACACTCTCCATAGAAAAATTCTAGCAGTAGAATGGCCTGTACTGCAGAGTTAATTGACTTTCAACATGGCATTGGCTTGGGATGCCACCTTTCCAAGAAATTAGTTTGTAAAACTTTTTCTGACGTTGCCCTGGTCAACTGTAAGTGCTGTTGTGAAGTGAAAATGGCTATGGGCAACAACAACTGAGCCAAGAAGTGGTAGGCTAAACAAGCTCACTGAATAGGACTGCTGAGTGCTGAAAAGAACAGAAAAAAATAGTCTGCCCTTGGAAGCAACACACCCTGCTGGGTTCCAAACTGCCTCTGGAAGCAATGTCAGCACATGAACTGTTCAACATAAGCTTTATGAAATCCGTATGGCAAGTGTCAGCTGGTGTGGTGTAACTCCCTCAGGCATTGGACTCTGGAGTAGAAACATGATTACTGGAGTGAGGATTCAGGATTCACCATCTGACAGTCCAACGTACGACTCTAGTTTGGGCATATGCCAGGAGACTGCTATAACTGCCTGATTGCATAGTGCCAAATGTAAAGGTCTGGGGCTGTTTTTCATGGTGTAGATTAGGCCCCATAGTTCCAATAAAGGGACATCTTGATACTAGAGCACACAATGACAGTCTAGACGATTCTGCGATTCCAAGTTTGTAACAAATGTTTGGCTAAGGCCCTTCCTTGTTTCAGCATGGTAATGCCCCCATGCACAAAAGTGAGGCCCACGCAGAAGTGGCTTGTCAAGATCAGTGTGGAAGAACTTTACTGGCCTGAACAGATCTCTGACCTCAAACTCACTGAACATCTTTGGCTTGAATTGGAACGCCGTATGAAAGCCATGCCTAATCGCCGAAAAGTGCCCAACCTCGCTAATGCTGCATGGAAGCAATGATCCAACATGTAGTGGAAAGCTTTCCCAGAAGAATGGAGTTTGATACAGCCACAAAGGGGGGATAGGAGTGCAACTTCATATTAGCACTAGGGGTGGGTGAAAGGTCCTCTCTTGTTCCAATGAAAACATCTACAAAACCACTTGGTTGTCTGCTTTTTCAATTGAAAATTGAATTAAATAAAGCAATTAAAAGCTTTGATGCTTTCTCCCATTGCCAAAAAATGTTCGCTATTTTTTCAATGACTAGAAAGTTTTCACCTCTTTAATTACATTTGTTTTCGCCTTTCCTGTATAAAAAGTGATGTTTTCTAGGAAGTGAAACACAATACAAGCAGCTACAGAGAGAGAAATAGGTTCTAGGCTGTTGTGCTGTGAGATAATTGCAAAACTGAGACAGGAGAGGCTCATAGTTTCTGCTATCACTATGAGCAAGTTGAAGAGTAATAAAAGGAAGAGCTGGAAGGACCATTATGCATCTGTATTTTTCTGAGGAGGGGGAAGTGACCACTACCAAAATGAAAGGGTCTGGATACCCTGGTTCCCCAGACCCATTGATGGCCAGTCCCCCTACATCACCCCTATGGATCTTGGGGAAATTTGTCTCACAGGCAGAAGAAGAAGAGGGTAGTAGTGTGAGCAGGACAGGCCAGCTGGCAGTGCTTGCTGCTATTGCTGTGCCTGCTGCCAGTGCTGCACCTGTCTTGTGATTCTCAGAAGAGGGGAGAAGATGATGCCAAGTATGACAGCAGGGGACCCTAAATCACACATGCCCTCCCCAAGCAGTCCCACCACTACTACTACTACTACTAAGAAGGTTCAGCAGCTTGTACAGAGCGTTGGGAGTGAGGCAAGGGGTGATCATACTACTAATGGGTAGGAAGACACAAGCACTGAAATTTATGTGGTTGGATTTAGTAACATTAGTGATGGTGAAGCAGCTGGTGGGACTAGTGTTAGGGGAGTGGTAGGGGAAGTAATTCAGAACGGCCAGACTAGGGAGCCCACAGCATTCCCCTGACCCTGGAAGTCCCTTTTCCCCCACAGCATTGTCCAGTTGGAACATTATTCTGAAGAAAGCATAATTGTTGCCTAGCAGCATAATACCACCACCACCACCATGAGCACAGGTCGGCTGCCTGTGCCTTCTGCTAGTGCTGCCACTCTGCCTTCTTTAGGTCAACAAGAGATGGCAAGTGTGACATTACGGTACCCTCTGTCACATTTCTTATCACCTCCTCCAGCAGCAGCAGTAAGGAGGGACTGGTATTGGTGGTGGTGATGACCTTTTCAGTCCTAACTGAGAAGGAATGGGAGGCAGGGATGGGGATGGGCTTTTGGAATGTGTGGAATTTGGTGCTGCTGTAATTCTTTCTGCTACTGAGAAGCAGTGTGCCACAGTCCACCCTGGGCACAGTGGGAATGGGGTCCAGTGATACGGGACTAGGACAGGTTCCACTTGCCAACAGTAATACTCCTGGTCCTAGTTGTAGTGCTGATTCAGAGGCAGTAGCAGCAACATCATCCTCTGCCCCAGCCAGTGAAGGGGAATGTGGAGGAGAAGAAAAAAAAGAGGCCATTCTTTCCACCTTTCCCCTCCCTGCTGAAGTCCTGGGTGTAGGACTATTTTTCTCATGTGGCAGGCACAGTGCAGTCATCAGCAATGGTACTGTGCACAATATGTGAAAAGTCAGTGAAAAGGGGAAAGGAGGGACCGCACCGTGGCACAAGCTCTCTGATATCACACATCAAACACAGACACTATGACATTTATGTGAAACATATGAAAGCCAAAACCCCTACAAAACAAATCTAGAGCCACTGTTGCTGTACCCCCTCTCTCTCAATAGGGGCACCAAGAATGTAGATGGAAATCTAAGAAGAAGAATAGAGAAACCCAGCCTGAGCCTGAAAGTTTGGATGGCAAGAGAAACACCTGCCTCATAATTAGCTTCTTGTGCTAGGGTTCAGGCAAAAAGACATAGAAATGTCTTCTGATGAACCACCTCTGTCATCATTACTTCCCTCACCAGCTGATAGTGATTCTGTAGATGCGAGGATGTGGCAGTTCATATCAACCCATTGCCCATTGTATGGTGCGCTGAACTCAAATGGCAATGTGGTGGATTATAATAGCAAGCATGGAATCGAGCAGATTCTGAGGAGATTCCATTCCACAGAATATGCAAGCAGGTGTCAGGGAGGGTTCACCATTATTATTAAGGCTGCTAGTTGTCATTTGTCCTTAGCGGAGCAGACAAGGGGCATAATGACAGCAGCAGTACTTGGTTTCTGGGGTTTGGGAGAGGGGATGATTGATTTCAAATTGAGGACCTAAGCATCACAGTGTTTGCTTTATTTTGTTTCAGTTGTTTGATGCGAGTGCAGATGTTCCCGGTTGCAGTTGCTGATAAAAAACACACTTCCTTCCTGCTGTCAAGGGAAAATATCCAACAGCTCACCCATGATTTTGGAGGAGGTGCAGTAGGAGTAACATTATTGGCCAACTTCTTTTCTCCAGATATACCTGGAGTGGTGCTGCTCCTGCCTCAGACACATCACTGGAACCATCATTACCTGTCTCATATATCACTGCTGTTTATCCCCTTGGAGCTGTCTAATCGTCCTGCTGGTCAGACAACTCAGCAGCAGCAGCAATAACAGCACAGCAGTCACAAATGCCAAAATGTCACCACGGCATTTGCCAATGGCCATTATTCAGTGGCAACTGCCCGCCACTAACAAGTCAAAGTTCTACAAATCACTGTTTCCTCAGGGCTGGTGCCCAAGACTTCGGCCTGTCTATGACTAACCCTGCTTCTAAGACCTTCCAGTATCTGACCTTGACTTGTCTACGACTATCCTGCTCCTACAACATTCCGGTTAACAACCTTGGCTAATTTACGACCAACCCTGCTTCACTGACTTCCTGGCATCCGACCTCGACTTGTCTGTGGTTTCTCAGCTTCTTTGCCTACCCGGCATCCAATCTCAGCTTGTCTCCAATACTCTCCTGAATCTGAATTCCGACCACTATCAGTACTCCTTGGCTCAAAATTTCCACTTGCCTCCTCGCATTTGGCGAGGAGAAATTGAGTGAGGGTGAGTAAAAATTGAAGTCCTGTAAGGAAGGCCGGTGCCACCTATTGGCTGCCTGTGCAGTGCATGTGACACTTGTCCTATGCCTGGGACAGGCTACTATTAAGCTGTGGGTACCTTGGTTAGAGTCCTAACCAGAGCAGGAAGCATATGGAGATGGACAGCTGGTGATTGGAGAGAGGAGAGATGGGGAGGAAGTGTCATTACAGGGTGGAATGACAAAGAAATAGGTAATGTTTTGGGAGTTAGGCACAATGCCAGACATAATTGATGGATGTTGGTGGTGGGGGAGTGGTTAAGCAGAAAGCAGGCGTGATGCAGGGCAGGCCTATCGTGTATGTATGTGTGCTGGCATGCGAATATCCCTAGGGTAGGTAACTTGAAGCTCTCCAGCTTTCTTGTACTACAACTCCCAACTTCTATAGTGAGGATGATGGGATTTGTAGAGCTACAATATCAAAAGAGCTGCAGGTTTCCACCCCTCAAAACTGCCAAGGAGCAGCCTGTAAAAGTGGACCTCCCATCCTGAGAGAAGTTTGACAACCTCACAGCGTTCAACCCAAGCCTGCAGAATCAATGTTATTTGCAGAGTACAGAAGAATGGATGTGTGCTTCTGTGTGTGTCATTCACTGAAACTAAAGCTGCCAGATAAAACAAATGCATATTAACCATTTCTGTTCCAAAAGGGTTAATATGCATTTGTTTTATCGGGCAGCTTTCGTTTCAATGAATGACACACACAGAGGCACACATCTATACTACTGTACGTGGAAAATAACGTGGATTCACCTGCGGGGTTGGGTTGAACGATGTTAAAAGAAGTGAAATGAGAACCTCGCTCTTGTATGCAGGGCTAGATTCTCATTTCGCCCTTTTCAATGCAGCGACCTGCTTAATGCAGCTCCGAGACGCTCGCTGTTAATCATTTCATATTTTAAAAGCATACCAACTCTTCATGACTCTCATTACCCCCTTTGGCACTCAGATGATTAAGGGAGGCAGATGTAGCACTTTAGTGTATGGTGAATGTAGCACGTGTATGGTGGTGGTGGAACTTTGAAGGGACTAACCATCACCATCATTTATTGCACATGCTTCACCAACCATGGCTTTGGTCAGTTTTTGGACTAACGCTATACTCATACACCCCTGCACTGCTCATAAATCCTTTCACCTTGCCCATACCGCCTGTGTGTTTGCTGGACAATACTCAGTACTCTAAGTACACCATAGAACTGATTGTGTGTGATGTCTTGCCTTGGCCCTCTACAAAATACTCTATTTTGTCAAGTATCAGTCTACTCGAGTCACCGCTTATGCAGGGTCCCTGTCTCACATTACATACCGATTTTTTTATTTATTTATTTATTTGGCTAACTGTTCCCCCTATCCCAGTCAATGAAAAACAAAAAAAAAAAACAACACATTCCCTGTTCAACTGATTCTTTCCCCAGACTGAGTCACTCTACCAATACTGATTTAACCGCCAGATCAGGAATAGGGTTGGGCGAAAAGTGAGAGAAAATTTCCTGCATGACTAGCTGATTTTTCTCTTTTTTTCACAAATGTTTTCTCTTTTTTACCTATTCCAGCATATTTTTCCCCTATTCCAACACATTATTCTCCTATTCTAACACATTTTTCACATATTCTAACATGTTTTTCACTTATTCAACACATTTTCTCCTATTCCAACACATTTTTTTCCTATGTTTAATAGGGTGCAACATTTTCCAGCACAATATTACTTCTTCTGAGGGTAGTAGTTGATAAATAAGTGGCTGGAAGTCAAAGTTGTGAGTTCTACAGCAACATATACCTGTTAGCATGCAGAGAGCCTTTGTCCTTTGCCCACAACACTTCCTGCTTAAGTGACACTGGCACGTATTCATGATGATGATGTCAAGTGACTATAAACAAGAAGCGGCTGACGGCATAATGGAGCGACTTAATGATGCGTGACGCCGTCGATGCAGTTACCCAGCAATGCCATGATTGGACCGAACGATGTGCCAACAACTACAGAGAACAAATGTCCTAGCTAAATGACTCCCTAAAACTAAGCTTCAATTCCCATTCCTCTCTAGCTCAAAAACATGCTGCTCTCTCCTCTCACAAACCCGGAATGGCTGCTGTGAGAGCCTGGCAGCCTTTTATATGGCTGTAGAAAACTTTTGTGTGATGGAGAAAAATGTTTCTTCCCATTGATTTCAATACAATGAGCTAGGCGAAAAAGGTGGGAAAAAGTGGGAAAAAAGGCACTTTTTGCAGAAAATTTTCCACCAAGAGGAAAGTGCCATTTTTCGCCAATTTCAATTTGAAGCGAAAATTTTCGCCCATCCCTAATCAGGAATGAACTTGCATCACAGCTATCTGTATCTTACCAGTCAGTCACAAGATTTTGCAGTATTTAGAGGAAAGCATCTTTGCTCCCTTCTCACTCCCACAGACTCCTCCCAACATAGAGATAACAGCCAGATCAGAAAGGAATTTGGATCATGGTTGCCTGTGTCTTCCCAGTCAGTCACACAAGATGTTGGGGTATTTATGGTCAACCTCCTTTCTCCCTTCCTGTTCCCCAGAGTGCCCCCAGACTCCCCTATTGCAGAGAACAAATGTCCTGACAATAAGATGCCCTAAACTAAGCCTTTTTTTTTTATTCGTCCTGTCTTCACTAGCTGACAGATGTTCTGTTCTCTCTTCCTCTCACAAACACAGAAGGGCATGCAATGGACCTTGAGACCCCTTTCATACTATGCCCTATGGGAAAAAAAGTAAATTTGCAATGTGTTTGGTGTAAATTCAGACCTCCCATTGATTTCAATGTAATGAGTTAGGTGAAAAAAAGCAGAAAAATTGCACTTTTTGTGGAAAATTTCCCACAAGGTGGATAGTGTCAATTTTCTCCTATTTATGTTTTGAAGCAAAAATAATAATTGAGCATGATAGCTTAAAGGGATAGTATTGTCAGAAAAAAGTATTAACTGTATGGTAGATACAATTAAAATTCAAAACTCTTCTCACCTCTACCCCTTCCTACATTTCTACTCTAATCTCCCACTATACCCCATCCCGCCACTTACGATCAGCCAATAACAATTTTCTCTCAGCTCCTTTTGTGTCTACAGCCCTCTCATGTATCAAACCTTTTTCTCTCATTGCTCCTTATCTATGGAATGCTCTACCTCCCACTCTGCGCCACTGCACCTCTCTGATGGTCTTCAAATCACACTTGAAACTACACTTTCTTAACAAAACGTAAACATGTTACATGGCACTTACTTTGTATATTACTTAATTTATGTCCCCTATCCTAATTGGAACTCTGGCACTGTATACAGCACTTGACCCTGTACTCTGTATGTCTCCAATTACCACTTTAGATTGTAAGCTTTTGGGCAGGGACCTCACTTCCTGTGTTTCACTTTGCAAAGAACTTGTAACCCTGTATTGTCTAAACCCTTAAACTGTAAAGTGCTGCGTACACTTGTGGCGCTATATAAATAAACATATTCATTCAAACATATTCAAAAGAGAGTACTTGCACTTATATGTATCTATCAAAACATTATAGTTGAGAGATTTAGGAAAATAAAGTTCTCCGCTCACTCCCCTTTCTGCGTGACGAGCTGTAAAGCTGTCAGAAGCAGATTCTGGTTCCTGGATCAGACGGCGACTCTTCAGCACCGCCTAGACTTGATTAAAGGAGATTTAATCTACAACAGAGGAAGGGTTTCTTTACAATAAGGGCAATAAAGGTATGGAATTCACTGCCTGAGGAGGTGGTGCTATCGAATACATTAGATGCCTTTAAAAAGGGCCTGGATACTTATTTAAAAGAGCAGAACATAGAGTGCTATGTACTTTAGTATTGGGATTAATATTTAGTTAGGGCTTGTTGATCCAAGGAGAAATCTGATTGCCATTTGGAATCAAGAAGGAATTTTTTCCCACTATTCAGGGTAGGATTTGAAATTGCTATATTGAGGGGTTTTTGTTTTTTTTTGCCTTCTTTTGGATCAACGATGGTAAACAGGAATAAGAAAAGGGTTGAACTAGATGGACGCAAGTCTTTTTTCAACCTAAATTACTATGTTACTATGACATAGAGATACCTAAAAATAAATACTTAATCAGAATGGGCTGCAACGTGTGCTTGGTTTGCAAGCACACCTCGTAGACCATTCCAATCAAGTATTTACTTTAAATATTGTTATATCTGCGCTGCTGAAGAGCCGCATCTGATCAAGCGACCAGAATCTGCTTGTGACAGCTTTACAACTCGTCAAGCAGAAAGGGGAGGGAGCAGAGAACTTTATTTTCCTATATCTCTCAAACCATAACGGTTTGAGAGATACGAATAAGTGCAAGTACTCTCTTTTAATTGTATCTACCATATAGTTAATACTTTTTTTCTGACATTACTATCCCTTTAAATAAGAGCTCCACTGAGGTATTTTCCTTGGATGATTATTGAGGCAGATTCTTTCCATATTTTGTATCGATCATATGTAGTGGGTTATTTATGTGTTGGCTATGATGTATTCATTTGGTCACAGTCTATTTATTTTCCCCAAGAGGAAATTCATGCGCACTAAACTGGTCTTCCTCATTGTTTGTTTTTGTTTTTTTCTCTATGCTCTGCCTCCTAGTGGAGAAACATTTATCCCAAGGGCTATCTGACCTCCAGTGGTCAAAAAGAAAATGATTAACAGTACTTCAAATAATTTTAGTTAGAGCTCTTGCCAGCATATTGCAAAGCATTCTAAACACAATGCTAATTCAGAAAAATTAAATATAAAAAAATTATATAAAGTTGTCTGTCGCACATTCTGTAAACCAAGCATTTTCTTTTCATTTTGTAGAAGAAGTGTTTGAGGAATAGTTAAGATATGAGTAAATGCTTGTGGGTTGGAAGTCATCCATCTGTCACACATTTTGTCTTTTGATTACATAGAGTACTGGCTCTTGAAAATGTATATAATTATGTGAAATACATAGACTTATTTAACCAAGACCATTTTTGATATACACCATCCAATATTTTCAATGAATATACCTTGTCAGTGATGCCAACTAGTTTGAAATTGCAGAATTGTGGACATAGTTGGGGTTTCCTTTTGGAGACAGACTGCCATGCCTAAAAACCCTCTGTAGTCTCTCTTGAAAGATTTTCCTGTTCTTGATCAACCTTTTTTTTTTCTTCTAATATTGCAAATATTTTTCATAGATCATCCACTGTAGGATTTGTGAATAGAAGCCTTTTTACTGGAGAAGTGAGTTATTTTATTATGCCACTAGAGGGCATTGTGGGGCACAATTTAATGTTTTTACAATTTAAAAACCAAGTATGCAGAGGTTTTCTGCCCAACAAGTCCATGCTATCAAAATTGACTTTTTATTACCGTTTTTCCAGTACATTATGAAATATTAATATATTAACTCGATTTAGGAAACTAATACTCCAACTCCCCTCACACACACACATATAAACTTAACTTGATAGACGTGTGTCTTTTTCAGCCTCGTCAACTAAGTTACCAATAAATATATAATTGTTTAGCCTCTCCTCTTAATGGTTGCCTCCTGGTGTTGTACTTATCGTGCAACAGACACGAATGGCAGCCTTCTATGGTGGGTGATGCGCTAAAGCACACACATGGAGACCTTTCAACTGTTGTGGGCTACAAGTTCTTGGCTGTCTGTTCAACACCTTCAGGAGGAGATGCATTAAGGGGAGATGCTATTGCAATGTGTGTCTGATGATCTAATCATTACAACAACCCTAAATGCTAATGTGCGTCATGTGTTAGGGAGGACAAGTGGGAGAGCAGAGCACCATGAAGTTAGCACCAGAAAAGCCACCATTGTTTCCTTAACCCTTTGGGTGCCACAGAAATGTGCATTTTGGACCCCATGGCACTGAAATAGAACATTAATATCAATTTCCAAAGTTGATTAATAAAATGAGACAGCCAGCAGAGAAGCTGTTATAACTAATTAAAACAGCTGATCATCGGGCTATCCTTACCTCAGCTTGTTTATGTAAATAGAGAACTTGGGTGGCACTCCTCAATGGATAGATAAAAATTCACTTTCATTTAAATGGGAATTTTAACCCCTTGATTGCTAGAGATATGCAATGCTTTGCAAATCAGTTTGTTGGAGAGAGATCTCTAAAATTCAAAGGTTTAGCGATCCCATTAAATCAAATAAAATGTGGGGAAATGTTATTTCTTCCCATTGATGTTTTTGGTTTACCCCAGAACTGCCTTTCTGGTGGAGGTAAATTTAACACTTAATTTGTTTAAAGGGGTAGTAATGTCTTAAAAGAATAAGAAGTAATATTGTAGATAATGCAAAAAGAAATAGATCAGTGCAAGTCCTATCTCTCAGACCTTTATGGATTGATAGATAGAACATTTTAAAGATCCCCTCTCCCTGCTGTTGGTTGTGATTCGAGTCAGCAGAGCCGTTATACTGAAATCTAAAAAGAAATACTTAACTGGAACGGTATAAAAAGTGTGACTGGTTTGTATCATGTAAACTTAAAAATAGTTACTGTTGCTTTAAAGGCTACTTTTTCTTGTGAACATGTCTCAATCCAAGACTATGGGACATGTCACAAATCAATGATGATCGAGTGAGGCATAATTTCAGAACAAGAACTTCTGTTTCCACTAACCAAAGGTACTCCCTTGGTTCTCCTTTCAACTGGCTGGGCCTCTTTCTCCTGATTGCATGGATGTTGGTGACACTTTAACTCCTTAAGGACCCATGACTTGCCAGGACTGTCATGCCTGTCCCGGCACTTAAGGACCAGTGATGGTCCTGGCATGTCATTGAATTCTGGGGTGACAAATGTATTTGAGGCCAATACAAATAACTTTGAAGGACTGTTTACTCACAGAGCTGACCAAAAAAACAAGCTGTCATCCATTAAGTCTAGAGGAGAGACACTTTCAACTAAAGCAAAGACAGGCATTTTATACAGTAAAGAAAGTAAATCTGTGAAATTCTTTGCCTCAGGAAGCTGAGTTGCCAGACACTACAGATGCATTGGAAATATAATTGCCTACCTTTCTATCCCAGAACAATATTGAGAATTGATAGTTTGTTGCAATGCAGATAAAATGTTCAATCAGGGAAATATTTGACTGCCGTTTGGAGTCAGGAAGACATATATACCCAATTGGAAATTATATCAGTAGGGTTTTTCCCCTGTCCTCTTGGTTAACAGGGTGATATGGCAAAAGCTGAACTTCATGGATCTTTTTTTAAGCCTCGTCAAATGTGTTACTATGCTATTTTATGTGATTCAGTCCACATCTAGATTTGTGAGTACAATTTTATTGTTTATCACAAACATTTTAAAACTTACTTCACCACTGTCTCTTCTTGCTTATGTTCTTTCTCCACTTCTTTTCTATATATGAGAACAGAGAACCTGTTAAAAGAAACCTTTGAATCTAAGGAACTGTCTATGGTGGATACCATAGCTCAGTAACAGAGTAGAAGATATTCTCTACAGAAAAATAACTCCAAAAAAAATCTTGATACTCAGGATGATGTACTAAAAATGATTCATGTGGGTAAAATGTGGTACTGCGTTGGCCATAGAAAAAGCAAGAGACCAGTAGAGTAAAAATGATACCTTTTATTGGCTCTAGGATGCAAGTTATCAAGAAAACTAGGTCTCTTCATCAGGCATAATAAGAATGAAGGCCGAATACATGATACATGACAGTTTAAACACATGCAAATTATTTTAACATTTAAATTCTACTGGCAGTGAATATTCTAATCAGTAAATAATTAATTCCCTAGGATCCAGTAGGGTTTCTTTGAAGTGGAGCAGAAAAAGATTCTTACCTTTTTGATGCTCCAGTGAATTTTTGTCTTTAGCAGGCGATGGCTAAGTCTATAGAATGTATAGGTTAATCCTCCAAGAGCCATCGCTTGCAATGAGCTGTGCAGCCCCTGGAACCCAATATTACATATGAAGATGGCATTGCAACCTGTAAAACATTTCTAGAGCAAGAGGGATTACCCACAGAACCTGTAACCCATCTAATACAATTTATACTAAAGCACAATTATTTCACATTTGAGCAAGAAATATACATACAAAAGACTGGAACTTTCATGGAAATGCAAATGGAACCACAGTATGCCAATCTATTTATGGAAAATTTGGAAGAGGAGGAGTTCTTGTCCACATGCCAAATAAAACCTCTGGTCTTTCTCTGCTTTATAGATGATATCCTAATAATTTGGACTGCCAGAGAAGATTAATTTTTGGAATTTCACAAAAATTACAATGCCTCCCACCCCACCATTAACCTCAAACTCAGCTATTCACCCACACAAATTAACTTTCTGGATACTACATTCAGTATTAGTAACAACTCCATCAAGACATCTCTGTAATACAAACCAACAGACAGGCCAGATTATCTCAGAAATTACGGTTTCCATCCCAAACACACAGAAAATGATATTGTCTACAGACAGGCCCTAATGTATAACTGCATATGCTCTGAGACTTCTGACCGAGATTAGCATCTTACCAGTCATGGATGTAATGTCATCCAAATGCAGGGAGCCACCAGTGTACCCAGAAGAAATCTCATGGAATACAAACAACTACAGCAAGAGAACAGAGTGCCATTAGTAGTCACCTACAACCCACAGCTTCAAGTACTGGGCAAAATCTCAAAAGTGCTCCAAATAATACTACATACTGATGACAGATTAACACTTTAACGTCCGGTGATGTGCCAGGACCATCACGCCGGTCCAGACATTAAGGATTGGTGACTGTCCTAGTGTCACGGGCACCCAGGAATGCTCAGAACTCAGTACGGTAATATAATGCAAAATATTTATTAGAATAAATCACAGCGATAAATAAGTGGTACAACAAGCAAAGGGTTACTAGCTGGCGACACTACTACCAGAAATAGTAGGCCTCTTGCTAGATCACAATGTGAGAGACTGGGCCGAAACCCCTGTTAGTCTCAGCAGGATACAGGAATGGCAACTCTTGGTCTGTCAACTGGAACACTGGAACAGGCGACCACTGTGAACACTGGCTCAGCAATCTTGATCCGACAAACAGGAACACAAGGACTGCTGGACTGGAGAACTGACCCACACCTGCAATCAGTCAAACCAGCAACACCACACCTTTGCAGCAACCCGGTGACCCACGCCTGCAGTCACCGCTAAGAGACCCTGTGACTCTGCCTGTAGTCACTATATCAGACCCCTGTGACTCACTCCTGCAGTCACATATAAAGACCCTGTGGCTCACGCCTGCAGCCACCACCCGAGACCCTGTGACTCTGCCTGCAGTCACTATATCGAGAGCCTGTGACTCACGTCTGCAGTCACCAATCAGACCCTGTCCACAACAGTGGTCTGTCTTAAGCCAATAGCAGAAATTGATCACAGGTAAGGGATACTCGGGATCACTGGGTCATACACAGAGAGGGTTCTCATACTTAGCTGGGTCATACACAGAGAGGGTTCTTGTAATTATCTGGGTCATACACAGATCCCAAGTACTTCACCTAATAACAACAACGCAAGGGCGACTGAGTCAGGAGTCAGTCTGCCTTTTAAACCCCTCCACAGGAAGTAGGAGGAGCAGCTCAGAGGGAGGAAGTAGGTAGGAGGAGACTACAGGAAACAAACAGATAAAACAGAGGCCTGCTGCATGCTAGAAGCCTCGCGCCTGTAGATGCTGCTGGAAACAAGGTAAGCTGAAACTGTAACACCTAGCACATCATGGAATTCTGTGTGCACTGTGCTGCCATCCCAGAATACATTGTGGAAAAATGCCATGGTCCTTAACGGCTGGCCAACCCCAGATTGGGCAGTCATTTAGGGGATAAAAGGAATATTCCCAAGACCTCAGCTCCTCATATAAACAATCTCCCAACCTGACACAAATGGTTATGAAGGATTCACTTAAGAATGCAACAGAAAATGGTATTTCTCACAGTATACAAAAGACGTGTGAAACCTGTGCACACACATGTACCACAGATAAGCTGCTTATACCACATCCCCCTCCAAAAAAAACCCCTCAATATTGAAGGCAAATTCTCTTGAGGCTCATCTAATATTGTTTATCTCATCATGTGTGTGAAATGTCCCCAAACATGACTATATGTAGGTGAGACAAGACCAACCCTAAGTAAAAGGATGATTTCTCATAGGTCCAGTGTGAACAACAAAAGACGCACAGTATTAAAGATCTCAAAGTGACTGTACTAATGGGAAATTTTAGGATACAGAGAGATAGACAGATCTAGGAGTATAAATTAAAAACCAGTGTTAACATTCTGAACTGTGGCTTAAACCATGACAAGGAATCTGTCACATTATCCCACAAAATAAAATTATTTTGCCCGTTTGGGTACCAGGGGGCTGCACAGCTCATTGAAAGTGATGGGTTTGAACGCCTCTGGTGCTTGGATGGTAATCCCATATATTCTATAGATTTAGCTTTCACTGATTCAAGAGTAAAATTCACCAGAGCATCAAAATGGTAATACATCTTGTTTGTATTTTCTACTCCACTTCAGAGAGACTACTGGAATGTAGGGAATGGATTATATACCATACGTATAATAAGAATATTCACTGCCAGTAGAATTTAAATGGTAAAATAACATGCCCGAGTGTTTAAACTGTCATGTATTTTGTATTCAGCTTCATTCTTATTATACTTGAAGAAGGGACACTGTTGTCTTGAAAGCTTACATCCTAGAGCCACTCAGTCAATAAAGGTATCATTTTTACTCTGCTAGTCTCAAAATGTGTAATAACAATAAGACCAAATTATAATTTGGTCCTCCAATTTAGTTGTCCAAGGTGGAATATTGTGGGGAAATTGCAATGATCTGATTCAATCATACTGTATTTCTCTCAGATCTTTATATCAATTACTGACAGGTTCCCAAAACCCCAGCTTGGGCCAACTTTGTACATTAGAGAAGAACACAATCCAATTTCACTATTACATGGTTCAAGCTGTTAACAAGGCCTGCAGTTTTATACATGAGTCTTGTGGCTTTATCCCACTCAGCCAGTAGCTAGAAAGTCCCTGCACTATAGGGGCCAAATAATAAGTGTCACAATTCCCATATGAAAACATTCCTCACAGTGAAAGGAGAGATGCATGCTACAAATTCATAGCAGTAGTTGTAGTTGTAACCATCCAGATTTAATTAATTCCTTTTACATAACTACTTCATCTTCAACAAAGAAACTTATCTTGAACTTATGGGAATTGCCATGGGAACTGAAATGGCACCTCAATAAGCCAATCTGTTTGTCAGACCTTGAAGAGAAATTCCTAGTAATACTTCAAGAAAAGCCCTACATATGCTATCGCTGCATAGATTATATATTCATCATAATGAGAAAAATAAGGAGAGAAAAGCCTGAAAGGATTCCATAACTTATTCATTTTATTCAATCCATTAAACTAACTCAAGATGGAATACTCTGCAGACTCCTCTAAAGCATTAGTGAAGAATGCCAAGCATTGCATATCAATTTACAAAATCTCACCCCGAAGGAGCTTCCTCCACATATCTGTCTTCCATCCCCCGACAAGCTAAAAGAACCATCATACACATCCAGGACATCAGATACCATTGAAAATGCAAATCATTGTACACCAACAACCCAGAAAACCTGAGACAGTCAAAAATTAATAAGTGCAAAACTCATTCATGAAACTAATGAAACAACAATGGGATACACTTGAACAATGCCAAATGGTTCATTGCACTAAATGTGACAAAGGATGGTACAGCTATACCATCACTGCTATCTTTTATTTGAATTCAACTTTGTTTTAAACATGTTCTGTACATAACAGTATAGTAAAACCTGACCTGTGGAAGGGAGAGGACTTCCCAAAATCTAATATTAAATTAGGCCAGACCTTTCATCTTGAATTCAATTAAAAAATTACTATCATGTTATCCAAAAGGACAGCAGATACACAGTTTAGAATCTATTGATTTTTTTATTTCTGAATGGTGTGCTCTCTGAGTGTGGTAACATGTTAATTGTATTAGTTAATAAAGCAAATAATATATCTAGAGCTATACATATGCTATATATTGGCTAACATGATACATGTGCAGTTTTCAAATATGCAAACTTAAATTCATGGGTTGTGGCAAAGTGGGCCTCCGCATGATATTTCAAAGGTTGACTATTTGGACTTTTCTCTGCACCTCCTGGGCAGAGAAAGGCCTAAAATGGCCCTGTTTGTGTGGTAAACCTTCTCTAACATTGCAGGACCATGTATGTAATTAAATTATCCACACAATCACTCGTAGGCATGTACATAAGGTTCATTAATGGAGAAAAACTGGAGATACAGCAAGAAAATGCATGATCTCCCTGATTCAGCCTATGACACCAAAAACCTCAATTTCTCCAGGTCACCCCAATCCTTATCATACCCTCACAAGGTGTGGGGGAAATATAGACCACAAGTTTTAAATACCCATATCCAGCTAATAAAATGTTGATTTGTCACAGCCATGCTCTTTTCAATTACTTCTGTGTTCAGCTGCATCTCTATGATACCTACCACTGGCCGTGATAACGTCACAAATCATCGGACACAGTAGTACAAATTTCTGCAAGGTCATGAATCATACAGACATAGAAATGCATCTGAACCCAGAAGTAAACACGTTGGTAAAGGAGAATATTAGAGACATACATTTTATTATCCGGATTTGGGCACCTATCCCCCTGAATGCTAAAGGGGTCTTCATGGCATTGCTTCACATTCAAGGTTTAAACATGCAATCAATATCAACCCCCACCCCTGCTGAAGTTATGACAATGCTGGTGGATAAAGGGATAGTAATACTTAAAATGTAAAACAAAATATGCTGGATCCCACTGAGTAAACAAGGGTGCTCCCACTGCTGAAAGATGTTTTATTCAAAAGTTATTACAGCTCAAACTCAAATTTTTTAGGTGCAGTATCACAGTGGCCTGAAATTGTACAGTGGTGCTATTGCTACACCATCCTATAGAGATTTATGTTCAACTATCCATAGAATGATGTAGCAACAACGCCACTGTACAATTTCAGGCCACTGAGATACTTCACCTAAACAAAATAAAGTTTGAGCTGTAATAATTTTTGAATAAAATACTTCTCAGCAGGAGGGGTACCCTTGTTTTATTCAGGACAATAAACCCTACAATATATATTTTTTTACATATTAAGTATTGCTATCCCTTTAAGGGAACACAAAGTACTTGACAGAGCATCTGTAAATCATCTCTGTTGTTTGAGGCCTAAAATCTAGTTTTGCATATATTCTGTGTAGGCAACCATTCCTATTTTTTCCAGGGTTCCAAGTACCACAGCAATATTGGAATGATTGCCCATCATTGTCTGTAAATGGCCAAGGGTATTGAGGTAGCAGGGCTCCTTCCTAAAGTTTTCTCATGGGCTCCTTAACTATGGGCATACATTATACATATTTTTCAATGTGTTCTCACTGGCTTGTAAAACCCTAGATGCCTTGACTACCATTTCTTCATGCTTGTGTTTTCTACAACCATTTTGGTTAAGGTTATGACATATCTAAAAATGTAAGAAAACCAACAGATTGTAAAAGGTGCAGTTTTGTGCCCCTGGCACCCCCTTCCCTATATTAGTTCATACTAATGGGGTACATTTTTCTCTGGGCGGCAGTATGCACTGATCATAATGGGAACGTCTATGGTTTTCAAAGATATCAGAATCTTTGAAGTGGGGGAAATGTAAAAAAAAAACAAAAAACCTCCAAAAAACTATTTTTCCCTATATTGCTACATCAGTGCTCCAAGCGATGAAGTTTTGTGTCACCTCACCCACGCGATGCAATCATGCGCAGTAGAGACTGCACGAATATGGGCAGTCTCTACTGCGCATGACTGCATCGTGACAAACATCCTAGCGAATTACTATATAGCAACAGTGTACAGGACTCTCCCAGAGATATTTCAATATAAGTAACTATATATTAACTATAATCACTTGATTGTCTCCAGCAGTCTATAGTTTATTTACAGTATATCATTTTTATGTAACGTGGGCAGACTTACTCCATGGAATGCCTAGTGGGGTGTCACATTTAATCATTATGTGCCCTCATTAGATCCAGTTTTTTGCGGGGTCTTTTTCCCTGTTTTTGGATGTGTTTATGTTACAATAATGGATTGAGGAGCACAGTTACGATAGATACATTATCTTGATAATAAGCAACTGAGATGAAAGAACATTACCAGTGCCCTAATATTATCTACATTATACCAGTCTAGATGTAGAAAGACGTGCCACACCAGTGTTCAGTGACATTTCTGAAATTGTATTAAAACCATTATTTTTAACAAAAATCCGATGCTTGACCATTAATTTTGCATTTTTTACATTAGCTACTTTCAGAAAAGGTATGTTTATGTGGTCATTAACCCTCTGAGTGTCAGAGTGGTACCCAACGCATTACATATTTGGTCTCTGCATTGGAGGTGCTGGAACTTTACAAATGTTAACTGTTACTACAAAATTAAAGGGGAACGCTCTCCTCTATTAAAGTACTTATCGTTTCAAAGTGCTATCCCAGTTGATCTTTAATCCGTTTTTTTTTTTTTTTTTTTTTTTTTTTAAAGTAATGCAGTATAGCCCAAGATTGTACCCTTTAAAATTAAACCAGTGATGTCATTTAATGACAGGCTACGGTACAGCTCTGTACGGCAGCCTGTCAATCTTCACCTCTTCCCTTCCCCAGTAGAGCCTAGTTCCCACTTCAGCCAATGAAAGCACTCCAGTTGACATGGAGGAAGCCTCCATCAGAGTAAGAGGTGAGAATGAGGCACTATTATTTGAGATTTTGTGTATGACATTAGGAAATATCTTTTTGCATATTTATGACATATTGTTACACTGAAATATGTACTTCAATTGAACTTATCAATGAAAACATACATTGTTTTCTATATAATTACTAGTTGAAGAGCCCGTGTACATGGGCCACAGTGCCACCCAGCAATGGCTGTGGTGCAGTCATGCACAGTAGAGACTGCCCGCGCCGTGGCTGATACGGAGCGGGGTGCTCAAAATTCAGACTGTAGTTCTCTCTGCGACTGCAGTCGGAATTTGGAGCCCTGCTCCGTTATCAGCCGCGGCGCGGGCATTCTGTACTGCGCATGACTGCTACTGAGCATGACGGCTTCTGACAAACACACACTTAACGAATTATTGTATAGGATAAAGATATGTACACAAATCACTTCTAAATAGTTGAATAACAATGGTGTCTGACTTTCAGGTAAATAAATATGTGTGCCAGTAAGTGAATGGGTAATAGAATTAATGAACTAGGGAAATCCCATGCATAATTAAACTAAAATATAAACATGCAGCATTCGTGTGAACCTCAGTATACATATTAGTGATGCTAACATGCCGATTGAATCAAAGTATACAAAAATATGTATGTGAGTCTAAATGTTCCCATAATTATAAAATAAAGGGAAAATAATATAATGTGTAAAAAATCAAAATGTAATTCTCTGATTACAGATGGAACAATCACGACAGCCGGGGTTGGCTATTCCTACACCAAGGTCTTTACAAACTGAAAAAGAGACTGCATAGAATAATAATAGGAACTGGAGAGGTTCTCACCTTAATGCATTACCTCACAGGTATTTCACATGATTCTTTATGTATTATTATCTGTTTCTATATTCTCGACCATATTTATTTTTTCATTCTCATTTTTTATTTATTTTGTCCTCTCACTTCTATATATTGTTCCGTTTCCCCTATTTCAGGGTGAATACAACATTTCTTTTGTGTTGGTTTCACTCTACTTAATGATTTAATTATTTCTCTTTGGTGGGCTTTATGTTGTCTGCAACACCCTAAAGTAAATAGAATATTTTAGGTTGTGCAAAACAAACCCCAAGAGAACACTGTAAATTGAAAACTCTCATAACGTTTTACATTTCATAAATATTATTGTGATGTGTTACTACTAGTCTTGCTTGTATTTGACTTTTCTTATATACCATTCAATAAAATATGTCTCTAAAGCAGGGCTGGCCAGTACTAGTCGTCATGAGCTACCACCAGTGAATGTTTTCTGGCTGTCATTGAATGAGCACAGGTAGACCACTTAAAGTGACTGAGTTGCTATTTAGTCCACCTATGTTTCAGCTGGGATATCTTGAAAGTATGCACTCTTGGTGGCTCATGAGAACTAGGGCTGGCTACCCATGCTCTAAAGACCTTCCCTATCTATTGTTTATAAACCCTATGTCCAATGAAAACTGAAGTAATTTGTGAGAAAACCAACTGCACCACAGGGGACAAATAAAATATCCTGTTGATTTAAATGTTACTTTTAACGCCCTGAATGTTAAATAAATTCCCACTGCATTGTATCACAATGCATTGTAGACCTCTGTAACATTCAAAAGTTTAAAAGCCCAGTTTAATGTTTGTTTCTAAAGGAATTTGTAGTTGTTTTGTATCATATAGTTGGTTTGTTTCCAATGCAACATTTCTCCATTCACTCTGCCCAGTTACTTAGCATGTGCTGCACTCAGTTCTCATTGCTGGGTAAACATTCATGACTGGTGGGTGCCCACCTGAGCTGGCCATTCATTGGGGTGTGATATGAGCAAAACAGTCTTTAAGTAGGCAACGTGAACAATCTGCATGGTGGCCCTTAAAGGGATAGTAATGTTTCATAATAAAAGCAGCTCTAATTAATCATCATAGTATTTGGACTTTGGAGAGTGTTATTTCAGTTCTGTCAGAGTTGTAGTTCAAGAGTAATTCAATGACAAAGTATCCCCCTCCCGCTCCTTTTACTGATGTAACACTGTTCAGCCAGATCAGAAGGGAGGTGCCCAGGTAGATTGCAGAGAGGGACAATCTTCAATTAAGATAAGGGAAAAACCTGAAAAACTTGTCAAGGGGGGCAGGGCCTTCATTGTTCTCATAGGAAGAAGATTGTCCCCTTCTGTTATCTGTCTGGTCTATGGACTGTATTCCACATCTGAGAAGAGATGGCTTACACTAGGTAAAAGGGGCAACTTTACATGTGAATATCTCTCAAACCATAAAGGTTTGAGAGATAAGACTTATATCGTTCTTCACGTTTTGTTAATGCCTACAAAATAAAATAAAGACAAAACGAAGTATTACTATCCCTTTAAGGTGGCAACACAGATCATGCCAGCTGCAACTCCCATGCGTGCAAGCTGTAACAAGCTGTATGCATGTGAGGGAATAGGCTTGACAACAGCCTGACTGAGGGCTGTCTGTTTTAGTTTGGAGTGATTACCATCTTTAATAACAATGCTAATGTTGCCCAAACAAAAAAATGAAGTAACCTACACTGCTGTAAACAATAAAATGCCTGTCTCTTCCTCATAGAGGCCATTGCATATGAGGGATAAAGGGGCTCTATTGGGAAATCTCTGCGTTAATGCATCACATGACTGAATTTTTTCATCAGAAGGAAACAAGTCACGTGCCTATCTAAAATAAAGACCTTTTAATAAGCAAAAGCGAGACTATAACAACTCTTTGCATCCAAGAGGGACGAAAGTAATGTTTTGAGCATCCCACTATCCCTCAAAGGGTTAAAAAACAATAATAAGAGCACTTCTCCATGATGATTTCTCTTTATCTCTTTGCATGCTAGAGACCTCACCAATTCATTTCAGTGGAGATGTCTCTAGCATTCAAGTGGTTATGTAACAAAAATATAGAATATTTTATTTTACAATCTGTCAGCTTACTGTACAAAAAATCTGTTTTTGCCCTCATTCTATTATGCTGGCCTGGCCAACAGGTCCAGGGAGCTCATTGCCAGATAAGTTACTAACCCTCTGAATGCCAGAGAGGTATCCACACATTGGGAAAGGATACTTCTCTGGCACACAAAGGGATAAAAGAAAGGTATATATAATTTGACTTTACACCTTATGACCTCCAATATATATATATATATATATATATATATATATATATATATATATATATAGTCAAAAAAGGTTACAGTCCCTTTAATAAATAAACACAGATGTGTGAAGGATCCTTGCCATCTTTATAATTGTTGATATACAGACATCTTGGAAGTTTATGTATTCTGTATTACGTATGCCTATACATTGCCCAGCATCACTACTTTCATGTACAATTGTCTGTGAATCTTAACTTGCACTATTGCATTGCAACCAGGAAATGTCAAAATTTGTCCTTTAACTCTTTGAGTGCTAGAGGCCCAGTGCTTCACAATGCATTGGATACCCCTCTGGCACTCAAAGGGTTATCCATTACTTTACTATGAAGTAGTAAATTTAGTTTATTCCACCAAAGAATCATAATTTTCTGTACACTTTAAGTCATAGAGGGAGGGTAGTAGACAATCCCCATTGCACTCCCCTCTGGTCCTTAAACAGTTAATATATATATTCTGCTACTCATTTAAGGGTTAAAGTAGAAGTGGCTCAAACCATTGCACTCAAAAACCTCTGATTTAAAACTCACATGTTTGTTGGGTCACAGTGTTGTGTAAAATCCTTAAGCACAAAGAAACAAAGGTTAAATCTCAAGGACAAGGGGAGCCTTTTGTTAGCAGAGCTGCTTGAACACTTATTTAAGGAGCTTGTATTAGGCATTTAATATCTGCTGAATGGAACTCAAAGGACCAGTTTTTTTAACTAAATCTAATAAGCAAGAGGATCAGCAGAGCAGTAAAACAGAATCACAATTACATATCCAGTCTTAAACTGCACATAAAAATTGTATCTTCTGCCATCAATATCTGCAAAGTAACAGTGCAGCTATTTTACTGATACTATTAGTGGCAAAAATCTTGTATTTATCAAGAAGTATGCTAGATTTTCTCTGCATGTAACGTAAAATAACAAATGCTATTGAAAAAGTTAGCTAAGAATTTGAGGGCCTTCTATATATAATATAAAGACAAAGAGAGATATTTTCAAGCTTGGTAACCTTATTTTCCCAAGCCTCTGGAGGTCCGCTAAGATCTCGGGTGGGAGTGTAAAATTATGTAATTTGCATTATAAAATAGGTGGAGTTTGATTAGGGTAGGTGGGATTAGGAGGTTAGGAGGCTGGGTATGGCCTTAGAATGGTTGGAGAGTGAGAGTGGCAATGAAGTGGGCAGACTTACAAGGAAACTCACTGAGCCCTGATAATCAGCCTCTGTCCCTGGGAACCTGGCAATTAAGTATAATAAAAAACAGATTCTCTGGGTAATATGTGGAGCGTTACCAGGTGTGACGATTTTGGGGCAAACTAACAGCAAAAATAGAACCAAATAGACATTCCCCAAACATTCCAAAACATTGCATTTCAATGAATTAGAGACCTCTATAGCATTCAAAAGGTTAAAAGCCCCATTTGAAGCGGAACTACCACCTCCACTAAAGTCGCCCTGCAATACTTATGCAGGTGGTGACTAGCTTAACAATCACTTTACCTCTCAAAAGTGCATCCGAATAAAGTTATCCTTAAGCTTGAGTGAGCACAGTAAGTTTGGAACATGCTGCATCTTCGCTGTAGGCCACTATGTACATCATTCTCATGAGAAATGCTGAAGATTGTGATTTCATTAGGAGGAGAAGATAATCAGTGCCAAAGTTTGTGGGAAACCTCTGCTGCACTGGTAACGGCCCCATTGCAGAGCTGTGCGAGTGATGACCACAATGTCCCACTCTAGAATCCTAGCTAGTAATGTTTGGTTTATTTTGCTTTTTACATACTGCTGTAATGACCAGTTTATTTTGACACTGAAAGTCTATTTTAGATAATTTTTGTAATTTTATAATAAAGCCTAAGGACATTTTCTACATTAAGACACTGTTGGTGGGGTCATGGAAGAAGCATGGGTGTGGTCAAAGGTAGTAGGTGCTAGGGGAGCCTGTGGTATTGTGCCACTAATAACTGGATAACCCACATGGCTATCAGTCAGTCATATATGGGTGACAGAATATGGACTGGCCATCAGTAACATCCCTGTCACACCTCCCTATCAACAAAATCTCAGAGGGAATGTAGGGCAACACATGCTTAAAGATGAGCAGATTCACTTGAGGTGTATTGCACCTCTGTTGAATTTGCCCATGTGACCTTAGCCTTAGTATAAATCTGTATACAAACATAACTCAGGTGTTGTTTTTAAGAAGATTGCCATAAATACAATGTTTGCTTTAGATGGTTGTTGTTGTACCTACAAAAAAAATATTTCATATTGAGGCACTGCACTATGTGGTGTCTGACCCTAGCGCTGGCAACTAATGTAGAAAACAAATGTGCTGGATATGTCTCTAGCATTCAAGGGGTTAATAGCCCAAAATAAATCAATGGAGATGTGTCTGTATTTACAGACCCCTCTGATCTACATATGGGCATTGCCATTACAGTTATTCAATGATAATTAAAATAGACTATGTGATGCAAGTCCCTCTGCTTGGATGAAACCCACCATGAGGTCAGAAGGAAGCATGTTTGTTTGAGGTCACAGTACACCAGAATAGCCTAACCAGTCAAGAACATCTTCATGGGGCATCGGAATACATCCGTAAGTTGTATCCACCATATGTTTTTCCCAAAAAAGCACACCAAAAACCACTATTCCCAATCCCCTTTTTACCACCACTCTTCATGGAACTCTCAGGCAGCCAGTAGTCTCTGGAGGTTGGGCAACAAATCTGGAGAGAGTCATTCCTTATCAAATCCAATTCAACCGATGAGCAGCATGCTAGATAGAGCGGGCTTTCCAAAGTAGCCAGTCTTGTCACGGCCTACAGTTTCATGCTACTCAATGTTTTGATTGGATTACCCTCACTCTTGTGAGGGTTGGGGATAATAATCACATCAGCATGATGCCCCCTCAGAGAAGAGAAGCATTGTATGTCACTCTGTAGTCAGCTGTATTTTTATGGAAAGTAAACAGAGGAAGATGCAGCGGACAAAGAGTGCTTATGATCCTCTGTAGATAGTTGAGTTACAGGTTGCTTTTATAGACTGCAGATAGAGGGCAATCCTGTTATGGAAACTGGGAAAGAACAGAAAAATGTAAATGAATAATGCAGGTTACATATATAAATATAATAAACTAAAATAAAGTCGGTAGTTACATTTATTAGCATATATCTCTAAAATCCAAACAGTTAAAATTAAACAGCTAATTCCTTTTAATCTGTTTCTTCCAGGAACCCTAATAGAAATACATTGCTGGAGCCATCTTGCTTTCAATGTATTATTCATCAAGAGTTGTAGTTCTGAAGTAACCGACAGCACCATAACTTTGAAATTAAATTCTCCGAATTATGATTGATATAAATGGGGCATTTAACTCCTTGCTTTGCAATGTGTTTGAGACCTCTCTAGGGTTTAAGGGAATAAAACAACATTTAATCCTTTGAGTGCCATAGGGGTATGCAATGTGTTAAATCAAATTAAATTGCCATCCCTCCCCACTCCTATGGTACAGTTGGTCTGCTTATAATAGCACCTCTTTATCTAATGACTTTTAACCCTTTTGATGTTAGAGAGGTCTTCTATTCATTGATTAACAATTAATTGTAGACTTCTCTAGCACTCAAGGGGTTAAAGTTCTTCCTCGGTAGCATGACAAAACAACAGGCCATGTCTAATACATCCCATTTCTATTCCGAGAGTCAGGTGAAAAGAAATGACCCAATTATTCCATGTCTCAGAGGTGAGATCTAAGCTCTTCTTTCCAATTCCCCTTTTAATAATTGTGCTGGCAAATGAGCCAGAACAATTGTGTTTTAATACATTAGAATTTCAATGCTTGTTTATGAATGAGTCACCCTTCCAAGTTTGGAAACAAAAGAGCCAGTCAGAATCTGAATACCCTGCATTGCAAACAGAGCATATGTGGGGTACAATGCACCCTTTGTTCACCCACACAGAAAAGAGGAAACATGGCAGACAGAGGATGCCCTACCAAGGTGCATGGATTATCACAACCCTTAATCCCATTTAGAAGGTTTAAAGGCTAAATATACTGCTATGTAATGGGTTATAAAATCAGAATGGATTATTATTTCTTGAAAGTAGTAATGTATATAATACATTCTCTAAACTACTGCTGCACTATATAAAAACCTGTGTTTGGTGACCCCTTAAGGACAGACAACATTGTATCATGACATGTTAAATTTCATGTTTTTTTATATTTGTATAACACAGTATTGCCATTGTTTGGTGTGCCCTTTAGGTACCATATGTTAATATATGTGCCCTGCTTTTGTCTTGATAATATATATGTATTCATGGAATAAAGGAAACAAAAACATTCTGATGCCATAGTTGTTGTAAATAGCTATATTATATACTGTATATATATATAAAAAAAAAAAAATATATATATATATGGGGCGGAAGGCAAGAACTGAAATGTTGAATCGAAATAAAACAGATTACTAAAGTCCTGTGAGTGCTTGCCTTTTAACACTCAAATCCACTTTGCCTTCTAACACTCAGTCCATGTTTCTTTAAGTGCAGACCTTCAGCCAGTACTATGTGTGTATATACATGTACTGTAATTTGATGAAGAGTATAATCTGTATTCCTTTCTTATCAATCTGGTGCATGCACTGGAACATGACATTTGTAATGGGGACTTGTCTCATCCTTCAGAAAAAAATCACATGCAATATCATACCCTGCAAACGAACTAACACCTTCTAATAATAATCCTCAACCTACCTTACTATGGTCAGAAAATCCTAATGGCCCTTATGAATTTAGTCTTTGCACCTTTGCTCAACAGATAACATTTTCAATTGGGTCTGGATGTCATGTCCACAGAGATGTACAAGACAGTTGCTAGAAGGACCACACGACCTCAACCTCTGCTCACCACATATGGTAATCATAACTATTTAGGGACCAGAGGGGTGTAGCGAGCATTGATTCCTTTCTGGTCCTTAAATACTTAAGCAGATCCATTATTTCTTCCAGCTTCAGTTTGAAAACACTGCCAGCAACTATCATGTCTGCTTTCATGGACATGAAATCCAGGGCTAATTGTACTTTATTTCTTGTACAAAGGCACAAGCCTGCAGTTCATAGAGGCCAACAGGATTTGCTGGCCATGTCAAGGTAAATGGGCGGTTTTTATTAGGTGGCTGTAGTTCTCAATTATGCTTTATCAAAGCATACAAACATTTTCAGAAAAATCTGTAATTGTTAACTCACTGAGTGCCAAAGAGGCATCCAAATCATTACAATGCAACACATTGGATACCTCACTAACACTTAAAGGATTAAGTAACTGAAGGAGACAGCTCATGTTATGGGTCATTTTATTTTCCCTGTAACTGGTTTCTGCAGGAAGACTTAATTACTCAGTTTAACAGTAGCAGATACTTATGCTTTGGCACATTATCTTTTTCAGTAGTGACACCATAATAACTCTGCAACCAGAAAACAGAGTAATCACAGTATAATTTCCGAGGTTGCGAAAAAAGACAGACACATGGATTCAATAGACTTCAAAGTGGCTTGTCATACTGAGAATGCCAGAAACTTAACACAGGTCCTTTAGCAGCATTTTGTTACCAAAGAATTGCATCTTTTCATTAGCTAAAGGTTAACCCCTTGGATGCTAGAGAGGTCCCCACAGCATTGCTTTGCAATGCATTGAAGACGTCTCCAAAATTTAGAGTTTTCAAGCTCCATTTCAATCAATGGAAAGTTGGGGAATTTTGTTTTTCCCCCTATGGTGTAGTTAATTTGCCCTAGAACCCAAGGGATTAAACAATTATTATATAAAATATAATTGTGTCAATATTTACGATATACTCTATATCATGTATAGTTGCCCATTTATTAACCCTCTGAGGCCTTCCAGCACTTTTGAGCCAATAAATCACACAGGGGGGAGGGAGATTTATAAAAAAGGATTCTAGAGCGTACTAGAGTGAAGGTTGTTATTCTGGAGTTAATGCTTCTTCTTTGAGCCTATTTATAAATGTGCAACGTCTGTTTTATAAATACTGCGTTATTCTGCAAATTCATTCATACAGTGCCACCACTATTTTTTAAAGGGATAGTAATACTTGAAGTAAAGTTGAGGTCCGAGTCTTCTTTATATGTTTTTAAACACATAGAGCTATATTTCACCACTTACATGTTTGTAGTTCAAGTACAATTCAATCGGAAAGGATCCCCCTCCCACCCCTTCTGGCGACCTCTAATTGTATTTGGAATCCAGTCATGGGACAGAACGGCTGCAGCGAGGGGCAATCTTCATTCAGTAAGTATAAGGAAAACCATGCTCCCCCTTGATGAAGGAGGGCAGGATTTTCCTTTTGTTTACTGAAGATTGTCCTTTGCTGAGCTACATCCAGACCAGACTGATCCAGAGTGAAAGAAGGCGGGAGGACGAATCCTATCCGATTGAATAGCTCTTGAACTACAGACATGTAAGTGGTGAAATATAGCGTTATCTTTTTAACGCTCTGAGTGCCAGAGGGATACGCAACGCATTGCGGAGCAATGCGTTGTATACCATCTGGCACTCAAAGGGTTAAAACATATAAAGAAAACTCGGACCTCAAGTTTGATTCAAGTATTACTATCCCTTTAAGAACACTACATATATGGTGTTTGCTTTCTGGTGAAAAAATTTGTCACATATTGTGACATTTTTCTATAAATAAGTTGGACCCTTTTTTTTAAACCCGCATTAACGTCACTTCAGTAAAAACCGTATGAGAGATCCATGAGTCCCAAAACTGGCTTTGTCAGTTTTATAAAGACCGCCCTTTATTTTAACCCTTTGAGTGCCAGAGGGGTATGGAATGCATTGCATTGCAATGCATTCTGTACCCCTCTGGCACGCAAAGGGTTTAGCACAGGTTACAGGAAATATTCTCTCAATTCCACTTTTATAATTCTCTCCCAATGGCAATATTTATAAAAGCAAACTAGAGTTATTCTGGAGTAAACCATCTGCACCATAGGGGACACACAAATTCGGCTTTTAACCCCTTGAATGGTAGAGTGGTCTGCAATTAAAAAGCTCTGTTCAAGTGCATGGGAATTTAAGAATGTTTATTTGTCCCCTATGGTACAGCTTGGTTACCCCAGAATAACTCCAGTTTGCTTTTATAAATAAGGACATTCCTAGTACTTTTTAAGGAATGGTCCTTAAGTCATCTCAACTGGAGATAACGTCAGCGCTGATTTATAAATTATTTAAGGTGTTTTTATAAATATAGTGTTATTACTTTGATATTAACGCCTGGAATACTTAAAGACAGCATATATTTGGGGTTAAGATACTGACGGAAATTCTGTCGTAAAGTGTCGCAAGTGGTGACAGTTCTTTATAAAGTTCTTTATAAATTCCCTGCACAACTTGTTACAAACCTCGTTACTCCTTTTTTTAAAGAAAATGTACTACACAGTGTATAGCCCTCGTAAATTGGCTTTCTTAACCCTTTGAGTGCCAGAGGGGTATGGAACGCATAGCTTTGCAATGCTTTCCGTACCCCTCTGGCACTCAAAGGGTTAAATTTAGAACTATCGCGGACACAGCCATTTAACCCTTCTTTGTTCTTAACTTCACTTTATAAATCTCCCCCCACTGAGCCTTATGTATAACGGTATTGTAGGGAATTTCTAGAGCAGTGGTTCTCATGCAGTATGCTGTACACATTGGTGTGGCACTTCCCCCAGCTTAAAGTGCCATGCTTTTTCTATGAAGACATGGGCAAAAACATTACTGCTGAATTTCTATTGTATATTTATGGAAATGAATATGCACAGTATGCTCTTTGTTGTCATTCTGACCCTGAGACCCAAGAATAACTATAAATGTATGCATTGCGTTCACCTCTGGCACCCAAAAAGTTAAACTGTCATAGGCAGCTGTGATTCTAAACCAGATATCTTCTAGGCTCTTCAAAAAGCTTGTAATGGTTGATTATCTGCTAAAAGTGTCAGCTTTTTGTATGAAAACCTTGTTGCAAAACATGGTCAGTCTCCTTGTGAACCAATTAGTGAAAGGCTGGACCTATCCTTAACAGTGAGAATTGAGCTAGGAATGAGGAATCTGGTTAGCTGGAGAATGGCTTCTTTTGTTCCATCTGAATACTGCTCTTAATAGGACAACTTAAACTGTGCTCCAAAGGCATGAAAGAAATGATGAAGCTTGTGAATTCCCAGAAGTGAACCACTTTCTTCTTATTAAAGTGACAATCAACCTCATTTTTGATATTACATACTCTGAAAGTGCACCATATGCATAGTCAGATTTTACTATAATTGAATTCTGTTTTTCATCCTCAATTATGACTGTTTTTTTACATTTACTGACAGGTAAATCCTTGAATTTCAGTTTTCAGCCAGCTTTCTGTCAGGGACTGTGATACAGTATAACAATATCCTAGCAAAGGGACATCCATAGAAATTTTTCCAGGGGGGCAAAGCCAGAATATGGCCCCCAGGCCCTACCTCTATGATTAGAGAAGCCCACAGTAGCCATCATGATCCTAAAAGAATACAACACAAACTCCCTAGTATTGATCCCTAAACTCTGCAGACGTTGTGAAAAAAAATTTAAACTGAAACCCGTTGACAGGGTGACCATCTGCATGAATGCACAGAGGACCTGCGCCACAGCCTCTAGACTCCAGATACTGAACATCAAGCACACCGAGCATATCTGTCCCCTTGTGGGCCCCAAGACAACCACTTTTCCTTTTCTGTGTTGATCAGGTTTGAGCTGTAAAGGGAAACATTTACATAAGATAATTAGACAAAAAGATCAGACGATAACCCCGCCCCAGAATGAGATGAACATTAGGAAATTGCTTCCTCTACCCAAAATAGGAAATAAGGAATAGCACCAGAAGCAGCAATATCTCTAAATGACCCTCACAAACATCAGCCAAAATCTCATATAACTGGTATAACACATACAGGGACACTGCCATCGTGCCTACACGGAACTGATGTTTCCACCCTTACCACTATCCTAACCATAAAACTCTTGGTAAAATCCTCCAAACCCCACAGCTGAAAAATAAATGAAAGGGCTGACAAGTTGCACACAACCGTATTAGGTCCAACTCCTCACTCCCTAGTACTGGACAAATAAATGAAAGCAGAAGATTCCGTGGAGGAGCCTCCTGTCATATTCACTTCCTCTATAAACTTGGCTAACTAATTCTGCTGGACAGCTGTATAAGAGGAAGAGGTAGCAGGTGACAAGGACGACAGGACCAAGTGTAGCTTATCTCTCAAGCGAGGGTCCACTAGCAAGCTGCCACAGCTTCTGTCAAGCTTAAAACTGGACAAAGAATCAGCAATGGCATTTGTCAAGTCAGGCACATGTCTCACCCTCTTCCTCAGATAAGGACTACAAAATTATCTGCTTGTGCCTTTTATACCTGCTGTCTTGCTCTCTTTCCTTATCTTTTCCCAACCTAATACATTTTAGTGACACAGGTGTTTTCTTAGTACTCCTTCTGTTTTTCCCATCTTAACACTGGTATTTTTCTACCTTCTGCACTGAATGTTTATCACTGAAAGAAGATATTTGCTATAAACATCCATCCATCTATCTATCTATCTGTCTATCTATCTACATGTGTGTGTGTATATGTATATATATTTATTTGTTTTATCTGCTCATATACATATATATATATATATATATATATACGCATACAAATCTAAGTGATTCTGGTTGACTGTCAGAGGACATGGCTGCAAAATGTTGACAGGTTGAGGAAGATCAACCAACCACTGCTTCCATTCTGTTTAAAACAAAAAAGGTTACCCACTGGTTTAGGAAGCCAGTTCCAGATAACACAGTTTGAGAACTAATGTCCTAAAACAAACTGCAATTCAACTGAAAAGGAAATTACATTTTGGCCCAGTGTCCGTCAGTTCGTCGATATTACTCAAAAAATCAGAGAACATCAAAATGAATTTTGGTATAGGATTCTACACATTTGTTATTTTAGTTATGCCCAACTTTTTGTTTTCAGTACAGTTTCCCTTTAAAAGCAGAATAACGATTGTGACCTCTTGCAAAAGAAAAATGTTTTATTTATTAACCGGAGGTCATGTCTCATCGACTGGGAACCTAACCCTAAAGATGCTAAACTGGGTTAGTTCTGCACAGCATTGTTTTATTCTAGACGTGACAGAAGAGCAGATTATGTTCAGGATTCAGGAATACTGTGGGAATGAAGACAGTAGAACTGCTAGCCATTGATGCATGACCTCATATTTACACGCTCTAAAGAATCTTTTACTCGAGTAATCACTTAGAAATGCTGCTTTGTTTTGCAGGAAGTATTTAACCCCTTGAATACTAGAGGTATCTCCAATGTATTTCGTAGAAATGTTTTGGAGATTTCTCTAGCGGTGAAGGAGTTAGTTAACATTTTTCCTGACAAAGACTCTGCTCAATAGAATTTGTAATAACCCCAACATGTATTAACTCAGAATTAGTCATTTTATTAAGGTACCAATTCCTGCGACCCTTCCTTTCCTATGCAACCCCACATTAACCAATACAACCTTGAATGAAATAACTCATACACCCAGATTACAGACATAGACGGAGGTGGCAAATTAAAGAGGTCACAGCTTTTATTAAAGAAATTTGACCAATTTAAGGGACCCCTAGGAAACCCTCCAAGTCCTCTAACATTCAGCACTCTGGAACCACAGCCCCAGCATGAAACAACATTTGCTTCCCAACTGCATGCCGCCAAGGATAGGCATGATCATTTTTTCAGGAGTAGGGCCTCCCCATGCCCAGGAGCCCACCAGTGGTGGCTACCTCGGCAGTGGAACCAAGGATATGAATAGGGTAAGCTGATCTGCCACAGCTTAGCAGCCCATGCTTCCCCTTTAGGTCACTGCATCCTGGCATAGTCCACCAAAGGGAACTTACAGCAGAGTCTGAGTCCCTGCACCGGAAACAACAATTGGCTAACCACACTGGCTTGGCCCAGGAACACCACATGAAGGCCCTAGGTGTAGTCTAGGTGTCCAGGGAGGAATTAGGTCTGAGTGTTGAATCTTCTGTACCAGATGCTACTCCTGCTGCAGATCTAAACTGGAAGAGAGAGAGAGGAAACAAGAGGGTTAGGGTGTGTGGGGAAAAAACAAAGGTACGCTGAGCAACTGCGACATGAAAATGAAAACAACTGCACCACTCCACAACATGGTATCAGAGAGACAAACTGAAAAAATAAATGTTTTATTGATATCCAAAATATAAAAAAGTTTACCACATCTCAGACATCCGATCACAGCCCCTGGTCTTAAAGTAGCACATGGTATACACAGTCCACACGTTTCATGTTACACACACTTATTCATGAATGACCACTGAGCAACTCCCACTAAACAGCCATTTTTATAGCCCTGACTCCTCCTATTTAACTCACCTATCCCTACACTATCACCTATCATACTTTCCCTCTTTCCTGCAACCAGGCAGAGGTAGAGGCCCCCTTCCTTTGTTCATCTAAGTGGGGTTTGAAGAAGCCTGAGTCATGTAAGTTCATTCAGTATTCAGCATTTTGTAAGATCGTATTTTATGAGACTGTTCACATGGAACAGAATATATGTACCAGTTATACTGAAGATACCTAATAAACACAAAGTACTTGCTACTTGTTGCTCCCATACAGAGTTTTCCTTGTGAATGTAGCATGTTGACACACCATCGAACCTAAGCTGCAGGAAGTAAGCTGTGTTTTAGTTCTGTCAAAATGTATGTAGTATGGGATTCATAGGGATTTCCATGGAATCAGGTTATAACACAAGAAACTGAGTTTTCAGTGTGTTTTTTAAATGATGTTTATAGTACGTGTAAGGGATGCTGAAAAAAAAGAAAAGAAAACCTTTCAAGTAATTATATATTATTGCAAATAACCTGTATACAAATGTGTCAATTACAATGGGGGTGTTTGATTCAAAAAGTGTTAATATATATTAAAGACACTAATAACATTGAATGGCAACTAGTTGCATACTATGGTATCAACAAAGCACAGGAGGTGGGGGGCGTAGTTAATGTTTGCAGAATTTTAATCCTGAATGCCTTTTGTTTTAGTGAGAAGTAAACATTACCATTACCAATAACAAGTTTCTTGCCATTCCAGTAGCATATTTTTAACATACAAGCCAACATTAAAATCATACAATTTGCTTGATTTATATAACTTCTGCTGCCATTTCAAAAGAAATGAATTGATGAAAGTAGTATATGATCAATCAAGGACAGGATGGCTTAAGGGACTCATGACTGATGAATGTCCAGTGTTGGTGAAGTTGCCATTACAGGGGGATTCATTGACCAAAAAGAGGAAGCCCTTGTGTTTATACATTTGTCCATTGCTCAAACATAGCACACAAGCGATAAAAAGCATGTAATCCGGGATGAACTGTGTGAATGTGATTCATTAAATTAAGCAGAAGGGACCTATTTTTCTATGCTGTGCCTGCCTAGCTCATATGTCTTAAGCTACTTACATCGAAAAAATTGTTCTCTTTGCCAGGGGTCAGGTAATGTGAGAGTATATATTCATTTTGGGCATGCTGTTCCTTTATCCTTAGTCTGCCCCTTGTTTAGAGCCATGTACTAACAAGGTGCAGAGGAAATAAGCAAAACAGTCTTCCTTTGTACTGTGCACGTTATTGGAGAGTCATTTGAGCTTGCTCACATTATAGTCTTAATGCTAACAGACTTGTGTGTCCTATGTTCCAAAAATGTTTTTGCATAAGCAAAAGGGGCCGGTGAAGGAATCTCACACTTAATCCTTAAAGGGATAGTAATACTTCGTTTTAACTTTATTTTATTTATAGGCATTAAAAAAAACATGAAGAATGATATAAGTCTTATCTCTCAAACCTTTATGGTTTATAAGATATTCACAAGCAAAGTTTCCCCCTCCCGCCCCTTTTTCCTAGTGTAAGCCATCTCTTCTCAGATGTGAATCTGGTTGTATGACCAGACAGATATCAGAAGGGGACAATTTTCTTTGTAAGAAAACAATGAAACCCTTCCCCCCTTGACAAGTTTTTCAGCTTTTTCCCTTATCTTAATTGAAGATTGTCCCTCTCTGCAGTCTACCTGGGCACCTCCCTGCTGATCTGGCTGAACGGGGGGGGGGGGGTACTTTGCTTGTGAATATCTCTTAAACCATAAAGGTTTGAGAGATAAGACTTATATCATTCTTCATGTTTTTTTAATGCCTACAAAATAAAATAAAGTTAAAACGAAGTTTTACTATCCCTTTAAAGAAGTACAGGGATATGCAACACATAGCTTTGTAATACACTGTGTACCTCTCTAGTCCTTAAAGGTTGAATAATAAGCACAGTAAACAGACGGTACTGTTGGATTTCTACAATGCTCTACCTGTATCCCTCTGTCAAGAACAGAAAGCCCATATGCAGATGCATTTCTCCATTTATCAAACACATTAGCTCACAATCAGGACCTCTTGTGTTTGTTCTATGAATGACCTCCGATGGCCGTGACACCAGTTATGACACCAATTAAAAACAACAAGGAACTACTGTGATTGATCACTAGATTGACCTCTTGTGCATGCCTTTCATAGGAGGACCAACATCAGCCATAATCTTTTTTGCCATTTATATACTTGTAGTTGCAAAGTGTTGCATACCTCTGGCATTCAAAGGGTAAATCCTGAAAGACATTAGTTGTTATTTCACTTTAAAGGCAAATAACCAATAACCAATAAGCTCTATCTATGTCGCTAATTTGATATAACTTAATTCAGTATATTTTGCTGTAGGCCTATGAAAAAGAGAGATACGGAATTTTTAACATTGGGAAAGTGGATTTTGTTTTTACCACCTTCATATTCTAGAGCTACTAAACAGTTTTTTTTTTTTTACAACTTTTATATGGTTTGTAGGGTTAAACTTCACTATGACAATGAGAGAGCACTGCAATTATACCTTCTGCAACTTTTTTACTGCTGCTTTTTAGGATTCTTTCGCACTGGTACCAGAACATTAGCCGCTTCTTACTACATTTCAGTTGCCTGTGTTGATTAACTGACCATCTCCGGATTTCCCCTTGTGATCGCATTACAAGGAGGTAGGGCTGACAGCTAACCCATGTGATATTGTTGGCTGATGCCCACATATGCAGACATTCATTTGAAGTTGTGATAAGATGAGCATCTTAAAGGGATGGTAGTGTTTCAAAATAAAAGCAGCTCCAATTAATCTTCATAGTATTTGGGCCATGGAGAGTGTTATTTCAATACTGTCAGAGTTGTAGTTCATGAGCAATTGAATGATAAAGTATCCCCCTCCCGCCCCTTTGATTGATGTAACACTGCTCACCTCAGAACAGAGGGGTGTTGTCCAGATAGCTTACAGTGAAGAACAATCTTCAATTAGTATAAGGGAAAAACCTGTAAATGGGGCAGGGTTTTCATTGTTCTCACAGTAAGAAGATTGTCCCTTGCTGTGAGCTGTCTGGTCTTAAAACCAGATTCCACATCTGAGGAGAGATGGCTTACACTAGGTAAAAGGGGTGGGAGGGGAATACTTTATATTTCAATCAATCTTGAACTACCACTCTGACAGTAGTGAAATAACACTCTCCATGGAGCTGCTTTTAGTTTGAAACATTACTATCCCTTTAACCTCCAATGTAGCCGTTTGGATTGTGGCGCTGCATTTTTACTGCTTTATCATGTGATCTCAGTAAAGCTACAGCCTGTGGGACTTTGGTGCTTTCATGTGAGGCAATAGTTGTCTATGTGAAAGACAACATAGACCAGCCTTGTACCTTTTGCCCACAGCCAACATAACCACACACCATTGCTGTGATGATGTCACCCGTGTGAAAGGTGCCTAATCCCATGAGTTATCCAGCTCATGGCAATGCTATTTGTAAAAGATGTCTGTCCCTTCTATGGGATTAAAAAGAACACTTCTAAAAATGAAAACCTTTTCACTTTAAATATTATTTTACCAAATGATTTATCATTTAGTTTCAGAGAATACTATACATGTAAAAACCTAAAGAAAAATCTATTTTAGCCTAAAATAGGGGGCTTGGAAATGTCTTCCTTGGGGCAGAGACCTCTCTCTTATTGTTTCTATGACTGTGACATTTTATCCCCATTTATATATTGTAACATACTTCTATTGTAATGTGCTGTGTACACCGTGTGGCATCATGTAAATAAACACATACATACATACAAACATACATACATACATATAAAATCACTGTTCTCAGGAACAATTTAGCAGCACAGAGGCCATGTATTATGTATTTATGATGTGTTTTGTCAGGAAGAAATACATTGAGAATCCTCTTATTCATATTTCTTATGTTATGTACTTTGATGCAAAGAAGTTATAAAATGACTGATAAAATAGTTAATTTGGGGCTCAGAATTTAGAGTGGTATTCAGTAAGAAATTAATTTCTGGAGCAAACCAACTGCTTTGTGGGGGGTGGGGTCAAACATTCCACAAAGCAATGCGGTAAGTACCCATCTGGCATTCAAAAGTTTAATGTATCATTGCATGTAATCCCCAAAATTCCTATTGTACATCTATGGGGAAATGTGGAGATAAAACCAGTAATGCATTTATAACTTATACTATGATTAACCAGTAATGCATCTATAACATATTATGATCCATCCCTTTATCCACAGGATGGAATAACAGCTGGTTAGAACAGAATGAAGTATCCCTTTTGAATGGCAATTGAATCAGCAATACACTGAAAGCGCAGTAGACACTTCAATCCAGAAGATTAGCATTGGGCCTAGTATCCCAACCCCCTCCAATCACTTGTATCTCCTCCTCCTTTTTTGTAACATTTAATGGCATCCCCTGAATGTTTTCTTCTGATTTAATTAATAAGCATGACTGAGTAATGTCTTGTGACGGCTAATCCCAACCCGATGATTAAACAAAGCTTTCTCCTGGCTTTTCCTGCACAGGACAGATCTTAGGTACTTTCCATCTAACCTGAGCACTGAACAGGCTTTTCTGAACACCTTGAGTTGCTATTATTAAGTCCAGGACAACACAGTACTGACTTTCTTTGCTGTTTTGCTTCCAGCTCTTCAGTGGTGAGTACTGGACATTTTATTTCATCTGCAGTGATAGATGGAGAAAGTTCACTTTGAGACATGTGGTTAGTTTTAAGGTTTTGCTGATATGTTTTTAGAGATAGGCGGTTTCCAGCTGTGTCCTTGAATATCCCTGGTGACAGAGATGATGCTTCCCAGCAGAGGAAACAGATGGTTTCCATATGAAGATATGCACTTATCAGCCTGCATTAGTATTGCAACAGCCAAAATATGTATTTTACTGTCTGACAGACATTGACACGGATGTATTTAAATTGGCTCAAAGCATCTGCATCATAGGAGACAAATAAATTAAAAAAATCTCAAAAGTTCCAGTGTTTTAAATAAGGATTTTAACCCTCTGAGTGCCAGAGGGGTACGCAAAGCAATTTAGTGTGTACCCCCTCTGGTTAACCTACGGATTACTAGAGGGGTCTCCAAAGCATTGTGAAGGAATGAGTTGGAGGCCTCTCTAGCATTCAAGGGGTTAAAAGCTCAATTGAAATCAACAGGCATTTTTATCTGTTCACTGTGGTATAGTTGTTTTGCTCTGCAGTTTCTTCGGAGGGGATTTAGCACTATGGAGCCTTTTGCACTAAGATCTCTCAAGTTGGAGAGAAGTTAGTACAGAGGCTTCATAGAAAAACATAGGGATTGGAGAGTTTATCATTCTGGAGAAGTCATCTCTACTTTACCACGCCTTAGTGCATCTCCTGCCATTTCAGCTGTATCATGGGAGTTCTTTTTAGGTTACCATGGCATCAGTTATTATATTTCACCTTGCCAAAATGTGAAGATTTATACTATAGAATTCTCCAACATATTGCAAGGCATTGCAGTGGAGGCATCTCTACCATCAAAAGAGCTGTTATTTTGTGATTTCCAGTATCCAGTGCTAGCAAAAATATATGAGAAATATCCTTACTCATCTCCAGACCCTCAGGAAATCATAGCATCTTCTCTAAAGTAGCACCTGTTTCTTTAGGGAGATGGGGGTTAAATGAAGCCACCAGAAATGTAATGTGTCCTTTCCCTAGTGTTTGTGGTTTATTACCATGTATGTGCACTACAAAGTTGTACGTAGCTATGCTCTATGTATAATTCCAATTTACGTTGTAGGACCAATAAAAGCCTGGTTGTCGGCCTGTATTCACTAAGGTAAAGTGGAGGAAATCTGCAGCAAATCAACTGCAAAATAGAAAAAAAAAAAAAAAAAAAAAAGTACATTCTCAAATTTCAGTTTCAATGAGGTTTTTAACCCCTTGAATGCTTGAGGTGTTGCTAGCATTTAAGGATTAAAAGCCTTATTTAAATAATGGAATTGTTCATTTTAACACTGTAGTACAGAAAGTTTGCTTCAGAATTGTTCGTCTTTTGCTTTCTGCATAAGTCCCTAAATCAGGGGCTGGCCAATCAGGTGGTCCGAGGGCCACATTTACAGTTAAAATTTGTGTGGAGAGCCAGAGCAGTTATACACATTCACACAGGTACGCATAAATACGCATACATACATAAACATACAAATGAACATGCATGCACACACATGCAACAACAGATGGTACACACACAATCATACAGACACATAAACACACACCCATGCAGTTACATGCAAATACACATGCAGATACATGCACATAATCATACCCCCCCCCCATATTCAGGAGTTGAAGCACACTCATATTATACACACACATTCATATGTAGGCACAGTCTCATACACACATTCTTTTTTAGCCCACAAATTTTGTAGTTTTTAAAGGATTGCCCCATTGTGATCTTGTGGGTGTCAACACTATGTTTTCATGACATCGTGTCACGCTGCCCCTGCTGAGTTCTCAGTAGGGCTGTGATGTATACAGAAGCCAGGTCAGGATCCTGAGGACTATTGACTTCACTTTGAAAAGTATAAAATGTGTGGAATACAAAAAGTGTGTGTGTGTGTGTGTGTGTGTGTAATTAAGTTGGTCAAGTGGGCCAGATTCAGGCAGCTGGCTATACTTTAACAACCTCTACCCTGAATGATTTGTGGAATTAATATTTATTTTCTACTTTACAATATGCATCTATTTTTGGCCATCATCTGATTTTCATTGTTTTCCTCATAAATGAAAGACAGTAAGAAGTCAGTGGTGCACAAGAAGTCCATGAGGTACGATTACTGGCAATACACATGATGGAGCACAGATGAATTAGCTAAAAAGGTTAAGCCTCTATTATCCCCCATTTGGTTAAAGAGGGCTGTCCTGTTGAAGGCCTTACTGCAAGTCAGAATGTTTGTTCAAGAAAAAAGTGTTTCATATTTATGCTGGGACAGACACTCGCTACTTGGATGTCCACTGGTGGACTGCAATGTCTGACTATGTTGGCATCAGGATGCCACCTTTTGGGGGAAAAAAAAATTGTGCTGTCCTATTCTTGATATATTAATGGGGTAGTATATGTACCCTGCATATCCTGTTGAGTAAAACAAGAGTATTATCACTGCTGGAAGTTGCAAACATTATTACAATTTAAACTTTTTTTTTTTAATTACATTTAGCCACAAAATCACCTGGTCACCAGACAGTTAATCCGTTGAATTCTATTAGAGGTTGGAGCCACTGGCATCTGGCAGCACTTTCCCATAGAATGTGATGATAGCAGCATCTTTGTTTTATGACAGTTCTAGTTAATAGCTTTTAGAATAAAGCAACTTCCAACAGCAGGAATACCCTTGTTTTTACTCAGCAGGAAAACCCTACAATATATGTTTTTCCCTAACAGAATTCTACTGATCCTGTAATTGGATCCCAATATCATTTTTGTTGGCCTGAGTGTAAAACAGTAGTTGGCTCCAAGCAATTGTTACATTAAAAATATCCTTAAATGGAAGTAAGACCTCCTAATAATAACAACCCCACTTACCTTACTATGGACAGAAAGACCTAATGACCCCAATGAATTTTGCCCTTGTGCCTTTAGTCAATAGATGGCCATCTTCAATCAGTCCAGAATTTCACGTCAATAGAAATAAACATGACAGTAGCTGTAAGTGTTTATAAAATGAAGCAGGTGCAGTGGGCATGAGCTTACTTAACCCTTTAACCCTTTGAGTGCCAGAGGGCTACGCAACACATTGCAGCACAACGCGTTGCAGACCCCTCTGGCACTCAAAGGGTGAAGGACCAGAGGGTTGCTGAACACATTGGAAAGTAATGCATGACCCTCTGGTCATTAACGTTTTCATTGCCAGAGAGGTATAACTCACTGTCACTCTACGGGTATACCCTCTGGCACTCTGAAGGTTAAAGGGCTAAGATTACTATGAGCAATGGGCAGAATTTTTGTCCATTGGTACTGCTAGCAACTGTCATGTCCTCCTCCATAAACATAAAATCCAGGACTGTTGAATCAATAAGCAAGGAGAACACTCAGAGGGGCCATTAGGATCTGGCCAGAATAAGGTAAGTGGGTGGTTATCATTAGGAGATGTTACTCTCCCTTTAAATTCTGGCCTTTCAGCAGATATCAGGACCACCATTTTGTAACCCTGTTTTGACCAATAACATTGTTAACCCCTTGGCCACTGAAGACATCTCCAGCACATTGCTCAGACAGACCAGGACATGCTGTGGAGTATTGCTATGTCTAAATAGATGTACACAAAACAGAAGTAAAATGTTTTTCCAATCTAATTGGCTTTTGAATATTAACGCCTTGTCAGTATTTTCCTAGATCCTGGTGTGGACATAGAAGAAGTGAAATGTCAGACATCGTAAGTGTTCTCATAATTATCTCAACTGTTGCCTCTAGGTGGTTTTATAGTTTTAGACATTTTGTTTTCAAAACAAATGTTGTTTTTTTTCCTTTGTGTAAGACACTGTTCTATGACTCCGGTAAACATAATCGTCTTAGTCAACAAACGTTTAACTACTTGGATTCTTGAATGGTCTTGATTGTATTGCTTTGCAAAATGTTGTTGACATCTCTACTATCCAGTGGATTAACTGGGAATTGTATTATAAGAAGTTTATGAATGAGTATTCATGAAGTATATATATGGTGATTTTGTACTGAAAACATATCAAACATATGGGTCCCTACATTAAAAAATGTTGCCCCATTCAGTGTCTCTCTGTTATAATTCAGTGGAGACATTTTGGCTTACATCACATGGGTGACACGAACATATCTCCCAACATTACAGATGACCAAAGGGGGACGCTTGTGGTTTAGGTAGTGTTGCTGGGGGTGTGGCTAGTGGGTGAGGCATCACTGAGAATTTTTAGGCTATTTTATGACCTACTGACACCTATTTGTGTGAGTTAATAAATCATTTTGTGCAAGGCCAAAGTATTTTATTTACACAGACTAAGTTATAAACACATATAGTGAAGTTTTAACAAGTGTGAATGTGAGTTTTACTACTATACACTTATATATACACCCCACAGTCTGATCTCCTAAAAAGAGGGACACCAGGGTGGGAAAGAGGGATTTGGGTCTCAAAGTGGGACTGTCCCTCCTAAAGAGGGACACTTGGGAGTTATGCACCAATGCTGTGATGCTGAATTTATGTCTGCTGTGGGGAAAGGCAACATACTGAACTATGGTGCCTTTAACATGGGTGACTATAATGACTTAGGACCACACTAGAGTCCAGCATGCAGGTGGCTGCATCAGTTCTCTAACCCATGTGAAAAATGTCTTAAAAAGATTCACACTGTCTGTGTTAGTGTTGTAACATATTACATCAACTTCAAGATAAAAGTATTCACTATATGGTGAGCTGAAGGAAACTGGATAATCATATATCTATGTCCTGTAAAGTCTAATGACACAGAACTTGAGTAGGGATGTGCTGAATTTTACGCAGAAAGAAGTAATTGAGGGAAAACAGAAACTTTCACTTACCGTAGGAGTTCGTGCAAGAGGGACCCTTTTTGTTATTGTTATTTTTATCATTATCCTTTAACACAAAATGACACACAGAATCTGACTGAATCAAATGGTAGTGAGGGCACATCCTGAAATAGCTTACAATCTAGAGGTAAGGAAACATAGGAAACACAAGATGAAAAGAACAGTAAAGTTACACAAGGTGAACATTTAAACCCAGAAGAACTAAGTGAAAGAACTAAGGAGTTCTGGAAAAGGCTTGTGTGAAGAGGCTTATTTTCAAAGAGTGTTTGAAACTAATAAAGTTGGGTGAAAGTCTGATATGGAGTAAAAATTAGTTCTATAGCTGGGCTACAGACTGGGAGTAGTCTTGTAGACATGAGTGAGAGGAGGTTATGAGTGTGGATGAGAGCCAAAGGTCATGCGAAGAGCACAGGGAGCAGGCAGGGTAATATTTGGTAATGAGCAAGGAAATGTATGGGATGAAACAAAGGAAGAGAGCGTATAAAGGGTTGCTACAATTGCTAAACTGCAACAAATCAAAATCTTTTGACATTATTGCTATTTGGAGCCTATTTATTGTATCTTGGTTTGATAAAACAAATCCAATCAAGATGATTGCACTTCCAAAGATTCAATATGTCCTGAGATGTATTCTGCTTAAATTTCCAGTCATGCTTCTGTTGAAGCTCCAAAGTATTCTGAATAAATAAATCTGGGTGAATAAACTGCCTTGCTTGGAGGTGAGGAGGCTTTACCAGCCTAGAATTTGGGGTGGTCTTGAAGTCCCAAATGTTTTTAGCTTACCTTGCCTTTAGCATCCAAAAAATTATTGGAGTGCTTCTATGTCGATTGTAAGGACTGTAATGCTGCGCTTTTCTACAGTATTGATGAGCTTTCCCCTTCAAAATTATTGTGGCTGCCACCAGGTTCAATACCCGCAACTGTACGTTCACATCGCATCCTAGGACACCTCCTGGATGCTTGGTTCCATGTGAAGGGCCCCTCTTCTTTAGCCCCCATCACTTTCCTTGCTTGTCTGTCTATGGTTATCCTGATTTCCCCCTGGGAATGCTTCATTCACTCTTTGACCACTGGTTTGCTTGGGTATTGCACACTCTTGGGGTTTTATTTACAGCTGGAGGTCTATCTCCTTTTGACCAATTGTGTCAGGACTATGGTCTTCCGCTTTCAGCCTGGTAGCATCATCTACAGTTGCAATACTTTGAAGACACATTAGCTGCCATAGTCTATGAGGCACGAGAACTTACCCTTTTGAAACCATGCTCACCACAGAGGGGCGTCAAGAGCACTCCATGTCTAAACCTTACAAGATGATTGGCTCCTCCTCTTCTTCTTCTATTTTGCCCAGTGGGAACTTGAGTTGGTTTCTCCTGGACCTGCAAGGATTGAATCTCCACCTATATTCACTTATTTCGATTTGCCTCTGATACTGCCGTCAGAAAATGAACTTCAAACTACTTACACAAAGGATTATACTCCCCAGAGACTAACCTCTATTTATCAGCTCTAGTTACTGTCAAATCCTTATGGTACTACTGATAGTAGTATGCTCTGCTCCTTTTACCATCTCTTTATTCAACATATCATTGCAAACCTTTCATTTGTATAGTGTATAATGCCATCTGTTTCTCACTTGTCAAATGTCTGTGTATTTGACATGTTCTCATTTGTACTCTGTATGATAATATTGCTCAAATCTTCTGCAATTAGTAGATTCTTACCTCGAACCACTGGTGTTAAGATTAACTTGCTGTACTAGGGATTCAGGTCATTTACTTCAAAAGGTGTTTGTGTTGAGATTCTAGATAGTTTTTCTTGGGGTTCGATGGATGTCGCCTCATTGTATTTAACCATCCTCATGATAAAGGCCTCTAAGCGATCCAGTTCCATCTTGATAGATACAGTACATTCTCAAAAGATTTAAAATGTTTTTTTTTTACTATCAGCAATACAATATCTTTTTAAACATATTTTTTTCAAATATGATGGGGTCTTTTATCCTCAGAAATGTGGAACCTCAAGGGTGCAAAATTTGTACCATCATTTGAATATTTGTATATGGGTTGGTTTGAAGAAACATTTATCTATGGAACGCAAAATTAATTTGTGAGCATATAATGACATATTATAGATATATAGATGACCTGTTATTTATTTGGTCAGGGATATAATATTTGTTTATCTTTTTTCTGGCTTACTTAAATTTCAATTAATTTCATCTGAGGTTCACTTATGAATTTTTAGAATAAAGAGGTAGCTTTTCTTGACCTCTGACTTATATCCAATGGTACTATAATTCAAACCACAGTACAGAGGAAGCACTGCACTGAAAATTCACTACTACATGGCAGATCATGTTATTCTATGCACTCCATAAGGGGTCTCCCTATTGGTCAATTTCTGCGGATTTGCAGAAATTGTTCTACACGGGATGAGTTTGAATTGCAATGTAGAGGTTTGAAAACACATTCCCTGCAGAGGAGATATCCCCCAGGTCTCATAGAACATGCCTATATACTAGCGATTATAATAGACAAGGACACCCTTTTCACCAGACAAACTAGACACCAAGAAAAAAGAAATTCCAATCAACAGGATTTAAAGTTTATCAGTGATTACTATGTGGAATTTGGTGAAATCAGGGACATTGTCAGTAGACACATCTCCAACTTATTGGGTGACAGCCACTTGAGGTTGCTTCAACAAGTTTGCAAACATGTTACTAAAAGAGCCCAACTTTAGGTAGAATGCCCCCCCCAAAAAAACAAAAACAAAAAAAACAACATGTATAGATGTATTTCACATACAATACCAACTTGGTTAAAAACTGTTGGTATGTATGGTTGTGGAGCCAGGTGACGTGACTCTTGTTCTTATGTCAAGATGGCTGATAGTTTTAATAGTGCAAAGCAATATGCAAAACGTTGATTGCACAGTTACAGCTTTAAAAGATCGAATTAGGAAGCATATTAATTCTATTGAGAATAATGATATAATTAAACCAATGTACCCTCATTTTAATGATTGCTCCACTTTGAATTTATCCTTTTTCTCTTTCCAAGGTATTGAAAGGGTCTCCCTCCCATAAAGCAGGAGGTCTACAAGTCATATTGGGTAGATCTGAGGTCAAATGGATACTTTATTTGGCCACAAGATGAAATAATGGCATAAATTCAGAACATTTTCATTCATCGATGAGGACAGAGTCTATTTTATCATGTTCTTATTATTATCATTTACATAAGTCTTCCGATTTTAATATTAATTCTATATGTACTTTTTCTGGTTTACTATGAACCAGTGTTATATATAGAGATTTTATGGTTGTGAATGTCAGTTTGGAGCTGGAGGTAACAGGCCTAGGAAAATGTGTACTTACTATGTTTTTATCTGTAGTATTTGTTTCCTTATGATCAGGGAACTTGTATAGCACTCCACTAACTGTATTGTACAATTTGGTATGCAATCCATGTATTGCTGTTGTGTACTCTCCATTGCCAGATGCTTTATGTTGCAACATTGTTTTCTTTTTGTTTCAATCATGTATCCTTACTTGGAGTATGAGAGGGAGTATGGCTCTGGTTGTTTGAATAACACGGATCTTTGGTTTGTAACAATGTGTTTGATTTACAGAGAGTATGAAGTTGGATTTTTTAATATTTTAATTGGTTCCAGTTATGTTCATGTACACTTATTTGTAAACTACATAAGCTTCTATTTTTGCTGCAGTCCACTGCCTATGACTAAGTGATGTATTCAAGAAATGCATTAGTTGGGTTGTGGCTTTCTGGTCCATGCATTACTCTGACTCCGTTTTTTGTTTGGATCAGTTTTTTTTTTTTTTAAAGTTTGTAATAAAGATGAAGAATTTTTATCTGATTTTTATTTGATTGACCTGGCTCTTTATCTGAGGGTGGATATGTTGAGTACTCCCTTCTTGTGTCTTAATATATGGGAAGAGCTGAGATGAAGAGAGTTTATAGGTTAGTGTCAGTATTTTGAATTTGTCTCTGAATGGATTTGGAAGCCAGTCAGTGCACAAGGGCAAAAGGATGGGGTTTCAGACAGTGTATATGGGGATCGGTGGTTACCAGTAGAACAATTCTAGAATGGACCAACTGTATGTTTGCAAAAGTAGAATGCTTCAACAGTAGGATATGATTTGAATTTGGAAGGTGGAAGACAGAGAGAATATTTGAAAATACTATTTTAGAGTAAGGTTGGTAGGCACATCAATACACATGGAATAACGTGGTAGTGTATATAGTAGATGCTATCATATTAAAGAATAACCCTTTGAGTGCCAGAGGGGTGGCTCACTCTGGCATTCAAAGGGTTAAGAACTCCTGTGGGGATAGATATAAGTAAATTTTCATGCATTACCCCTTTGGGTGCCAGAGAGGTATCTAACGCATTGTTTTGCAGTGGGTTGGATATCTCTCTAGCACTCAAAGGGTTAATAAATCATGATACAGTGACAGGAAAATGGGCTGACTACATTGGTTAGTTGGTTCTTTTCTGCCACCAAATTCTACTTCTGTGTAATAGTTATTCTATGTATATAAGAGAATTTCATTGATCCAGGAAAAACATTGTATAGAATTAGCTTGCCTATTTATCTCTTCCTATAGATTAATACAATAATATCATATATAATATAAACTGTTAGTCCATATAAAAAATTATCATCAAATACCAAAGTACTTATAACTTTTGTATTACAAACACGGGACTAATACAGCTGCTACAATGTCATTTCCTATAGACTGGAACTTATCGTGTTGTCTCCGAGGAGGAACAGTCACTACGAGCCAAGCTAGAGCGTCTGACCACTAAAGACCATGGCGCAGTCTTTGGAAAGTGTGTAAAGCTCCCAGAGCACACAGTGCAGAAGGTAAACAAATCCACAATTTCCATAGATCTCTAGACTTTATTCCTTTGGGACAATTGCTTTCCTGTGTTGGTTTCCCCCAATCATATTGTGACTTGTGATAAAAGAGTAGACATCCAGGCAAGTTCAACACAGAATACCCTACCAGTGATAACACTAGGGAGCTTAATCTCATTAGAACTGAAATGGAGTCTGCCCTTTAACGGCTAAACATTAGGTTAGTACATTTATGTCCCCTTGTCATGCCACATTGTAGGCTTTGATTTCTAGCACAGCCAAAGAAAGCTAAAAATAGAGAGTGGCCTCTGTTACATAATGGACATCATTTAACCTTGCTGAAAAAGTCAATTGCTCCATTCAGTAGTACAACTTTTGAAACAAGTGAATCATTATATTTTTTGAAAATAGCACAAATGTGTCTTTATCTGAAAAATCCAAAGGCTTACATAGTGCCAAACCATATTTTATATTTCTACAATGTATAAATTAAGGAAACTGTCACATACAATTACATTATCTGCATTCATAACTAACCTTTGTTCGAGCTATTTCTCTGGTGATGGAGTCCTCTAATTGGCTCTACAACTTGCTCTTCTCATGACATTGGAGGTTACCATGTTTGGCTTTCTTGTGGATTATTAATAACGCCTCTTTTTTGTATGCAAGCTGGCAATATCCTAGAGGACTTGTGTGTCACTTATAAGTTAACATGCAAACTGTACATTGGAAGAGCATTTTAAACCTTTGAGTGCCAGAGATATAACATTTTCAGGTAAGGGCATCCCTTTTCCTTATGTCAAGTAACCTGGTACAACACTGCATACACTCTTGGTGCTATATAAATAAATGAATGAATTAGCACACAAACAATTAATAGCCCAAATTATAGGGCTGCTACAGAAGATACAGACATTTTATGGCATGAGTGCAGGATAATTGAGTATGACACCCATTTTAATTTTTACATGTCTACTTCCCACTATAAGCCATTGGATGCTGGACACACATACACTTTGCTTTGAAAAGCAAATGGAGATATCTCTAGCATGCAGGTGGTTAACCATTTGATTGCCAGAGGGGTGTGCAATACATTGCTTGCAATATGTTGAGTACCCCTCTGGCATTCAAAGTAAGAATGCTTTCAAAAATAAACATGTTAATAGTTTATTTTTATCAATTAACAAAATGCATAGTGAGTGAACAGAAGAAAAATCTAAATAGAATCAATATTTGCGTGACCACCCTTTGCCTTCAAAACAGAATCAGTTATTCTAGGTACACTTGCACAAAGTCAGGGATTTTGTAGTCATATAGTTAAGTGTATGATTAAACAATTATTCCAAGCAGGTATTAATAATCATCGATTTAAAATGTAGGTTGAAACACAATCATTAACTGAAACAGAAACAGCTGTGTAGGAGGAATAAAACTGGATGAGGAACAGCCAAGCTCAGCTAACAAGGTGAGGTTGCTGAAGACAGTTTAATGTCAAAAATCATACACCATGGAAAGAAGGAGCACAGCAACAAGACACAAGGTAGTT